>CAVLGL010000159.1:12745000-14141875 GCA_963668995.1 Parnassius mnemosyne
GTGTGGCCTTATGTGTACTCTGTGTGTGTTGACTGCTGCGAGGTGAAGTTACGCTACATCTTTATTATATCTGAAGCACGGATGAGTCGGCTCGACCGCTGTAGGACCACGCTCTCACGGAATACCAGCGTGAAATGTGTTTCGTATGAGTGTAAAATATAGCAGCTTTTTGTAAGGTGAGCGTAGAGAACCAGATACCTTTTTTACTGATAAGGAGACACTCCATCTGAGTCCTCAGGAGTCAACAAAGCATCTGCAAATTGATTCGTAGTAAAAGATAGATGTCTATAGGATGCAACGTTCACTTACCATTAGGTATCCTGTGTGTATGTTTATCGACCTTTATCTATATTAAAATGTGTATGTATAAGTACGTTCGTAGGTACGTTAATCTTTTTTAGCTAATATACCTCAAGATGAATTCCAGAGCGATTTCTTTCGAAGACTATTTCTATAATGAATAAATTATATTATAATCGATTAGATTTTCAATAAAATCACTTCTGAAGTTTAAAAAAAAAACTGGTTACCAAGTGCTCGTTAATTGCACAAATAATATTATCAAGATGTGTTAAGTAATCTACGCGCTCCGAAATAACGAAAACGTGACTTAACTGTAAAGTTATAACTAATAAAATTTGGTTAAGTTCCGTAGATAAAGTAAGGCGTATGTTAACAAAATAACAAGTTAATATTCAAATTATTCCATTTGCCTTAAAAGTGTAAGATTCTTTTCATCTTGAGCAATAATGAGAAAGATAACACTCAAAAATAATACTTTAATATGCTTTTGAGCCTTATGTATATTTGAAAAATCACAAAAAAATTTAAAAATTATTATAATCAGTATTTTCTTCTTCCTCAGTGCGTGCAAGTCCACTGCTGGTCATGGGACTCTCCTGACGTAGAGAGAAACGGTTACCCTATTAACTGGTAATGCGAGAATGATAAAAGATGTATCGCGCTCTCTCGCAGACGCAGCTCGCTGGGGGACTTCTCGCTTCATCCTACAGCCAGCATTAAAGGAACACGTTTCAGTTTCATAAGTTATCACTGGCAACCTGCACTGGTTTTAGACTTTTGTTTTAAGATTCTGAAGTGTGCCGGTCAAGAGTTGGTAGCAATTTGTACAACTATAATTTTAAGGAACTATTAGCAGCAATCCGCCTGCCAAGTTTGGCAACTATGGCCTATGAGGCAATTTATGAGGAGGTCTTTTGATAGGTCAAAATGAATGAATTAATGAAATCCTAATTTGCTATGCTGAAAAAGTATCGGGAAAAATAGGATAAAATGATAAATAAAAAAAATTGTGTAAATCTGGAACTAAAAGATGTATTGCGACATAAAAAAAAGCGGATATTAAATCGTAAAGCTTCTAAATGTGTAAATAAAAACGTAAATGTAAACTTTCGTAATTTACAACTAAGTGACAATAAAATCGAGTCAAGTAAATTACTCCAGAGTTCGCTAGGATTTTATTACCAAACTTGATAATACTTACTCGTAAATAATTTAGGAAAGGTTTGAACGATTTCTTCAAAAAAAACCCGGCCAAGTTCGAGTCGGACTCGCGCACTGAGGGTTCCGTAGGTATAAGTTTAAAATATAAGTTATATAAGTTTAAAATTATTAAAAATATTTTTATTATATGATTTAACTAAAAATGTTTGCTTTTCGCAATTTGTTCTTTATCTGTATATATAAAACGTTGCTTCGTACCAAATTTCAAGATTCTGAGTTCACGGGAAGTACCCTGTAGGTTTTGATTCCCTTGCGAATGTCGAAAATTTGCGGCATAAACGGCTGTATCTTTTGATTGAGTTGGCTTAGAAGCTTGGCTTTTTCACAGCGCCAAGGGACAGTAGACTTGAGTATTCGATATGAATTTCAGCTTGATACCTCCACGCAATCCTGAGAAAAAGGGTCTTAACAGACAGACAGACAGACATACAGACGGAAAACAAAGTGATCCTATAAGGGTTCCGTTTTTTCCTTTTGAGGTACGGAACCCTAATTAACTTCCTTAAAATTTTAATATTCCACATCTGAACATTAACTATATTTTATTATAAAACGTGGTTTATTGATAGCATGGGGCTTATATGATGGTTAAATAAGAGTCTTTCTAACCAAAGAAGAAGAGAAAACCAGAAAGAAGTCCTTTAGCAAGGTCACAGACATTTGCTGACCAATTCTATGCTTTACATTTTAGTTCGCATATTTCCGATGACTTCTTTCGTGAAACAGATTATAGTTTAAACTTGAGACTACTTTTTGTAATAAACGGATAAATGTGCGAACTAAAACCTAAAGTTTTTTTTTATAGAAAAAGGATGGCCAACGAGCACACAGTCCACCTGAAGGTAAGTGTATGACCGGAGGATGACCCATAGACAAATTTATGCTCAATTAAGAATCAAAATGCAAATGCGTTGTCACCCCTGAGGACTAAGATGGAATGTCTCGCTGCCAGAAAAAAGGGTTTCCGGTTCTCTATACTCACCATACGAAACACAGTAGCATTTTACGCTGGTTTCCGTGAGAACGTCTTCCTACCCCGTTAGAGTCGACCCATTAGTGCCACAACCATAATATAGCTGCAGTGTGACTCTACCACATAAAAGGTATGAAATTTGACAGCAAATTAATATCAAATTTATGTGGCGCTGTGGCTATGGAAATTCATAATAATATACTCTTCTGAACTTTAGTCGAAACCCCAGACTACCAATAAACCACATTTTGTAATAAGACTATGAAACATAGGAGAATTTGCCGTGATTGCCTCTATTCGTAGGGGGTATGAGCATGCGGTACGGGTGTAAGTTCTTTCTTAGCTTTTTTAGAACTAACGAATTACTGGCCTCTCTCATTGTAGAAAGAATTTGCCATAACTGTCCAGCTTTGCAGGCATATTGGCCACCAGATACAACTCATAGTTGACGTATTTTTGTCGTATAAGCAATAACCACCATAATCATGAACACCAGCACTGAAATTACAGACCTAGCAAAAAGGAGTCAATCAAATTACTGATGTGAAAAAAGATGGCATTATAATTTTTATTGAAAGCAAAACAAAATATGTCCTTTGTTGTGGTATTCAACACCTTTTGATGTAAATGTTACTTAAAATACTGTTTATGCACAAAATGTTTATTATATTGTTATAATATTATTGTTACAATGTTTATAAATGTTATATGTTTATAAATGTTATGTATGTGAGCACACACGAGACAATGTTGGCGTCCGTACATGTACTGACTTAAATAAAAACTTTAAAGTAAAATGCCTACGCGTACATAATGTGTTCGGTGTAAACTGAACATCTTCCCGCACAACAAGGGAGATAAACTAAAAATACATAAAAAAGTAAAATTATTTGAGAAAAGTTAGGTATAAAATTATTCTTCATCGCGTTTAAGAATGAGAGTTCGCAATATAGGAGATGTTGCTCGGTCTTGAGTGTTGAACGCGTTCGGGACCGCGGGTGAGGACGCACGCTCGGTGCTGGCGGCGACGGGTTGCGTTCTCGGGGCGGGCACTGCAGCGGCGCGCTGCGCTCTCGGGGCGGCCAGCGCAGCCACAGGAGCGGAGCTTAGACCTTCCGTGGTTATGTTATCGAGGCTAATACTTGAAGTGATAGCCGTGTTTCTTCTTTGTCGTAGTCGTTTGCAGGCAAGGCATATAGCAGCTATCACAGCCACTCCCACCAGGATGTAAATCGCGACGTAATGATGTATGTCATGGAATGTTATGTTTTCAGCGATCACATTTTGGGATTTTAGGTGTTTGATGTTTTCGTTCAAGGTGGTTAGGTTGGCTTGGAAACTGTCAGCGTCTTTTTCCAACTCTCCTGTTTCTGGGATAGAGAGCTTGATAATTTGGTTAATAGCAGCGATTTCAGGCGTATAAATTTCAGGTCCGGTTTTCAATTCACTCGTAAATATTTTGTGCGTATAGATTGATAATTCTTCACTTTTGATTGAGCAACCGGGTTCCAGCGCAATGACCCCGGCGTCTTTCAGCCGTTCCACGGTAACTTGATCACCGCAAAAAATTCTTACGTTGCATTTGTCGCACGTTGTAAATAAGTAATTGTTCGCTTTATTTAATTGAATAAACATGTTACTGCACCCGGCGATGTTTATTTGGCACTGATTTGTGTAATTATTCTTCAAACACAGATCTTCATCTGAATTTCTTTGGTATATGGGGTGTTTGAGGTGGCATAAATGTGCTGAAAAATCGTACATAATACACTCTTGTAAATCGATAGATGTCATTGGGATGTAGATATCCTTTTCTAAATTAATTGCAATGTAATCTGCAATCGGTTTAATGTTCACAAAATTGTTGGTCCGTTTATGAGGAATCGGTTTAACTCTGTATAGGTTGTAATTATCTCGGCTGACCAATGGTAATCTGATTTCAAAAATCAAGTACTTATTAGTCATCTTTGTTTTCACTTGAAGAAACTGATATATTTTTTGAAAATCTGATTGTATGTTTGATATAGGTAGAGTCAAGTCTTTAGGTATTTGTCCAGATATTGTGTTCAGTTCATTTCTCAAATGAGTAGGGCTTATGAGATGAACATCGAACCTTCCATGATATATATCGGTGATAGCGTCTGTCATCATGTTGTATTCCGCTTCGATAATAGACGTTTGATTCTTGAACAGGGAAGCCAAATGATGTTCATTCTGTCTGACGAGTGTGATATCTCGCTCATACTTTTCTGCGAAATGGTCGTCGAGTACTCCGAAGAGACTATTCGCGATATACCCGACACCATTGATAAGCCCTCGTTTCTGTCTGTCGTGCTCGGTTTGTTTACCTAGCAACATGCGGTTGTAGTACTCGAGTTCACTGGTACTATGACGTAACTGCAATAGCATCGCATCACAATGACCGTCACCCTTCATTGTTTTACATATGTTTTCCATGTGTTTTTGATATTTGTCAAGTGCTTCGGAGCCTTCCCAAAATGGTTGCATGTTGTAGTAAATTATGAGCTTCCAGTTGTCTCGAATAAGTTGGATGTTGGAAATAGCGTCGAAATACAAAGATTGATTAAGTTGCTGAATAGTATAAGCACCCTGCGTAGGTATGATTATACTCAAGAAAAATAGCAATGCAGCACAAATTGACAGCAGACTTGTTTTAGCTGTTATCTGGTGTTTTCTGAGTTCAGGTTCCTGGTTTCCTCGCAGTGGCAGTATGGATAATTTGGTAACTGGCCGTTTTAAAATTCCGTTTTTTGTTTTCAAGGAGACAACTCGAACGAAACCATCTTTTCCTGGGTGTAAATGTATAACTCGACCTGTCAACCATTTTCCAGCAGGTAAGTTATCTTCTTGAATTGTCACCAATTGACCGACTTGAATGTTAGATGTCGACTGCTTCCATTTGTTTCGAACGGTAAGTTGTGTAAGGTATTCCGATTTCCAGCGCTTCCAGATATCAGCCATTAGTTTTTCTGTTAAGTTCCATCTTGTTCGCGCGTCGTGTTCTGTTTCCAGTATGGTTACATCAGCTGTTCCAGTTAAGAAATGCGAAGGCGTTAAGAAGTCCAGGTCCTCCACATCCTCAGTTAATGCACACAGCGGCCTAGTATTAAGGCACGCTTCTAGCTGAGTAAGTATCGTTGAGTACTCTTCGAATGTTAATTTTTGCTCTCCGATAACACGTTTGATGTGATATTTCAGGCTCTTGACCGCAGCCTCCCAGAGTCCTCCCGCTGATGGCCAAGAAGGAGCGTTGAAGTGGAATTCGATCTCCATTTTCGTAAGTTCAGTTAAGAATTCTGGATCAGAAATATTTTCTTTAAGCTGCTTTATGTTTTGTTCTAGAACACGGCTAGCACCGACGAAGTTAGTGCCGTTGTCGCAATATATGTGACGCGGCGCGCCTCGACGAGCTGCCATACGACGCAGTGCGGCCAAAAATGCTGACGACGTGAGGTCGGACACGAGTTCGAGGTGCACGGCCTTTGTTGCCATGCACACGAATACAGCCACATAACCCTTGTTTGTTTTTATGCCTCGACCCTTGCTTGCCTTGATGTCCACGTAACCCGTGTAGTCAACTCCTGTATGATAAAAAGGACGGGAGGGGTTTGTCCTGGCTTCAGGCAAATCACCCATGATCTGGGGTTGTATGCTGGGAGCGTGACGTCGACAGGTTATACAGGTTCTTATCAGATAAATATACTACATATTATGAATATATACATTTATTAATATTTATGCCAACAAAATGACTCCTTTTGTTACTTATTTATTTATTTAATAACACAACATTTTTACATAAGTTAATTGATAGAGAATATAATAATAAGTGCTGTTTTGACTACTTTATTATGGAGTCTCTTCTGTCATGCTGACTGACGCCTGATCGTTTCGGGGTAAACGAATGCCTCGTCACACAGAGCAAGGGGTTCAACCCTTTACCCTTTTCAGCTTGGTCTGTAGGATTGATTTAGGTTAAAATTTCTTGTGCAATATCTTTACGAGGACTGAATTCATATATGTTAAAAGGCGACTATGGGAAATCCTAAAAAGATCTCAATGTTTCCGATAGATGGCGGTATAATCGTCTAGTTTAAACAGGCTTCAAATGCTCGGACCAGTGATGGCAGCGTTAAATGTGCAAGATGTCTGCTACTGCGGTCACCGACCCGCCAGCCAAGCGTGGGAGTTAATGCAAATCCTCCCTACAACGAGAGAGGACTTTTTCCAGAAATAAACTTTTACTGGCTGCTTATGAAGAAGAATTTGAAGAAAAAAAACAAAAATTTGATTAGATTAATTAAAAATATATTAGTAAGCTGGCTCACGACGCGTGATATCACAAGCCACGTCGCGCCGAGTCGACGTCGACGTTTGTATGTCACAGGCATTGTACGTCAGAGCATACGACACAGGCGAGCACGCACTACACGATCGCACAGAGTGAACAGAGTACTACCCGATCGCACGAGTCCAAAAGCCCCACTTGTGATCTGCCCCACAGGTGTTCTGACAACTGGACATTGAACCAAACCATCACCTTCAATATCATCATCATCATCATCATCACCATTCCTATTTATAAGCGCGAGGCCTGAGACATGAACCTGTAAAAGCCAAAAGGCGAAAAAACGATACAGGATGACTCACTTATGGAGAGGCTATATACATGTTGTCCAGTAAGTAATGTTTAACGCAGGTACTAGTGGAGGATACCTATAATATGAAAATTAATATAAATAATTTATTAATTTAAAAAAAGAAAAGAATAATTCAAATTTATTTTCTACTTTTTAGTTAGATTATCTACAAAAGCGTGTTTTATTTAAAACTATTATTTATTTTCTATTTTTAGTGCGGCTAACTACAAAAGCGTATTTTTTGGAACGAAGTTCTTTTACGCGGCTTACAGTAGATTGAACTGGCAGAAATCGAAGTTGTTTTATGAATTATTCGCAAATCCTGAGGATCCTGACAAGGACAATGAGACAAACTATTTAAATTATTGCATTGTCACCGGTCCTTGATAAGTGTGCGAAGTTTCAAATCAATCCGACGTTCGGAAGGAGATGAAAATCACATTCAAAAATTCCGTTACATAGATAAATACCAAGCTAATAAAAGCGTGTTAAAACTGCCGCTGCCAACCCACCTGCCAACTGTGGCAATTTTAGCAAAATCCCTCCAATGAGGTAATCTATGCCTATGTTCAGCATTGAACTTTTATAGGTTGTATGGGACTGGTAGTATAATACCATCTGGAATATGTCTGTCACCACCACACGGTTACATAATAAATATTAGTTAATTTTATTTTCAGTACCAATTAAGTCACATAACATTAGGAAGTGTTTACGAGAAATTATGATCTCTTATATCATCCTAACGTCGTCAACACGTCTCAGTTACAAAGGAACACTTTTAAAGCCCCTTTTTGTCCCTCGTACGCCTGTATTGTACGTAAATAGACCTACTAACAATATCGTTCACGAAGCACGTACTGCAACGTCAAAACGATTATGACCTAAAAGGAAGTTAAAGCGAGGGTACTTGAGGGATGAGTGTATTAATGATGGGCGAGTATTTAAAAAAGTTTTTGGTCAGAGATAATTTATGTAATTTAATTCATGCCCATTAATATATTTTTGCTGATTCTTCCCATGAACAAATGAAACGAAAAAGTGACACTACAAAGAGACAAATATATAGATTTATAGTCTGTACTAATTCAATAAAACAAAAGAGGTTTTTTGTTTGTTTAAACACGCTAATATCTTGAACTACCAGTCCGATTTGATAAATTATTTTTGTATATGTTAACCAGATTCACGAGAAATAGAACGGACTATTTAGCATTAGGCTATACC
Source organism: Parnassius mnemosyne (assembly GCA_963668995.1). Classification (NCBI taxonomy): domain Eukaryota; kingdom Metazoa; phylum Arthropoda; class Insecta; order Lepidoptera; family Papilionidae; genus Parnassius; species Parnassius mnemosyne. The sequence continues at coordinate 12,753,386 of CAVLGL010000159.1, forward strand.
TCTCTCCTAGTCTTAAATATTAATTTTTGTTAAGCAAGTTGGAAGTAAAAGTGGTCCCGAACTGCTTAATCCCCGTGCGCTGGTGTAATGGTTAGTGATACGTTAATACTACGTCCCAGAAAAATATAGATCCTTCTTCCATCTAAAGAGTCTGCGATATCAAAGTCCTATTTCTTATACATAAGCCACATTAAGGTACTTTGTGATAAAAAATATTAAAAATTAAAAAGTGATTTATGAGCGTTATTATTACGCATAGCATAACTAGTTACTTCATCATGAAGACGATTTTATGATGATTAACTTTTTATAGCATAGCGTGCAATTTGCCGACTATACCTGTTTGGTAGTAGCCCACCACAATATGGATAAGGCGGTAAAACTATTACAAGAGACTTTACGAGGCTCATGCAGTAGTCACATAACGTAGATCTTGTACTTTATCAGACTAAAATGATGTACGTTAAATAGCTTTTGCTTAAAAACATAGCATCACTTTTATAGCTGATAATCACACATGTCTTCATAATATCCAAAGTTCAACCCATTATAAAACTGGGAATGTCGCCGAATTGAAACAGTAAAAAATTTAGGTATTTAGGTTTAATAATTTATGATCGTATGAAATGAACTGATCACATTGAATCTGTATGTGATAAGCTACGACCAATTCTAGCAAAATGTTACCTCATCAAGAGCAAAGTACCTTACCAGATGCTACTGTTACTATATAACCAACTCTGCGACTCAATAACTTCGTATGGGTTGAGCAGTCACGGACACACTTACAATACCAACTTCGAAAAACATACGATTTTTCGAAGTGGGTATTGTAATTGTAAATTGTAATTACGCATCGTTAAATTCATCGCCCCTCTCAAAATAAAAGATAAATATAAAAAAAAAATCCTTATGTTCTTTTCCATTATTGCAAAATACTACCAGTACAAGACAAAGTGAAACACCTATTGCTGCTTGTTTGTTGAAGATACTGTGACGCCTCATAATTAGTAATAATAAATAATAATTAAATTCACTATACAGATATTTAAAAATATCATAGAAATTATATTTTAAACAATTAAATGCAAATAATAAGCATCATCATCATCATCATCATTACAACCCTCCACAAGTCCACTGCTGAACATAGGCCTCCCCCAAAGAATGCCACAAAGCACGGTCCTGAGCCACCTGCATCCATCGACTTCCTGCATATCTTACCAGGTCGTCACTCCATCTAGTGGGGGGACGCCCTACACTTCGCCTGCCGCCAGCCACTCGAGAACCTTTCTTCCCCATCGGTTGTCGGTTCTTCGAGCTATATGGCCGGCCCATTGCCACTTCAGCTTACTGATCCGTTGGGCTATGTCGGTCACTCTGGTTCTACTGCAGATATCCTCATTTCTGAGTTTATCACGCAGAGAAACTCCTAGCATAGCCCTCTCCATAGCTCGCTGAGCGACCTTGAGCTTCCTCATCCGGCCAGCAGTGAAGGACCACGTCTCAGTTCCGTATGTCATCACTGGCAACACGCACTGGGTGTACAGTCTCGTTTTCAAGTTTTGAGGTATACCTGACGAGAAGATGTGCCGTAATTTCCCGAACGCTGCCCAACCGAGTTGAATCTGTCGATTGACCTCTCGGTCGAAGTTGGACTTACCTAGTCGGACTATTTGTCCCAGGTAAACATACTCGTCAACAACTTCGAGCTTAGTGTTCCCAACAACTACCGGCATAGGTGTGACATGGACATTAAACATGATCTTTGTTTTGTCCATGTTCATCTTAAGACCTATCCGTTGGGAAACACTATTGAGGTTATTGAGCATAGTGCTTAGGCCCTCCAGCGATTCTGCCATAAGGACTATATCGTCGGCAAATCGAAGGTGAGTGATGTACTCGCCATTGATGTTGATACCGTATCCTTTCCAGTCCAGAATTTTTAACTTTATAACTGCCTATTGGCTATATCTGCCATTGTATTGGCTGGTGGAGCATATGTGTCGACCTCATGCGGGTGGTAGCTGGAGGGAGAACCTGAGGAGGCTCTCAAGGCTGCGGCCGAAAGCCGCGCAACGTGGGACCTCATTCCCTTGAGGTGAGCGGTAGACTCATGACACGCTCTGCGGCCAATTGGCCGTGCTGACCATGCAATTGGTGGTGATGCCTTACACTTACATCACGTCTGCAGAAATGGCGGTCTGGCAGGTGATGGCGCTCACGGAAGGTTTTATGGCCAGTGTGCCTATTGTTGCCTAACCCGTGTGACGTACATTCACTGTGGCTGGATTTGATCGTATTCTATATGGCGTTTACACGCATTGACATGCGCGACTTCGGTCGATGTTTGAGCTTACGCACTGTCAAGGGGCCAAGTCCTCTTTTACTGGTTCGCCAGTTATTTTGCTGTGGACTACGGTCCAGTTCCCAACTTAGCGTACCCTTCGGGGGGAGCGCATTAAAATGGTTGGCGCTCACCGTGCGCGGCGTGTGCGGAGCCGTGTACCTCCTCGCGAAGCCCTTGTAGCTGGTATTTGATATAAATATTGTGAGCCTTTTCCAAGCGGGAAGGGATTAATTAATAAGGAATTGACTGTTGTGAACCAGATACAAGTGGAATAGGGACAATTTATTGTTCTTAACCTTTTTGAGCTCTGTCTTCGTGAACGGGGTTCTTTAGCTTATAAGACTCTACCAACAGCTTTTGATTGCTCTCGTGAATATTCATTCTTCCAAGATACACCTAAAAGTACTAAGTTACTATAGAAACACAACGTAAATAAGGGTCCTAACTAAGACGATCACGCCATAAATTTATTAAACGGCCTATATTTAAACCTTTAGAAAGATCAAGATATACTGGTCACGTAAATTAGATATATTTATATATCTTACAGATATAGATTCTAAAGAAATACAAGTATAAGTGTATATATAGTAGAAAAGAAAAAAAAAGGGGGGGGGGTACGTTACAATTCGAACTAAAATTATTGTGATAATTGATGGTAAGAAAACAAAATGCAGATTAAAATTATTGTGATAAGTGGCGGTAGAATTAGCTTGGTCGCTAAACGAAGCTATCTCGGGTGATAGTGGTTAAAGAAAGACTTGAAACTGACAGAGTTCTATCGAGAGAAGCCATAATTTAAAAGAAGAAGAAGAAACGAGAAAATATCATTACAGTAATAATGATTTGGTGTGGTATGCGTTACAAGGGAAATTGTATAAGCTTAAAAGCGGTGCGGTAGAGATATAAATTGTTATATACATATATATATATATATATATATATATATATATATATATATATATATATATATAGGGTATTTTTGGAATGCTCCCGAAAACTAAGACAGACGACAGTAGCAAGTATACCTTTGATGATGGGTGGAATATAAAATCGATCCTGATGAAAGAAAAATCATCTTTTCACAACGTTTTATTAGCTTTATTCATTCTCTATCATGTTAGTACAGTTAAATGAAACGATAATTTCATAAAAAAAATCATGAAAATACTGAAACATAAAACCAGCAGTGGAATTACTGAATTGATATCAGCTGATTAAAGTCCAATGTACGCGCGAACGCTGAAAAAAGAACGCTGGCCTTGAACCTGGGCACTGAGCGATTTATGAGTATGGGGCGCGACGGGGGAACAATCTGTCAGTATTACTGTGGCCGTACGCTATTGGATCCAGCGCTTTGTTAGCTCCCAAAACACAGTCGCATACACAGCTTACTTTGCGATTCGCAACGATGGTTTTAAAAAGGAAAGAAAGAAAAATTATTTATATCTATTGTTTTATGACTGAACTGAAAATTGTGCAGTAAAGTTAAAAGTGTTGAGGAAGAATACCGAAAAAATTACCATGTGATCGACCTGATGACGGAAGCTCAAGCGAAGATGAAAGTGATGATGAAGTAGCATCCAGTAACACCAACACACCATCAACATCTGGCTTCCATGTGATCCAAGACGAAATAATGGACGGCGTGTCACCCTTAGCTTAAGTTTTCTTGTTACAAACTACTTTATATTTTACGATAGAAATAACAAAGAATGCTCAAGTAAACATTATCCATTTTTAATTCCAACCTTTTCCAAAGTTCTAAGCAGCTAGTAAAATACCTATTATGATTCTACAATAAAACAATCAAGTAATATAATATTATAAAACAATACCTTTACTTAGCCGTAGTACTTTAGAACGCGACTGTATCCATGCGCAGACACTCCTCCACTGAAATTTAGTTTACCGGCGACAATAGAATAAGAGGCGGCAATCACTATAAAACTTGCAAGTCATTTTTAATAATTTACGTACGTCTTTTTAAATTCAAAGTATTGGCCGGATTAATTACGGAAAGTCTATTAAAATAGAGTAAAAGTATTATTTTTTACATTAATTATGATAGATTAATAAACTGTCGATCATAATTGCAATTGATTTAACTATTAAATTATTCAGTATCATTTCATTTCTATTTTCTTATACAAAATCAAAGATAACGATGAAATAGCGTTTATAATTGTGTGAGTACTGAGTACCCAATTAGGTACGTTTATTAATTTTAATAATTTTTGTAGTAAAGAATTGCTTGTTGCGTCAGGGTACAATTGATTGTGTAATTGTATTATAAATGAGAACCATAACTTTTAAATTCCATATGAAGACTAGTCGTAGGGATAAATAAATAAACATTGGCGATGTCTTAACATACATAACGCTTTAACGGTGTGTGAAAAGTTCCAGTGCTTCAAGGACATTGCTTTATGTGCGCATTTGTTTTAGCGGAATAAATTAATAATTTTAGTTTACAGTTCCGTGTTGACTGTCAAGAGAGACAGTACAATTTTTTTGTTTATTATTATTCTTGTTATATATTACTTAATGATATTATTCTTGTTGTTACGGTTTAAGTTTCTTGTTTTGTTTTTATAATGCGTAACGCGTACGTTTATAGTGCTCGTGAATACGGCAACATGTCAATGTGCCTTGATGAAGCTCGCGGAAATGCTTCGCATGCATTGCGAATTTATCAAGAGAAATTCCCGACCGCTCGACATCCAGCTAACTCTCGTCTGATAACAGCAGCATTTCAGCGAGTGTTGGAAAATTGGCCCATTGCTCTGGTAGCGGCAGGAGGTGGAAGTCAAGTGGCTGTTCACTCAGAGGAGCGTATTTTAGATGTCGTTCGCCGGAATCCGAACCTAGGTACACGAAGTATCGCTAAATTGTTAAGGCGTCGGGATGGAACAAGTGTGTCATACTGTACAGTTCACAAAGTGTTAAAGCGTAACCGAATGCACCCATAAAAAGTGTATAAAGTGCACGCGTTAGTTACCGGCGATCACGACCGACGGCGAGTTTTCTGCCGTTGGTTATTAGACCAACAACAACGTATGCCTGGTTTCATTGAGCACGTCATCTGGACGGACGAGTCGACATTTACCAGAAACGGCCTGTGGAACCGAAGAAATACACACACGTGTATTCCGAGGTTAACCCGCACGCTGTTCGACAAACCGGGCACCAAACCCGATGGTCGGTTAACGTATGGGCAGATTTATTTAAGAATCGCATACTAGGAACAGTGTATCTGCCACAGGGTTTAACGGACAGCGATACCTGAACTTCATAAATGAACAGTTGGTGGACATTTTAGACCACCTATCGTTGGCTGAATATCGCCGCACATGGTTCCAGCAAGATAGTGCCCCTCCACATGTCGTGAGGTTCACCTGTGAGCGCATCAATGAGCTATTTGATGAGAGCTGGATCGGCAGACTAGGACCACATGCTTGGCCACCTCGCTCACCAGATCTGACCCCGTTGGACTTCTTTCTGTGGGGGTATGTGAAAGAAAGGGTTTTTAATCGTGAGTGTGATAGTGCTGACGAAATGCGGCAAAGGATCGTGGATGTTTTCGACAAACTACGTACGGACTGTATCGAAGACCACACGATGATGCCTCGCCTACATGAGGAGACGCAACACCGAGCCCAAATCTGCCTTGAAATGAATGGAGCACAATTTGAGCCACATCTCATAAGACCACGGAGGATTTAGAGCAGTAAGCTTAATAAGTAAGTTTCATAACTATTTTTTTTAAATAACTTAATACTGAACTAATCTGTATAGGTACATAACTGAATACATGAGAATAATAAATAAAAACGCATGACTCTAACCTTGGTTACATTTCATTTAAGTATTTTTTCATTAGCGGGGAATCGAACCAGTTATTTGGTTATTTAACCTGTAAATTCGGATTAAAGTGGCTACGTGGAGACAAGCACAGTGGCAAAATAGTAGGTTAAGTAGATAAGTTAGGTATTTAGACAAGTGATGTAAATTATTAGGTATTGTGGTATGGCCCGCTAGTTGCGGGCCGCGCTTGCGATTTTTTAATGAAATTATCGTTTCATTTAACTGTACTAACATGATAGAGAATGAATAAAGCTAATAAAATGTTGTGAAAAGATGATTTTTCTTTCATCAGGATCGATTTTATATTCCACCAATCATCAAAGGTATACTTGGTACTGTCGTCTGTCTTAGTTTTCAGGAGCGTTCCAAAAATACCCTGTAACCACGTTCTGCTACCACAGATGTTACGGCCCACAGTTGCCCCTGCAAAGGTCGCCTTGGCTAGGGCCCATAGTAGCCTCATCGACGGGCAGCCGAGGGTTCGGGCCCAAATGGCTTTATGGAAAATGTCCTATCATACTACACAATAGGGAGAAGGCTAGGTAAATAAATAAGACGTACCTGGTTCTGAGGCGATGACTGTCCCAAGGCTCGGTCAGGCCGTAGGTGTGTAGGTGCATGTATAGTGGTGTTTAGTGGTGTGTCTTATGGTTGACCTGATTGGACCGTTGAAGTCGGCAGCAACACTGACTCCGGCACCGCCCCAAGGTGTGGTATTTTCCAGCGGCGTCACCCACGGTCAATTTCTTTCTTCAATCCACTATGTCAGTCTATCAACTTTATTGTACATTTAACTAACTTTAAAACGAAACTAAATCCCGTTAATTATAATTAAAACCGTAACACGCGGCACGACTGGTAAACGGTGGGTCAAAGTTCACTTCCGTTCACTCCGCAACAAAATATTTCGAAAACCGAACGCGACCTTTTAAGACACTTAACGAAACGGTACAATTAAACATTAACTTCTCAACAATTAGTCAACCCGGCGTCTAATGTTCTAGACTACACAAAAACCTCGTCGTTGCATAAATTTTGCTAACAAAACTGACTCTAAAAATGGAGGTTATACCGGACGACCTCACGCCGTGCTAGCGACCGCACTGCATTCAAGCTACTGTCAGGCACTCGCGTTCTGCCCCGCGCCCTCTGCCGGGCGACGCACACGGGAGTGGGGCACGGTGACCTTTACAAAGTCAGCGGGCGGACACGAGTGGAAAAAATTAACCTTACGACCTGGAGAAGTATACCTTTATATATCGTTTTCTTTATATATTACAAAAAATCATATATTATTATTCCATCCATCGAGTTGGGTGTTGATACGTATTTTTACAGAAAGGTTACACTATTATAAGGACATACACAAAGTTTCAATATGCGGAAACGCGTAATTTTTAAAAATTATTAAAAATCAATTATTCTTGCAATGTTTATGTCTAATCCTACCGTAAAACTGGCGCCATTTTGTAATGTCATTGTCATCGTAGTAGGGATGTCGATTCTTTCTGAAAAAGATTGATTTTTATTTTTATCGATTCGAATCGTAAGCTGATGTATCGATTCACAAAAAATCGATTTCTAAAATATCTATATTTTTTAATATATAAATCCAAAATTTAATATGTAAATATAAATCCATTTTATGAAAAACAAGAAAGATACCATGATTAGTGATCTCTTATTGAAATTTGTTTTATTTTAACAGTACCTATTAGGGCAGATAACAAATAAAATAGGTTAGGTTCAACTTATGTCAAAGAACCGAATTGATTGACTTCGACTCCACCTGGTACGAGTCTGTCCTACCCCTAGAGTGGTTTTATAGAGCCGGAGGCGCGTAGGGAGAGCAGCTTCCGCCTGTTGTAACAAATCGTAGGCATCGGAAGAGCCGGAGCGGCTGAGGCTGGTCGCCGAAGGTGACCAACAAGCCAAAGCTGCGGAGGCCAGGAGGGACGCTACGCTAAGGCGTAGAGGCTGCTCTTCCCGCAGTGCCGGAGACGTAGCAGTCTCAAAATAGATACAGAAGTCCTTCTGAATCAGTCCCCTATTTATTTATGATGAAGGGGATTTTTTTCTCATAAAATGGATTTACATTTACATTATAAATGTAAACATAAAAATATAGATATTTAGAAATAAATTTTTTGTGAATCGATACATCAGCTTACAAATCGAATCGATTTAAAAAATCGAACTTTTTCGGAAAGAATAGACATCTCTACTGACAACGACAATCGACAATACAAAATAGCGTCAGTTTTACGGTAGCAATGGACATAAATATTGCAAAAATAGTTGATTTTTAATAAATTTTTTTCTCAAAAAGTACATGTCGCCGAATGTTGAAACTTTGCGTGTGTGCTTATAATAATGTAATATTTCTGTGAAAAAAAAATCAACCCCCAACTCGACGGACGTCAATGGAAAGTAGTACATATAATTTTATATATATATATATATATATATATATATATATATATATATATATATATATATATATATAAAATTAAGACTAACGTTTATACACTTTGCTGCATTTCTGTATGGTTCAATATCTAAATCACACAAGGGCGGAAGAGATTCTGCGAGATATATACGGTACAGTTAGTTTCGTGACTTGCGAGCTTGTGAGAACCCCATTTTACACAAGAGTGCACAAGTTGGGCATATAAGGCGGTAGATAGGAAATCCGGAAATGGGCCTTGCAGTACTCTCATTGGATAAAAATTAACGAATCTCATAAACGTTAGGAGGTAGTTGAAAAGTGAATACGAGTAGCAAGGAATAATAAAAAAATTGTCGTAACTATACAAAGCTTACTCGACAAGCCCTCAATCTATTTAAGATTATCGCAAAATAAAAAAATATGTATGGGAAATTGAGAATAAATTATTGAATTCCCGCTCTTTTGAACCTAATTCCAAAAGTAATAAAAATTAAATAATTTAAAAATATATTAATTAAAAGCTTAAGCAGTATTTTATCAACAAATTGTTAACGACACCTACTAAAAATTTATACTAAAAATAAAACTATATCCACTAAAACACATCATAATATATACAAATAAAAATTTACTAATAAATGTATACACATATACACACAAATATAACATTATGATCTCAATTACAAATTTTCATTTAACATACTATATACGCTTTGCTTTGGTACACACCTAATTTAAAAAAAAACATTTTGCTATTTTGTCACAACATTTATATACGTCTTTAAATAATGGAAAAACTTTTGTAACTTTATTTGTACTGTCAGATGTTATTAAATAATCATACTTTGTAAAATAAAATAAATAAATTATGTAATATACAATATTTAATTATATACAATATTAAAAACTATAATAAAAAAGAAACTAAAACTAGTAACTTAATTATCATGCATAATAATTAACCACCTTGAGAGTATTAATTTTTGTTTCCTTATTCGATGAAATTTATTTTTATTATTATTTATTTTACTTATAGAATTCATTGTATAGATAAAATCATTTTATCGAACAAAAATTGATTGACTGCAGTAAACGTAGCTGTTACAAAGCAATTTTTGTCGAAATAAGATATTCTTTTGATTTAATACACTAAAATTTAGGCCCTACCTTATGTCGAAATAATAATGATTTTAAAGTTTATTTGCTATAAAATGAAATTTTTATGTTATATTTTATGCCGAACTTGTGGTTGAAAAAAATTAAATGAAATAAATAATTTGCAGTGAAATGATTTTGTTTTATATTTCATTTCATTTGAAGGTTTCACTTCTACCGCATGTGAACTACAAACACGTTTTTTCTTGTTATTGTAATAGGACAGTCTATTTTTTTTAACTTAATAAAGGACAGTATTTGACTGAAATCATACCCAGTAGTGAGTGGTGATAAATTACGCTGCCTTAGCCTAAGAAAAGCCTATTCATTCTTGTTCTCTAGACGCCCAGTTTGTAATCGGATGGAAATAATGACGTCGGCAAATTATTACACTAATTTGCTGTACACGTTATCAAAGACAAAGTAAACACTTTGGTTACTATGCGTGGAAGATAGACATCAAAAGCGGTAAACGTTCACTTCCTTCACTTCCTGCATGTTTTACCAGGTTGTCACCCCATTTAGTGGTGGGTGGCCCTACATTTCGCCTACCGGTACGAGGCTGCCACTCGAGACACTTTTTTCCCCATCGGTTGTCAGTTCTTCGAGCTATATGTCCGGGTCATTGCCACTTCAGCTTACTAATCGGTTGGGCTATGTCGGTTACTCTTGTTGTACTGACGATATCCGCATTTCTAAGTTTATCACGCAGAGAAACCCCGAGCGTAGCCATATCCATAACTCGCTGAGCGACCTTTAGCGTCCTCATACGGTCAGCAGTAAAGGACCACGTCTCAGATCCATAAGTCAACACTGGCAATACGCACTGGTTGTACAATTTCGTTTTCAGATTTTGAGGTATACCTGATGAGAAGATGTGTCGTAATTTCCCGAACGCTGCCCAGCCGAGTTGAATCCGCCGATTGACCTCTCTGTCGAAGTTGGACTTACCTTGTCGGACTATTTGTCCCAGGTAAGCATACTCGTCAACAACTTTGAGTTTAATGCTCCCAACAACTAACGTCATAGGTGTGATATGGACATTGAACATGATCTTTGTTTTGTCCATGTTCATCTTAGAACCTATCCGTTGGGAGACACTATTGAGTTCATTGAGCATAGTGCCTAGCCCTTCCAGCAATTCTGCCATAAGGACTATATCATCGGACTATATAGTAGCTTGAAAACGACACTATTGAGGTCATTGAGCATAGTGCCTAGCCCTTCCAGCAATTCTGCCATAAGGACTATATCGTCGGCAAATCAAAGGTGAGTGATGTACTTGCCATTGATGTTAATTGCCGTATCCTTTCCAGTCCAGTGGCTTGAAAACGTCTTCCAATGCAGCGGTGAAGAGTTTCGGGGATATAAGTCACCACACCTCTCTGCAGTTGGATACGTTTCGTACTTTGGTTCTATACTCAGAAAGCCATTGTAGCCCTACTGTACAAACAATTCAGCACTTCGATATACCGACAGTCAACTCTGCACCGCTGGAGGGACTGTAGCCCCGCCCAAATTTCCACGGAATCAAAGGATTTAACATAGTCCACATACGCAAGGCAAAGTGGCAGATTGTACTCTTCTATCTTCTGTACAATTTGCCGAAGGGATCTATGGTACTAAAACCTCTTCGGAAATCAGTTTGTTTGGGAGGCTGAAAGTAGTCGAGTCTGCGTGCGAGACGATTCGTAATGACTCTCGAAAACAGCACGTAGACACATCTCAGAAGTGAAATCGGTCTGTAGTTCTTCAAGAGAGCGTTGTCGTCTTTTTTTGAAGAACAAAACGACCGCACTTCTGCTCCACGCCTCCGAAGTAGTTCCACCGTGGAGGACGGAATTATAGAGCTTCTGAAGGATTTTAAGTACCGGTTTTCCACCCATTTTCAGAAGCTCCGTTGTAATTCCATCCTCACCTGGGGTTTTGCCGTTTTTAAGGTGCTGGAGAGCTATTCTAATCTCGTTTAGACTGACGTCCGGGATATCATCGGAATAGTGTCGGATAAAACTCGCTCTTGAATAGTTACTCACACTTACGTGTGGCTCCAACGGTGACGTGCATAGCTGCCCATAGAACATCTCAATCTCACTCAAAATCTCAGGTTTCGCAGAAACTATTCTGCCAGACTCGGTTAGTCTGCCAGACTATGTTTATTTTTGCATTCATTGTATTTAGTTGTTTCACGTTTGTCTAAAGTTTCCATGCAATTCTTATAATCAAATGTCGGGAATATAAAATAAGTAAATTAAACGCGATAAAATCCGTAAAAATAGTTTTATTCAATGTGTAGTGTTCGCGTAAATATAAGAAATCATTATGTAAACCAGTACGGACTGGAAATAGCAAATAAAATACGCCGACTAGAAGATCTCAAAACCAAGCGCGCAAGATACATAACAGCTTTAAACTTCTTGAAGAGATGCAGAGACCATAATCTCATTCCTACGTGTGTCAAGATATCTACTAAAAAAGACATTCGAGGAAGCGCTAAGATCTTAAATCAGGCAAGCAAAAAATTGTTAATAACGGTGATTCAGCAAAAACGTACCGATCTATGTTTCATTAATAAAACCATAGACAAATCGTCCAGTGATCTAAAGACAGTTTTATCGACATTTGATTATAAGAATTGCATGGAAACTTTAGACAAACGTGAAACAACTAAATACAATGAATGCAAAAATAAACATATAGATAAATACCAAAAACTAACAACCAAATCAAATGTCCAACGCCAATGTCAACGTAATAACGGAACGCAATCATTGACAACAGACGCGAGTAATAAACAACGTGCGGTCTATAACCTGTCAAAACAATCTCTAGACGACGCGACAATAAAAGTTTTGGCCAAAGGTATGAATTTCGCTATAACACCGCGAAAAATTCCGTATGAAAACATTATCTGTAGTGTTGAGGACTGTCTGTATAAAAATAATATTGGTAAAGAAGATTTAGAGGCTATACGTCAAGACATTTCGTCCTTGTTACGTCGAAGCTCAGCGCCAAAATTAAATCTTCCCAAAGATGAATTTACTGCATTGAAAAACTTACGCAACAGACCAGATCTTACGATTCTCCGCGCAGATAAAGGTAATGCTACGGTTATAATGGATACGTCGGATTACAATTTTAAAATACAACAACTTTTATCGGATGAAAGTACGTACGTAAAGGTCAAAACAGATCCTACAACTAATACGCTTAAAACAACTAGCGATCTAATAAAGAAATACTCCGAGAAACTGAATCTAGACGTAAATTCGATAATACCTACGTGTGCCAAACCGCCGAAGTTGTATGGGTTACCAAAAATACACAAACCGAACGCTCCATTACGTCCAATAGTGAGTCAGATCGATTCGCCAACTTACAGATTGGCTCAACACTTAGCAAAAGTACTATCACCACTCAGAGGACATACAAGAGCACACACTAAGGATTCATACCATTTTGTCAGTGAGATAAAAGACCTATGTCTTACTGACAATGAAACTATGGTCAGTTTTGATGTTCAGTCTCTATTTACATGCCTACCTGTTGAAGACTGCATCTCAATTATAACTAGGAAACTAGAGGAAAACAACATGCCAGCAGAATATGCAGTATTACTCAGACATTGCCTTACATCTGGCTACCTATTGTGAAAGGAACAGTTTTACAAAGCAAGTAGATGGTGTTGCGATGGGCTCACCGGTATCTCCCATTGTCGCCGATATTTTCATGGAGGACTTTGAGGAGAAAGCCCTGCTTACTGCACCAGTAACTCCAAGTTTCTACAAGCGGTACGTAGACGATACTTTCACAATTTTACCATCAGACAAAGTAACTGCATTTTTAGAACATCTTAATTCCATAAACTCTAAAATTCAATTTACAATGGAGTTAGAGGCAAATAATTCTTTAGCTTTCCTAGATGTGTTAGTCATTCGAAATCCTAATAACACCGTAGGTCACACTGTGTATAGAAAAAAGACCCATACAAACCGATACTTAAACGGTGAATCCCACCATCACCCTTCACAGTTAGCTACCATGGGCAAATCTTTGTTGCAGAGAGCACGAGGGATCTGTGACAGCAAACACCTGGCCGCCGAGCTTCAGCACGTCAAGCAGGTTCTGCACGACAACAAGCTTCGGGTTCCGCGCCTACGTCACAGTGACCGAGTGAAGCCGGCCACAGTCGAGCGTGTGCCTGCTGTACTACCATATGTCAGAGGTGTCACAGACAAGATTGGCTACATCTTGAAGCGAGCTTCTATTAGAACATTCTTCAAGCCGCCGAAGAAGATTAGTCAGTTCTTACCATCCGTCAAGTGCAATATTCCTCTACAAGATGCAGGAGTATACAAGCTTGATTGTGAGTGTGGTCTCTCATATATAGGGCAAACAAAACGATCAATAAAAACCCGCGTAAAAGAACACATAGCTGACGTGAAGCACCAACGTTCGGGGAAGTCTGCAGTTTGTGATCATATCCTAGACGGCCCCCGTCATTACATTAGATTTGATAAACCACAAGTCCTCGCGAAAGAACATCGATTCCTGCCAAGGATGATACGTGAGGCTATTGAAATTAAAAAACATCCTAATTTCAATAGAGAGGGAGGCTGGGTACTACCACCTGCTTGGGATCCTGTAATTCATAAAATTAAAACTAAACCCAAGCATACCACTGTAAGACTTCAAGACACAGTTAGTTCATTCTGCGTAGATCGGACCAAAATTAATAATTAAAAAGCTGAAGGTACTCCGGGTTAACTTTGACATCGGGACGTCAATCACCTCAGTCCCCCGTGACCACGGTTGCTGGAAAGCAACCGAAACGTCGGGAATATAAAATAAGTAAATTAAACGCGATAAAATCCGTAAAAATAGTTTTATTCAAAATATAATTTATTGTTGATTTTTTAATAACCACTCGACCGATTTCAATAAAATTTAAATGCGATCTCCTGAGAAAGAATTTTCCAAATCGGTTCAGACGTCTTCGAGTAATCGGCGTACATACATTAAAAAAACACTACGGCGAATTGTAAACCTCCTCTCCTTTTTTAAGTCGGTTGAAAATTACATATACACACACTCCCGTCACCCAGAGAGATAGGCAGAGACTACATACTTACATTTGGCACGATCCTGACTCTCTCTCTCGCCTCTTCCACATCCATAAACCTACGCAAACATGCTCGTCGGTTAAAGGTACTCTTAATTTGGCACATTTTCAATATATCGCCAATTAGGTCGATAAACATACGCCTTGGCCGTCCACTCCTGACTCTGCCGTTCACTTCTGCAACATGAATTTGCTTTGCTACACTTTCCTCATTCATTCTTTCTACATGACCAAAATACCGAAGCATTCCTTTTTTAATCCTGGTCACAATATCATCTCGGAAGCCACATTCTTCTCTTATCACACAATTTCTCATCCTATCATTAAGATTCAGCCCTAACCACAGAATAAATAATAGTACTACGTACCCTAACATACTCCTTAATGACCGCATGTTTACGGCATTTATTCTACTCTCGTGTTTCTTCTGCCACACCCAACTTTCACTACCATACATTAAAGTAGGGACTAACACAGCATTGTGAATTGCCATACGTGCCCTTTTTGGACACATACTGACTTTCCACAATAGAGTGTAGAGTCCCATTTACTCTGTTTCCTGTGCTAACCCGTCGTTCCATATTCTTATTCTATCTATCATCTCTGCTAAATACACATTCCAAATAAACAAACTCATCTACTTGCTCGAACAACTCCCCTTCTATATTATTTGTCACATATCATTTCACTTTCTTTCAAGAACCATAACTTTCGTTTTACTTGCGTTCGCTTTCATTCCACTTTATTTTAATGACCTGTTCATTAATGCAACCACCATTTGCAACTCGGCCGCTGACGACACAAATATGACTTGGTCATCGGCGTACAAAAGACATTTTACGTTTAACTCATGCATTCTTAACCAGCATTTTTCATCTTTCAAAATTTCCAAACAACTGTCCATAAACATTTTGGCGGGATTTTCACTGGCAGATAGCTGATGTCATAAGGAGTAACTTAGGATACTTTAATTTTAGAAAAAGAATTAAGGTTCAAAAAAACAAACCATGAAATAGTAGAAAATTCTACGCGGGCGAAGTCACGGGGGACAGCTAGGTTTTACATAAATTCTAAAGCAAGAACCAGATTTTTGACGGTATAACAATGCTACATTTTAATCGCATCGATTCAGTAACTAATTACTTAAAACGACAAGGGCTCGCTGCAAATGACTTTGATTGAGTGAGGTTGATTAAACTTCAATCCACATCCTTTGGTGATAATTTGCTTGGGATTTGTTCGACTACAACATAGTTTTAAACAAAAGTACGTAATTGGAACGTATTGTCAGTTTTAAAGTTAACAGCCAATTTAATTATAATATCCAATTTACGATTAATCAACAATAAATTAGGGTTCAAGTTTGTTTGTTGGGCGACCTCCGACTATATGGAGTTAGGACCTGATGCAACACGCAGGGAGTCGATGGATGCAGGTGCCTCAAACCCGTGCTTTGTGGCATTGCTATGTTTAACAGAGGACTTCTGAAGGGATGTCATAATAATAATGATTTAATTCAATTCATTTTTAAACTATAATATAATAAGCGGTCGTCTCCGCAAAAATATTTTCGAATCATGATAACAGTGAATATTAAGGCGTTTATGCGATAAAACTAGGAAAGATTCGAACTCAATTTAAGGTGCTGCTGTGATACATGACCGCATTAAGCACATCGGTGCAATGTTTGTCAATAATGGTTTTGGGTCTCAGTTGGAGACACACTTCTGGCCTACGGTGCATTTTTTTATAGGATAAAGGTTACAAACGAGCACACAGTGCACCTGATGGTAAGTGGTTGCTGCGGCCCATAGACATCTACATCTATCCTCTATTACAAATCAAAATGTAGATGCGTTGTCACCCGTGAGGACTAAGATGGAATGCTTCATTTCCAGTATAAAGCGCCCCCGGCCACCTGCACTCACCAAGCGAAACGCAGAGGCAAACCTCTACGTCACGCTGGTTTTCTGTGAGGTCGTGGTACCACCCCGGTTCGAGCCGGCCCATCCGTGCGACAGCAAAAGCTGCCGTATGGCTCTACCACTATTAAATCATACAGCGAACTTGTTTGCTTCTCTTTATGCTTGCAAGTCGCGTCTTCTTTGTAGGTCCTCATCACCCACCAGGAGGTATTCAAAATCTTTTAGGGCTAGAAAAGCTGACCAGATGTTATAAAAGCTATATTTGTATATTTATACGCATATACAATATTTTTTTAGTCCTTTCTACTTTGATTACCGCTGCACCGCCACTTGTTTGTATATCTCTGTTTAACCTAATGGTTGACTGCGAGAGAATACCCTATGGCATTAAGTCTTCCATATGTACAACTTTGTGCATGAAAGATTAAATACATAAATATTTCTTAAAGTTCATCCACCCGAGTTGCCGTCTGTATTAACACGCTTGTTCCGCTTCTCATTTAGCCAAATCTTGAAACCTAGCCAATGTGTAGCATGTGCCCTAACAAAGCATTTTGCTGACCCTGTGATTTACCCAACTATCGGTTATTTTAATTACCTTCATACTATGCAACATTATGAAGCGTATATTGAATACCCACCTAATCGCATACCTAGAACAGAATGACTGCTTAACTGATATTTAAGAAAGCCATTGACAGCGTTTGGCACGCTACCATTTTCAGCAAGTTTGACAAAATTGACTGAGTATGGGCCCTATTGAGTGATCGGGCTCTCACAGTCATTGTCGGCGGCAGCTTTTCCGACCCTATGGCGTTTAAAGCCGCATTTCCTCAGGAATCCGTTTTTTTCGTTTCACTTTCTGCTGCATATTAATAATCTGCTTATGCTTATTATACGTTTATGAACCACAGCATTCACTTACTATTAGGTGGAGTGTGTGCTCGTTTGTTATGCTTAAAAATATCAAATGAAATATATAATCTTTTAAGGGAATGTTGAATTACATTTTACAAATTCCTTTTTTAAATCTGTCGAATATATCAAGCGCTCGTTTTTTTTTTCTAAAATACTTCCTGCTTGATTTTTAATATATGTCGGAGAATTTCAACAGAGAATTCCACTTATGATCTCGGAAATATATCAGGATAGTGTTAATTGTAAAAATAATAAAAGTGTGAGAGCGGATGTTCAACTTGCTCTCTTGCTTACGCAATCAATCATTATCAGTAATAAGACAACGTAACGCACTATACATTCAGTATAGTGAAATTACAGTTCGACCACACCGTAACACGTCTTCGCCACAATCACACACCAGTGTAACGTGAGGTACGTAATTACATCATAACACCAAAATATGTAAACCAACAGCAACACTACTTATCTCATTGTAACATAGGGTAGCTTCTCCGAAACACCAATCCGCCTTGCCTGCACACTAACAGAATTACAACAACAAACAGAACCACGACACTATCTTGGCACTAGTAGAATGACCACACTCGTTGAATGACTTAAACTTTATACTGCACAAACAAGTGGGAATTTCTCGATACACCCTCATGTCCACCTCGATCCAAGTGATATTTTATAGACGCTCCGACATATACAATAATTAACGTAACAGTTAAACACACCTTGGGTAGGATTTAGTGCTTGGAAAATTATAATAACAGAGTGTAGTAATTAATATTAACCTCTTTAATATAATGAATTTCCACAAAGTAGCACCTGATTCTATTAATTACATTTAGAAAAAATCTTAATATAACGGATAAAAGTCCAGTATAGAATGCATTATTTCTTGCTGTTCTCGTTGGTTTAATTTACGAATGGCCCGTATCTTCCGTCTGCAGGGGACTATGACGAAAAATAATAATAAAGAAAGAAGGAATAACAATACAGCCCCCCGGGCTTACTGTATCTGTAACAGAGACAAAAATATAGGACAAAACAATGATATATTAGCGTAAAATAGTAGCTCTGTGTTTCGTATGGTGAGTGTAGAAAACCGGAGACCCTTTTTGCTGGTAAGATGCAACAACGTGAAAATGCATGTACATTTTGATTTTTAATTGAAGATAAATATAGAAAGGTAGGACGTAGGTCTACATGCCATATTAGCCACTTACCATCAGATCCTCCTTTGTCACCCTTATCTATACATATAATAAAATTGTAAATAACAGATGTCTGTACATTTTATATTTTTGTAATAAAAGTGATTGAGGGGTACTAAAAATAAGTAATTAAATACATTTCTACCATTTTTAGAATTTTCTGTCTGTCTGTCTGTCTGTCTGTTTGTTTGTTAACGTATCACGTTTAAAGTACTAATTTATATCATAAGAATTGTTAAGGAAATTATAAAGTAAACCTTCGGGTTACATTTAGTCTTTATTTCATTAAAATCGGTTCATTCCATCAAAAGTTATGATAAATATTCTGAAGTATGGGTAGGGAATTTGCTCAACGGTGGCTTTGTTTGAGTCATCAAGTTGATGTTAGTAGCGCCATCTCTCTTTAAATATATACATATAATAAAAATGATGATAACATGTGTCTCTTTCTGTACATTGTATATATATATTATGGTGACTAAAATCATTATGGGGAACTAAAAATAATTAAATAAGTACATTTTTATAATTTTTAGAATTGTCTTTCTGTCTGTTTGTCTGTTTTTATATGAAAGCATCACGTCTAAAGTAAACATCTTTTTTTTTTCAAAGAAATCGTTAAGAAAATCATAAAGCGTATCTTCGAGTTACATTTAATCTTAGTTTTATTAAAATTAAAATTAATTCTATCGAAAGTTATGATTATTATTTTGAAATGTAGGTTCGAATTTGTTTAATGGCGCCACAAAATCTCAGAAATAGTAATAAAAAGATACGTGTGTAAAAAAAAACGTTCTATTATAATATATTTATACTTAAAACACAGTAAAAAAAAATATGTTTTCCTTAAATTAAAAAAGGATGTTTTCTCACAAAGAACGTAATAGATGGCGTTGTACAAATTACAACCTTTTCTGAATTGCGGTGTTAAGATTTTTCGCAGGTGAATCGTATTGACACTCACTGAAAAAATTTATGTTCATGAGTCCGACGAAGCTGCAAGACTGTTAGAGCCGTGTAGGCTAACAACACAAAGCACAAACACCGACAGAAACAGAAAAAAGAGACGTACCGCGTACGTCGAAATTATTCAACAAAACTCGAAAACTCGACTAAAAGTAGTAAATTTGCAATAAATGTCGTGATATTGTTTTATACCCAGAATCCCTCTAAACCTCTAATACCAAATAACTTTCCTTACAGTTTTAAGATAGGGATAATAACATCGATGATGACATCGATGTTGGCATCGATAGCTCAACATCGATGTTCGATGTTTAGGCTACTCAAAACATCGATGATGACCATTATCGATGGTTTTTGTATATGTGTAGATACTTACACATTGTTTCAAAATTATGTGGGTATACACATCAAGGGAAAAGTAACTATTAACTTGAATATCAATTTACGTAGAATAGTTATTATGCGACAACCGACAACGACACTACAAAATAAAGCGAAAGCAGTGACCATTGTGACATCACAGGTGACACTTGACAATTAAGTTTGACTCACCATACTGACATTTTTTTAGGTTAACGATGCGTTCAGGAATTCTGAATTATTCAAAATTTTTAATCTTCAGAGCAGATGCAAGATTTAGTTGATATTGATTTCGCGAGTTCGCATTGATTGCAAGTTCCCAATTATCGATTATGGGTTCATTGACGTCGATGTTTCGATGTTTGACATGTGTCAACATCGATGTTAAAACATCGAAGTTTTAATTTTTAACATCGATGAAAATCTAACATCCCTATTTTAAGTGTGTTTCCCACTCAGCGTGTGTTATGCGACGATCGTAAATAAAGCGCAAGGTCAAACTTTACGCGTTGTAGGAGTGGACCCCAGTACTGATTGTTTTGCACATGGCCAACTCTATGCCAACCTTTTTCTGTACGCCCCGGCTAAGTCTACTTCTATCGTCGTTTACACGGAAGCTCTATCATAGACGACTTAGAACTTTGAGCGTATCGATTTATTTTGTTACCACTTATTCATACAGTAATGATATAAATCGTTTAATATTCTCTTACCCTAAACGTCAAATTCTTTAAGTAAAACCTATATTCGCGAGCTACGCCGCGGGCACAGCTAGTTTTATAATAAAGCATTGTGAAAACCGGTATACGTTAACATATATTTAAATCGTATTAAAAATTTATCTACTTAATCCGCGTTAGGCTCAATCAATGGAATGATGAAGTTGAACACAACTTTACGTTCAATAAAAACAGAAGCAGAAACTTTTTTATTCAATATAGATTATAAATAATACTTATACAATTAACCACACAAAACAAATTAGAAATAGCTTGGTAGCGATCACCTCATTCCCAGGGGGTTATTATCATCCATATATTAATAATATTAATAAATATATAGTACACACACACACACACGCACGCACGCACGCACGCACACACGCACGCACGCACGCACGCACGCACGCACGCACGCAAGCACGCACGCAAGCACGCACGCACGCACGCACGCACGCACGCACGCACGCACGTACGCACGCACGCACGCACTCACGCACGCTCGCACACACGCACGCACGCACGCACGCACGCACGCACGCACACACGCACGTACGCTCGCACGCACGAACGCACGCACGCTCGCACGCACGCACGCACGCACGCACGCACGCTCGCACGCACGCACGCATGCACGCACGCACGCACATACACACACACACACACATACATACACACATGTATATTATATATATATATATGTATATATATATATCTGCTTAGCCTAATGGTTGACTAGGAGAGAATGCCTTAAGGTATTAAATCCGACATATGTACGGTTTTATTTTTGGTGCTCAAAAATTTAAAAAAATAAATAAGAACTATTTGTATATGTGACAAACAAAAAAAATCATTTAGGTATCGTGTAAAAAACATATTACCTAAAATACGTTTGTGACCATATTCAGGATCGCCCCCGGCATTACATCGGATTTGATATACTACAAACCTCGCACAACCGACCACCAACCACAAATCTTGCAAAGGACCACCAATCCCACCGAGAATAATACAATGACGATACGAGACAATGAGGAATTTAAATTTTTTAAATGAATGCGAAAAAATTGGAAATATTAGTTTAATACTCAGGAAATGGACAATAAAATGTGGACTGATTTCATGTCACGGATGTCGCGTAAATTAATTATTGTTGAAGGCCTTGCATGTCAAGCCTGTTTTTACAAAACAACCCTACTTCGGATATAATGTTTGTTTTATTCGCTACTGGATAGTAAAAACAAAAACTTTTCTAATTTTCACAATGCATTAAAAAGAAAATATCAGTGTTTTATGTCCAATATATTTTTTAAGTATTCTAAATTATAAATGTCACATCAATCTTTTTTTTATATTACTTTTTTAATACACCGTGTGTGTGTGTTAAATTTTTTTTCCGGGGTTTTTGCGTTTCGCGTCTAGCGTATTATTTAAATTTCGTTTTCGGCGTTTTTGTTTTAAATTGAAATAAAATTGCATTTTGATATCATGTTCACAGCAAATTCAAAATTACTGCTATGGATATGATATCGTCTCTCTCAGAACGACCGGGATAGTAAAATATCATATGAGGAATCCCTGCCTACCCTATCATTGCCTCATTTAGTGTTGCCATACAGAAATTCTCGATATTGTAGGGTAAATATAAAAAAGTAAAAGGACCTACCAATAATACAAGTCAGTTGACCTAAAGATAAAATTACGGTATTTTCGCGTAGTATAGTGGCATAGTATTATATAAATGTTAAGCTCTGTTGTCATGTTACTCTGGTGTAAGAGCGAAACACAGGTTAATTCACCACTAATTTATGAAATAGTATTATTGAGAAATAAATGTATTTTTATTTATTATTTAATAAATACGATACTACATACTATGAAGTAATGATAAAAATAGTATAATTATTATAGTAAAAAATACTACCCTGGTTACGTCGTCAACCAATGCAACGCGGCACTCATGTAGTTCGTATGTGTTAGCAAATGCTTCCCGCCCTCAGCCATAATTATAAACTTAATTAAACTTCTTATTATTAAACATTACTTGATTAAAAAATGCATAATTATTTGATTTATAGTATTTATAATTTTTATAAATAAGGTTCCGGATGTAACAAACAATGATTTTAAACTATTTCCGTTTATGAATAATTGTAAACCGCATAATGCGGGTATAAAAACAAATGCAGAACTCCGACTGGGGTCATTGTAAGTTACGTATTTGCTTTAAGCAGAAGCTCTGCCAATTATACATTAGAGAAAAACCATATCAAAGTTTTATTTGAAAATCGACAACCACACTGTCACATTTGTGTTATGAGCTTATGAGAGATTGTGCTACGTTTGCTTGTATGAAGAAGGTATAAGTAAAATTTTTAGATGGGCGTATCCTTCCTTTGAAATCATTGCTCTGCTCTATCTAGAAGAGGCTGTTTATTTTCCCACAGAATTTCTCATTTTCTTGCATCCCTCTGCATTGCCACTACATAAATTTATTTTAAAATTGGGGTGTCCATTTATTTTATAACGTAACTTTAATCCACCCAAAATGTGCAATGGTACACGTTTGCAGGTAAAATCTTTCATAAGAGAGTGCACAATACTGACTGGATGTGGAACTGGAAAAGTCGTTTTAATTCCCCGGATTCCATTAATACAAACATATCTGCTTATCCAATTTAAACGACTGAAATTACCCATAAATTGTCATTCATCAAAAAAAAATTGCGGTTTTAAAGCAGGATTTATGAATAATTGAGATTTAGAAACATTTTAGTGTTTTTCTCAAAGACAACCTTATGCAGCCCTTTTGCATGTCACTTCCAGACAAAATCTGTTCATGTTTTGTAATGTAAGATATTTTGTAATAACAGGCATTTATGATATAACTTTGACATTGACAGCTAAAATTACTCAAAGTTGTTGAATCTCTCCAATTACATCATATTAAATCTGTAAGCCGTCAACAAATTTTGATCCACGTTTAAGATAAAATTACAACTCAAAAGATTTTACGATAACTGATATTATTCATATTTGTTAAAATAAACGTTATAAAATAAACATAACATTTTCTGGCTAAGCGCACTTAGCGTAACGATGAACTATCAATAAATAGTATAGTGTATATATTATATTATGTACATAATATATGGATGATTTATGTAACAAGCGTTTGCTTTAATAAGTTTTCACAAACCAACTTATTTGGTACATAATTTTTTTACTTTAAACCTTAAAATTATGCTAAATACTTTAAGATTTATTTTTGTTAGAATGCTGTTTGAAATAAAAGAAAAAAAAAAAGAAAAAAAAGGTATGGTATAAATTTTTATATTTTTACAAGTTTTTATCATTATAAATTACAGTTATCAAAAGTTCACTGCTGTTGAACATGGCCTTCAAACATAGATTGCCTCAAAGGCCTTTTTTGTACGTGGTAGAGCCATGCTGCAGCTATATTACTGATAGTTGTAGCACGAACGGGTCGGCTTGACCGGCGAAGTACCACGCTCTCACAGAATACCAGCGTAAAATAACAGCATAACGCTGCTGTGTTTCGTATGTTGAGTGTAGAGAACCGGAGACCCTTTTTTAATGGAAACGAGGCATTCCATCTTAGTCCTCACGGGTGACAACGCATCTGTAGTTTGATTCGTAAACGAGGATAGATGTAGATGTCTATGGGCCACAACTACCACTTACCATTAGGTGGACTGTGTGTTCGTTTGTCACCCTAAGTCTATAAAAAAGGGAATATTAGCCATAAATGCCATTCTTGGCAAGTGGATTAGCAGCAGCTGTTTTAATTATTTTGAGCTCATGACAGGAAGATGCTGCTGCCCTGCTTCTGTTTTAGTTTCCCCCTGTCGCCTCTGACATGATATGTGTTCGTATACTCTCTGTTGCCACCACTACAACTT
This sequence comes from Parnassius mnemosyne, assembly GCA_963668995.1. NCBI lineage: Eukaryota > Metazoa > Arthropoda > Insecta > Lepidoptera > Papilionidae > Parnassius > Parnassius mnemosyne. Next base: position 12,778,342 of record CAVLGL010000159.1, read on the forward strand.
TTTCACGGTACTGTGACGTACGTTACGGTAATGTGAGTACCTATATGTACTTTTATTAATCGGTTAAAAAGTGGGAGTTCTACGTATTTACAATATTTTGTTTACTTTCTTGCAACAAGTATACATAATAATATCCTCTACTTATCTGTCTATTCAAAAATAGTTTAGGTTCTGTTTTTAAATAAGTGTCTTCATGACTATCTCGCAATACGAGTATTAAACAACTAAATTATTTTTTTACCCACCTGCTCCAGAAACAGAGCATATTTTTCGAGATTATATTATATGTATGTATGTATGTTTCTTTAGCAAGCATTGCAGCCTTAACGGTTAAATGGACTTTAAAACCTTTAGATTTGTCTTAGTTATGGAAGTGAATAGAGTACAATATTTGAAATTTTCTCTTTTCAGTAAACTCAAACTTGGGAGTGACCTACATCCAGCTGTGAATTCTTACAGGCTAATTGCGAAATATTGGTAATTAAATTACGTAACGTTTTGATTTATATTTTTAAGGATTGTATTACATTTCCTATGTGGAAATTGTGAACAATTTCGGTATTAAACAAAATCATTCCTGAAGACCTTATTAATATAATTTAGGAGTTTTGCGGTGGATCGGGATAAATCTGGTCCAAGCCCACCGACCTTATGATGCGCAAATAAATTATACGACGTAAATTCCGGGTTAAATATCTAGTCTAATGTTAGTTTCATCATGTTCTCTCTTTTTTACAAGTCAACAAGAATATTATTCATACATATTATAAGGCATTAATTTATTGATTAACGACAACCTATTAAAGTCCACTGCTTAACATAATATGCCAAACCCTTAGATTGCCTCATAAGAGGGATATTCGCCATAGTTATTACGCTTGGATGACCAAAAACTCCTCTAAAAACGAACGAAATCCTTTGCCCAGCTATGGGATGGTGGTGTATGCTTTATTTCACTAAAAAGGAATAGTAATAACACTGCACTCGTGTGAACAAAATTAATCCAAATAGTACACGTCCTAGGGCCATTGTTGATCAGTTTGCTGCACCGAGGCTACGTGATAATTTTTTGGTAAAGGTTACAGTATTTAACAAATCCAACTCCAATGCTAAATTAAACGCAACGCATGCTGGACTAAAAGAGGATAACGCGATTTACGTCTCAGAACACTGAACACCGGTCCTCAAAGATTTTCACTTCGCAGCTAGGATGAAGGCGAAGAAAATGGGCTATGCCTTCGTCTGGGTAAGAAATGGACGTATCTTTGTGCGTAAATCAACTGATTTCGACTTCATATGGATTAAGGATACTAATTCTTTAAGTAAAATTGTCTAAGCTGCTTAAGCCTGTTTTTTTTTATTACTTGAGCATGTTATTAATCTTCAAATATAAAATTCAGTACTTTGAAATTGTATTATCAAAATGCCCGTGGCTTAAAAACGAAAACTCATAATTTTTATAGACAAGTTTGTTGTAACAATTACGAACAAATAGTTATAGTGGAATCATGGTTGAACTCAAATATTTTTTCAGAAGAACTTTTTGATAATAGATATACGGTTTACAGAATGGATAGGGAGAGTTCTGGATTTTATAACAACAAAAAGGAGGGTGGAGGCATAATAGTCGCCGTAAATAATAAACTAAAAGCGAAAAGAATGTTGTCCTGGGAGAGTAAATGTGAGGACTTGTGGCTAAATTTGGAGGTAGCATCTTCTAGGTCAGTGCATCATATAGCATTGTGTGCAGTCTATTCGCCCCCCCCCCCCCCCCCCCGGATAGTCGCAGTGTACTTGAACATTTTCTAGACAACTGTAATTCAATTTCTGAAAATAACCTCTCGATGATTATTGTAGGTGACTTTAATCTAAGAAACATTAATTGGCAAATGGTTCACAATAATTGAAATAGTTATGTGGCACCTGGTTTGGCTAGAAACCTGGTTGACTTTGTAAATTTACATAAATTTTCCCAATTAAACAACATCACTAACAATAAGGATGTTATTTTGGATTTGGTTTTAACGGATACTCAGGTGTGCACAGTTTCTAAATCAACTAATGTCCTCAGCAAAATTGACAAACAGCACCCCCTTTGGATAAAGTACTTTCTCTAACTGTAGATAAAAAGATTCCGTATAATATTAACACAAAAAAATTTAACTTCTACAAAGCTGACTATGACTCAATCAAAGATCACTTATCAAAGCTACACTGGTCTGAAACTTTTAGACATCTAACAGATGTAAATGAAATCGTTAAGGTCTTCTACGATGTTTTATGGGAAGTCATACGTAAATTTGTGCCTTATAAATGTTTTGGAAAGAAAGGTGGTTTGACCGTTATTTAATTCGTAGGCTAAAAGAAAAGAATAATCTTCGATGGCGTTATAAGTTATACGGAAACCCGCGCGACAAATTGGAACTTGAAACTGTAAGTAAGCGTTGTGAAGTTTTGGCTATTGACAGGTATAACTTTTACATTGAGAAATTGGAAAAGGATCTTATTTCTAACCCAAAACTCTTCTGGACATTCATTAAAAGTAAGCGTGTGGGAAAAGGGTCCTACCCTGCAACAATGAGTGACGAGATCGTTACTACATCTGACGGTCCTACCATATGTGGTATGTTTGCCAAGAACTTTTCATTAGCGTATAATGATAATAACTATCGCAGTAACAACGTGTGTGAACGCTATCATCACTCCTCATTAAATGCTATTAATAATTACTGTCAGACTGTTTTTGTACCGGTGATTACAGAGAAAATGCTCCTGAGTATACTACAACGGTAGGATCGATCTAAAGGGGCTGGGCCAGACGGCATTCCACCGTTTTTCATAGTGTTGTGTGCGCTCATGTTAGTCACCCCGCTGTGTTACATATATGATATACCATTACGCACTGGTATATTTCCTAAACAATGGAAAGAAGCTAAAGTGGTACCGATATACAAATCTGATGATGAATTTTTAGTTAGCAATTATAGACCTATCTCCATCTTGTCTACTTTCGCAAAGATCTTTGAGGCTTTAGTATGTCCCTCAATTCAAAATCACCTTAAGCTTTACATTAAAGACAATCAGCATGGATTTGTTGAATCCAGGTCAACATGCACAAATTTAACAAGCTTTGTCGAGAATCTGGCTCAAGCCTTTGACCGTAAACAACAGATCGATGTCCTGTATACTGACTTTAGCAAAGCTTTTGACAAAGTGCCTCATGACATTCTGCTCAATAAACTAGCATGTTATGGGTTTGCTGGTTCTTTTTTAACATGGTTGTCATCATATCTAGAGGATCGGACTTTTTACGTTGTGTTCAACGGCTTTCGATCTGATAATATTACTATAATCTCAGGTGTGCTACAAGAATCACATCTTGGCCCTATCATTTTTAACTTTTTTATTAACGACATCCCAGACTACTTAACTCAACTCAAAATTATTAAAAAGGGATCTAAAACATCTTATTGATTGGTGCAGAGACAACCGAATGGCACTAAATCCGAAAAAAATGTCAACACGTCAAATTTACCAGAAAAGTAAACCTTATTTTATTTAGTTATAAAATAGATGATTATATTATTCAAGAGGTCGATAAAAGATTTAGGGGTTACTTTTGACAGAAAGCTGACATTTATACCTCATTACGAAAACATTGTTAAAAAAGCCTCAAGGCTGTTTGGGTTCGTCATACGAAATAGCAAAGGATTCAGCATTGATACTAAGAAAATGCTGTATAATACTCTCGTTCGTAGCACACTCGAGTACTGTTCTGTTGTCTGGCGTCCACACTTTGCGGTTCACAATCTACGCATTGAGCGTATTCAGAAGCGGTTTCTGTGGCATTTGGCACGATTAATTGGTAAAGCAAAGAGATATTTCTCATATGCGGATAGATTAAGGTTTTTCAAAATGTTAGCCTTAGATAAACGTAGGGAGCTAACAGACTTGTTGTTTTTGTATAAAATTTTCAACAATAGAATTAGTTGCCCTCAGTTACTGAACTCATTTGATTTTAGCGCGCCTTCAAGATATCCGCGTCATCCGATAGCACCACTGAGACCACCAACCCGCAGAATCGTTCTCGGCTCCAACTCTCCATTACCCAGACTGTGTAAGCTGCTAAATAGCTACAAACACAGAGTTGACGTAAACTTTGATTCCGCTTATAGTTTCCGTAATAAGATTGTCGACAGTATGACTAGTACTTAATTTCGTGCAACCAGCTTGTGTTCTCTTTTACCATACGGATAAACAATGTTTTTTTTTTCCTTTTAAAATTGTTAACTTTATTTAGTAAAATCAAAACCCACTTAAGTTATTGTTATATTGCATGCTGTGTTTACTAGTAAGTAGTCACTACACTTAGCTTAAGAAACTTTTCTGTTATTTAAGATTGTATTGTGTAAGTTGGCTGTTAGTAAAACATACGAATAAAATAAATAAAAATAAATAAATAAATAATTCCTAATTTCAAATTTCCAAAGGGGGCCCTGTGCCGAGCGGTGTGGCGTATATAAAGTGTCTATATAGTAAAGTTTTAATACTAACTTAATAAACAACATACATAAGGTATCTATATAAAACATAAAGAAACCCCTTGAACTACAGTTAAGGAGTTTTAATCGTACTTTCTACTTTTAAGAAAATTATTTAGTGCTCTAGTTTCAGAGGACTGGTTCCAATAGTCTACCAAAACTAAAATGCCATAATTCACACACAAACGGCGCAGTTTTATCAAAAGGCGGCCCTTTGCCATATTTACATATAATATACTATAATCTAGTTTGATAAATTTTATGCTTAAAAAGAATTATGTTGTTTATACTTATATTTGTATAAAAACGTTACCACCGTTTTCTCATGTATTGTGGAGGCAGTTTACGTACATAAATTGTATAAAGACTAACATTAATAATACCCGGAAGAATTATTCGTAGGGCATACAAATACTTGTTCGGTGCAGGATTTGAGTCGCGGACCTCACCGCCAAAACCTAACTACACCACGGAGCCTTCAAATTTGTCTCAACTCTTCATATCATATAATAAAAAAAATTACTACACTTTATATATAATTACTGTTTCAAATTGAATAAATTTGAATAAAGGCAGTAAATGGCCCTAAGTTTGTACAACGAAATTCTTTTTTATATTTGTTTGTTGGTAATCTAAACTAAAATAGAACGAACTAACTCTTCAACAGTTTACATATTTAAAGTTTCATAACCAGTTTAACGAGTGAATAGTGTTTACTTTGAAGTAACTTATTTTTAATGAAGGAATTATTTCGATTTCTATGTAAGAGATTTTAATAACGTTTTAGTGATAAATTACCGGCCAGTTGTATTTTTTTGTCTATTTTTACGTGGCAGAGCTATGCTGCAGCTATATTCGTAGTATAAATATAACACGAATGGGTCGGCTCGACCGGGGAAGGACAACGCTCTCACAGAATACCAGCGTAAAATAGCAGCTTAACGCTGCTGTGTTTCGTATAGTGAGTGTAGAGAACCAGAGACCTTTTTTACTGGAAAAGAGGCATTCCATCTTAGTCCTCACGGGTGACAACACATCTGCACGTTGATTCTTAGATGTAGATGACTATGGGCTACAGCAACCACTTAGGATAAAGTGGACTGTGTGCCCGTTTATCACCCTTATGCTATACAAAATAGCAGAAATGTATCGGCTCATTTGGGGAAGTAACAGGCTCACACAGAATAAGTTAAAAGTTAAAGTTGTAGCTTATATACATCCTACTGCTACATGTTGGGCACAGAACACCACTCATTTCTGAGATGGTTTTTAGGGCAAAGAAGTCTCCACCACGCAGCCCCCAATGGGTTTTGGTGGACTTCACATGCCTCGGAAATATTTTTTTATTTAATTTCTCAGACATGAAAGTTTTAGTGCGATGTTTTGATTCACCGTCGAGCACGTGGTATAAAGGTTCGCACAGAATAACAGGATAATGGTGTTGAGTTTTATATAGTGAAGTATTAGAACTAGAGACCCTTTTTCAAATGCATATCGTTTTAGCAGTCTGGTTCTTCGTAACTGGATAGTTACGTATAAAAAATAATCCTCCTTCGAAACTGGATACAAAAATTTAATTTCACTTTTTTGATCAAAGGGCCAAAAGGACCTAATAAAATAATTTTTAGAATTTTTATCAGTTTGTCTGTATTGCTGGTGAACTCCTTTTCTGCCTAGAAATCTTGGTAGATTTCAGCATTTTACCTATACGTGCTGGTTAATAGCAATGCGTGCATTGGTGACTTCCAGCCTGAAGGGATTATATAGCTAGTTTAAAAGGTAAACAGGCCGTGAGGCATTTCATCTTAGTCAGTCTGTAGTCTTCTTTGATTGAAGTTGGCTGCAGTTGTTTTCTACCGATTTCAAAAAAGAGCCGGTACTCAATTCGTCTGTATGTTTTTTTATGTCTGTTACCTCATAACTTTTTGCTGGGTGAACCGATTTCAATGATCTTTATTTCATTTGAAAGCTGGTGCTTCATATGTAGTTCCATATAAATTTGATCAAGGTCTGATCAATAGTTTTTGAGTTAGTTATTCTTAATTATTTATATTGAAGTTGGTTGTACAACATTTTTAATTATTAAATAAAATGATTACCGGTACCTAGATTTTCTGCTTTGAATACAAATATTTTACGGATTTAGCGCGTTATATTATATTTATTTTTAATTCCCCACGTTTCAGGTACTTTGCAGCACCCACGTCACGAGTGAGGGGGGAGGGGGAGGTGATTGACATCCCGATATCAAAGTTAACACAGAGTATTATCAGCTATTTAATTATTACTTTTGGTCCGATCTAGGAAAATTAACTTACTGTGGCTTGAAGTATTGCAGTGGTATGCTTGGGTTTAGTTTTAATTTTATTAATTACATGATCCCAAGTGGGTGATAGTAGCCAGTATTAGTTTTCTGCTTTGTTTTTTTATTTACTTTGTTTAGTCTTGGGGTTGTTGATATTATATATACTACTGGCTCGTACCAACCTATCAAGAGCTTTTTAAAACGATTTTTTGACGTAGATATAAATACAAAATACTAACACTAATAATTTTTAAAATAGTTTTGTTGATTGAAATTTAATCTACCTCACTCCATCAATGTCACTTACAATAAATTATTTCTTCGATTTCTGTGCCAGATTTATAATTAAGACCTTATTAACTATGTCTACACCAGTGTGCTTTCAATTTTGCTTTCATGTTTATTTTGCGTTTCAACTTTCAGTTCGTCTTGCGTAAAGCGCTGTGCCATAAGACGTATGCAGCTTATCATCTATACCCGTGTGCTTGTCGCATGCAACTAGTATATACCTCACATGCCTCGGTTAGGCAAACTACGAAGATTCGTAATTATCTGTTGTTCCGGACCCACTCCTTTTAATTGTAACTTTTTGATGTTTCTTTAAAAAGTATGACCTCAAGCTCTTGTTTTTAATCGTTTTTACATCATGATTATATTTTTGGCTCAGAGAAATCAACGCGTCGTTTCTTTTTATTTTATTTGTGTAATTTTTGTGTAATACACAATACTTTATTTGTTCAGTAATCATCGATAAATTCTAATTTTTTCTTAATTTTCTAATTGCATGCGAACCCGCCGGTGACGGATCAATTTTCGCTAGAGGCATGCGCTGTTGTCATATTAGTTTTAGTGCATGCGCTATTGCATGCGCTATGGTTGCTCAGGCATGCATTAGAGGAAGACGCAAGATCAACAGGAAAGCACACTGGTGTAGACATACCTATTTAGATTTACTGCATGTATAACGTTTGTTTTAATAGCTGAAAATCATTATTATTGAGTATTAACTATTCTATGTACTTTTGAAAGAACACTGCCATCTATCGGAGTCCATGACGTTTCGTTTTCATACTACTCCTCCTACCCTAATAGTGGGTTGTCCACGGAACGATATGAGGTTATGAATTGTCTTGCACCGCCACCACAAAACATTTGTTTTAGATTACCGTTACAGCATATTAAAGTCCACTACTGAGTATAGGTCTTCCCTATACATTTCCTCACAATATGCCCCATATTTGCCATAGTTGCCACATGTGGCAAGCGGGTTGGGAACCGCCTCTTTTAATTTTAAGTCATTATAAAGGAGACGCTGCTTCCCATCACCTGATTTGTTTCCATCTGTCGCCTCGTATGACACCCACGGGATGACATGGGGTAGTGAATATTCTAACATCGGCACTACTCGACTTTTATTTTAGCTTATTATTAGAGAAACCGACATCACTATTGTAATAAACTTTCAGCCCGTAAAATAATATCAGTTTTATTTAGGCATCTGAAACCCTCTCAGAAATAAGAGGAGGCCTATGCCCAGCAGTGGGACATATATATGCTGAAATTTTAACCTTTTCTGATACGTTATAGCCACAATGAAAATGGCGAAACAGTTCTGCTTCGGAGGATTTCTTCGAGACAGCCATGAAATAATAATTTAATCTTAAATATTTTTTTATAGGATAAGGGTGACAAACGAGCACACAGTCCACCTGATGGTAAGTGGTTGCTGCGGCTCATAGACATCTACATCTATCCTCTGTTACAAATCAAAATGTGGATGCGCAGTCACCCGTGAGGATTAAGATGGAATGCCTCATTTCCAGTAAAAAGGGCCTCCGGCCACCTACACTCACCAAGCGAAAAGCAGGGGTAAACCTCTACTTCACGCTGGTTTTCTGTGAGGTCGTGGTACTATCCCGGTTCGAGCCGGCCCATTCGTGCGATAGCAAAAGCTGCCGCGTGGCTCTACCACTGTTAATTAATTTCAATAATTAGTTATTTTTCAAAAGTTCTTATAATTTCCTCACCCTCCGATTTTGTCACAAAAACCTACTTTATGCAACGCTCTGTTGATAAATATAAAATACTAAATAAATAAATTAATGAACTAAAATAACTTGTACTCTGCTTATTGTAAAATATAAGCTGTAGAACCTTTTAAAACATTATAGTTAAATGAAACAGGAGACGAGTAGCAGGATATTCTTGACAAACTGCCAAAAATAATAAAATAAACTAATATTGCAACCCATCTACCAAGCTACGAAAAATATCCCAACTGCGAGGTAATCTTTGATGGCGGTTGTGTACTTTTAACAGGCTGTAATGAAAAACTTAATAGTTGATATTATTATTATTATTATAATAATTACGTGTAACGAAATTGTTAATTTTGATTTACTAAACTGTGTTATAGAAAAATATGAGGAGAACACCCACATGTCTAATAATAACACTTTTTCCATGATAACAGAGAAGTCGGCCAACATGCATTGGATGTCGGTAACGCGGTGAACGCTTTATTGCTTGGAAACTCTTACAGAATCGAGACTTGTCTGATTGAGTCATATGTATATGTTGTCATTTTTCACTTTATACGGAAATACTTATAACGGCTCGGTAGCACAGTGGTTAAGGTTTTCGGCTGATTTTGCGGTGCTACAGGCTGCAGGTTCGAATCCCGCATGGACCAAGTGTTTGATCGTGTGTTTTTGTACGTATTATGTAAAAGGCTTTTACAATATCAGAGGAAAATAGAAGTGTAGGGTAACGCTAAAACACTTATATTAAAAGAAAGGATAAAAACGAATAAATATTATATAATACAACTATAATTCGACAACCCTCTTCTGGGTAGGATCTATTAATGTGGCGTCATTTACAATAAAGGTAATCATTAAAAACCATATACTATCTCAAATGTTTGATTACTCAAAAAGAAATATCTTCTAGTTTTTCGAATAAAATATTGCCTAGATCACTCCCGACATCGCTGTCTATCTGTTTGTGAAGTTTCATTACCGTCAGTTCAGCCATTCCGAAGAAAATAGTCCGGACAGACAGACATAGAGACAGACAGACAAAAATTTTAAAAATGGTAATTTAATGTGTGCTTAATGTCATGCAAATAACCCCATCAACTTTTTTTATAGAATTAGGGTGATAAACGAGCACACAGTCCACCTGATGGTAAGTTGCTGCTGTGGCCCATAGACATCTACATCTATCTTCGTTTGCGAATTAAAATTCAAATGCGTTGTCAGCCGTGAGGACTAAGATAGAATGCCTCTTTTCTAGTAAAATACGTCTCCGGTTCTCTACACTTACTATACGAAACACAGCAGCATTAAGCTGCCACTTTACGCTGGTATTCTGTGAGAGCGTGGTCCTTCCCCAGTCGAGCCGACCCATTCATGCCACAACTATACTATTAATATAGCTGCAGCATGGTTCTACCACGTAAATTCAATAAAAGATAGTCATTTTGACATTAAAGACACACACATGAATTTTATTTATATGAATAGATATGTAGATAATCATCCTTGAAATAATGCTACAAAGAAATGAATGTTTTCATAACATAAAATAATCTTGTAACGTTAAATAAATTGAGTTCAATTCCTAATACGCTTCACTGATTTTCATGATTCAATAAATATTTTAACACGATATCACACAATTCGACATGAGTACTCCATTAGCAATGAAGTACGGAATAAGTACTCCATTTCAAATAATAAATCTGAGTTTCAGTGGCATAAGGGCGTAAGTGATATTTTCAATTTTTACTGGAGAGCCATGAACCATGAAATATTATACTGTAGAGCTTCGCGGTTAACTTAGTTGGACATTTTTTTGACTACCTGAGCCGGTGATTTCTAAAACTTTAACATCAAGGTGGCCGTTGAGCCACCCCAGCTGCTTATTCTACTCTCGCTGATAAAGTACCCTCCCTAAAACGTAGCAGTAGTGCCTTAAAAACTACTATAAATTACGGGAAATTATATAGAGTAATCAAAGCTATACTTTACCATAAATTTAATGTGTTGAAATAACGTGACAAAGGAATGGACGATAAACTTCTGGAGTAAAGGGTTTGCTTAATTGATCATCAAACACATGCCACCAGCAAACAATAAGATCCAAGTAAAGGGTCGGGAGAAGGCTTTGTTCGAGTCTTTATTAATGTGATGATATAATTTAGCAAATGTGATCAGAGAAAATATTAATTGCGATTTTAAGTGTTGAGTTACCACGTGTTGAACAATGAGTGAAAACATCGTGAGTAATCATAAAATTCATCTTTTAAAAGGGAGGAGATTCCCAATTCATCGGAATATTTTTGTATGTTCAGCGATAATTCGTTATTACTTTGTCCGATATCAATGGTTCTTATTATTGTTAAAAAGAAGGTACTTTAGGATTTTTTTCCATTAAAAAATTTGGTCAAGTTCTGATAATGATATCCATGAGAAAATCATCAGACTATTCAATCTGCATGACTTATGGGTGAATAATACTTTATCACGTCAACCAATTTCTTTCCATTAATCATTCAAGCTTTTAGAAGACATTGTAAAAATGATGACAGATGAGACTGATAGATGTTCCCAGCTGAACTAACAGTAGCTGAAAAACTTATTTACACTTTTACTCACATAATAAAGCTAAATTCGATCGACCTTTATAATTTTTAAATATAAGTATTTATATTCTAAAAATATATAAGTAATCGCATTAGATTTTTCTCATTTATTTTATAATAACGATAGAAAAGCAAATTAAATCCAAAAAGTTTACAAACAATAGCCGGAAGGACGACGCAAAATGATTGATCGATATGATTTCTCAACTGCTTTGTGCTTTGTTTGGGGCTTAATACGAAAATAGCGTTACGATTTTATGTAAATAATTAACTTTCGTAATTTTCAATATCAATTTTTTTTTAAATTAAAGTATTAAATGAAGTAACAGTCCACCCACACATAACCAACTTATAGCAAAGGATACAGCTGTATTTTCAACCTTGAGGGACAAGATGGAATGCCTCATGGTCTGCAATTATACTGGTTTTATTACGTAAGATAATGGTACGGCTAGGTACCAACCCAGACGTTCTCCTAGGTAAAAGTCCTATCACCTAATATAAGGTACACTTAAAATCCATTTGGAAGTTATTTAAATGAAATTGAGTCAAATTTAATGTTTTTTAAAAAACACGTGTCGGTTTTTGGTGAGTATAACTCACTCGCAGAAGATTTGCCAATAGCGTCACGACGTCACACGTCTCCAAATCTTTGCTGCGCTGCGGCAATAATGCGGTGCACGATTATACATAAGGTAGATCATTTTATAAAGTGTCGAAGTCTCGGGATAAATTACAACACATAGAAACAAAGTAAAATACTCTCAAACAAAGTAGAATACTCTGATCAATAAGCGGCTGGTCGATGTGTCGATGTGTCAACTGTCGTCGCGCCGCGAGCGAAACACATCGAAGCCTAAATCGCGCTAACAAAGTTCCAAAGTAAAAACAGTATATATAGTAGCAGCAGTATAGAATTTTCTACGTGGTAAAGCCATGCTGCAGCTATATTATGGTTGTAGCACGAATGGGTCGGCTCGGGCGGGGAGGGACCACGCTCTCACAGAAAACCAGCGTAAAATAGCAGCTTATCGCTGCTGTGTTTCGTATGGTGAGTGTAGAGAACCGGAGACCCTTTTTACTGGCAAAGAGGCATTCCATCTTAGTCCTCACGGGTGACAACGCATCTGCATTTTGAGTCTTTATTGAGGATAGATGTAGATGTCTATGGGTCACAGTAACCACTTACCATCAGGTGGACTGTGTGCTCGTTTGTCACCCGATACTATAAAAAAAAGAATAGCTCCGAACTACCACTCAACTGTACCCCCTTTTCCCCTGCAACCCCTTTTCGCTAAAGAGGGTCGCATCCGATTCGGCAGAAAGCCCACAAAAGCCAATGCCAGTCTCACAGGTGGTGTTTAGTGGGTAGGCACTTAGGTTTTCGTAGTGAGTCCCATATAACCACGACAGCCGACTGTCGTGGTATGCTTAGAGCTTTCAGCACCTGGGCGCAAAAAAAAACTACCACTCGGAGCGTTGGTCGCTCCTCGGGCAGAACACCTTGCCCGACGGGAGATCTTCCCTTTTCCTTCCTACGGCTACAATGTCAATAAATAAATAACAAGACATAAGACAATAAGGACTGCAAATATTACTTTATATTGCTTTGTTACAGAAATACTCATTTATATACAGAGTAACTACACATAGAGTCGTGTGTTACTCTACTCGACGTGTAGTTACTCTATCGGAAATATATTTCCAACAAAAAGCTGCAAAGATAATATTTCTTTTTTATATTCTATTTTATTTTCTTATTTATAATCTACTTAGTTATCTGATAAGCAAACGTTTTGTCAAATAATAATTTCTTATATTTAGGCGAAACCTACACATTAAATGATACTAATTTTTACGGATTTTAACGCGTTTTAATTAACACCCCCCGTGACAATGGATGCTATAAAGCACCCAAAACGTCAGGAATTAAAAAATTAAATTAAACGCGATAAAATCCGTAAAAAATTAGAAAATAATTTAGATTTATTTTCGAATTTGAGTTTCGGCATGGTTCTAATGCAGCAGGGACAACTCGCAATATCAGTTCTGTATTTAGAGAGGACGACTAACGATGCATTCGTTAGTGTGTATATTTGTCATAATCACTATGGTGGTGTAAACTTTGACTTGAAAAATGATCCACGATGAAGCCATAGATGAACTAAGGTTATTAACAATGTATTAAAAGTAAGGATGAAAGCCGTATCTTATCAAACAAGTGGTAAAATTAAAAATATTGTACAACTGACTTTAATATAAATAAATAAAGAACATCATCAATGTAGTCGAAGTCAATTAGATACGCATTATTAAAGATAATTTAAAAACTACTGGTCAGATCTTGATCAAATTTATATGGGAACATATAAAAAACCAGCATTAAAATTAAAAAAGTAATCAAAATCAGTACACCTAGAAAAAAGTTCTAAGGTAACACACATAAAAGAAAATACAGTCGCATATAAAACCTCCTCCATTTTTGAAGTCGGTTGACAAACAAGTTATAACCTTCATGGTTCGATGCTAGTTTATCCGCAATACAGACTCATTTGCATTAAATTGCTAAAATAAAAAAATAAAGTAGAGAAATGAGTGCCGTTTTAAATTATCTGATGTGTATAAAGGAGCAAGCATTGAAGCTTGCCTAGTCTAGATGAATAGAAACAGAAATTAAGAAATTTTGGATAAAATTTTGACGTATAGTAAAGCCATGCTGCAGCTTCTGCTGTAGCATGGATGGGCCGAATCGAACAGGGGTAGTATCACGACCTCACAGAATACAAACGTAAAGTAGAAGTTTCGCTTCTGCATTTCGCTTGGTTAGTACAGGTGGCTGGAGGCCCAAACCCCCCCTCCCCATAACATAGAAAAAGTAAAAGAAAGTTGCAGCCTATATACGTTCCACTACTGGGCATAAGCCTCCTCTCATTTCTGAGAGGGTAGTAGGGCAAGGAAATGTCCGCCGTGCTGGCCCAATACGTGTTGGCGAACTGACGAACACATGTCTTCAAGATATATTTTTTTTATTTCTCTAATATGCAGGTTTCTCCACGATCTTTTCCTTCACCGTCGAGGATGAACGATTAAGTAAACCTCTTACTCCAGACGTTTATTTTTTATTCCTTTATCACATTATGACAATACGTTTAAATTAAGATAAATAAAAGCTTTAAATACTCTATATAATTTTCCGTGCTCTACAGTAGTAGATAAGAGGCTACTTTCTCTATTTTAGGGCGGGTACCCACTGTTTCTTAACGACGGTTTTATCGTTTCAAGGCAGTTGCCTTCTGTTAGTTTATCGTTGCATGACAGAATCGTTCGATGATTCAACATTACAATGCATGAACTGTTCATAAAAGGAAAACTACCAATTATCGTTATTCGGTAACGGCAGGTGTTAACAAACTTATTAGTTAGGTATTAACTTTGTTTAGCAACAAAGTTAGCCAAGATGACATTATAAGCACATTGTACATTGCTTGCCTTACATAGCTTGCCACTCGTTTATATTTCAACTTTTCGAAAGGTGAAATCGACCACCACGAACGTCATTTATACCGAAATTGTTCCCTTTTATGTGTATTATTATTTTTGTGCGATGTTTTTTTTCGGGTTGATCTATGTTATTAATACGGAAATGTGACGTTTATCTTCTGATTTATAGCTACACTGTAAATTAAATTTAGAGCACTTTAATCCTTACTTAATTAGATCCGTATGGTCGTAAAAATATTTCATTCTGATCACAAAGCTTCAGCATTATCAAAAAAAAATAGCCCTTTATGCTCCAAACAAAGCATGTAAGAGTTATAATGACTCTAAATTACACCAGCACTCGTATCACGTGATGTATTCAAAATAAATAGTCATAATGCTTTTGTTAGGTATAAATTCTAATGATTGTTTTAGTGTTCAATTTTTTTTTTAATCACATAAATATTGCATCGTGCCACAACATGTATTATTAAAACCTCCGATACCAAATATGTGTCAAGAGAAAAAAATACGTGAGCAATATTGACTGAAGATGTAAATTTTATATAACTATTTTTTACAATTTTTACTTTTGTTTTTAATTTGCTTTAAGCATCCATAGCAATCGTTTTGGTGATGAATTGAATTAAATATTATGAATGTAAAAAATCACATAACAAACAAATATAAATGCTTTAAATTTTTACTTAAAGCATTAACAGTTTGGTAATTCAAAATAAGTTTATAATTTATTCAGGAACTACTATTCGTTACGGGGATTTATAGCGAAAGTACGTGCCACTAATTACTGAAGATTAATATGAATTTGTAAACATTTATATGTACATTGCAGCCTCCAGTTTTAAATTTTATACCTTTTTTACAACAAAACTGTTTAGTGTATAAATAACCGTCCACACATTTTTTATATTGACAGTGTTTGACAGTTTTTATATTAACTTGCTGTTATTCCTAATAGTATCTGGTAGTGCTTCCACTATGATAGTATTCATAGACTTAGAATATACTGGCGTATAGACGACCTGATAGACCGAAAATACTTACAAGGACTATCGAAAAATAATTGTTAAGGAAGCGGTAAAAATATTTTAAAAAAAACTTCAAAAATGTAACTGAATTTTTACCATGATATTTCTAAAATAATTGAAAAATATTCATATAATATATTGCAGAGAATAAGCTGAACCTACCTGCCTTTTGTTGGATTTTAATTTAAATGTATAAAATCCTAGAAGACTCTACCGGTAAACTTGAAAAACTCCCCAAGAATCAAATCAGAAAGTTGTATTTTCGAGCTATGATCTTTGAACAAAAACATTTATTGCCATGGACAGTTTTCCCGGAATTTCCTTTTATAATATATTGTTAATACATAAGTAAGTATATACCTATTTATATTTTAGAAAATGTTTTGACGGGATATAGAAAAGGGGACACGGAGTACAAAATGACTGATTTATTTTTCATATAAGTATTACTTTTGATAATTACAAACATTTAGTCATTAAATGCATTATAGAAGTTTATTTTAACATTCGACTTAAATATGAATGTAAACTTAATAATTTAAGTAAAGAAACTTTTAGGAATCAGTTAAATAAGATTGCTCTGTTTAAAAGACAATATGTTTATGAGGCTTCATCATACTTCATGTTTATATACATACGGCATGTTAATGCTGAATATTTGAGTTATATAATTTTAAATAAAAATTTAAGGCATTTATATTTGTTTGTTATGTGATTTTTTACATTCATAATATTTAATTCAATTCATCACCAAAACGATCGCCATGGATGCTTAAAGCAAATTTAAAACAATAGTAAAAATTGTAAAAAATTGTTATATAAAATTTACATCTTTAATCAATATTGCTCACGTATTTTTTTCTCTTGACGCAAATTTGGTATCGGAGGTTTTAATAATACATGTTGTGGCACGATACATTATTTATGTGATTTCAAAAAAAATTGAACACTAAAACTATCATTAGAATTTATACCTAACAAAAGCATTATGACTATTTATTTTGAATACATCACGTGATACGAGTGCTGGTGTAATTTAGAGTCATTATAACTCTTACATGCTTTGTTTGGAGCATAAAGGGCTATTTTTTTTTGATAATGCTGAAGCTTTGTGATCAGAATGAAATATTTTTGCGACCATACGGATATAATTAAGTAAGGATTAAAGTGCTCTAAATTTAATTTACAGTATAGCTATAAATCAGAATATAAACGTCACATTTCCGTATTAATAACATAGATCAACCCGAAAAAAAACATCGCACAAACATAATAATACACATAAAAGGGAACAATTTGGGTACAAATGACGTTCGTGGTGGTCGGTTTTACTTTTCGAAAAGTTGAAATATAAACGAGTGGCAAGCTATGTAAGCCAAGCAATGTACAATGTGCTTATAATGTCATCTTGGCTAACCTTGTTGCTAAACAAAGTTAATACCTAACTAATAAGTTTGTTAACACCTGTCGTTACCGAATAACGATAATTGGTAGTTTTCCTTTTATGAACAGTTCATGCATTGTAATGTTGAATCATCGAACGATTCTGTCATGCAACGATAAACTAACAGAAGGCAACTGCCTTGAAACGATAAAACCGTCGTTAAGAAACAGTGGGTACTCGCCCTAAAATATAGAAAGTAGCCCCTTATAAACTACTGTATAGCATGGGAAATTATATAGAGTACTTAAAGCTTTTATTTATCACAATTTAAACGTATTGTACTAGTGTGACAAAGGAATGGATAATAATGGTTTACTTAATCGTTTCCTTAAATGCCACAGAGAAACAATGAGATCTAAGTAAAGGGTCAGGAGAGGCCTTTGTTTGATTCTTTACTAATGTGATAATAAAATTTAGTAAACGTATCAGAGAAAATATTAATAGCAATTTTAAGTGTTGAGTTACCACGTGTTGTGCGATGAGGAAAAACATCGCGAGTAAACGTAGATGTGTGAGATATTCACTTTTAGTCTCATTCTAAAGCTAAATTCGATCGACATTTATAATTTTGGAATATAAGTATTTATCTTCTAAAAATATATAAGTAAACGCATTAGACTTTTCTAATTTACGTTATATTAACGATAGAAAAACAAATGAAATCCGAGAAAGTTTACAAACAATAGTCGGAAGGACGACGCAAAATGATTGATCGATATAATTTCTCAACTGCTTTGTGCTTTGTTTGGGGCTTCATGCGAAAATAACGTTACGATTTTATGTAAATAATTAACTTTAGTAATTTTCAATATCAATTTTTTTTAAATTAAAGTATTAAATGAAATAACAGTCCACCCGATGGTAAGTGGCCACTGCAGATCTTGTATACACATAACCAACTTAAAGCAAAGGATACAGGTGTGTTGTCACCCCTGAGGGCCAAGATGAAATGGCTCATAGTCTGCAATTATACTGGTTTTATTACATAAGAAAGTGGTACGGGTAAATACCTACCCACACGTTCTCCTAGGTAAAAGTCCTATTACTAAATATACGGTACACTTAAAAACCATTTGGAAGTTATTTTAATTCACTCGCAGAAGGTTTGTCAATAGCGTCACGACGTCACACGTCTAAAAATCTTTGTTGCGTTGCAGTAATAATGTGGTACACGGTTGTATATAAGTTAGGTCTTTTTATACAGTTTCGAAGTCTGTGGAAAAATTACAACACATAGAAACAAAGTTTTTTTTTGCGGTTTAGTTCAGGCTGAAAATCAAACACAAGACCCGCGAAGTAGTTGCGATTACTCTGATCAATAAGCGGTTGGTCGATGTCAATAAATAAATAACAAGACAATAAGGACTGCAAATATTACTTCACATTGCTGTGTTACAGATATACTGATTTATGTACAGAGTACCTACACGTGGAGTCGTGTGTTTGGGATCTTTGTTTGCCTACGTTTACAGAGAGCAATAAATAAATTCTTCGATCGATAACAGTCTGAACTTATCACTGCTAGGAATAATGGACCTGTTATCGGAAATATATTTCCATCAAAAAGCTGCAAAGATAACATTTCTTTTTTATGTAGTATATTTAGTTCTGTGATAAACAAACATTTTTGTTAAAGTTTTTATTGAATTTATATGTATGTAGTTAGTTAGTTTGCTAATTCAATTGTTTTTTTTTTCATTTTTAACATCGAACATCTGAACAAAAATTTCTTATCAAACAAGTGATAAAATTAAAACTATCGTACAACCGACTTCAATATTAAATAAATAAAGAACATTATCAATGTAGTCGAAGTCAATTAAATACACAAGGTTATCTCAAAAACTAATGGTCAGATCTTGATTTATATGGGAACATATTATAAAATGCTAGCTTTCAAATTAAAAAATAATCAAAATCGATTCACCTAGATAAATGTTCTAAGGTAATATACATGAAAGAAAATATGGTCGAATATAGAACTTCCTCCTTTTTTAAAGTCGGTTATCAATCGATTTCTTAGAGTCATGTTTCGATGTTAGTTTACCCAAAATGCAGACTCATTTGCATTAAGATGGTAAAATAAAAAAAAAAGTTGAGAAATGGGTGCTGAATTAAATTAAGTGATGAGTATAAAAGAGCACGCGTTGTAGCTCGCTTTGTCTTGATAAGTAGAAACAGAAACGAAGGGATTTTGGATAAAATTGTGATGTGTGATTAAAAGTGAATTCGTTACGATAATTGCAAGCAAAAAACGCAATTACAAAAAACAAAAATAAAATAATGAGCGTAAATATTTCGATTTATAAAATATTTCTTTTACTAATTCGTAAAAAGGTCTTTAATTTTTTTATATTATACATGATATTATATTATAGATTTTTATTAGAGATATTATTATATTTATAATATAGATTTTTTATTAGAGATTGTTTTATATTATAGATGATTAAGCCGTCCAAGAGCATAACATTTCAAAAATACTGTCAGCGATAGTAGTACTGTATGCAATACTATCATTGTAGAAGTACTACCAGATACTACTACGAGTAACAGCGACTCAATATATATAAACTGTCAAATAAATTGTGTGGATGGTTACTTATACACTAAACGCTTTTATTGTGATAAATAAATATTAATAAATTCAAATTAATGTTCAGTATTTAGTGACGTTCACAATAAATCCCCGTAATGAATAGTTGTTCCCTAATAAATTACTAATAATAACTAATTTTGAATTACCGAAATATTAATTCTGAATATTTGAGTTATATAATTTTTAAGTAAAAATTTAAGACATTTAAAGTTATGTGTGTTTTTAAATATGTTATGGACCAAGTGATTAATCAGGACACTATTGATAATGCCTTGTCAATTATATAAATAATGACAAGTCAAATCGGGGCTACGTAATTATTACTGATTTAAACTTCATTATTTATCGCATTGTCTGATCTTTATTAACATTGCTACGTAACTGTTGGGCAATTTGATATTACGAGTACCTAACCTAACAAAACCTTACCATGTTAATCACTTTTAAGACAATAAGTTAATAATGTTAAAGTTGTTAAAAAATAACTTGCTAATCATACGATAATCGCATGATTAAAAAACTATTATTCTTCATACGCTAGTTGTATTTCAAATCCAGGAAGCTTGCCAATGTGCAACCAGTACCCAAGAAAGGTTATCGTGCCGATCCCTGTAATTATCGACGAATCGCCATCACTTCCATACTCTGTAAAGTTATGGAACAGTAAGCTGCTGACATACCTTGAAATAAATGACCTCCTCAGTGACCATCCATATGGCTTCCGCCGGGGACGGGCCACTGAGGATGTTCTTGTGTATGTCACGCACTTTTGGGGCGAGGCCATCGAGAAGCACGGTGAAGCTCTAGCAGATTCGCTCGATATCTCGAAGGCTTTTGACTAGGTTTAGCATGCAAGTCTGCTGAGTAAGTTTCCTGCCGACGGAATCTAGTATATCTGACTTTCTGAGTGATCGGTTGATCAGGGTAGTCATAGATGGCTGCTATTCTGACCTAATGCATATTAATGAGTTCTTCGGGGGTCTGTTCTCGCTGCGACTTTTTTCCTGCTGTGCATACATGACCTAATGCTACCAGGTATTTTGGGGTATGCAGATGACAGCACAGTCACAGAGAGATTCATGTCCAGTGCAAAAGACGGAGGGGCAGTAATACGTTCATTTAGAGAGGTCATGGTGGAGCGGATTAATGCGACCTTAAGTCTAGTCTTCGAATGGGGTGACGACAATCTGGTCACTTTCAACGCCGCCAAAACGCAGGTATGTCTGTACTTTACGAAACAGAGTCCGTTTGATCTGACTCTTACTTTTCGAGGTACATGTGTAGAGGTTACTGATCAACTTGAGGTACTCGGCATACATTTGAGTGCTAATCTCAACTTTGGCACTAACATTGATTCGAAAGCACAAACTGCGGCTAAAAACTAGTTATTCTAATCAAGGTCAAGAAATACTTCACGCCTAGACAGCTTCTAGCAATTAACATGCAGTCATTGTAATCACCTATGGGATGGCTCCTCAAAATATCAACTTGCCGCACGTGACTCAGTGCAACGCAGAACCAAGTGTCTTATCGGCGAAAAAGCTGGTGGAAACTAAGCTTCACAGCTTAGTTCACCGCCACCAAGTTGCTTGTCTGTCAATCTTCTACAGATGTATTTCGGAGAGTGTGCCTATGAGCTTCATAAGCTCATACCGCCATCTCCTTTCCCCTATCGGAGTACCAGATGTACTGCAGGTTACCATTCACACTTGGTTGACATTTCGAATATTCGCACTGACCGCTATAAATCATCTTTTATAATGCGCACAGCCAGGGAGTTGAATGCCCTGTCGGCGTCTGTTTTTCCGAGTATTTGTGACCTGAACCTCTTCAAGGTGCGTGTTAGCAGGCTTCTCCTGGGCAAACTCGCTCCATCGTAGACCTCATCTTTGCCCTCGGGCCAGATGGAGGTCAAGAGCCCATTTTAAATAAAAAAAAAATAAAAATACTTATTAGTCCAATAATTTTTCAAATTAAAAATAATTTATTTATGGTTAATCATTATAATGTACATGGCTTTTGGGTAGCCTGAGGGCCACTCCAGCCGCACCTTCACCTTTTGCACTGATATTGCAAGATTGGCGTAATATTTTATAAGATGCAAATAGCCAAATCATACGAGTTAGTATCAGAATATATATATTATGTTCAAATGTCTTTTTATCTTAATTATTTTTTAAATGTAAAATATATCGTATAAATAAAAGAATAATCATTCGATTATCATATGAATAGATATTTTCATCTTTTAGAACAATCATAGTTCCTTCACATTCGTTTTTTTTAACGTCTTACCTATTGTACTTGGTGCATTTAATAATATAAATTTATAATTTTATTAATGCAACCATAGTAAATTTTAGTGGGAGCACTTTTATGGCTTTCTTAAATTTCAAAAATTCTATACAGTTGGCTGCAGCCAGCAGATATGTCAGTGTCAGGGTCAGAAGACTTGTAACACCTTTAAGAAAGATTTTGTAGAATATACGCTGCTATTACTTTTCCTCAGCTGACACATAGCATATACGAGTACGTCAAGCGAATAAGATTTGTATACTTATACAAACTTTAAGCACAAAATACGAGTATATTTCAAATGTTCATTGCTCGCTAGTGGTTGCTATTTCAGATGCGTAGTATCCTCTTAGTAGTCTATTTCAGTGAACTAAAAAAAGGTATACACGGCACGCTGGCACTGCAAACAATGTTATTGTATAATGTATTTGGTATTGTTATAAATAGTTTGCCGTCACTTTTGGTCGACTTTTGTAGTTATTTGCGAGTGTACTAAGAATGCAAATAGTATTCATCATACGCATGCATATAAATTCGGAGCTAGCACCTATCATTACAATGAACCAATACATTTTTTTAGGATAGGTATAAGCCGATTAGTAGCGGAGTAAGACCTAGAAACAGAAACAGAAACTTTTTTAATCCAATATAATATTGCCTCCAGTGGGTGTTGTAAGAGATGACAAAAAGAAATAAAACAGGAGATGAGCAGCAGCATCTTCCTAGCAGTTTAAAATAATAAAAAATGTGGTCAAAACCCGGCCTGCCAAGCGCGGCAACTTTGCCAAATTTTCCATTTTTTAAGGAAATATATGGGAGAGGCCTTTGTTTAGCCAGCTGGACTTGACTTATAATAAGCTGTAACGAAAAATTAATGATTGAGGTTTTATCTGAGGTGACATGTGCAGGATCGCGCCAATATTAATGGCACCAACAAAATACCTACATAGCAAAGAGCACCACCAAGCCTATATAGGTTCTTTTTATCGTTTTTTTAGTAATAAATGTTACTTTTAAATTGTTAAGAAATATTGTTTAGCAACCATAATAGTAACAAAAGTAATAATAGAAGCATCAAACAGTAAATACTATAATATTATTTTTCTCAAAACGGTCACACTTTAATAGCCGGAAATGGCTTCATAGGAAATCTGATAATACCTTAATATAGAGATTTTCTAATGTGGTCACAACTTGAAAATATAAATAGTAGTCAAGTCACGATTAAATTTGAGCTCTCGTGGTTCTGTTGCCAAGTAGGTCACACTGTGGAAGATTGTTCGTAGTGGACAGAATAACTTAACCATTTACTTTTACGACGAACGTTTAAAATCTGTGTCATGTCTTTGAAACTAAATAATTACCTATATGTGCCGCCAAACAGCAGTGCATGCACTAAACTGTATCGTTGTGAACCGTTCGGGCATAGAAATAGTATTATTACAGTCGGTTAGACATTCTATATTAGTTCTTAGAGATGACAATGCATCTGTCTATTTATTTGTTTGAAGTTCGCTGCTGGTGTTCATGGGCTGCAGTGTCACTAACCATCAGGTGAACGGTGAGTTCATTTGTCACTTCAGTATTATGTAAAAAAGTATCGTATGGTGGCGGCTATTGGAATCCATTACCCCATTTCGTCTCGTGATGCGGAGGAAGATTAATTGAATATGTGCCATTTTTATTGTAGAACCGAAAAAACATATTGCAACAGTATTACAACAAAATTAGTAAGTTAATGAGTTATGAGTAGGGGATCACAATCATTATTTTGCTACATGTTAAAATTAATGTATTCAAAAGATATTAAACTACTTGACGCTTTGCTGTGGAAAACGATACAAGTAAAAGTTATGTACTAACGAATATGGCATAAATTCCTAAATACAGATAAGTTGTGATAACGAGGCCTTCCATATTAATCTTCAGGGTAACAATTTTGATTCTTAATCGAAGATAAGTTGACATCTATGTCAGCTTGCAATCACAAATCATACATACATTCGTACTCTCCGACAGTACTCTGTGAGTACATGAAACAGTTCAGTTATGGCCAGAAATTACTTCAAGTAAAATTCTACTTTGTTTTTACGAGCACATGACAAATGGCGAGGGGTAATTTTTAAAGTCCACCTGTTGAATTTTTCGAGCGGGCGAGAGTACGCCAATTTTATAGAAATTTCTATAGAAATTTCTATAATTTATTCTTTCGTGAGTGGCATTGTTATTTAATTCCAGTTCTAGGATTAATATTTCAGAATGTAATAAAAACTTTTACAGCATAATTTTGATTAAAAATAATGAAAACTTTATAATGAGCAGGACGCTCATTATAAAGTTTTGATTTTAAGTGACGATTCTTCATATTTTATTTTTGGTGTTGTAGAACAGGATTATGTAAGGAATACAGACATGCGTGATGCAAAGAACTTCTTATAAAGTATAATAAAGTTGGCTTTTATACAGGCTCCTTTCATAAGTGAGAGACTTATAATTGCTTTTGTAAGACGCTCTCGCAGAAAATAGAATGATTAAGTGTTTTAACATTTATAAAAAAGGTTTACAGAACTACATTTAAAATTTTAAAATAAAAGACTTATTTATTTACTCCAATCTGAGCCCTCAGGTGTGACAAAGCATCTGCATTTTGATTCTTAATTGAGGATATATATCTATGGCTCTCATACCCTTACCATCAAGTGGATTGTGAACTATGGACTCTATAACATACAAAAACCTATAATACTTTTACATCGTTATTATTAATAAAATATCCGAGAACGATTTTTATTCTTTTTACCTAACTAACAATATTTGGCAACACAGGCCGATTTAATTAGTAGGCATCAACGATATTTCGATTTGCCTCGCTTTGCTTGTTTAGGCCATAGCTCCGTTAATTATTCAACGTTCAAAGCTGATTGATCTGAGTGAGGCTTTTTATTAATATTATTATTTATGAGTATTTTAGAAGAATATGACCCGCGCCGTCACTATTTCATAATAATGTCGATGACGCCGATGACCGCCAGCCACTAACTCCGCAACTCTCCGTGCAATTTGCTTTATTAGGTGGTAGAATTCCTATTTCGACTGGGGATCTGTCTGAGAAGGTAGCAGCCACTTACCTGTTTCTGCCACTAAAAAGCAGTGTCTGCATTGTGTTCCGGTCTAAAGCGTACAGAAAAACTAGACTATAGTTACAGTATGTGAGGCATTTCATCTTAGTTCTCAGAGGTGACAACGCAATTGTAGCTTGCTTTGTTTGAATTTGGCTGTTGATTTCTACGGACTGCAGTAGCACCTTATCATCAGGCGGATTGTAATTTAGTTTGTCATATCAATTTGATCAAAAATATTTATAGATTTTTTTTAATTTTCTCTATTGTGTTAACAACACTATTTGATTTCTGTATAATATTATAAGGAAAACAATGACAATAATAAATAAAAAACTTGTAAAATTATTCAAATATTGGTAAATACAATTGGGCATACCTTAAGCGCCTTAAAAATTACGTATAACATGATTATACGGAATTTTTAAAGTAGTTTAAATACATATCGACAGCACTATCGGGTTCAATACCCTCGAAAACCATGAAAATGACACCCATGATAAAAAAATTGATACTTATTGCAGCCGCCATCTTGGATTTACATTTCGACAGCACTATCGGCTTAAACACCATCGAAAACCATAAAAATGACACCCAAAATGAAGAAATTGGTACCCACTTCAGCCGCCATCTTGTATTTACATTGCGACAGCACTATCGGATTCAACACCCTCGAAAACCATGAAAATGAAAACCATGATGAAACATTGGTACCTACTTCAGCCGCCATCTTGGATTTACATTTCGACAGCACTGTCGGTTTCAACACCCTCGAAAACCATGAAAATGACACCCATGATGAAAAAATTGATACCTATTGCAGGCGCCATCTTGGATTTATATTTTGACAGTAATATCGGCTTCAGCACCCTCGAAAACCATGAAAATGACACTCAAGATGAAAAAATTGATACCCATTGCAGCCACCATCTTGGATTTACATTTCCACAGCACTATTGGCTTCAACACCCGCGAAAACCATGAGAATGACACCCATGATGAAAAAATTGATACCTATTGCAGTCGCCATCTTGGATTTACATTTCGACGGCAAAATCGGCTTCAACACCCTCGAAAACCATGAAAGTGACACCCATGATGAAAAAATTGGTAATTTTTCAGCCGCCATTATGGATTTACATTTCGACAGTACTATCGGCTTCAACACTCTAGAAAACCATGAAAATGACACCCATAATGATAAAATTGGTACCTACTTCAGCCGCCATCTTGGATTTACATTTCGACAGCACTATCGGCTTCAGCACCTTCGAAAACCATGAAAATGACACCCATGATGAAAAAATTGGTACCTACTTCAGCCGCCATCTTGGATTTACATTTCGACAGCACTATCGGCTTCAACACCTTCGAAAACCATGAAAACGACACCCATGATGGAAAACTTGGTACCTACTTCAGCCGCCACCTTGGATTTACATTTCGATTGCACTATCGGCTTCAACACCCGCGAAAACCATGAGAATGACACCCATGATGAAAAAATTGATATCTATTGCAGCCGCCATCTTGGATTTACATTTCGACAGCACTGTTGGCTTCAACACCCTCGAAAACCATGAAAATGACACCCATGATGAAAAATTTGTACCTATTGCAGCCGCCATCTTGGATTTATATTTTGACAGTAATATCGGCTTCAGCACCCTCGAAAACCATGAAAATGACACCCAAGATGAAAAAATTGATATCCATTGCAGCCACCATCTTGGATTTACATTTCGACAGCACTATTGGCTTCAACACCCGCGAAAACCATGAGAATGACTCCCATGATGAAAAAATTGATACCTATTGCAGTCGCCATCTTGGATTTACATTTCGACGGCACAATCGGCTTGAACACCCTCGAAAACCATGAAAGTGACACCGATGATGAAAAAATTGGTAATTTTCAGTCGCCATTATGGATTTACATTTCGACAGTACTATCGGCTTCAACACTCTAGAAAACCATGAAAATGACACCCATGATGAAAAATTTGTACCTATTGCAGCCGCCATCTTGGATTTATATTTTGACAGTAATATCGGCTTCAGCACCCTCGAAAACCATGAAAATGACACCCAAGATGAAAAAATTGATATCCATTGCAGCCACCATCTTGGATTTACATTTCGACAGCACTATTGGCTTCAACACCCGCGAAAACCATGAGAATGACACCCATGATGAAAAAATTGATACCTATTGCAGTCGCCATCTTGGATTTACATTTCGACGGCACAATCGGCTTCAACACCCTCGAAAACCATGAAAGTGACACCGATGATGAAAAAATTGGTAATTTTCAGCTGCCATTATGGATTTACATTTCGACAGTACTATCGGCTTCAACACCCTCGAAAACCATGAGAATGACACCCATGATGAAAAAATTGATATCTATTGCAGCCGCCATCTTGGATTTACATTTCGACAACCCTATCGGCTTCAACTCTCGAAAACCATGAAAATGACACCCATGATGAAAAATTTGTACCTATTGCAGCCGCCATCTTGGATTTATATTTTGACAGTAATATCGGCTTCAGCACCCTCGAAAACCATGAAAATGACACCCAAGATGAAAAAATTGATATTCATTGCAGCCACCATCTTGGATTTACATTTCGACAGCACTATTGGCTTCAACACCCGCGAAAACCATGAGAATGACACCCATGATGAAAAAATTGATACCTATTGCAGTCGCCATCTTGGATTTACATTTCGACGGCACAATCGGCTTCAACACCCTCGAAAACCATGAAAATGACACCCATGATGAAAAAATTTGTAATTTTTCAGCCGCCATTATGGATTTACATTTCGACAGTACTATCGGCTTCAACACTCTAGAAAACCATAAAAATGACACCCATAATGATAAAATTGGTACCTACTTCAGCCGCCATCTTGGATTTAATTTCGACAGCACTATCGGCTTCAACACCTTCGAAAACCATGAAAATGACACCCATGATGAAAAAATTGGTACCTACTTCATCCGCCATCTTGGATTTACATTTCGACAGCACTATCGGCTTCAACACCTTCGAAAACCATGAAAACGACACCCATGATGGAAAACTTGGTACCTACTTCAGTTGCCATCTTGGATTTACATTTCGACAGCACTATCGGCTTCAGCACCTTCGAAAACCATGAAAATGACACCCATGATGAAAAAATTGATACCTATTGCAGCCGCCATCTTGGATTTATATTTTGACAGTAATATCGGCTTCAGCACCCTCGAAAACCATGAAAATGACACTCAAGATGAAAAAATTGATACCCATTGCAGCCACCATCTTGGATTTACATTTCGACAGCACTATTGGCTTCAACACCCGCGAAAACCATGAGAATGACACCCATGATGAAAAATTTGATACCTATTGCAGTCGCCATCTTGGATTTACATTTCGACGGCACAATCGGCTTCAACACCCTCGAAAACCATGAAAGTGACACCCATGATGAAAAAATTGGTAATTTTCAGCCGCCATTATGGATTTACATTTCGACAGTACTATCGGCTTCAACACTCTAGAAAACCATGAAAATGACACCCATAATGATAAAATTGGTACCTACTTCAGCCGCCATCTTGGATTTACATTTCGACAGCACTATCGGCTTTAGCACCTTCGAAAACCATGAAAATGACACCCATGATGAAAAAATTGGTACCTACTTCAGCCGCCATCTTGGATTTACATTTCGACAGCACTATCGGCTTCAACACCTTCGAAAACCATGAAAACGACACCCATGATGGAAAACTTGGTACCTACTGCAGTCGCCATCTTGGATTTACATTTCGACAGCACTATCGGCTTCAGCACCTTCGAAAACCATGAAAATGACACCCATGATGAAAAAATTGGTACCTACTTCAGCCGCCATCTTGGATTTACATTTCGACAGCACTATCGGCTTCAACACCCTCGAAACCAATGAAAATGACACCCATGATGAAAAAATTGATATCTATTACAGCCGCCATCTTGGATTTACATTTCGACAACCCTATCGGCTTCAACTCTCGAAAACTCTGAAAATGACACCCATGATGAAAAAAATTAATACCTATTGCAGCCGCCATCTTGGATTTACATTTCGACAACACTATTGGCTTCAACGCCTTCGAAAACCATGAAAATGACACCCAAGATGAAAAAATTGATATCTATTGCAGCCGACATCTTGGATTTACATTTCGACAGCACTATCGGCTTCATCACCCTCGAAAACTATGAAAATGACACCCATGATGAAAAAATTGGTACCTAATTCAGCCACCATCTTGGATTTACATTTCGACAGCACTATCGGCTTCAGCACCCTCGTAAACCATGAAAATGTCACCTATGACAAATAAATTATACTACTTACTTTTAGTACGTACTACTATTATTTATTTTGTGCTTTTAAAATATTGTAATAAAAAAATCTCTTATTATTATTATAATCAAGTATTTAAGTTTGTTATTCGAATATTTTGTATTTGTACAGCGATCTTTTTGAGCCGCTGCAAACAACCGAAACAATGTCTACTCACGACGGCGACTGAAGCCGAATTAAACTACTCAGTGCCTGTAGCTCCCCACTTACAGAAATAATTTAAATACAAGGCTACCAAATCAACGAAACTTTCGCCATTTTGGAGCCGAAAAAAATTAATTATAGCTAAACAAAACAAAATTACACTGCCATTTACATTCAGTGGCTTCCCACATAATAGATGAAGAGATTAAAAAATAGATTGAGTTAAACAATTTATATTTTCAAAAATTATCGTGTTTACAAGCCAGAGGGACATGATAAATCTACACCATAAGCCACTAAAACCCTTTTTTATTTAAAAATAGCAATTTATAGATTTAAAAAAAATGAATAACTTTAACAATTATTTATCTTTCTAACAATTTGCTTTTTATATCATTTATATGTATAATATGATTGCTAGATACGATTTTATTGGATAAAACGTTGGAATCTTAATTTTTAGGCGATAGTAGAACATACCTTGCGCTTTCGCTTAAGGTATGCAATAATCATTTATTTTCAATCACAATGCCTCAAATGACAGCTCCGCGATGTTACCACCTCATGTGCGGAATTTCGATTGACCAATTATACTATCTGAAAGGTAGGAAATTCGTCATAAAAGGTCAGTTTATCTTATTATTTGGTAAGTGTTAGAAACATTTTTATTAAGGGTTAAACTTTTTCAAGGTCATTGAGAAATTTTAGCACCTCATTCGCGAAAGAAATAAAAAATAAAAAGTATGCGCGATCGAGAAGCATTCGCTGATAGTTGGTCAGCTTATATAAATATTTGGTCAGTTAAATTTAATATTAAAAAAAAATTAAATAAGTTGGCATAGTCGTAACGCGCATGCTTTGGGACGGTTAATTGTCTAAAATAAAAATCTATTTTTAAAACTCTTCATCTATCATGTGGGAAGTCATGGAATATAAATGGCAGTTAAATTTTATTTTGTTTAGTTATGATTAATTATTTCAATTATTATATATTGCTATTTTTTATTTTGCTAAGAAATGGAGAAATTTTCGGTGTTTTAAGCAACCTTGTACTAATATATTTTAGAGTATTAATATAAAGTTAGAGTTGAAAAACTTAAATTATAATAAATATATTTTAGAAATTAATTTTCATGGTAAATTTTTATGTAAATAAAATATTTCTAATTTAAAAAAAAAAACCGGCCAAGTGCGAGTCGGACTCGCGCACCGAGGGGTCCGAACAAATCCGTAGGCATATAAGTTTAAAATTATAAAAATATTTATATTATATGATGTAACTAAAAATTTATGCTTTTCGCAATTTTTCCTGTGCTATAAAACGTTGCTTTGTACCAAACTTCAAGATTCTGAGTTCACGGGAAGTACCCTATAGGTTTTGATTCCCTTGCGAATGTCGAAAATTTGCGGCATAAACGGTTGCATCTTTTGATTGTGTTGGCTTAGAAGTTTGATTTTTTCACAGCTCGTAGGAACAGTAGACTCGAGTATTTGAAATTAATTTCAGCTTGATACCTCCACGCGTTCCTGAGAAAAAGGGTCTTGAGGGTTCCGTTTTTTCTTTTTGAGGTACGATACCCTAAAAATCATGTTCATAATATAAAATTATTATAAAATAAGCTAGTTAACTATCATCCCCCAAATCCCATGCATGCACTTTCACCTTCACGTAGTTAAAAAAAAATATCCTATTTCTTTCTCCACTATTATATATTTGATAGTAGAAAATGTCAGTTATTTTTCTCAAAAAAAAAAAATCCCTTCCTCCGTCTCGCTCATAGTAAAGAGCTGTGTGTAAGTGCTCACTGCCCTGGTACAATTAACCGTCCCAAAGCAGGCGCGTTACGACAATGCCAACTTATTTTTTTTTAAATATTTAATTAATCTGACCAAATATTTATATAAGCTGACCAAATATCAGCGAATGCTTCTCAATCGCGCATATTTTTTATTTTTTAGATTTTTCGCGAATGAGGTGCTAAAATTTCTCAATGACCTTGAAAAACTTTAACCCTCAATAATAATGTTTCTAACGCTGACCAATTAATAAGATCAACTGACCTTTTATGACCAATTTCTGAACTTTCAGATGGTATAATTGGTCAATCGAAATTCCGCACATGAGGTGCTAACATCGCGGAGCTTCAAATGACAACGTGGGATGGGATGAGAAGTATAAATAAAATTAAAATGTCTCTGTGTAATATCATAATAACTGGCTTCTATTTGAGAGATTTCTGGATAACTCGGTATTTAAATAATAAAACACGGTGTGACTTCATAGCATGTATTGAGCGACTCTCTCGAGAAGACGCGCGGTGGCGCCTACCTACATAATGCAATATTAATTTATACCTACATATATCACACCTCCCTTCTTAATATATGGTATTATCAGATATTATTAAGTAAGGTACATAAATTATGTAATCACAAATTTACGTGTTTACAATTGCCCGGACTTTTTCCGGACACGTGTGAACACCCTCTTTACTAATGACGTGCCCTAAGTAGTTAATAGATTCTGCGAAAAATACACATTTTTCTTTCTTAACGCGCAACCCGTGAGACTGCAATCGCTCGAACACTTTATATAAATTTTTTATGTGACTACGACTATCAGGACCCGTTATAATTACGTCATCTAAAAATACACCCACGTTCGGTAACCCTGTCAATAATTCTTCTAAGTGTTTTTGAAAAATTCCTGGACTCGACGACAAGCCGTAAACTAGTCGATTGTACACGTATAAACCCTTATGTGTATTGATAACCGTATACTTTTTTGATTCGTCAAGCTCAAACTGAGCGTACGCCTGAGATAAATCAATCTTACTGAAACGTTCACCGCCATGTAAACGCGATAACAAATCATCTATGCGTGGCAAGGGATAACGGTCGACTTCTAGCACTTTATTCAGTGTTAATTTATAATCAGCGCATATTCTAATATTACCATCCTTTTTGAGAACGGGTACAATGGGTGTGGCCCAGTCGGAGCGCTCCACCGGCGTGAGGACGCCGTCTCGCACCAGCTGCTCGAGCGCTCGCTCCACCGGTTCCCGCAGCGCATACGCCAGAGGACGCGCGCGCATGAACACCGGCCGCGCCCCCTGCCGCAGGTGGATGCTAACCCGCCCGCCGCTGAACCGTCCAAGCCCATCCGCAAATACTTCACTGAATCTATACATAAAATTACTTTCGTCAAAATCCTTATAATTAACATTGTTTACATCGTAATACTGAAACACTGGTAGTTGAATTTTAAGTTCGGCTAACCACTGTCGACCTAAAAGAACGGTTTTACCATCTCTGATTATGAACAAATTTAATTTTTTTTGTGTATTTTTATATATCACTAGTGGCGTAGCCACCCCCACCGGACGAACTATTTCACCTGTGTAATATCTAAGTAAAACATTACATTTGCTGATAGGTAAATCACTAAAATTATGTTTATAAAATTTGTAACTTATACAAGATACGGCGCTACCCGTGTCACACTCCATGTCAATATCTTTTCCGTGAACGTTGATTGAAATACATAGCGGTGTACACTCTTCTATGGACAATTTTTTTATATCAAATATTCTTACCTCGTCACTGTCCGTCTCATCCGATTCGACCACTTTAGGTGTTCCGATGTCTACGTGATGGTACGTCGTCAGGTTTGGGCACATCCGACGTAGATGCCCCTTACGATTACATACTCTGCACACATATGCCGCGAACCGACACTTCGTGCCGCCATGGGGTCCACCGCACGCAGCACATTGTTGTGCTCCGTCCGCTGCTTTTCCTTGCTGCCGCTGCCACCTCGATGCCGTAGGTGCCGTCCTCCCTGGCCGACCGCGTCCGTTGCCACGTCGAGTCGCTGCCATCGCCTGGCACTCAGCCGTGCTCGAGCTGCCCGACGATTCACCTTGCCCGTATCCTTCCACAGCCGCTGCATCCTTCTCCGCCGCCTCCATGTTCACTGCCAAGCTATACGCTTTCCCATATTCCAACGTGCCTTCTGCGAATAGTCGTTGCCTTATAGTTTCACTTAGAATACCGCACACCAGCTGATCTCTTAAACTTTCTTCCAACCATTGACCAAATTCACAAGATTTTGAAATTCTCTTCAATATTGCTGCATACTCCGCTATTGTTTCACAACTTTTTTGTTTCCTATGCCGGAATTTATATCTTTCTGCGAGGGTACTTGGTTTTGGTTGGAGATGTTTTTCTAGAATGTTTGTGATTTCCAAAAAAGATTTATCTTTTGGTTTGGTTGGAGTACATAAATTCACTAACAGTTCGTAACACTCGGCTCCCATCACGGTAATTAACGTCGGAACTTGTAAATCCTCCGAAATTTTGTTGACGACAAAATATTGTTCGAGGCGGTCGACGTATGACCTCCAATCGTCCTTATGTAGGTCAAACTCAGGAATTCTTCCAATCGACATTTTAATTAAATACTTGTCGTTTACAAATACTTTTCCAAGAGTTCGTTGCTATCCTCGTCGCCACTGAGAGATTTCTGGATAACTCGGTATTTAAATAATAAAACACGGTGTGACTTCATAGCATGTATTGAGCGACTCTCTCGAGAAGACGCGCGGTGGCGCCTACCTACATAATGCAATATTAATTAATACCTACATATATCACACTATTAAGCGCAGGGGGCTATTTGCATGTTATTAAGACATAAATAAGCATTTTAAAACTTTAAGAACAAACAGGAAGCAATGTCTTTTTTTTTTTTTTTTTTTTTTTTGCGCCCGAAGCAATTGGAAAAGGGCTACCACTGAGGGAGGCGGAAAATGCATTATGCATACCACGACAGCCGGTCTGTCCTGGTTATGTGGGACTCACTGCCTACCGGGGGACCTAAGTGATACCCACTAAAAACCGCCTTTGGGGACTGGCAACTAGCTCTATTAAAGCTGCATATGCCGTATCTAAAGCGACCCTCTTTTGGGAAAAGAGGGCGCAGACGGCTAAGTGCCGTTTAGGGACTGCCTACGAAGGCATATTATTAATTTTAACTAATTTTTAATTTAATTAGGATTGGCCTGAGCCGCCAGGAGGCAGTTCAGGTCGTTTGACAACTTATTTGGCGGGTCCGAGAGAGTGTTTCTCGGCCTGCGGACGCTATAGCGAGAAGGGAGTGGGGCGGTATAAGTAACTGCCTCACGAATAAGTGTGTTAGTATGCGACTCTGATACTTTAAAGAAGTTTTCAGAGAATTTTTTAAGACATTGCTGGATTGTTGGGATTTCTAAATCCCGGTGAAGGTCGGCATTAC
Source organism: Parnassius mnemosyne (assembly GCA_963668995.1). Classification (NCBI taxonomy): domain Eukaryota; kingdom Metazoa; phylum Arthropoda; class Insecta; order Lepidoptera; family Papilionidae; genus Parnassius; species Parnassius mnemosyne. Next base: position 12,813,676 of record CAVLGL010000159.1, read on the forward strand.
GGACGTACCAAGGTGCGTTCGTAGCTCGACGACAGAAGAGGTTTTGAACTACTTGGAGTTCGTTAATAATTTTATCGTTAGCGTGTGCAAAAATAGGAGCCGAGTAAGTCATAACCGGTCGTATACAAACCTTATAGAGGGTTCGCTTATTTCGCAATGACATTTTGCTATGTCTGCCTAACATACTGTTAAGCCGACCTAAATAGAAACGTGCTAGACGCGTTACTCTTTTGGAAGCAATGTCAGAAAGGATCTAGCTTATATTTTATCCTAAAAATTTGGTGAAAAGGAAAAAACAGAAAATCGATAAAATATTATTTTAAGTTTAAATAATTCCACCATAACAGATCTCTGCCATTCTATCCTATTTTGGCTATGATAAAAAAATAACACCACTTTTTAAAAGCAAACTTCTGTCTGTTCTCCTGACCTATTTCTTTAGAAGTGGCGATTCAATAATGTCATAAAGCTTGGGTCGTCAGCATTAGTCGACGTCGGTCACCTCGTTCATTGAGTAGCGTTCTTCTAAAACCATTCTAACATCTTCGTTGGTAGATTGTACAATGCTGCCATTTTATAATTTATCCAGGCCCATCATGATTATATATTCAGCTGGCGACTCATACAGAAACATTCATAATACATTATTTATGGTATACGTTAACGAATACAATCGGTTACAGTACATTACCTTCCCATTTCGTCAAGAAACGACCCATACTTAGCTTTAAACGATACTAAACGACTTTTCTTCTAAAGAACTACTTTTGATGCGCCCTTTGATTCTTTTTTCGCGTAAATGTTTTACCAAAATATAGTAATAATACAAAAAGTGGAATTTAAAAAAAAAGAAAAACGGGAAAACTTAATGTTTTGGCCAAATATAGGCATTTGAGACGCCACCCCATCAATTTCGACTTAGCAACTCGCCCGATGGTACCAGGTGTCACGCGTGTCGCGGGGAGGGGGCAGCGGAAGACAGCTTCCCAGAGATTGGCGCTGGCGGGCGAGAGGGCATGAGCTTGCGGGCAGCGGTGCATTTAATTAGCGTATCTCGGTGGCCGCTGCAGTAGTTTCGCGCGACCGGTTTTGGGTTATGGTCTAGATTTCCAGAATTTGTGCGCGTTACTTCGCTACATAATTGTGGTTTCGTGATACCACAATTACGTAGAAACGTCGGTTTGGTTGTCTAGGTTTTTAGTTCGTGACAAGAGGCTTGTATTGTATTTGACTGATTAAAGTAAATTCGTTTGAAAGTAATTGCGCCAATTATATAGTGATTGCGTGTTGAAGTGAATTTCGCAATATTTAACTTGCTCGTGTGATGTGGAATTTCGCGCGTGCGCCAAATAGATACTACGGTCTGGAATTTGAACCGCGAATTCCTTTTCGAGGGCGTCTCCCGGTTGATTGTTTTGGAAATCATTGTTTAATTATACCGTCGCGTTAAGAGCCTTTTGTGTGTTGACTCTGTAGCTAGTTTACGTGTCAGCTAGGTTAATTTTGAATTCTTATTGCGGCGTAGTATTTAATATCGATAAGGAGCTTAGTTGTGTTTGTAACGCTGAACCGAGTGACTCATGAAGAGATCGCGTTAGTTCCGTATTTGTAATTTAGTGATAAATGAACCCGGGACATTGAACGTTGAATTAGCCGAGTTGAGGTTAGTTAAATGTACAATAAAGTGGATGGACTGAAATAGTGACATGAAGAAAGAAATTGTCCATTGGGGACGCCTGCTGGAGTGATGCACCATTGTGGGGCAGCATGGAAACCGGCCGCTGCCAGGTCACCTCAGCTGGGCCAGGTCACCTACGTATACACACCACTAAACACAACTTTACATGCATCTACTCTACCTACGGCCTGACCGAGCCTTGGGGCGGTCTTAGATTCGGATCCAGGTACGTACTATTTATTTATCTCGCCTTCTCCCTATTGTGTAGTATGATAGGTCATTTTTCCATAAGGCCACTTGGGCCCGAACCCTCGGCTGCCTGTCGAGGAGGCTACTATGTGCCCTAGCCAAAGCGACCTTTGCAGGGGCAGCTGTGGGCCGTAACACTTAATTATATTAATCATAAACATATATATTAGTAATAAGAGCGATAATTAGTTAAAATAATCACTTATGAAATTGTTTGAGTGTATGTCTATCAGTTTACGTGGTAAAGCACGGCTGCCGTTATATTAATAAGAATAAAGAGTAAAAATGATGCAGAATAGTTTTAGTCTTACGACTTACGAACGAACGCACGAATTCTTAAACGTTTACCCGTGCCTGTTACAACGCTTATGCGTAATGAAGGAGGTTGAAAATTATTTTATTTTTATTTGATCGCTGCACTTAATCGCTGAAATATTTAACATGAAATTTAGCGCCCACACAGGTCAGAGGTATGCTTGATAGATGTACATTTCTCTCTTGACTAACAAGTCTTTTTTATAATACTGAAGTAACTAATGAACTTACATTCCACCTGATTGTAAGTGGCTACAGCAGCCCGTTTATACTTGTAACCTGACTCTGAAGGGTAAGGTGCAATACCCCACTGCCGGCAATTATACTGGCTCTTTATATCCTACAGATCAAGGCACAGCAGTGCATGTATTATTATTTAGCTTCAGAAATAGGTAAGGGCGTGGTACCCAACCAGACAGACTCATAGATAGAAAAAAGTTCTAGGACCTAGTCTTTTCGATACGGATACCTCTCACCGATAGACATCTTCGTATTATAAAAATAATTACAAGCATGACAGAAATACGTGTAATTAACGTGTTTGTGTGGAACCAATTAAAATTAATACATCGTTTTTTTATAAAAAATTGTATGAATATCAACGATATTATATTCACGATTGCTATTTAACTAACTATGCAGATTAATTATTATTAATAACACAATAAATAAGGGAAGTAACAACGGATGTTTAGATATACTATACATCTCAACATGGCGGCCGACAAATGAAAACACATCTCATATCTTCTTACAGTTGACATTCAAGTCACGTTTTATTCTACCACGATTTACCTCAAGTAAGTTCTTCCTTCCATCAATTTGTCGTTAACGACGACGTATACGTATGTGATAATTTTAGTAACTATCAACGAACTTAGTTTTTAGAGTTCGTTGGTAACTATGTAGTAAAATTTCTGCCACATCAAATCGTTTTTTATAGGATAGGGTGACAAACGAGCACACAGTCTACCTGATGGTAAGTGGTTGCTGTGACCCATAGAGATCTACATTTATCCTCAATAAAAAATCAAAATGCAGATGCGTCGTCACCCGTGAGGACTAAGATGGAATGCCTCTTTTCCAATAAAATGGATCTCCGGTTCTCTACACTCACCATACGAAACACAGCAGCGTTAAGCTACTATTTTACACTGGTATTCTGTGAGAGCGTGGTCCTTACCCGGTCGAGCCAACCCATTCGTGCTACAACTAATTTACAATATAGCTGCAGCATGGCTTTATCACGTATAATCTCATCGACAATCTTCTTAAGTCCACCAGTCATAGACTTTTGGACGAAGCGCCAACTGCAGTGCGATTGTATAACCCTTGAGTTTAATTTTTATCGTAATAGAGCCAAGCTACAGCTATATTATGGTTGCAGCATGAATGGGTCAGCTTGACCGGGGTAGACTCTCGACAAACTTTTTGAAACAGGTCGCTTAATTAACGAATTTAAAAAGTAACAACCCACGTAACCTTGTCCACGAGAGGGTGTTTTTCCACGATCTTACCAATAAGCCACCTAGCGGGTGGTAGCCCATCTTCCATTACCAAAACTATTTTTCTCACTTTGATTCAGGAGTTATATGTGTCCCTATGTACCTATGCATCACAAGAGTATCTAAAGTACATGCGCATTAGATAATCTTGTGACCATTGTTTCCAGAAAACTTGAAGCATGCTTTGACATCGTTCATCATTCATCATCATCATCATTATAGCCCTTCACAAGTCCACTGCTGAACATAGACCTCCCCCAAGGAATGCCAAAAAGCAAGGTCTTGAGCCACCTGCATCCATCGACTTCCTGCATATCTTACCAGGTCGTCACTTCATCTAGAGGGGCGATGCCCTACATTTCGTCCGCTGGTATGAGGCCGCCACTCCAGAACCTTTTTTCCCCATCGGTTGTCGGTTCTTCGAGCTATATGGCCGGCCTATTGCCACTTCAGCTTACTAATCCGTTGGGCTATGTTGGTCACTCTGGTTCTACTGCGGATATTCTCATTTCTAAGTTTATCACGCAGAGAAACTCTGAGCATAGCCCTCTCCATAGCTCGCTGTGCGACCTTGAGCTTCCTCATCCGGTCAGCAGTGAAGGACATAGTTGCCATCTTCTTAATGTACTGATCGTAGATTGTTCATATCTAAGATCCCGCTAGAATTTGGGGCATGTGGGAATAAAATGCCATTGCATTCCATTTGTGGCTATAACTAGTCAGATATTTTCGGTACAAAATTATTTTGCTTATCGAAAAATACCATTAAATCTCGTGCTGCACCAAAGAAAATAGAGCCGTTATCACTGTATATGTTGCTGCAATGACCACGTTTTGCTGTTTCAATCTTCTGAAAGCGGCTAAAAATCAACGATCCGGCGATCTTCGTATTACCTACACCTGTGTGTAAGTGTGTGTGCGTGTTCATGCGTGTGCGTGAGGATGCGTGCGTGTGCGTGCCAGTGCGTGCGTGTGAAGCCCACAGTAAACTGTATAGTGCAAAAACGAGTTGGGGGTTACTCTATATACTCTCAATTCTACCTCGCCACCACTGATGTGACGTTCGCTAGAGTGACGCAACCTCACTCGCTCACTCTCGATCCAAACGGCACTTTATAGACGAGCTGACAAATATAAAACGACAATAACAATATTTGAACATAGTAGAGCCACACTGCAGCTATATAGTTAGCTGTAGCACGAATGGGTCGACCCATCGGATAAGGACCACGGTCTCAGAGAATATCAACTTAAAAAAGCAGCTTAATGCTGTTTGTAGTGAATATAGAGAACCGGAGACCCTCTTCACTAGAAACGAAGCTTCTTCCATCTTAGTCTTCAGGGGTGAGAACACAACATCTGGATTATGATCCCTAATCGAGGATAGATGTAGATGCCTATGGCCTACAGAATCCACTCACCATCAAGTGCACTGTGTGTTAGTTTGTAAAAAATACTTTCTGTTTCTCACAATTCGATACAATCTATATAGTTTTGTACTACTCCTAACTAAGAAATACCAATAATATTGTTTATTAAAATTTTAATTCGGACGCCAGCCACACGGTCATTTGAACATCGACAAAAAGCACGCAATTTTTAATCACTTATATCGGTTTTTCCATACAAATACATATTAAAAGCTTAGTCATAGGCTCGCAATTAGGTGGAGTGACGACCTGGTAAGATATTATGTATGAAGTCAACGGATGCAGGTGGCTCAGGACCATGCTTAGTGGCATTATTTAAAGATGGCCAGTGTTAAAAGCTTTAATGATGATGACGATGGCATCCATAGTGGAAACAGTTCATCATACTTGAACTATAAAGAGCTATTGATAATAATAAAGGAAAGAAAATAAGAATATTTTCTTTTGTTTGCCTTATTCGCGTTGACCTTGCGTTTAGATGTATTTTTGTAAATTTCTTTCTTGCATTATTTTATTATTTTCAATATTATTTGAATTTTGCCTAAAATTTATTTTTACTTGTAAATTATATTGTTTTAAAATGACTTCAAATTAAACAGAAATTAAGTTCAAAATGATAGTAGAACTGACCTTATAAGGAAAAATTACAGAAATAAATTTTGCAAAGCAGCTAAATAACTTTTCACACAACTCTACAGCTCAAAAAATTTAAAACACAATTATAACTTTTTTTTATTTTGCCCATTTTTTATGAGCTTTTTGAATTTGAAATGAGGAATGAACATACGTTAAAGTAAAACTATGCATTGTAAGTTGCGGTACTGCCTGACTAATTAAAATTCTTTTTGCTGTGAGTTTGAATTCCACACTCAAAGCAACTACGCTAGAGCTTCTGAAGAATTTCTATTAAATTATCCATAAGTATTCGTGTGGGTTAATTACTTACAAGATTAAAATAATTCTAAACGGTTTAAGGTTAAAATTTATGTAACACAATATGCTAAGAGATGTAGTAAAACCAACGCCAACATGCATTAAGGCAGAACAGTGTACTCTTTCCTGGTCTTATGGGTTGGAGTAATGAAAGGAGGCCCGAGCTCACCTATTAGACGTGAGCAGGCTTACTCTTGTATATAAGCGCTCTTAATTCTATCGTTTCCTAACCCTATAATATTTTGAAGTTACTCGATATAATTTTGTATAATGTTGTAATATATGTCAAGAATCATTATGCTCTTAGTCAATATTACTGCTAGTTGGGAGTCATGTTAGCTCAGGGGCTAACGCTCTCGCTGTATATTTCACAGTACGCGAATAATCCGGGTACGATACTCACCAGCACTAATAAAATTGTTAATTGTAATTTTAAGTGCTGATTTACCACGTTTACGTGGTAGGACCATGCTGCAGCTAGCTATATTAGTAGTATAGTTGTAGCACGAATGGGTCGGCCCGACTGGGGCAGGACCACGCTCTCACAGAATTCCAGCGTAAAATAGCAGCTTAACGCCGCTATTGTAGTGTGAGTGTAGAGAACCGGAGACCCTTTTACTGGAAATGAGTCATTCCATCTTAGTCCTCACGGGTGACAACGCATCTGAATTTTGATTCATAATCGAGTTGTATATATGTAGTTGTATATGGACCGCAGCAACCACTTACCATCAGGTGGACTGTGGGCTCGTTTGTTACCCTTATCCTATAAAAAAGAACAGCTCAATCCATCTCGCGCGTACCTACACATCACACTTTATCCTCATGCCATAAAGAAAAGCTTTTTTTTATTTATTATTGCATCGCCAATTTATCAAGGGCTAAGCTAAGGATTTGAATGCTCACTGGCTGAACGTTAGAGCTGGACGGATTGACGATTCCGTATTGCCAGCTTTAGTTTTTCTATCGTAGCATTAGTATACTTTACTTTAAAAATAATATGGCTAACGTAAATAATAATCAGTAAATAATTTTATCTTATGTATGATTAGAAATACTCCCAACAGTAACTTACGAGATAAAGAAGCAAGTCACATGAATAATTTAATGGTGTTGCTATTTTTTGCGTACTAACCTCTCACTGTATTGTTGTATTACCTGGAAACAACGTTATTTGAAAAATCATATATTATTGTGCCCACGTTGAATATAATAAAAAGGAGTTTTTAACGCCTACTAATAGTTTATTGGTAGGGTATTTTTTTAACTGTTAGTTGCCACTAAAAATTTAATACTTTATAAAGATTATTTAAGGATTAATGTTAAATTTTTGTTTAATAATTTCATATTAACGATGTAATTATCATTAATATTAAATCATTAAATAAAAGTTACTTATCACTGAACATCTTTCATCACTGTTTGAAGCAACATTAAATTAAGTTGTAAATGATAATATAGACTATTATGCGGGCCCTACTGTAATTGTAGTGATTGTATTGTAAGGATTCTTTTCATTTCTGAAACTACGTGTATGTGTGTACATATATACTAAATGTGGGTGCTCTTGAGTTGTTGCTAGGAAATACATACAAATAGTCCTCTGCCATGGTGTTATAAGAGAATCAAACTACATAACATCTCTCCCATTTACCACGTGCTTGGCGGCGAATGAAAACATCGTAACGATTTGCCTGTCTGAGAAATAAAATAAAAAAAGAGATGTGAAGTCCACCAACACTCATTGGAGCAACTTCGTGGGCCTAAAACCCTCTCAGAATTGAGAGGAGGCCTGTGCCCATCAGTGGGACGTATATAGGCTGTACATTTAACTTTTTTATATTTAATAGTAGGTAATAGCCGATCTTCATATGAGTAATACCAGAAAGATATCATAGCAATATAACTATCTCGAATAAATTGGACGACAAATGCTCAAACCGACGAACAGGTGTTATATTTATAGTAGTATATTTATTATTTATTTATTTATTCTTTATTGCATTCCTTAAAACAAAAGAATACAAAGGATGGACTTAATGCCTTAAGGCATTCTCTGCCAGTCTACCCATGGAGTGGTAAGAATTTGACGTAGGTGTGGCAATATAGAATAAAAGAACACTACACAAAATGATAACTAACTACATAATATATCATTTTAAATACATGCATATACATACAAATATACATATTTAAATACATATATAATTAGTACATACAAGTAACTATGAGTATATGCGTCTGTTTAGTAATATATATTAAATGGATGAATCGTGTAAAATGGGTTATCTTCAATAGATGATTAAGGACCAATCTTTTAAAAGCGTACTTATTGGCTGCTTTTCTGATGTCATCGGCAAGGAGATCCAAAGGCGTTATGTAAATTCGTATGTGTAATCATCATCATTATCATTACAGCGTTTCCCAAGTCCACTGCTGAATATAGACCGTAGGGCGGCCCCCTACTAGATGGAGTGGCGACCTGGTAAGACATGCAGGAACTCGATGGATGCAGGTGGCTCGGCACCGTGCTTGGTGGCTTTCCGCCGGGGAGGAATATGTTCAGCAGTATCTGTAAAACGTACATGTTTATTTAGTGACTTAATACAAAACGTTTATTTTTTAATCACATTTATTATACCAACTTATATTTTAGTATAAACTTACCATATACTCGTAAAGGGTAGGTACTCGTAAATTCAACGAACATTGATTATATTATTACCAAATGAAAGGAGTTTGACTCGAATCAATTTTGGCACTTTAACTTAAAAATTAATACATCAATGAATATGAGTATTCATATTTGTACAAACAACTCTTGTAACATCTATACGAATGTAATATTCCTGATTTATTTATGTTGTATTAATTGATTTTATGTTAATAACGATTTGTCGAGTCGCTTCAATAATTTTACAAATGAGTAACGTTGATGTGTGTGTGTGTGCGAGTGTTGATGTTCTCATTATATAAACACATTATTAAGATTATTTTATACTTATGTATTGAAAGAGTTAAGTACGCAATAATATAATGTAAAGAACTAACTATATTTGGTACAAGAGACTTTTATCATACTAAAATGTAGACCGTCTTGAAAATAGCCCCACTATTTCTCTAAATAATCCCTGTATTTTGTTATATAATAAAAATTATCTTCTAAGAGGACACTTAACCTAAGTGTGCTTCGACACGTACCCAATAAAAATAAAGGAAATGTAAGTACTATTTTCACAAAAAAAAAATTGACACATAGACTTTTAATCGAATTTCTTAAAATACAGTGGGACTGACTTATCCACTTCTAATGTTATATGCAATGTTATTAAAAAAAGAACTATATAAAATTACAGAGACAGGGGTTAATAACATTTTATTGAATTTCATTAATCGGAGAAGTCGAACTTTGTTTGATATATGAGAGGCATCGAAAAACGACACTTAGTTGAAAACTCCCACACACGACGAAATTGAAAAGATCTGTATTCGACAGCGGAAGTAAAAAACAAAGGTAAAAGGTTAAAGGGATAAGTCTTAAAGGAGATTAGAAAAGACCCACTTGTTATACAGAATAAAGATGAAACATCAAAAACACAAAGAAGGTCGAAGCTCATCATGAGTTTAAAAGATTCAGCAAAAAATAATTTTACGCAAAATTACGAAGGTTGCTAAGTGACGGAATAAGAAATCTTGTAGTCTTCCACATGTGGCAAAATAATTGTCTCAAAGTTTAAGGGACTTAAAGTATCATTAAAATACCGGTCAAATGCAGTAATTATGGCTAACTGTCACAACTTAGGAAATTCTTTAATTAAATGGAAATGGAATGGATGTGAATGATGGCATGGAATGAAAATGGAATGATAACATAAATTTATCAGTTATTCGGGTAACGAACGTTTCTCAATTTGAAATGTTTTTCAAATTTAATTTTCTTACGAAAATATCAATTTAACTTCTTAACATTTATTTGTAGAAGCTAATAATTATAATAAGAGTGAACAATAAAATTGGGTCACATCAAGCTTAAGATCACGTTCACACGGCCATACTTTTCCCGTAAACCGTACACTTGATTTTATTGAACATGGTAGTGACAGTAGACAAAATGTCAAACTGTTCACATGGAGTCCATATGGGAAAACGTCGTGTTGGAGATAATTTTTTTACCGTATACCGTACGAAGTTGCCACAGAGAGGCCACGTTCACACGGCTATACTTTTCCCGTATACCGTACACTAGATTTTATAGAACATAGTAGTGGCAGTAGACAATATGTCAAACTGTTCACGTGGAGTCCATACGGGAAAATGTCGTGTTCGAGATACATTTTTTACCGTATACCGTACAATGTTGCCACTGGAATGCGGCGCCTCGAAACGATTTTATCGAATAAGACACGCAGTGGCGCTTATGTACTCGTATTTGTTGTCTCGTTCACACGACTCGCGCATTCGAGAATCGCATCGTACACACTCGCGCGCGTGACGTGTGAATGATTGTATCGTATACGGTAGAACCGTATACGTGAAAAAATCGAATCGAATGGTTGCCGTGTGAACGTGGCCAGAATGCCGAGTGTCGAAACGTTTTTGTTGAATACGACACGCAGTGGCGTTTATGTTAATGTTGTCGTGTTCACACGACTCGTCCATTCGAGAATCGTATCATACGCACTCGTGCGCGTCCCCGCATTTGCCCTTTGTACTTTGCATTAGTCAAAACAGACGTTCGTCATTTCTGAGGATAAATTTTTAGAATCTTCTTTCTCGATGAGGACCAGTCTTTAAAAAAGGATGAACCGAATACCTCCTAGGACGCTGATTTTATTTCCGTCTACAAAACTAATATAAAAGTAATGGAACACGTGGATCCATGATGGCTCGCACTATTCAACTGGATGTTGTTCATTCGATTGACCGTATACGAAAAAATCGAATCGAATGGTTGCCGTGTGAACGATTGCATCGTATAAGATAAAACCGTATACGTGAAAAAATCGAATCGAACAGTCGCCGTATGAATGTGGCCTAACTCTGTGGTCTACTTTGACTCACTTGGAATTCTTAGATCTCATGAAGGAGGTCCTAAAATTTCGTCCGTAACTTTAAAAAACATCTTCTTTAATATTATTATTATTATAAACTTTTTCAAAACAGCCTAGAATGAATGCTATACGAGACGAGAATGGCTGCATGCTGAATAATGAAGTTTCGAATTTAAAGACATGGAAGGAATACTTTGAAAGCGTGTTTAAGAGTGAAGAGTCGTCTGAATTAAGTGAAATAGAAATTCTGAAAGAAGTGGAGAGAGGTAGGAAGATAAGTGTAGATAAAATAATGAAAGCAATGAAAAGCATGAAAGCAGGTAAGGCAGCCGGATATGATAGAGTATCACTCGAAATGCTAAAGGCTGGAGAGGGTGTGGTTACAGGCCTGCTGTACACCTTATTTAATTTATGTTGGGAACTTAAGCGCATGCGGAAAGACTGGTGCAAAGCCATTATAGTCCTAATTTATAAGGGAAAGAGGTACACAGCAGGACTGTAAAAACTACCGTGGTATTAGCTTGCATAGCATTGTGGGTAAACTGTATGCTAAGGTAAAATTTAAAGTTAATTGAAAGAGTTATTATTAACTTTTCATCCATTTTCTTTATAGGTTTATTACAAAAATGTGTCTTCCCTTGCTCTTCCATGCTGCGGATGACTGTTGTGTGATATAGGTTCTGCCCTTCGGGAACATGAAGACGAACCTTGCGAGAATTGCTATTACATTGATGGACGTTGATTGGGCATCTTTATGCTGTCATCTATTAGCTGGTAATAATATTCTTATTCTACGAGCAATAATAATTTAACCCATTCAACATCATTATTCAACTTGTTGGCTGAGTAATATTTTAGAAAAATCACACACAACCGTTTTCGTAGAAGTAAGTAGCCGTGCTGGCGGTGAAAAGAGAATCTATAACCCAAGGAGTTGCAAGATGCGAGTTTGGAAAATTTCAGAAAAATTTCGTGGCTTCCGACGAATGCCAGAATAGTCCCACTTACGCTGTACTTAAAATAACCAGACCGGCAACGAGGAGCAGTATCAAAGAATGCGAGACGTCGTTGTTGTTGAATATGAAAAGATATTCATTAACATCATCGTCATCACCATTAAATCCTGTCAAAGTTCACTGCTAATATGCATAGGCCTCTCCCCATAATGCCCCATAAGGTGGATATTTTCCATTGTTGCCACGTTTGGCAGGCAGGTTGGTAAAGACAGTTTTTTTTATTATTAAGTTGTTGTTATCAGGAAGATGCTACTGCCTATATCCTGTTTGAGTTTCCCTCTGTCACCTCTAACGACACCCACGGGATCATAAGGAGTATTGGATTCTCTTACGCCGCCGCTAAATGGCGTTAGAGGATTCACTAACCTTAAAGTTACAAAAAATAACTAAAACAAATCAAAACTCCTGTGGCTAAACTAGGTACTGAATGTACATAGGTATTCGGTAGCAGAATAATAATTTTAAAATTAAATGATAGAAAAACTATACGGAATACGAATATTAACTTTACTTTATTAATACATCATATTTCCAAATAAGAATGTTCCCTTGACGAGCGCTCCTTTGGACGGTTAATATTAGCTTCACATGAAATAATAGAAAAGATAAAACGAATAAAATCAGATATTAGACTTTTTTATAAAAATTGGAGTAACAAACAAACTAACAGCCCCCTGATCATAAGTTAACAAAGACAAGTAGGCGGCGGTCAACACTTGCCATCAAGTGAGTCGCATGCTCATATGCCCCATATCTTTAAAAAAATGCTACAGATACATTATTATTTCTTAGGACTGAGATGAAATGCCTGTAATTATACTGGATTTTTGACTGGGACACATAAGAGGGCAATTTATCACTATTTATTATTTATTTTAAGCATAAATAACAGATTAGAATCTTTTTATGACATTTTAAACTAAACATTAAAAGTTACTTTCATGTGATTATAACCAAAAACACGCGCAACTTGATAAATTCGCGTGCTTTCTCAACCGTAACACTTCTGTTAAAAAAGAATGCTTATAATAATATGTGCCAGTGTAGCCAGTGTAGTGAGGGGTAAGAATTTTCACTACCCCATATCTTCCCGTGGGTGTCGTAAGAGGCGACAGAGGGAAACTGAGACAGAAGATGGGCAGCAGCATCTTTCTGATAACAGCAAATTACAATAAAAAAAATGCTAGCCAAGTGTGGCAACCTTGGCAATGACAACCCCCCATGACAAAAGTTACAGAAAGACGGCCCCCAGTCGCCTGCGGCCCGGTACTGTTAATGGGAGACTTGAACGCAAAACTAGGCACAAGAGAGAACAAGGGGCCAGCAGCTGGTGTGCGGTAGCGAAGGTGTACACATCATCGTTGGAGCCACACGCAAGCGCGAGTAACTATTTCGTTCCGTTTGCTGCAGTCCCTTCGGCGGTGCCAAGTTGATTGTCAGTATATCGAAGTGCTGAAGTGTTTGTACTGTAGGACTACGATGGATATCAGAGTACAGAACCAAAGTACGAAACATATCCAACTGCAGAGAGGTATGGTGACGTTATATCCCCGAAACTCTTCACCACTGCATTGGAAGACGTTTTCAAGCTACTAGACTGGAAATATTATTATTAACATCAATGGCGAACCTTTTATTTGCCGACGATATAGACCTTATGGCAGAATCGCTGGAAGACCTAAGCCTTATGCTCAATGACCTCAATAGCGCTTCCCAACGGATAGGTCTTATGATGAACGAGGACAAAACAATGATCATGTATGAAGTCCATGTCACACCTATGCCGGTAGGTGTTGGGAGCACTAAGCTCGAATTTGTTGACGAGTATGTTTATCTGGGACAAATAGCCTGACTAGGTAAGTCTAACTTTGACCGAGAGGTAAATCGACGGATTCATCTCGACTGGACAGCGTTCGGAAATTAGGACACATCTTCTCGTCAGGTATACCTCAAAACTTGAAAACAAGATTTTTCAACCAGTGCGTATTGCCAGTGATGACTTATCGAACTGAGACATGGTCCTTCACTGCTGGCCGTATGAGGAAGCTCACGGTCGCTTAGAGAGCTATGGAGACGGCTATGCTTGGGGTTTCTTTGCGTGATAAACTTAGAAATGAGGATATCCGCAGTAGAACCAGAGTGGCCGACATAGCCAAACGGATTAGTGAGCTGAAGTGGCAATGGACCGGCCCTATAGCTCGAAGAACCGACAACTGATGGCGAAAAATGTTTTTCGAGTTGCAGCCTCGTACCGGTAGGCGAAGTGTAGGGCGACCCCCCACTAGATGGAGTGACGACCTGGTAAGACATGCAGAGTGTCGATGGATGCAGGTGGCTTAGGACCGTGCTTTGTGGCATTTCTTGAGGGAGGCCTATGTTCAGCATTGGACTTGTGTGGGGCTGTAATGACGATGATGATGATGATATTAATATGCTAAATAAGCAAAATGAATGCGTAATAAAATTATTTTACAACTAGATGTATATTATCTTTAAATAAAGCAAATCGATAATCTTAAACATCTACTCTACTTTCTGTACACATGTGATTTCGTTATAAATGCGACGCATTCTGACTATAATAATACGAAGTAAAATTTTTTTTTGGGCATTTCGTTTCATCTTGTATTAAAATTAATTAGAGACAATAAGGTAGATGAATTAGACTGTGATGCAAAATTTTAAGTAAGTATAGAAGTTCCTGTTGTTTTCGGCGGATGTATATAATTTTAGTGCTTTTATGTATACTGCTTAAAATACGTACTCTAATAGTAAGCTTATGTCTGGTCCTTCCATGTGACGATGTCAGTAATTCTTGTGAGCCCTAGACTCGTTCCCCGTTGGACTGCCTGTTTTCTTCATCCAGCACCTAAACCATTAATATGGTGGTTCCTAAAAACAATAAATTTATAAATTCAATTTTTTTTATATTAGAGTAATGCTCAAGTATATAGATCAAAATTAATCACAAATTTCTAATCTGAAATTGTAAGATTTAAAGATCATTAATTAAAATTCGTGTAGTAAGAAAAATAAACGTAAACGGACTGTTTTAATTTTATTAAATTTTTATTTATTACGACTAAGGGCCGACTTTTCAATCCTCAGTTGAAATTTCTAATAACTAACTACCGAATAAAATTATTTGGCAGATTAAATGTAGACTAATAATTTGTCTATTCTTCAATTGTGATTTATCTCATGAATCATCAGGAATCCGACCGATTTATTGAACGAAAGGAATGCTAACTTCTAGGAAGTGAAAAAAGAATTGTTGAAAAAACAAACGTTGAAGCAGGACAAACTATCCATTTTCTACAAAATAAGCAATAAAATAAGTGTACTGTGAAAATAAATAAGTGGGAATTGAAAAATTTCAAAAAGAAATCCTTTCTGCAAAGACAGAGTGCAGACTGCAAAGTCGCCGCCGGAGAAAGGATTTCAAATTATTGCGATTTATTCTCTTTTCTTTTTTAATAATATAAATATCCATAATCCTGTGTTACTTTATAATAAATGTAAAATCAATAAATATCCATAAAATCCGTACACGTAAATAATACTTAGCATCTTCTGACATCGAATAAAACTATCTAATATGGTCGTCAAGGAGACAGAGTTATGCTTCCCGGTAATCATCAGTTCATCAAATAAATTCTGTCTAAGGATTGAAAAATGTTAATATTTGGTTACTTTCGAATGAACGCTATTTGCCAGATTATCTGGAAATTGAGAAATCGACCCATGGTGATTGAATTACCTTTTGTTAGAAAACAAGTAAATTGCATACCCTTAGGTAAGAAAAAGATTGTGTTACATAATTTAAAATATGATACAGTCGAATTCAAGATTCCCGCCTTCTCGTTTAAAAATTAAACGTAATTTGTTATGCCTTTTATATACAAATAATCGTGTTTTTTTTTTTAAGTACATATTCTATTGAATCCAACTGGAGTTAAGCTTGCAGTTTTGTAATATTTGTGTAGAATAGAAATAAATACGTACCTAAGCCTGAGAAATATCCTGTTGGAAAATATAAAGTTTCTTGCAGACATCATCTGCTTGAGCCTTCCATGTCGATTGACTGTCTATTGAAATACCTAAAAAATTTGCGACATCTGCTCTTTCAATTATTTGACAATTGTAATTTATATTTAGATCTTCAGTGCGTATTTTCTGATAAAAGTGCATTATTTTAGTTTTTTTTTTAATATTGATCAGTATATTATTATAATTCAGCCAGAAAATATAGTTTTAATTGTAGTGTTTATATCATTTTATAAGAATCTTTATTTAGGCATTTTATTAGAGCTGTATTGTTGTCGGCAAATAATTTCATTGGATTATGGATTTGACATGGAAGGTCGTTTATATAAAGTAAAAATAACAGTCCCCCAAGGACACTCCCCTGTGGTACGCTGAATCTTGTTTCTCTATAGGAAGAAACATATTTGCATTCACATTTAGATTGAATGCATATTTTAACAATCTCTGTACATTGTTTGCGGCCTATCAGATATGATTTTATTAGGTTAAGAATGTTACCTCAAATGCCGTATGCGTTCAGTTTCTGTAATAGTATGCCATAGTTCACATAAGCGAAGGCTTTCGACATGTTTGTAGCATATATGGGAGTTTCGGTATCTACACTAGCCATTACCCTCTTTAATAAGTCGTAAACAGCCGTATTTACGTTTTTGTTTTTTCGGAATCCATTTCATCGCAGAGTATATTAAACTTAGCCAAAAATACTGAAATGGATTTTTAAACTTTTTGTACTTTTTCCATTACTTTAGAAAAAAACTGAAAACATAGCAAGCGGTCGGTAGTTAAACATATTTTTTTAAAACGTTACCCCCACAACTAGGATTTTCTCCATGTGTCAACATGTCTTCTTTATTTTTTTTTTTATAAAGTGGTTTTACTATAACCGTTTTCAGCCTTTCGGAAAATATTCCCGCTAATATGCTTACATTAATAATATGACTAAGAGGTCCAGATATGCTGTTGCAAACAGATTTAATAACTTGCGTTGGAATGCCATTACAACGGTGAAAGGCGATGCTCTAGAATATTACATGTACTTTTTTCAATTTTAAACGATCCAAGGTCACCTTCTTATCTTAAGGCTAACTTTCATTTTTTATATTCGATTGACGGACGAATACCACAACAATCAAACCGTCTGAGGATAAGGCTTCCACAGCATAGGTCTAATTTTTTGTGGTCCTCGTTTACGATACAAGCTATACATCTTCGGAACACCCTCCCCGATGATATTAAGAATGCTACAAATAGAAACTCATTTAAATTACTTCTACGACGACATTACCTGAAGGCACTTACTAACTGTCATTTTTTGTCTTCAAATATTTATTTATTTATATATTATCTATAATATAAAAATGAATCGCTGAATGTGTTGCTAAGCGCAAATCTCGAGAGCAGCGAACCGATTTCGCTAATATTTTTTAATAATATTCCTTGAAGTACGAAGATTGTCCTTACGGAGAGAAAAATTTAAACAAACTGCCCGAAAAAGTCTAAAAACAACACTTTTCTATATTCAAAATATTCGTAATAATGCTTAATTAAATTCCATACAAAATATTCGTAATAATGCTTAAAGGTCAATTTGAACCTTAATACCATACCATAAAGTTTAAGTGCAAGTGGAGAGGTTCCGGGAAGGTAAAACGATTGAGTGACGTTAGTATCGTATAAATATTAATGTCAATATTTGTCAATATTTATACACACTAGCAGATAGCTGATGTTATAAGAAGTAACTTGGGCTGCTTTTATTTTAGTATATCGCGAAAAATAAATCCACGCGGGCGAATTCGCGGGGAACAGCTAGTAATTTAATATAAATACACTTTATTTATGTATTATGTTTCGCACCCGCCTACAATTGTCTTTGGCACCCAGGGTTGACTGGCAGAGAATACCATATGGCGTTAAGTCCGCCCTATGTACCATTTACCTTAAGGTGTTACATTTAAATTTTTAAATAAAAAAATTAATAAATAACCAAAACTTTTTGTTTTTCAAAGATTTGACTATCCGTATTATGTCTTGTGGTACAGTTGGTGTTATAAATTTCAAGTGTGATTTATATTTAATTGATGTTATCTGATACGTTTTTAGTATATCTGTAATCTCGTCGATAAAAAAAACTGTTGAATGATTCAGCTATTTCTTTAGGGTTTGTTATTAACAAATCATCTTTTTTTATCTGAGAAATAGGGTTCGTAAAGTTTTTACTATCATTTATTATTTGCCAAGATGTCTTGGATTAATTCTTTGAGTTTTAGATGAGATGGTTATTTTAAGCTTTCTGATTTTTTGAATTGTTGAATTTTACATAATACTTAATTTTATCTTTTTTTTATTATCATAGTTTTGAATATTGTAATTCAAAACTATGATAATAAAAAAAAAACTAAAACTAGAAACTTAATTATCATATAGTCCTACTCCCCGCGGTATCGTGCCAAGAATGCTGGCTGCGTTTCCCCGCTGAATGGCTATACTTAGCCTTTGAGCTAAGAAAGAACCAACTCTCTTATCACCAGCAGCAACAACCAGCCGCGGACGGAGTTCCTTTAGGAACTTCACTGCACGTGGACCCCACGGACCGATAGTCTCTACAGCAAATGGCACAAATATGTAGTCATTTCTCAGAGACTCATATTTGCGCCACTTACTCAGTTCAGCTTCCTGTGATGCCGCCACGGCTCTAAACGAGGTACCCATGAGATGAGAGGCCGTCAGAGTGTCTACGCAAGTAGCATCCCACACTAGGGCTTTACCTCTCTCCCAAGGGACGAATGTCGTACTGTCGGATCTCTTGCCATCGTCTCTAAATATTCCACAAGGCTCTAAAACCAAGGGTACATTTATAGAGGCAAGAGCCCTTCGGATGACATCGTTCAAAGAACTGTGTCGTGAAAACCTACCAGCGTTTTTCTTACATGAAAGTCCGTGGAGCCCAAACTTGTCGACGCTGCTACCACAGGGGCACTGATGGGGTTGACAAATCGCCGCTCCTAGTCGGATTCCTACGGCAATGCGCAAGCTTTCCCTATCAAGTAATGTGCCGAGATTACTTGATGGTAAAGCGTGTAACCAGTGAGTAGATTCCTTAGTCGAAACAGCTAGAAGGCGTGCCTTATCTTGGTCACTATGGAAATTATGAATCAAATCCTTCTGCACGCCCTGTACCAATGGAATATCCCACTGTTTTTGTTGGTTAACTTCCAGTGGAATATTTTCACCAGGACAGAGCGTTTGCCATGTCTGCCCTGTCTCCGGAGCAAAGCATAGGTCTACTTTATTATTTAAAATTAATAATTATAAATTATAATTAAGTCACTGACACTATGCACGGAAGCAAGGAAAGCAGGCAATGCAACGCTAGAAAGATTTCTCACACCAATGCCACCAAATTTTATAGGTAAAGTAGCTTGAGTCCAGGCTGTTGAATTTAAAGTTAAGTTTAGAATTTTTTTATAGCTATTTTAAGATTATTATCAATATCTTGTAAAATATCCGAACATTTCCAGACTGGACTCGAGCGGAGTAAGTATGTAAATCTAAATGATGAATGTTTCACTGTTGAATGATTCAGCTATTTCTTTAGGGTTTGTTATTAACAAACCATCTTTTTTATCTGAGAAATAGGGTTCGTAATGTTTTTACTATTATTTATTATTTGCCAATATGTCTTGGATTTATTCTTTGAGTTTTAGACGAGATGGTTATTTTGAAATTTCTGATTCTTTATAATTATTTTTTTGAATCTTCGGGAATACGTATAGAAATTGTTTTTGATTTCATATGTGGGTTTTAATCTCTTTTGCTACAATAAATGGCACTGCCTTTTGCTACAAGTTCAAATACCACGCGACACTTATTTAATTATTTTTTCACTACGTACTATAACCGATTTAAAAGAAAAACACAAATTATATAATAAAAGAAATAAGTCGATAAAACTATCATAGGAATTATCAGGGTCGTCAGTACTGTAAACGTCTGAAAATGATAACTGTTGGAGATATTAATTGAATTTGTTTATATTCTCGTTGGACGTATGTCTTATTGTTTTTCGCCAATATTTTATTTGTCTTAATTTGTTAACTTTTATTTTTAGAAACTGATTTTTTCTTTTTTTTTATTATAGAAGAGGGGGCAAACGAGCATGCGGTTCACCTGATGGTAAGTGACTACCGCCGCCCATGAACAACCGCAACACCAGGGGAATTGCAGATGCGTTGCCGGCCTTTTAGAAAGGTGTAAGCTCTTTTCTTGAAGGTTCCTAAGTCGTATCGGCCCGGAAAATTCGCTGGTGGTAATTGATTCCACAAGGAAGTTGTGCGAGGGAGAAAACTTCTTCTAAATCGCACAGTGGTGGACCGTCAATCATCCAGATGGTATGGATGGTAACGCGAGTTTTGTCACGATGTGCGATGATGAAATTGAGCGGCTGGAATTAGTCCGAACAATTCCTCAGAGCACTCCCCGTGATAGATGCGATAAAATACGCAAAGAGATGCAACATCTCTACGCAGTGCCAGTGTATCGAGCCGATCAGAAAGAACTCCGTCGTCGAAGATTCGAACTGCTCTGCGCTGGATGCGGTCAAGTGGAAGGAGCTGGCACTGAGGTGCCCCGGCCCAGAGATGAGAACAGTATTCCATGTGGGGCGAACTTGCGCTTTGTAAAGTTGCAAGCGATGTGCCGGCATGAAATACTGTCTCGCTCTGCTGAGCACGCCAAGCTTTTTAGAGGTCAATTTGGTCTTCCCTTCCAAGTGACCACGAAACTGCACACTATTCGATATGTTGACGCCAAGGATTCCGATACTAGCTGAGGCAGCAAGGGGAGTGCTGTAATGTCTGATAAGGCTAAGTCTATTACTTTGCATTTGCACTTTTGTTTCAAGTTATGAGCAAAATTGTCTAAACAGGTATTGCTGTCTAATCTAGTAGGTTGGTTAATTAAAAATTTAAGGTCGTAGCTTAAAAGAAAGTATTCAAATTCTATTGCTAATCTGTTCCTTTTCAAAATGTCTATATTAAAGTCACCACATATTATTATACTAATTTATGGTTATTACATAGGTACTTTCTTTAAAATGGAGTCTAAATTTTCATAAAATTTATCTATGTTACATATTTTTGGGGGTCTATAAATACATAAAATTATCGTGTTTTGTTTTGTTAAAATTATAGCAGAACATTCAATGATCCCCGTTATGGAGTATTTCATGATGTCTGGCAATTCTGTGTACTCATGACATTTTTTATTAAGATACAGGCTCCTCCGCGTTTTACATTTCTTCTTGAATAGCATGTAACTAGCTTGTAATTGGATATTTGTCTTCATTTTTCATGGCCAGAACTACTTCTACTTTTTTTAATATTTGTACATACCAATATATTTTATACCTAAATCCTTTTTGTACATACAATAACTTTAAAATACAAAATTTTCTCAGTTTTGCAGAAAATTATTTATAGTTAAAAGTGCTTACATAATACTTTGAATTATTTAACGATCAAATAGAGCGTGAGCGGACGGAACCGCAATTTTTAGCGACTGTAAGGGCCCGCTATAAATTATAACAATATGAATAAAACCCCTATGACCATAGGTTGCTGTAAAGCACCCGAAACATCGGGAATTAAAATAGTAAATTAACCGCGATAAAATCCGTAAAAACTATTTTTATTCAATGTGTAGTGTTCGCGTAAATATAAGAAATCGTTATTCCTATAAATACAGTATTTCAATTCAGCCTTCATATTTTTAGATTAATGGTATCTAAATGGTTTTCCAGTTCAAATACTAAACATTTTCAATTCGCGTATTAGTCCTTATATAAATTAAAATTTATCTCATTAGAAATTCCTTTTGTCTACTCTAAAGTCATGATAAATCAAAGAATTAATGGCTACGTGTTTTTGATGCCACTTTTCAATTAAATTGTACATTGTAATTAAAGCGATCTTAAATACAATACAATATTCTTATTTTTAATATTCTTATTATTTAATTAGTAATTTAAATATAAAATTAGTAAGCTTTACAAAAAATGGCTACTGCGTAATTTTAATAGCAGAGGAAGATTTTCGAAAAACTAATAATTACTTTGATATCATCAAAGAAATGAGGAATTCTCTTCAAAATATTCAGCATACCAATATTATACGTGTATTATTTTATGTGGTAGAGCCATGCTGCAGCTATATTAATAGTATAGTTATAGCACGAATGGGTCGGCTCGACCGGGGAAGTTCCATGCTCTCACAGAATACCAGCGTAAAATAGCAGCTTAATACTGCTGTGTTTCGTATGGTGAGTATAGAGAACCGGAGACCCTTTTTAGTGGAAAAAAGGCATTCCATCTTAGTCCTCACGGGTGACAACGCATCTGCATTTTGATTCGCAAACGAGGATAGTAGATGTCTATGGGCCACAGCAACCACTTACCATCAGGTGGACTGTGTGCTCGTTTGTCACCCTATCCTATAAAAAAAAAGTAGGTAGACAAAATGGGTAGGTAAATCACTCTTAACATTTGTGTGTAATCATAGTATATATAATAGTAACATTCCATCTTAGTTCTAAGAGGTGACAAAGCATCTGCAGCCTTATTTGCTTGAAGTTGGCTGCTGGGTGTCCATGGATTGCAGTAGCCACTTATCATTATGTTGACAGCGAAGTCATTTGTCACTTCAGTTTTATAAAAAAAATGACGTTACATAATTTCTCGATTAAAGAAAAAGAAGTAATAGTCTATATCTTTATACGTCTCAGCATAAAAAGCATACTCAACACTGGATTTGCATTAGATTGAGCTTCTCTTTACTTTTTTAACAAGGCTATTACATTCAACATAAAAACTAGCACAATAATTATTTCAAAGGAAAGCGTTATTTACATTCAATTATGTGATCTCCAGCTTATCCTTATATAATGAAAATATAAATTTATTTAAGTGAAATCATAGCGATTATTCTTAAAGAAGATTTACCCTTACACCGTAGTTTGAAGTTAAATCACGTTCCAATTAATTTCCCCCGATATTTTTCTCGTTTTACTACTTCACTAAATTAATTACTGAACATGCTATTTATGTTTATGCAGCTTGTAGTATTAGTTATTTTATAAGATCTTTTACGAATTTTACTTGAATCCCTCAAAAGTTGTGGAAAAATTATAGGCTATATTTGGTAAAATTTATAAAGCTTGATATTTGGATAGCCACGTTAAATTGTTAAAATCACCTTCATAATTATTTTAAAACAGTTGTTGAAAGCAACTGTATTAAAATAATTACGAAGGTAATTTTATGCTACTAGACAAAAATGTAATTTATGCTACTAGACAACAAAAAACAAACACATGTGGAGGTACATATTAAATCCAATATATTTTAGTAATGTTTTTTAACAAAAATTTAGATCTAAATTGAAAGGAAATACTTCTTTACATCAATTTCAATAAAAAAATCTTTATAACTTATACACACAATATATTTATTTGTGTGAACAGACAGTAGTTGTAGATTCTTCGTATTCATTATGGAATGAAACAAGAAATATATCTTAAAATTAATTAATAAGTCACCACGAAACCATGCGTCTATTAGTGATCGAGTAATATTTTTTTTATAGAATAAGGGTAACGAAAGTACTCACAGCCCACCTGATGGTAAATGGATGCTATGACCCAAAGATATCTACATTTTTCCTCGATTAAGAATCAAAATGCAGATGCGTTCTCACCCTTGAAGAATAAGATGGCATGCCTCGTTTTCAGTAAAAAGGGTCACCGGTTCTCAACACTCACCATAGGAAACAGTAGCAGCGTATTCTGTTCTACTTCCCCGTTCGACCTGACTAATTCTTGCTGAAACCAAAATATACCCGCAGCGTGGCTCCACCATGTAACATTACGTTTAAAGTATTACGATACGATACGATTGAGGTTTTGTCGCGAATAAGCTCATAGTGAAAATATTATAAATTTTATAATATTGATTGAAAAAAATACTTACATTATCTAGTAGCACCAGCTCTTTTACCTAAAACTCTTCTACTCATCTGCCGTATTGTAACTACAATAACACCGTGGCAAGCGGATATCGTAAGAGCAGGTGCTACAAATAATGAGACAAAAACACTTGTCATCCAAATTTGCAACCGTAGTTTGTTGATACTTGACCAACATTGGAGAGTACCTGAGAAAATTAACTTGTGATTGTTACGTTACTATTGGGTACAGGCCTCCTCTTCTTTCTGAGAGGGTTGCAGATCAATTAATTTGTCGCCCTGCTCCATTGCATGTTGGCGGACTGCATATATCTTCGAAATATTTTCTTCTTCATGCATGCTGGTTTCCTGACGATGTTTGTCTACAACACCGATCACTGTGATAAATCAGCACTTAACAATTTGTTGCCTGCGGGGATCAAACCCGGGTTGGTCGGTCTTCATCAGCATCACGACTCATTAAGCGGATATTAAACATGATATCGTTTATCATTATTAGGGTTCCTAGTGGTGGCTCGCCCTACGCTTGTGTATTGCTTGAGATCGCCACTTGACAAACCATCCTCCCCATTGAATGTCGATTCTTATAGGTATTTCACCAGCCTATTGCAATTTGAACTCACCTTATAAAAAAAACCCTAAAAATAAGGTGATAGCTACCGTGTTGCCATGTTGTTTATAAATGTTTTCATATTTATAAACATGAAAATGTAGTTACTGTTTGTAATGTTAAAATAACAGCTTTTTACTAGACGCATATGAAAGTATATACGGTACATATAACAAAAACATATTTTTTTAAATTTTTGTCTCTCTTTTCTGTCTGTTTGTAACTTGGGACTTTCACTGGCAGATAACTGATGTTATAAGGAGTAACTCAGGCTACTTTTATTTAGAAAAAAAGAATTAGGCTTCCGTGCAGAAAAATTTAAATCTGACACTTTTTTTTTTTAGATTGTACGCAGCCGAAGTTGCAAGGAACTACTACTACTACTAGCTAGTATTTAAGAAAAAAGTTCCTCTGGGTATTTTCCTGGTTCTTTTTTTTATAGGAGAGGTGGCAAACGAGAATACGGCTCATCTGATGGTAAAAATAAATATATATATATATATATAATAGATATGTAAAATAAAATATTCAAAAATATTTAAAAGTGTTGCACAGCCAAGTCTTTACATTTAAGAAACAAAATTAAGATTGCCGCTAATAAAATTAAAATGATTTGGAGTATAATCTAAGTGAAATTGGCAAGATGAAACTACACAACTTAAAATTTCAATTAAATTTTAAAAATAATTTAACTAAATCAGACCAAGACGTTGCAACGGCTTTTGAGAAATATTTTTCCGACATTGCGATCTTGATTACAAAGTCACTCAATTCCTTCCCTGCTGTCGCCGAGTCATTACTCAAACAAAATGTAAATGTCTGTAAAAAGAATTTGTATTTCATAAAATATTATCAGGTGATATTATAAAATATTTCAAAACTATCAATATTAAGAAAACAGCAGATCTATGTGCGATTTCTCTTATAGTTATTGCGTCTATAATAGATGCGATCGCACCCCAACTTGCTATTATTTTCAATGCTAGTATCGAATCTGGTGTGTTTCATGATTTAATGAAACATAGTAAAGTTTTTTTTGCAAATTAAAAATTTACATACACTTAATTTTAAATCTCATTCCTGCAAAGTACTAATACTATTTTATTTTTATTAACTGACTAACGTTCAGTTCAATAAGCTATGTATATTTGTGAGTCATTTAGATATTTAACAGAGGCTGAGGGATTTTTCTGGCATAGCACTTATCTGAATTTTACGATACCTATAAGACGTAATGGAATTTCACTGACGTCACATATTATGGTAATGCGACACTTAATATATTAATATGTAAAATACCTAATAAATATTACACCCCAGAAAACTTTAAAGAGCAACACAAATATGTCGTATTATTTCTTGGGTTCCTTAATAAGATTTTATGTACCGTACAAACTTCGAGTCACTAATCGTAAAGTTCAAAGTTTAGAAAATTCAGTAGTACTATTAACTTAAGTGTGCTTTAAATCTAACTTTATTGTTATCACTTTAATTACATTGTTTGCGCGCAACTTTTCTTTAGAAAATAACAGTCAGCTCACAGCTTCCCGTAAAATTTATTGGATATGTTATAGCGTCGCATCTATCCACGCTGTGTGCAACTAAAACGTATGTATAGGAATACGTAACTACACTCTAGAAAGGAAAAACTTGTTAAAAAGAATTTTGTCGTAAATACTTCAATGTTATTGCTCGAAGTCCTGTAAAGCAAAATGACTATATTTAATTAAATTACAAACCTGCAAATACTTCATCAATTTGCAACGATGGATTCAGCCAACCAAGATATCGTTATTTGTTGTATTAAGTCACAGAGAACACTTATTAACCCATAAATCTTAGTCAATTACTAAGTCTATAGTAGCAAAATTTATGTAATTTTATTTGAGTAATTGATCTGATTACAACATTACCTGCTATAGCAAGATGCATGACGAAGAAGTTCATCCGACTCTTCCTGGACTCAGTAAGAAGGAATGCGAAGACTACGATGGCATTCATAGCGACGATCGCCACCAGTAGCTCCCACAACACAGCCAGTTGTGCGGTCTGGTCAAAAAATTAATGAATATTTTAATAATTTAAACAAAATATAAAAGAGTAGTGGCAGCGTAAAATATCCACCACCAATATCATCCCGTGGGTGTCGTAAGAGGCGACAGAGGGAAATAAATCAAGACTTGGGCAACAGCGTCATCCTAATAACGACTAAAAATAAAAAAGTGCGGTTGCCAACATGCTTGCCGCGCATGGTTACTATGGCAAATATCCCCCTATGAGGCAATCTATAAAGGAAGCCTATGTTTAGCAGTGGACTTTAATAGGCTCTGACGGTAAAGGGAAGAAGCCAGTCAATTATTTGAAGGAATAAAACCTCAGTAGGGGAGACCGGGGCCACAATTAACAAAAATTGCATTTTTAGTTGTACCTTCGAAATTATTAAATATTAAGACTTCATTTTAATATGACATGATGCTTTAACTATTCAAGTATCATGTTATTAACGTAAACCAACCATAAAATATGTGATGTCATAAATGAAACATTATTTCTCAAAAAAGTCAGTTGTTAATTCTTACCCCATCAACGGGGCTAGAATTAACAGCACTGAAGTAAGTATTAACATTATGTTATGCCAGCTATTCAAGAAGAAAACAAATACATGCATGGAATTATTTTTTATTAATAAAAGTGCTATTAATACAGACGTGTTTGGAGCATATTTTTATATAAATTAACATTACAAATCACAAAATATCTAAACATGAAAAAAATAAAAAAGTCTAATTAATCGTTAAACTATTTTAGATATCAATATTTTTGGTCACCTTTTCTTAACATTTATCAGTTTTGCACCGGTCATCAGTAATAGTTTTAATGCGCAGAATTAAACAATTATGCAAACAATAAGATGAGATGAGGTGGAAAATGGTATTTTCCTTTAACTTACACAACAAGGATAAAACGTGGTTTTTTATAAAATCAAAAAATCCTAAAAATATATCAACGATTAGGGACTAAATTAAGTATAACAAAAGGATAACTATTCGTACCATCATCCGAACTACAATTCAGGCAATTGAATGATGTGATGTCACTTTTGATACACCCAGCTTGGGCTCAGCCATTGCAAGAGATATATTAAATCCTGCCACCAACTGATAAATATTCATTATACCAGACGCCACAAACAATACATAGCTTTCTTTCTTCGAGTATCGGTGAGAATGGCAGATTTTTAGCTCACTTACGATTAAATTGAGCTTGTGGAGGAGCTTTTCAGTGAGAGGTCTTACAAATTCCAAGAAATCACTAGCATCATTTAAGTTTAGGGCTAGGTTTTTTTGTACCTAACTCATTTCCGCTAGTGGACCCGCTTTTTTACAAAATGGACCAGTGAAAATAGTGAAACGTGGTAGAGCCCAAATTCTTTTGCTATATTTCGGTAATTTTTGTTTTGCTCCATTACTTCTAGCACAGTCTACTCGTAGACCCGCAGATTTGGTGCCTCGAGTAGTTTTTCGTTTATACGTTCTCATGCTGTCATAAAAAAACATAACATTATTAAAATTAGACCTCAGATCTGTTTTTCAAATTAACAATTAAGCGTTATTAAGTATAAAATATGCATCTGAGGAAACAAAAAACATAATCATAACAAAGTTTATTTTGAGCATAAATCAAGAAATTGTGAAGTTTAAAATGTACGTTCCGTGCGGAAAAAAGTAGTCTGGTACGCAACTTAGTCGCACGATGCGCTGAGCACAATTGACCAATCCCAAGTCATGCGGCGTGATCTATTCGGCGTTTTAAAACACACGCTGAAGGTTTAGTATGTATAGTTTTAGAGAAATTCGCTTGTACAATTAACAGAGGTAAGTATTAACCTCTGTTACTTGTAGCCCCGGCTTCCCCTACTTATTTTTATAGCACAAAGACATTGGACATGGTGCATATTTTATAGAATTCGCTTTTATTTATTTATTCACTATTTACTAACAACGTAAATAAAGAGAAAGCGCTCTTTTAGAAGTACTAAATTTTAATTTTTATTAGCGGAATATTATTAAGCCAACATTTAATCGCACAAGAAAATAAAACACCTTTAGGCTAATGCGATGTGCATGTTTTGGACTGCAACCTATCTTTATCAACTGAGTTTAAAAAGTTCTTGGTAGTTTCCAATTGATTTATTTATTAAGATAATAATCTATTGAAATCGAGATTGCGATCTAAAACATATGATTTTTTATACAAAACATTTTACATATAAAACAGTCTATACGTAGTAGAGCCACGCTGCAGCTATTACAGTTGAAGCACGAATGGGTCGGCTTGTCCGGGGTAGGACTACGCTCTTACATAATACAATACAGAGTAAGTGGGGAGAACCGGAGACCCTTTTTACATACAACGCATACGCACTTTGATACTTAATCGAGAATAAATGTAGATTTCTATGGACCACAGCATCCGCTTACCATCGGGTGGACCGTGTACTCGTTTGTCACGTTTATTCTATATAAAAAAAAACTGTCGAAGCAATAAACTACGAGACATTGTTTGTTTAGCGCTAATACATTCGCTTGTAAAACATCATCATATATAATAAGGTTAAATAAAGTTCGAAAACGTTTTTGAAAGAATAAAATTTGAACCCTCTAGCAAAACATATCAAGTTAATATCATTAAATGTCCATCAAGTACAGGTTGTGCAAAATGTTACGCTTCAATCCTTTTAAATGAGATACTTATATTAATATCGTTCTTGAAGAGGATAAAAAATTTGAATAACGCAGGGCTTCTAATTTTAGTGCAATTCATAGCATTAAAGCGATTACAAAATTTCTTATTAAATATGACGGACCCGCTACGACTTCGTCTGGGTTGGATCTATTAACACTTTCACTGTCCGACTTTTAAACAATTGTATTTAAAACTATTGAGTAAGACAATAGCAATGAACCACATGAAGTACACAGGACAGCGAAAAGGTTAATATGGCATCATTGAGGTTTAAGATGGAAAGACCATTTATTTTATAATTTTTTCGATTCCGCAAGAAATATCCAGGCTCTTTAGATAAAGATTAACCTAGATCCTTCCAGGCATTACTCCCCATCTATTCATTAAGTTTCATCACAATCAGTTTAACCATTTCGAATACTAGCCCGGACAGACAGATAGACCGGTAGACAGACAGATAGACCGGTAGACATACAGAAATATACAGAAATAGGATGCAAATAACCCCCTGAGCTTAATAAAATTTGATATTACATTGATATTACAGACATACACTTTAGTTTTATTATGTACTTCTTCTTTTGTTATATATGGCTGTGTAGATTTCTTGACCTGCACAAGACTAATATATGACGCCATGATGGTGACGTCGTAGTACGCTGGCACAGCAAAAATTGTAAAGAACACGTGCACCGATCATACTGCCCAGTGCGCCACTCAATTTCCCTCACGTTTTGCAACGGGAATAAAATGATCGCGCAGTGACGGAGCAGGCAGTCTTGGCACAAGCGTGACTCGTTGTACTGGTTATACTAAGCTAGCTTATCCTAGATCATCATCATCATCATCATTACAGCCCTTCACAAGTCCACTGCTGAACATAGGCCTCCCCCAAAGAATGCCACAAAACACGGTCCTGAGCCACCTGCATCCATCGACTTCCTGCATGTCTTACCAGGTCGTCACTCCATCTCGTGGGGGGACGCCCTACACTTCGCCTACCGGTACGAGGCTGCCACTCGAGAACCTTTCTTCCCCATCGGTTGTCGGTTCTTCGAGCTATATGGCCGGCCCACTGCCACTTCAGCTTACTAATTCGTTGGGCTATGTCGGTCACTCTGGTTCTACTGCGGATATCCTCATTCCTAAGTTTATCACGCAGAGAAACTCCGAGCATAGCCCTCTCCATAGCTCGCTGAGCGACCTTGAGCTTCCTCATACGGCTAGCAGTGAAGGACCACGTCTCAGTTCCGTAAGTCATCACTGGCAACACGCACTGGTTGTACAATTTCGTTTTAAGGTTTTGAGGTATGTCTGACGAGAAGATGTGTCGTAGCTTCCCGAACGCTGCCCAGCCGAGTTGAATCCGTCGATTGACCTCTCGGTCGAAGTTGGACTTACCCAGTCGGACTATTTGTCCCAGGTAAACATACTCGTCAACAACTTCGAGCTTAGTGTTCCCAACAACTATCGGCATAGGTGTGACATGGACATTAAACATGATCTTAGTTTTGTCCATGTTCATCTTAAGACCTATCCGTTGGGAAACACTATTGAGGTCATTGAGCATAGTGCTTAGGTCCTCCAGCGATTCTGCCATAAGGACTATATCGTCGGCAAATCGAAGGTGAGTGATGTACTCGCCTTTGATGTTGATACCGTATCCTTTCCAGTCCAGAAGCTTGAAAACGTCTTCCAATGCAGCGGTGAAGAGTTTCGGGGATATGACGTCACACTGTCTTACACCTCTCTGCAATTGGATAGGTTTCGTACTCTGGTTCTGTACTCGGATAGCCATCGTAGCCCTACTGTACAAGCACTTCAACACTTCGATATACCGACAGTCAACTTGGCACCGCTGAAGGGACTGCAGCACCGCCCAAATTTCGACGGAATCAAAGGCTTTCTCATAGTTCACATACGCCAGACATAGTGGCAAATTGTACTCTTCGGACTTCTGTACAACTTGCCGAAGGGTATGTATGTGGTCTATGGTACTAAAGCCCTTTCGGAAACCGGCTTGTTCGGGAGGCTGGAAGTCGTTAAGTCTGCGCGCGAGACGATTCGTAATGACTCTCGAAAACAGCACGTAGACGCGGCTCAGAAGGGAAATCGGTCTGTAGTTCTTCAAGAGAGCGTTGTCACCTTTCTTGAAGAACAAGACCACCGCACTTCTGCTCCACGCCTCCGGTGTAATGCCACCATGGAGGACGGAATTAAAGAGCTTCTGAAGGACTTCAAGTACCGGTCTTCCACCCGCTTTCAGAAGCTCCGCTGTAATTCCATCCTCGCCTGGGGCCTTACCGTTTTTAAGGTGCTGGAGAGCCATCCTAATCTCGCTCAGACTGACATCCGGGATATTTTCGGAATAGTGTCGGATGAGACTCGCTCTTGGATCGTTACTTTATCCTAGATGCTCACGGATAACTAATTTGAAATTAATTAATATTCTACCTAACTGATTTGAATTGACAGCTATGACGTCACAATATGGCGCCAAGCCAGTCCGATTCTTATTTGAATCGCATGATATATGTCTGATATTATCATCACCATCAAATTCCACTGCGGACATAGGCTAACTACCATAGTTATTTTCAGTTGTTTTTGGGAAGGTAATACTGCCCATCCTCTTTTTCATTCCTTTCTTTACCGAAATGATATGGGTAGTGGATTATTTGAAGTTATCACTACACGGCTTATATCTATCACTGGCAATCCGCCCCGCTTCGCAAGGTTGATTTCTGGATCCAGATAACAACGCCACCTACCGGATCCAAATGTGATTCTAAACCATTCTCTAATCAACTTTATCATACACCCAAAAAAGTCGTTTAGGAGGAGTCCAGTCACATACACACAAACAGAATAATTATATAATATAAAATATTCATGTATTATACATAAAACCTTTCCCTTGAATTATTCTCCTATTCATGAAAACTGCTTCAAAATCCGTTGCGTAGTATATACCACAGCATCCACTTACCATCAGGTGAACTGTGTGCTCGTTTATCACCCTTATTCTTAAAAAAAGTGTTTATCTTTTTTGACTCTTACGATGCATATACATCTTAACTTATTTAATTATTTTTAAAATCGTGTAGAAAGTTCCGTTAAACTCATATTTATAGCCATTTAGCAAAGCGTAGTAACTCTAAAATAACAAAAATGACTGGTGCTCATTGAATACACCACATTTTAGATGAGATTAGAATACAGAATGAGAGTCTAGACCCATCCTTCAGAAGGGCAATTCTCGCAAGCAATTAACTTGTACCCAACACCCAATGTCGGTTCGCATAATCAGAGCTATTTGTGAATGATTTAATTTTATTACAATGACATTTTGCCTTGTTCTTACACTAAAGAAATACCCATTAAGCTCTTAATTAATTGAAAATGAGCTTGTTCACACTCATGCTTTTGTTATCTTCTTACAACATTACATTTAATAACCTGTTTTATAACTAAAGATATTTTACTCAAAAATTAACCATTTTCTTTTTGTAAATTCATTAAAAACAACGTTTTATTATATTATATGAATTTGCTTTCGTATGTATTTTACATTAATTCAAATTCTTCTTCTGCTTCTTCTTGTATGTATTATCCCGTAGAAGTCTAGTGCTGGCAATGAACCTCTTCTGTTGTAGGAAGGAATTGCCTTAATATTCACTTTTGGCAGAACCAGGTCTGGGTGTTGCCACCTCTAATGTAAATGAGCGGTTATACTGTCATCAATCGGAAGCCATAAGATTTTTGGAAATTTTTCAAAGTTGCCATTTACGACATTTCCGCTACGAAATAGAGTGATGGATTTTTTGCCACCATCGTACGGCAAAATATATTATCTAATGTAAATTATATTTATTATATAGTATTCGAATCTATATATATTTATTATATATATAGATTCGATTCTTCGATCAAGAATGCAGATGGGATGTTATGCCTAAGGATTACTATGGAATGCCTCGTAATCAATAAAAAGCGTCTCCAGTTGTCTACACTCGCCATACGTTACACAGCAGCATTAAAGCTGCTATTTTACACTGGTATTCTGTGAGAGCCTGGTTCTTCCCCGGTCGGGCCGATCCATTCGTGCCACAACTATAATATAGATACAGCATAACTCTATCACGTAAACATACCCATAACACTTTAATCACATAATATGCTACATGATGACAGTTTTGGTTCTTAGGGAATATTTATAGATACAAGAGCCTTTCGGATGACATCGTTCAAAGGACCTTGCCGTGAAAACCCACCAGCACTTTTCTTACATAAAAGTCCGTGGAGCCCAAACTTGTCGACGCTGCTACCACTGGATTACAAATCGCCGCTCCTAGTCGAATTCCTACGGCAATGCGCAAGCTTTCCCCATCAAGTAATGTGCCGAGATTACTTGATGGTAAAGCGTGTAACCAGTGACTAGATACCTTAGTCGAAACAGCTAGAAGAAATTATGAAACAAGTCTTTCTGCACGCTCTGTGCCAACGGAATATCCCACTGTTTTTGTTGTTTAACTTCCAGTGGAACATTTTCGCCGGGACAGAACATTCACCATTCTGCCCTGGCTCTGTAGCAAAGCACAGGTCTACGTTATTATTTAAAATTATGTTACATGAATCACTGACACTATGCACAGAAGCAAGGAAACCAGGAAATGCAACACTAGAAAAATTTCTCACACCAATACCACCAAATTTTATAAGTAAAGTAGCTTGAGTCCAGGCTGTTGTATTTAAAGTTAAATTTAGAAATTTTTCTATAGCTATTTCAATATCATTATCAATATTTTTTAAAATATCCGAACATTTCCAGACTGGACTCGACCGGAGTAAGTATGTAAATCAGGTAGAAGGAGAGACAATATTTTAAAATAGTAAGAGCAATGCGGGCGTTTAGTTTATACAATTTATCAACGTGATTTCAAAACACATCAAATTTTGTTTTTAAAACAAGTTAAATACTAGCGAAAAACAACGGGGCACCTAGCAGGTATAGTGATTCCGTACTGACAGTTTTTTATTCCTGGAGAAATATGATTGAAATTTTTAATTAAAGTGTCTCTGTGAGAAGTAGATAAATTATTGAAAAAAATATTGCTACTCGTATTTGGTTTTAAACCAATATTTTTAAAATTTCGAAAAATATGAGTAAGATCACTGAGGACGTCATCTGCTCTACCTCCCAGTTTACCATAGTCCAGGTACCAGACATTCAGCTTGAAGTTCAAATTTGAAATAATGGCTTGAATTCCCCAGATAACACATATTAGAAATACAAAAAATGCTTTCTGTACTCGTACCAAAAAAAAATAGCTACCGAAAGATGGCGGTATAGCGTCTTGTTTACGCCAGATGTGAAGTAAGTAGACTGACGACGGCAGCAGTGTCAAAGGTGCGAGATGTTTGGTACCGTAAAACCTGGCTACTTTGCCATTTTTGGAAACACTTAAAAGTTTACGACCAATGTTCCAACAAAAAATGTACTGTCACACTGGGCGTCAATGTTAAATGTAGCATTATATTCTTCATAGATTTGGTATTTATTAGTGATTTAAACAAATAATAACACTAAATAGACAAAATACTTAAAAAGAGAAAATGGCAAAGTTAACCTTACTTTGTGGCAACTTTGCCATCGGGGTTTATAATGAAAATAATAGGATTTGACTTCAAGGCTGAAGGTAAATGCTGATACATATGATTTGCTCCTTTAATTGTGTTGTAGCAAAGTATACTCTTGTTGCAAAGTTGCCCTCCCATTTTTCAATATTTCATAAAAACTTGAAGATATGTGTCAGGGTTGTCAAAAATTTTAATTACGTATTTTACTTAAATTTTTATTTCAATATTTTCACAACATATTTTAGGAGGTATACGTTTCGTTTAATTAAATTCTCAATAATTATTAATAAATAAACATAAGAATAGTTATAATAATTTTCTTTACTAGAGTCATCGTCACTATCAAGAAATTCAACTTTTCGCGTTTTCGCCGGTTTTATGCTTTTATTAGACAATTTCCGCTTCTCTGATTTGAGTACTATTATTATTAAGTCTAAATCTGCTCGCTACAGGGTTTTCATCTAGATCAAAACCTTCTTCACCTATTGTAATACCAGTTGACGATTTTTGACAAATGTCAAAATTTAAATCCATTCTGTTTAATGTTATTGGACCATATTGTGACAAGTCAAAATATTTTTGTTTTTTAGTGTATTTTTAACGTCAGATGATATAGTTACTAATTTGGCGATCCATTTTTCTAAAGTGATATCATTTTATTAAGATCAGGATTTTTTTTTATAAACAACCTATGTTTTGATTTCCAACAATAGCAAAACTAGTTAAGTTAAGGTATAAGTAAGCGATTAAAAATACACTGTTCTTTAGCTGCAAATTATATTAATACTCTAAGTTGAAAATATAAAAAATACTAAAAAGTAATAATGTTATTAATAACCGACAACGCTGTAAAATAATATAGATTTCTCTTTTATTTTCTTTATCTTTTAATAAAAATAGATCCAATATTCTGCTGCGGTGAAACATCTATACAAACATACATACATAGATTGATAATTAGAAACATCATAGTCGGGTCAAAATATAAACTAAAAGTGACAACCCTTGGTGGTAGCAAAACATAGCAAAGTAACCATCACATCGTGAAATCACTAGTATGGTAACTTTGCCAAGTTAGTTTTTAAAACAAATATTAAGGCTACTATATTAAAAACGAAATATTACATTTCCATTTCGTACACCACTGATGGCAAAGTTACCTTCCATTGGTAAATTTGCCAGACTTGACTGTAGTGCGATCGTCGAGCCAGCCAAGCATGACTATTAAAGCAAATCCTAAAATATTAAAAAGTTATATCACATCTTCACCTTCAAATCCAAACACAGCAGTGAATGCAATAAGTAGAAGTGTGGTACTGGCTATAAGCAGAAAAAAAGGCAGAAAAAAAGGTATTCTTATATATAATATATTCTATATATTTTGTAATTATTTATGTTTATTTTATAATCTTAACCTGAAACTTAAGCAATATTCTGTTAAATTTCTGTTTATGTATTCTATTAAAATAATTTTATTGGGCTATGCCAACGGTTGACTGGGAGAGAATAGCTAAAGTAATTAAGCCCGGCCTTTGTAACCCTTTTGTTAAGTGTGTATGTAATTACAATAAAGTATTAATAAATAACCGTGTAGTGGCGGTTTAAGAATATCTACTACATCATTTCGTGTGTGGTGTCGTAAAAGGCGACAGAGGGAAACAAAGCAGGAGATGGGCAGCACTGTCATTCTTAAAACAATCGAAAATAGTAAACTGTGGTTGCCAACCCGCCTGCTAAGTATAGTAAACTTCAACGGCAAACAGTTACGGTAACGATAAATAAATAAAACAAATGAATTAATGAATACTTTGTACAAACAGTACTTATTAATTAAGACTACTAAGACAGAATCCATAAAAATTGACAGTTTTGGAATGTTTATTAAATTTAAAAACAATAATAATAACAACAACAAACTACAACAAGCGTAGAAGCGCCGGAGATGTTTTATAATAATTTACCTGGTAGATATAGAACTTGTTGATGAGTGTTCCATTCCTTGTAGAGTTCAAAAGTGCTATTTATATCAAAGAACATATTACAATTATAGCACTTCGCTTCTTCCATGACCGTGCACTTCACGTTTTGCTTTCGATGTGTCTGTGAACAAAATTAAAAATATATAACAGAAAACTGATACATTTAAAAATATTTTGTAAACTTTTTATAGGCTGCGTCAGTTCAGACGACTGTGATTTTAGGGTAAGTGCAGATTGCATTTATTTTTCAGAAATTGGAAACATTTAAAAATATTCTCTAAATGTTAATAAATATCTTATTTAATAACTTATTGTTCGATATAATAATGACACACCTCCTTACGAATAGGAACCTTCAATAAAAGACCCTATTCCATTTTAGAATGCCGGTATTTCCATGACCTACCTCTGGTATTACTAATATTGATGGGATAATCATATCATATGGGTTATTTATTTTTGTTTCTATATATTGTGGTTAATAATAAATCTTGCTTATTATTCATACTACGAGTATATACTGATTACTATAGTTCAAGTTGCTAAGGTAATTATTTTATTTTATTATATATTTTATTTATAAATATATATAAACTCAGGTACAAAGGTATTTATAAAAGTATTACCAAAAAAAGAGTATAATATATGTACATTCAACACCGTATACCACATATTAGTATCAACAATAAGTAATAAGTAACGAGTTGAAGAGTAATAATTACTATCACAAAAAAAATATAAGTATTAAACAGATAAAAATATATTAAGAATAAATTACAGGTATTACAAATTTAAAATTTTATTTGTGCAAGATTCTTTTATATATATCTTTTATATAACTACGATAATGTTTCTAATTATCGATGAATAATTAAATGAAAAGGAATCGATAATGGTTCAGGTATTCATTGGCCTTCAATATCATCATACAGATCGCCACTACATATAGGTCCAGTCAATGTATGGTCAAAAGTATGGTCAGCCCCTACAAAAAAAATGCCTTCTTTTATGCTTTATCGGTTCGACACTTAAAATTAGTTATAGAATAAGGGTAACAGACAAGCAAAATCCCACCTTATGGTAAGGGAATGCTGTGGCCCATAGATATTTATATCTGTACTCTAATAAGAATCAAAATGCAAATGCTAAATGCGTTATCACCACTGAGCACTAAGATGGAATACCTCATTTACAGTATAAAGGGTTTCCGGTTCTTTACACTCACTATACGAAACACAGCAGCATTAAGCTGCCATTACACGCTGGTATTCTGTGAGAGTATGATCACTCCCCGGTTGAGTCGACCTATTCGTCTACTATATTATATTTAGCAGCGTAGTTCTACCACATTTAACTTAGTAGAGGATATTTACTGCACTGCGCTTATCGATATGATATTGCCACTTAGGAACCTTATTTTCTAAAGATTGTTTACTCCACGTTGTCTTATTAGGCTTAGCGTTAATTAAAAGGATTATTTTTATGTAAATTCGAGGTAAAAGTAAGTAACACTAATACACAACCTATCTCCATCATGCTACACTTTTAGTATGTCTGCATGATTAACGTCATTTTATCCGGACATCAAATATTATGAAACTGCTCTACCTACCCAGGGTTAGTCTCGAAGTTAATTTATTCCCTTGCGGGCTTTATAATAAAGATATGGAAATTTTGCGTAATATATGTATGTTAAGATATATCCATCCCCGCCAAATATATTCAAAATTTAAATAATAACTGTTTGAACCTTAGCTTAATATATTACCTTATGATTATAATCGGGCCTTTAAAGTCCACTTCGGAATGGGCTTTTCCTATTATCGGAAGATTATGCATTAATTGTCACTCTTGCCAGGTGGATTGGAGACCGTACTCGTAGTACCCGAAGTAGCGCATTTTTTGCGCTGTTGCCAATCTTCTTCACAGTGACCGAGTAAAATCGGCCACAGTCGAGCGTGTGAATGTTGTACTACCACAATAAGTAAGAGCGATTCCACAACTGTACTGCTGTAACAGATATCAATTTATTGATGAAGGAGGATGAACGTACTGGAGCACGAAGAGAAAGATTCTTCGATTTGTTTTCACTAATCGAAAGGCCTTAGTCTAACTTAAAATCTGCGATAATTATCATTCCGAATTATTAGGAAGTTTCTAAGTGACGGCTTGAGATCTCTGTACTGTGCGATCTCGTGGTAAGTGCGGGTCATAACTGCCTGGAAACTAAAACTGCGGGTAACACCTTGGGGCAAAAAGCTAGTTATAAAGTAAATGTTTTAAAAATTACTTCATTCTTATTCATGAAATATACTCAGGACGATTATATGTTCAACGATAATGAATCACAATTCACGACAGAGACGACATTTTATTGATATATTAATATTTATGTACATAAAATTTTTACATGGTAGAGCCTTGCTGTAGCTATATTAGTAGTATAGTTGTAGCACGAATGGGTCGGCTCGACCAGAGAAGGACCACGCTCTAACATAATACCAGCGTAGAATAACAGCATAACGCTGTTGTGTTTCGTGTGGTGAGTGTAGAGAACCGGAGAACCTTTTTTACTGGAAAGAGGCATTCTTAGTCCTCCGGGTGACAACGCATCTGCATTATGATTCGTAATCAAAGATAGATATAGTACATGTCTATGTGCCACAATAACCACTTACCATCAGTTGGAATGTGTGCTCGTTTGTCACCCTTATTCTATAAAAAAAAAACTAGAAAAAAATAATAATTTGAACTATAGAATGTAATAATTTCATACAAAAATTCCTCATATTCTTTATTTTTATAGACGCTAGCTAGCGGTTCTAGTTTAGGAAGGGACAAATTAAATTTTTCTTCGGCAATAAATTCTTTCTATCTGAAAATGTGGTTAGAAAAAAGACAGACTTTCAAATATTTAAAAGTAGATATAAGTAGATGTATACTTTTGCTGCCACGCACTTACATAGGCTGCACTAATAGTATTGGAAATGGAATATTTCCACTGTTCCTGTCATATTAAAATCTTTTTAATTGAAAACTCCTTGGTTTTAAGAATCGAATACCATTTATTTATTTTAAAAAAAAATTCTCGGTCTTGGCACAAGGTTTTGTCAAACTTGTTTAGTCGTTGAGAAAATGGAATTGACTCGAGAAAATTCAAGAGCGATGATTTATTATGACTTTCGAAGTGGTTTAACACAAAAACAGTGTGTTGATCGGATGATTTCTGCATTTGGTGATGAAGCCCCATCCAAAACCACAATTTATCGCTGATTTGCTAAACTTCAACGTGGACGTGTCAAGCTCAGTGATGATCCCCGTCAAGGTCGTCCAAAAACTTCAGTCACCCAAGAAAACGTTGATGCTGTGCGTAAGCTGATTGAGAAAGATCGACATATGACATACCGCGAAATTCAGGCAACTATAGACATTGGCATGAGTCAAATACAAATAATCTTTCATGAACAATTAGGTGTAAAAAAGTTGTTTTCCCGATGGATACCGCATTCGCTCTGTGAAGAGCAAAAAGCGGCTCGCGTTACTTGGTGCATCAGGACTCTCGAAAGATTCCACGCAGGATCCTCAAATGCTGTATACAACATCGTATCAGGTGACGAATCCTGGATATACGGGTACGAACCCAAAACAAAAAACCAGTCACGAGTTTGGGTGTTCGAAAATGAGTTAAAGCCAACAAAAAAAAAGTGGTGGCCACGTTTGTCTCCAAAACCGGCCATGTTACGACTATTCTTCTTGAGGGACATAGAACGGTTAATGCAGAATGCTATGCTAGCATTTGTTTGCCACAGGTCGTTTCTGAACTCTGTAAAGAGAACTGCAACCGCCACATCATCCTCCATCACGACAATGCGAGTTCTCACACCGCACACAGAACAAAAGAGTTTTTAGAGCAAGAAAACATAGAACTATTAGACCATCCGCCGTACAGTCCTGACCTAAGCCCTAATGATTTCTATACTTTCCCTAAAATAAAGAATAAATTGCGTGGACAGAGATTTTCATCACCTGAAGAAGCTGTGGACGCCTACAAAACGGCCATTTTAGGGACCCCAACTTCCGAATGGAATGGTTGCCTCAATGATTGGTTCCATCGTATGGAAAAATGTGTCAAATTTCGCGGAGAATACTTCGAATAGCAATAAATACATTTTTAAATAGTAATGTTGTGTCACTTCTTTGAATCCCGAAATTTTCAGTGCCGCCTCGTATAAAGAATATAATTATGCCGTTAAAATAAAATATATATTTATGGCAACTTAATTACAGATAGTGAGGCATTCCATTGTAGTCCTCAGAGGTGACAAGATACGTTGTATCCCTCTGTAATTGATTTTGGAGATGGACTGCATAAGTCATTTATCATCAGGTGTACCAATAAATAACTGACATATTATAACGAAATAAGGTAAGACAACGAGAAAGCTATTAAAACCAATTTCATATTTCACTTTACTACACATATTTTAATAGGTATATAAATAGGCTTTGAGTTTTGTTCATAATGAATCAAATTTATAACGATACAATAGGCGATTTACAAAGTAATTTATCATTTTCATTCCAAGCGACAGAAAACTTTAACAGATTGAAGGCAACAGGTGACAATCGTGTAATGATTTATAGCGTTTGTTAAACCTTATCACAAAACTTTTTTTTTCCTAAATATCCGATTTATATTTAACGGCTATGGCTTAGCATTGAATTGCGGCGTTGAAGATCGCGGGCTTGAATTCCGTACATAACAAGTATTTTTATGGCCTACGAATAATTACCGGGTTTGGATTTTTATCCTTGTGCAATTTATGAAAGAATACTGCCTCCACCATACAGGAGAAAATCGTGGGAGTGTGTATGAGAGTATAGTTTATTTAAAATCCAGGCAATATTTAATAAATAAATTGTCTATATATATATATATATATATGACGGCACCTGCAGCGTTGTAGGTGCGGTGACGTCGGTCTGGCTAGACAGAATTCTTGTAAACAACACGTGTACCGCACACCTGCGGCATTGCACCTGCGATGCCACCCGTCCTGCTTGTATAAAACAGACGAAGCGGCCGTCGTTAAGACAGTCTTGGCTCTGACGTGGAACGGTACACTTGTCGTATTCCGTTACTAGTTTATCCTCGACTCATTGGATAATTAATTCGTGTAAACGAATTAATTATTATTCCTAACTACAAAATTAGTCTCTGTACTATAACCCACTATACTTCCTACATCAGAAGTGGGATAAAGTTCCACTTATTGCCCACATATAATCTTCGAATAGTATGAGAATTATTACATTTGAAAAGGCTATAATGCATTTCGCATTGATGGATCTCTTTTTATGTTAAATACCGTAATGAAATTTGCTGTCCTACTTACGATATTGTCGTATCATTAAAGTGTAGAGAAAATATAAAGTGAAATTATTTAAGCCAAAAGATAAATCCTTTTGTTCGATTTGTATTAAAAGTATCCTCAAGTATTTTCATTATTTCTGACGTACCTAAATATGTTAACAAATGAAAGAAATGTTGGAGATATTCTGAATGAGTTATAGGTTGCATTCAGTGGAAGTTTAACTTGCTCAAGTAATGTTATAATTTGATACACGAGGTGTGATTTACATGGCCTAGTTTTAAAGTTCAAAATGTTTAAACGATTTACCGAAAAAAAGAACATGATTACTTTAACGTGCTATGACTTAAAAACACTAAGTAGTATTTTTGTGATCTAATGTGATGATAAGTGTTACAGTTTACTCTGAGCATTACGTAGTCGACAAACTTGGAATGGTTTAGTGGAAAGCGTGGAGCTGTAGCGCTCGCTTTTGAGTATGCTGTCGGCTTATGACGCCGCGGACTTATTATTTGTCGCTGCTACTGATCACCATTAGATACATGAGGAAAGTAAATTTATCCTAAACATTGGCTCAGAAACTATTTTGTAAGAATGAGTGTTTACATTTTTAATTGGTTGCGAAAAATGCCGGAAAACCGAAGTATAACTGATGAAAGTGAAGTAGAGCCAATTGGTCCTGACATTGAAGAGAGTATTTAAGTTTACATGAGGATCGGACCATACCAGAGGTTGTCGTGTAGCCACAGCTCAGTATTTGGTGCCCTAGAAAGGCGAATGGTGTACCAAGAGTAGTGCTGCATTTCTTGAAATCAAGTTCCGACTGAGAATTTTTAATGTTTTCTTTTATGTGTTACAGTAGCACGTGTGATGTGATTACAAGTGCGTGAGTGTGTGCCTTGCTGGTCGTAACAGACTGCCAGGTCCAGCTGTAACATGGCCTCGTTTCAGCAGATGCGTATGCGCGTATACGCAGGCGCCATCCCGGAGCGCGCGTATGCTGTACATGGCGATGCCTCGGAAGTCGTGTACTCTGTATGCGTGGGAGTCACACTGTGTTCGCGGAAGTCGTATGCTGTGTGCACGGTAATGTTTTCTGAACATGTATTAGGCTCTGTCCTGGCAGGCGCTGTCCTGGTTCACGTTTTTAATGTGGTTCACGTAGTTAACGTGGGATCTCGCAAGTTCAAGTAAGAGTATGTGTCAGATACTTCGTATGAAGACCTATGTTTACTTGTGAAAGCGAAGTGCTTTATTATAGTCCAAGGTATGAGAACGTATTTCTGTTTTAGGGCCTCGTATGTGTGATAGATGAGAGAACAGGCAACTGTGTATGTTGTCCTTATAGTTAACAATTTCTTTTTCACGCATATCATGATGACTACAACCCCGACGATGCTTGTAAACCCTCAGGTGCTCCTGCTGCTCTCGTTTTGTTGTAATTTGATAGTTCACGCAAAACATGATTATCATTTGCTATATTTTGAAGTTCAAAACTTTTAAGGGTTGTACTACAATAAAGGATTAACTTTAACACGCTATGAATTAAAAATAATAAGTGACATTTTGTATTCTAATGTGTTGCTCAGTGTTGCAGCTTGCTCCGAATACTGTGTGGTCGACAAGATTGGGGTTTGATGTCGAGAGATTCGTAGAAGTCTCTACAACAATGATCAATGAGGAAGATGTTGTGACGGCTAATCGAACATGGTCAGGTACGGCCGAGCGTTAATAAGATTGAGCCTACATCACTAAAGTCTGTAACTTATCGCCAATCTTACGGCAAGGCAATTCAAGCGGCCGCCGAACACATCGTCCTTTGGTGCTGGAAATGAACGTCTGCGGCTTGGTCGGCTTTCGTAGATTTTGCGCAGTTGCCTCCTTCCCTTTGAAATATGTGATGGTATCCGTCTCTACACATAGTTTCCGTTTTTTTGCAATGTTTTCAAATGTCATACAGTTGCCGTTTCTTAAGAGAATATGTGATGAATTTTGGAAGCTCGGAATTCCATGGTTCGCAATACATTTATCTCGATTTCTTTTAATTTTGCAAAGCAGTGCGACGATTCGCTAGCGCCAGTACGGCGCGACGGCTCGCTAGCGCGAATGTGGCACGAACGCAGCAGAACGGGAAGTTTGAAGGCGTTTGCCTGGAGGTAGCCATATCGGCGCGTCCATGACTTAAATGAAGTCTAGGATGGTCGACCGTTGTAATATTTAACAAGAGTTAATATCTGTTAGCAGGTGGTGATAATTGATAGACCGTATGCTGTTCACTGTCAACCACACGAGTAGGTGCGACAGTCAGAGGTAG
The DNA here is from genome assembly GCA_963668995.1 of Parnassius mnemosyne. NCBI lineage: Eukaryota > Metazoa > Arthropoda > Insecta > Lepidoptera > Papilionidae > Parnassius > Parnassius mnemosyne. Next base: position 12,858,579 of record CAVLGL010000159.1, read on the forward strand.
CCGTGTCTGTGCATCTAGAAAATACTAGAGACATTGCAACACTCTAACGAAGTAATTATTCTAGAGCAGGAAAGGAACATGAAGTTGCAGGGAGGCTGGTCTGTGCTGCACTGGGATATGTGTAGAGTTGCTGTTGGTTTACATACTTAGGTGTTATCGTGTCACTACGTCCCTCACGATACACTTTTGTGTGATTGTGACGGGGACATGTTTGCGGTATGGTTGGTCTGTAACTGTTCTATACTGAATTGAAAAAAAAAGAGAGAGTAAGAAAAAAAATGTGGTTCTTACTATCATTGCAGGGCGTTTGCCGGTCCAATGATATAGCTACAGGGAATAGTGATTCCGGACTAGCATAAATAGTACTGAAAAAAAAGAGATTAAGAAAAAAGAATAGTTCTTACAATCATTGCAGGGCTTTGTGCCGGTCCAGTGATATAGCTATAGGGAATAGTGATTCCGGACTAGCGAAAACAGTACTTGAAAAAAAAAAAAGAGAAAATAGAAAAAGCTACAGACTAATCATTCCGATCAAACATAAAGATGATTAAAGTTTTGTAGGGCTTACTGCCGGAACAAAACAGACTGTCACCCAAGTCTGAAGCGTCAATATAGACCGGACCAGACGCTGTTATGTCAGGATAGTCGAACGATGTTTTTTTTGTCTACAGATAAGTAAAATTGTGATGGAGCGCGTGCGAGGACGCACGCATGTCAGTATGGCCGTGACGGCACCTGCACCGTTGTAGGTGCGGTGACGTCGGTCTGGCTAGACAGAATTCTTGTAAACAACACGTGTACCGCACACCTGCGGCATTGCACCTGCGATGCCACCCGTCCTGCTTGTATAAAACAGACGAAGCGGCCGTCGTTAAGACAGTCTTGGCTCTGACGTGGAACGGTACACTTGTCGTATTCCGTTACTAGTTTATCCTCGACTCATTGGATAATGAATTCGTGTAAACGAATTAATTATTATTCCTAACTACAAAATTAGTCTCTGTACTATAACCCACTATACTTCCTACATATATATATATATATATATATATTATATATATATATATATATATATATATATATATAAAACATACGTGTTATATGTTGTTATTGTCTTTTAGAAAGCAATGACGAACCGCTGAATACCGTTTAATTTTATTATCATAATCATTATCAGCCGGCGAATGTCAGTCAGACATGGGCCTCAGTCTACTGAGGATTTGTTTCAACCGCCAAAAGATGCATGAATTAGCAAGCAGAGTACCCGCATGTCCAACGTGTCGCTGCTCCTCTTAGTTAATTTAGGTATTTCGTATAAACTAGATTACTAAACTAGATTATGCTGGAGCTATATTATTGGTATAGTTGCAGCACGAATGGGTCGGCTCGACCGGGGAAGGACCACGCTCTCACAGAATACCAGCGTAAAATAGCAGCTTAACGCTGCTGTGTTTCGTATGGTGAGTGTAGAGAACCGGAGACCCTTTTTACTGGAAACGAGGTACTCCATCTTAGTCCTCATGGGTGATAACGCATCTGCATTTTTATTTGTAATCGAGGATAGATGTAGATGTCTACGGCCTACAGCAACCACTTACCATCAGGTGGACTGTGTGCTCGCTTTTCACCCATATCTTATAAAAAAAATCTTGTCGCCATTTATCGCCAGCTATAAGCCTTTTTTTGATATTTTCTACTGTGTTCTTTTGTGATTCCCACATGATAAAATGGGGTGTAAAATTCACACACACTCATAAATTTCGCCAGTTGATTTTTTATAGAAGTAAATGTCACAAACGTGAACACATTCGACATGATGGTTTATGGAGGATAGACATCCTCCGTTAATAGTTAAAAGATACGATACATTGACACTCCCAGAGGTAAGATGGAATGCCCCGTTACCAGTAAAGGTACTCCAGTTCTCATCAATCACTCTATGACACACAACGGTATTTTGCTAATATACTGCAGGTGTAATATACTGGAGCGTGGCTTTAACCACAATGATAAAATCAACGTATACCATAACTGGTTACTGTTCTTACTGTTCGCGGAATTAGGTTTGTGATTCTGATGTTTGCGAGCGAGCGACTTGGAGTCTTGAAATACAGGTATACCTTAGTTTAGGCTCCAGCATCACAACATTCCATATTTCCGTTAAGTTTGTTAGTAGACCTTATGTGAAATAAAAATAAATTTTTCATTTAATTTTCATTTCAAATTACATTCAAACGTACATCTGTCCAGTCCTAGATGTTAGTCTAGTAAAACATGCAGGAAGTCGATGGATGCAGGTGACTTAAGGCCGTGTGGTGGCAATCCTTGTGGGAGGCCTATGTTCATCAGAGTACTTATTAAGGTTTGTAATGATGATGATGTATCTCCAATCGTAAAGCACAACAGATTGAATAGACAAGCATAGGAAAAATTAGGTAAATAAGCAGATACACCCTTTTGTGACGACGGACTCTTTATAGAATTTTATGTCTTACCATGAACCCCCAACTTTCACATATAATACCCCATCGGTTTGAAAAGTTCTAGGTCTAACCGAATAATCTAGCATGTAAATAAATGTATACTCATTCCAGTGCCATTGTGATAAGTTGCAAAATTATTTTATACGTTTTTTTTGTAACTGTAATTTCGTCAAAAAAAAAATACGCCAAGCCAAATCAAGGAATACATAAATACCACATAATCGCAATCCACAATAAAAAATTGTACAGCTTTGTTCAAACAAGGCAGAGAATGTGTCGAACATGACCCGAGGAGCGGAAGGCCTTCGACATTAATCATGTCAGAAATAACCGAAAAAACCACAAAATGGTTTTAGAAGACCTAAGGTTGAAAGTGCGTAAAATAAGTGAACTATAGGTTTCTCAACTGAGTGGGAGTTTCATATTTTAACCGACGAACTAGGAATTAAAAATGTATCAGCTAGATGGGTGCTGCGTTTGTTGACCGCCGAACAAAAACTCAACTGGGTTGAAATTTCAAGGAAGAATCTGGCGTTGTTTCAATCAAATTCTAGCGACTTTTTAAGAAGATTTATAACGATTGATGAAACTTGGGTTCATTACTATATTTCTGAGACAAAACAATAGTCGAAGTAGTGGAAACAGCGATACCCTGCCACCGAAGAAAGCTAAGTTGGAAGGTCGGCCGTAAAAATGACGGCATTAATATTTTGGGATTACAAAGGTATTATTATTATTGACTACCTTCTCAAAGGACAGACTATAACAGGCCTGTACTAATAAAATACTAAATACTCTTACGTTGAAATAGAAAAATAATCTATTTATATTGTCTGCCGACTTCCATAAAGGAGACGGTGCTCAATTCGACTGTATGTTATTTTTTTTTATGTGTAAATTTTTACTGGGTGAACCGACTTGGATGATTCTTTTTTTATTTGAAAGCTGGTACTTTTCGTGTAGTCCCATATGAATTTGATCAAGGTCAGACTAATCGTTTTTGAGCTATTATTAATAACTCATATTGAAGTTGGCTGTACAAAATTTTTAATTTAAATTATGTACGTTATAAAATAACTGTAAAGTGTTTTTATCCATGGTAAAGACAGATTAATTTTCTCCCTCATAACTTTTATGTGATCAATCAACTCAAACTCGACAGCGATTCGTTTTAGAGATGTATCGAAAGCTTTATAAATATCCGAATTCTCCTAGCCAGATAACAGGGCTCATGTTGGTACGTAAATATAATCAACAGACGGACAGTTTTAATTTGTTTGTTTTACGTTCCATTCCATTACAGCCTATAAAAGTTCACTGCTGAACTACTTACCCTAAATATTGCGTCATAGAGAACGAAAAGCAACAGCGGCTCCTATGACCCGCCCTGCAGCAGAACTCGACCAATTAGTGACCTGCTTCATTCACAGATCCTAAAACCACACCACCTTGGGTTCGGGAACAACGAGGTGGGCGTGACCCCTGAGAAGATGTGACACTAAAAATCCGTCTGTTCTCTCTCAAACGATAGGTTAGACGACTAAGGTTACGGGTCCCTATGGAATGGTTCCGATCTTAAAATCCGTCGTTAGTGGACTGTAACTAGGATATAAGGTTCGACGTTGCTTAGTCTTCTTAAATAATACATCAATTTGTCTTCATATTTACATTTAAGAGTGTGACATTGAAAACTTTCACTAATTTTTCCTATAACTTTTCCCTGTTATTTTCTATTTTGGTATTTAAACTGGAAACTGTTGGAACTGTCTCGAATTGTCCCAAATTGTCCCGAATTGTTCTGCATTGTCCCGAATTGTCCCAAACTCTCTCGAACTCTCCCGAACAAATTTCCACTACGTTATCGTCTGCATGTGTGCTATTTTAGCACATAGCAGGTATCGGGCCTCGAGGCTACCCGAATTTCCAAAATACCAGCCTCCTATCATATTACGATAGCTATACGCGAAAGAAAACCACGCGCCGCGCGCCATTTCGACATAATCTAACACTAATTTTCATTATGGTACATTCAATCCCATATCTTTATTTATCTAAAACATATTATTATTTATTACATAATTCCAACTAAATACACCAATTTTACAAGACATTTTTAAAGTTTGTTTATCTTAAATATCTATTACATGTTTTCAAAACAACAATATTTACTAATAAACATGAATATCTTAACTAATACAATAGTTTAATTCATAAATTAGAACCTATAAGCAGCATTACTTAATACATTTTAATTAAACTTTAATTTTCTTATATAAATTTATTATTATTTCGCTATTCTAAGCAAAATTAAACACTTTTAACACATCACTTGTCTTATATATTCTACACACTAATCTTGAAACATTTATTGCCGATATTTTATTCAATTCAATTCAATTCAATTTATTTGCTATTCTTGTTGTACATTTGGTCTTATATTTAAAAATTATTCAAAACAAGAACCCTGCAAGGGCACTGCAAATAAAGGCAATTATTAATATTATTATTAAATTCATTATTTGAACGGGACGAAGAGAGAACGAAGTGTGAAATATGGGTAAATCAGGAATATCTAGAACAGGTAAATGAAATTGTATACTTGGGGAGTGCTTTTAGCCGGGATGGAAGATGTGATTTAGATATGGACAGGCGTGTCGCTGCTGGGAACAAAGTCAATGGTGCCCTGACTGCGTTAGTCAAAAGGCAAGGCGTAGTGAAGAGTGCACGCCTTGCAATACATAACGCAGTGTTGGTACCGACTTTGTTATATGGCAGCGAAACCTGGGTATGCCAGAAGAAGCATAAAAGCAAGTTGAATGCAGTGGAGATGCGATCTCTTCGTAAAGTATGCGGCGTTACCATGGCCGACCGAAAGCGAAACGAAGAGATTCGCAATATGGCAAGTTTGAAAGATGACCTTATCACAAAAATTGATAAGGGCGTGCTTCGGTGGTTTGGGCACGTTGAGCGAATGAGTGAAGACCGAATGGTGAAGAAAATATATAGCGCGAAAGTTAATATTAAAAGGTGTCGAGGTAGACCGAGACTAACTTTCGAAGACCATGTGAGCAAATTGCTCGAAGAGGGTAGGGTCAAGAGTACTCGGATACCTAGACGTGCATGTATGAAGAAGATAATGAATCTGAAAGAAGCGAAAGAGGTATGTAAGGATCGTGACACTTTGCGATCTGTTCTCTCTGGCTACCCCGTCAGGGATTGTGCGTGAAGATAAGTAAGTAAGTAAGTAAGTATTATTACATTCACATTATAGTATTATTAATAAAATTATCATTTAATGAATATTTACAATTAACTTAAATATGAATGGGATCATATTATATTATTTATTTATTTCAATTTCCTATTTCCTTCTCAATCACTAAAAAACTCCTGCAACGAGTAATACTATTTTTTCGTTAAATATATATTAACTTCCTTTTTAAATTTTTAATGCTTTTAATGCCTCTGATTCGTTCTGGAATTTTGTTATATATTTTTAATGACAATGCCATGTCCATGGGGCCGGTGTTTACGATTTGTAATTTTGATGTAACTGTGGATAATTTTATTTTTGGTCTTAAATTTTTAGGGCGAAAATTTGGCGAAAATATTGAGGGAACCAGTCGATATTAATGATTTTTTATATTTACGCGAACACTACACATTTTTAAATAAAACAAATTTTAGGGATTTTATCGCGTATATTAACTTATTTTTATATTCCCGACGTTTCGAGTGCTTTCCAGCACTCGTGGTCACGGGGGACAATCGATATTATTTCTAACTAGTGAGCATATTTCGGATATATGGGATGTTAATGTCAGGATATTATAAATGATAAAGAAATTTCTACATCTTGTCATGGAGTCGATATTTGCAAGTATGCGAATACATTTTTTCTGAATTAGAAATACTTCGTTAGCGTCTGTGCTGTTACCCCAAAGTACCACACCGTAGCGTAGCCAGGCATCTGCGTACGCGTAGTAGGCACAGGTTGCTGTTTTAAAGTCGGTGGTTTTTTTAAGTTCTATAAGAGCATATGTAAAACTAGATAAATTTTTGACAATTTTATTAATGTGTTCCTTCAAATTTAAATGTGCATCTATATTTATACCAAGGAGACAGTGACAGATTCTAAGGGAATATTTTGGTATTGGTAGTTGATATGTAAGGGGCGTTTTAATTGGTCTAAATTACAAAAGTTTAGTCCTTTTGAAATTAATCTCTAGGTTGTGATCTTGGAACCAGCGATTTATTACATTTAAATTAGAGGTTAGGAGATGGTGTAAATTTGTGCTATTGGGACAGGGAGGAATTAATGAAATATCATCAGCAAAAAGAACACAGGGGATATTACATATATTCGGAAGGTCATTCACATATATTAAAAACAGCAAACAGCCCAGCACGCTACCCTGGGGTATTGAGTGTTTTAAGAAAATTTTTTTAGACCTTACAGTCTCAACAATTCTGGTTTGTGGGTCTCTGTAGCCTATATCTACATACTGGACGCGTTGATTAAGGTAAGATACAAACCATTCGTGAGCCAGACCTCTCACACCCACATTATAAAGTTTATTTAATAGGATCGAGTGAGAAACCCTATCGTATGCCTTGCTCATATCTAAAAATATACCAATAGCGTGTTGTTTCTTGTCAATTATCTTCAATACTTCCCTTATGTATTGATATACTGCGAGTCCTGTAGAGCGACCCTTTTGAAAGCCATATTGTCCGTCATTTAATATATGTATTATATTTTTCACAGAAGGTATAGAGTCTGTTATACATGACTGTCTCAAATATTTTGGAAAATGTTGAGAGAAGTGCTATTGGACGATAATTATTGCGATTTTCGGGGTCGTCTTTTTTGTGTAGCGGTTTGACTATTGCTATTTTTATTAAGTCTGGGACAATTCCTTTCGACAGTGATTGGTTAATAAGAAGGGTAAGTGGTGTGGCAAGTTCATCAAGACATGTCTTTATTAAGGTTGGTGGTATTTCATCAAATCCATGACTTCTTTTATTTTTTAGTTTTTTTTTATGATATTAAATACTTCTATTGGATTAGTTGGCTCGATAAATATAGAATTATTGATAGTAGTGGCGGCAGACTGAGCTTGTGAGCGAGAATTGTTCGCGGGAACCCCCATTGAGGTGAAGAAAGTGTTCAAATGGTTTGCAATTTTTATGGGATCTTCAGTAAGCACATTATTTATTTTTAATTTTTAATTATTTTTATGTTTCTATTTTGTTTTATTTGTACACTCCTTCACTATTTGCCACATAGTTATGATTACATTATCTGAATTTTTTACACTATTTTTATATTCGATTTTTTTTTGCAGTGGCTACTGTTTTCTTCAAAATTTTTCGTATTGTTTGTAATGACTTTTTAAGATGTTATTGTTAGTTTGTGATACAAAGATTTTTAGTAAGCGTTTATTTTTACAAGATATTTTTAAACCTGGTAAGCCAACTGTTATTTTTTTTATTCTTCAATAGTATTCGTTTTTAGGTATATTGTTATCTATAATGGATTGAATTTTTTCATGGAATGAATTAAAGTTAGTGTTTATGTTTTTACTCTCCGAAATTAAATCTTTCCAACCAGTTTTCTTAAGTTCAGTTTTAAATTTTTCAATATTTTGTGAATAAAAAAATTATCTTTTTCATGGACCAATTTTTTATATTTTCAGTTTGTACATTATTAATACTGACAATAACTCCCTTATGATCAGAAAATCCATAATCTTTTGTTTTAATTGTCAAAGTATTATTAATATTTTGCATATTACTAAATATTAAGTCTATACACGTAATAGAGGTTTCGGTAAGTCTGATTGGTTCTTTAACATACTGAAGGAAATTAAAACTTTTCATGAGTGTTAAAAGATTAAAACTTAAGTTATTTGATTCTATAATATTGACATTTAAATCACCTCCAATAATAATATGTTTACATTTGTCTTTTTCAGTAACGTGTTGCAGTAGCTTTGTTAGTGTTTTACAAAATATTTCAGGCATCCTAGTTTTATTATGCCAATACAAGACTATCAGAAGTACTTTAAACTTAGGTATTTCTATTGCACATATTTCTAGTGAAATACTAGTGTTACGGCCTACGGCTGCTCCCTTAAAGTATCCAATCCTCTGGGGCCCATAAGCAGAAGACTTCCCGAGCAGACGTAGGTCGGGCTTCAATGTGGCCACGTGGAAATTCCTAATTACAATAAACCAGATGGGAGGACGCTAGAAAGACATAGTATTTACCATTATCCGAAGCTAACTTCGCACCAAGGCTTGGGCAGGCCGTGAGTGTGTGTAATAGTGGATGGCGAGTAGTGTACAGTGAGGTGTGAATGTGTGGGGCCTTGTCAAGCATAGGCGACCAGCCGCGGCCGAGTCCCAATCTGCTCCAAAATGCTGCACCGCTTCCAGACTGCTTCGGCGCCGGACCACAGTCACTTTCCTCGTTCTTCACGATGACAGTCAATTAACTCTATCGTACGATTTACTAACTTACAGAAGCCACTAACTATCGCGGGTTATAAGGTTAACGCACAAAACGCACACGGAGTTTACAGTTTATTAAAGGTCACTACCGTTTCGCGTCGCAACAGTTAGTTCTAGAATATCAGAGGCCGCACTAGCTAATATTGCCTAATGCACTTATGCAGATTCTGAGTCAAACACAATGAGTCCCTGGGAAGCTCTCCAGCAGGAATGCGCGTCACAATGATAGGCCGTATATTTACTGGCCGCGCCGAATTATTCCGAGTTCCCTAACAGAATACAGCGTGCCAATCGTTAGCACCGCTTAAGGACGACTCACTTTTCGCTCACGACCCGCCCGCTCTTGCCACGCTCGGCCGAACTTCAAACCAGTTCGCACCGAGCCGAGTGCCCTCTGGCGTCGATTCTTGACATTAGCGTTTGGCGCGAACAACTAGTTATATCTTCCCTTTCTTTAAATATAATATCTTCTTTTAAAAGTATACATACACCTCCCCCTTCACAACTTAATCTACAAAAACAAGATGCGAGCTTATAACCGTCTATATGAAGAAAATCGATTTTTGAAGTAGTGATCCATGTTTCTGATATGCAGATTGCTTTATATATTGTTCTTCTTCTGTTGCAGCTTCTAATAAGTGTCGTTTATTTTTTATACTTCTTATGTTTTGGTATAACACATCAAAGTTAGTGACGAAAATTATTATTATTTATGTTTGGTAATTCGCATTGTGTACTTGTTTATGGTTTAGGATTTTTCACTTCATGTTTATTTGTTTGAATTTGGTGTTGGTTTTTGTCGAAACATAGGCCGTACTTTTGGGCTGTTTAAGAATTTGTGTTTGATATCTGGTCTATCTTATATTCTCTACCGTTAATGAATAGTTTATTATTGCTAATATTTGCCTTTTGACCACTTTGACGTGCTTTAATTAAAATAGCGATCATTTCTTTTTTTTTAGTGAATTTCCATTTAGGTATTCTGATATGGCTAGTCCTGTTTTTCTGAAATATTGTCCGTGCTGTAGAATGTAATTAGTAATATTTTTGCTTAATAGTTCAATAATTATCGGTCTTCGCTTTTGTATTTTCTTTTCTATATAGCCTGAGAGTTTAATGTTCATATTGTCTTGGAAAGCATACACCATTCTATCATGCAATCCGTGTTCGTCTTCCCAAGGTTGTTCATCTAAGTCATATAGTACAATTTTTTTATAAGTGTTTGTTTTATTCTCAGTATTCTAATAGTTTTTGTCAAACTTTTTATTCATAATAATCTCTTGTATTTCTTTTATTTCCATTTCTAGTTTCTTACTTATTTTTTCTAGGCTTTCAATATTTTCAGTTATTTTTTGTGTTAATTTTTTTATCCTCGACGTTCTGTGGTAAGATTACTTGCGTTTCCTTTGTAACAGTTTTTGAAGCAATATTTTCAATTTCAGTTAAAATTGATTCTTTTAGCTCAGTGACTATTTGTACCTTTAATATGTTTAGTTTTTTATCCAGTATTTCCTCCCAACGTTGTAAAATGATAGGGCTAACTAACTTTTCTGCCGGCATATCAGTTCCAATACTAGCAGTAGTAGTACTAGTCTGCTGCATATATAGCGAGCAGTCCCGTAGAGTGTCTCCGAAAACGCTCGAATCAGAGTCTCTAAAGATGCTATCATTTGCATTGGAGGTACGTTTTGTTCTCAGAGTAATGTTACTTATACTAGGAGATTGTTGTTCTTCAGTCAAGCCTGTAAATATGTTTAATTTCAGGTCGCGTATGGGGGTATTTGTGTATATAGTTTTAGGCATGTTACTACGGCAAGTTTGACAAATCCATTTATTTTTGCGCTCAGGAGACATAATATTATAAAAACGTTTAGAACTAACATTCGCGCAATCTAGATCATAACTTTCATTGCATTTAGAACATATTAAATATTGCTTGTTTGTTATAACTTGGAAACAGCCACTACACTTTAATGTTACTGACGCCATCTTGTGGTGTATATGTCCAGTCTACTGATCAAATACAGAGAAGTCTTTTGTTCGTCAATTGCTATTAGATATCACTACTCTCAACGTATTTGTACTTTAATAACTTAATTTTAAAATTAAATAAAATTAAATAAGCGCCATCTATTATGTAAACTATATTAACCTATTTATTAGTCCAAGTCAGTCGATTCATTTGCGTTGTTTAAGTTTTATTCAGGTTAGATGGAGCTATATGTAACAGTTATGTACTCTTCAATAATTATCATATTGTAGATTTAATCACACATTTTTTTAAATTATAAATTGATTCGAGAAGTCCATTTTTTCTAATAACTAAGATTCATTTTTTCGTTTACTGAAGGCAGAATAACTAATTACCGAATAACCGTTACAAAGTTTTTTAAATAAAGTTTTTAAAAAAAATATGTTTTAAAGCAAAATTAAATTTTCGATAGTTAAATTATTTTTAAATGAATTATAAATTAATTAATAGCAATAGAGGTGGAGCACTTTCGGATTCTACTGGAGCATTTAAGAAGCAATTAATTGGCATAGAATTTAATTTGTAAAAGTAGATACTTTATGTTTTATAGCAAAATTAAATTTAACATAATTATTATTTTTTTAAATTAATTATAAATTAACTAATAGCAATAGAGGTGGAGCTATTTCGGATTCTACTGGAACATTTAAGGAGCAATTAATTGTCTTACAGTTTAATTAAAAAAATTATGTTCTACGCTAACTTTCTTGTGGTCTAATTTAATATAAAACTTTTATTCGTATTACGTAGCCGATCACATGATTCTAAGTTAATTTATAAACAAACTTTTGTAGAATTCGACAATCAAATGTTCTTATTATTATATTGAATATATTTACTTTTGACATTGATTGTTCTATAATTAGCATTATAGAACAATATAGAACAATCAATCATTTAAATGATTATACATGCAAATATGCTTGTTTTTACGAAATGGAAAATTGTTTAAATGATCTTTTAAGTGCGTCGCCAACAGAGAAGATTATACCGTGGTTGTCGCGCTTAACGGGCGGGTTGGCAACTGTAGTATTTTATTTATTATTTTATTTGTGATCAGGAAAATGCTGCTGCACATCTCTCTTTCAATTTCCATCTGTAGCCTCTTACGACACTCTTGAGATGATAATATGGGCTAGTGGATATTTTTACACTGCCACTACACGGTACAATTATTACTCATTTGTTTTATTTACTAAGTAACAAACCAAAGAGTTCAAAATGTAGGATCTTACATATATAATTTTCGTAGTTCTTTAAAAGTTTCATGTATGTGAAAAAGATTTTTTGATTGAAAACGATTATTAAAAACATATTATGCATATTTAGATGCTTTTTTGCATTACATGAACGTGTTGCGTCAATATTTCAAGGATTTAAGCAGGAATTTCCTGATTAAAAGTTCACTAATAGAAACAGAAATCACCCGTATTAAGGAGTAATTTTTTAAACGAGATGCTTTGTAAAAACAATGCATTTTAACAAAAAATATAAGCATACCTTAAACAACTAAAAGGAATAATATAATTTCACATTCTGTAGTCGGTGCTAAGCCATTGTGTATATAAGAATTGAAAAGCCGTCACTTCAGAATGTACTTATATTTATTATTAGAAGTTTTTTAGCCTTTTGAGTAGATTATACAGGACTAAAGATTATCTACAATCTCAAATTCACCTAAATTATTACATTAAAAACTTCATCCCCTATTTTGTCACTCTTAGGAGTGAACTTTTTTCTCTAAGTTTATATGATATCACCCCTAAAGTAAAATGTATTTAATAAAATAAAAATCTTGTGTAACTTCTATACAAAAACATGCAGTTGAATTTTGAACCTCCTCGTTTTTTAAGATCGACTAAAAATAAAGAACGTCGAAGGAAATAATTTTATACGGATTTTACCGCTTTTATATTTAACTTACGCTATATCACCGACTTTTCAAATGCTTGGCAGCATCCATTATCACAGGGGGTTGAGATGTTTGATGTTCTAATGATATACTTAACCGTCTTTATTCTTTAGTTATTACTTTTGGTCCATTTTACGCAGAATAAGCTCTCTGTATTTTGAATTCCTGCAGTGGTATACATTTTTGTTTGTATTTAATTTTATAATAAGCTGGATTCCCAGTAGGCGTACAGCATCCAGCTAGCTTCCTTATACAAAATATAATATTTTATTTCAATAGCTTCACGATTCATCCTTGGCAGGGGTCAGGCCTTTGTGAGGATTTGTGACAAAAGAAAAGATGAAATGAGATGATTGATTATTTTAAATCGTTGTTAGCCACGGCAGTTTCTCAGTTAATGTTGTATTCAATTTTTTTTGATATATTACTTAAGTACACATTTTTAATTTGTGCAAATGCAAAATTAGCGATTGATGTTACCATTTTGTAATTCTGGAAAATTACTCTAAAATACACAATATAAAATGTTTTTTTTTTTTTTATAGGATAAGGGTGACAAACGAGCACACAGTCCACCTGATGGTAAGTGGTTGCTGCGGTCCATAGACATCTACATCTATCCTCGTTTGCGAATCAAAATGCAGATGCGTTGTCACCCGTGAGGACTAAGATGGAATGCCTCATTTCCAGTAAAAAGGGCCTCCGGCCACCTGCACTCACCAAGCGAAACGCAGAGGTAAACCTCTACTTCACGCTGGTTTTCTGTGAGGTCGTGGTACCACCCCGGTTCGAGCCGGCCCATCCATGCGACAGCAAAAGGTGCCGCGTGGCTCTACCACTGTTAAGAGAAGAGATGTTACCGTCTCGTTAACCATTCTTCAATAAGTAAATATAATATAAATAATTCAATAAAAATTAATTAAGTAATTAATTTGTAATTATTTTTTTATATGGAAGAGCCGCCTATAACAGCCTAAAATAGCAGCTCAATTCTGGTGTACGAGTATTTCGTATGATAAGCGTAGAGCCCCTATGTCTAGTGCCGCTTCTTACACTTACACTGGACTGTGTTGTGGCCGTCATGGGGCTCTTTAGGCAGAAATGAAATGGCAGAATGTGAAACATTATAGATGATGGTAGAGTTTATAATTTACTAGCTGACCAGGCAGACGTTGTTCTGCCCTTTCCGGCGACCATGTGTCCTAAAAAAAATCTTTAAATTCACAAAAAAAAATTGATGGTCACTTATCGGAATAAAAACTATCCTATCTCTCAAGTTGGACCAAACTGCACACACTGTGAAACATTTCATTAAAATCAGTTCAGTAGTTTAGGAGTTCATCGCGGACAAACAACGTGACACGTAATTTTTATATATAAAGATGATAACCAATAAAGAAATATGGAGTAAAATATATAAAAAAGGTGACGAAGTGTATATTATAGGCGCACGCACACATAAGGGAGTCGAACGCAGTGGTATAGAGGGACCATGACTGCATTAGACTGCGTCGTGCCAATAGAAGTTTCACATAATAAATAAAATAAAAATATATAAATACATGAATAAATATAATATAATAAAATTAAATAAATAAAAAAATATTAAGAATACGAATAAAGAAAAAGCAGATTTCGCGGATTTTTTCTAGAAAGGTAAATGAGTAAAACCAGCTATAATTCTGCCTTGATTGCAAGTGCTAAATGCAGCCCTTACGTTTGCCTCCATTTTTAACGATTTTGTAAACTATGCACGCCTCTCAACCGGAAATAGTTGTAACATTCTTTACCCTTCAATTGGAACACAAAAGGGGACGTGATGCAGCTTTGAAATGGGTACGTAGTACGTAGGTGATACTACATATTGAAGCGAAATGCTTGTTAGGAAAAGGAACACTAGAAAGATTAGTATGTAACAGTATCATAAGATTTAGTTAATGTTGATGAAGTTGATACAAAATGTGATTTGAAAAATAATAAATATAGTAACTTTAGAAATTTTGGAACGAAGTTCCATATCGGACGGTACGAATTTGGCGGTGTAGACGGCTAACGTAGTGTAGACTGCCTTGGCGGCTATGAGAAAGCGTAATGGACTAATATCCATGTCCCCAGCACTTTTTCTTATCTTGCCATGAAATAAATATTTTTTTTATTTTAAATAACGCTTCATTTTAATAGACGCTAGTGCATAATACATTTATTTGTATTTGTTAATCAATAATATATTACGTTTATCAATAATAATATACTACGAAATAAAACGACCTTCGTTATAACTGAGTGTTCCACGACACTCACGCATGTTTTTTTTTAAATTAAGTCTCGTATGTGAATAGAAAATATTTATGATAAAGTTGGGCGTGATTTGTGCAAAGGAGAAAATAAGCATTTCATTTCATTATATTTATGTAGGTACATGGTTTATAAATAAATTTTACTAGTCTGGATATTTGTCCAACTGTCCTTTATGCATGTAAAAGTCTTTATGATACAAGGAAAATGTGAAAGAAAAATGTTATATAACGTAACGTAACGTTAAAATAAAATTATACTATAGGAAGAATTCAAGGTCGTTTCTCAATCATGCTTCATTGATTAGGTACAAAAAAGATTATTTCGCTTTTACTTATAAAATCAACATTTATGAAATGCTTCTTCTTTCTTTACACTTAGATAATAGAAAGAGATAGGTATAGAGATAATTAATACTCAATTTAAGTAAGCGATTATATTATATAAAGCCGTAATGTCTGTATGTATTTGAACATGAAGGAGTAATTAACTATTTACTGGTGTACACGTTAATTACCGTGTAGAGGCGGTGTGAGAAAATCCACTACCCCATATCGTCCCGTGGGTGTCGTAAAAGGTAACAGAGGGAATTGGCAGCAGCGTCTTCCTGATAACTACTAAAAATGCAAAACCATTACCCAACCTACTTGCCATGCGTGGCGACTATTAGAAATATCCCCCTTATGAGGTCATCTATGAGGGAGGTATATGTTCAGCAGTGGACTTTAATAGGCTGTAACCGTAACGGTACTTATAAACAACATAGCGAACACGTATATTAAAAATAAATAAGTCTATAGAAGCATTGTGTCTTTTGCACTTATTTGGTGTGGACGTTACAAATGAATAATAATAAAATTGACAAAAAAATAAGGTCAGGTTCTAAATGAAAATCGTTGGTATAAAAAATTATTTCATTATAATGAAGATTCTAATTTCTTCATCGTTTCCATTTTTTGTGCTTTCTTTTACACTCGAGCGAATTTATCAACGTCAGCTTCAATATTTTGTGGGAAACCGAAAATATGTTTCCTTGACATTTAAAAAATAATTCACGTCCCGTTCGCTTATGCCTTATTAATTTTAAATGAGGGACTAGCTTTCCTAAAGATAAAAAAAAATCCTTGTAAACTGATTAAAATACATGTAAATTAAGCGTACATTCTATATATTCAAATTAAATCTAAAAGAAAAGTTTCTGAAGCCACAAATCTAATAGAAAATAAAAAAATACTTAAGCTGTTTCTTACGACGGAAATCTTAATACATTGAGCGTACAGTAATATATTACAATATATATTATTGGTTTCTCGGAAACGGCTCCAACGATTTGGATGAAATTTCGTATTAAGACAATGTTTTACTTGCTCAGTTTCTCTAAACAGTAGTTATTTCTGATCAAAATTCGTTTTCAAGCAATAATAAAAATTAATTGCACACATCGAACACGAAACGGAGATGTAGTGCTCTAGTTATCACTAAATCAAAAAAATCACGATCGCCTCAAATCACTTCCACCATCTTTATACTGTACTTATATAATAAAAAAGTACACCAGTAGCAAGAGAAGATTTTATTTAATACTTGCGACGTAGTTATAAGATTATTTATTTCGATTATTATTAAAAAAAAATGGTAATTGAAAATAATTTTACTTGGACTTCAGTTGGTCGGTATTAATGTGAACAAGATGAAACTGAACTTATCACTTAGATTTTTTTTATTAGCTTTACATTTTAGTCCTTAGGGAGCCTTTTGAATTTCACTATTGTAAAAGGTGCCGTTCGAGGTGTGCACTTTTGGATTTTCCAATTTTAATTCTAACGCTGAAGTAAGAAAGGTCTGTCAACTACTACGATTTATATTTTTATAGTAGAAAAAAAGAAGTTTATTTCGGTATTAGTTTATTAGTAATATGGTTTTAACGTAATGAGTATCCCACGCGACGAATTATTAAAACGAATTTATTTAAACTTATAGAAACTATATTACAACGCATTTGTTTTCCCATATAAACCATTGTACAAAGTATGCTGACTTTCTCCAATCGTTACTTGTTACTTCTTTCTATAATCTTATCTAATTTCTACTCATTTCTATAATCGTCACATCCTACAATATACTAACGATTGTAGAAAGTCAACATAGCTAACCCCACAATTAGTTAATATAAAAGCCTTTAATTTTGGAATTTGTACCTTTAGTAAAAAAAGTGTTAAATAAATAAAACAACTAGGTCTTACCAGTGACTATTTACGGAATTGAAACGTGATCCTACACTGCTGGACGTATTAGAAAGCTTAATGTCTCGCAGCGTGCGATGAAAAGGCCTATGTGTATATTCTGGGAATTTCTGTGCGAGTTGAAATCCGTTACAATGATATCCACAAAAGAATAAGGGCAACTTACATAACCAGTAGATAAGTATGTTAAAGTGGCTTTGGTGGAGAATATTTCTTCTCCATCGGTTGTCGGTACTTCAAACTATACTAGCCTTCCGCACAGTGCTGGCGACCGGGTTCTGAAAAAGTGACGATCTGATGAAATACGCAGGTAGTCGACGGATGCAGGTAGCTCATGACCATACTTTGTGGCAATCAATGGAAGGTCTATGTCCAGTACTGGACTTGTGTGGGCTGTAGTGATAGCGATCGTTTAAAATAAAAGAGAAAAGTTGTGGAGATATGCATCAATGAGTCCTTTGCACTGCTTTGCAACACACAACAAAAATAAATCGAAAACCTGTTGTAAAGTCTGCCAATATGGCAGACTGGCAGACTTTACAACAGGTTTTCGATTTATTTTTAAATAATATTTGTATTTTCTGGAATACATGAACTATTTTCAAAAGAAATGATGATAAGAAATTCTAGTTCTATTCGAGCTACGTGCACGAAAACAGCTTTTCCGCTGAATTTTTGGTGACATATGGAAATTGTGCAAAGTTTGCCGCTTTTGAGAAAAATGGTGTGAAAATAATTACGCGAACAAATCTGTTTTGCTACAGAGCTTTTTCCTAGTATTTTATGCAATAATTATAAAATACTAAGTGCAAGCTAATAAGTTGGTTTCTAAAAAAAAAAACAAAGTACGTGGTAGGACTCTTTTAGCTATTTCTGCCGTCAAATAGCCGTGCAAGCACTGAAACCCAGAAAGTTGTTATTGCATTGAATGACAGTAATGTACATGATACAGTCAAGTACTCGAGTAGCAGCCTCGTACCGGTAGCCGAAATGTAGCGTGCCCTCCATTTGATGGAGTGACGACTTGGTAAGACATACAGGAATTCGATAGATGCAGGTTGCTCAGGACCGTGTATTTGGGATTCCATGGGGGAGGCCTATGTTCTGTAGTGGACTAGTGGAATGATTTAATGATGATGATGATGATGATGTTTGTGTTTATCAAATGTAAAATATCCAGACTGGCGACGGGAAGCAGCGTCCAAGTTCCGCAACATCTGGATAATTCTCTCTACTACAAGTGAAGCCAATATTCAGTGAACTGGTGTGGATCATAGAAGAATAAGATATGTTTTGTTTATTTCTTCAAGGTCATTTATTATAGTTGATTTGCGTGCATGCGCTAATTCTCAAATGACGGTACTTTCCGATTATTTAAAATTGCTGATAAAATAATTATTTGTAGAAAGAAAGAAAGAACTATTTATTTGATATACACATTTTATACACATTAAAAAAATATTATAAACAAAAGCAAGGGGGAAAAGAATGCATGTACCAGTCTAACACTGTTTACGCATTTACAATTGAGAAGCAGTACATACACAATAATAAAACAAACAAACAAAAAGGTAAAACCGAAAAAAAAATCAATATCAAAATGTGACATCAAATAGGTCTCCAACTCAGCATAATGCTGCAAATACAGCGCTGGTTTTCAGTTGGAGCCTTGTGACTTCACAGACAAGTCGGTGTGTGATCTTCCAGTTAAGAGTTATATACGAGTTCATAATTATCTATTAACAATTACGAGTTAAAAGGTAGTGCTAACATATTATATAACGTATACACACATGGACTGAGACTAAACTGTAGAGATACTGGTGAGTCACTTAGACTTGTCACCTCCGGTAGTTCAGTGTTTTGTAACACTGAGTTGCACAGTTACTACCAAGAACCCAAGATACTATACCAGGAACTTGCTGAAATACGGTCTTTTCTATCGGAAACTGCCACATAGTAAGTATATGTCAGAAGTCGTGCACGAACATAATCGTCCTACCGGGCCCGGGCTATCATCACGGTCTGGACCATTATTGCGAATAAGCGTGATATGGTGTTGATGGACCTGGCACAGTGAAGGATAATTTGGTTAACATTCGACACTGTATGACGAGAACCTCGTGAAAGCCAAAAAGATAAGAAAACAAAACATCTGGATCTTGATTCCTGTATTCATTTCCGCAAAAGGCTTTATCCCAGTCCGTCTCCCGAGTTATCAAAGGCATCTGCGACTACGTGACGGAATGTTCCGTACTCTTGCAAAATGCAAAAGGTGGTGCTCCCCGATATCGCCCACCTCGTCCGCCTATTTCTTTCCCTTTTTCCCTAATCCTCGGTCGTTTGGTCTTCCCTGCCGAGGGCTCCCATCTGGTAGGGTAGGCATTTATTTATCTATTTTTATGTATTTATTTTATTTTATTCAATACAAAACTAGGCACAAGCGAGAACGGTGAGGTGAAAGTAGGGAAATTTGGAATAGGTCAACAGAACCCAAGGGGCCAGCAGCTGGCCGACTTCATGGAGAAAGAGGGACTCTTTATGATGAACTCTTTCTTCCAGAAGCGGCCCCACAGAAAGTGGACCTGGTCGAGCCCCGACGGTTCGACAAAAAATGAGATTGACTTCATTATGACGACCAAACGACATCTATTCAGTGATGTCTCCGTGATCGCGAGGGTGAAAACTGGTAGCGATCACCGAATGGTGAGAGGCACACTAAACCTAAACGTTAAGTTGGAGAGGTCTCGTCTAATGAAGTCAACGCACCGTCCCCCTCGTGCTCTGTTCCAAAGTCCTGAAACCTTTCAGCTCGAGTTACAAAACCGTTTTCAGTGCCCAGAAGACTGCAATGAAGTGAACAATATGAATGACAAGCTCGTGGAAACTGTCCATGCGGTCGGAGCTATGTTCTGCAAGACCCGCCGCAGAAGAACACAAAAACTCTCCAATCACGTTTAGACGGGAGATGAAGCTACACTCTTCAACAGATTTGACAGCATACAGGCAACTGAACAGACAGATCTCCAAATGCATGCGGTGGGACTTACGCAACTTCAATACAGCTTGTGTTGAAGAAGCGATCGAGCGGAACCAAGGCTCCAAAGTCTTTGCCAGAGATCTGTCTGCCAGAAAGAGCCAACTGTCGAAGCTGAAGACCGAGTGTGGCAACGTCGTTTTCGGGACACCTGAGATATTGAGTGAGATTGACAGGTTCTATGGGCAGCTTTACACATCATAGTTGGAGCCACACGTAAGTGTGAGTAACGATCCAAGAGCGAGTCTTATATATGTGTTATCATTATAACATGAGGGATGTAACCTCATGTTATAATACTGACGGCGACATATTACAGTATGGTCGAACTGTAATTGCTCTATACTGATTTTTTTTATAGAATTAGGGTGACAAGCCAGCACACAGTC
Organism: Parnassius mnemosyne; assembly: GCA_963668995.1. Classification (NCBI taxonomy): domain Eukaryota; kingdom Metazoa; phylum Arthropoda; class Insecta; order Lepidoptera; family Papilionidae; genus Parnassius; species Parnassius mnemosyne. The sequence continues at coordinate 12,879,486 of CAVLGL010000159.1, forward strand.
CACCTGGTGGTAAGTAGTTGCTGTGGCCCATTGACATCTTCATCTATCTTCGATTACAAATCTAAATGTAGATGCGTTGTCATCCCTGATAATTAAGTTAGAATGCCTCGTTACCAATAAAAATGATCTCCAGTTCTCAAAACTAACCATATAAAACGCAGCAGTATTATGTTGTTATTTACCCTGGTTTTCTCTTGACTGTAGAAAAATACATTAACTATACTGAGTTTGTGCTACAGAGTACCTGTCTTTTGTTAATAAAAAACTTTAGAGCTATTTGACAAATAATATTTTGACGTCACATGAAGTCCTATAAAAGCATGGAGGCATCGGAGTGTACGTCTCTTCTTAGTAGGAACCTATGCCCAGTAGCAAACGTGTATAGACTGTTCTTTTTTGTAGAATTGTTTGCAGCCAATTGGTCTTGAATGCTCTTCGTTAAGTCCACTTGCAGGGTTATTTACAACTTAGCAATACGTTTGTCAATAATATTTTATTAGAGTTAGACTATTTTACAGTCCAGCCATTATAATATTATTCAGCGCGACTCTTTTAAAATTTAACATTATGAAGAGTAACGAAATCTAGTTATCATTCATCATCATCATCATCATTACAGCCCTTCACAAGTCCACTGCTGAACATAGGCCTCCCCCAAAGAATGCCACAAAGCACGGTCCTGAGCCACCTGCATCCATCGACTTATCATTATATTATATTATATTTGTATAACATGTCAAAGATACAGTAAATTACTGTTTCTACAGCTAATAATATTTGTAAATGGTAATATAATAAACCGAGAACAAAGACGACACAAATATATGAAATGAAATTTGTCTCTGACGGTGAATCTTATTTTTGGGCTGCTAGAAAAGATAAATATTGGAACTAACGTTGATAAATTCGTTTGAAGTGTTTAAAATGAATTACAATAATATAGAACGACCCAAAAACTTGTAAACCATCAGAGAATCGATTATGTTAATGTAAACAACAAGTCTTTAACTTTAATATCTATAATATTATTATATATAAAAGATAAGGTACGTTGGGGTAACACCGGACGGATTTTCGAATAGTTGGAAGAGTCTGCCAAAAACTTTAATTTCTCGACATTCGTATACGTCAGATTTATGGAACATGGAGCAAACCGTTAATCGTTAAACGTAGTTTAGCTCTGAAAATCTTTTGCTTGTGTAAACTCAACGGTTTCTGCTTTAAAGGTGTGCGAAAACTAGACATACTTTTTTATATGCATAATGAAAAATTGGCCATTAAGGGGTAAGACCGGACTTAAATTTAAAACCACTTCTACTGCTCAGAGAAAAAAGTTTATAAAAGAGATTTGTCCTATCTTTAACGCTCAAAAACATATTTCAATATGATCTATAAACTACTAGAAACATAAATGTTCCAAACGATTTTCTCTTTTTTTGTTTCTTGCCATCCGATCTTATCCCTGATATAAAGAAATTGTAATTTTATGTTTCTCAAACTTTGTTATGACATAAGATGGAATTACTCAATATAAGAGAAAGATCGGATGCATTTGATTTTATATGGGAAAAAAATAACAGTAAGGACTAGCGAAATGCCCTGGGATAATGCAGGAGTTAAGGAAGATATAAATATTTTAATAAAGCGGCATTTATTATTATAAATTATTTTTTAAATAATTATTATAAATTACATTTTGATTTGTAATAGAGGATAGATATAGATGTCTATGTGCCGCAGCAATCACTTAACATCAGGTGGACTGTGTGCTCCTTTGTCACCCTCATCCTATAAAAAAATGTATTTTAATGTGTACTTAAAAGTAATAAAACCATCGTATTGTTTTATTACTTTTAAATATACAGACTTGCTAACGAGACTGAGTCCCATAGTCACTTGAGTAATCAACGAAAAAATATACACGACCAATGAAAGTTTAACAACCACTGCCATATTTGTAACAGACAAAGATCGGATAATATTCATCCGATCTTCACTCACGAGGGGAAACATCGGATCTCGGCCTACAGCGATCTTAGCCCTGCATGGACCAGCTTTATCTAGCTATAACTTCATAAAAATTAGTATCCACACAAAATAATAAAAAAAGAAGCCATATTCTCGCTAAAAATCGTAAATAAAAGTGATAGGGAAAGATCGGATGGACAAAAATAATACAAAAATTACATTGTTTTAGAAAATGCCACGCAGCACAGGTCCCACTTGCCGGAGTGACTGGCGCGAACTGAGGGTCGGGGCAGGATGAAATGGCGTCGTGTAGCATATTGTTAGCTTTTCAAAATATAGCATAATTCGCCGGGAATTTGAATCCTACGGTCTTGCCCCATCACCGATCTTACCCCAACGTACCTTACCTCATTTAAATGAGCACATTTTTTCATCACTTAAAAATTAAACTAGCTATAGCCCCACTGTAGTAGTATTATGCAACATGAATGAGTCGGCTCGACTAAATTAAATTTGCAGCGTAATACTGCCCTGTTTTGGGCTCCTTACTGGTAACGAGGCATTCCTTCTTAGTTTTCGGGGAAGACAATGCATCTACTTTGGGACTCCTAATTGATGACAAATGCAGGCGTCTAAGAACCACGGTATCCACTTACCATTAGATGGACTCTGTCTCTTTAACCTCTATTAAAAATGTTAACAGATTATCCCCTCTAATTTTCTAAGATTTTTTTTATATAGGAGAAGGGCCAAACGAGCATGCGGCTCACCTGATGGTAAGGGACTACCGCCGCCCATGAACAACTGAAACACCAGGGGAATCACGGTGGTAGAGCCTTGCAGCAGCTTTTGCTGTTCCATGTATGGGCCGGCTCGAGCCGGGTTAGTACCACGACCTCACAGAATACCGGCGTGAAGTGGAAGCTCTGCTTCCGCGTTTCGTCTGGTGAGTGCAGGTGACCGGAGGCCCAATTCCCCCCCCCCCCCATCAACATGGTAGCGGAATTACGTCATAAACTACCCCAGGAGGGTACCAGTACCCCTGGAGAATCCCTCGCTGAGCATCCACGACCATGCTATTCCACTCCTGAGCGTGGGTGTTCAGGCTGCCCCGTGTAGTACATGTACCTGGGGGGGGGGGGGGGGGGGGCAAAATTCCGCTCAACACAATAACTGCTCGGGGCAAACTGAGCAACAAGACCAAGGCGACCCCTGCCACGCTATCCGTGAATTTTTGCAACATCAGGGGACTTCACTCGAACCTAAACGCCGTCCACTACCATCTTGAGACGGCGAAGCCGGCCTTGCTCTTTCTGACCGAGACGCAGGTGTCCTCTCCGGCTGATACTTCGTATCTCTCCTGCCCGGGGTACAAATTGGAGCACTCCTTTGTGCCTCGGGCTGGAGTTTGCGTGTATGTCAGAGAGGACATCTGTTCTCGACGCCTCGGCAGTCTTGAAGGTTCGGACCTGTCCATCCTTTGGCTACGCGTAGACAGCGACGACCATCCGCGCGTCTACGCGTGCCTCTATAGGTCCCATAGCGGTAATGCCGAAACAGACCGACTCATCGACCACGTCCAAATGGCTACAGATTCCTTGCTACAACAGGTCCCATACGCAGAGATCGTGATCCTTGGCAATTTTAACGCCCACCACGCCGAATGGCTCGGTTCACGTTTAACCGATCATGCGGGGAGATCTGTTTATGACTTTGCCTTGGCATATGGTCTGACACAACTGGTCACATCGCCTACGCGGATTCCAGATGTTGAGGATCATACACCTTCCCTGTTGGACCTTCTGCTGACCTCTCATCCGGACGGATATCAGGTTTCCGTCGATGCCCCTCTTGGCTCTTCGGACCATTGTCTGATCCGGAGTGTGGTGCCACTCACGCTCCCCTCGCGGTTGCGTTCTGCAGGTTGCCGCCGTGTTTGGCATTACAGGTCGGCGGATTGGGACGGAATGCGGTCTTTCTTTGCTTCCCACCCATGGGGGCGGGTTTGCTTCTCGCCGGATGATCCCAGCGCTGTTGCTGACTCTGTCACTGATGTGGTGCTACAGGGAATGGAACTATTTATTCCATCATCTGTGGTACCCATCGGAGGCAGATGTCAGCCTTGGTTTGGTCGCTCCTGTAAGACTGCATTACGCAGTAAGCAGGAGTGTTATCAAGCCTGGGCTGCGGCTTCGGTGACTCGGGATGTAAACACCAGCACACTCAAAAAGAAGTATAACTTCGCCTCCAGGTCCTTCAAAAGAGTTATTGCCAAGGCAAAGTCAGAGCACATAGGCAGAATTGGCGAGAAACTAGTTCGCCTTCCTTCGGGAACCCGTGCATTCTGGTCTCTCGCCAAGGCTGTCCAAGGGAATTTCTGTAAGCCATCACTACCATCTCTGCACAGGGAGGACGACTCACTGGCCCACGACGCAAAAGAGAAGGCCGACCTTTTAGGCTCCCTTTTTGCGTCCAACTCGACTGTTGATGACGGGGAGAACACACCGCCGACCATCCCGCGGTGTGAGTGCTCCATGCCGGATGTGCGGTTCTCACAGCGCTCGATTCGCAGAGCACTCCTCTCCCTTGACATCCACAAGTCGAGTGGGCCTGACGGAATCCCCCCAATTGTGCTGAGGACGTGTGCTCCGGAGTTGGCACCGGTTCTAACGCGTCTTTTCCGGTACTCCTACTCCCTAGGCGTAGTCCCGAAATCATGGAAGACAGCTTTTGTCCACCCGATCCCTAAAAAAGGCGACCGCTCAGACCCGTCCAACTACAGGCCTATCGCCATCACCCCCTTGTTCTCCAAAATAATGGAATCCGTTGTAAACTGCCACCTTATGCGGTACCTTGAGGATCACCAGCTGATTAGTGACCGCCAGTACGGTTTTCGTCGGGGTCGATCAGCTGGTGATCTTCTGGTCTACTTAACTCATAGATGGGCGTTGGCAGTAGAGTCCAAGGGGGAGGCATTGGCCGTTAGTTTGGACATTGCGAAGGCCTTCGATCGGGTTTGGCACAAAGCGCTTCTTTCGAAGCTCCCTTCCTATGGGCTTCCCGAGAAATTATGCAATTGGATCACCAGTTTTCTTGCAGATCGGAGCATCAAGGTCGTTGTAGACGGTGCATGCTCCGACTACAAGCCTATTAACGCTGGTGTTCCACAAGGCTGCGTGCTATCACCAACGCTGTTTCTTCTGCATATCAATGATATGTTGCAAGCCGGTAGCATTCATTGCTATGCGGATGACAGCACTGGTGATGCTCTATACACCGGCCGTGCCAATATTTCTCGGGAAAACGTCACTGAGTACCGGAACAAACTTGTGTCTGAAGTCGAGTCTTTGCTGGATAAAGTATCGGATTGGGGGCGACTAAATCTAGTCCAGTTTAATCCTCAGAAGACACAAGTTTGCGCGTTTACCGCTAAAAAGAACCCCTTTGTCGTATCTCCTCAGTTTCAAGGTACTCCCCTTGTTGCCTCAGCCAGTATCGGAATCCTCGGCGTCGACATTTCGAGTAGCGTGCAGTTTCGTGGTCACTTGGAAGAGAAGGCCAAATTGGCCTCTAAAAAGCTTGGCGTGCTCAGCAGAGCGGGACAGTATTTCATGCCGGCTCAACGCCTGCAACTTTACAAGGCGCAGGTTCGGCCTCACATGGAATACTGTTCCCATCTCTGGGCTGGGGCTCCCCAGTGCCAGCTTCTTCCACTTGACCGCATCCAGCGCAGAGCGGCTCGAATTGTCGACGACCGAGTCTGCATCTCTTAGCATTTTCTTTCGCATTTACCATGGGGAGTGCTCTGAGGAATCGTTCGGATTAATCCCAGCCGCCAAATTTAACGAACGCACATCGCGGCAGAACTCCCGATACCATCCACACCATCTGGATGATTGGCGGTCCACCACTGTGCGATTTAGAAGATGTTTTCTTCCTCGCACAACTTCTTTGTGGAATAGTTTACCACCTGCGATTTTTCCGGACCGATACGACTTAGGGACCTTCAAGAAAAGAGCCTACTCCTTTTTAAAAGGCCGGCAACGCATCTGCAATTCCCCTGGTGTTGCGGTTGTTCATGGGCGGCGGTAGTCACTTACCATCAGGTGAGCCGCATGCTCGTTTGCCCCCTCTCCTATAAAAAAAAAATCACGGGAATTGCAGATGCGTTGCCGGCATTTTTAAAAGAAGTAGGATCTTTTATTGAAGGTCCCTAAGTCGTATCCGTCCGCAAAAATCGCTGATGGTAATCGATTCCACAAGGAAGTTGTGCGAGGAAGAAAACATCTTCTAAATCGCACAGTGGTGGACCGCCAATCATCTAGATGTTATGGATGGTATTAGGAGTTCTGCCGCGATGTGCGTTCGTGAAATTTGGCGGCTGGGATTAATCCCAACAATTCCTCAGAGCACTCCCCGTGGTAAATGCGAAAGAAAATGCAAAGGGATGCAACATCAATTCGCAGCGCCAATGAATCGAGCCGATTGGAAAGGACTCGGTCGTCGACGATTCGAAGCGGTCTTAGCTGAATGCGGTCAAGTGAAAGGAGCTGGCACTGGGGTATCCCAGCTCAGATATGGGAACAGTATTCCTTCAGCCTTGTAAAGTTGCAGGCATTTTGCCGGCATGAAATACTGTCCCGCTCCACTGAGCACGCCAAGCTTTGTAGAGGCCAAGTTGGCCTTCTCTTTCAAGTGACCACGGAACTGCACGTCACTCGATATCTCGACGCCGAGGATTCCAATACTGGCTGAGGCAACAAGGGGAGTGCCTTGAAACTCAGGAGATACGACAAAGGGGTTCTTTTTAGCGGTAAACGCGCAAACTTGTCTTCTGAGAATTAAACTGGATTAGATTTAGTCGTCCCCAATCTGAGACTTCGTTCAGCAAAGAATCGACTTCAGACATAAGGTAAAAATATCGGCACGGCCGGTGTTTAGAGCATCACCAGTGCTTCATCCGCATAGTAATGAATGTGTACCAGCTTGCAACATATCATTGATATGCAGAAGAAACAGCGTTGGTGATAGCACACATACTTGTGGAACACCAGCGTTAAATGGCTTGTAGTGGGAGCATGCACCGTCTACAGCGAAGTTGATGCTCCGATCAGCAAAGACGCTGGTGATCCAATTGCACAATTTCTCGTAAAGCCCATAGGAAGGAAGCTTCGAAAGAAGTGCTTTGTGCCAAACCCGATCGAAGGCCTTCGCAATGTCCAAATTAATGGCCAACGCCTCCCCCTTTTTTTTTTCTATTTCCCCTGACGTGGGAGATCAGGGACCTTGCGCTCTTTTCGTTTATTTGTCAATGTTCTTTTTGACTTTTTATATATTTTGTGTTATTTACAGTATTTTATCTCTTATCTCTATTTTTCTTTACTATTTTCTTACTTTACATCCTTATCTTCTACCACATTACAGTGCTTTCCTTTTAACTTTCTTATTACAGTGTTCTATGTTATCTTATTTTCTTACTTTCTATTTATTTCTACTCTATATAATTCTTTTACTTATTAACTTATCGTATCGCTAACTTATATCTACCATATTATTTTGTTTATTTCTTATGATTTATTACACGTTAATTTGAAATTAATCTATATGAACTATATACATATATTTTCAATTTCCTTTTCTTATTTCTATTATATTATTTACTAATTACAACTGTTTTTATTTATTAATTTCTATTTATTTTGGGACTTGTATTATATATTCTCACATATATATTCAAGTTCCCTTTTTATATCTACTTATTTCTATCTATAGCTATTTTCGCGATACGCTTACAATATTCTATAAATTTGCCTCTAATTTCTTTGTCTTTCATTATTACGTGTATTTCCTCTTTATTTATTTTTATTTTGAATTTTAATTCTACTTCTTTTCTTGCTCTATAATTTCTAGGACACTCCGTAATGAGGTGTATTACCGTTTCTACCTGTTATCTATCACAGGTACATGAGGGGCTCTCCTTGCATTTGAAACGGTACAGATACTCAGAGAACCCGCCATGTCCTGTTAGCACCTGCGTCAACAGCATCCGGAAAGAAAAACTTAGTAGTGGTGGCAGTATTTTCCTCTCTATACCTCCTGTTCCACTCGTCAAGTGAGTCCATCCTGATTTGTCGTTTGACAAATGAAACAGGACATTTGTCGTAATATGGTTTAGTCTTGGTTCTCAGTGTGGCTTCTTTTGCCAAGATGTCGGCCCTTTTATTTCCCTCCACCCCCGCATGAGCTCTGACCCAGTACAGAGCAAGTGATTTTCCAAGATCTTTCAACTTTTCTATATTTTCCCTTGCTCTCACCGCCAAGGGGTGAAGGGAGTCGCCCCGAGTGATCGTCTCCAAAGCTGATCTGGAGTCACTATATATGTTGCAACTTCGTGCAGAGGATTCAAGTGCAAATTTGGTGGCCTCAAGTAGGGCCAACAGCTCCGCCTGGTAAACGGTGCAAAATTAATCCAATTTAAATTTTTTGGTGAAAGTTTCGGCAGCACTGTTCCAGATGGACAACGCCGCACCCACTTTTCCCTCAATTTTGCTACCATCCGTAAAGATGGTGAGCTCGCTGTTATTTTTTTGAACCACTTGTGCACCGTCGCCCAGACATAAGAACTTCGGCCCCTCCTGACCCGCAGGATGCGGCAGTTTTATATGGGCTTCCATTCCCTCCAATTCCCGGTCACCTACCACCTCCCTGGAATGTCCTTTTTTAATTTCATATATTAATGCTGCCTCCTGAATCCTTAAATCCAGGGGGAGCAGCCCAGCCAGGAGGAGGGCCGAGTTCAATGAAACAGTTCTGTACGCCCTAACTATCTTCTGCACGAAGCCGCGTTGCACCGAGTTCAGTAATTTTCTTGTCTGAACCTTTTTAGTAGCCGGTGCCCAAACGCTCGCTGCATAAAGAATCACTGGCTCCACCACCGCCAGGTATATGGTCCTCACTATCTCCGAATTAAGACCCCAGTTGATTTTCGCGGCCCTCGAAAGTTGGCCATACATTTTCTGGGCCTTCCTACATATATTTTTTATGTGCGCGTTGAATGTCAGTTTATTGTCAATTGTCAGACCAAGTATTTTAATTTCACGGGAGTAAACTATTTCCTCCCCGCCCATGGTTAGAGCTAGTGAGTCGTATTTGAGTTTGTTTGTAAACAATATGGCCTTGATTTTATGTGGCGCGAAACGCAATTTATTTTTGACTCCCCAGCTCCAAACATGCCCGAGGACGGCATTAGTTCGTCTTTGTACCTCCTGCGCCGTGTCTCTGGAGACAATGAGGACCACATCATCAGCGAATGCCTGGCAGTGCTCCCCTTTTAACTCCACTTCTTTCAGCAATGGATCCAGTAATATATTCCATAGGGTGGGACCACCGATGGATCCCTGCACGCACCCCTTTATCGTGTTTTTCGACCATTCTGCTCCAGCAAACCTGACGCGTACTGTTCTATCCTCAAGATAGTGGTCTATCAGTCGCCTCAGATTCGCTGGGCACCCGGTCTCCGCCAGTCTGCAGCGTATCGCCGGCCACCAAGCATTGTCGAAGGCTCCCTCTATGTCCAATGATACTAGCACGATCAGTTTTTTTAGCTTTAACTCATTCCTAATGTACTGCATCATGTCATAAAGGGAGTCTTCGGTACTGCGTTGGGGTAGAAAGCCGTACTGCTTGTGGCTGATGGTCGGCGTTGTGTACCATTTGATCTTTCTGATCAGCATTTTCTCCAGTATCTTGCCTAGGACTGGCAGTAGGCCTATTGGTCTATAAGACTTGGGATGCGTGTAGTTCTCCTTTCCCGGCTTTGGTAGCACGACTACCACGGCTTACTTCCAAAGTTTTGGGAAGCATGCCAATTCGAGGCACTTGTACGCCAAAGCCAGGAATAAGTCGGTGTCCAGAGTGATGGTAGAATTGCAAATATCTGCTGTTAGACCATCTATTCCAGGAGCCTTCTTGGGGTTGAAACTTGATGCGGACCATATCAACTCTTCCCTCGTGAAAGGTGGGTCGCATAGTTCACCTTGCGATCCTACGTTTACTCTACTCGCTAGCTCTCTGATCTTCTTATGGTCCGCATCATCGTTCTGAGTTTCATCCTCTGGACAGAAACTATCCGCTAGGATCCTGGCAGATTCCTTGCTCACCACGTTTACACCGTCGCAGATTAAGGGAGTCTCCTCCTGCCTGACTGCTGTTCTACCAATCACTCTGTATATCCCATCCCACATGGACTCCTTTTCCTGCTTGCTGCAAAATTGCTTCCAACTAGAGGTCTGGGCCCTTTTCATCTCCAGCTGGTATTTTTCTTTGCAAGTTATGTATTGCTCGACGACCCATTCTCTTCGAACTGGCGCCGCATATGATATACGGCGTTTTCTTCTGGCGACTTCCCTTTTGAGTTCACTGAGCTCCTCGGTCCACCAGGGCAGCTCTATTCTCTTCTTATTGCTCAATCTCGGCATGCTGCCTTCACAGGCATCAATTATTGAGTTTGTGTAGTTTTTTATATAGTTTTACAGTACTATTTTGCTATCTATTTCTTTTATTGATGTAACGTTCAAACTTTTATTTTGCCAAAGCTGAGCTAGTTTCGTATGAAACTCGCTCCAGTTTGCCTTCCTGGTGTTGAATTTTCTGGTTGTTCTTTTGATGTCTATGCCGACAGCCTTGCCGAGTTCGAGCTCAAACAGAATTGCCCTGTGATCCGAACCAATAACGTCTCCAGAAAGCCTCCAGTTCCCAATTTTTCCGAGAAGGTCCGTCGAGTAAGTCGTTATGTCGACGCAGCTGGAAAACCTTCTCCCACCTCTAATGGTGTCGAAGGTGGGCCCAGAACCTTTGTTTAAAATGTGCAGCTCCAATTTATCAAGAGCATCCGCCATTACGATCCCTCTGCCATTAGACTCTCGACTCCACCACTAGGTGCCCCAGGCATTTACAACTCCACCCAATACCACGTTGCTCGTTCGCAAACCTTCTTAATTATGGCCAGGTATGGCTCGATGGGTTTGTCACACTCCAGGTAGATCGACACCACCCCTATCTCCCAGGCTCCAGTTCTCAACTTGGCTACGCCTCCCCCTTGGACTATACTGCCTCCACCCATCTATGAGTCAGTTAGACCAGAAGATCACCAGCTGATCGACCCCGACGAAACCCGTATTGGCGAACACTAATCAGCTGGTGATCCTCAAGGTACCGCATGAGCTGGCAGTTTATAATGGATTCCATTATTTTGAAGAACAAGGAGGTGATGGCGATAGGCCTGTAGTTTTGTAGAATACAACAGTTTCACATGACAGCATACATATATAATTCCTTACGTCAATAAGTTTCGTGTTTCATTTTAGTAGTCCTGTTACTATATACAGGAAAGTATTAGAAATACCTCACGACTTTCGATTCGCGGCGAGCACAGTGTCAAATGTGCGAGATTTCAAAGTGAAATTTTACTATCGTTGCGATCTAGAAACCTAGATATTAGGGGAAATTGTAGCCTGCAATGAATCAAGGCATTTATCTTGTTCTAGTTATTGAGAAAAGTATACGTTCATTATTGATAAATACGTAGTACTTGCCTTAATGACTTATGAATTAAAATTTTTTGACTCAGAGCCGATTTTTCAAACAATAACCTGACTGAATATGAGATTGAAACAATTGAACTATTGTTTATTTTACTGCAGTTTTTTAATTTGTTTGCTTTGTATTTTATCCTATAAATAACTTTTATGAACATTATAAAAATCACATTGAAATTGAAATTACATTGAAATAATATGTAAGTACTACGTGTTGCGAACAAAATCTGTGCGGCAGTGCAGGCACGTGGAAGGTGGCACAGAAGTCTTTAAACTTTTGCAAATGTACAAACATGTAATATAACGATTTCTTATATTTACGTGAACACTACACTTTTAAATAAAACTAATTTTACGGATTTTAACGCGTATATTAACTTATTTTATATTCCCTACGTTTCGAGCAGGTGTTCACAGACGTCGGGAATAATACGTGTTCACAGACTGCAGACATTGACATTGGGACAATACACCTCAGTCCCCCCCGCCGTGACCGTGGGCGCTGTAAAGTGCTCGAAACGTCAGAAATATATAATAAGTTAATATATGCGACGAAATCCATAAAATTAGTTTTGTTTAAATGTGTAATATAAACTTATAATTACCGATACTTTTGTATCACGTCTTTTTGTTTTTATTTATTTTAGTTATTAAAATTAATTTCAGACAAAAACTATTGCTGGTACGGTAGAAAGAAATAGCTTGAATGTTATATTAGAAAATCCAAATGTTCGGACTTCTATTTGTTAAAATGTGACGCTGCTACAAATAAATATTGATTGAATTATTTTTATTTTGGTTTTCTATAGCAAGCAGTCCGCACTTAATCTTATAAAAAAGGTTTTGAAATAAATGCACTTTCCGCTACTTTAAACATATAATATGAGGGTGACAGGGTTGGCTATAGACGTCCGGTAGTTGATTTTAATTATGTTTTCAGTTTAGTAGGCTTGTTAGGGTTAAGCTTGAACCTTTTACACTGTTTTTGGATGTCGGAAAAGCGTTTTGAATTAATTACGATAAAAATAAATTTCACTAAAAATTGTGTATTAACGAAACGCAAATATGTCAATTTGGTCTAGTATTATGAATTAGGTGTCCGGTACTTGATTTTAATTATGTTTTCAGTTTAGGAGACTTGTCAGGGTTAAGTATGAATCTTTTACACTGTGTTTGGATGTCGGAAATGCGTTTTGAATTAATTACGATAAAAATAAATTTCAATAAATATTGCGTTAACGAAACGCAAATATTCGTGTGTCAATTAGGTCTAGTATTATGAAGTAACATCGAGTACTTGATTTTTATTATGTTTTCAGTTTAGCAGGATTGTCAGGATTAAGCTAGAACCTTTTATAATGTTTTTGAATTACGAAAATGTGTTTTGAATTAATTACGATAAAAATAAATTTCACTAACTAAAAATTGCATAATATAACGAAACGGGTCACTCATAAAAAAGTTAATTACTTGGACCCAGACAATCCATTTGTGGCTGAAGATGGGACTCATACCCAATGAATTGAGTCGCATTGGAGAGCAGTCAAAGAGGTTTTTCAGAAAACAAAATTATAACAATTCACATTACATTGTTTCATTTACCACTATCATAGCAGAGTTTAGGGTAACCTGACTTTATAGATAAGATAGGGAGAATCTGTACTAAAACCGTATCAGAACGCCCCGACTCCACGTAGTCTTGTCTGCCCTACCCCTAGAGAGCCCTAGAGAGTAGGCGCGGAGGGAGAGCAGCCCCCGTCCGCTGTGGCAAATCGCAGGCATCTGTGTGAGCCGTAGCGGCCGAGGCTGCAGGAGTGAGCATGGATGCCTGTGATTTGCTACGCAAGGGCGAAGGGGCTGCACTTCCCGCAGCGCCGAAGCCGTTACAGAAGTAACTTTGATTCAATATTCCTGTGTAAAAAGGTAAGGTTATGATTTTACAAAAAAAAATATTACTCATAAAGTATACATTTCCGCAACGGGGGAAGGGTGCCCAGGGCTTCCCCTTAACCTCCCCCTCCCCCCATCTGCCTCCCACCCCCTTGCGCGAGTACCGGATGTCTATAGTTTTACTGGGTGACACTGAAAGTTCTTAGAAAATCAAAAACTGAACCAACTCGCAAGTTATTAATCTTATTATATCTTTTCAAAATAGTGTCCAGTTATATCAATACATCGCTGCATCCGATGGAACCACTGAGAAAAGCACTTTGCCCACTCGTCCTTAGGGGTCTCTTCGACGGCATTTTGAAACGCAGACACTGCGTCCTCGGCGTCCATATAACGTTTTTCTCGAAGTTTTTCTTTTATTTTCAGAAATAAATAAAAATCGCAAGGCGCCATGTTGGGGCTATAGGGTGAGAAACCCAGTAATTCCACGTCTGACATCGCTTAGTAATCGATTGTTTGCTTGGCGGTGTGCGACGAGGCGTTGTCGTGGTGAAGGAGGATCCTATTGCGAGGTCGTTTCTCCCGAACTTTTTCCAAGATAAGTAGCAAAAAGTTGTTAGTGTACCACTCTGCAGTAACTGTTTTTCGATCCTCTAAAACAATTGTTGCGTAATGACCTGTCCTTCCGAAGAACCCCTTTTCGAAGGCCACCACCTTTTTGCCCACGCTTCGACCTCTCTTCAATTTAGTTGGCAACTCCTTGGAGGGAAACACCCAGACAGCAGACTGTCTCTTAATTTCAGGATCATAACATTAAATCCAGCTTTCGTCGAACACAACATTTGAGTCACCTCCGTTAAATCTTTGATTCATGTCATGACACTAATCAACACGACGGAGTTTTTGGGCCTCTGTCAAATTATGAGGTATCCACCGGGCACAAAGCTTCCGGACCGCTAAATGTTAATGGAAGATTTTGTGCATTTGAATAATACCAATGTCTAAGCTTGTCCGAATCTGCTGATAAGTCACTCTTTTGTCAGTCTCTATCATATGCCGCACAACACTGATGTTATCTTCAGTCGTCGCCGTAGAAGGCCGTCCCTCACGCAGATCATCGGTGAGATTATTGCGACCACGTTTAACCGCATTAAACCAGTTGTATACAGTGGCACGAGATAGGGGCTTCATCGTGAAGGGCCAATCGAAGTCTATCATAACTTTATTGCTGACTTAAATGACATCGAAAGTCACGAAAAATCATTGTACGAAAATTTTATGGCGTTAAATTCATGCTGACGTGACACAGACAATTTTCAATTTGCTGACAAACCGTAAACAAATGACAAATTAATAAAATACATACACAATAATATTGGCAAAGAGTTCCATTTTCAAAGTTTGAACTTATTTTTTTATTATATCATTTATAAGTGGCCAGTTGTAAAAACTTTCAGTGTTGCAATATTTAATTCTAAAAAGCTAAATTTCTTAAATTAAATACAAACGTAATCATAACATAATTTCATATTAAATACCTAAATTAATTGTAGTTTAAACTAATATGATTTTGAACATGTCCAGCCGTGGGCTCTTACGGACCAATAAAAAGAAGAATTAACTGAAGTAAGACCATATTAAATATTATTTTATTGTTATTGTTTAAGTTAAATGTTAGCAAAAAACGTATCTTTATGACTGAAATTACATATAATAAAAGAATCTAACTGCATACGATCAAAACTATAAAATGTAGGGATTACAAAAGCGACGTCAAACCAACGTGTTGCCTCGGCTAAGTAATCCAAGCTAGCAGCGCGGTGCAGTTTGATCATAAAATATCATTTAGGTGATACAATGCAATATTTTCATAGCTTTAATAGCAACCTGTGATATTACTGTGCACACTCTTAGAAAACAGATTTAATGAAAGCAAGTTTACTGATTTTATTGCGTTAAAAGTAAAAGTTAAGGTTACAACCTACATACGCTTTCCTGCTGGGCTCAGGCCTTCTCTTATTTCTGAGAGGGTTTTGGGGCAAATAAATGGCCGCCGCGATGACCCAATGCATGTTGGCGGACTTCTCACATGTCTCCTACAACACCCACGGGACGATAAATATGAGGTAGTGGATATTCTTACACCGCCATACGGTTGATTAGTTTAGAATAAACTATTGCAGGAAATCCTTCCACAAGATTGAAGCATGAGAATCAAGTCTCATATTTTAATTCGGTAGATAGACTTTTTAATTCCGAACAAATTCAATATATCTAATAAATTATCATTATACATACATTAATCATATTGAGGACTTAGGACCGTGCTTTGTGGCATTCCGTGAGTGTGGTGTTTAGCAGCGGATTTGTGAAGAGCTGAAATGATGATAATGACGATGAATGAATGAATCACATGGGGCCTACGGTTGGATTGTCATAGAATTAAAAATTTAAGTATCAAGCAAATATTATGCATTCAAGAAAAGGTAAAGGAAATGGATCGTGAGACATAAATTTGATTTTTTTATATATTTCTTATGTTAATAAATTAAAAGCTAATATGATTTTAATTAGTTAAGCCAAAATATCTTTTTCCTTTATTAAATCAAACATTAAAAGTTCTTCATAATTCATAGTTCTAAATAATGGAATCGCGCAGGAGTTGTTAATGAAATCATTCCATTTCAAAACCTTAAAAATTAGACAAACAACTTCATAATCTAGTAAGTTCAGTTTCATTCTATTTTATGAATTGGTCGGCTATGTTTTAAATTGGTTTTTTTTTTGCTATATTTTTGTAATATAAGTGTAGTTAAGTTGGTTCTGGATATAATATGTTTGCGTTTATAAACGAATTTCAAGATTTTGACATTTGGATACTAGCTGTGCCCCGCGGTTTCAACCGCGTCATCACGTGACCGAGGTGCATTTTATAACGGCTAGGGTTTAAAAGTCGTTCGCGCGCCCAGCCAAGTATTGAATTATTTTAATTTTACATTATCTCTTAAACTATGCGTCGAAATAACATGGTATAAAGAACAAAGTTTATCTTCATAAAATTGTCTTGACGATGAAGTAACTTTCGTTCGTAAGGATAAATAAGCCATGCCTAATAATAACGCTCATAAATCAGTTTTAAATTTTCAATATTTTTTGTCACAAAATACCAAATTATGGCTTATGTATAAGAAATAGACATATGGTATCGCGGACTTTTTTTACACAGCGTAAAGGTCTATATTTTTCTTGAACATTGTATTTACGTATCCCTAACGATAACACGAGCGTACGCGGATAAATAATTTCGGGAGTGCTTTTTCTTCTGACTTGCTTAACAAATATCCATATTTAAGGCTAGCTGAGTAATATAGCTTAATGCAAGATAGCCTGTACTATTTCACATGAATCTGGCTATAATATACAAAAATAATTTTTCAAATCGGACTGGTAGTTCCAGAGATTAGCGCGTTTAAACAAACAAAAAAACAAAAAACTCTTCCGCTTTATTATACTCGTATTATTAGTATAGATTATAGGGAAACGCCAAGTTAGTCGAATTTTAAATTATTTTCAAATCTCTTTTATTGTTAGAAATGTGTGTAGATACTAGGTTTTGAAATTGCTCAGCTGAATTTACCTTACCGGACTATAATTGACGGACTATAATGAATTTTTTATTTATAAAATATTTATATTTTAATTAATTAATATAATCAAATCTAGTATTTAATTTTATTCGTTAATCTAACATTAATAATTTGGAATTGGAACGTTTTCTTAATGGATTCAATTTATAAAAATTTAAAATACATTGTCTTAAGGTCCACCAATATTAGAATTTTGTTTTTAATAGAATCCAGTGTTGTTGATAGGGTTCTTATTTTTTACATTATATGTACTCTATGATATGGAAGTATTTGTGTTTATACAACCGTACAAAGTAAGTTTTTAAATCTTGTAAACGTTTTTGATTTAAAAAGAAAATGATCCGTCTCCAAAACAAATTATATTCAATACTTTATTGCGTTGTGAATACCTCATTAGTTTTTTGTTTTATTACAGTTGGTTAAGTAGTATTTATAAAAAAAACTTAGTTATTAGTCAAAATATGCAGATGATAGTACATTCATTTCCTTTTATTACGGTGATGTCATCTCTAGGCCAAAATACAACTAATGTTTTTAGGTACAGAGTCAATTATCAGAATATTTATTTAATTAAAAGAAGTGGGAAAAAGAGGTGAAAATAAAAGAAAAAGCGAAACTCTGCAAGTATAAGAGGGTATTCATTTGTTCGTCATTTTTTTAAAGAAAATATAAACATAGTAAAACAGAACGGAAAACATACAAGAAAGCATGTTTTATGATGGACTTAAAAAAAGGACGTAAAAATTTGGAGCTTATGCTCGAGCTCATTCGTGAGGACCAGTACACCTACAATCAGCACTTGTTCACAAGTGTGACTAAATAGTCTTCCTGACTGTTTATGATCTACCACTGGCTTTCCACCAATGCTCCAGTTGGCATGTAATTGTTGGTAGATTTGATTAGAATATAATCAAAGTGCTGATCGGCTTGGTTAGAGTAAAAATTAAACTGGCTCTAGCAATGCTGCTCCACTCACAGGGAAATTTAATCCCTCCTCATTCTCACTCTGCTGTGATTATCTTTTTATGTGTCTATCTTTGATCTTATTAATAAGCTTATATCAGGCATGGCTATGTAAATGAGATATGGTGCCTTAGAGTGAGAGAATGCCTTCTAACGAATGAGTGCCTAAGAGTGAGAAAATTCTTAACTATACAGAAAGAAAATGCCTTAGAACGAGAGAATGCTTTGGAACGGGAAAGCGCCTTAGTACGAGATATTGTCTTAAGGCGAGAAATTACCTACATATTAGCATGAAATGCTTGCAACGATATTATATCTGCTGCGCAGTTGACTTTCTAATTATTTGTGAAAGTTGATCAAGAGGACATCACGTTAGCATTATAATATACCTACATCATTGTTTTTTTATAGGTAAAATTTTGATAAATACATAGAAAATTCTTTATTGCACTTACGAAAAACATAAAACTGCACAAAACATACAAAATATTAAGAAAGAAGATTCAAATTGAAATTCAAATGTATATTTAAAGTTAGTTAAATGAGCGTTGCGTTTCACTAAAAACGATTTATTCCTGACTAGCTTTGGGTGGACAGGATTGTAAAACAGAAATCCAAGAGAAATCTAATAAAACAATCAAATTTATTAATTAAATTTTCCCAATTCTGAGCTTATCGCTAAAAGCGTTTTCCCAGGCAACCTTTGAAAAGACAGGATTGTAAAACAATAGAAATCCTTGTGAAATCTAATAAAATAATAAAATTTACTTAGTGATAATATTTCCCTAAAATCTCTGAACTTGAGGGGCTGTCAAGGAATATTAAGAATTTCTTTATACATATATGCATAGTATGAAGTCTTTATATCCGCTATCACAGCATCAACTCTTAGTATGTACAACTGAAAAAGCCTTTCAGTTGAAAATGTTTCGTTTAAAACAATGTTACTTGCCATCGCAGACTTAAAAAAACTTTTATATGGCATTATTTATGTAAAAAGAGCGTTTAGTTAAATTTGCACAATACATTTTATAATAGTATAAATTCCAAATTTCAAAACAATCGCATCATTATTCAGTGAGCTATTTTTGAATAAACAAGTTTGATAAGTCTTTTATAACAATGAAATTATTATACAAGGTCTGTCTATCAAAACCTTTATAATTTTTGATGGACACACAATAGACAAAGAATATAATAGTGGTTAAAATTATACATTCTTTGTTTATTGTTGTTATTAATATGGTAGGTGATCATTGCCAAGCCCGTATAATTAATTAAATAACATACGTTTTAAATCATTATTTTTAAAAAGACTTTATTTTGAATAAAAAAGGTTTCTTGCTAGTCCTCTTCATGACACAGGTTTTCTTGTATCGAGGTATTTTTAGTGGTAAAAGCATAAATGAATCTCAACAAGTATTATTAATAATATATATTGAATTAAATATTATATTCAATTCTATTCTATTGCATTATTCTTTCATACAGACAATGGAAGATTCGTTGCATGAATTATAGATGCAAACATAGTAGTTAAACTATATCGATGGCGAATAGTAGTGCTATATCAATGAGGCCCCCGAATTTGCAATGGCCGACCCCAAAAAGAAGGTATTATATTTATATATAATAATGATTGGCTATAAATTTTAAAAATCAGTTTTACGACTGTCGCAGCTGCGGTTGATAAATCAATTAAATTTGCATCTTTGAACAATTTTACACAGGCAGCGTTTCAATTCATCATAACTTGCAAAAGTTCCTCTTGTTTGGCCGAGAATAAACATTGCGATATTTACTATTTAAAAAATAGATCACAATTTCACAGTTTCAATGCACAAAATACGCTGATATTTCGAATAGCTAAATGTAAATGCGTATAGAAATGGGAAAATGTTTCTTAGAACTTATGTTGTAAATTATCAACCATTGAATAGGGTTCAAATTATCTATGTCAGCAACGTCCTTGCGGCCTATCTTAAATGATATTTTTTGATCAAAATTACCAGTAACACTGTAAAATTACTAATAATGTCGTTCACTACTCCAATTAAGCTTATTCTTTTTTGTGTTAGGAGTGGTCACTACAGTAGTCGAATGACAGATCGAACACACGACTTTAAAGTTTGGCAGTTCGTATTCTCAACCAATAGGCTTCTGTCGCTTCGTAGTAAAGGTAATATAGCAAAATCCCAGGGCCAGTAGACGTCACTTATTTTCTGAAGAACGAGATGTGTATGATTGAGTAGTGTTAGTATGTACTATGATCAATGCAAACCAGCTAGCTTGGCCAGAGAGCAATTTTCTAGGTATCAGGTTATGGTACGTAAAAATATTACGAAAACGTTACGTTCACCTCAAGTTGATTCTCTCAGCTAATTTTTACATAAATGTTAGATAATATCATTAATAATTTAAAATTAAAAATTTTGTACAACCGAATACTATTTAATAATTAAGAATAACTCCGAAACTTTTAGTCAGACCTAGATCAAATTTATATGGGATCTCATGAGAAGCAACAGCTTTCAATTAAAGGAAAAACCATCGAATTTGGTTCACCCAAAAGAAGTTATGAGGAACACATACAAAAAGCAAACAGTCGAGTTAAGTAACTCCTACTTTTTGAAGTCGGTAGAAAACTAGTCATCAATACTCCCAGACTTTCGGTCGGCAGTATCGCTTTGCAGACGCTTCAAAGCTCCCAAAAATTACTCAATTTCACATAAATTCTGAAGCTCCATTTTTATACGTAGGTCACTCAATAAGTTTTGAGATATACAAAAAGTATTCTAGATACTATTAATATTTATTGAACATCTTTTCAAAATATTCTCAATTATGCTCTATATAAAATTACATTCGCCTAAACCAACTCTGAAAACACTTTTACTAGTTTTTTTTTATAGGATCGGGTGACAAACGTGCACACAGTCCACCTGATGGTAAGTGGTTACTGTGACCCATATACATCTACATCTATCCTTAATAAAGACTCGAGATGCAGATGCGTTCTCACCCGTGAGGACTAAGATGGAATGCCTCTTTGCCAGTAAAAAGGGTCTCCGGTTCTCTACACTCACCATACGAAACACAGCAGCGTTAAGCTGCTATTTTACACTGGTTTTCTGTGAGAGCGTGGTCCCTCCCCGGTCGAGCCGACCCATTCGTGCTACAACCATAATATAGCTGCAGCATGGCTCTACCATGGAAATGGAAATCGCTTCTTCGTAGGCAGCCACGGTTTATTCGGCGCTTGAAAAAAACTTGCCTTTTATTTTTTCTTTGACTCTTGGGAACAAAAAGAAATTACAAGGAGTTAAGTTAGGGCTGTAGGGTGGGTGAATTAGAGTTTAAACACCAGGTTCCTCAATAAATGCTTTTGTTCTAAGGGAGGTATGTGAAGAGGCGTTATCGTTATGCAGCATGATTCCCCGAAGCCCGGTCTTTGGTTTTCTCTCTCGCATAGCCTGTAAAGCTTCGGGTAATTCAACTGTAGTATACCATTTAGAGTTGACTGACCTACAATTTCCCAGCATTGACGTCGACAAATGTCCGCTCTGTGAAAAAACCTAGCCACCATTTTTTTGCCGACGTTGCGAGGTCGTTAGTTCTATTTTTAAATAAATTTGCTTTTTAGAAACTTATAACACGGGTGCGTTCCATTTTTAAATTTCGAGCATCTCAAAACTTATTGAGTGACCTACGTATATGTTAGCCAGACAACAATTTTAAAACGTTTTACAAGAAGACAGACCGATCCATGAGATCAATTATCGCCTAGATATTAATACATGTCTCACTCACGCTAATGCGCGCGGAGGCATTAAAATTGGGTCTAGGGTATGGTTCACCCGTTGAATCGGTAAAAAAGAGCTTTAGAAAGTAAGTGAAATTGAGTAATTTTTTGAGAGCTTTAAAGCGTCTGTGTCTGCGATACTGCCGACCGAAAGTGTCTTGGAGTATTGATGACTATGATTTTTAACGATATTATCTAACATTCACGTAAAAATCTGCTGGGAGAATTAAAGTGAGGTGAGTAATTTTTTTACGTACCTTGATTACCTGATACCTGAAAAATGGATCTCTTTCCAACCTAACAGGTAGCCATGCAATCATAGTACATACTAACACTACTCAGTCATACCCATTTCGTTCGTCAGAAAATAAGTGAGTGAAGTATTTTTGCTACATCTTTAAGCAAAAGAATTCCGTCAGTGAATTTGTATAAAAAGTTGATCTGATATTTGCAAAACAAATGTCGGATCTGATATTTTCTACCGACTTCAAACAGGACGAGGTACTGAATAAGACTGTATGTTTTCTTTTTTATGTGTGTTACCTCATAACTTCTATCCGGGTAAACCAATTTCGATGATTCTTTTTCTATTTGAAAGCTGGTACCTTACATGTGGTTTTTGAGTTATTCTTAATAATTTATATTCAAGTAATTTATAAGTCATTTATATCAAGTAATTTATATTGTATTAGATTGAGAGTGTGTCGACGAGGGTTGCGTACCTTATACTCAGAATCACCGAACGGAATTCGCTGAAGGTCATACAGGTTTACGCACCAACCTCGGCACAGCTCGATGAGGAGGTGGAGGAAATGTATGAGGATATCTCTAGAGCCATGCATTCCTCCAAAACTCACTATACGGTGTTAATAGGAGACTTCAATGCAAAACTAGGCACAAGAGAGAACGTTGAGCTAAAATAGGGAAATTTAGAATAGGGCAACGGAACCCAAGGGGCCAGCAGCTGGCCGACTTCATGGAGAAAGAGGGACTCTTTATGATGAACTCTTTCTTCCAGAAGTGGCCCCACAGGAAGTGGACCTGGTCGAGCCCCGACGGTTCGACAAAAAATGAGATTGACTTCATTATGACGACCAGACGACAACTGTTCAGTGATGTCTCAGTGATTGCGAGGGTGAAAACCGGCAGCCATCACCGAATGGTTAGAGGCACACTGAACCTAAACGTTAAGTTGGAGAGGTCTCGTCTAATGAAGTCAACGCTCCGTCCCCCTCGTGTTCTAATCCAAAGTCCCGAAACCTTTCAGCTCGTGTTACAAAACCGTTTTCAGTGCCTAGAAGACTGCAATGAAGTGGACGATATGAATGACAAGCTCGTGGAAACTGTCCATGCGGTCGGAGCTAAGTTCTGCAAGACCCGCCGCAGAAGAACACATAAACTCTCCAATCACACTCTTAATCTCATGGCTGTTAGACGGTAGATGAAGCTACATTCTTGAACAGATTTGACAGCATACAGGCAACTGAACAGACAGATCTCCAAGTGCATGCGGCGGGACTTACGCAACTTCAATACAGCCAGAGATCTGTCTACCAGAAAGAGCCAAGTGTCAAAGCTGAAGACCGATTGTGGTAGCATCGTTTCTGACACACCTGAGATTTTGAAAGATTGAGAGGTTCTATTGGCAGCTGTACATGTCATCGTTGGAGCCACACGCAAGTGTGAATAACGATCCAAGATCGAGTCTTATACGACACTATTCCGAAGACATCCCGAACGTCAGTCTGATCAATATTAGAATGGCTCTCTAGCACCTTCAAAACGGCAAGGCCCCGGGCGAGGATGGAATTGCAGCGGAGCTTTTGAAAGCGGGTGGAAAACCGGTACTTGAAGTCCTTCAGAAACTCTTTAATTCCGTCCTCCATGGTGGCAATACTCCGGAGGCGTGGAGCAGAATAGCGGTGGCCGTGTTTCTCGAGAAAGGCGACAACGCTCTCTTGAAGAACTACAGACCGATTTCCTTTCTGAGCCGCGTCTACGTGCTGTTTTCGAGAGTCATTACGAATCGTCTCGCACGCAGACTTGAAGACATCCAGCCACCCTAACAAGCCGGTTTCCGAAAGGGCTTTAGTACCATAGACCACATACACACCCTTCGGCAAATTGTACAGAAAGCAGAGGAGTATAATCTGCCACTTTGCCTTGCGTATGTAGACTTTTTTTTTATAGGATCGGGTGACAAACGAGCACACAGTCTACCTGATGGTAAGTGGTTACTGTGACCCATAGACATCTACATCTATCCTCAATAAAGACTCAAGATACAGATGCGTTGTCAACCGTGAGGACTAAGATGGAATGCCTCTTTGCCAGTAAAAAGAGTCTACGGTTCTCTACACTCACCATACGAAACACAGCAGTGTTAAGCTGCTATTTTACGCTGCTTTTCTGTGAGAGCGTGGTCCTTCCCCGGTCGAGCCGACCCATTCGTGCTACAACCATAATATAGCTGCAGCATAGCTCTACCACGTAAAAAAAGACTACGAGAAATCCTTTGATTCCGTCGAAATTTGGGCGATGCTGCAGTCCCTTCAGCGGTGCTAAGTTGACTGTCGGTATATTGAAGTGCTGAAGTGTTTGTACAGTAGCGCTACGATGGCTATCCGAGTACAGAATCACAGTACGAAACCTATCAAACTGCAGAGAGGTGTAAGACAGGGTCACGTTATATCCCCGAAACTCTTCACCGCTGCATTGGAAGACTTTTTCAAGCTGCTGGACTGGAAAGGATGCGGTATTAACATTAATGGCGAGCACTTCACTCACCTCTGATTTGCCGACGATATAGTCCTTATGGTAGAATCGCTGGAGGACCTAAGCACTATGCTCAATGTCCTCAATAGTGTCCCGCAACGGATAGGTCTTAGGATGAACATGGACAAAACAAAAATCATGTTAAACGTCCATGTCACACCCATGCCGGTAGTTGTTGGGAGCACTAAGCTCGAAGTTGTTGACGAGTATGTTTACCTAGGACAAATAGTCTGACTAGGTAAATCCAACTTCGACCGAGATGTCAATCGACGGATTAAACTCGGCTGGGCAGCGTTCGGGAAACTACAACATATCTTCTCGTTAGACATACCTCAAAACCTTAAAACGAAATTCTACAACCAGTGCGTGTTGCCAGTGATGACTATGGATCTGATACGTGGTCCTTCACTGCTGGCCGTATGAGGAAGCTCAAGGTCGCTCAGCGAGCTATGAAGAGGACTATGCTCGGGGTTTCTCTGCGTGATATACTTCGAAATGAGGATATCCGCAGTATAACCAGAGTAACCGACATAGCCCAACGGATTAGTAAGCTGAAGTGGCAGTGAGCCAGCAATGTAGCTCGAAGAACCGACAATCTATAGGGAAGAAAGATTCTCGAGTGGCAGCCTCGTACCGGTAGGCGAAGTGTAGGGCGACCTCCCACGATATGGAGTGACGACCTGGTAAGACATGCAGGAAGTCGATGGATGCAGGTGGCTCAGGACTGTGCTTTGTGGCAGTCCTTGGGGGAAGCCCATATTCAGCAGTGGACTTATGAAAGGCTGTAATGATGATGAATTTATAGTGTACATTTTTTTTAAATTTTAAATTATATTATATAAATTCCTTTTAAAATTTGGGGTTTTAATACTTCAATACAATTTTAATCATTATTTTTAGTTCATACTTCTGAAACCTATGGTAAATATTACTTATGAATAATTGGTAAAGTATATTTGGAATGGCTTTTAACCAGTAGTAGATTAATAAGATCTGTTAACGAAGAAATCTAGGCAAAGTAGACCACGTATATCTCGAACTCTCATATTTACTACTATTCAAACCATATCTTATTTAATGAGTTTTCGATTGTAATGAATTTCCATTAGTTTCTTATTCACTGTGAAAGATTTATGATATTATAATAACACTTCAGCATTACTTTGGCAATGCGCCAAGATAAGTGTTCTAGTCATATAAAATAGAACTTAATTAAGATTCATTCTTTCATGGAATACTCGAATCCGAGAGTTTATGACTGGAAAAGTTATCGCTGTGCAGTAGGAAATTATTAAACCTACCCTTATGTAAAATCTAGTTATGATAAATGAAACATTTCTGACTTGAAACTCAGACTAGTAAAGACAGATAGGCGGAGCGCTGAGTACATTTCAAATGACGCTGAAACCAAGCCAAAACCATGCTCAGTTAATTGTTAAAACAACGCACTCAGCCACACGTATGTTTTCAACCCATACGATGCTTTCAGGTGCATGTGTGGCATCCAGCAGTAGACTTTAACGATTTGTTAATGTGAGTGCATGTCAAGTAGATGAGCATGGTTTAGGTGTCATTTGAAATGTACGCAGCACTCCGGCTATCTTCCTTTGTCGGTCTGAGACTGCAAAGTAAATAAAGCAAGTATGTTATCATCAGCCCTCCATCCATTGGTGAATGGATATTTTTTTTTAATATGGTCGAGCGTAGTTGTAAACTTCGCAATGAGCAGACTAGTAACACAAGATTTTTTGAAGTTCTCGGGGAGGTCACCCTTTTTTTTAATTTATACTACAAACTGCTTCATAAATGTCCCCTCTGAACATACATGTCTTTAATTTATTTTTTTTTAATTGAAAAAATCCCGCTGGGTTTTTTGCCAGGTCTTCCCAAAATAGAGGTTTTTCTGAACCAGTCGCTTAAGTAAAAATGAAATAGTCTACATTGAATAAAAAAAAATTCTATTCTATGCTATTTATTTATTTACAGAATTAGTTTTTAATTAGTTTTTTTTTTATAGAATTAGTGTGACAAACGAGCGAGGTTGGCTTACATTAATTTAAAATCAGTTTTATTTAAAATGTAAATCCTGACATCTCATGTTGTTAAAATAAGAAAAGTCAATTGTTTGAAAACATCATATGTTTTAGGTTTTTAGTTCTTTTTCTACCGACTTCAAAAAGGAGCCGGTAACCAATTGGACTGTATGTTTTTTTATGTGTTACCTCATAAATTTTTACTGGGTGAACTTGTTTTTTTTTTTATTTGAAAGCTGGTGCTGCACATGTGGTTCCATATAAATTTGATCAGGGTCTGACCAATAGCTTTTGAATTATTCTTAATAATTCATATTGAAGTCGGTTGTACAAAATTTTTAATTTTTAATTATTAACGTAAATTATCAACATTTCAAGAAGTCTTATATTTTATTACGTGGTAGAGCCATGCTGCAGCTATATTACTGGTATAGTTGTAGTACGAATTGGTCGGCTCGACCGGGGGAAGATTACACTCTCACAGAATACCAATGTAAAATAGTAGCTTAACGTTCCTATGAACTCGGGACCATGATTAGGAGTCGCGGTTACGACCTAAAACCGAGACCATAATTCCGCTCAACGAAGCAGTCCGAATGCCAGGCGAATACTACATATTGAATATAGCTAATATTACAGATTTTATCACTTTAAAAGTAAAGTTACTAAATTTTATCACGATATTTCGAGTTTAACGGCACTGAGGTGTGCTATGTTCAAAGTATTGATGACATAATTATCCTGAACAGCCTTCAGCTTTGAATAATATTTTTTGTCTAATCGACGCAGAACAAGCTTACAGTGCAATTATCTTGTATTCCCTTAGCAGTATACATGGGTTTGGATTGAATTAAATTAATCGTAGTATTCCAAGCCTCTTCCCTATTATATTTATATTCTTAATTTTAATAACCCCAAAAGCCTGAATTTGTGATTTATCAAATCAAATGTAATAGACGAGGTGTTCTTGAATATGAGGTGTTCTATTCTTTGAAGCTACACGTATTGCAGGGTGTAGTGCAACTTGTATTGATAATATTTTTACAGGTGTTGTACCAATCAACAAATCAATAATACAAAAACTTAGTTCAGATCACTGTGGACAACTGGTTTCGTTACCTTATATGCACAAAAAACAGGTAAATGAGAAAATTGTGTTTGTTCCTATTAATGCAAAACGCCTGGAGAGATTTAGAAGTAATATGTTAAAAATCCTTCCATCCCTTTCTTATAAGAACAATGCAGACTATTTATATAGAGAATTATTTACCTTTATAAACAATGAATTTAATAAAACATTCACTTCTAAAACATTCTCCAGAAACAGTCGCAAGGCATTTAATGAGTGGGCGACAGTAGGAATTCATAAAAGCAGACGAAGGTTATATGACCTTTACCATGAAAGATCGTATAATCTTTCCGATGCTTTTAAAGAATATGTAAAAAAATATTCTAAAATGTTTAAAAGAGTTTGCTCCACAGCCAAATCATTACATATTAGTAACAAAATTAAGACAGCTAAGAATAAAATTAAAATGACGTGGAGTATAATTAACAGCGAAACCGGTAAAGAGAAACCTCGTAATTCAAACTATCAATTAAAAATTAATAATGAATTGACTAAATCAAATCAAGAAGTTGCAGCGGTGTTTGAGAAATATTTCACTGATGTTCCTATCTTGACAACAGAGTCATTGAATGCTTCTCCAACTGTCGCCGAATCATTACTTAAACAGAATGTTAATACCTGTTTAAAAGAATTTAGATTTGAAAAAGTATTACCGCATAATATTGTAAAATACTTCAAAACCATTGATGTAAAGAAAACCGCAGATTTGTGGGGGATTTCCGTTACAGTGATTGCGTCCATAATAGATTTAATTGCACCTCATCTTGCTATTATTTTTAATACTTGTATCGATTCTGGTGTGTTTCCTGATTTAATGAAGTATAGTAAAGTAATACCTTTATTTAAATCTGGTAGTACATTGGACCCCGCTAATTAAAGACCTATTTCTGTACTACCAACTCTCAGTAAAATTTTTGAAAAAATAATTTTGGATCAATTGTTAATTTTTTTTAATACAAATAAATTACTTCATAAAAATCAATTTGGTTTTACAAGGGGTCGCTCGACGTCTGACGCTGGTGTTGAGCTTATGAAATATATTTTTAATGCCTGGGAGAATTCACAAGATGCCTTAGATGTTTTCTGTGACCTTTCCAAGGCTTTCGATTGTGTTCATCATGATACATTAATCAGGAAACTACAACATTACGGTGTAAAAAATTTGGCGCTTAAACTTATTACTTCATATTTAAGTAACAGAACTCAAAAAGTCGTCATTAATGGTAAATGTTCCTCCGGATCAGTAGTATCAATGGGCGTTCCTCAGGGCTCGATTCTTGGCCCATTCCTGTTCTTAATCTATATTAATGACTTACCTTATCTTGTAGGGGACAATCACGATATAGTATTATTTGCTGACGATACCTCTTTAATTTTCAAACTGAAACGGCAGTCAATTAAATATGACGATGTAAATAATGCTCTATCGAAACTAGTACATTGGTTTAACGCCAACAATTTGCTCTTAAACGGCAATAAGACAAAATGTATTAAATTTACAATACCTAATGTAAAACATTCGAAAACCAATGTGCTCTTAAATGGGGAGGAGTTGAGTCTTGTGGATACCACTGTTTTTCTCGGTATTACTATTGACGCGAAACTTCAATGGGGCCCCCATATATCTAAATTAGCAAGCAGACTTAGTTCTGCAGCATATGCTGTAAGAAAGATTAGAAGTCTCACAGATGTTGAGACAGCTAGGTTAGTGTATTTTAGTTACTTTCATAGCGTAATGTCTTATGGAATTTTGCTATGGGGTAATGCGACTGATATTGAAGCTATATTTGTTTTGCAAAAGAGAGCCGTACGGGCGATTTATAATCTAAATTGTAAAGAGTCCCTTAGAGAAAAATTTAAAGAAATAAACATATTAACTTTGGCATCGCAATATATTTATGAAAATGTAATGTATGTACATAAAAACATAAATAGCTTTAATAAGAACAAGGATGTTCATACCTTAAACACTAGGAACAAACATAAGCTTGTAATGCCACTTACAAGACTCCACAGAATTAGTAATTCATTTATGGGGCAATGTATACGCTTTTACAACAGAATCCCAGAACATGTTCAAAGTTTGTCAATAAACAAGTTTAAAAGTTTTATTAAAGAAAAACTGTACAAAAAGGGTTATTATAATATCAAGGAATACATGAATGAAAATAACCCCTGGGAATAAGGTGATCGCCACCATGCTGGTTCTATGAAAATTCATTTAAAATTGTATAAACAAAATTATTGTTAAGTGAAATTATGTTTAAAAAAAAAAAAGTCCCGCTGGGTTTCTTGCTGGTTCTTCCCAGGACAGAGGTATTTTCCGAACCAGTGGTAAATAAAATAATGACTTTCAATAAGTATTATGTAATAATCCATATTGAATAAAAAATCATTCTATTCATTCTATTCTATTCTATTCTACGTTCAGTCATTTAGGACTGCAGACTTTTTTTACAGGATAAGGCTAACAAGTGAGCACATAGTCCACCTGATGGTAAGTGGTAAGTGGTGGTAACCCATAGACATCTACATCTATTCTCGATGACGAATCAAAATACAGACGCTTTGTCACCCGTGAGGACTAAGATGGAATGCCTCGTTTCTAGTAAAAAGGGTCTCTGGTTCTCTACACTCACCATACAAAATAAAGCTAAAGCTGTAAGCTGCTATTTTACTCTGGTATTCTGTGAGTGCGTAGTTCAACTCCGCTTGAGCCGATCCATTCTTGCTATAACCATAATATACTCGTAGCTGCTGCGTGGCTCTATCACGTATAAAATGATGTAAAAATGATGTGCGATCATCATCAGGTGAGCTTTATTCTCGCTAACTCCTAGTTATTAAAATACTTAAAATGTATTTCACGATCGTACTAGTGATGGCAGATATTTTGATAATAAAGGGGGGTTCATTATGATCTTGATCTAGTTATGTTAAACAGAAAGTGTTATTTACTGACGAGTCTTATTCTTGTCTGAATTATACTTCAAGGCTCCTGCAGATGTACCTTTATTATTTTCATGTGCACATAGTAACTATTCTGCAATGAAAAAACTAGCACATTTCCTAGGATACTCCAAATTTGCTTTCTGGTGCTCGCAATCAAAATAGTAGCGCAAGTATGTGTTTTATGTCAATACTGAATATTTTTCTATTTGCTTTGAAAACTATCGGATATATTGCGACACTTATGAGTCACTGGTAGAAACAGGGTTTGGTAACAAGTAGAAATATTGAATAATACTCATTTTATGGATTTTATCAAATTTAATGTTAACTTTACCTGACGTTTCAGGCGTTTTACAGCATCTATGGTCGCAGGGGTGGTGAAACATCAGCAATTAAAAAAGGTAAAAAATAAACGCGATAAAATCTGAAATATTAGTTTTACTTCATGTATAGTAATCGCATTAAAATAAGAAATAATTAAGTTCTTACACGTAGTTAGTTTCTATGTCAGTTATTTTTAGAATAGATATCTCTTAAGTATGGCGGGGCCACAGTTATTTTTCTCTCTCACAAGGCAGCTACTTTGACTGGGAGAAAATGCCAAAAGGCATTAAGTCCGACCTTTGTAATCCTTTTATTACAGTGAAAAATAAAGTGTAAATTAATATATAAATAAATAAATAAATATAATGCTAATTTAATTATCACTATATGATAACTTAATAGTATGGGGTTTTACAAAGAGGGCATAAATGTACATATTGCCTCTATAAAATTAATTCTTATAACAATTATTACTTTACTTTTATTGTTTATTTCATTAATTCCTTGATACTTCACATTTTAATTTTAAATAGATTTATTTGTCCTCCTCTTATTCATCACATGCGCTCAAAATATTAACGTCATAAATATAAATATGTATGTAGGAGCGCCATTTATTCCAAAGAGTCGTTGAATTAGTTCTCGTCTGCTGCAAATGTACTGATAACGTAAAACAAAATTAAAATGTGTAAATGGTAAAAGATACTATTTGAGAAATAAATTTAAGAAAGAAAAATCTGCCGATTTAGAACTTCATTTTCTTATGTGGATATTGTGACCTATAGACATCTAGATCTCTCCTCAAATAAGGATCAAAATGCAGAAGATGGTTACTCCTGGGACTAAGATGGAATACCTGATATCCAGTAAAAAGTTTCTCCGATTTTCTACACTCACCATTCGAAACACAGCAGCAGTGAGCTGGTATTTTACGCTAGTATTCTGTGAAAGCGTAGTCTATTCCCCGGTTGAGATGAGACCATTCACGCTACAACCGTAATATACTTAGATGCTCTACCACGTATAAATCGATATTCTAAACGTATAAAGTTGATACCTAATCATTTACTAAATATAACGCTACTTACATGAATCATCCATGTCATTTATATTAGTAACCAGACGTATTTATTCATAGTTATTTGTATGTATAAATTATATATATATATATGTAAATATGTATATTGTATAAATATGTTTCATACGTGGTAGAGCCTATATTAGTAGCACAAATGAGTCGGCTCTCGACCACGCTCTCACAGAATACCAACGCAAAATAGCAGCTTAACATTGCTGTGTTTCGTATGGTGAGTGTGGAGAACCGGAGACCCTTTTTACTGGAAATGAGGCATTCGATCATAGTCCTCACGAGTGACAATGCATCAGCATTTTGATTATTTATTAAGAAAAGATGTAGATGTTTGTGGGTCACAGCAACCACTTACCATCAAGCGGACTGTGAACTCGTTTGTCGCCCTATCCTATAAAAATGTATACATGTGTATATATACATATAGGTTATATTTGTATGGTCTATTTGTTAGTTAAATATGTATATTACGTAGTTAATTATCACTTTTATTTTGATTTTTTTTAAATTATATGTTCCTACATCTACGTCAAATTCTCAAAACTCCATGGGTTGACTGGTAGATTATGCCTCAAGGTATTAAGTCCGCCCTTTGTAATATTTTGTTATAAGGAATGCAATAAAGAATAAATAAATAAATTATGACCAACAGAATTATAACTGCCCGCTTTACTATTTGATTTAGGCTATATAGTTGAAGAAAGGTATGATATACGAGTACAATCCATTTCTGCTTTTTGTACATAGGCCAATGTCAGAATTTTTTCGTGATTTTGTTAGGAAAATTGCGGTCGCTGTTATGTCGTAGGCCTACGCTGCTGAATAAGCGTAATAATTTATAAGAACTATTGTGCTGTTCACAATAACTTCTACAAAGATGCCTGTATTTATTCAAACGAAGATTTGAATATTAAGAGAAATCTTAGTTTTCTAACATCCGATATTGTCGTATAAGCGTTTCCTAAGAAAATGGCTCCTAATCACTACAAATAAGTTCATCTGTGTTAACGAGGTTACCATTTCTTTGAGCTTTGTCAGTTACTTCTGTTCTGCTGTGGATAGCTTTGATCAGTACTGATCGCTAAGTCGAGATTTGAGGAAAACAAAGCAGTACAAATATGCGCTGATGCCAATCTGTTATATTCTTTCCTGATAGTCACTTGACTTAGTAGCTGTAGCTGTTGACTTGTGTTAGAAATTAGAAAGTAGATTTGGCGAGTGAAAGATCTTTATAGGTTATAGACAAATATTATATTTTATTTTATTTTTTATATCAATTTACTGTTTAGTTACCATATATGATAACAGGAGTAGCTTAGGAACTGGACGTTTACTGTATATTTCATGGGTTCCGGCTGACACCATTGAATTGGTAATCGTAATGTTATCTGATGTTTGACAACGTAAATCGTGCCCACTAATCGTAATATGAGACCAATAGTGGGACAGATAAAGGCTGATGTTTTTTACTGCTATATTAGTTAATATTTACGTGTAATATCAGTTATGTTTACGTGTTCACTCATGTTTTCAGTTATGTTTACGAGCTCACTAACGTTTTATAGGTTATTTTATATGCCTTATAGGGAGTGGTATTCAAAAAAGATTGAATTTTTTTTCGATATGTATAAGAAAATTCAATATCTTCTTTCTACGTGGTAGAGCCATGCTGCAGCTATGTTATGGTTGTAGCACGAATGGGTTGCCTCGACCGGGGAAGGACCACGCTCTCACAGAAAACCAGTGTAAAATAGCAGCTTAACGCTGCTGTGTTTCGTGTGGTGAGTGTAGAGAACCGGAGACCCTTTTTACTGGCAAAGAGGCATTCCATCTTAGTCCTCACGGGTGACAACGCATCTGCATCTTGAGTCTTTATTGAGGATAGATGTAGATGTCTATGGGTCACAGTAACCACTTACCATCAGTGGGACTGTGTGCTCGTTTGTCACCCGATTCTATAAAAAAAGAATATCCTGTCTATCCCGTAAATGAAAAATGAATGAAAGTAAATCTAATAGTAATAATGCATAAAAGTAGTTTTCTCCATAAAATGTTTATTTTTAAAAGTTTCCAATAACATTACAAAGTTGTTAATGCAGCTAGTTTTAGGCCATTTGTTATGGGGTTTTAAGAAAGGTTTTACCAATCCAAGTGCATTTTATAAGTTAGTCGACTATTACTCTTTAACTTCTTAATTCTACTTAGCTGTGATATTTTTCCTTTTAACTTCATTATATATACTACTATTGTGTATACTTTCACATTTCCGAAAACAGCGGTTTAGTTGGTAAAGGGGGGGTGGGGTGGCACATGACTTTAATGAAAAATACCACTTTAAAGGTAAACATTTCGCAAACGGACCCCTGAATCGATAAGATGATGTTCCACACCCCCCATGATTTTGAAAGACCTATCCAACGACACCCGACATGATGGAATAAATGGGTAAAAAAATCATACTCCATTTACTTCTATGGTAAGTACCCAAAATAAAAATGTTTTTTAAGATTTTATTTCATAGTTTTCTAAAAGTGATTAATATTTATAACTATGCCAAATTACAGATTTGTAGCACCTAGGGACTCTGAGCAAAACCGCGCAAAGACGGACGGATGTATGTTGTATGTTCTATGTGATATGAACATATTTGTGCGAAAAATGTATATTATAATTTTTTTTAGTATATTAACAACTTTTATTGTATAAAATATTACAAACTATAATAATAATAAAAAAAAACTAAAACTAGAAACATAAATTATCATATAGTCCTACTCCCCGCGGTATCGTGCCAAGAACGCTGGCTGCGTTTCCCCGCTGAATGGCTATACTTAGCCTTTGAACGAGAAAAGAACCAGCCCTCTTATCACCAGCAGCAACGACCAGCCGCGGATAAAATTTATAAAGATATTATAAATATATATTTATAAAATTGCTACTAATATATAAAAATATATTAGTAGCAATTTTACCCGTAGTCTGAATGATCACTTTGAAAATAATTGATAATCATATATAATATAATAAAGCAGTAATGTAATGAAGTATGTACTATAAAATATTATAAAACTGCGCATAGGAGGTTGTAATTATTTTCTATGACAACTATAATATACCATGTAAAATCATGTAGTCTCCGATCGTATCTAAGACGGCCCTGCCATTACATTATTTTTAATAGACCACAAATCCTCGCGAAAGAATATCGATTTTTACCAAGGATGAGGCATGAAGCTATTGCAATTAAAAAAAAATCTCAATTTCAATAGAGAACGTTGCTGGGTACTGCGACCTGCTTGGGTTTCTGTAGTTAATAAAATCAAAACGAAGACCAGGCACACCACTACAAGACTTCAAGATGGGTACAGTAAGATCATTCTGCGCAGATCACATAGGTAATTAAAAGCTGAAGATACTCCGGATTAATTATGACATCGGGACGTCAAACACCATGGTAACAGGGGGTCTGAAGCAATGTCAAGGCAATTTTGTTATTCAGGTTCGTTTTTTTAAGCGTTTGTTTCAGCGAATAAATTTCTTTAAATTACCCAAGTATCCAAAAAAGTATTATTATTTAGCAAGATAAGACTACTTCTGTTGGATTTTTACTGAATGTACCTACGATTTTTTTAACCCTTTTTTTGACTTATTCTGTGTGCTCGCATTAATATGTGAAAGACACAAGAGATCAAAAATAGCTCATTTGAAATGTCTACAGTTGTGAGTAGCTCGATGGTAGTAAAACAGATTTTATAACATCCCCTTTACTTTATTTTACGTGGCAGAGCCATGCTGCAGCTATAATAGTAGTATAGTTGTAGCACAAATGGGTCAGCTCGACCGGGGAAGGACCACGCTCTCACAGAATACCAGCGTAAAAGGGCAGCTTGATACTGCTGTGATTCTTATGGTGAGTGTAGAGAACCAGACGCCGATTTTACTGGAAAATTGGCATTCCATCATAGTCCTCACGGGTGACGACGCATCTGCATTTTGATTCTTTATTGAGGATAAATGTAGATGTCTCTGGGTCACTGCAACCACTTACCATCAGGTGGACTGTGTGCTCGTTTGTCACTCTATACTATATAAAAAAATTAACACGTGGTTGTGGGATTCTTTTCTAATGTAATATATTTATTTAATTTATATCATGTTCTCCTGAAGAGGAAGAGGCGTGGAACTTTAATTTCATTCATTCATTACAGCTTAACAAAAGTTTACTGCTTTACATAGGTCTCCTCCATAGATTGATTCATAGGAGGGATATTTATTGTCGCTGCCATAAAAAAATGTTACTGCTCATCTCTGTTTCAATTTACCTGTGTACGTTCTTGTGAAAGATACGGGATAATATGAGGTAGTATTTTCTCTCACTCATTATATTTTCATTCATTTTTCATTACAGCCCTTCACAAGTCCACTGCTGAACATAGGCCTCCCCCAAAGAATGCCACAAAGCACGGTCTTGAGCCACCTGCATCCATCGACTTCCTGCATGTCTTACCAGGTCGTCACTCCATCTCGTGGGGGGACGCCCTACACTTCGCCTACCGGTACGAGGCTGCCACTCGAGAACCTTTCTTCCCCATCGGTTGTTGGTTCTTCGAGCTATAGGGCCGGCCCACTGCCACTTCAGCTTACTAATTCGTTGGGCTATGTCGGTTATTCTGGTTCTACTGCGGATATCCTCATTCCTAAGTTTATCATAACGTCATATCGTATCATAAGGTATATAAACGTCATTATATGGCGTGCTAATATTAATTTATTGTAGCTAGTAATATATTCTGTGCTTATATTTATAAATAATACATTAATATAACTGTTTGTTAATGCCATAGAATTATTGGACTTGTGCAGCCATTTAATAATCGAATCAAGTTTCAGATTCATTAGGGGATACGGATGTTTATTTTGGATATGGCAAGGGAAAATTTTCCTTTTTCACGTATCATGTCTCATGTAAATATTATAATATAATATCTGAGATATATATGAATGAGCTACGACTATTTAATTTTTTTAATAGGATAAGTAGGGCTAAGTGACAATATTTACAAACAGTAATAGTTCTAATGTACGAGCAAAGACATTTAAGTAGTTAGTATACCTATATATTTAAATCTCTTTGTGTAACAGGGCTCTTTCTTAAAAAAAGTTTATTAACAGAAATACCTCTTTCGTAATCTTTTTCTTAATATAGTCCCACCCATGGACTTAGAATATACTGACGACACAATAAAAGCAGTTATACAAAAATAAGTGATAGTCCTTCTGTAAATACTAGGAACAGACACAAGCTAGCTAGCTTGTGTCTGTTCTGTTCTGTTTTATTTTTGTGTACGTACATTACATTTTCATAAATGTATTGAGAGGCCAAAATTAATTAATTTCCTTAAATTTTTGTCGGAGTGACTCTTTAGGTTTTAAATAATAGATTATTATTAGCGTCAATCGCGTGTCCCGATAGCAAAATACCATACGACATTATGCTATGGAAATCAGAGACGTATTAAAAAAGAATGAAAATAGATAAATTAATCAAGTCTAGCTGTTTACACACTGGTAAGATTTCTAATCTGTTGCATATGCTGTAAGCATATGCTGCAGAACTAAGTCTGCTTGCTCATTTTGATATATGGGGGCTCCACTGAAGCTTCTTGTCTAGTGTTATTCCAAGAAAATGGTGGTATCGACAAGACTCAATTCCTCTCCATTTGAAATTACATTAGTATTTAATTGTTTGACATTCGGAGTCATGAATTTCATACATTTAGTTTTAGTGCCATTTAAATGCAAATTATTAACATTAAATCAATTTACTAATTTAGATGTAGCATTACTTACTTCGTCATATTTTAATAATTGTCGTTTTAATTTTAAAGTTAACGAAGTGTCATGAGCAAATAATACTATATTATGGTTATCCCCCACTATGTAAGGTAAGTCACTAATATACACAAGAAACAGAAAGGGGCCGAGAATTGAGCCTTGAGGCACACCCATTTGTACTATCGACCCGGAAGCCTTGTGTGCGAGAAAAAGTGACGAATATTACTGCATTATTCTATAACTTTTTGATAAACGGCTGGGAATTCGCGAAAAAAATTGGGTAGATGTATTAGGCACCGCAGACTTCAAATCAAATATGGAATAACACTAAAACTATGGTAACATCAGTTATCATTTTATTCTTCGGGGTCGGCGGTATATAATTTTCGAGAAAATTATATCCTGGATAGATGGAACAATGTCTACTCGACAAAGGTGGTTGAAAAAAGCTCTGAACTCGAGATTAGGGTAATTTTAGAAGATTACCGCAGACACCTTCCTTAACGACTGTCAGAATTTGTGCAGTAGTATTAATGCGTTATTGTATTTTATTTTATAATTCAGTAGTGAATTGGAGCTGCTGGCAATATTTGCCGCATATTGGACATATTTTAACCACATTTGACCAAAAGGTTCCAGAGAGTGGGTCCTATATAACGTTGCACTTCGCCGAGGCAGCCCCAGACGGAGATATCGGGACGAACTTCACCTTTTGTAACGATTGGACTCAAAACCTTTAAACCACGAAACTCTTACAGAA
Organism: Parnassius mnemosyne; assembly: GCA_963668995.1. NCBI lineage: Eukaryota > Metazoa > Arthropoda > Insecta > Lepidoptera > Papilionidae > Parnassius > Parnassius mnemosyne. Next base: position 12,918,250 of record CAVLGL010000159.1, read on the forward strand.
TATGGATCAAAAAAGCGTACATCAAAAGGGCCGTGGTACGCGAGTAACGCGAGTCCGAACCCCGCCTTCACCAATGAAATTTTTCATTGAAAAACCCTCTCAGAAATGAGAGGAGGCCTGTGCTCAGCAGTAAGACGTGTGTATACAGGCTGTAATTTTAACTTTATTCATACATCACACTTTATGATAAGTAATTGCTACCGCTCATAACCATCGCGGTTTTTTTTTAATCTTTAAGAAAGGAGTAGGATTCCTTTTCTTGAAGCTCCCTAAGTAACATCAGTCCGTAAAAATTGCTGGGAATATCAGATTGTACACATTTTTCGTTTTTTTATAGGATAGGGTGACAAAAGAGCACACAATCCACCTGATGGTAAGTGGTTGCTGTGACCCATAAACATCTACATTTATCCTCAATAAAGAATCACAATGCAGATGCGTCGTCACCCGTGAGGACTAAGATGGAATGCATCTTTTCCAGTAAAATGGTTCTCCGGTTCTCTACACACACCATATGAGACACAGCTGCGTTAAGCTGCTATTTTACGCTAGTATTCTGTGAGAGCGTGGTCCGGCTGAGCCGACCCATTCGTGCTACAACTATACTACTAATATAGCTGCAGCATGGCTCTACCACGTTTAAACATGTGTCGTCGTCGTCGTGTGAGGCAAAATTGCACAATTCTGTACTGTCAAACATCCAGACATTGTATTGATGGAATTATGAACTACTCCACAACGTGCAAGTGTTGATCTTCAAAGGAATTTCATTGAGGCCGTGTTGGATAAAAATATCTTCTTTTAGGCACGATATTGACGCTCGAGAATTGATTCCTCTCGAAACAGCATACGCTTGAAGAATAATAGACGCATACATGAAATATGTACTCAACTTAATTTTGAATCGAATAAAGTGTTAAAATAAAATATATTAATTAAGATAAAAAAAAATGATTTTATACGTGGTAGAGCCATCCTGCAGCTATATTGGTAGAATAATTGTAGCACGAATGGGTCGGCTCGACCGGGGAAGGACCACGCTCTCACAGAATACCAGCGTAAAATAGCAGTTTAACACTGGTGTGTTTCTTATGGTGAGTGTAGAGAACCGGAGACCCTTTTTACTGGAAAAGAGGCATTCCATCTTAGTCCTCACGGGTGACAACGCATCGGCATTTTGATTCGCAAACGAGGATAAATGTAGATGTCTATGGGCCAAAGCAACCACTTACCATCAAGGGGACTGTGTGCTCGTTTGTCACCCGATCCTATAAAAAAAAAACATAATTTAATTGCCGGAAAAAACTTTGACGTTCGAGTTGTCTTTTGTTTTAAGCTATAACCTTATAATATTTTTCGATAATATGAAAGAATTCTTCAATAATATGTAATTGTCCAGTTATACACATACGTATTATCTAATTGGATTCCTAATCTAGCACATTTTTATTATGATTCTTTATTTCTGGAAATTAAGCAAAACCGTTTGAAATAAAGTTACTTTTTATTTAATGAATGTCATACGCCTAATTCTTGCTGGACAAACATGCATGCAGTGGAGAAGGGGAAAATCCTCGCTTTACTTCGAGTCGAAGTTTGATATTTTAGTTTTTATTTAACTTGCAATGTTTGTGTGTTAAATTGTTTGGGTCAAATCTTGCAACTGTATTAAAAACAATTATACCCAACTTATTGAGCTGAAATTATTTTTTTTATTTTTGGAACTTTTTACGTGATCAAAATAAAAGAAAATATTTTTTATATTGACGTTTTACGAGTATATAGTACTTCTTTTTAATATTGTACAATTTCTAAGTGTAAAAAGTTTCCAAGCGCTGAGAACCCTGAACAAATAGAATAAGATCAGGAGCAGCTTGCGTTACGCATACAACAAACAATTGAGTTGAAGAGAGAAAATATAAAAACGTCCATAGGGACCGGTATTTCCGTAGAAAACTTGTTTTCCCTCTTTAATTTTTATTAAATTTGTTATATCACCTGGTTAGAGAATTAGGCTATTATTATTACCAACGTATTTTGATATCGATTTACTGAAGTTATATTTCTAATTCAGGCGTAAGGAACCATGATTTACCATCAACGAGCTGCTTCATAGAGCCAAAAAAACGAAGTATACATGTGTTAAACCATATGTTTAAAGTGACGCGATACTAAGTTATTTTTTTTTAATTTTACTAAGCATCGGTGTTTACTTTTTTAATATTCAATGTACGAGTACATAATGACTTAACATGATGTTGCAGTTTAAGTGTTAATTGAAACCCGTGTGTGTTCATTTTGCAATGCTATATAGAAACATGTTCTGTATAATCAAATAGCAAAAATTTAGAACGTAACCAATACAAATGTGCATTTAGGTATGCCCGCAGGCGTTCGTGCATTATTCCACGAGTACAAGACAGGTTTGTTTCAATTTGAACTTTTATACTGATTATCACCTCTCAATACTCGACATCTCAAACTATGGCTAAAATGCCATTCCACACATTTTCTACACAGGTCTTTGAACTTGAAACGTAAAGACATGTGTTGGGATAGTGGGATCAGCCAGTGTGTAAGTCTTCCTCTACCAGAAAATTGAATAGTTTATTGATGTTGTGAGGGTTTGCTTACTTTACGAAAATATATCAATATAAACAGTCAGTAAAGTTAACAGTTTACACGTTATTCAATGTTTCTATGCGGTTTAATACACGCCAACGTACCTCGTTAAATCTGAATCCTTCCTAAACAATCATAACCATGTTTCCGCAGTTATCGTAAAATTCATGTTAGGAAAATATAGCTTTAATAATATCGCAATTATTTTACACGTGGCAGTGTCACGCTATAGCTATATTATGGTAATATAGCTTATTATGATTTTAGCACAAATGGGTCGACTCGATCGAGGAAGGACCACGCTTTCACAAAATTCCGGCGTAAAATAACAGCTTTTTCACGTGGTAGAGCCATGGTGCAGCTATATTAGTAGTATAGTTTTAGCACGAATGGGTCGGCTCGACCGGGGAAGGACCACGCTCTCACAGAAAACCAGCGCAAAATAGCAGCTTAACGCTGCTGTGTTTCGTATGGTGAGTGTAGAGAACTGGAGACCCCTTTTACTGGCAAAGAGGCATTCCATCTTAGTCCTCACAGGTGACAACGCATCTGCATTTTGAGTCTTTATTGAGGATAGATGTAGATTTCTATGGGTCACAGTAACCACTTACCATCAGGTGGACTGTGTGCTCGTTTGTCACCCTATCCTATAAAAAAAAGCTTTATGTTGCTGTTTTCCGTATGGTGAGTGTAAAGAACCGGAGACCCTTTTTACTGGAAACGAGGCATTACATCTTAGTCCTTATTTGTAACAAGTCATCTGCATTTTAAATGTAGATGCCTACTGGTCAGATCATCCATTTACCATCTGGTGGACTGTGTGGTCTTTCGTCACCCTTATTCTATAAAAAAATATACAAGATGCTTAATACTCTACACGAGACGCGATCATTAAAAATACTTGAAACGTAAGTTAACTACAATTTTGCATGTTATTTTATTATTGTCATCAATATCTTAAACAGATTTCTCTGATCTTTGTCTTTTTAAATTTAGCAATTGCAGTATCAGCCTTGTTGCTAAAAGCAGACCTGTATATTATCGATGTATGATCTAATTGCAAAAGCATTAAGTCGGAAATAAATTATACTCGTATTACAGCCGTGTAGTAGCGACGTAAGAGGATCGTAAGAGAATAACTACTCTACGAAAGAAACGTAATAAGAGCCTCGGATTCTAATTTGGCACTCCAATATATCAAGGACTGCTCATAAAAAGTAATGAAGAGTTGACTTCTCATAATGAGCTCCTAAAATTAAAGTTCCTAAAAGAAAACTGCATTAGGATATGGGAAGCAGCATTTGCCTAATAACAACTCAAAATTATAAAAGCTGCGGTTATCAATAAGGGAAAAATGTTTTGTATACATAGACTTGTAGCATGCAGGATTCGAACCCGCGGCGCCTATCATTTAGCTACTGCGTTTCTCAAACTAAAATGAAACTCAAAATAAGCTACCTAGCTCGAAGAGACCTTTTTTATTATAATATGGGTGTAAACAAGCACACATTCCACCTGATGGTAAGTGGATACTGTGGCCCCTAGATATCTCCGTTTATCCCTGGTTAAGAATCATAATGCAGATGTGTTGTCACGCCTGATTACTAAGATGAGGACTAGTTTCCACTAAAAAGGGTCTATGGTTCTTTAAACTCACCATACGAAACACAACATTAAACTGCTATTTTGCGCTGGTATTCTGTGAAAGCGTGGTCCTTCCCCGGTCGAGCCGACTCATATGTGCTACAACCATTATACCTAATATAGCTGCAGCATGACTCTACCACATAAATTACTATTCCACACGTATTTATTACCACTATCTTACTTTATGTATTAGCTTACGTTGTGTATACATTTTTTTGCTAGTACTTATTCTTAGCAAATTATTCTATTACATAAAATATATAAGCAATTAACTAGTTAAGTAATAAATTGATATAAATTATTTTTTACTAAATATTTATTCAGAAGCTTACATATTCTTTGAATTCCAAAACATTGTCTTGGAATTTCTTTCGATGTAATAGCTTATTCAATTTGTCTAAGCCTCTTTATACGGCAACCAGAATTGGGGTCTCTGGCTGTGAAATCTAATCTGCGGCAATGTAATCGAGAAAAATCGTTTTCTTGATACTGAAACGTGTCGTATAGGATAGTGGGATCAGTCAGTGTGTAAATATTCTTCTACCAGAAAATTGAATAACGTATTGATGTTGTGAGAGTTTTCTTACTTTACGAAAATATCTCAATATAAACAATCAGTAAAGTTAACAGTTAACAAATTACACGTTATTAGATGACTGTATCAATAATATTTTTTTTAAACTTTACTTCCATGCTGGAAATTTCTCCTTTATCGTATAGGCGTTTTAGATTGTTGAATTGCACAATGAGGATAATGAGAATATTCACAGCATAACCAAAGCAAACCAAAAATTCCAAGGAATCTGTAAGTTGCAGTGGCAATGAACCGACCCTATATATTTCGAAGAACCAAAAACCGATGGGGAAGAAAGGTTTTCGATTATCAGCCTTGTACACCTCCGTACAGATAAGCAAATTGTAGGGCGGCCCTCCACTATATGTAGTGATGACGTAATAAAAGAGAATATAAATATATTAATAATACACATAGATATTTAAAACAAGGTTATATACTATGAGACATTTATAAGGTAAAGAAAAAATAAGTAGGAACTTTCTAAATTAAAACTCTCGTCGTTAATGAATTCCATTATTAGCTCCAGAAATAGCATAGTTTTTCATTGGGTACTTCAGAGAAAAATTTTAGGCTAAAACTCGTAAATGTCAATTTGAATATTTAAAGGTTATATTCTTTTTTTAATTATAGAACAATAAATATTATCTTTAAAAAATGGGGGTAACAAACGACCACACAACGTGATGGTAAGTAGGTGCTGTTGTGGTGATGTGGCCCGTAGCTATTTTTATCATTAATTAAGAATCAAAATTCAAATGCGTTACCATTCCTGAATTATTATATATAATGCCCCGTTACCAGAAAAAACATTTTTATAAAAAAACTTAAAGTCGCTCTCATAGAAAGCCAGTGTAAAATAGCATACTCTTTTTCTGGAGATAAGGCATTCCATCTTATTCCTCAGGAATGCCAACGCAATTTGCATTTTGATTCTTAATCGGGGATGGATGTGGATGTCTATGACTGTGTGCTCGCTTGTCACCCTTATTTCATAAAAGAGCGTCTCCGGTTCTCATTATTTACCATACAGAAAGCAGCTAGCTGTACTAGTGTGAAATAGCAGCCTTAGCCATTGTTTCATACTAGTACAGGGCTTTGAATACCTATAAAATGGTGATGATGTTATCAATTCCAACCTAATGTTGCGTTATAACCAAATGTAACGTTATTATGATTTAACGTTAATCATAAAAAACGAATTGAATGAGAAAATTTAATGAATGACGGTCAAAATTCGATTAAGGCTTTTCCGTTGTAAGAAAAATAGCTTTAATCGTCACAAGAAATCGTGATGTAAACGAGATGGAAATATCGACATTTGTCGAAAAACAGAAGATATTTCAGGCATTTCCTATTAGAAATCCTATGGAATAGTCACCTGTCACGACACCTACGGGATGAAATGTGGTGATGTATTTCTCTTACGTCCCTCATATCGTCCCGAGTGTGTCGTAGAGAGAAAATGAAACAGGTGATGGGCAGCAGCTTTTTCCTGATAACAAATCGAAATAATAAAGGAACTGCGGTAGTAAACCCGTGACGGCTCCGTGGCGCAGTGATTTAGCAATGAGTTGCGTTACGGAACAAGTATTTGTATGGGCTACAAATTATTGTTCCGGGTCTGGATGTTTGGCCTTGTGAAATTTGTGTTTATAAACTGCCTCCACGGTACAGGAGAGAATCCTAGTGTGGGGGTAACGTTTAAAAAAAAACCCGCTCGTCAATCGTGGTAACTATAGCAAAATCCTCCTATGAGGCAATCTTAAAGGAGTCCTTTTCATATTCAGAAGTGGAATTTTATAGGCTTCAATGAATGGATGGATGGATGGATTCTCTTATGCTCCCAAGACAGTGCAAACCAACCCCCCAAGAAATAAAAATGGCATTTATATGCTCGGTAGCGCAGTGACTAATCGTTTACCTTTGGTGCTCAGCGCCGAGGATTCGAATCCCGCGTGTAGCAAAGTTTGTATGGCTTAAAAATAAATGGTCCGGACTTGGATTTAAGTTGTCCATGTGAAATTTATGCGTGTTAAAATGTATTTACATCCATTTCACCCTTCTATTCCTCCCTATCTAAAGGAGAAGTTTAATTTTGTGGGGCTTTCGAGGGAACTTTTACGCTCTTCAAGAAAATTCATTTTAAGTGAAGTTCTTAAAGGAATTCCATCAGCGGCTGGTCGTTGCTGCTGGTGATAAGAGGGCTGGTTCTTTTCTCGCTCAAAGGCTAAGTATAGCCATTCAGCGGGGAAACGCGGCCAGCGTTCTTGGCACGATACCGCGGGGAGTAGGACTATATGATAATTAAGTTTCTAGTTTTAGTTTTTTTTATTATTATTATAGTTTTTACTTAAAATATTGTAAATTTGATATATTTTAAATGTACCATCATCACATCATTTTTAATAAATCTTTTACTGTCCAGTCTATTAAGCTCTGGAAAGCCCTACCTTTGCATATACGTGAAGCACAAACTATTGTTATCTTTAAGCGACTACTTAAAGAGCAATACTTGTCTCAATCGTTCGGACACCGTTAGGATAAATTGTGTGATTATGTATTTATTGTATCTATCAGCTTTATATTATTGTTTGAGGAATTTTGTAATTTATATATGTATTTTTGTGTAGATATGTAAGTTTGTTTATATATTTATATATATTTATGTATATATATATATTATATGTTTTACTTTATCTTTTAATATATGATAGTAATTTATATTATTTCATGTATTAGTTATTTATATGATATTTTTTTGCATTTATTATTAATAGATCGCATTTATTGATATTATATATTGTATTTTTATATTGCGCCACCTACCACCTACCTATTCATTGTTTTATTCCTTTACACCTTTGGTTGCCTGGAAGAGATCGCTATGTAGCGATAAGGCCGCCAAATTGTACATAATATAATCTGCTTTTTGTTATGTCATTTGTATATTTGTTCGTGGTGTACAATAAAAGTATATTCATACATTTACGATCTTTTTTTTAATTTTATAAACTTTGTACACTTTACGTCTACACTTAGTCCACTCCATTACACTCTATCATTCTATTTAAATTTGAATAACACTAAAACTATGGTAACATCAGTTATCATTTTATTCTTAAAGATTATATTTATTCTTCGGGGACGACGATATATGGTTTTCGACAAAATTATATCCTGGCTAGATGGAACAATGTCTACTCGACAAAGGTGATTGAAAAAAGCTAGCTGAAGCCGAGATTAGGGTAATTTTAAAAGATTACCGCAGGTAGCAAGACACCTTACTTAACGTCTGTCAGAATTTGTGCGGTAGTATGAATGCGTTATTGTATTTTATTTTATAATTCAATAGTGAATTGGGACTGCTGGTCATATTTGCCGCATTTTGGACATATTTTGACCACGTTGGAAACGTTCCAGAGAGTGGGTCCTATACAAAGTTGCACAACGCCGAGGCAGGGCCAGACGGAGATATCGGGACGAATTTTACCTTTTGTAACGATTGGACTCAAAAGCTTTAAACCGCGAAACTCTTACAGAATATGGAACAAAAAAGCATACATCAAAAGGGCCGTGGTAGCTCAGATGGATAGCGCTCGCTGTAAATTTCACAGTACGCGAGTAACCCGGGTTCGAATCCCGCCGTTACCAATGAAATTGTTAATTGAAAAACCCTCTCAGAAATGAGAGGAGGCCTGTGCTCAGCATTAACACGTATGTATACAGGCTGTAACTTTAACTTTAAGCATACATCACTCTTTATGATAAGTGATTGCTCCCACTCATAAACATCGTGTGTTTTTTTAATCTTTAAGAAAGGAGTAGGTTTCCTTTTCTTGAAGCTCCCTAAGTAACATCAGTCCGTAAAAAATTCTGTGAATAGCAGATTCTACAAATTTGTCGTGTGAGGCAAAATTGCACAATTCTGTACTGCCAAAAATGCAGACATTTTATGGATGGAATTATGAACTACTCGTACTTCACAACGTGCAAGTGTCAACGCTCGAGAATTGATTCCTCTCGAAACAGCATATGCTTGGAGAAAAATGGGCGCATACATGAAATATGTACTCAACTTAATTTTGAATCGAATAAATTGTTAAAATACAATATGTTAATCAAGAAAAAAAAACATAATTTAATTGCCTTGAAAAAACTTTGACGCTCGAGTTCTCTTTTGTTTTAAGCTATAACCATAAAATATTTTTCTATAATATGAAAGACATCTTCAATAATATGTAATTGTTCAGTAATATACTATTATTATCTTTCAATATATAGTATTATCGAATTAGATTCCTAATCGAGCACATTTTTATTAAGAATCTTTATTTCTGGAAAATAAGCATAACCGTTTGGAATACAGTTACTTTTTTATTTACTGAATGTCTACTTTACTACTACTTTACTAACTTTACTTGAATGAATGTGTGTATTTACTGAAATGGGACAAAAGCAGCGGAGAAGGGCAAAATCGTCGCTTTACTTCGTGTCGAAGTTTAATATTTTAAGTTTTTATTTAACTTGCAATGTTTGTGTGTTAAATTGTTTAGGCCAAATCTTACAACTGTATTTACAAACTATTATACCCAACTGATTGAGCTGAAATAATTTTTTTACTTTTCGAAGTTTTTACGTGATCAAACTAATAGAAAATATTTTTTCATATAGACGTTTTATATAGTACTTCTTTTTAATATTGTGCATTTTCTAAGTGTAAAAAGTTTTCCAATTGCTGAGAACCCTGAACAAATAGAATAAGATAAGGAGCAGCTTGCGTTACGCATACAACAAACATTTGAGTTGAAGAGAGAAAATATAAAAAGGTCCATAGGGACCCGTATTTCCGTAGGAAACTTGGTTTCCCTCTATTATTTTCACTATATTTGTTATATCACTGGTTAGAGAATTAGGCTGTTATTATTACCAACGTATTTTGATAGCGATTTACTGAAGTTATATTTCTAATTGTGACGTAAGGAACCACGATTTACAAACAGTGAGCTGCTTCATAGAGCCAATAAAACGAAGTATACATGTGTTAAACCATATGCTTAAAGTGACGCGATACTAAGTTATTTTTTTTAAATTCATTAAGCATCGATATCTACTTTTTTCATATTCAATGTACGAGTACATAATGACTTAACATGATGTTGCAGTTTAAGGGTTAATTGAAACTCGTGTGAGTTCATTTTACAAAGCAATAAAGAAACATGTTCTGATAATCAATTAAAAAGTTTTAGAACGTAACCAATACAAATGTATCATATACAGGTTTGTTTCAATTCGAATTTTTATACTGATTATCACGTGTCAATACTCGACATCTGAAACTGTGACCAAAATGCCATTCCACACATTTTCTACACATGTCTTTGAACTTGAAACGTAAAGACATGCGTGGGGATATTGGGATCAGCCAGTGTGTAAAGCTTCTTCTACCAGAAAATTTAATAACCCATTTATTTTGTGAGAGTTTTCTTACTTTACGAAAATATATCAATATAAACAGTCAGTAAAGTTAACAGTTAACACGTTATTCGATGTTCCTATGCGGTTTCATCCAAGCCAACGTACCTCGCCACATCTGAATAATTCCTAAACAATCATAACTATGTTTCTGCAGTTATCGTAAAATTCAAGTTAGGAAAATATTTTACAAGTGGCAGTGTCACGCTACAGCTATCTTATGTTTTTAGCACGAATGGGTCGGCTCGACCGGGGAAAGATCACGCTTTCACAAAATTCCGGCGTTAAATAACAACTCAATGTTGCTGTTTATCGTATGGTGAGTGTTGAGAACCGGATACCCTTTTTACTGGAAACGAGGCATTACATCTTAGTCCTTATTTGTGACAAGTCATCTGCATTTTGAATGTAGATGTCTATGGGTCACATCATCCACTTACCATCTGGTGAACTGTCTTTTGTCACCCTTATTCTATAAAAAATATACAAGATGCGTAATACTCTACCAGAGACGCGATCATTAAAACTTACTTTAAACGTAAATTAACTATAATTTCGCATCTAATTTTATTATTGTCATCAATATCTTAAACATTTCTCTACGAGCTTTGTCTTTTTAAATTTAGTAATTGCAGTATCCGCCTTGTAGCTAAAAGCATACCTGTATATTATCGATGTGTGATCTAATTGCAAAAGCATTAAGTCGGAAATAAATTATATTATAGCCGTGTAGTGGCGACGTAAGAGGATCGTAAGAGAATAAGTACTCTACAAAAGAAACGTAATAAGAGCCTCGGATTCTAATTTGGCACTTCAATATATCAAGGACTGCTCATAATAGTAATGAAGAGTTGACTTTTCTAGGACTACTTTTCTTTTTTTTTATAGGATAGGGTGACAAACGAGCTCTCAGCCCACCTGATGGTAAGTGGTTGCTGTGGTCCATACAAATCTACATCTATCCTCGTTTGCGAGTCAAAATGCAGATGCGTTGTCACCCTGTGAGGACTAAGATGGAATGACTCTTTTCCAATAAAAAGTGCTATTTTTACGCTGGTATTCTGTGAGAGCGTGGTCCTTCCCCGGTCGAGCCGACCCATTCGTGCTACAACTTTACTACAAATATAGCTGCAGCATGGCTCTACTACGTTTAAGACTTCCCATAATGAGTTCTTAAAATTAAAGTTCCTAAAAGATAACTAAATTAGGCTATGGGTAGCAGCATCTGCCTAGTAACAGTAAACATGTTTCCGTTATTGGCAACCGCAGCTTTAATAATTTTGAGCTGTTACTAGGCAGATGCTGCTACCCATATCCTAATTCAGTTATATTTTAGGTACTACAACCATTATACCTAATACGGCTGCAGCATGGCTCTACCACATAAATAACTATTTTACACGTATTTATTACCACTATCTTACTATTCCGCATGTATTAAGCTTACGTTGTGTATACATTTTTTTGTATTTTGCAAGTACATATTCTTAGCAAATTATTCTATTACATAAAATGTATAAACAATTAACTAGTTAAGTAATAAATAGATATAAATTATTTTTACTAAATATTTATTCAGAAGGTTATATATTCTTTGAATTCCAAAACAATGTCTTGGAATTTCTTTCGATGTAATAGCTTATTCAATTTGTCTAAGCCTCTTTATACGGCAACCAGAATTGGGGTCTCTGGCTGTGAAATCTAATCTGCGGCAATGTAATCCAGAAAAATCGTTTTCTTGATACTGAAACGTGTCGTATGGGATAGTGAGATCAGTCAGTGTGTAAATCTTCTTCTACCAGAAAATTGAATAACGTATTGATGTTGTGAGAGTTTTCTTACTTTACGAAAATATGTCAATATAAACAATCAGTAAAGTTAACAGTTAACAAATTATACGTTATTCGATGACTGTTTCAATAATATTTTGTTTTAAACTTTACTTCCATGCTGGTAATTTCTCCTTTATCGTATAGGCGTTTTAGATAGTTGAATTGCACAAAGAGGATAATGAGAATATTCACAGCATAACCAAAGCAAACGAAAAACTCCAAGGAATCTGTAAGTTGCAGTGGCAATGAACCGACCCTATAGATTTCGAAGAACCAATAACCGATGGGGAAGAAAGGTTTTCGATTATCAGCCTTGTACAGCCTCGTACAGCTAAGCAAATTGTAGGGCGGCCTTCCACTATATGGAGTGATGACGTAATAAAAGAGAATATAAATATATAAATAATACGCATAGATATTAAAAAAAAGGTTATATATTATGAGACATTTATAAGGCAAAGAAAAAATAAGTAGGAACTTTCTAAATTAAAACTTTCGTCTTTAATAAATTCCATTATTAGCTCCAGAAATAGCATAGATTTTCATTGGGTACTTCAGAGAAAAATTTTAGGCAAAAACTCGTAAATGTCAATTTGAATATTTAAAGGTTATATTATTTCTTTAATTAGACAACAATAAATATTATTATCTTAAAAAAATGGGGGTAACAAACGACCACACAACGTGATGGTAAGTAGGTGCTGTTGTGGTGCTGTGGCCCGTAGCTATTTTTATCATTAATTAACAATCAAAATTGAAATGCGTTACCATTCCTGAATAATTATATATATTGCCCCATTACCAGTAAAAAAGTTTTTATAAAAAACTTAAAGTCGCTCTCATAGAAAGCCAGTGTAAAGTAGCATACTCTTTTTCTGGAAACAAGGCATTCCATCTTATTCCTCAGGAATGCCAAGGCAATTTGCATTTTGATTCTTAATCGGGGATGGATGTGGATGTCTATGACTGTGTGCTCGCTTGTCACCCTTATTCCAGAAAAGAGCGTCTCCGGTTCTCATTATTTACCATACAGAAAGCAGCTAGCTGTACTAGTGTGAAATAGCAGCCTTAGCCATTGTTTCATACTAGTACAGGGCTTTGAATACCTATAAAATGGTGATGATGTTATCAATTCCAACCTAATGTTGCGTTATAACCAAATGTACCGTTATTATGATTTAACGTTAATCATAAAAAACGAATTGAATGAGAAAATTTAATGAATGACGGTCAAAATTCGATTAAGGCTTTTCCGTTGTAAGAAAAATAGCTTTAATCGTCACAAGAAATCGTGATGTAAACGAGATGGAAATATCGTCATATGTCGAAAAACAAAAGATATTTCAGGCATTTCCTATTAGAAATTGCCTAATATCCTATGGAATAATCAACTCTCACGACACCTACGGGATGAAATGTGGTGATGTATTTCTCTTACGTCCCTCATATCGTCCCGAGTGTGTCGTAGAGGGAAAATGAAACAGGAGATGGGCAGCAGCATCTTCCTGATAACAAATCGAAATAATAAAAAATACTGCGGTTGTAAACCCGCTTGCCAAGCGTGGTAACTATAGCAAAATCTGAGTATGAGGCAATCTTAAAGGGGGCCTAAGTTCAGCAGTGTAATTTTATAGGCTGTAATGAATGGATGGATTCTCTTACGCTCCCAGGACAGTGCAAATCAACCCCCTAGTAATGAAAATTGCATTTGTATCCTCGGTAGCGCAGTGACTAAGCGTTTAGCTTTGGTGCTCAGCGCCGAGGTTTCGCATCCCGCGTATAGCAAGAGTTTGTATGATCTAAAAATAAATGGTCCCAACTTGGATTTTAGTTGTCTGTGTGAAATTTATGCGTGTTAAAACGTATTTACGATATTTTTTTTAATTATATAAACGTTGTACACTTTACGTCTATAATTAGTCCACTCCATTACACTCTATCATTCTATTAAATTTGAAAAATAAAAACAGTATTTTATTTTGTCAGGTTTAGCTTCTTCTTTGTGCCGTGTAGTGGCGGTTAAGAATATCCACTACCCCATATCTTCCCGTGGGTGTCGTAAAAGCGACAAAGGGAAACAGGCAGGAGATGGGCAGCAGCATCTTCCTGATAATAGCCAAAATAACAATAAAAAAAACTGCGGTTGCCAACCCGCTCGCCAAGCGTGGCAACTATGGCAATATACCCCCCATGAGCAATGACAATAATAAACGGCCCCCAGTCTCCGGCGGCCCCGCTATTCCTGGCTACGGTGGCGACCATGGTAACGGCGGGGCAGAGGGTGCTAAGAATCTCCGGTGGAGGTTCGGTTGCCACCTACGACGACTCGACCTGGCAACATACAACGCACGCACCCTGAGGACTGACGAGAAGATTGTGGAGCTGGAAGAAGAGATAGACAAGTTACACTGGCATATTATAGGATTATCCGAAGTCCGAAGAGAGGGGGAGGACACGGTAATCCTCGAATCCGGCAACTTGCTCTATTACCGGGAGGGCGACCATCTGTCCCAAGGAGGTGTCGGATTTATCGTCCACAAGTCTCTCGTTAACAACGTTGTAAAGATTGAGAGTGTGTCGACGAGGGTTGCGTACCTTATACTCAGAATCACCAAACGGTATTCGCTGAAGGTCATACAGGTTTACGCACCAACCTCGGCACACCCCGATCAGGAGGTGGAGGAAATGTATGAGGATATCTCTAGAGCCATGCATTCCTCCAAAACCCAATATACGGTGTTAATGGGAGACTTCAATGCAAAACTAGGCACAAGAGATAACGGTGAGCTGAAAGTAGGGAAATTTGGAATAGGGCAACGGAACCCAAGGGGCCAGCAGCTGGCCGACTTCATGGAGAAAGAGGGACTCTTTATGATGAACTCTTTCTTCCAGAAGCGGCCCCACAGGAAGTGGACCTGGTCGAGCCCCGACGGTTCGACAAAAAATGAGATTGACTTCATTATGACGACCAGACGACAACTGTTTAGTGATGTCTCAGTGATCGCGAGGGTGAAAACCGGCAGCGATCACCGAATGGTTAGAGGCACACTGAACCTAAACGTTAAGTTGGAGAGGTCTCGTCTAATGAAGTCAACGCTCCGTCCCCCTTGTGCTCTAATCCAAAGTCCCGAAACCTTTCAGCTCGAGTTACAAAACCGTTTTCAGTGCCTAGAAGACTGCAATGAAGTGGACGATTTGAATGACAAGCTCGTGGAAACTGTCCATGCGGTCGGAGCTAAGTTCTGCAAGACCCGCCGCAGAAGAACACAAAAACTCTCCGATCACACTCTTAATCTCATGGCTGTTAGACGGGAGATGAAGCTACATTCTTCAACAGATTTAACAGCATACAGGCAACTGAACAGACAGATCTCCAAATGCATGCGGCGGGACTTACGCAAATTCAATACAGCTCGTATTGAAGAAGCGATCGAGCGGAACCGAGGCTCCAAAGTCTTTGCCAGAGATCTGTCTGCCAGAAAGCGCCAACTGTCAAAGCTGAAGACAGAATGTGGCAGCATCGTTTCCGGGACACCTGAGATTTTAAGTGAGATTGAGAGGTTCTATGGGCAGCTGTACACGTCATCGTTGGAGCCGCACGCAAGTGTGAGTAACGATCCAAGAGCGAGTCTTATCCGACATTATTCTGATGATATCCCGGACGTCAGTCTGAGCGAGATTAGAATGGCTCTCCAGCACCTTAAAAACGGCAAGGCCCCAGGCGAGGATGGAATAACAGCGGAGCTTCTGAAAGCGGGTGGAAAACCGGTACTTGAAGTCCTTCAGAAGCTCTTTAATTCCGTCCTCCATGGTGGCATTACACCGGAGGCGTGGAGCAGAAGTGCGGTGGTCTTGTTCTTCAAGAAAGGCGACAACGCTCTCTTGAAGAACTACAGACCGTTTTCCCTTCTGAGCCGCGTCTACGTGCTGTTTTCGAGAGTCATTACGAATCGTCTCGCGCGCAGACTTGACGACTTCCAGCCTCCCGAACAAGCCGGTTTCCGAAAAGGCTTTAGCACCATAGACCACATACATACCCTTCGGCAAATTGTACAGAAGTCCAAGGAGTACAATTTGCCACTATGTCTGGCGTATGTGGACTATGAGAAAGCCTTTGATTCCGTCGAAATTTGGGCGGTGCTGCAGTCCCTTCAGCGATGCCAAGTTGACTGTCGGTATATCGAAGTGTTGAAGTGCTTGTACAGTAGGGCTACGATGGCTATCCGAGTACAGAACCAGAGTACGAAACCTATCCAATTGCAGAGAGGTGTAAGACAGGGTGACGTCATATCCCCGAAACTCTTTACCGCTGCATTGGAAGATGTTTTCAAGCTTCTGGACTGGAAAGGATACGGTATCAACATCAATGGCGAGTACATCACTCACCTTCGATTTGCCGACGATATAGTCCTTATGGCAGAATCGCAGGAGGACCTAAGCACTATGCTCAATGACCTCAATAGTGTTTCCCAACGGATAGGTCTTAAGATGAACATGGACAAAACAAAGATCATGTTTAATGTCCATGTCACACCTATGCCGGTAGTTGTTGGGAACACTAAGCTCGAAGTTGTTGACGAGTATGTTTACCTGGGACAAATAGTCCGACTAGGTAAGTCCTACTTCGACCGAGAGGTCAATCGGCGGATTCAACTCGGTTGGGCAGCGTTCGGGAAATTACGGCACATCTTCTCGTCAGGTATACCTCAAAACTTGAAAACGAGACTGTACACCCAGTGCGTGTTGCCAGTGATGACATACGGAACTGAGACGTGGTCCTTCACTGCTGGCCGGATGAGGAAGCTCAAGGTCGGTCAGCGAGCTATGGAGAGGGCTATGCTCGGAGTTTCTCTGCGTGATAAACTCAGAAATGAGGTTATCCGCAGTAGAACTAGAGTGACCGACATAGCCCAACGGATTAGTAAGCTGAAGTGGCAATGGGCCGGCCATATAGCTCGAAGAACCGACAACCGATGGGGAAGAAAGGTTCTCGAGTGGCAGCCTCGTACCGGCAGGCAAAGTGTAGGGCGTCCCCCCACGAGATGGAGTGACGACCTGGTAAGATATGCAGGAAGTCGATGGATGCAGGTGGCTCAGGACCGTGCTTTGTGGCATTCTTTGGGGGAGGCCTATGTTCAGCAGTGGACTTGTGAAGGGCTGTAATGATGATGATGATGAATGAGCTTCTTCTTTTAATTTTGGGACGAAATGCTCAAGAGAGATTTTAATTTAAAAAGTGAATAATATAATAAAGAATGTATTTTTATTTAGCCCAACGTAACAGACAATTTCTCTAGCAGCCTTAAATTTTCACATTTTTAACATTATTTGCGTTCACGGGCTCTAACATTTAAATTAAAAAAATAATAATAATCAAGTCGTATTCTTTAAAACTCTTTATATACTTGAGTGAAGTATATCTTATGGTCAGTAAGTAAATGCCAGAAAAACGCAAATGATAGTTGCAGGCAGTTCACGAATGATTCCTAAAATTGACTGGCTGAATGTTCCACATGTCGTTTTTGATGTGTCTAACATTTAAATTAGTAAAGTTGTAAATTAGTAATTTAACATGGTAGAGCATTGATGCAGCTATATTAATAGAATAGTTGTAGCACGAATGGGTCGGCTCGACCGGGTAAGGACCACGCTGTCACAGAATACCAGCGTGAAATAGCAGCTTAATTCTGCTGTGTTTCGTATGGTGAGTGTAGAGAACCGGAGACCCATTTTACTGGAAAAGAGGCATTCTATCTTAGTCCTCACGGCTGACAACGCATCTGCATTTTAATTTGCAAACGAAGATTGATGTAGATGTCTATGGGCCACAGCAACCACTTACCATCAGGTGGACTGTATGCTCGTTTGTGTCCCTTATTATATAAAAAAATACCTTAGGGATATTTATGGAATATGGATATGCAGTTACCGTGGGGACCTCAATTGGCTACAGTAAACCAAAAAGCCTTTGCAGCAGCTACTTCTTTGGAACAGCTGCGAAAATTCCACTACAGTTGCGAATGCATAATCATGTTGCTCGCCATTCCCGACTATGCCAGTTATCTCGACTTAACTGAAGACCAACTTAAGACTCTAGTGGTTACCTATATGCTTATGCCGGAACGCACACAATTTTTTCTCCTCAGTAGAATACTTTTTATTCGCTCCGTCGAAATTCATCTAAGAGAACTTTTAATTTTCATCTCCTCTCTAATCCTCGGTACTTACGCTTTTATTTAAGAACTTCTGTCCATTCATAGTTTCTTACCGCAACTCAATCACGGCTATTAAACTATTGAATATTCTTTCTATTCATCTAACTGTCATCGCTATCTATGTTGTCTTAATTATTATTTATTACTAGCTGGCACCTGCAGCGTTGCAGGCGCAGAGGAAATAATTGCGAAAATATCGCTTCGTCGAAAGTTTATTATTAAACTAGCTGTGGCCGCGGCGTAGCTCGCGTATACAGGTTTTACATAAAGAATTTGTCATTTAGGTAAGAGAATATTAAACGATTTATTTTATTACTGTATCAATAAGTGGTAACTAAATAAATCATTATCATCAAAGTTCTAAGTCGTTTATGATAGAGCTTCTGTGCAAACGACGTTAGAAGTAGGCTTAGCCGGGGTGTACACAAAAAGGTTACGGGGGCTACTAACCCGGGAAAAAGCAACATAGAGTTGGCCATGTGCAAAACAGTCAGTACTGAGGTACACTCCTACAACGCGTAAAGTTTGACCTTGCGCTTTATTTACGATCATCGCATAACACACGCTCACTGTAACTGGGAACTGAACGCGCTTAAAACTGAAAGGAAAGTTACTTCTTAATAGAGGGTTTTTGGGCAGTGCTGCCAGCTAAAAAAAAACTCATTCAGCTCTAGGACAACACAAAAAGCGCTAGATTTCATGAAAACAGCGCTTTAAAAAAGCCCTAGATTTCGCGCTAAATTAACTACAAACAAAGTTTGTGTTTTTTTATATAATCATAATAAAGAAAACAACATAAAGTTTTTTTTCTGGCAATATTTTTTTGATGTGTCAATACTTCGCAGGACATCGACTTATAATTATGGCAATTGCTGTCAACAGTAGTTAGTACTGTACGAACAATAAAAATGTCATTAATTGTTTTAAAGTGCAATGTATTACGCAACTTAGTTTCAGATGTCAGCATCTGATTGCGGTTGCTACACAGTTTCTTTGTGTTATAACTTCTAAGTAACTTTTAACTTAGCTGTGCTCTAAGCAACTGACTGAAACTGAATAAAGCAAAATAAATGCGTTGCCAAAACCATGAACGAAAACTTTAATAAAGGGGATTTCCCCGCTTATAGTCGTCGGTAAAAAAATCAAGTTGATCATCCTAAAGGGGAAGCCAGGAGATCCATAGCACAGGGTATCCTAGTTTGGACTCGTCTCCCATGCTCTTTGCTTTGTGGAAAAAATATGTTTGAAAAAGATAAACTGCAATGTACTATTTGTGGGAAAAAATAATAAAGGTCATTATTATTATTATCGGTAATGTGGACTAACAGTGCTGCTATAAAAGAGTTAATAACCCGCTAGTCGCTAAAATATTGAAATGTGTGCTAAATACACCAAAAAGCGCTGGATTAAGCTAGGTGCTAAAATTACGAAATGCGCGCTATACATTCCAAAAAAGGGCTAAATCTAGTTCCCAAAGCGCTAAAATGGCAGTACTGATTTTGCGTATATTATAAATACAATATCACGACATTTCGTTGCAAAATTTTTATTTTTGGTCGATTTCTGTTGTATGGCTTCGATGGTTACAAATTTCTTCAGTAAGTCTCAATATGAGTCATCGGCGAAAAATCTCAACACAGCAGTTCAGAAAAGTTTGTAATTTGTACAACTCCATCTATTACGTCCTTTGTGTGAGAAAACATCCTTTTTAAATCTCTTTTCGTGTTTTAAGTATAAATATATTAATTATTATGGAACGTTTTTTTTACACACAAATCTTTTTATTACTATTTCTGAGATTTTATGGCGCCATTGAACAAATTCGAACCTACATTTCAAAATAATAATCATTACTTTCGATAGAATTAACCAATTTTAATTAAACAAAGATTAAATGTAACTCGAAGATACGCTTTATGATTTTCTTAACGATTTCTTTGAAAATAAAAGATGTTTACTTTAGACGTGATGCGTTCATATAATAACAGACAAATAGACAGACAGACAATTCTAAAAATTATAAAATGTTCTTATTTAATTATTTTCAGTTCCCCATAATGATTTTAGCCACCAATATATATATATATATATATATATATATATAATGTACACAAAGAGACACAACATGTTATCATCATTTTTATTATATGTATATATTTAAAGAGAGATGGCGCTGCTAACATCAATTCTGAAAATAAAAGAGGTTAATTGACGCGATTGATACATTATATAAAACGCAAGAGAACTTATAAATCCGTGCCTGCACAGTAAGCAAAAAATTAAGTTTGACTCTCGCCAAAACCAACGCAATTGTTAATAGCTCTTTTAAAATTTGATTTACCACATAGAGTACTCGGCGGTAAAGAATAAATTGAGTTTGTCAACGCGCAGTAGGGCAGCGAGTAATATAATAAAGATTAGCAGTAAATATGAAAACTCATCTACAGGAAAAAACCACATTGCAATTGCATTACATTTTCACAACACCACCATCTATCGAAGAAATGGGTTAACTATTGTGCTTCAGATTTAGTTAATAAGGTTAATATATTTTTGTATAATATATTTAATACGTTCTTTAATACTTTTGTTTACTGCGTTTTAGATATACATAATTATATCATTATTTTACATAATTTAACTATGATTTATGATATGATATTAGTTTAAAATGCACTTGATGACTCAAACAAAGCCACCGTTGAGCAAATTCGTACCTATACTTTCCTACCCATACTTCAGAATATTTATCATAACTTTTGATAGAATGAACTGATTTTAATGAAATAAAGACTAAATGTAACCCGAAGATACACTTTATGATTTCCTTAACAATTCTTATGATATAAATTAGTACTTTATACGTGATACGTTAACAAACAAACAGACAGACAGACAGACAGACAGAAAATTCTAAAAATGGTAGAAATGCATTTAATTACTTATTTTTAGTACCCCTCAATCACTTTTAATACAAAAATATAAAATGTACAGACATCTGCTATTTACAGTTTTATTATATGTATAGATTAGAAATGATATAATACGAGTACAATCATTGAAGTTGAATGATATTATAGCTATCAAATAAATTTGTCGGTACCTTATGAGCGCTACTTTATATGTAACTACTAGCCGACCAGGCAGACGTTGTTCTGCCCTTTCCGAAAACCCTTTCTATAAAAAATACTTAAATTCGCAGTAAAAAAATATTGAGGGTCACTTATCGGAATAAAAACTATCCTATCTCTCAAGTTGGATCAAACTGCAGACAGTTTGAAAAATTTCATTGAAATCAGTTCAGTAGTTTAGGAGTTCATCGCGGACAAACAATGTGACACGTAACTTTTATATAAAACTTAAAATGCAAACGAATAAACATTAATTTTATATATAAGATGTTTATTTTTGTATTTATATTTCTATAATTATTAGTTTTGTGTATCGTGTATGGATGTTGCATGCAAGATATTTATTTAAAATATGTAAATTTAGAACTCATATTTTAAAAAGAGATGTTGCATCGCTTTGCATGTTCTATCGCATTTACCACTATATTAGTATTCGGATTAATTCCAGTCGCCAAATTTCACCAAACACATCGCGACAAAAGTCACGATACCAACCACATCATCTGGATGCTTGGCGGTCGACCACTGTGCGTTTTACCAGGAGTTTTCTTGCTCGTAAGACTTCTTTGTTTCTACAAAAAAGTCGCCGATTTTTCCGTACCGATACGACTTAAGAACTTTCAAGAAAAGAGCTTACTCCTTTCTAAAAAGGCGGCATCTACAATTTCCCTGGTGTTGCAGTTGTTCATGGGCGTCGGTAGTCACTTGCCATCAGGTGAGTCTCACGCTCGTTTGCCTTCTTTTCTATAAATAATAAAATAAAAAGAAATATGTGGTTTATTGTTTTTATTTTGTTTAGGTTTAATGTATAACAGCGCCTGTACGTATTTTAAGTCTGTGACTATACGAATTTTTCCTGGAAAAGATCGCCTATAGCGGTAAAGTCACCCATTTTACAACTTAATTTTTAACATTTACAAGTTAAGTCATGTTTATTTATTTATTTATTAGAATAGAATAGAATAATTTTTTATTCAATATAGATCACATGTGTAATTCTTATTGAAAGTCATTTTTTACTTTACCACTGGTTCGAAAAAAAACCTCTGTCCTGGGAAGAACCAGCAAGAAACCCAGCGGGACTTTTTTTTAAAGCAAATTTTACAATAATGATTGTACAAACTATATAAGTACAAAAATTATTTTAGAAACAGCTTGGAAGCGATCACCTCATTCCTAGGGGTTATTATAAACCATGTTTTCATTTATACTATAATAACCCTCTTTATACAGTTTCAACTTAACAAAACATTTAAACTTGCTAATAGTTAACAATTTATGTACACACAAACAAGGGAAAGGACACAACATGATGAAGAGTTTGTACAAGGGCGCTACTTATCTCATTATGAAATTTCTTCCAGCAGGCCAGTTAAAAATGTATGTGATAAATAAAAGCTAATAAGGTGTGCACTTTATTATATACACATATTATATACAAATATCCATACAAGATAAAATATTTATACATATTTATATATATAGTCATAATTAAATATATATATAAATAATAAAAAGTATAGTAAATATCAAAGATATGAAAACTTACATAGAAGACAGGGATAATGTTCTTTTACACGTTTTTTGAATAATGTGACTGTTTTGATTTCTCGAATGGGAGGAGGAAGTGAATTCCAGATTCTTACTGCATGTACAAAGAATGAACGGGAATATGAATGAGCTTTAAAGGATGGGTATTTGAAGAGGGTTTTAAAGTGAGATCTACAAACTGCATCTGGAGATTTAAAAATGGTAAATCGATTACGAAGGTATGAAGGGAAATTCAGACTATGTAAGATGTTAAAAAGAAGACAAAGGATACGAGTGTTCCTGCGAAATTGGATCGGGAGCCACTTGAGCTGCTTTCTGTATTTAGAGACGTGGTCAAACTTCATGAGTCCAAAAATATACCGAATGCAAAGTTTTGCAATCGTTCAAGTTTGTTTAATTGCTCCTCTGTAGCATCCAAAAAACAGACATCAGCGTAATATAAGATTGGAAAAATGAGAGTTTGAACAAGAGAGATTTTAGTTGATAAGGGCAAAAAATTTTGAATTCGTTTTAACGAGTGAAAAGCATAATGTACTTTTCTGCTTTAGTCCGTTATATGAGTATCCCATAATAACCTATTGTCAACAATTAGGCCCAAGTTCTTCGCAGAATCCGAATAAGCAATTGATGTGCCATTGATAATCACATTTTTTTATTATTATTAATACTTAATAATTAGTAATTATATAAGTCTTAGCAAAATAATATTATAGAAAATATTATAGTACAATTCGTTACTATATCCTACAATTGTATCAATCTTAACAAATAATGCCAAAATATTTCGAAGAAGCGCTTTAGAAAATACGTCCGTGGATGAGAAAGGTGACATATGAACGTTTCACCGTATAAACCGTTTATGCGTATTTTATAGAATATTCTGACAACTGTGAAATGGAGATGAATTAGAATTAGAAATTTCAATTTTATTTTTGCTTTGAATTTTTTGAATAAAAAAGTTACCCTATACTTTGATTTTCCTTTAAAAATTCCTTGGAAATTTCTTATAATTGCCTCTTAGCGAATAATTGCGATTGCTGTATAGTTTGCTAAGAAGTACATTTTCACTATTTCATTAGAATATTTTAAGTGTAGCTAATTTAATTTCTTCTTCATTTGTTGGTAAAATAATTAAATAAGATTCTTTGAGTTTGATTTATTAGTGTATAGGTTTTTAGTTTTAATGTAAAAATATCTGTGTTTGATTTGTTGTGTATAATAATATAGTATTCTTTATGTTTTAATACAGATGCTTAAGTAGGTTGTCTTTGAAGTTTAATTTAGTTTGTATTGTTTTTCGCAATTTTCTTATTATTATAATTTTTTCTGTGTCTATTTTTAAAAATGGGAGCAGAGTTAGTTAACATCAATGGAAAAGTACGAATAATATAGCTGCAGGATGACTCTAACACGTATAAAGGTTTTCAAACATGTGTCAAAATAAAATATAATTTAAATCAAAAGCAATAAGGAGTGTTGATATCAACTTCATTGCAAATCATACCCAAAATAACTTTCTACCCCTTTTTAACACCGTTAGGCAATGTTTTTCAATAAAATACGAAACACGTCTTCCATCAATTCTGTTAAAGAATGTTTATGTTAAATTTGAAGTAGATTCAAATAAGGAATCACGTTGTCCCATATAAATTTTGCTTCCATCTTTCACCCCCTTAGGGATAGAATTTCGGAAATTCCTTTCTTATCGGATGCCTACGTCATACAAAAAACACAACCTCCAAGATTCAGGTCTCTATGATCAACGGCTATACGTTGATCCATCAGTCAGGCATTCAGGACAAAGCATATTATATGTATAGATTATTTGAAAGTAAATAACAAGACTTATTAAGTTAATATAATTAAACTAGCTCGCGAGGCAGACGTTGTTCTGCCCTTTCCAACGACCCTAAAATTCGCAATAAAAAATGTTGAGGGTCATTTATCGGGATAAAAACTATCCTATCTCTCAAGTTGGACCAAAATGCACACAGTGTGCAAAATCTCATTGAAATCAGTTCAGTAGTTTAAGAGTCCATCGCGGACAAACAAACTGACACGTAATTATTATATATAAAGATAATGTGTATTAACTTTTACCATTATGTTACATAAGTAATACATGATTGCGTATCATCATCTTTATTATATTGTTTCACAGTCATCACAAGTTTACACCGCCTCTACACATGCCCTTAATAGCGCGTAGACAATAATTATTTATTTCTTTAGGAAACGTGCGCTTTACGCGTGTATATTATTTAAAAATACGACAAAGAACAGGCTTCGCCTCATTTCTTGTAAAGGGTTTTGTGAGGATAATGGATCTAAGTACTGACCTACATGTCACTTCAATGTGGGTTGACATATTTCACATTTCGTTTTATTGTTGAAATATAAAATTTATTTTCCTGTCATTTCTAGTAAAAAGGGTCTTCGGTTCTCTCCACTCACCATACGAAACACACAACAGCATTAAGCTGCTATTTTATGCTGGTATTCTGTGAGAGCATATTTCTTCCTCGGTCAAGGCAACCCATTCGTGCTACAACCATAATATAATTGCAGCGTGGCCCTATCATGTCACGTTAGTATTAGTTAGCTAGATACAGGCTATAAACGTCCTACTGCTGGAAACAACCTGTACTTCTCAGACCGTAATGAAGCATTTAGTCAGCCGCATTGCTCTAGTGCGTGTGTACATTTCCAAAATAATTTATTTCTCAGCATGCAGTTTTCCTTACGATGTTTACCTTTTCCGTTGTTAAATTGAAAGTTACAGCCTAAATATGTACGTCCCCTCGCAGGGCACAATCCTCTTCTCATTTCTGAGGGGTTTTAGGGCAAGGACATGTACGCCGCGCTGGCTCATTGCGTGTTGGCAAACTACACATGTCTGCGAAAATTTTTTTTCTTATTTCTCATACATGCAGGTTTTGTCACGATGTTTTCTTTCACCGCCGAGCACGTGGTAAATCAGCACTTAAAATTGCCGGCGGGGATGGAACCCGGGTTACTCGCGTACTGTAAAACTCACAGCGAGTCTGACGAGAGGGAGATGGGGGAGTCCTGTGAGTCCATAGCTTTAGTTAGAGACTCCTTGACGCCCTTTCAGTTAGTGAAGTTTTCGTGGAGGGGGTTGAGAGAGGTGGCTGATGGCCAAGAATGAGGGAGACCGGTCGGTGGTCGGATCCAAGATCGTCTAGTCTCGATTGCCCTGAGGTTGAGGGAAACTCCTTTAACTAGCGCAAAGTCTAGCACGTCAGGAGCATGGTCGGTGTTGTCGGGATAGTGAGTGACACCGAGGGGACAGTGGACGGTAAGTTCAATAGACTGCGTGATATCAAGCAGTTTCTTGCCACTCTGAGAAGTGGAATGGCAGGTCCATTCAGTATGCTTGGAGTTGAAAGTGAAGAAAGAAGTGAAGTTAAAATCTCCAAACATAAGGCCTGAGTTGCCTAATGAAAGGATAGCCTCAAAATCTTTTTTGAGAGAGAGGGTTCCACTAGGGATGTAGCAGGAGGCTATGACGATGGACTGTTATCCAGTCATAGCTAGCCTGCATACCGTGGCTTCCATGTTGGTAAGTTGCGGAGTGGTGATGCGGGAGCAATGAAGTGTCTTCTTGTAGTAGATGGCAGTACAACCGCTTTTGCGGTCAGATCTGTCGTTGCGAAGATGAGAATACTTTTGGATGGAAAGGGCTTTGAGGTCCTTAGTTTTGAGATTGGTCTTCTGGAGGAGGAGGAGGTCGGCTTCACGATCTCAAAGAAAGAGCTTAAGCTCGGGGAGGTTATTTCGCAACCCGCGAATATTAATGAAAACAATCGATAAACCCTTAGGCTTAATACGAATAATAGAGTAGTGTGCTCTGTCATTATATAAATATAACTCGAAATTAATTAAATTAAATTAGTTTAAGTTACAGGGTACACAAAACGTTGTGATGTTCTGTAAGAGTAAGGAAACGGTCCTGAGGGGACTGAGCAGCGCGCAGTTTGCGTGCTGGGTCGGTAATCTCCCCAATTTTGATGCTCCGAATAGCGAAATACACCGTATTCAGGTCATCAACCAAAGAGGGTTGTGCCTTTTGTGGGGCGGAGGACGTCTGCGGGTGGGCGGCCTTTTTGGTGCCCCAGGGGAAAACTGGAGGCTGTGAAGGCTGAGAAATGCCCGGAGGGGGCTGAAGAGGGCCCTGAGGGGGCCTTGGGGGACCCTGAGTGCGCGGAGAGGGGCCCTGAAGGGGCTGGGAAAGGCCTTGACGGAGCATTATTGGCGGGAGAGTCGGGAATGACCTGCCATTGACCGGCGGTGGATCTTGTCTGGTGGGACGAGGGTGAGGTGCGCGAGGGCAGCCTCTGTAGTTTCCCGGGTGGCCTTGCAGCTGGCATAGGACACACGCGGGTGGGGATTCAGAGTGTTGTGGCCGGGGACAGTCTTTCGAGTTATGCGGATCTAGGCACTTAACGCACCTGGGTGGTTCAGAGCAATTGGCCGCCGCATGCCCATAAAGTTGACAACGGGGGCACTGCACCGGGAAACCGCACCTATGTGGGGGCTCAATCCTCACTCTCGACAGGCCGCACACTGTGCGTACCTGCCGGAAGATGGCTATTGCCTCTGGCGCGTTCGTCAGAATTACAAGGGCAAGCGTGAATCTCTCGCCTTTGTTGCTGCTGCTGGGAATCCTTGGGACTTAAGGTCCTCAAGGATGTCCTCGTTGGCGAGTTCGAATGGGACACCGCGGATTACGGCCCTGACTTTACGATCTTTCGGAAAAGCGTACGTCTGGTAGGACACACGCTCGGCTGTGAAAAGCCTGGTAAGGCGGCGAAAGTCGACGATCGACTGTGGGATGATTTTTATGGCTTCACCCCGATTGGTGGCCTGGAAGGACTAGTTAATTGAGCCTTGTCTCTGAGAAAGACTGGAGGCGGGACCTGCATTTTTGCCAGGGTGGGAGCGCAGCGAGAGGCTGGCTTATTTGGACGGCGGGGGATGTCTAGTGACATTAGGGGGACCGAGGCAGCGGCGGGGGCAGCGGGGTCAGAGACGGCAGCGGGAGCTGCGGGGGTTGAGGCAGCGGCGAGTGCTGCGGGGTTTGAGGGAGCGGCGGGGGCTGCATGAGTGAGGGTGGCGGTGGCAGGGGCTACCGGGATGGGACGGGGGGATGCGATTTTTCGCTGATGTCACTTTCGTGAAGGTATTTTCTCCAGTCATAGTTCCGTCAGAATCCGCGGAGCAACTACTAGAGGAATTGGTCTCGGAGGCGGTCCTCTTCCGGGAGGACGAGGTCACTGACGCGGAGTCCGAGCACTCCATGGAATCGGAGTCAGGGGACGCAGGTGAGTTGGTCTGCGGGGACGCGGGAGGGGCCGTCGAGCAGGATGCGATGGGGGCCGGAAGGGGCATGCCTGAGGGGCAAGGGAGGCTTGGATTGCTGCGAGAGCCGTCTCGTTCAGATTTATGCCCAGACCAAGGGCATGGTTCAGGGTGGCGACGATTGACATAATAAGATCTTGTGTGGACATGTTGGGAGGAGGGGAAGGACGTTCTAAGTAAACAGTGGAGTGGGATTCCTGTTCTGAAAAGAACAAGAAACGTATCCAAGAAACAGTATACACAATACAGCAATATTGCAATGACAATAACAGAAACAAAACAGAAAAATAACAATAAAAAAGTAATAGAAAAATAACAACAAAGCAAAATAAAGAGCGGTCAAACCTACCCGCAGGGGCACAAAAGCGATTAGTAAAGGCGAAAAAAAACTCATCAACGGTGACTGCCCTGCGAGCGTGAGCAGGAGAGCGAAGGCGCGAGAGCGTGAGGGCACTCAACATACGGGGACGAGAGCGCAGTCAGCTTACATGTCCGCTCGAGAGCGGCGGCGCAAGCAGAATGAACCGATCAGGCTGACACTTGATATTTATAGTTGTATTGAGCCACCAAGTAGTGACAGTAGAAATGAATCCCCCCTCTTCTATCTAACTACTCCATTGCATAGTTGTAACATAGACGTTACATATTATGGCGTTACAAAAGCAACAACATAATAATAATGATAAATTGTAAATAGTGTTTATACAGCCTATGGCCAACCTCAGAGATTGAATTTAAAAAAGAACAAAACTTTTATAAATCATGTCCAGTGTGTATATTCATATTTATTACTTTTCAAGTGCGTGACGAATAGTTTCATTTGCGGTAACGACTAGGGATTTTATGTGCAAAGACAAACTCAATATCAAACGATGTTCTTAGGATTTTACGAGTAAGGGTCCAAGAGTAAAAACGTCTTGTGGCAAGTTGGATATTTTTATAGAGTACTAAGCGTTATGCTCTATTTTTTATTGGATGTATATTATTCATATTTGAAACTTATTTAAGAGGTGGACATTGATACTTTTTGTTACCGATTTTCGTTTGCATAAATGCATGATATTATAAATACGATAACGATTTAATAAATAAGAATGTGTGGACACGTGAGCTTCCTTAGACTTTTACTTATGTTTATAATATATTAGGGTAAATAATAACTGTTAAAAGAATAGGATAGAAGAGAATATAATGATTTTTATTCAATGTAAATTATTACTTATTTAAAGTCATGTGTTTATTAACCACTGAGAAAAATTGTCTAATTGTGTGTTTCTTGCCGCGTCTTCTCAAAAGGTCGACCGCAGTGTGGACTTGTTGAAGAGATTGCGTAGCGTAGCAATTGCAAGCAAATTACTTTAAAAAAGTACTTTATAAAATCCAGTTTTTATAAAATACTTGACTTAGGCTCTGATTTGATTTAGTTTTATAAGAGAGTGGGCAAACGAGCATGCGGCGTGATTGTAACTGACTACCACCGTAGATATATACTTGCAACACCAGAAGAATTGCTGGTGTGTTGCCAGTTTTTTAAAAGTGTAGGATATTTCCTACAAGGTTCTTAAGTCGTATTTATCCTGATAAATTGCTGGTTGTTGCCGATTACACGTTGAATGCCGTGTAGTAGCGGTTAAGAATATCCACTACCCCATATCTTCACGTGGGTGTCGTAAAAGGCGACAAAGGGAAACAGGCAGGAGATGCGCAGCAGCAAATTATAGCAAAATTACATTAAAAAAACTGCAGTTTCCAACCCGCTCGCCAAGCGTGGCAACTATGGCAATTACCCTCCTATGATGAGAGTAACAAAGAGACGGCCTCCAGTCCCCGGCGGCCCCGCTATTCCTGGCTACGGTGGCGAACCCATGGTTTGCCGATGTTACCATTAATAGCGGGGCAGGGGGTGCTAAGAATCTCCGGTGTAGGTTCAGTTGCCACCTAAGATAACTTGGCAACATTCAACCCACGCACCCTGCGGACTGACGAGAAGATTGTGGAACTGGAAGAAGAGATAGACAAGTTACGCTGGCATATTATAGGATTATCCGAAGTCCGAAGAGAGGGGGAGGAAAGGGTAGTCCTCAAATCCGGCAACTTGCTTTATCACCGGGAGGACCACCATTTGTCCCAAGGAGGTGTCGGATTTATCGTCCACAAGTCTCTCGTTAACAACGTTGTAAAGATTGATAGTGTGTCGACGAGGGTTGCGTACCTTATACTCAGAATCACCAAACGGTATTCGCTGAAAGTCATACAGGTTTACGCATCAACCTCCGCACACCCCGATGAGGAGGTGGAGGAAATGTATGAGGATATCTCTAGAGCCATGCAACCCTCCAGAACCCACTATACGGTGTTAATTGGAGACTTCAATGCAAAACTAGGCACAAGGGAGAAAGGTGAGCTGAAAGTAGGGATATTTCGAATAGGGCAACGGAATCTAAGGGGCCAGCAGCTGGCAGACTTCATGGAGAAAGAGGGACTCTTTATGATGAACTCTTTCTTCTAGAAGCGGCCCCACAGAAAGTGGACCTGGGCGAGCCCCTACGGTTCGACAAAAAATGAGATTGACTTCATTATGACGACCAGACGACAACTATTCAATGATGTCTCCGTGATCGCGAGGGTGAAAACTGGTAGCGATCACCGAATGGTTAGAGGCAAACTGAACCCAAACGTTAAGTTGGAGAGGTATTGTCTAATGAAGTCAACGCTCCGTCGCCCTGCTCTGTTCCAAAGTCCTGAAACCTTTCAGCTCGAGTTACAAAACCGTTTTCAGTGCCTAGAAGACTGCAATGAAGTGAACGATATGAATGACAAGCTCGTGGAAATTGTTTATTCGGTCGGAGCTACGTTCTGCAAGACCCGCCGCAGAAGAACACAAAAACTCTGCGATCACACTCTTAATCTCATGGCTGTTAGACGGGAGATGAAGCTACATTCTTCAACAGACTTGACAGCCTACAGGCATCTGAACAGACAGATCTCCAAATGCATGCGGCGGGACTTACGCAACTTCAATACAGCTCGTATTGAAGAAGCGATCGAGCGGAACCAAGGCTCCAAAGTCTTTGCCAGAGATCTGTCTGCCAGAAAGAGCCAACTGTCAAAGCTGAGGACCGAGTATGGCAGCATCGTTTCCGAGACACCGAAGTGCTGAAGTGTACAGAAACAGAAACAGAAACTTTATTATTCAATATAGATTATAAATAATACTTATTGAAAGTCACTCTTTTGATTGATTACCACTGGTTCGGAAAAAACCTCTGTCCTGGGAAGAACCAGCAAGAAACCCAGCGGGACTTTTTTTTTTTTGTTTTTGTATGTACAGTAGAGCTACGATGGCTATCCGAGTACAGAATCAGATTACGAAACCTATCCATATTTAGAGAGGTGTAAGACAGGGTGACATTATATTACCGAAACTTTTCACCGCTGCATTGGATGACGTTTTCAAGTTGCTGGACTGGAAATGATGCGACATTAACATCAATGGTGAGTACATCACTCACCTTCGATTTGCCGACGATGTATTCCTTATGGCAGAATCGCTGGAGGACATAAGCACTATGCCCAATGACCTTAATAGTGTCTCCCAACGGATAAGTCATAAGATAAACATGGACAAAACAAAAATCATGTTTAACGTCCATGTCACACCTATGCCGGTAGTTGTTGGGAGCACTAAGCTCGAAGTTGTTGACGAGTATGTTTACCTGGGACAACTTCGACCGATAGGTCAATCGACGGATTCAACTGGGCTGGGAAGCGTTCGGGAAACTACGACACATCTTCTCGTTAGACATACCCCAAAACCTTAAAACGAAATTGTACAACCAGTGCGTGTTGCCAGTGATGACTTATGAATCTGAAACGTGGTCCTTCATTGCTGGCCGGATGAGGAATATCAAGGTCGAGAGGGCTATGCTCGTAGTTTCTCGGCGTGATAAACTTAGAAATGAGGATATCCGCAGTAGAACCAGAGTGACCGACATAGCCCAACGTATTAGTAAGATGAAGTGGCAGTGGGCCGGCCATATAGCTCGAAAAACCGACAACCGATGGGGAATAAAAGTTCTTGAGTGGCAGCCTCGTACCGGTAGGCGATGTGTAGGCCGATCCCCCACGAGATGGAGTTACGACCTGATAAGACATGCAGGAAGTCGATGGATGCAGGTCGCTCAGGACCGTGCTTTGTGGCATTCCTTGTGGGAGGCCTATGTTCAGCAGTGGACTTATGAAAGGCTGTAATGATGACTCTGATTCCACAAAGAAGTAAAATATACCTGAAGTCTACATTGACAACATTCGGAACATGTTATTCAGTTCCGAATCATTTATTCGGTTTGGTGATATAGATACCAAGCCCTTCCAAGTAAACATTAGTGTTTACAAATCCTCTGCAGTTAACTCCTTTTTGTTTAACGTAATGTTTGATACCGTTATAGCAGATATCAACGGGTCACATCTTAATCTGCTAATTTATGCTGATGATACCGAAATCGTTGACCAAGAAAAATCAAACTTAGAGTAAAGAGTGAAATGATGAAAAGCCACGCTTCAGATCGGTGGCATAGAGTGATTACATGGCTTACGAGAATGAAGATTCCATAAGAATACTGTCTGTTTACGTTCTGAAAATGGAAAAATTCAGATACCTTGGGTCTGTACTACAAGAGCTTAAAGACACTGATAACGACGTTATAGTCCGTATTAGGGCAGCTTGAGTGGCGAGAGGTCACTAAGAGTTATCTACGATCGTAAATTTCCTTTCAAGCTCAAAGGTCATGTGTACAAAAGCGTAACTGACTTGTACTCTTATATGGTAGAGACTTGGCTGATCTTTATGATAGGGAAACCTGGCCGATCTTAGTTCGGCCTGTTCAGGAACTCCATTTTAATCTACGGAAAAGAAAATACTGCGTAACTAATATTTACATGCTACAAAAACGCAACGAAGCGAGATTTCATGTACCTATATAGCAAATATATATGAGTAAGTGACATGGAGATTAGATTTTAGGAAAGAAGAAGAACACATTCACATTGGAATGGCAGCAACTTAGCACAACGTAGGTATTTTAACCACGAATCTAATAAGTTTATATGAAATATATATATATATATATATATATATATATATATATATATATATATATATATATATATATATATATATATATATATATATATAATATAACATCGTACATAATTACTATAATTACTTTGATTTTAATAATATATTTTAAAATGTATTTTGGTATGAAAATATTAAAAGTGCATTGTTGGCGTAAGAATGATTATAAAATACAAATATAGCAATATAATATTGTCTTTTCAAATTCAGCCTTTAAAAGCAATATAATACATATTTGTTTGTCATCGCGTTCTCGAAAAAGCTTTAACGATTTGGATGAAACTTTGTATTCGGATAATGTTTTA
Source organism: Parnassius mnemosyne (assembly GCA_963668995.1). Lineage (NCBI taxonomy): Eukaryota > Metazoa > Arthropoda > Insecta > Lepidoptera > Papilionidae > Parnassius > Parnassius mnemosyne. The sequence continues at coordinate 12,952,121 of CAVLGL010000159.1, forward strand.
ATTTACAAGTTTTTCTAGACAGACATATTGCCTGAGAAAATTAACAACGCCGAAAAACGTTCGGTCGCCTAGATAATGAAAATAAAATGTGTACAATAAACTTTTAGGAAACTATTTCATAATCCTCAAAAGAAATATTAAACGTTTTGGCTTGTTAGCAAACATTTAAATGAAACCAATTAATTTTCGTTTCCAAATGTTTGCTATTAAGGAGCTGCTATGACGTAATTTAATTAGTATATATAGTAAGTTTATAATCAATTAAGATACGAGAAGCACTTGCCCTTGTAAGGTGAGCAAAGTTTAAATTTACATGGTTTGATTTAATTGGAGAAAGTAAATCCATTTCGCTAGTAAACTTCGCGTAAACAGAATTTTCATTAAATTTAGATTTTTTTTCTATTAACTATATATTATTTTGACATTTTGGAATTTATATAATATGATAAAGTGAAATATAATCTGCAACCAAAATAAGTTGCAACCGAAGCTTGTCCATCACTTTACTTGTTTGGAACCTCCCGAGGCAGTACTAGCTACTCTAGGGGTTTATTATTTTACTAGCTAAGCTCAAGATCAACAATAAGCTACTAAATTATGGAATTTCAGGCAGAAATACGCTGATCATAATCATTTTTATAATATGTTTATCAAGCTTCCTTAACCGTGCAGAAAAGGACTATGGAAACTGTCTTCAATTATTCAACTAAGTTGAAATCAACATATACACATTGAGTTAATTGGTTACTACACTCGGCGTCAAAAAAATCGCACATCCGAAAAAAATAATTTAAATACTATTTTAACACAACAGGCCAATGGCAATGTTGTGGTTTGAGGGTATCATTCGAAAGGTAATTTCATTAGCTTTCAGGAATTTTATTTGAATTTTACTTTTATAACGAGACGAAAGAGAAATTAAAGAAAAAGACAGGGTATGTAAAAATTTGCAAATTAATAATTTAAAAAAAACTTAATAAATACAAAAAAGTTCTTAAAACCTAGTGTTACCCCCCCTTGCCTTGATAACGGCTTCCATGCGATCTTTCATGGACCTTACAAGGGTCGCAACAGCCTCTTGGGGTATTTGTTCCCACTCTTCAAGTACCGCATCTTGGAGCTCTTGAAGAGTGGTTGGAGCTGGATCTCGAGCTCGCACGCGCCGTTTTAGGTCATCCCAGAGATGTTCTATTGGGTTAAGGTCTGAAATTCGTGCTAGCCAATGCATAATAGGGATATCGACCTCCTATAAATAATCCCGTACAATAGCCGCGGTGTGGCAACGGGCATTATCATGCATTAACATGAATCCATCACCGACATAACCAGCATACGGGACCACATGTTCCTCCAGAATTTCATTAATGTACCGACCAGCATTTAATGACCCTTGCCCACGGCCACCCCGAGTCCGGGAAACGCACACAAGTTCCGTTTTCCCGTCGACGGAAATGCCGCCCCAAAACATACACGAGCCACCCCGTATTCGACGGATTCTTCGAAGCAGGGTTGTGTGAACCTCTCCCCCGTCTTCTGTAGACCCTTCTACGTCTGTCATTGCAGAAGAGACAGACCCTCGTCTCATCAGGGAAGAGTACGGTCCGCCACTGTTCTAGAGTCCACTCGCAATGATTGCAAGCAAACTCTAGGCGATCTCTGCGATGCTGTGCAGTAAGTTTTGGACCTTTAGCAGGTCTATGGGCTGTTAAACTCTTTTCGTGTAACCTTCTTCTTATCGTAGAAACACTCACAGATGTTCTCCGAGTTGATCGAAGCTATTGTTGCAACTCAACAGCATTTGTAAAACGGTTTCGTAAAGATGTCGTAACGATGAAACGGTCATCTCTTTCTGATGTACACCGTTTTCTTCCAAATCCCGGTTTTCTAACATAACCACCAGTCCGCTGAAAACGTTGGAGCACCCGTCGAACTGAAATACGGGACAGGTTCAACTATCGAGCAACGTCACACTGCCGCATCCCCGACTGCAATAGGGCAATCACTTGAGCGGCTTCTTCAGAGCTGGTGTCCATCTTTACTTGTTCTTACTTGGGTTACTTGTTCACGTGTGTTCACTGCAAAGTCTAAATTACGACTGACCCATATTTCATCCAGATCGACCCTTTTATACCCTTTTTAGGTGGTGTAACTAGCGTCCTTACTAACGAGCATTTGACAGTGTTTACTTTTGACGCTCTATAATGATAAATGTTTTAATGATTTCATGATTTTTTTTATTAATAATGTAAAGCTATTCAAACACCCATTTCAAACATACCAATATTTATATAAATATAATTCGTTTCTAGCCATTACAGCCATTTTTCGCGCAAACTCAGAGAGGTGCGATTTTTGTGACGCTGAATGTATTACCTAGTAACATATAACTTCAATGTATATACATATACTCATATGTATGTATAATTGTATTGATAGCAGTACATTGACTTGTACATTAGAATGTTTTTGTCAACATTAATGGAAGAGCTTGATAATATTGCAAACAATTTTATGTATCATTTTGTATTTTGTATACACGACTTTTGTTTTAGACTCACCGCAGGCACTAAAACAAACATCGTGCGACATGACATTATGCCCATTTATTGTAAGTAAAAGACCTCAGTAAAAAAAGCAAACGTAATTTACCTCGCCACATTTAAGCGACGTGCGAATGGAGACGTAAGTGATCAGACGGCTAAACTATCGGCCAACGTCAACATGTGTTTAATGTATTAGAGCGATAAATCAGTCGGTTTCAAAATTATGTGATTGGAAATTAAATTCTGATCTGAAAGCCATCGACCAATTGCGTAACATCTATAGTTTTGCACGAGAGTCCACGCATGAGCCCTGCTTTCAAGGAGCCACACTCTTTTAACTTTGCGCTTTAAAATGATAAAAACAGTATCGACTCAAAAAAATCATGTCTTTGGTTGAATCGCGCTTCTGACAATGTAATTTAAAACCTTCGAAGCATCGGAAAAATTATCCCTCTCTAGCCTTGCTAGAATAATGTAGTAACATGTATATAAATACATGCTACTTTTGTAATATCCATATTGATCAGGCCGGATGGTGAAAAATTGCTCGAATTGCAACAAACCGATCACAACCGGCCGATGGCCGATTTATTAGCTTCCATGGGTAGTTTAGCTTTGAATTTAAGGACCTGGTATGGAGTTAGGTACACTTTCAAATCTCAACTATTTTATCAACGAAGCCGATAATCCCAAAGGGTTTTTATACCGAACTTTGGGTTTTTTTCACATTTATAAAATATATAAAACTACAATTTCCTTTCACGTTTGGTTTGACAGGTAGAAATCGCTTAAAGCAATATGACAACCGTTTGTATTTCATAAGTTTTTCGTTATTGTAACAAATTTAGTTTTAAATGTATTAAAAAATATTTTTATGGAAGTGTTATCATTTTATTATTTTAAATTAATACATGAATTTCAACGTTTTTTACAACACAACAAAAAAACGGACAACATTTACCCGTCGCAAAAAGCCAATTTAATAATTTACAGTCGAACTTCGACCAATAGGCGACTAGTAGTATATTATATTAAATTTGTAACGTTATAAACATTATTTTATTAGCAAACAAAAGAGTTGAAGCTAGAAAACAAACCTTCCATATTCCATATCTATACCTACCGTATTTTCATCGCTTAAAACAATACGAAAGAGAACTTTATTGCTAGTTCCACTACGTATTAATTCTGGTTTACTGCAGTTGCATACGAATCAAAATGAATAAATGAAAAGGGATATATTGATTCAAACGTCTTTCCATACGTATAACTTAAAAGCATAGTAGTGTCTTAGCTTGCTAGTGATAGCAGCATCCTGAAAGTTATAGGATCGTAACCAAAATTCCGAACTACCCATTCGTTTATAAACAAAACTAATATACGCTGTCCACTTTAGTGAGATTGGAATAGACGAGTCCACCACGTGTCTAATGACATTTAGGTTAAAATTATTACAATATACAATAATAGCATCTCATTACTTAGTGGCGAAATGGAAGCGTTAGAGAAATTTACTAGCTTGTAGTACTTATATATAATCTGTCTAGGAGTCTATCTGGGTACGTACCACCCTCATACATTAGTCACGTCTACCGCGAAGTAGCAGTACATGCACTGCTGTGTGAGCGTTAGAGAAATTTACTAGCTTGTAGTACTTATATATAATCTGTCTAGGAGTCTATCTGGGTACGTACCACCCTCATACATTAGTCACGTCTACCGCGAAGTAGCAGTACATGCACTGCTGTGTGAGACATTCCAGCTCTGATCCCGCAAATGACAACGAATAGTTAGCCTTCTTAGCTTGAAGCTGGTTGCAGGTGTCCATGAGATAATAAGTGTAGCATGTTGCTACTACAATGGTCTCGTCAGTTAGGGCTTAGGCTAGCACCTGAAGAGTGTTCGGCGGGACGTGTGGCATAGCGACGCGTTTGGTATAAATTTTCATGAGCGTGCATGACCAACACTCACAATATGTGTTGGTCATGCACGCTCAAAGCCCTACGAATTTCTACAAGCCTAAGGCTAAGCCTTTAGTGGAGTGTGTGGCAGAACGCATAGCGTAGTGGCGTGTTTCCCACATAAATCAAACGATAGGCAATATTACAACAAGTATTAGTCATTAAGCCATATTTGCCACGCATGGCAGACGGTCAAATCTGTAGTTGTTTTGGTTGAAATTTAGAATCGTTTGGAATGAGGAGGGGCAGGAGTTGAGGTCATGGGAAGGGGGAAGCGTCCCCTTACTTCCAACACCACTCCCATTAAAAGGTAATACACCGTTCTTGAGAAAACCTATTCCGCTTGCGCCGCCGATCTCGAGCGGATGTGGTCAAGTTGACCGCGTTTTCGTCCACGTACGTTAGTGCCCTTTCGCTTTCGCGCCTCCGCTCTCCTGCTCATGCTGTGCAGCGCAGTTGCTTTGGTGAGTTTTTCGCTGCTCACTTTCAGATCTTGTCCCCCTGCCTCCTGTCGGGGAGGTTTGACAGTTAACTGTTAATTTTTTTTAAAATTTGTAACACGAAAATTTTCGTGTACATTATTTTAGCATATTTACGTTATTACATGCGATGAACAGACTTCAGAGCGCCATCTAACGTCATTAGTCCGAAGTAACTAGAAACGTATATTGACGAATCGAGCTAGCTAGTTGCATGCAATTGACCTTTCGTGTTAGTTCGAAATCCTACCACGGATCGACGGTGGCGTGTAGCCCAAGGGAGGCCTAGTTCTTTTTGGAGCGAGCCGTTGTAATGATCGGACACGCACAAATATAATTTTTGAATCGAAACGCCGGAACGTGAATTTAAAGTGACGACTACTTGGGCGTACAGCCCCTTAAACACAATGTCTACTGGCAGTTTAATGTGTTGAAACACATCATCCCATAAATTGTAAGTACTTAATGTTTTTGTCTTCTTAAAAGCACATGTGCTCTAATTAACGGTACACGGTGTTTCATAGATTCTTTTGCCTTGTCATAGGGGTCCTTAGTCCTTAGTCCTTAGTCCTTAGTCCTTAGTCCGTACTTTGAGTATGGTCCATTATCAAGTTCAACAATGTGAACGAGGCGAGGCAGCTTCAACGGGTGGCTATATTGGGACTGGGCGGCCAGGAGACCGCGACCGGCGTACACCTGGAGGATATCTGTTGCCTCACCGCTTCGCGGGATTGACCATAAACAGTGTAATATTGTGTAATCCACCAGGTTAGTCAAAACCTCAGTTCGTAGGGTATTTTAAAGTGAAAACTTGATATTTGGAGCTATACATGTGAACCGTAGAAGGAAATAAACTACTTTTTGTCTGTATATGTAACTTAGCATTTTCATTTACTAATCATCCAACAACAGGCGCCCTGGGATACTTTTATTTTGGTCCTCGAGTCCCTTAACTCTCCGACAACCGTAGCCGGTGAGTAACGCCCTAAAAAGTGTTATAAAGTGGCGCCCAACGTGGGGCCTTAAGTTGCTGGATGTTAGTAGATGAATTAACCTTAATTGTAACTATGTAAGCTGTTAAAAACCCATTTAATATGAAAACTTAGTGAAATTTAATGTTAACATTTTTTTTCTGATGTAGGTAGATTTAAGTAAGCTTGAGAACAAAGAAAGTTTAACTTGAATGTGATTTATATGTACTTAAATGAATTTAAACTTAACATAATAAAAATATTTGTGCTATTTTAAGTAGATATTTTTAATATCAACCGATTTAAGACTTTCTTGTAACCGTCAGTACATTTTAACAAAATGTCGATCCACCAGTATATAGACTCATTACATAAAGATGAAATCAGATATGAACTCGCCATTATTGGTATTTCCACAGATGAAAATGTAACCACCGATGCAGTGAGGAAGCAGATCCGCCAGGTGTACAAACTCGCACGCCGTGGAAGCATAAAGTGTGAACCACTCCAGTCACCCAGTATAGCCTCTGAACTAGAGATCTGCACCCCAAAGGTCGAACTTCTGGAATCCCAGCTGCAGGCGGGTAAAGTAGATGATCGCAATTTGACTCTTAAACTGTCTCGACGTGCAAATTATTTGATGGATAGACTAGCTTGTATCTCTGAAAGTAGTTCGCATTTGTCAGATCTTCGTAGTCGTTTGATTCGCATTTTGAGTGTCATAGACGGTGAAGATAGCGACACGGATAGTGAGTACAAGGAAACCCAGGCACATCCGTCTAACCAGAAAGTGGAAAGTAACGTGATCTATGTGAAAGATAAACCCTTGAACCTAAATACATTTAACTTAAAATTTGACGGAACCACGTGTGTTCGTGTATTTATTGAACGTCTTGAGAAACTTAAAGGGGCTCGCAACATTACTGAAGCTCGCATACTTTCAGCTTTTTCTGATCTTTTAGAAAACTCTGCTTTATATTGGTTAAGAAGTAATAAGGATAATATCCACTCATATTCACAATTATTGAAATGCTTAAGGGACGACTTTGATATTCCCGATTTAGACTATAAACTATTAAATGAAATAAGGCAGCGTACACAGGCCAGACACGAAACGATAGTAGTCTATCTTTCCATTATGCAGGGAATGTTCTCGCGACTCACTCAGCCGTTGTCGAGTAGACAACAACTCGAAATCTTGATGCATAACATTAGGCCAGAGTACATGAAAGATTTAGCTTTACATGATATAACCTCTGTAGACAAACTTAAACTTTATTGCAAACAGTTAGAAATTGCGCGGTCGCGTGCGGAACAATTTAGTGAACCTAACTTGAATAACTTTAAAATTACAGCGGACTTAAATAAACAAACGCCGCGATCTCACAGTAAACAAGTCTCTGTGCTGAATGAAGCTGGCTCTTCGAGGCAATTGGATAGGAAATGCTTTAGGTGTGGTATAACACTCATTTCACCAATCAATGCAATTCGAAAGAGTTAGTGTGTTTTAAGTGTGGATTAAAAGGTGTTAAGCTTTCAGATTGTAGTAATTGCAATTCAAAAAACTAGTTAACACGGAACTATCCAACACCTTTAATAAAAATAGGTCTTATACGTCCAATAGTGAAGAGGTAGTTCTGTTTAAAAAAAATACAAGGAATATAAGACCATACTTAAAATTAAAAATATTGAACTTACAAGCTTTTGGCTTATTAGATTCGGGTGCAACTTGTAGCATTCTTGGAAATAATGCGCATTTGATCTTTTTAGAACACGGATTTCAACTCAACTGGTTTGACACTGAGCACTACGTGAGAACTGCTGATGGTACGAGATTGCATTGCTTAGGGTATATGTCCTTACCTATTGAATTTAACAATAATTTCAGAGTGATTAACTTTTATGTTGTTGCACAAATAACTTCACCTATAATTCTAGGTGTTGATTTTTGGCAGGTGTTTGACTTAGGGAGTGACCTTGTATCCGAAGTACAGTTTGACCGAAAGTCGGAGTCATCAATATGTAATAGCATAAATTCGGTTTCTCTTAATAAAGGCCTTGAAGAATACGAGTCTTTATCCATAGAACAAAAACAAATCATGGATAAGTTAGTCCAACAGTTTGATACAATTAACACAGTTAAAGTAGGTTTGGGACGTACCAATTTAATTCATCACGTCATAGACACAGGGGATAGCAAACCTATTAAGCAAAGGTACTATCCATTATCACCTGTTAAGCAACTAGCACTTGAAAAAGAATTGGATAGAATGCTTAATTTGGGAGTTGTGTCACCTTCACAGTCAGCTTGGAACTCACCTGTAGTAATGGTTCAGAAGCCAAACGGGGACCTAAGGCTTTGTCTAGATTGTAGAAAATTAAATGCAGTTTCCAAACCCGATGCGTATTCTCTCCCGTATATAAGCAGCATATTGGACCAGCTCCGCGACGCGAAATACCTAACGTCAATTGATCTTTCCGCTGCGTATTGGCAAATACCCTATGATAGCGAGCAATCAGCTGATAAGACCGCGTTCACAGTGCCACGTAGGGGGTTATTTAGATTCAATGTAATGTCGTTTGGCCTTGTTTCCGCGTCAAGCACAATGCAGAGATTAATGGATAGGCTATTTGGTCCCGAATTTAACAACAAAGTATTCTGTTTCCAAGACGACATAATCATAATATCCAGCACTTTCTCAGAACATGTGCAGCTCTTGCATAAGGTCTACGCAAAACTCAGGGACGCAAACTTGACTATAAACATGGATAAGTCTATCTTTTGCCGTAGAGAACTTAAGTACTTGGGATATTTAGTTGACAAACATGGACTTAGAACTGATCCGGGAAAGGTAGATATTATATTGAATTATCCAACTCCAACTTCCGCTAAAGAGGTTAAAAGGTTTCTAGGCATGGCAGGCTGGTACAGGAGGTTCATTAACAATTTTTCGAAAATTAGTAAACCGTTGAATAAATTAACTAGCAAAAATGTCCGCTTTGAATGGACTACGGAGGCAGATGAGTCATTTAACCACTTAAAAACCGCTTTAGTGTCTGCTCCGATACTTAAATGTCCAAACTTTGATTTGCCTTTTTCTATCCATTGTGACGATTCCTCAGTGGCTGTGGGCGGAGTCTTAACCCAGACTTATGACGGGGTAGAACATCCCATAGCATACTGCAGTCGGTCTCTTGCCAAAAATGAAATTAATTTTTCCACATCGGAGAGAGAACTTATGGCCGTGATTTACGCATTAGAGCAATTTAGATCTTATGTTGAAGGTACAAAGTGTAAAATAATAACCAACCACGCCTCGTTATTATGGTTTTATAAATTAAATAACCCATCAGGTCGCTTAGCCAGGTGGAGCATGCGATTGAGTTAATTTGATTTCGAAATAGAACACAGAAAAGGTAAATTAAATGTTATTCCAGACGCACTAAGTAGGATTCAAGTTGATGCAATCGCTACGCCAGCTACCAGTGATGCGTGGTATAGACATGTATACGAAGATTGTCAGGCCAACCCTCGCAAATATCCCCACTTCATGGTAAAAGACGATAGATTGCTTAGGTACTCTAAAAATAAATATGAGTTAACGAATGAATTTAATTGGAAGTTAGTGGTACCCGAGGAAGACAGGTTAGATATTTTAAAGAAATGTCATGATGAACCAGTTAGTGCTCATTTGGGTGTCTTTAAAACCCACAAGCGTCTTAGTCTTAATTATTACTGGCCCAGCATGTACCGAGATGTGAAAGAATATGTTAAAAAATGCGAGATATGTAAAAAATACAAACCCGTCAACACGGCTAGACCTGGTTTAATGGGAAACCCGAAGGAGGTTAACAAACCCTGGGAGGCCATATGTTGCGATTTGCTAGGCCCATTTCCGGTTTCTCGCAATAGGAATATTCACTTAATTGTATGTACAGACTATTTTAGCAAGTATGTCATGTTGCATCCTATACGGATCGCAACAGGCGCTGCGGTCGCTAAGTTCATAGAAGAGAAAGTGTTCCTAGTACATGGCGTATGTAAGACTATCTATATTGACAATGGCCCACAGTATGTGTCTAATCAGTTTAGGCAACTGTTACATAAATATAACGTACCGAATATCTATTATAACCCGCGTTATCACCCACAGGTAAATCAAGCCGAAAGAGCGATTAGGAAAGTAGTTAACGGTATATCATGTTATGTAGGTACCGAGCATAAACGATGGGACGAGAACATCCCACAGTTGCAATGCGCACTTAATTCAGCCGTGAATGATACCACTAAGTTTACTCCGTATTTTCTTGTGCACGGACGGGAATTCATAATAGATGGAATGTTACACAGCTTAGATAGCCCTCAGTCAGTTCAAAGATCACAAGTAACTCTCGGTGAACCACAAGCATACAGTAAAAAATTAGCGGAATTAGACACCATATTTAAAAAGGTACAAAAGCATATTAAAAATGCTCATTCTAGAAATGAAAAGTACTATAACTTAAGAAAACGACATGTTGAGTTAAAAGTAGGTCAGATTGTATATAAACGTACCCATTACCTATCTAATGCCTCAAAGAGATTTACGGCTAAACTAGCACCAAAATTTCAAAAATGTGTCATAACAGCGAAATTATCACCTTTAGTGTAGACACTAGGTAATTTTCACATAAAAGACATCCTTAAACAAGATGACTAATAGTTTTGTAGAATGTGAGTGATGAGTATGATTGAGTGAAAGAATGTAAGAATAATAAACATTTTCAAAATTCATTTCCACCGGTGAACTTTCTGAGATAAATAAGCTGTGATTGTATTGATGAACGAGCGATACATAACTAGTAGGTCATCTTATGTTGTGAACATCGGCGCGAGTTAGATAAGAATTTGTTCTTTATGTCCGCACTCTGGACATTATTTAAGAAAATGCATACCAGCCAGTGCGTAGCATTACTTAAGCTGTTTCTTTTAACTTAATATGATTAAACGTTAATTCACTTAACTTAATGCGAGATAGATATTTAACTTAACTTAATATTTAATATGATTTCCAAATCACTTAACTACTCAACTTAATAAATAAGAACACGTTCGTTTTTCGACTACTTAGAGAAAAGTCGAGTCGAAACGTAAACATCGTGTGTAGGCTTAGTGCACTGTAGGTATTCGTTTCTGTCCCGTGATGTTACGTCACGCACCGCATGAATGGTAATAGACTATTCTCGCGTAGGATTCGGGAACGTAATTATTCATAGGCGGTTGTATTTCATTATTGTAAAAACATGTAGGAATAAATGTAAATAAAGTTGCATACCATTAGGTTAATATAGGTATAACAATTAGTGTAGTATTTTCTAACTTACAACACAAGTAGGTAAATTTGTGGTAGTGTTTTTTTTTGTGTTAACAACACAAGTAGGTAATTACATTTTGAGGTTAAATTGTTTAGTGGAATATAGTGTTACTAGGTATACAGATACAGAAATGAAAATTAGGTAATAAGTAGAGTAATAATGAGCCTTGTGTAAGATTAAACGTCGTAATTAAGTGATTAAGTGATGGCTTGGTACTTGTTAGTTGTTGGTGCATGGGTGACTTGGAATTTACTATCCGTGCGAATGCTTTAGCCAGATTGGATTAGAGACGCATTACAACTTCTTCACTGTCTTTGGTATTCAGTCGTTGTTCTGCAGGTGGCACGAAATGTCTTCGGAAAAAGTATCTTCATTACGAAGAACTTTTTAACCCAAGCAAAGGGGATGTGTAACACGAAAATTTTCGTGTACATTATTTTAGCATATTTACGTTATTACATGCGATGAACAGACTTCAGAGCGCCATCTAACGTCATTAGTCCGAAGTAACTAGAAACGTATATTGACGAATCGAGCTAGCTAGTTGCATGCAATTGACCTTTCGTGTTAGCTCGAAATCCTACCACGGATCGACGGTGGCGTGTAGCCCAAGGGAGGCCTAGTTCTTTTTGGAGCGAGCCGTTGTAATGATCGGACACGCACAAATATAATTTTTGAAACGAAACGCCGGAACGTGAATTTAAAGTGACGACTACTTGGGCGTACGGCCCCTTAAACACAATGTCTACGGGCAGTTTAGTGTGTTGAAACACATCATCCCATAAATTGTAAGTACTTAATGTTTTTGTCTTCTTAAAAGCACATGTGCTCTAATTAACGGTACACGGTGTTTCATAGATTCTTTTGCCTTGTCATAGGGGTCCTTATTCCTTAGTCCTTAGTCCTTAGTCCTTAGTCCGTACTTTGAGTATGGTCCATTATCAAGTTCAACAATGTGAACGAGGCGAGGCAGCTTCAACGGGTGGCTATATTGGGACTGGGCGGCCAGGAGACCGCGACCGGCGTACACCTGGAGGATATCTGTTGCCTCACCGCTTCGCGGGATTGACCATAAACAGTGTAATATTGTGTAATCCACCAGGTTAGTCAAAACCTCAGTTCGTAGGGTATTTTAAAGTGAAAACTTGATATTTGGAGCTATACATGTGAACCGTAGAAGGAAATAAACTACTTTTTGTCTGTATATGTAACTTAGCATTTTCATTTACCAATCATCCAACAACAGGCGCCCTGGGATACTTTTATTTTGATCCTCGAGTCCCTTAACTCTCCGACAACCGTAGCCGGTGAGTGACGCCCTAAAAAGTGTTATAAATTTTTCTGTTACTTTTTCTTGTTAATTGTTTTGCTAATTTTTGTTTTTGTTATTGCTTTATTATTAATAAAGCGATAACAAAAACCCTGACCTTAATAGTGTCATCCAAGGGATAGGTCTTAAGATGAACATGGACAAAACAAAAATCATGTTTAACGTCCATGTACCAACTACCGGCATAGGTGTGACATGGACGTTAAACATGATTTTTACTTTGTCCATGTCACACCTATGCCGGTAGTTGTTGGGAGCACTAAACTCGAAGTTGTTGACGAGTATGTTTACCTGGGACAAATAGTCCGACTAGGTAAGTCCAGCTTCGACCGAGAGGTTAATCGACGGATTCAACTCGGATGGGCAGCGTTCGGGAAACTACGACATATCTTCTCGTTAGACATACTTCAAAACCTGAAAACGAAATTGTACAACGAGGTGATTACTTACGGATCTGAGACGTGGTCTTTCACTGCTGGCCGTATCGCTATGCTCTGGGTGTCTCTGCATGATAAACTTAGAAATGAGGTTATCCGCAGTAGAACCAGTGTAACCGATATAGCCCAACGGATCAGTAAGCTGAAGTGGCAGTGGGCCGGCCATATAGCTCGAAGACCCGACAACCGACGGAGAAAGGTTCTCGAGGGGCAGCCTTGTACCTGTAGGCGAAGTGTAGGGTGGTCCCCACTAGATGAAGTGACGACCTGGTGAGACATGCAGAAAGTCTATGGATGCAGGTGGCTCGGGACCATGCTTTGTGGCATTCCTTAGGGGAGGCCTATGTTTAGCAGTGGACTTGTGAAGGGCTGTAATGATGATTTATATAACGTTTATATTGTTTCTTGGAAATGTCACTTGTTCTTTTTCGAACAAGACCCTGTTCTTTTGAGAACAGGGATCCCCGCCCTTATTTAGTACGTCATCCCCCCCTCCCACAACATGTCCGCACAAGACCTTCTTGGGTCAATTGTCGCAAACCTAAGTAAGCTGGATTTGCCGGCTGTCGCCGCAATCCTGACCTCTTTTGCCCCTCAGGCAGGTCCCCCCCAGCCCCCGTCGCTTCCTGCTCGGCGGCTGCCCCGAAGACCGATTCACCCATGTCCCCCGACTCCGACTCCATGGAGTGCTCGGACTCCGCGTCCGTAACCTCGTCCTCCCGGAAGAGGACCTACTCCGTGGATTCTAACGACACCTTCACAGAAGTGAAATCAAGGCTGCCCTTGCGCACCTCATCCTCGTTCCAGCAGACAAGCTCCACCGCCGGTCAATAACAGGTCATTTCCGGCCATTCCTTCAAGAATGCCCCGTTAGGGCCTTTCCCAGCCCTTTCAGGGCCCCTCTTGACCCTCCCAGGGTCCCCCAAGGCCACCTCGGGGCCCTCTTTGGCCCCCTCCGGGCTTCTCCAAGCCTACAAAGGCTCCAGTTTTCCCTTGGAGCCTCAAAAAGGCCGAGCCTGCACGGATACCCTCCGCCCCTCAACGGACACAACCATATATGGTTGATGACCTGAATACGGTGTATGCCGCTATTAGGAGCATCAACATTGAGGAGATTGCCGTCCTGGCTCGGAAACTGCGCGCTGCTCAGTCCCCTCAGGACCGTCTCCTTGCTCTTACAGAGCATCATAATATTTTGAGTTCCCTGTAACTTGAATATATTTAAGTTAAATTAAATAAAGATACGTTATAAAATGGCAGAGTACTCTGCTCTCCCAAAATCTCACGGTCTTATCAAGCCTAAGGGTTATCGCTTGTATCCTATAACATTCGCGGTTTGCGAAATAACCTCCCAGAGATGGCTAAGTCGACCTCCTCCGAGAAGTCCGTTTCCGCCTCTCCGAACTTCGAAACCACGAAAAGAGTAAGCTCATAGCTCATGGAGAATATCTCTCCCTCTCATACAGCGTACTATTAGATGGCAAGACCACAACCTCCCCTCCAGGCATCGTCCCATCAGCCTCCTCAAGGCCATTGGCAAACTCTTCGAAAGAATCATCCTAACTCGTATGAGGCTCCATCTGTTTCCCGCAGACGGAGACCCTCTTGTCATCCCCCACCAATTTGTTTTCCGAGCGAAACATTCGTGTCCCAGCAAGTTCACCGTATTATGGAATATATCCTCAGCGGTTTTTATTCTCGTCGTCATAAGACCATCGCAGTCTTTTTCGACATTGCAAAAGCATTTGATAGAGTCTGGCACGAAGGCCGTATCTACAAATTATATAGAACAGGTCTCCCCGATTGTCTTGTACGTCTCGTGGCTTCTTACCTGAAGGATCGTACCTTTCATTTTAGACACGAAGGCACGCTCTCCTCTCAGCGCCCCATCAAAGCTGGTGTCCCTCAGTTTACCAACTCCTGTTTACCAACGACATTCCCATCCCGTCGAAAGGTGTTCAGCTCTCCCTCTTTGCAGACGACACTGCCCTCTTCTGTAAAGTTATCCACTACCTTTCATACGAAACAAGATCCAAAAGTCAGTTGATGACTTAGTAGCTTGGTTCCAAAAATGGCGCATCGATGTGAACCCGGAGAAGAGCTCCGCCGTTCACTTCGATTATAAACGACGCCGCCTCAAAAACACTCCACCAATCCGTATGCTAGGGACTCCTGTCCCCTGGCATACGTCTCGAAATATTTAGGTGTCACCCTTGACACAAAGCTCACCTTCGGGACCCATGTCAAAAGAGTAATCCGCAACGCACGTTTTTATCTGAGTAGGCTCAACAGCATGCTGGGCCGACACAGTAAAATGTCCTTCCGAACCAAAGGAACCCTTTTTGAGGTCCGTATACGACCAGTCATGACTTACGCGGGCCCTATATTAGCTCACGCTGACCCCAAAATCATTAATGAACTCTAAATAGTTCAAAACCTCTTCTGTCGTCGAGCTACAAACGCACCCTGGTACGTCCGTAACGCCGACTTCCATCGGGACTTAGAGCTCCCTACAATTAAACAATTTCTAAAAACACTATCTGAGAACTTCTACAAAGCCTCAGATTCTCACTCCAATCATTTCATTCGTGAGGCAGCTACTTATGCAGCCCCACTCTCCTCTCGATATCGAGTCCGCAGGCCGAGAAACTCTCTCTCGGATACACCAAACAAACGTTTAACCGACCTGAACTGCCTCCTGGTGGCTCAGGCCGACTCTTTTTAAATTTGCCTTAGTAGGCCCCCCTCAGCGGCTCGTAGCCGCCTGCGCCCTCTTTTCCCAAAAGAGGGTCTCTTCCGATTCGGCAGAAAGGCCTCATAAGCCAATGCCAGTCTCACAGGTGGTGCTTAGTGGGTACATTTAGGGTGGTTAGGTTAGGTTAGTCACAGTGAGTCCCACATAACCACGACAGCCGGCTGTCGTGGTATGCATAAAGCATTCACCACCTTCCCGAAGTTTACGGGGGTTGCCCTTTTCAATTGCTTCTAGGCGCAAAAAAAATCTTGAAAAAAATTAAAAAGAAAATCCCATAGACCTAACCTGAAAGTAACATTTATCGTCTCCGGCTGGAGGGGGGAAGAGGGTGGCAGGAGTGTGCCTTATCAGGGAAAGCCCCTCTGTCGTTCGCTTGTTGCGGAAAAGTATAGTTTATGAGTAATGTTTTTTTTTGTAAAATCATAACCTCACTTTTTTACACAGGAATATTGACCCAAAGTTACTTCTACAACAGCTTCGGCGCTGCGGGAAGTGCAGCCCCTTCGGCCTTCCGTAGCAAATCGCAGGCACCTGTGCGAGCCGTAGCGGCTGAGGCCGGTCGCCGAAGGCGACCAAAAAGCCGAAGCTGTGGAGGTGAGCAGGAGGCTACTTTCCCTCCGCGCCTACGGCTTTACAAAACACTCTAAGAGTAGGGCATACAAGACTACGTGGAGTCGGGGCGTGCTGGTTTATTGTCGCACCACGCAAATGTACGAATAATAAAAAAAATCACACAATTTTTAAAAGCAAAATTAGTAACCACCAGACTGTGCAACTTTACAATTACTAATGTATCCACACTGTGCTAACCAACCAGCATGCTTTGTTGTTACTGTCACGTACTTGAATGGGAATATTGAATATCTATATTCAGTAGTTTATGTTAGCAATGTGCCATGCACAGTAGAACATTTTCATTTCGAAGGTTGTCTAAATAATCATGGCAGTATTGAATTAAATTGCTTGTTCTAAAAGCCATTTGATTACTCTCGACAACTTTGCGGGTTCGTCGAATCAAATATGAAGTGTAATTGCGTTCTACAAAATCATATTTTAAATAGAATACTCCTGTACAAATGAAAAAGGAAAGTTATTAATAAGCCCAGTAACTTATACAGTATTTAAAAAACCCGGCTGTATAAAAAATACTGAAAGAGATAATTTTTATACCGAATGTCACAACTAAGAAGTGCAACGACATCTCATATGTCATACCAGTCGATTGGTTTAGGCTACAGAGCATGCTAAAGAAAGAGTCAAACATACATAAATACACTCGAAAAACATAAACCTATTGGGATAGTAGAGTAAAAATAAGAGTGACAAGCGATCTAACAGATAACTTGATGGTTAGTAGCTATTGCAGCCCACGGACACTCGCAAGTAGCTTTAAACAAAGTATGTCAAAGTAGAATATTAGTATGTTTAATGTCTCACAACCTACAACTATATGTGCTCTTCAAATTGGAGCACAGCGATTAGTGCACTGCTTATTGGGGGCAAAAATAGGTAAAAGGGTGTTTTACCGACACAGACGGAATACTCTAATAAAAACCACCTAGTAAAATTAATAGATTTTGATATAATTTCATTATAATTATTTATTTATTTAAACTTCATACAATATGAAGTATAGGCGGACTTAACAGCTGAGGCATTTTCTACCAGTCAACCTTTAGGTGATGCAGAGATAAAAATATGAAGTAGGGGTGTGAAACGCTAAAAGACAGGAATGTAAATTAAATTATATAAATATATAAAAAATACATATGTATGGGTATACATAAATATACATACCAAAAATTATTTGATATATGCATGCCATTATATATAAATTATGTACATGAAAATAAATAACTTATGTTACATATTTATATAAATACTACTACTAAAATCAATCCGTCTACAAAATGTAGCATTTGTCGCGAATGTCATACGAACAGATTAAGCTAATGCTTAGCGTAGATTGCTTGCGGTATTTGATACGAGTAACAATAAATCTGAAAATGGTTGTTCACTATCATTTTGTAGATTCGCTTTACAAGTTTTTTTTTACATTTTTTTATAGAATTGCGTGACAAACGAGCACACAGCCCACCTGATGGTAAGTGCTGCTGTGAACCATAGACATCTACATCTATCCTCAATAAAGAATGAAAATGCAGATGCGTTGTCAACCGTGAGAACTAAGATGGAATTCCGCTTTTCCAGTAAAAAGGGTCTCCGGTTGTCTACACTCACCATACCAAACACAGCAGTAATAGGCTGCTATTTTACGCTGGTATTCTGTGAGAGCGTGGTCCTTCCCCTGTAGAGCCGACTCATTCGTGCTACAACTATAGTACTATTACTATATATGTAACTGCAGCATGTCTCTACCACGAGCAAATCACGTGAGTACATTGACGTGAAGTATTCTTTTTCAATACGCCTCTATTTATTATCTTTCAGTCATTATAATAAATAGATTTAATAAAACATCTCTTTTTTATATAACTAAAGTGACAAATCAACTAACAGTCTACCATATGGTAAGTGGCAACTGCAGTCTCTCATAGACCTGTAATATATTTTAAATAGGTGGTACTATCACAAACGGATTCCTAATCAGAAAAAAGTCCTACCGCGTAGTAAAAAGACAAGGTTAGTCATAACCATCTAGCTCATCTTAATCTTCACCTTGTGTTTATATATCATTCAAGTATTTTATTAATAACACGCTTTTAGTATTCTGATATTTTTTTGATTTTAGATGGAATAAATTAGAGTTACTGGTGAAAAAATTATTTTTTTACTACGTTTATTAAATAAATTATAAGATTTAACAAATATAATACATTTTAACTTGTAGAAATATGCGGTATAAACGAATTAGATTCGTATAACCATCCAAATGCGCACAACAAAACAACATGACTCTCATTGAATATTTTTAAATCTTCTTATAGATTGCTTCTGATTAACATATTCTGTTTATTTTTAATTAAATTTTTTTATGTAATCCGCTTTTATATTAATAGCTTGACGACAAATACTAGCCATTGCGGTTTGCGAAAATTCGATTTAGGTAAATATTATACCATACCTTCTGCTTGCCTTATCATCAGGACTTCGGGTTGCTAGTGGTCATAGTAAGGTACCAGCGTTATTTATTTCATCGCCTCATTTCACTCCATGTGTACGTAGACTAACTAATATTACTAATAAGAAAAGCCAGAAAAACGATATGGACTTCGATAGGCGGAGGTAGACCACATCATATATGGCAGATGTTAAACACGGGGACCATCTACAAGAAAGCAAAACATTTGGTAAGATAGTCAATCCATCTGCCAGGAGTAGTGATTATGGTAGGTCAGACTAATATATATCATTGAACTTTTAAACGCTAATAAAGAAGTGATTAGAGGAAAACTAGCTTAAATGTAGTGCCATACTGCATTCTCAGCTATGCAAACATTTTGGGTTGACTTAAGTTCATTTAAACACACAAAGATAATCTCTGAACATCTAGCCCCGTAAAATTCTAAATTGTGATTTGTAAGTGTTAACAACATAGATGTTTGAAGTATATTTTATTTGGTTTATTTTGTTCTAAAATATATTGTCAATACACTGAATAATACAGTTCATACTAGTAATACATTATTTTAATTTTTTGCAGTATTTGCGCATCTCATCCAACAGTAAAGGTCCGTTCTCTCCGCAACTCTCTTCCTGCTGCATACCCAAGCAACACACAAGCGTTATGAACATCAATTACCAGCCCATATAGAACTTAGAGTTCTTTTAGAAGCGTATAAGATTATCAAAAACAGATTGTACCCTTATAAGAGTGGTTTGTGACTTATTATACAGCTCAAACTGTATAAATTCTGTCTCTTTCTCTATGGTTTCCAAAATATTAAACGACATATTTTCCTAAAAAGTAAAATAAAACCAGTATAAGATACACAACACAGAAAAATTACTTCACAATAAGTTAACTTACGTATCAAATAAAATAGCTAACTCTTTTGGTTTTGCCGTACTTACGTGACGTAAGAGTATGACGACGCGAGCGTATGACTAGAAAACGACATGTGTATGCGCTTGCCAGGAGTTACCTATCAACCACTATCAACTAAACACAATGACAAAATAAACAGCATACTCGTACTGGTACCGTACTGCTGAGCGAGATAAAATATTCTGTCATAAAATGTACCTTCCTTAATAGTACTTGGCAGAGAAAGAGATAACTTTAATTCTTTACTCCACTTTTTAACATTAGAAAGAAAAGATGTATAGGTAATCTTTATTTGCTAAATGTAGTCATATTTTTAGTTTGGTTTGTGAATTTAACTGAATCAAAGGGGTAGTGATTTATTGCCAATAAATACAATCATTTCGATTAAATCGATACAAAAATGATTACTTTGTCTGTGTGGCCTTATGTAGTCTCGTCTTAAAAGAAGTGAAAAAAGTAAACACTTTTTGTCCTTGTTCATAAAATAAAACAACAAAGGATTTTCATCTTTTATTCGTATCTCTAAAGACAATTATATGTGATGTTTTAAAAACTACTATACAGCGTAAGAAATAAAAATATTTTATCATACAACTGATTAAAAACTAATGGTTGTATGATAGAATCCATAACATACATAGTACAGCCACTAAGACTATAAGCCCTCGAAATATCGTTTAGACTGTTTAGCAAATTGTCGTCATTTTAGGACCTATGAAAACAAAATTTAAATTGTAAATTTAGGAATATGAGACTTTAGTTTTTGCTTAAATCATTATTTTTAGTTTTACTAACGATCACTGTGCCCCAATATGCATTCATATTCACTAATTTAATTATTTTCTTATTATAACCTATACAATCAATATTTACTTACCGTATTTAGTATTTTGTCCTTATATTATTTTGTTATTTTACTGGCGCGGCAATTTTTTGATAGAAATCATATACAAGTTTACCGTAAATCTAATTTTGCACTTTCTATTCACCAGTTATTACTGTCAAAACTCAACTCCAATTCAAGTAATATTAATATGCAATATAATCTTTCACTCACTAAATGTCGCCATCATTCAATAAAGTATATAAATAAATCTATTAAGTTATGTTTGTCATAAATTCATTTGTGATACCGTTCAAAAACCAATTTAGAACGTTTATCTTTAAAAGATACTTATAAGATAGTATATCTAGTGTAACAGTTTACTTGTACACCAAATAACAGTTATAATACAGCTATTATAAAGCCCCTTTTATGCTTGTACAGCTACTGTACAGCGTTACTAACGCATAAAACTGTATAATTTCTGCCAATTTTTTACTTATAAGAGCTGTATAAGCGCTTATACAGCCTTTGTACAGCCAGTAAATACATCCTCTAGTATAAAAAGGAACTCCAATACAGCTCGTATACAGCTTGCATGCTGCTTGGGTATGAATGATCTGCTTATGCCCGGTATCTATGGGTATGCAGACGAAAGCACAGTTGTGGAGAGATACCATTTAGAGTCCAAGGCCAAAGCAGCTGCAAGGAAGCTAGGAGTCCTTGCAAAGGTGTGGCGATACTTCACGCCGGGATAGCTGCTTACTTTATATAAAGCGCAAGTATGGTCGTGCATGGAGTATTGCTGCCATATATGGGCTGGTGTTGCAAAATTCCACCTAGCAACTTTGGACTCAATGGAAAGGCGTGCTGAGAGGCTTAGTGGTAACCCGAATTTGGTTAAACCAATCTTACCAGCCTCGAACACAGATGCAAAGTAACCAGCCTTTCGGTTTTCTACAGGATGCATTTTGGAGAGTGTGCGCAGGAATTGCATAATTTAATTCCTCCCTCTCCCTTCCAGCATCGGAAAACTAGCGCGTTCAGCCACCCTTTCTTTGTTGACTTACCACGCATTCGAACCAAACGGTTCGCTACGTCGTTCATCATGCATACAGCAAAGGAGTGGAATAAGTTGCCAGCATCTGTCTTTCCATCCGATTACAGTGTGGGTATCTTCAAGACAAAAGTGAATAGGCTTTTTTTAAGTCATTGCGCATCACCATCTTAGGCTACATCACCACTTACCATCAGATGGGATCATAGATAAGCTCTGACTTATTAGAAGATAAAAAAAGTGATTACAAGTCAAAATGTCACGTCGAAACAGAAACGTTAACAGTAACAGTTGGGTTACTATCTTAGAACAATTAACTAAGGCATACTTTATTTATTTACTCGGTTGTGAGTTCAAGTGGGGTGACAGATAGTTTTCGAGTATTACTAATAATACTGAAAAATAATTTTTAATATTAAATTGTAAGACGTATGCTCTAATAATGTTAATATGGTTCTATATTTAATAATTTTCAATATTACTTTATCATTACACTTGTTATGATCCGGAATAATGTTAATAACAACGATAAAATGAAATCATTATCTTAATGATGTTAAAATGAAATAGCTGAGATGCACGTAATAAAATTCCATCACCCCTATTCCCAACATCACAAATCCAGGAAAGACACAACACCGTCGATAATGCGAAACGTGTTTCGCGTCTAAACAATGCGTCGCGTCAAGTGAAATAGACTCTACGGTGGCTGACTTTTTGTTAAGATAAGTTATCGACGGCGTGTGTCTTTCTTAGTGTAGTGGTGTTGGGAGTAGAGGTGATGGGAGTGATGGTGTTGGGATTAGTGGTGAAGGAGATAATGAACGCAATTCTGGATGCACAGGAGGTGCTCTTCAAACTTAGTAAGACAAATTATTTTATTTTATTATAATTTAATACGAATGGAATTACACAAACAAACGCTTCAATTAATTGAAATCATTTATACTTAATACATTTTAAAGTACATGAAAACATTGTTACTTGACAGACGGATTGGCAATCGAAGTACCAGACGTCATATTTCTTTGACGCTGTTTCTCGTCACCCGTTACTGGTATCTACTGTGGACTTTTACGACACCTATGAAACACTATAATGGAGTGATAGATATTGTTTAAGAGGCAATTCTCTTAGCTTATTTTTATGATGTCGGTAAAACGTGACGGAATAATGGTTTATCTGCTGCCATTGAACCGTTACTATTATATGATATTTCTAATATTTTGCATAATACATACTAAAGATGAAAGAAATAAATGAATATACTATATTGTAAAAAAATGATTTATTTATTATTAAATTATGTAAAATGATCTTTTAGGCAACTTAAGCCGTAAAGAAATAAAGCTACAAATACAATTTAGGTGGTGCCATAGAGCAACACGGGCCACCAGCGGATCTGAGAAGCGTAGCCATACGCCGCCTGCGTCAAGTTCCTCCCTGTCAAAGTACAAGTTCACGCAGTCCCATGTGTACAATAAAACAAGTTGCAGCCGCACTGCTCACTAGACAAAATCTGGTTTCGCGGCTGAATCAACGTCCTACAAAAAAGCCAAATCTTTACATTTTTTGCCGCCAAAAAAATCTGCCATGTCAATTTTACAAAAAGGGGCGTTATCTTTTATATATGAATAATTTTAAAACACTTAATAGCTATTTCCTTCTTTCTAAACTTATGAGAAATATCGGGAATACAGCAGAACCTTAATTATTACAAATAACAATAGTGTGAGAGCGGATGTTTAACGTGCTCTCCTGCTTACGCTATTAATCATTATCAGCAATAAAACAGCGTACTGCACTATAAAATCAGTATATAGCAATTACAGTTCAACCATAACGTAATATATCCCCGTCACAATTACACAGTATTGTAACATGAGGGATGTAATTACATGATAACACCAAAATATGCAAACCAACAGCAACACTAACCATTTCATTGTAACACGGAGCAACACGATATTCCTTGCCTGCACTAGAAAAATTACTACAACAGACAGATCCACAACACTGTCATTATCACTCGTAGAATGGCTTAGACGGAATCTCTCGCGCATGGCGTCTACAGTGAACTTTATACTGCACAAACGAGTGGGGGTTTCTCGATATATCCTCAATTCCACATCGCCACCATCAATATGGCACTCTGCTAGAGTGATGCAGCCTCTCACTTACTCTCGGGCCAACAGGTATATTTTATAGACGTGCCGTCAAAATTAAAAATTACAATAATAACGGTCGTGTTGTTTCAGATTTGTAATACATGCCGCTCGCCCTTATACAATATAAGTCGAGTGACTAATCCGAGTCTTTAAAGTTGTAGCTGTCAACGAGCGATAGTGTTTTAATGTAAATATGTGTGTATGTGTGTGTGTGTACATGAAATTGTTAGTATATTGTTTTAATTGTTCACAGTCACTTGTTTTGTGTGCGCGGATTTCCCCGCAAAAAATGAATTCTGTATCGGGAAAAAAACGCTATGGCTACTCCCTTCCGGTCGGCCCGTGACCCGTGTAACACATTAACATTAATTTTATTCTTTAAAAAAAATTATAATCATTCTCGTCATCGCACCGTAAAAGTCCACGGCTGGACTTGGGCCACACCCAATGTAGGGAGAATTTACCTTAATTGTCACACCTCCGACGAACGCAGTACTAGACGTCTCACATCTTTGATGTTGCTTCGTCGATCTCCGTTATTAAGATTGGTTATACCGTCATCTATCGGAAGCTATTATATTTTTCTGGCATATCCTTCAGGATATTTATAAAATAAGGGTGAAAAACAAGCAAAAAGTCCACGTGATGGTAACAGGATACTGTTTCCCACAGGCTTTTACGTCCTTCCTCGATGAAGAATCAAAATGCAAATTGTAAACAGCAGTTCTTTATTTTTAGTTTTTATCATTAAAATACTGTTGTTCATCTCCTATTTTGTTTCCCTCCTTCTCCCTTTCAGAAGGAAATTCATACATTGACATTATAATATTTACTCAAACTTTTCTCAACGCGTTCGTCAATATATTTTTTATTTATATTTTATCGTACTACTTAAGCCTTCGGTTGGATGATATAGCTTTTTCCCAAATAAAATCTTATGAAAAGCCATTCTAATCCATTCACAAAAGATACAAGAAAAATAAAAATATTTATCTTATAACAAATAACAATAACGTACGAATGTCAGAAAATTTGATTTTAATCGCCACCTATATGTAGCATGTTTTCGCGTTATTAAATACTGTGTTATGTAAAAAATGTGGTATAAAGTTAAACCTTTTGTGTTCGTATGTCCAATTCAAGTTTCCTAAACTTCTTATATAATACAAGAATACTAAAATGATAGAAGTGGAATTTCATTTTTCTTAAAACGTGGATAAAACTTATGAATATGAATATAAAACTACTTATGAATCACTAAATAAGTGAGTTTATCACAACTGTCTTACGGCAACGATGTAAGAAGGTCCATAAAAACCTTTTAACTGAAAACGAGTATTCAGGAGGACAACGCATGTGGATTTTGATCTACTGCGGATGTCCTCGTTTTTAAGTCTATCAAGCAGAGAAACGCCAAGTATATCTCCCTCTACACAGCCCGCTGAGCGACTTTGAGCTCCCTCATATGGCCAGCATTGAAGGACCACGTTTCAGATCCATAGATCATTACTGGCAGCACACACTGGTTGTACACTCTAGTTCTGAGGTATGTCTGTCAAGAAGATGTGTCGTAATCTTCCGAACCGTCCCGACCGTTGAATCCATCGATTGACCTCTCGGTCAAAGTTTGACTTACATAGTCGAACTATTTGTCACAGGTAAACATATTCGTCAACAACTTCGAACTTAGTGCTCCCAACAACTACCGGCATAGGTGAGACATTGACGTTAAACATGATTTTTTTGTTTAGTCCATGTTCATCTTAAGACCTATTCGTTGGGAGACACTATTAAGATCATTGAGCATTGTGCTAAGGTCCTCCAGCGATTCTGCCATAAGAACTATATCGTCGGCAAATCGATAGGTAAGTTGCAGTTGGATAGGTTTTGTACTCTGGTTCTGTACTCGGATAGCCATCGTAGTCCTACTGTACAAACACTTCAGCACTTCCATACACCGATAGTCCTCATGAAACTTCTCGTCAGTCCTCAGGGTGCGTGCGTTATAAGTTGCTAGGTCGAGTCGTCGTAAGTGGCAACCGGACCTCCACCGGAGATTCTTTGCACCCCCTCCCCCGCCGATTCCATGGTCGCCACCATAGCCACGAATAGCGAGGCCACGCCACTGGGGCCGTTGATTAGTGTTATTGCTCATGGGGGTGTATTGCCATAGTTGCCACGCTTGGCGAGCGGGTTAGAAACCGCAGTTTTTTTATTGCTTTTTGGTGTTATTAGAAATATGCTCCTGCCCATATTCTGCCTTAGTTTCCCTGTGTCGCCTTTTACGACACCCACGGTAAGATATGGGGTAGCGGGTGTTCTTACCCGCTACTACACGGGGCTTAAAAACCTAAGTGCAAATGATAAAATGGATATAGTTTGTGTTACGGCCTACGGCTGCTCCCTTAAAGGTCAAATCCTTTGGGGCCCATGAGCAGAAGACTTCACGAGCAGACGTAGGTCGGGCCTCAATATGGCCACGTGGAATTTCTCTCATTACACTAAACTATATGGTGGAGCGTTCTATACTACGGCCAGTCGACCGGAAGGATATTAGACGGAGCTTACTTACCTATATCCAAGGCGACTGGTCCCTCCGGAGTCGGTCAGGTTGCATGTGGTTGTGTAGTGCAAGGGAAATAAGGTGATGTGATGTGTATCTGGGTGTGACTGATGGTGATTGACCCGAGTAGACCTTGGCCGTCGGCAGCAGCCCAGGCGTTGACACCGCTCCAAATTGAGGGAACCTTCCGCGGCGTTGTCCACAGTCACTTTCCTCGTTCGTCACGATGACAGTCCATTAACTCGTTTCGCGTAGCAACAGTTATTTCTAGAATATCAAGGGCCGCACTAGCTAATATTGTCGGATGTACTTATACAGATTCTGAGTCGGACCCAATAAGTCCCGGGGAAGCTCTACAGCAAGGAATACACGTCACAATCCTAGACAGAATATTTACTATCCGCGCCTAATTATTCCGAGTTCCCTAACAAAATTGACAGTGTGCTAACGTTAGAACCGCTGACAGACGACTCACTTGCACTCGCGCGCGTTAGACACATCCAACTGTCAAAGCGGTATGGCACCGAGCGTCGCGCCCCCTAGACGTCGATTCCGACAACAGCGTTTGGCGCGAACAAACCCCCGTCCCGGACATAAGG
The DNA here is from genome assembly GCA_963668995.1 of Parnassius mnemosyne. NCBI lineage: Eukaryota > Metazoa > Arthropoda > Insecta > Lepidoptera > Papilionidae > Parnassius > Parnassius mnemosyne. The sequence goes on from CAVLGL010000159.1 coordinate 12,979,171, forward strand.
ATTTAGGTCCGCGAGCAAATCGGTCAGCGGGACAAGGTCGCGACGGCAAGTTGCAAGACCGAATCTACAACCAAACTAGGCCACCTAAGGCACCCCATCAGATCTTGCAACCCTAACCAACGCCTCAAAATTACCGCCCCAACGTGGGCAAGCCGGAGGGTTGAACTGGATGCCCTTCCTGGACATCGCAGCCAATAAAGAAGTCCTATTCTGGACAGAAGTCCGACGACCTATTTCAAACACCTATCTCTGCCCCTACGATTAGTTCCGCAATCCGACCGGATCAGGTCTGCAAACAGCGACGCGACACGAAGCGGCCAAGAGCGGCCTCCTAAGCTTCAGTGCAGAGAGCACCCACAAATTCCACATGAACGTCGTTTGTGGAGAGCCGAACGAAGCGCACAGATATTCCCTAGTATGAATTTTTAACAAGTAGGCCTAGCCAGGCCACCCACCATATTATCATTCACCAAAATAGTGCAGCAGCTGATTTCAATCTTATAATCTCCGAAACTAGCTAGCCTGTTAGACAAGCAGCCCTATGCTCATATTTCAACTAATTTTTCAAAGCATCAATGTTCAACTACAGAATCAATTCAACCAAATTAATCACCGATGCACATAGGTCAACTTGACAAATTAAACAAAACAATAACGTAAGAGACAGCCCTATTTCTCATTTACGTAACTTAGACAGTGCCAACAAAATGTTAACCAAAGGAGAATTGACTTTTATTTACCTCGGCACAAATAGGGTTATCTAATTTCAGCCTTCTTTTTCACAAAGCAAAATGTTTAAACACTATCACAAACATATACATAATTTTCCAAATAGCGCGACATTCAATTTCAAATGAATTCAAATTTTCTTTTCAGCAACCAGGCGTAACAATCAAATGCAGTGATTAAATATATTTACAAAACATATGCAGCAGCATTTAAAGGAGTAGATTAAATTCAATTCTTTTAATCACAACCGCTACAAATAGAAAAATTTCGCGGAAAGCCCAAAGCATTTTTTAATTTTAATTCAAAGAATTTTTAACTAAGTGCTCGACCAAACGAAAGCTAATACCCCTTGACAGCGTGATTCAACGCTCCAGGGGGCCCTAATCTACCCACCACCAAGTGGAGGCTACACGGAGTGAACCCGAGACCAATAGAGCGCGAACCGCTAACAGTCGCCACTCGGGTTGTACGCCTTCACTGAGGCCGTCGGCAACAGAACATTTTGACAAGTGGACTGTTGACGGCTTAAGGCTCAGTGGAGGCGGCCGTGGTGGGAGCTAAGGTGGCAGCTAGCCAGGGCCGCCTCCATCAAATGGGGAACAGTGGTACACCAGTCGCAGCCACTCAGCTAATGGGAGTGAGAAGGGTCCAGCGGACAGATGAGTGGCCGTGAAGTTCCTCTCCACACGCTGAGGGGGGTTGATGACACCCCCGCCCCTAGGGGAATTACCCCCCGACGGGTCGGGGGAGGGACCCTTTTCGGACCTAGGGACCTGATGGCTGGCAGGCGGGCGCCGAAAGTCGCCCGGCAGAGGACGTGGCTGAGTGCCTCCGCCCGTGGCGGTCGAGGGCCTGGCAGAGCCCCGAGAGGAGACGCCGTTCGCACCCAGGCACAAAACTGCATGGTGATTGCCCTGGCAATGCAGACAGGGCCGCCGATGCAGACAGTCTCGCTGGAGGTGCCCTTCCAAACATGAGCAGCACCAGCGGCGCTCCTTGGCGATAGTTCGGATCACCGGAACCGGCTTACCTAATAATTTTTGGCACGACGTTACCCGGTGCTCAGATGCTCGACAATAGGAGCAGGGGGGGGGGGGGGGGTTGACGACGAATTGCCTGGCGGATTCAGCCTCTCACTGGCCACGGCTCGTAAGTCGTCAACGGTGCCCGTCGCGTTCTCGATCTGCCGGCACTGCTCCTCCAAAAAACGCAGCTGCTCATAGAAGGGCGGAATATAGAAGGCTTCGTCCCCGCCGTACCTCTCCTCAAAATGGATTCGAAGGTCTAGAGGTAGACGGGACAGCACGATGCGGAGCAACAAAAAAGCCCATTCTCCCACTGGTAAATCCAGCCGCCTCAACGTATTACAGGCAACCAAGACTGGATCAAACAGATCCAGACGTAGTCTGGCCCGGTCACTAAGCAGCGGGAGGCTTAGAAGCTGCTCAACATGTTCGTCCGCAATTCACCGGACGTTGGTGTATCTTCTGGCTAGGAGGTCCCGAGCAGTCTGGCAGGCGTCGTCCGACAATCTCAAGTGGCCGACGACGCCTAAGGCCTCCCCCTCCAGTGAGGCCAGGAGGTACGCCATCTTTTGGCTCAGGGTCAAGTCACTCCGGGTGTCCACTAGGCTGTCGAAAAGACCAACGAAGGTCAGCCATTCGGAAAGGACCCCGGAGAACTTTGGCAGGTCCAGAGTTGGGAGTCGTCCCAATAGCTCCGGCAGAAGCTGCTTCCGAGAGGACTCGGGCAGGTCACTCATCCGAGCTTCACGCACCTCCTCGGCATACCTGCCTTCAGCCTCGATCAACTCGTCCGTGAGCGAAAAGAACTGCTCAAAGTCCGCGAAGCAGGAGTCCAGGACTCCCTTCTCCACATCCGAATCCTCGAGCTCAGCGTAAGCCTACCCCACTGCGGCCCTTCGAGCATCCACCTGCTCGAAATGCTTCATCAAGTTATGGACCCTATCCGGTCGACCTATCAAATCATAGGCGCTTGTGGCCCAGCGCAACTCAGTCCGCAGGCAACGGATTAGCAGCTTGGGCGATGACATCACTACTAAATACGAATTACGACGCGGCTCGAGCACAAATTACAAAGATAACAAATAAAAAATACAACAAAAATTAACACTTAATAAATGCAGTTCCTATCAAATCGCGTTGAATAGAAATTACACAAATACGAATTACTACGTATCAACGAAATACAAGTTAGCACAAAAGAAAAGACACAAATCAAATTAACAAATAACAAATACTAGTGCGATCAAATCAAGTTAAATTCAAATTGCGCAAATACAATTACTACTCTTTAGTTCAAATACAAATAAGATACACATCACGGTCGATCAACAAAAAATGCCTAGCTCGGAAATCGACCCTTCGATAAGTAATCCAATACAAATATCCGACAACGATAATTAACCGATTACGTAAAAATAACCGTCTACCTACATGACGTATATCTCTAGAAAAACTCCCGCTTGCGCAACCTAGCGCAAGCGCGGCTTTTCAATCAACCCACTAACCAAAAAAAAGGCAAGCAACAAAGGAAAATAATTTTATTATTAGGTACAAACAAATATTTTTACGTATTACGGACGGGCGTGATACAAACTAAACCAATCAAACCAACGCTCCCTGCCACCAGAATTGCTTAATTTTTATCAAACACTATGGTCGGGATCGACCGGGGAATCGAACCCGGAACCACGCTCTGCTACCAGTTTGTTACGGCCTACGGCTGCTCCCTTAAAGGTCAAATCCTTTGGGGCCCATGAGCAGAAGATTTCACGAGTAGACGTAGGTCGGGCCTCAATATGGCCACGTGGAATTTCTCTAATTACACTAAACTATATGGGGGAGCGTTCTATACTACGGCCAGTCGACCGGGAGGATATTAGACGGAGCTTACTTACCTATATCCAAGGCGACTGGTCCCTCCGGAATCGGTCAGGTCGCATGTGGTTGTGTAGTGCAAGGGAAATAAGGTGATGTGATGTGTATATGGGTGTGACTGATGGTGATTGACCCGAGTAGACCTTGGCCGTCGGCAGCAGCCCGGGCGTCGACACCGCTCCAATTTGAGGGAACCTTCCGCGACGTTGTCCATAGTCACTTTCCTCGTTCGTCACGATGACAGTCCATTAACTCGTTTCGCGTTATTTATACGTTATAAGCAACAGTTGTTTCTAGAATATCAAGGGCCGCACTAGCTAATATTGTCGAATGCACTTATACAGATTCTGAGTCGGACCCAATAAGTCCCGGGGAAGCTCTACAGCAAGGAATACACGTCACAATCCTAGACAGAATATTTACTATCCGCGCCTAATTATTCCGAGTTCCCTAACAAAATTGACAGTGTGCTAACGTTAGAACCGCTGACAGACGACTCACTTGCACTGACTGATTTATGTGAAAAGTGACCCATAATTACTTAGGGGTTATACAGAAGAAGAGCACCGATACACAACGCTTAAAAGTAAATTGAAATTTCGCTGAATTAATGTAATTTATCCTTTGTTAGTGCTTATGAAGAATATTTCAAATTTTAATAACATGTTTTAGTTGTTTTCGACACTTAATTAAACTACGAAATAGGTATATTACGTGCTTGAATCATATGATAAGATAATGAATTAGCAATATGAAAATAATTATAAAGTGAAAACATATATTATTGTATAGGTTAGTTTTAGTATTGAATGTAGCAAGAATTAAAAGTTGCAATTGTTTTTGTCGGTTTTCGTAAATTTCAGGTTCATTTTATGGTTTCTTCCACCAGTAAAATAACAAATGAACTGAAACTCCATATGATGGTAGGTGGCTACTGCAGTCCATGTACACCTGCACAAACATCGTCACGCCTGAGGCCTAAGATAGAATATCTAATATATTGCAGGTATAACTGATTCTCTGACCTTTTAAGCTGCTTAAATATAAAGGCTGTTGGCGATGGCTTATATTTTGTCGTAAGTGTGGTAAAGTGGACTTTAATAGGCTGTAACGGTAATAGTATTATAAATTGTTGTATGAATAAAATACCGTGCCTTGTCAGGATGTACATTCTGTTGAATACTATCAATTCAATTATCATTACTAATATTCCCTTTAATCCACTCATGGTAGTACATGAACTTTCTTATTTTATCCACTGGTACGTTAAAAGTATAAAAGTTCAAATAGCTGTCAAACGTGTCAACGTTCTAAAACTCGATCGCGCGCTTACTTTAAGTTTGCTGTTGGTTGCACTACGCTGAGTTTTTTTTTAACTTTATTGTATTTATCATAATGTGGTGGCAGCGTTACATATTCCGTCACCTTATTTCATCTACTTTACACTACTTTATTTATGGTGAATGTAGAGTACGGGGAGTAGGGACCTTTCAATAAGCCAATGTCTGTCATTGAATTCTTAAACGCCAATGAAGAAGGGATTAGAGAAAAGCTAGCTTAAGATAGTAGCATTCTCCATTCTGAGCTATTTAAACCTTAGTTGAAGTGGAATGACAGGTGGTTTCCTAGCATCACAAATAATACTAAATTATATAAAATTATAACATTTTCAGTCATATTACATCTTAATACTTATGCTCTAATAATTTATTATGGTTCTATCTTTAATAATTTACAATATAACCTTATCTTTATCAGAGATGTGATTTTTTTGAAATAATTGTATTTAAAATGCAAATACAAAAATACTTTTTTTTTTTAATAGGATAGGATGACAAATGAGCACACAGTCCACCTGATGTTAAATGGTTGCTGTGACACATAAACATCTACATCTATCCTCAATAAGGAATTAAAACGCAGATACGTTGTCACCAGTGAGGACTAAGATGGAATGCCTCTTTTCCAGTGAAAGGGGTCTCCGATTCTCTACACTCACTATACGAAACACAGCAGTGTTATTTTACGCTGGTATTTTGTGAGAGCGTGAGCCTTCACCGGCTAAGCCGACCCATTTGCGCGACAACTTTACTACAAATTTTATATTTTTATATATTAAATATATGTTATATGTACTGGATTTAAATACATTTAAAAAAAACATTTCTTATTTTTTTTAACTCTTTTAGTTGAATATTTTCCACTTTAAAAATGCGAAATACTTTGTGCTTAAGTTTAGTCAACATTACTAGTTAAACTTTATATAAAATGCACGAATGGTGCTTGTATTGGCCACTAGAGGTGCTGCCCGTGGCGCCGACGTGACATTATGACAGTGACAACTGACAAGCATAAAATTCTTAAAGTAATTACATACATTGAGATGAAATTAAAGTTTAAGGCTGGCCACATACATTCGGAATTCCGTTTCGAAAAACTGTTTCGAAGTATCGATTGGGGATTCCGAACACAGCAAATCCATATAAAATCAAGGCAAACACACGTGCAGTAGTTTTCCATTCAAAATTTTCTTTGGGTCGAAATCCCGCAAAAAAAAAGCCATTCCAAAAGCAACTATTCCATAGATTTTGTGTGAGTCGCATCACATATTCGCAAATTCCGTACGGAACGCGCCCAGTGTGCGTCGCACGACTGAAGCGAGGTGTATTTATATGTTTTTACATCTAATCTTATATGTGTATGTCTTTTCGTAACCTTTCATCTTATTTCGTTTAATAATTCGTCGAAAGTGTTTATAGACACTCATATTTAAAAAGAAAACTCTCTGGATAGATAGATCCTTTTACATAAAATTGACTTTATTGCAATGTTAGGGTATTAAGGGGATTCACCCAGTAGCAATGATAAAGCAACAATGGAATCACAATCAGAAAATTGTCGTCGTTATCCGCTAGTGAAGGTGGTTATAGAATTGACTAGAATAATTTTTATTCAATATTAATGTTACGGCCCCCAGTTGCCCCGGCAAAAGTCGACTGGGCTAGGGCCCATAGTAGCCCCCTCGACGAGCAACAGAGGGTTCGGGCACAAATGGCCTATGGATAATTAACTAAAGGCTGATAAGCAAACACAAACTTACCGAGTTCCGGAGGTAGGGTTGACCACAGGGTATCAGTCAGGTGGTAAGTAAGGTGTATGTAAGTAGTGTGCGAAAGTGTGTATGAATGTAACCTGACGTCACCGATGTAATCGGACAGCAGATCCACAAGCGCTGCTTTTCTCCAAAATGTGCGATCCCTCCAGTGGGCGTTCACCAATTGAAACCTTATGCTTTTATTTCACTATATTGGTTTATCAACTTTATTTTACATTTAATTAACTTCAAATTCAATCAAATCAACGTTAATCGAAATTAAAACAAGGGACACGCTGCACAACTTAAGAACGGTTGGTCAAAGTTCAATGTCCCAGGTTCACTTAGCACACAATTATAACCACGAGCACGAAAGCGATCTCTTCTCGAGTCACAAAGTTTTAGCGTTCCACCCGACAAAGCAAAATTCCTTCGTACGATATTAAAATGCCACAATAGCAACTCGTCGACGCAAATTAATGGTAATCGAAGTTAAGTTAATTACTTAAAACTCAAATTAGGCCTCGTTGTCACGTAAAACGCTCAAAACAGAAAACGCAATTCGAGGCGGTCTTAACGAGACCCAAATATTCGATAGTAAATTCCGTCTAATCGACACTGCGGCCGCGCCCAACTAACCGACCTCGCCCACGAGTTAGGCGACCGAGCGCTCGGCCGAGAGACCCACACGGGTGAGGGGGCCGAAGATGACCTTCAAATTCTATCGGAAGGACACACCGACGCGCGTCTTAAATGCAAGTTTTTAAAATGTTAATTATTTGGCCTGAACAAACCCCCGTCTCGGACATAAGGACTTATGTCCGCGAGTAAATTGGCAAACGGGATAAGGTCGCGACGGCACGTTGCAAGACTGAATCTCCAACCAAAACCTCGGCCATCCTAGGCACCCCATCAGGTCCATACGACAACTTAACAATACGCCCACGGCGCCAATACAAAGGCAAAGCGTTGGATTCTTTAACTAACACGAGGTCTCCAACCCGAGAAGGATCCGTCTTTTCAGACCACTTAACGCGCTGCTGCAAAAGATGTAGGTACTTTAGAGACCATCGGTGCCAAAAACTGAGTCATCTGTTGCAGAAGGTCAAATCTGGTCAACCGCGAAGAGTTTAGTTCCCTGAAGGGGTACTCGGGCGTTAAGCGGCTGGCCAATCAGGAAGTGGCCTAGGGTTAGAAGCTTCAAATCATTCGGATCAGACGAGAGGGTACAGAGGGGCCGAGAGTTGAGTACCGCCTCAATTTTACAGAATACAGTGGCAAGCTCCTCAAATGTCAAAATACTTTCGCCAATAACGCGACGGAGATGCGTTTTTGCAACCTTAACCACCGCCTCAAAAATACCGCCCGAGTGTGGGCAAGCCATTTCCACTGGATGTCCTTCTTGGACATCGCAGTACCTAAATAAGACCTGTTGCTGGACAGAAATTCGACGACCTCTTTCAAATATCTATCTGTGCCCCTATGATTCGTTCCGCAATCAGACCGGATCAGGTCCGCAAACCGCGACGCGATACGAAGCGACTCAGCGTGGCCACAAAGGCTTCAGTGCTGAGGGCACTTACAAGTTCTAAATGAACGGCCTTAGTGGAGAGGCACACGAAAACGCACAGATAGACCTTAGCATGATTTTGTTCAGTAGTAGACATAATCAAGCCATTTACTTAATTGTGCAGTAGCTGATTCCAATCTGATAATATCCTAACTAGCTAGCTTTTTTAAACATGTAGTTCTATGCTTATATTTTAACCAAGTTTCAAAAGCATCAATATTCAAAACTACTATGTAAAACTTAAATTGTAAATAAATTTATTTCTTGATGCGCATAGATCAAAACAGGTAAATTAAGCAAAACAATAACATAAGAGATAGACATATTTTTTTCCCAAAATAAATATCTTAGACAGCGCCAACAAAAATGTGGAAAAAAAGAGAGGATTGATTTTTATTTCTTTTGGGCACAAATAGTGTTACTCCATTTCAATTTTCTTTTCAATAAATCAAACATAATGATTAAATATATTTACAAAGACATATGTACTCGTATTCAAAGAGTATATGAAATTCACTTTTTTACTCACAAACACTACAACTACGAAACATTTCGCGGAAAAACCAAAGCATTTTTTTTTCAAGCATTCAGAGCTCCATGGGAGCCCTAATCTTCCCACCAACTAAGTGGAGACCACACAGCGTTGCGAACCCGAATCCAATAGTGCGAGAACCGTTAAACAGTCTCAGTACTCGGGTTGTACACCTTCACTGAGGCCGTCGGCAATAGAACAGTTTGACAATTGGACTGTTGACGGCTCAGAGGATCAGTGGAGGCGGCTGTGGTGGGAGCTAGGACGGCAGCTACCTAGTTGGGGCTGCCTCCATCGGACCGTCATTCGGACCGGGGGTCCCGAAAGCGGCATTCCGGCGGCATCTCAAACCGATCAAAGGGGGGACGGTGGTACCCCAGTCGCGGCCACTCAGCTAACGGGGGTGAGAAGGGTCTAGCTGACTGCTGAGTGGCCGTGAAGTTCCTCTCAACACGCTGAGGGGGGCGACGATCCCCCCGCCCCTGGGGCAACGAACCCCCGACTGGTCGGGGGAGGGACCTCCTTCAAACCCAGGGGCACGGTGGCCAGCAGGCGAGCGCCGAGCGTCATCCGACAGAGGGCGTGGCTGAGCGCCCCCGCCCGTGGGAATCGAGGGCTCGGCAGAGCCCCGAGAGGAAGCAAAAGCCCAGGGCCAGAGCCTCCCCCTCCAGTGAGGCCAGGAGATACGCCATCTTCTGGCTTGGTGTCAAGTCCCTCCGAGCGTCCACTAGGCTATCAAAAAGGCCAACAAAGGTCATCCAGTCGGAGAGGACCCCGGAAAACCTTGGCAGGTTCAGAGTTGGGAGTCGTCCCAACAGCTCCCGCTGAGTGGGCTGCTTCCGAGGGGACTCGGGCAGGCCACTCGGCCGACCTTCACATGCTTCATTATCAGACTTGGCCCACGCCTCGATCCAGTCTTCCGTGAGCGAAAAGAATTGCTCGTAGTCCGCGAGGCATGAGTTTAGGACTCCCTGTTCCGCATCCGAGGCCACAAGCTCAGTGTAAGCCTCCTCCACTACGGCCCTTCGGGCCACGACCTGCTCGAGCCGCTTCCCTAAACTATGGACCCAATCGGGTCGCCCTATTAAGGTATGGGCGTTCGCGGCCCAGCGCAGCTCCGCCTGCAGGTGAAGCGCCGGTAGCTTGTGCGATGGCATCACTACTAACTATTACACTACACGGCAAGTACACACTACAGTCGGTCAGTAAGATGCCTCGCCCAGGCGACCGACCCTTCGGCAATTTAATCTACCTACCCGAAATACCTGACGCGTAGGTACCTAACCCTAAACTATACACCTGTTTGCTTCCTTAAGATACATATGTATGGAGGACATGTCAAGGTCGCGATGGCGATCCGCGTTCCTCACATAGTAGGGAGCTCCTGTGATTTGACGCAGGAATTTATTTTGAACGACTTGAAGTTTATTTGTTTTTTTTGGTGGGTAGGTGTGAAACAAGTAACAGCTGACTAATTTAGCTCTTATATTTTATTTACATTTAAATATTTTAAACCAGTGTTTGCCGTGTTGTGGCGGTCAAGAATATCCACTACCCCATATCCTCCCGTGGGTGTCGTAAAAGGCGACAAAGGGAAACAGGCAGGAGATGGGCAGCAGCATCTTCTTGATAACAACAAACTAACAATAAAAAAAACTGCGCTTGCCAACCCGCTCGCCAAGCGTGGCAACTATGGCAAATACCCCTCTATGAATGACAGTAACAAAGAAACGGCCCCCAGTCCCCGGCGGCCCCGCTATTCCTGGCTACGGTGGCGACCATGCGGCGGGGCAGGGGGTGCTAAGAATCTCCGGTGGAGTTTCGGTTGCCACCTACGACGACTCGACCTGGCAACGTACAACGCACGCACCCTGAGGACTGACGAGAAGATCGTGGAGCTGGAAGAAGAGATAGACAAGTTGCGCTGGCATATTATAGGATTATCCGAAGTCCGAAGAGAGGGGGAGGACACGGTATTCCTCGAATCCGGCAACTTGCTCTATCACCGGGAGGGCGACCATCTGTCCCAAGGAGGTGTCGGATTTATCGTCCACAAGTCTCTCGTCAACAACATCGTAAAGATCGGGAGTGTGTCGACGAGGGTTGCGTACCTTATACTCAGAATCACCAAACGGTATTCGCTGAAGGTCATACAGGTTTACGCACCAACCTCGGCACACCCCGATGGGGAGGTGGAGGAAATGTATGAGGATATCTCCAGAGCCATGCATTCCTCCAAAACCCAATATACGGTGTTGATGGGAGACTTCAATGCAAAACTAGGCACAAGAGAGAACGGTGAGCTGAAAGTAGGGAAATTTGGAATAGGGCATCGGAACCCAAGGGGCCAGCAGCTGGCCAACTTCATGGAGAAAGAGGGACTCTTTATGATGAACTCTTTCTTCCAGAAGCGGCCCCACAGGAAGTAGACCTGGTCGAGCCCCGACGGTTCGACAAAAAATGAGATTGACTTCATTATGACGACCAGACGACAACTGTTCAGTGATGTCTCCGTGATCGCGAGGGTGAAAACTGGTAGCGATCACCGAATGGTTAGAGGCACACTGAACCAAAACGTTAAGTTGGAGAGGTCTCGTCTAATGAAGTCAACGCTCCGTCCCCCTCGTGCTCTGTTCCAAAGACCCGAAACCTCTCAGCTCGAGTTACAAAACCGTTTTCAGTGCAAGTGTAAGTTCTGCAAGACCCGCCGCAGAAGAACATAAAAACTCTCCGATCACACTCTAATCTCATGGCTGTTACACGGGAGATGAAGCTACATTCTTCAACAGACTTGACAGCATACAGACATCTGAACAGACAGATCTCCAAATGCATGCGGCGGGACTTAAGCAACTTCAATACAGCTTGTATTGAAGAAGCGATCGAGCGGAACCAAGGCTCCAAAGTCTTTGCCAGAGATCTGTCTGCCAGAAAAAGCCAACTGTCAAAGCTGAAGAAAGAATGTGGCAGCATCGTTTCCGGGACACCTGAGATTTTGAGTGAGATTGAGAGGTTCTATGGGCAGCTGTACACGTCATCGTTGGAGCCACACGCAAGTGTGAGTAACGATCCAAGAGCGAGTCTCATCCGACACTATTCCGAAGATATCCCAGACGTCAGTCTGAGCGAGATTAGAATGGCTCTCCAGCACCTTAAAAACGGTAAGGCCCCAGGCGAGGATGGAATTACAGCGGAGCTTTTGAAAGCGGGTGGAAGACCGGTACTTGAAGTCCTTCAGAAGCTCTTTAATTCCGTCCTTCATGGTGGCATTACACCAGAGGCGTGGAGCAGAAGTGCGGTGGTCTTGTTCTTCAAGAATGGTGACAACGCTCTCTTGAAGAGCTGCAGACCGATTTCCCTTCTGAGCCGCGTCTACGTGCTGTTTTCGAGAGTCATTACGAAAAGCACCATAGACCACATACATACCCTTCGGCAAATTGTACAGAAGTCCGAAGAGTACAATTTGCCACTATGTCTGGCGTATGTGGACTATGAGAAAGCCTTTGATTCCGTCGAAATTTGGGCGGTGCTGCAGTCCCTTCAGCGGTACCTAGTTGACTGTCGGTATATCGAAGTGTTGAAGTGCTTGTACAGTAGGGCTACGATGGCTATCCGAGTACAGAATCAGAGTACGAAACCTATCCAATTGCAGAGAGGTGTAAGACAGGGTGACGTCATATCCCCGAAACTCTTCACCGCTGCATTGGAAGACGTTTTCAAGCTTCTGGACTGGAAAGGATACGGCATCAACATCAATGGCGAGTACATCACTCACCTTCGATTTGCCGACGATATAGTTCTTATGGCAGAATCGCTGGAGGACCTAAGCACTATGCTCAATGACCTCGATAATGTTTCCCAACGGATCTTAAAATGAACATGGACAAAACAAAGATCATGTTCAATGTCCATGTCACACCTATGCCGGTAGTTGTTGGGAGCACTAAGCTCGAAGTTGTTGACGAGTATGTTTACCTGGGACAAATAGTCCGATTAGGTAAGTCCAACTTCGACCGAGAGGTCAATCGACGGATTCAACTCGGCTGGGCAGCGTTCGGGAAGCTACGACACATCATCTCGTCAGACATACCTCAAAACCTGAAAACGAAATTGTACAACCAGTGCGTGTTGCCAGTGATGACTTACGGAACTGAGGCGTGGTCCTTCACTGCTGGCCGTATGAGGGAGCTCAAGGTCGCTCAGCGAGCTATGGAGAGGGCTATGCTCGGAGTTTCTCTGCGTGATAAACTTAGGAATGAGTATATCCGCTGTAGAACCAGAGTAACCGACATAGCCCAACGGATTAGTAAGCTGAAGTGGCAGTGGGCCGGCCATATAGCTCGAAGAACCGACAACCGATGGGGAAGAAAGGTTCTCGAGTGGCAGCCTCGTACCGGTAGGCGAAGTGTAGGGCGTCCCCCCACGAGATGGAGTGACGACCTGGTAAGACATGCAGGAAGTCGATGGATGCAGGTGGCTCAGGACCGTGCTTTGTGGCATTCTTTGGGGGAGGCCTATGTTCAGCAGTGGACTTGTGAAGGGCTGTAATGATGATGATGAGTGTTTGGACTATATTTAATTATCAATTACATTTTTATTACTTTCTCTTTTGAAGTCCTATTAAAATATATGTCCAGATAAGATATTTGTGACTTACACATACCACCCATTAGTGTAACTTTTATTGCAAACTATATCACACTTTATCACTTCACTTTGTGTTCACTAATATCACTGCAAATATTGCATGTAATGGCAAAAGTAACTGATGTGGAGATTATCCAGAGAGAACTGGAAGTAAGCTGGATTCGTAAGATGGCTGAATTTGAGAACAGATTAAAGGCTGCTTCTACGCCTACAAATCCCTCACTTAATCAACTCCGTGAGGAGTTTTATGAATTCAAGGACCTTGTCTGTTCCATTCTCAATCTGCTTCGGCCACAGATTCACGCTTGCACTAAGTCAATTGATGCTATTGATATGCAGCACATGTAGAACATTCTTCTATTTAATGGGATCACTGACTCTCCAGAAGTTAATATGGAACAAGAAATTCTGGGCATCATACATAAGACAATGGGTATCCCACATGTAACAAATGGGTCCTTATTACGTTGCCATCGATTTGGTGCTCAAAAGGATGGTCATTCACTTCCATTTCTTGAACAATTTCAAGAGCATCACACAAAGTCTGAGGTGTGGAAAGCTAAAACTAAGTTAAAGGGCTGGGTCTGTTTCTGAGTTTTTAACTAAAATGAGGCAATCTGTTCTTAAAAAAGCACGCAAGCATTTTGAAATGAAGAATGTGTGGACCTTAGATGGCGTAATTTTTATCAAACTCCCCAATAATGAACGGGCAAAGATCTCCACTGAAGAGGAGATTGATATTCTCGCTGAAAAGTTTCCTGTTGATTGTTCACCGGCAAGTCTTGACATAGCTTCTAACAGCGGTATTACTAATGCTGTAAAGAAACCCATTCAAGCACAGCATAGTTCTTCAAGCACAAAAATTCTGTCTGAGATTTCTCGACGCAATCAAGATGGTATAGTGGGGCAGAAAGAGGATCCTAAAAGGTCCCGTCGTTTAGTAGCCAAAAAATAGCTTGCTTAATTTTACATATTATGGTATTCCTAGGTATCCTTTATTTTTATTTCTTTTTTTCGTATTCTCGTGTTTTTTTTTTTCTATATTATTAATTTACATATTAAGTATTTGTAGTCCCGCATCTCCATGGTTGTTATGTCTATAGCACAGAACAATATTGTCTGTAATCATAAGTTGTTTGCCTTTTAATAGCTGTATTATTGCATTTTTTTTATTAAGGTTTTTTTTGTTTAATAGTATTATAATCTCCATATGATGTTTTGTTTTTCTATATTAATATTTAATAAGATTTTAATCATGTAGTATACAACTTCTTGCGTTTAGTTTTCTTTTGTTTATTAGTTGAGGTGTCTTACTCAATAGGTTAGTTTCAAAGATATTTATTATTTACATTACATTATTTTTGGTTGGTTTATACTATGCTTGGTACATATATTGGTAATAATACTTGTTTTGCAAATGTACCTACCACATATTATTTTCAATTTGATTTTTATGAGTTTTGATTCTGACAATAACATTTTTTTAGCCCTTGATAGACAAAGGACACATGTGTCATTCAGCCAATGTCGATTTTTTTTTTACTTTGACTTAATCGATTTTTTTTTGGTAAACATTCTCTTGTAAAATTTTGTGTGACACCTACTAAGAAATATTAACATTATTATTAGATAAGAATATCTTTGCCACTTTAGATATTATAGATCCTATGTTTGCATATAAAATTTATTTTATTAAGTTTACTCTGTAAACAGTGAACTGATGGGTTGGTGATGTTTATGTTTAGTTCATAAATTAGTCTTAAGTGTACATTCCTAAGCTTTTTTTGTGTATTTATTTTAAATTAATTTTTTTTTATATTTATTTCATTTATTTTTTATTTTAGTCCATAAACTATGTCTGATGTTGAGTTGTTTAGCTCTGCAAATGAATCTTCAAGTTTGTCTTTTCACTCTTGTGATGATTCTTTCAATGATAGCGTGCTTAATTTACATGAACTACTTAAAGGAGGTTGTACATCTTTTAACAACTCTCTGAAAATATGCCATATTAACGCTCAAAGAATCCCGAGCCACTATTCCGAACTTGAAGCTTCATTTTTCCCCGAGTATATTCATGCCATATTAGTGTCGGAAAGTTGGCTGAAGCCTACTTTACCATCAACTTTATATCCCCTTCCTGGCTTTGTACTCGTTAGGAATGATCGTGTTGGAAAAAGTGGAGGTGGTGTAGCCATCTACCTACACGCATCAATTCCTCACAAAGTAGTTCTAACATCTCCTTCCTGCTATTCTGCTTCTTCTGTGTTTTTTATTTGTGGAACTCGATGTCAAGGGCATCAGGATGCTTCTAGGAGTAGTGTATTGCCCCCTTTCGACTGACTACTTCGCCACTTTAGATATGGCTCTCACTGATATTTGTTCTGAGTATACACACTGTACAATCATGGGTGACTTTAATACAGATCTGTTGAAAAACTGCCCTCGTTACAAAAAGCTTCTTTCAATTATTGAGTCGGTTAATCTTTCTATTCTCCCTTTAAAGGCTACTCATCACAATATCGGAACCGATGACTCATTGATTGATTTAATCCTTGCTGCTTCTCCTGAACGTGTGATGATGAACGGTCAATTACCCGCTTTGGGTATCTCACGCCATGACTTGATTTATGCTTTGTATAAGCTTAAACCACCCAAATATTCACCTACTGTAATGCATCTCCGCAGCTTTTCTAAAATAGACTTTGAAAAGCTAAAGAATGACGCTCTTAATCTTGATCAAGCCTCTTTGATTGCAGCACCTACTGTTGACGATAAAGTCTTGATTCTTAACCACAATGTTCTCAGCCTCTATGATGCTCATGCTCCAGTTCACAAGGTCAGATTGAAGCGTCCGCCTGCCCCATGGATGACAGAGGGCGTAAGGTTGGCAATGTCTAGACGAAATCGGGCTTTTCTTCGTTTCAAGAGAAATCGCACTGAAGAAAATTGGTTATCTTTTAAAGCAGCCAGGAATAGGTGTAATCAGATGGTACGTGCAGCTAAACGCCGATATTTCCATAATTGTATTAATAACTCTTCATCAGCCGTAGTGTGGAAATTTCTAAGATCTTTTGATCTTTTCTCAGGCCAGCTACATTGGATTGTGGTTCTTCTCTATCACTCGATGAAATCAACCAAGATTTCGCTTCTCTAAAAGCATTGGACCCTACAATTCACTCCCAAACTATGACATCCATTGCTTCTATGCAAACTCCTAACATTCCTACCTTTAATTTTTCTCCCTTTTCTCAGGATGATGCCAAAAAGTCTATTTTAGCAACCCAATCCAAGGCGGTAGGCTATGATGAGATTGGTAGACATATGGTAGTATTTATACTAGAGCACCTTCTTCCTGCAATTTACCATATCATCAATTTTTCCTTTGATTCATGTCAGTACCCTAATCTTTGGAAGAGGGCTTTTATAAAGGCTCTGCCAAAAGTTCCTACTCCCATTCTTCCCAATCATTTTCGCCCAATATCCATTCTACCCTTTCTTTCCAAAATTTTAGAATCCTGTGTTTACAAGCAAATCTCTACTTTTATTTGGAAACATAACCTACTGAGTATATTTCAGTCTGGGTTTCGCCCTGGTACCA
This sequence comes from Parnassius mnemosyne, assembly GCA_963668995.1. Lineage (NCBI taxonomy): Eukaryota > Metazoa > Arthropoda > Insecta > Lepidoptera > Papilionidae > Parnassius > Parnassius mnemosyne. The sequence continues at coordinate 12,996,241 of CAVLGL010000159.1, forward strand.
CTACTGCTTTAATTAATGTTACTGATAATATTAGACAAGGTATGGAAGAAAAAAGATAACAGTACTGGTACTAGTTCATTTCTCAAATGCTTTCAACACAGTTGATCATGAAATCCTCCTTTCCATACTATCTCACCTGAATTTTGATCCTACTGCTTTGGAATGGTTTGCATCTTATCTTCGCGGTCGACAGCAGTCAGTCTGTGTGGGGCAAATGTCCTCAGCTCGTATCCTTCTTTATGTGCAAGCTGAATTTGAAAATATACATAATGGAATCAAAAAACTTAACGACAACTTATCAGATATCAAAGATTGGTCTACTCGTTATGGAGTTTTGGTCAATCCTTTGAAATGCCAAGCTATACTAGTGGGTAGCTCAAGAATGCTAGCTAAGTTTAATCTGGCAGATTTTCTTCCTATTTGTTATGATAGTATTATAATTCCGTTAGTAATTCTGTTAAAAATCTTGGCCTACATATCGACAGCACGTTGAATTGGAGAACCCAGGTTTCAGAAGTGAATCGTAAAGTCATTGCCACTTTATGCTCTCTGTATCATCTAAAACATTTTCTTCCCACAAAATCTAAAATCATGCTAGTCCATTCGCTTATATTACCCATAATTGATTATGCAGATGTGTGTTACCCGGATCTGTCCCAAGATCTTCTGAACAAACTGGAACGCCTTCTTAACAACTGTATAAGATTTATTTTCGGGCTTCGTATGTATGACCCTTAAAGTATTCAACTAACAGGAGACGACATTGGAGAGCGTTCCCCGCTGTCAAAAGTACGAGAGCGCGGATCATTCCCGTTATATAAAACTAGTTGCGCCGCGTACGGCGTCAGTTACCAAGTAGTCGTAAGCGTGAGTTGACCTCCACAAAAATGCCGAGTCGCAGTGTGTTTTCTTGTAAAAAAAGATCACAGACCACAAATTTACAAAAAAACGGCGTTACCTTTCATTTTTAAGTATTTATTTTGATTTCAATAATTAATATAAGCATCAAATCACGAAAATTCTGATCAATATAGCTGAGCAGGTAGTGTTGCCAACTTAAAGTATTAATACTATAGTAAGGACTTTTGCACCACTAGGACATAATTAAATTTTGCTTAATTATAGACAAATGTCGTTTATCTTTTTTCTAATTACACAAGACCAAATCATGTTATTGAATAGTCTTAAACTCATCAATATTATTGTGATCTGTTTGCAAAACTATATTATTTCAAACAACATTAATAATCTTTAATTGTTTTTAACGAAATGAAAACATCAATTTAAATTGTTTTATTGTATAAAAAACATTTGAAATAGATATTTTCATTTCATTATGTTACGTTATGACACGAAAAGAAGGGGAATTCCGAGTATATAAAATGGTATCATCAAGACAATAATAGTGATGTTCACTGTAATCTTTAGTGTCGATGTTTTTATTTGACTATAAGTACTACCTTGATATAATACCAAGGTGTTATTTAAATTTTTTTTTGTAACGGGTGATCCAAGTAGAGATACTTTTTTCAATAGCTTTTCTTTGACAGATCACGTGTGAGTCGTGTCATGCTGTCATGTTATTTTTGTTTAGTATTGTTCGGCGTTTTATGATGGAAAGAGTTACGCCTGAACAACGTTTACAAATCGTTCAACTTTATTACGAAAATTCACGTTCTGTGAGGAATGTGTTTCGTGCACTTCGCTCAACATATGGTCAACATCATCGGCCTACTGAGCGTACTAATCATCCATTTTGAGACCCAGTATTCATTATTGGATAATATTCCACCGAATAGACCACGTCCAGCACGCTGTGAAGAAAACATAGCGGTCGTAGCTGAGAGTGTACATGAAGACCGTGGAGAGTCGATTCGGCGCCGTTCGCAGCAACTCGGACTGACGTATGCAACGACTTGGCGCATTTTACGTCGAGATCTTAAATTTAAAGCGTACAAAATACAGCTTGTGCAACAACTGAAGCCGCTCGACCTTCCCAAGCGACTTCGCTTCACTCTATGGGCTCTTGAAAAGTTCCAAGAAGATCCGACGTTTTCGAGGCAAATTTTGTTTAGTGATGCGGCCCATTTCTGGCTCAATAGGTATGTAAACAAACAAAATTGCCGCATTTGGGACGAAGAGCAACCTAAAGAAATTCAAGAACTGCCACTTTATCCAGAAAAAACAACGGTTTGGTGTGGTTTGTGGGCCGGTGGAATCATCGGTCCATATTTCTTTTAAAATGATGCCTGTGCGAACGTAACCGTCAATGGCGACCGTTATCGTGCCATGATAACCGACTATTTGATGCCTGAATTTGAAGCTCGTGATCTCCGCGCCATTTGGTTTCAGCAAGACGGCGCCACTTCCCATACATCGCATCAATAAATGGATTTATTGAGAGAACATTTCGGTGAGCACATAATTTCACGTTTTGGGCCGGTCGATTGGCCACCAAGATATCACACCGTTAGACTTTTTCCTGTGGGGATATGTAAAGTCTAGTTTATGCGGACAAACCTGCTTCGATTCAGGCCTTGGAGGAAAACATCTCGCGTGTCATTCGCCAGTTACCAGTCGAAATGCTCGAACGAGTCATCGAAAATTGGACTCCTCGGATGGACCATCTGTGACGTAGCAACGGCCAACATTTGATAGACATAATCTTCAAAAAATAAATGCCAAAGAATGTTCTTTCAAATGATAATAAACATTCCCCATTAAATTTGAATTTTCTGTGTTTTTTTCTTTAAAAAAGTAGGGAACCTCGAAATGGATCACGCCTTACAATGTTTAAAAAAGATCTTTGGTTTTACAGTTTTCCAAAAGATCCCAATCATATAACCTCGGTACCTAAACGAACAAGCACTATTTGTTCCGAGCATTTTGACCAATCGGTTTTCGTAATCCAATCAAATAATAAAAGGAAACTAAATGAAACTGCTGTACTGACTTTGAAATTATTGGAAGTAAGTTTATTATTTTGCTACAGGTTTATTTAACATTATGAAGGATAAAATTTAAAACATGTAACAAATCGAAATGGAAGGTTTAGTGAACGATATTTATTCATTTTAAAATGTTATTTACAAGTTTATCGTCTTAGATGGTGTCAACCAAATTGTTGTTTTCAGATGAGACACGAATTATTAGCGCTTAAATAAATAAATAAGGACAAACAAATAATCTCAGTGTCATATTTATAATCTATTATTATTAAATATATACAGAGTACTACACTTTTGTACTGTAGAACACAAAATATTACCGCTTTTTACGAAGACATTAGGTATTTTTCAATCCTAAGTAAAATGACGAAAAAAAGTATGTTTGGTTAAGCGTAAACTTCGGCCAAGAGATAGCAAATGTTTAATTTTTAGGGTTCCGTACCTCAAAAGGAAAAAACGGAACCCTTATAGGATCACTTTGTTGTCCGTCTGTCTGTCAAGAGCCTTTTTCTCACGAACGCGAACGAATATGAATTTCAGCTTGATACCTGTGGAGGTAAAAAAAAGGTAAAGGAAATTCATATTAAATACTCAAGTCTACTGTCCTTTGGAGCTGTGAAAAAATCAAACTTCTAAGCCAACGCAATCAAAAGATACAGCCGTTTATGCCGCAAATTCGACATTCGCAAGGGAATCAAAACCTACAGGTTACTTCCCGTGAACTTAGAATCTTAAAATTTAGTACGAAGCAACGTATTATAGCACAGATAAAGAAAAAATTGCGAAAAGCATAAATTTTTAGTTACATCATAATATAATAAAAAAATTTTGAATAATTTTAAACTTATATATCGGATTATATACGGGAACTTATATACAGATTTGTTCGGAACCCTCGGTGCGCGAGTTCGACTCGCACTTGGCCGGTTTTTTTAATTGTTTCATTCCGTCGCTGCGTAAAGGAAGGACAAAAATAAATAAACAAAAAACACACTTTCACATTTATAATATTATATTAGTATGGATTTTGGCTTTTTGAGGGTGGAACTATACACTCCCGCTCTCTTTCTCGCTCTAGTAAATAACGTTTCTGAGTGACCAAAAAGAATAGAAGCACAGGAAAGTGCGATTTCGTGCTGCCAAATGTAGTTCAACCCTAAGCCTTAAAACGGTTTAACTCTATAGGTTGGGTAAAATCTGTAAAATTAGACCGTTTAAAACCTCTATACAGATAACATTTCCGGTAATGGTAAAAACATTTCATAGACTAGGCATATTATATATTTTTAAGCATACAGGAACATTATTTCGATAATGATTACGTTCCACATAAATTTGAACTGGCAAACTTGGTGATGGAAAAATATGCAAGCACTAGAATTAGCTACCTCGCAAAAAAAGAGTGATCCCAAAAACTGTATTCGTCACATATATACCAAATTTATTCACTTTAAAAACCAGTAAAAATACAATATAATACTTTTTTTTTGTTTGCGTTACCTCGCCTCCCGCTAGAAGTGACAGACTTTTTTGTTTGGAACTTTATGCGCATGGCGTCTCCTGTTAGTTAAATACTCTAAGGTATGACCATATTTCGCAATATAGATCTAAGCTAAATTGGCTTACAATCCGTCAGAGGCGCAATTCCAGAATATTGCTTGTTCTTTTTTCCATTTTAAATGACCCATCTTCGCCTTCTTATCTTAAGAGTAAATTTCACTACCTCTCCTCATCTCATGATAGGGTCCTACGTTCTTCTTCTAACAACAAAATCTGTATTCCTGTTCACTTCACCGAGTTCTATGGCAACTCCTTCACAGTTCAGGCTACACGCCTTTAGAAATCCTTGCCCGATGACATCAGAAAAGCACCCAATAAGAATGTTTTTAAAAAATTGGTCCGTAATCATCTATTGAAGACAACGCATTTTACGTGATTCATCCATTTGATATGTATTGCTAAACAGACGCATATATTCATAAGTATTTGTATGTACTAATTATATATTATGTATTTAAATATGTATATTTGTATGTATATATTTGTATATATGTTTGTATACGTCATATATGTATAGTTTATTTATTAGTAAATTGTATGTATTATGTAGTTAGTTATTATTCTATATTGCCGCACCTACGTCAAATTCTCACCACTCCATGGGTTGACTGGTAGAGAATGCCTCAAGGCATTAAGTCCGCTCTTTGTATTCTTTTGTTTTTAGGAATGCAATAAAGAATAAATAAATAAAAAATAAAAATAAATAAGTTGTTGTAGACTCCTTTTGGAGACGTTGGCAAAGGACACACCCGCGTATGTCATAATAGTACGTACGCAGGTTTTTCAGAGATGCAGTTTGTGTCTTAGGGACAGCTTACTGCTTTTATTGGTTAAGACGAAAAGACAATACACTACGAATTTTGCCTTATTCCTAACAGTTTTAACGTGATGAGAGAAGCTCATTGCACAATATAAAGTTACCCCCAGGTATTTCAACTCTTGGACCCACGGGATTGGGCAATCGTAGAGGGAGATCGTACCTTTTTTATATTTTTTAATCTGTACCATTAATTTGTTATTTATTTATTTATTTATTTATTTATTTATTTATTTAATTCATAAACTTGTGGCTTACAGAAAATCCAACACGCGGTTAAATTTTACATGCAAAAAATTTTTTTTCAGAAATAGTAGCCATCCATTACAACAAAAATTAATAATCATAAATTAATTAATTGTAAAATAATAGTAATATAAAATCTCGAAGCTTTTGGCAGCCCGTGTCAGAAATTAAAATGGTAATAAAGCCAATCAAAACCATAAAGTATTAATAATTAAACATTTTGTCATATCAATTTATAATGCAATGTCAATAAAAACTAATAACAATCTTAATATGCCCATAATTAAAATCACATCTTAAATATAAAGTATAAATAGTACATAGTCAACGAAATTAAATTGTCCAATTATTAATTGTCATATCATCAATGATTTTATAAAAAAGAGTCAGCAGACGTGATATACTGTCTGCAAATAGGTCAATTTCATCGTGCTGAGTGAGTATGTCCCCTATAAGTATTAATGCACGATTTGTTGGTGCAAAAGCAGCACGTTTGGTACGCGTAACTGGTCTATCTAGAAGACGCGCCCTACGGCGCGGAGCCACCGTTCCTCCATTACCTCTATGCAGGTACCTGGGCACCAACAAACCGATTCTCTCCATAACCGACTGGCAATCCAACTTGTGGTGAATTATAGAAAGATAGTGCCTAATAGTTGACATCACCCTCCTAAACATTAGGGTTTCAAAATCAACCATACCCAAGACGAATAAAGAAGGATACAAATAAGGGTAGTACCCATGAACTTTCTTATAAAGCCAACGAGCAAATTTACGTTGTATCCTCTCTAACAAGAGAGTATACTTTTTCTCATAAGGATTCCAGACCACAGATGCATACTCTAGCTTACTACGAACATACGCATTGTACAAAGTTTTAGCCACCCTTATATCATCAAAGTCAGCTGCAGTCCTCATCACAAAACCCAAAGTCTTACTAGCTAACTTGCAAATGGATGTCATATGATTGTGAAAACTCAATTTACTATCTAATATTAAACCTAAGTCACGTATGTCATATACTCTTACCAAAGGCGCGTCGTATAAGTTATAATTAATAATGACAGGATTCTGTTTTAATGCAAAAGTGATAACCTTGCATTTAGTCACATTAAGAGGAAGATGGTTCAGTTGACTCCATTTCGATACCGCATCTATGTCTCGTTGAAGAGACTGTGCATCAGCAACACTACCAATCGCCAAACTTAATTTTAGATCATCTGCGAATAACAAACACTTCGCAAATTTTACTTTGGTAGGCAAGTCATTTATAAAAATTAAAAACAGCGTAGGGCCAAGAGTACTACCCTGACTCACCCCAGATCTAGTGAAATAATCAGCGGATTCGAAACCACTCACTCTAACAAATTGACGACGATTATCCAAATAGCTAGCAAAGAGTTGAAGAAGTTTCGGAGTAAAGCCCAACTTAGCTAGCTTATGTAACAGTATGTCATTACTCACCAGGTCAAAAGCCTTCCTAAAATCGAAATAGGCGGCGTCTACCTGTCTCCTAGAATCCATCTCAGCACAGACATAGTCCACGTGCGCTATCAAGTTAGTAGTCGTTGCACGATTCTTTCGAAACCCATGTTGACTTTCATGCAAAATGTTATCTACCTGATTCCTAATGCGAAAGTCCAACATGGTTTCAAATATCTTCGCCAGAACCGAAAGCACCGCAATAGGTCTAAAAGCAGAAACATCTTTTCCAGGTTCTCCCTTTGGAACAGGTGTCACCCTAGATAGTTTCCATTGTTCTGGATATTTAGCCTGTCTAAGAGACAGATTAAAAATAAACAAGAGCGGTGAACGAAGAGCTGGCGCACAATCCTTGACCAGAAAAGCGGGAATGCGATCAGGGCCACCAGCAGATCGTGGTTTTAGGCGTCTTATTGCCAATCTAAAATCACTTTCGTCTACTTGCCTGACTGAGATGGGCATCACGTTATTTTGTGAGTTAGCCGCATTTTCGGCATCTACATAATTTAATAGGGGCTTTTCATTATGGAATACTGAGCCAAAATATTCAGCAAAGGCATTAGCCGCATCTTGACCTGTTACTTCTGCACCTTTATAACTAAACGTTTCAGTATGTCGTCTTTCTTTCTTTTTATCACTAACATATTTCCAAAAAAATACCGGATCGTCAATTATGCTTTTCTGTATCAACTTAAGGTGCTGCTCATATGCGTTGTCAATTAAGGTTTTAACCCTCCATCGATAAAAGCTAAACAGTTCTTTATTAAATAATTTGCCTTCTTGCTTAAATCTCTTAAGATGAAAATATTTTTTTTTTATATTTTCTATGATCTCAGGCGTGAACCACTTCGGATAGACATACTGACGATGATTTGGAGAAAGCTTTTTATTTGGTACATATAAATTAATAATTTCCTTCAATTTGTTGTAAAAAAAATTTACGGCCGAATTTACGTCTGTAAAAGTCATTAACTCGGACCAATCTAATTTAGCTAATGCAGTATATAGAGCTTGAAAGTCTGCCTTACGCCAATTCCAATCGGGGATCGCATGCGAACTCTCATCAGGCGAAGACCGCAGCCCAGGCAAGAACTCCCCATATGAGAGATTGATTTTGACGTCCAACGAAGGGTGATACTCATCTATTGGCACGAGTGGATCCAATCCAGGAAACACCTTCAGTTGGTTATGGTCATAGTCACTCAACACGAGATCTAACAAGCCACTGCGAGTATTAAGTACCGTATTATGTTGCTGTAGATTACAGAAGTCACAAAAAATATTAAATTGAGTTTTAACATTAGTGCTGCAAGAATTAAGATTAAAATCACCTAATACTAATACATTCAAATTTGAATAAGTACACAAAGCATTTTCTATGCAGGTCAGAACATCAATATACTGATCGTCGCAATAATTTGGTGGTAGGTACACCACACAACATAAAAACTTTACATTTTTGCAGCTCACAAGTGCGAATATTAGTTCCTTATCAGGTGTCATACCGTCAATATCCGAAATCACCCGAACCTCACAGCTATCACGCACAGCCAACAATACTCCTCCCCAACCAACGTCACCTAACCTATCTTTTCGAACCACAATATAGCTTGAGGGAAATAGTTCACCATCGGACACAGAGCTAGTCAAAAACGTCTCTGTCAAGGCAATAATGTCAAGATTAGCTTGAGTCACATTATTATAAAAAGTCCTTATTTTAGAGCGCAATCCACGAACATTTTGATAACACAGAGTCATTTTTATTAACCGTTGACGCCTATTGCTGCGTATTATTTTCTTTGGTACGAAAGGTCTGACGCCAAGGTTTAATACAAATATCCTCTGCCCAATGCGCCGGTGACATGATACTTTCAGCTTGCTTGGCCGGAACTCCTAGCTTAAATGACGAGTATCGGCCACGTGATTTCAACGCTTCCACGGTGCAAACGTCATTTCCACATATAGAAGTAAGATGAGCCTGCACCTGTTCGACAGTTGTACCCTCCTGTACATAATACAAGTGCAAGTACCTCCACCTCTCTGCAGCGCGCAAAGATGTAGCACCTGGCGCCGCAGTACCTCGAAGCACTCCAGGTAACGAAGCTCTCAATTTTTTAGCCTTTTTCACTTCCACCCATTCCCCTGCCTGCTCCACATTTAAGGCAGTGTTATTCACGGAGGCATTATTTGATCGATCTACCACCGAGCTCAGAGGAGTGATAACTGTCCCATTGGAGGCCATAAAATCTTGCTTGGCATTAGTCCACTTCTTTTTATTTTGTTGGCCTTTTGGGGTATTGGTGGGAGCTAACGGAGGGACGGTGGGTAATGATGCAGTTGTACTAGTTTCCTCGCCGCTGTTTTTAGATTGAGATGATTTAGTCATCATTTCAATTTTATTCTCTAATTCAGTAATTCTGCCTGTTAACCTAGTCATCATATTAAAAAGTTCAGTTTTGAACGTGATAAATTGTTCATTAATCAAATTACTAATTTTAGTAGTCAAATTTTTTTCAAAACTCTCCTGCATTTCTTTTAATTCATGCACAACAGAAACCCGGATTTTCTCCAACAAACTACTAGAGTACTCGTTTTGTCTGGAAGTTTGTGGTGCATAGCGAGCCCCAGTACGAATAGTTACATTGTCCGGGCTATTAAAAGATATATCGGGGCAATCACTAGCAATACTCATATCATGCGTTAATTGTTGACGAATTGGTGTGTGTGAGTTGTCACCTTTAGGTACTTTACAACGGCATTCAATGCAAATCCAAGAGGTTTTCAAATCAGAAGAGAGCGTAGCGTACATCTGTGCAGTTAAATTTGCACATAACAAGTCAAAATACTGTTTACATTTGACGCATCTCATAAACGGGTTACCTTCGATAATTACGTCACGACATCCCGCGCAATTAACTCTTCTAGGTGACATTGTTATAAGCATGCCTTCTGTTGAAAAAGATGGCTTTGCTCTTATCGGGGTTCAATTCGATTCTCCATTTTCTGCACCAATCGCCTAATGCGTTTGCTGCAGCTTGGAGTCAAATATCAACGAATAAACGAAACTCAACGAATATTAACGAAACGACATCAACTAATAGCGTGGATATCTGAGGAATAGATGGTTGTTCATCTGCGTATAGTGCGAGATGAGTACCTGGTATCGAAGGGATATCACTTACGTAGAGTGAGTATAGGGTCAGTGAGAGCACAGAGCTCTGGGGAATTCCTGCTCTAATGGGTCTGGAAGAGAAGAAAGTACCCTCAACGCGAAAAGGAAAGGATCTATTAGCAAGAAAGTCTTGAAGGATTTGACAAGTCTTAAAGGCACACCTGTATGGATAAGTTTGAAGACTAGTCCTTTGTGCCAGACATTGTCGGAGGCCTTGGCCACATCGATGAACAGTGCTCCTGTATAAACAGTGCGCTTGTTCGACTTTGCGGCCTGATCTAAAATGTGCTCTGTGAGACGGTGCACCTGTTGAATACTTGCGAGTTTGGCTTAAAAGCCAAACTGCTCGTTTGGAATTAGATTTTTTCCTAGCACTAGATCCTTCACGGCTGAGAATGATGCGCTCATAGATTTTCCCCATAGCACTGAGGAGACTAATGGGTCTATAACTAGATGTCCTATCTCTGGGTTTGTTCGGTTTGGAAATACTGATAACTTCTGCTTCTTCCCACACTTCTGGGAAGTGCAGGTGAACATTAAGACATTGAAAGTAGCCACTAGGAGCCAAATCAACTTTGGAGGGAGGGCTTTAAAGACCTTATTATTAATGCCGTCAGTGCCTGGCGTTTTTCGAGGCTTGAGATTTTTGATGACGGTTTTCACCTCATCGAAAGTAACGGGAGGGAGTGGATTATCCGTTGGAGAATTTCTTACTAAGACATGCATACAATATATATATATATATATATATATATATATATATATATATATATATATATATATATATATATATATATATATATATATATATATACATATATATATATATAGTATGCATGTCTAGAAGAAGGCAAACATCACATTAATTTAAATTAAATTAAAGTCATACAATAAACATTATCGCATGAACCACATTTACAGAAACATAAATGACAAATTTTAATTATTATTTACAGAGCTTATGGTTTATAATCTAGAAACTCAAGTAAACTATAAAAGCATTATATCAACTAGTAATTTTGTTAGGTAGCGCTTAAATTAAACAAAATAGTCGTGATATGATACTCGTAGAATTAGGATTAAACAATTTGATGTACATGATATAACTGTTGTTAGAAGTAACTGTGATATTAGTTTTGGGTCGATATAACTAGTTAGCATTAACATATCGAGGAACATTGCTTGTCGCTTGCTTAAAAAGTCTCTTATGTTTGGAAACAAATATACAATTATTTTATACTTTCGAAACAAAGAAAGACATTTATACGTGGTGAAGCCACCCTACAGCTATATTATGATTGTGGCACGGATGGGTTGGCTCCAACGGGGTGGGACCACGCTATCACAGAATACTAGCGTAAAATAGCAGCTTGTTGTTGCTGTGTTTCGTATAACGAGTGTGGAGAACCGGATGCCCTTTTTGCTGTAAGCGGGGTATTCCATCTGAGTCCTTGGGGGTGGCAGTGGCATTCTGATTCTTAATTGAGAATCGATGAAGATGTCAAGGGGCCACAGCATCCACTTACCATCAAGTGGAGTGTGTGTTCGTTTTTCACGCATTTATATAAAAAAAAAACGACAAGACTATTTGCTTCATCCCAAAAATAGCCTTTAGATACTTCTTCAGTCTTCTTTATAAATGCTCGATACATTTCACAACGCCCCCATCGAATGATACCATATAGCAGAATGGAGGATTTGGAGATACGTCGCAGCTAATGCGAGGAGTAGACAAAACTGTTCAGCTTACATCAAATGTCGTTTACGTGATCCTTTCAAGACTAGCGCTTTTCTTTTAAGTACCAGGTTAAATCAATATGGAAAAGAGAAAAATAAAATTAATCTGAAATAAGAATTAATAACACCAAGGATATACATTTAAATAATTTAGGTGAATGTTTTATTTTATTTTATCAATACATAATTATTTTGATTGCTATTTATATTTAAACTTCTAATACAACTATTAGTATTATGTTGTGTACCTAAACAAAACAAATATGTTAGTGAGAATTTTCTGTGAGCAACATCTCGTCTTGGATCACATAGTAATCTTGGATCAACCACAATGTTTTATTGCATTGACTTTCTAAAACGACATAGTTTTATCCAACGCAGACTTCGCCGTCGAAAGCAATTTTATACAATCGTATTGATGTAAGTATAACAAATATATATCCATCCATAACATCCTTCTAAAGTCTACTGCTGGACATAGGCCACCCCCACAAATTGTTTCATAGGGAGGATTTTGTAGTTGCCACGCTTACCAAGCGAGTTGGCAATCGCATGTTTTTATTTTTTAGTTGATATTAGGAGAACGCTGCTGCCCGTCGCCTCGTTTGTTTCCCTTTGTCGCCTCTTACGACACCCACGGGATGGTAATCTTACTACGCCACTATAGTAAAAGTATTGCAATATTCACGTAATTTATAGATATCAATATTTTAATGTTAATGTTTTCAATAAGTTTAGAGCGTGTAGTGGCAGTGTAAGAATAGTTACTACCCCATATCGTTCCGTGGATGTCGTAAGAGGCGGCAGAGGGAAACAAATCGAGAAATAGGCAGCAGCATCTTCTTATTAACAACTAAAAATAATACTGCGGTTGCCAACTTGCCTATATAAAATATCAAATAAAGTAAATATGGCAAATATCTCCCTATGAGGCAATGTATTTGAAGGTCTATGTTCAGCAGTGGACTTTGGAAAATTAAGCGGCGTAAAAATGTTAATTACGCCATAGCATCCCACCGGTGTCGTAAAAGATGACAGAAGGACATTGAAACAGAAGATGGGCAGCGGTATCTTTCTGATAACAACAAAACGTAATAAAAAAACCAACCAAGCGTTGCGACTAGGGTAAAATACCCCTTATGAGGCAATATTTATTTATTTATTTATATTTCCTACTAACATCTACCATTACAGGGAAAAACCTAAATCGATAAATGTAGCATCTCAACTAAATATAATATTCATAATAATAATAATAATACAATTGAAATATGTTCTTGGAATTCATTATAAAGCATAAAGTAACAATTCAAATGGTAAAATATAATAATATTACTAATTACAACACACAATAATTAATTTAAATAACAACATATTACATATATATCTGTATAATATATATCTTTATATAATATATATATATATATATATATTATATATATATATATATATATATATATATATATATATATATATATATATAATAAATTATTTGTCACATTGTTTGTCCGCGATGAACTCCTAAAGTATTGAACTGATTTCAATGAAATTTCGCACATTGTGTGCAGTTTGGTCCAACTAGAGAGATATGATAGTTTTATCCCGATAAGTGACCCTCAATATTTTTTTACTGCGAATTAAAGAAACACAAAGATTGTGTTGCGCCAAAGTTTAGTGGCATATGTGTAAATAATATTGTAAATTTAACCGAAATCGGTCATGTTAGTGTGCAAAGTACAAATACCCCCATGATCATGTGAGGAAGATCTCCGATCACGAAGTTACTCGAGAATTAGATGTCATTGTTGATGACAGCGGTAGTGAGATCAAATCTGATAAAAAATGGCTTCTATACTCATACTCCAAAACTTCAGACCGCACCTCATGAGTAACATGTGGCGATGGGTCTGTAGGGAATTGTTGGTGCGATTTCTGTCTGTGTTGGTGCACAAAGCGCTTCATGTGTTGTAGCACATATTGCGCTAGAGTTTCGAGAATCGTTGGTGCGATTCTTGTTAGTGTTGGAGCACAGCGCCCCTCATGTGTTGTAGCATATTTGGCGGCAGATATGTAGAGAATCGTTGGTGCAATTCTGGCATATGTGGCGGCAGATGTGTAAAGAGTCGTTGGTGCGACTCTGGTCTGTGTTGGTGCACGGAGCCCTTCACGTGTTGTAGCATGTTTGGCGGCGGATATGTGGAGAATCGTTGGTGCGATTCTGGTATATGTGACGGCAGATATGTAAAGAATCGTTGGTGCGATTCTGGCCTATGTTGGTGCACAGATTTCAATGAATGTTTCACGAGTTGAGTATTCATTGCTTATGAATTATGGTAATGAGTAACAAAATTGTTAGAATTACTGTGTTGTAACTTCTTGATCTGACCTTTCACAATGAATCTTGTTGTGCAGGAAGCACGTTTTCACCCCTGAGGACTAAGATGCCTTCTAGGTTCTCAATACCCACCATACGAAACAGCAGCTGTATGTTGGTACTTGACGCTGGTATTTTGGGTGAACGTGGGAGAAAATTCATGACATTTTTCATTCATTTGTAGTAATGCAAATGCTGCCGTGTACATTTTTTTATTTATTATATACCTGTACTTGACTACTAATCCACCTTATGGTAAGCCGTGATGTAACTGAAGATGGTAAAGAGCACTGACTTAAAACAAAACGGAAAAACTGATGCTGGTAAATTATTCCATTGCTCTACGAATTACGAATGGCGAAGCAAACCGTTTGGTTTGAATGGGTGGTATGTCGACGACAAATGGCCTGGTTGTCGAATAGTGGAAAGGAGAGGGAGGAATACCATGAAATTCCTGCACACTCACTCCAAAATATATCCTGTAGAACACTGAAGTATTTACTATTTTGCGCCTTTACGCCAGTACTTATAATGTTAACTTTAAACAATTTAGGATGACCAGTAAGCCTCTTAGCACGCTTTGTCCTTCAAGTAAAATTTTCACGACTCAACACCATCCCATTTCACCCCGTAAGTGGTGCTTGGAAAATGTTATGGTCTGCAAAATATGAAATGTAAGCTTCTCTTATATGCCAGATATTAAATATGCGGGCCAGCGATATGAACCCGTGTATGTTGCGCGAATTATATAACACTTAAGCACATCGTGCCAAGCATGTTAATTACTCGATAACGAAAATCCTTCCTATCAGAAGTTAGTACAAAATATCCCAGAATTTAAAGAAGTATAACTAAACTTGCACAAATTACGGAACTAAATCAGTATAAAGTTGAAGATAGTACCGGGGATTGAGCTACCAAGCTCCAATTTTTGAAAACAGAATTCGTCATAAACTATTGAGTAGCACCAAAGGTATATGTACTTATTATTTTTATATCATGTCCAAGCCATAAAATTTCATACTTACTACTTACATAAATTACTACTGAACTAGGTACATAAATTATCGGAATCCTGTTCAAATTACTGACTATTGTACAAAATACAATTAGGACAAAGTTTACTTAAGTTTAACAATGAAAAGAAGTCGAAAAAGGTGGAAAATTAATGAGGTTGTTAGCTAACTGATACTAGCTAGATATATTGGCCTTGATAGTTTATGTGTTTCTGAGAAGTTGTTAGAGAAATTAATATATTTTAATAGAAAAATCCACTTATATTTATTATTTTCATATAAATTGAACTTATAATATTTGCTTTAAAAGTCCATGTTTGTCTCTGTCTCAAACACCCATTCACATTAGACTGGTGATATCTGGCATATTGTAATAAATATACACTTATATAAGTCTATGATAATAAAGTTAAATGTATAGCGATGAGTGATTTCATATAAATCGTAGGCCGCATCTTATTGATTGTATATTAGAACTTGAAATTGTATTGGGTTCATCGAATCGGAAGAAAGCTGCTCACGTTTTATGAAATTTAAAGCTTCATCATATCAGACTAGATAGAAACAAGAATATCTTATTATGTTTTAACGAATTGACTATTCAATCACGACTTAGACTTTCTCTGTTACTATTTCTTTTAACGTGTCTCGGATTGTTTTATTTTTTTTTTCTAGGAAACCAACCCTTTTCCACTCAGAAACTCACCCGCGCTAGTTATCTTTTCTCAAAAATATTTGCTACAATAAAAAAGCAGGGCATCCACTGTTTTGTTTCTGTCTGATGGGCATACAAATCTATAATAATTACAGGTTATGAAGCATTCATAGTCTTAAGAGGTTTACCTTATATGTACATATCTATGGTCTGCAATAGCCGTATTAAAGTATATACTTGCAAAAGATTTTTACTAAGCTTTTGATTTTATTCTCAATTTTCACGAATCGGTATCACAGTAGCTAAGCTTTTGACTCCAGTGGTACAGCATGCGAGTCCAAACCACGCACGAAACTAAAGTTTGTTTGGCCTGAAATAATAATAAATTAATGTAATGTAATGTGTAAAAAAACGGCAAGTTTTGTATGGCTATGGACGCATTCGATTGGTATGTGTACTTGTGCGAGTAGGAAGTGATTGGGAATTATATTATTTGTTCACAATTGTTCATAATGTTTTGATGTGACACTATACGAAGTTGGAGATTTTGACTACAGCATAACCGCAGAGATATCGATGTCTGTAGTATCACAACGCGCCAATGTGGACATAATAACTTAAGATTAATATAATTTAAAGAGTTTTGTCGAGAAATTGACTGCCGGTGGATTGCTGCTCCTGTATTGTTTAAATAATAATAAGAAGTTGATTACAATATGTAAAATTTAATGTTTAAATATCGTAGAGACACGGACGTAGGCAAATGAGCTATTAGTGGAAACGGTGAAACAAGTGCTCCGATGGTGGTGTGAACCTCAAGATAATGTGTCTGCTTAGGTGCCTTGAGATACTACCGCCATCAACTCTCTATTGGCTGAAATACGTCGCAATGTTACACATTAACTGTTGTGAGGAAGTAAATGATAATTTCTTATTACTTGATACTGGCAGGAGTACACTCGTACGAATCCATTACTAAAGAAAGTACGAACTTAATGTTTTCATAAACATGGGATATATAATATATATTTATATTAACTTGTTTCGCCATTTCCTATTATTTTTTACTTTTAGGTATCCACTAATTATATCTAATGTCGTTCATAAGGGAACATAGAACCCGCTTGCGCTCAATTGCCAGTCAACAACTTCGTAAATTTTTCTCTGACATATTATGTACATAATAGACGCAATAAAGTATAAAATGAACAATTTCAAAGTCATAACAAACCTAACACAAGCTGTAATATACTTATCTAAATGAATGGTGTAAAATTAGTTTTGTTACACTGGTTTCATTCAGTAGTTTTGTGATCGTGTAGTGGCGTTGCAAGACTATCCACCGCCCCATAACGTCCCGTGGGTGTCGTAAGAGGCGACAGATGGAAATTGAAACAACTCAATATAATAAAAACTGCGGTTGACAACCGTATCAAAAACCAAGTGTGTCAACTACGGCAAAGTCCCCCTATGAGGCAATCTGTGTGCCTATGTTCATTAGTGGACTTTTATAGGCTGTAATGGATGGATGGATGGTTTCATTTAAATATAGCTGCTAACTAGCATTATGCGTATTTATTACGAGGCTCATATGATCAAAATTAAAAAAAAATACATAATTATACATTTTAAGAACAATAACATAAGAATTAATAATAAAACATGTCAATGCTAAATAGGTATATTTCGTACGTTAACGTCAAATAACTTTTGATTCGAAAGAACGTCAGTCAAGGGCAAAGGAAAAGATTACGAGTGGATAAAGCTCGTTACAACAAAAATTCTCAAAGAAGTCTTTGACATATCATGAGTTACGAAAATCTTCTTTCAATTGTCATCGATTTTTGGCTTTCATACATTTGTGTTTTATTGGTACATTGGTCGTTTCATGATAAGTCACTACGAATTCGATGCAACGTTCGCCTCGTCAATTTCTTACCAATGTCGGTATCGTGTCATCATCGTCATACGTCTCTGAAAATACTCTAATAGACATGGGTCTCTCAAAGTATCGGGCGCATCATTATCATCATCACAAGCCGCTGAAAATCTACTGTTATACATGGAATTTGTACGTGCTAAAGCCATACTGCAACTATATTATGTATGTATCTCGAATAGGTCGGCTCGACCGGGGAAGGACCACGCTCTCACAGAATGCATGCCTGAAATAGCACATTAATTTTGTTGTGTTTCGATGAGTGTGGAGTCTTCTGGAGGAGAGATGAGGTATTCCATCTAAGTTCTCAGGGATGACAACGTATTAAATTTTGATTCTCAATCAAGGATTTATGAAGATCTCTTTAGGCCACAGGATCCACTAAACATCAGGTGGACTGTGTGCTTATTATATACCCCAATTATATAAAAAATAGGCCTCTCCCGTTGCAGGAAAGATTTTCCTGAATCATTACACTTGTCAGGCGGTGCGCAGTTCCTGACGTTTCGCACCTTTGATGACTGATGATTTTACGTATGATGTTAACAAAAGGATACTGTACAGCTATCTATAGGAATACATAAGATTTTTCTAGCATTTTCTACAATCGACACTCACGGTACAATGGGATTAGACATGTGTCATTCATTCCGATCTAGTGAGACGATCATGAAAGAATTAATTCGTCGTAAAAACTGGTCCAATCATTCAATCATTCAAATGGATCATTTAGAGTTTCAGTACTCTGTGATTTGTGAGACCCGCTCGATAATGTCGGTCGTCATTACATTACTATACTCTGGTCGTACATCCTGTCAATCGATTGATCCGGAACGTTCATAAAATATAATTGCAAACATCATTACTTTGATGCAACGCTGGTCAAATGAACGAAACATTCAGAAGTACCTAGAATCGACGCCTGTGCCATGTGCACTCGTGACCATTTACGTTGTACTGACTGCAGCGCGCAACATTCAAAGGATTCGCCAAAAAACCGACAGCGGGTTCCGACTCGAGTGCTCCGGCACTTGCAGAGAGCAACGAGCTGCTCGTTGCTCGTTATGAGCCCCTTGTTTCCCTGCACTGACTGCACGGACGCTCGCTGTGTAACACCCTCCGTAACGCCGGTCGGTATCCACCTTAATAAGCGCAAATATTTGACATTAACTTTTCGTACCGTTGAATCGTTATCGACTATAATTGTATGAAAATATGAACACCGCTTCTGTTGGACGTAAATGGAATTAAGTTTTGTCATACAAAGTCACTATTCACATGTTTATTTTAGTTAAGCTTCATATTCAAACAGTTAAATAGATTCAAAGATATTACCAATATATACTATGAGTTAAGTAGGTATAAAAACGACAGAGGAGGACATAGTGGTATTTGCACGTGGTAGAGCCATGGTGTAACTGTGTTATGGTTGTTGCACGAATAGCTCGGCTCGACCTGGAAGGAACAAGCTTTCACAGAATAGCATCGTTAAATAGCAGCATAATGCTGCTGTGTTTAGTATGGTTATGGTAAGTTTCGAGATTCAAAGACCTTTTTTACTAGAAACAAGGCATACTATCTAAGTGTCCTCAAGGGTAACAATGCTTCTGCATTTTGATTCTAAATCGAGGTATGTATATGGGCCACAGCATCATTTTACCGTCAGATGGACTGCGTGCTTATTGCCCTTATTTTATGAAGAAAAAAAATTTACAAAGATGATACAAATTTGATACAACAAAAATACGTGTACAGGGCGCAGTAAGCTTTTGTTGCATAGATCGGACATCGACAATCAATTATTAAAAGCTAAACGTGACCCGTTTTCACTATGAAATGTATTTAGGTACCAAAACACTTTCAATATATACGAGTACATTTCGTTTTAGTTGTTGTCATTTAAAAGTCATGATTATCTAAAAGCTAATTACGTACCCAAGCGAAACCAATCACTCTGAGTCTCAATGTGGCACACCTTAATTAATTCTAATTACCTTTTTACACCTCTCTTTATTTCCAAGTTCACTTGATAATTAAGAGTACTTAAATGTCATTAATAGTGACTATATAGTATTTGTGATAAATTTTTAAATAACGTTAAAAGTAAATGGTTATTTGCCGACCGATATTAAAAATGTTATAACTTCAGCGGTGATCACATATAAACTTCGAGATAAAAGCTCTCTTACGTAGGGGTAGTAGGTAGTAGGGGGGAAATAGGGCATAAAAATTTAGTATCACTATTTAGACGGCATTCTAGTTGAATCTATCCATCTATAGTGTAATATTCCTTTGTGATGTTTCCATTTTGGGCCTTCACCTATCGTAGTTATATCAGATGTTAAATACTTAAATTGACGACAGGAAGGAAGGTAAAAGGTGCGATAGGCGATAAAACGATCGCCAGATAACCCACGAAGCGATTATGGAACGTTTGTCCTTGTGAAATTTGTGTTTGTAAATTGCCTCCACGATACAAAAGAAAACCCTAGTGTGAGTGCAACGTTTTTAAAAAAAAATATAGAACTGGAGAGTTTTTACTAGAAACGAGGTATTTCATATTAGCCCTCAGGGGTGAAAACGCATCTGGATTTTATTCCTAATCGAGGATAGATGTAGATGTCTTTGGGCCATAGCATCCACTTACCATCAGGTGGACTGTTTGTCACCCTTATTTTATATAAAAAAATATAAATATTACTTTAAAAGAAATGAAATTAAATTATAACTTCTGTACAAAATTTCGTAGCTTAATTAAAACTGCAGCACATTGGAAAACAAATAAAATCAACAGTTCATTAGTATCATAGTGCGTGGATGGAAATCTTTCTCTATAATATTAAAATGAATCGCCGAATGTGTTGCAAATCTCGAGAGCAGCTGAACCGATTTCGCATATTCTTCTTTTATAATATTTCTTGAAGTATGAAGATGGTTCTTACGAAGAGAAAAAATTAAAAAATTGTCTGAAAAAGTGTAAAAAAAAACACTTTTCTATATTCCCATACAAAAGATTCGTAATAATACTTAAAAGTCAATTTGAACTTTAATACAATACTATAAAGTTTAAGTGTTAGTGGAGGGGGGAAGGGTACTAATGTCAATATTTGTCAATTAGAATAAGTAAAAATAAAATGAAATATAATAAGTAGGTATCATAATAAGAAATCAGAAATTGTAATTTTCATTGTGAATTTTAGTGACTATTAAAAGAATTTTAGGGGTTTATAATTTTTATTTTTTGACATAATGTAATTGTTGACTTATCAACTTTCTTTTTTCTTTTTTGACCTTACTAGCTGACCTGATGTCCCGAATAGCAGAATAAGTAATAAAAAAAAGAATCGCTTATTAGGCAGTACGAAGTTCGCCGGGTCAGCTAGTCATTAATATAATAACCGTGACGTAAAAGTAAAGTGAATTTTTAAATTATATGATATTACTCAAATAATTTTAAGCATTGCCTTAAGTGTCTGCCACGCTGCCCCAATGCGTTTTCCTGACTTCACATGTCTTCGAGATATTGTTTGTTCACTCCTCAGTCATGCAATTTTCCTCACAATATATCCCTTCACTACTTGAAGACGTTGTAAATCAGCACTTAAAAATGTAATTAAGTAATTCATTGATACCGGTGCTCCTCAATCAAACGCGGGTTATTTGCGTTTTAGCCCCTGAGCTACCACGGATCACTGTAGATAACACTATTTTTTAAATAAAAGTTTATTTAATGACTTTTGATACCAAGATACAAAAGAAGAGAATACAATTTTCTTGAAGTTGGTTTTATTTTATATCGAAACTCGTTCGACTAATCGTTCCCGTTCATAATAATGAAATATATTGAATGGTATGATGAGATTGTCCCATATGGATCCGAGACTTATTGATCCCCAGTTGTTGTTCGATTTATAACAATAAATAATATGTTACCCATTGTGTTATTTCCTTATTGCGTCATAAAAGACGACTAAGTGTTAAAGGGACAAAGAGACATGACGTATCGTGACGTCGTGATGAGGATTTATGATGAAAGAAGTCTTATTGACAGTTGTCTCACACTTCATTTATAAGCTTGACACGCGCTCTGAAGTTATAATTACTACATAATTATTCTAATACAATGAATAGCAACAACTTCATTTACAAGTTTCGTGTCATTTTATCTGCTCTGAAAATCCTCTTTGGTATTATAAAAACCACTTTAATTCATAAAAATAGTACATAAAATATCTAAATTATAATTAAGAACTTAATGTGTAATGATTTCTTAAATTTACGCAAACAATAAACATTCAGTTAAACTATTTTTACGGACTTTATTACATTTAATTTCACTTATTTTTAATTCCTGACATAATGTGTTTCACTAATATTTTCTGTACTTCATCCAAGACTCAACAGATAATTTTACTTAAAAAAGGTGGGATTGTGTATGACGACTAATCTCTGGTGCGTTAGAGGGAGTAAAAACGAGGTCTAAATATCAATCGAATGTGCACATCCTTGCGGCTGACGGAGAAGGCTCAAAAGTAATCTATATCAGTCCACTACCATAATAACAATTACAATCACAATTTCAATGATAATCACAGTCGTGAACACAATCATAACAGTTTATTTGCGAAATATAAGTACAAATAGAAAAATGATTCTACAGACGAATCACTAAAATTAGAGTATAATCAATTAAGAACGTAAACTAGCACGTAAAATAATAGAAAAAAGTAAAAATAAATATTATAGGGAACAAATAAATAGTAATAAAATGAATCTTAGAAATCTATGGCAAATTTTGAGAATACTTTCTGGTTGAAACAAAAACCCAGTTGATAAGGCAATATGAAAATCATTTAATTAAAACAATATTGACATAAAATCAACAGCTGATAACTTTGCAACATAATTCAGAAATTGTGAAAAAAATCTTACCGAAATGTAACCAACGGCTTCTAGATAAATGAGAATATATGTTTCCAAAATATATCTATGTATTTCAAAAGAGCTTCAACCAAAACTGTGATTGTAAAAAACCTTAAAACCAATAAAGCTCCTGGTATGGATAATATCCGATGTGTCGACATATAATCTATCTGTGATAAGATGATAGGAGTTATTGTCAAATTAATAAATAATAGTATACATCAAGCAAATTACCCAGTTGAATTAAAAATTGGTATTGTGAGACCGATTTATAAAATAGGCAGTCACAGTGATTATGCCAATTTCACTATTCTATCAGTCATTGACAAGGTAGAAGAAAAATAGGTCGGTAGTCAGATACAAGAATTTAACCGAAAAAAATGTTCTCTTAATATAGATCCATGTCGAACTGTAATAGTTTCCCATATGTATCGCCTTAATAAACATGTACACTCATAAATTCTATGAACCAACACAAAGTTTCTATTCTTTCTAGTCTAGAATACGAATTACTTATTCTGCATAGAATGTGGTTGGTTTATGTGTTATGCGGGGAATATTTGTAATAATTCAGCCTTCCTTTTGCTTGAAGTTCGCACATTGTTTCCGAACACTGCCATATTACCATACAAATATGAGCTATGCAGAGGACCCTCAAAGCCAAATACAGCTAGTAGGCAACGATTTCGTCAGTTCTAAAAAGAAAAAAGAAATTAAAGAATAACAAAATAGAAAACTTTAAATCCTTCGTGTAAATATAATGTTATGTATATATTTTTAAACGAATGAAATAATTGCGTGTACAGTATAATTTATACTTGCGATTGTTACTTGAAAATTCATCTTCATGTTTGTGATTAGTACAGATATGAGTATACTTTTTTCACTTAAGTTTATTTTAATGTATAGAATATAAAAACCGACCAGTGTTTAAATAAAAAAATATAAGTGAAACAAGTACACGTGATTTTTTCAAAATCAAATCAAAATGCAAATGTGTTGTCACCCGGGAAGATTAACATGGAATGCATCGTTTCCAGTACACAGCAGCATTACGCTGCTATATTACGCTGGTATTCTGTGAGAGCGAGGTCCTTCCCCGATCGAGCCGACCCATTTGTGCTACAACGGTGAATTTAAGAGCATAAAAATAATTTAACAATGTAATTAACATAAACCGAAGTTGCATTGTCTTAAAAGTATAAGAATTACGAGTAGTACTTTGACACCGACTTTGATTTCAAATTTCCGGAGATACAAGACAAGATAAAAAATCTTGAAGCGCCGTTCTCTCAAATTCATTACTGTTTGGCGGTAGCGATGTCGAAGGATGTCATACCTTCTACAATTTCAGAGTCAAATGATCCTTAAAGACACTTTGCAATGAAACAGCATCGAGGCAAGCTTACCCATTACACTGGCTACAAGCTAAACAGCATTGCAACCAGTTTCAATTACGGAATACCTGTCTCATGAATTAACTATATAATTAATGAAGAGGGTTGTAGTATATAGGGGTCTGAAATCTCATTTCAGGTATAAACGTCATAAAAAAGGTCGTAGTGCAGGGGTCCGTGTTCCCAGTTATAATATCATAGATGATAAGTATTTAAAAACTTACACATTTAAAGATAAAATACTTAATTAATTTTCTACTTAAAATCTACTTTCAATAAATTAAGTAGTAATGAGTTTTTAAATTCACAAAGTATGTAAGTATTATTAAATTAATTGTATCGCAAAAACGGTTGAGCGCATGCAAAAATATTTCAAATAAAATTTGTCGAAAATTTATTTTCTACAATTTAATTTTTATAATAGATGTCGACATCATTGGAGCAATACAAATAGAGATAATCGCGAAAAACTAATTTTTGTACCTTAGACCTTGAATAACTTACAACGCAGACGCAAAATTTTATGAGAATTTGGAAAAAACTTTTAGAATGTCAAAATGAAGGTATAATTATACGAAAATTCAGTTTATTATCTCTCATTCCGAGGTTGATCGCTAATTTGACTAGACTATTAGTGTTCGGCGGTAGCGATGTCGAAGGATTTGGCCTTTATGGAATTTCTTTAAAGATAATTGCTGACATGTTACCCCTTCACTGTTACCGTCATTCAAATCTATCAGTATAATAAATATCTGCTTTTAATACCTTATGTATTCAACCGTGATATTAGTTCATTGGGAAAGATACTGTCCTCACGTTGAGCACTACATGCATAAAGACAATTCTCATCTTAAGAGCATCTCGATCAATCCGAAGCAACATCAAATATAGCAACGTTGAAAAAAGCATATTTTCTTTCTTGTTTAAATAAAAACATTCAGCGTGAAACACAGTAAAAATCCTTGACGCTATCCTAGGATAGCTTTATGATAATTTACTCTACACGGTGGTCTAACCGTTCCATTTGAAACGTTTACCCGAACTAGAGCGTACTCATTTGAATCCACAAATTGTATTTTTGTTTCACCTTCAGACGCTTCACCTTAGAGTATACATAACCATATACGCTAAGCGGTGCAGAATAAAAAAACTTTGTAAAATTAAGCAATTTGCAATTTAAAGATCAAAATAAGACAGTGTAATGCAACTTGTTCGTTCGAGTTGGCAAATCCAGGCACGCTATAGCTTGACTAGCATGAAAATCATAGAAAAACCGACGTGTAGCAGGCTTTAGATGTAGGTTCAAATTGTGAAATATTCTATTCTGAACCAATTATAAGGAATTATAAAAGTATTATTAAAATTTATGTAGAGTTTAGTTTCAAATTGGGTACCAAATATAATTAAATAAATTTAGGTAAGGAAAAATCCTGCTAAAAATATTTCTCGCAAAAAAGTTGAATCTCACTCATCAAGCTCTTATTTAATTTGAACCGACCCTTTCTACTTGAGCATATGACAAAGTCAAATCACGTTTAGTAGTAATCCTATTACATGTACTTGTAAATATTTCAGTTTCTTTTTTAAAGTAGTCATTCAGTTTTTATAAAATTATTCAAATGTAAAACTAATATCATAATATATTAGTGCATCTATTTAAATGAGATTGAATTTCAATTGGAATTACTTTGTAGTGGCGGTATTCCATATCCACTACTCCATTTTATACGTGGTAGAGCCATGTTGCAGCTATATTAGTAGTATAGTTATAACACGAATGAGCAGTGGTAGCTCAAATGGTTAGCGCTCGCTGTAAGCTTCACAGTATGCGAGCAACCCGGATTCGATCCCCACCGGCACCAATGAAATTGTTAATTGAGAATTAAGAAAAAAAAATATTTCAAAGACATGTGAAGTTCGCCAACACGCATTGGGGCAGCGCGGCGAACATTTCCTTGCCCTAAAACCCTCTCAGAAATGACAGAAGGCCCAGCAGTGGGACTTAAATAGGCTGCAAGTTTACTTTACTTTGTAGCACGAAGGGGTCAGCTTGACCGGGTAAGAACCACGCTCTCCCAGAATACCAGCGTAAAATATCAGCTTAACACTGCTGTGTTTCGTATGGTGAGTATAGAGAACTGGAGACCCTTTTTACTGGAAACGAGACATTCCGTCTTAGTCCTCACGTGTGACGACGCATCTGTATTTTGATTCGTAATCGAGGATAGATGTCTATGGGCCGCAGCAACCACTTACCATCAGATGGACTGTGTGCTCGTTTGTCACCCTTATCTTATAAAAAAAAGTGCGTCGATTAGGACAAATCATCTGAGAGGCCCATATCCAGCAACAGGCTTTTACATCCGTTAATGAAAGGAGAAAGAATAAATATTCCCACAACATTTGCACTTAGCACTATTATAATATGTAAAAAGGTGAAGTAAAACGCTATCAGCCTTATTAATAAAAATTGCTTATTCCAAGCTTAATTCGACGTTACACTTGGACTAGTTAATCTCAGAGTAACTGAGTATTCACTTCTATATTACAACGTTATTAATAAACATGGAGTAACCTCGTACTAACAATACATTCCTTAATCCCGGCGGGATTAAGTATTTCTTATACACAAAAGTACTCTGTGATTAAGTAAAATGAGTGAGTCAGTGAATGATTGGTGAATGAACTCAATGCTTGATGATGACATTAATGACAGTGACAGGCATTATTTTGAGTTTGACAACTTGACAAGAGTTGAAAATGGTTGAAAAATACGCGTTACGTGTTGTTCCTCGTGTTGTTTTCGGACTCAGTGGAAAAACTAAGTTCCAAATTAAAGCACTTTTAATCATGTCTTACTCGTAAAATGGATTAAAAATCAATCAATAGCGTTTCGAGTCGCGGCGCATACGGACGTGCCGTACCGTTTAGTTAAAATTAAATCATTTTAAATAAGTAGTTTCATCCGGTTATTATTGCATCTCACTCGCATAACACAGAGTAGCTGGAGTTCAGAGAAATCCTTCCGCAAAATGCAACGCTCACCTCCTAATAAACGTCACGATTCTGATCCAGATTTATCGAACATAAGCATAAGAAAGCGAAAGAATAATCATGATATCACAGAATCGTTCCAAACATTTACGGATACTATATTTAAAAAAAATGGATAGCTGGAAAACAGAGTTTGACAAAAATCTTTCACAAATAAACTACACATTAAATTGTAATATAGGAACTATGTCAATAAAATTGAGGCGTGTTGCTGCTTCTATAACTTTAATTATACTGTCCTTATTCTACCTTAACACTAATATATATAGTCGTGGGGGCTATACTACACTACACCTCCCACCGACAAAAAAATAAAAATTAAATGAATACATTTGTTTTTTTTTTAACTTATAAAAATAAATATATAAAGTTAGTCTAATAATAACATAAATTACAAAAGTTAATATAAATACATATATCCTATGGGTAGTTCGGGTGGCCATATCCCTCTGCCCCATAGTAATTTCAACGTCTTAATAGAATTGGTATGATGTATCATGCATACATACATCATACTTATTTGACATAATTAGGTAATTTGCGAAGTTCTAGTATAGTTGTACATTGATTTATATTTTAAAATTCTCTGCTCTTATATATTTATTCATACTTTTCATCTCATTCCTTATTTTCGATTGTTAGGCTTTGTTATTATCTACTTTTTTTTCTTAATATTCTGACCTTTAGCTAGCTTTATTCCTCTCTATTCACTTATATATTTATTTATTATTTTGATACCGGGAATCGGAGTAGTAATTCATTTCATTATATTTTATTTCGTGATATTTATCACGCGGGTACTTTATAAATATGGACCCCCCATTTATTTGGGTATTATTTTACATTTTCATTACATTCATTTCATTTTATTGGTACATAAACTTTTTTTTATCACAAACTATATCAAGGTGAAACTGTACTTTGGGTTGTGTGCACAACCTTGAGGTCTACGTTGAAGTCATTTTAAAAAGACTCCAACAATTGTCACGGAGGAAAACTAAGTTCACACTATGATCCAATGAAGGATGAGACCTCTATGTACCATTATTAAGGGTAACAATATTTACGACTTCTCTGGTCCCAACAGTACTAATATGAGTAAACTCGTTCACATCTTACTTGTACTGTAGGTATTGTTTCCTAGTACCCGTTACTTCCGATTTTATCATCCAATCATGGAAACATACCCTGCTCGAGGACTATATGCTTTACCAGTGATGGACATTCCCTTATCTCTCCATTACCTACTTATTTATGCAGGTCAATTTTTGTTTTCTTTCTATTTATTCCTTTACATTTATAGTATTTTTTAACCATTATTTAATTGAACCATAATTCTCACGTACACGGCTTGCGTACATACATGATTAATATTATGGATAATATTCTTATATAATTCATAATAAATTCGTATTTACCTCATTAACGATACATTAAAACATATTCCGTATTTAATAGTGTCAGAACCACCTTAAAAATTAATCGGTTATTAGGTTTTCCAAACTCTCAGCTGATCAGGCCGATTATATGTAGAAATGCTAACCTCCGATAATTATTCTTTACCTATGCCACACTTTCTACTTTCTATCAATATCTTTCATTCATAATGATAAATTCCGTAACTTATCCATACATTTACTTACGTCTTCTACAAATTTATATCATATAATCTTGTATAATGTAATGTATAGCTACATCATTGTCAGTCAGGGATTGAGGCTTACAATATGGGCACAACAAAATTTAAATTAATTAATTGTATACATAATATAATGAGTTTCAAAATTGAATTAAACGAAGTAATTATTTTCATAATCCACACAAATAGGTTAGATATTCAATCTTTTATCCCAAAAATAATGAATTATAATAGCTAAAACCTTATTATGATAAAGTTTAATCAATATTAAATCAAAAATAAATTATTGCATTTCATATTAAGAACAAAGAAGTCTATGTAAAGCAACTTAATCATTTTCATTAATATAACAACAGATAGATCAAACTACAATTTGTAATCCTACTCCTAGCAACACAAGCGTTTTGAGAGACCTTTGTTTTCATTACCAAAGTACGTATATGGAAACGTTTGTGATTACATCGTATTATGATTTATTTATTTATTTATCTATTCTTTATTGCATTCCTTAAAACAAAAGAATACAAAGGGCGGACTTAATGCCTTGAGGCATTCTCTACCAGTCAACCCCATGATCACCTAATTTAAACATTAACTTGTACAATGTTATTATTACATACATAATATGTGGATACAAGTAAAATGATATTTTTAAATTCCTTATTTACACAGAATTTTAGACACATTAATTTTGCTTCGATCGAAAAAGATTGCTAGAAGTATGGTATTTACTATATCGTTTACACAAAATAATTGAATAATTACTGTAACACCTATCAACTTTACACAATAAAACATTAATTACTTAATTTTTGACATTCAAAAGAAACATTTTAATTTATAAGTAGGTTACTATATAACTTTAAGGTCACTGCTTTTATAAAAGAAAGGAAAAACTAACACTTATTAATAATACCGAATTGTTTTTACCCTTTTCAAATTGAATCTTACATTTAAATAAAATTTCCTATAGAAAAAACTACTGTGGTTGGTTTTCATCTGCATTATTTGCTCAATACATGTTTCAGCTGGATACTCTGCGAGACTTTCCTCTGGGCATAAGAACTTTTCATCGTCGATTTCTTCACAGGGACTCACCGCTGATCGGTATTTCAATCTTTTCACCAATAGGAAAGGATATGATGGGATTATGATATGGGTAACATAGGAATTAGATATTGGAATTGGTATTATTATGTAGTATGTGTATATGTCTGGTTCAATTAATGGGATATCTAATACAAAAACTAAGTTATTCCTATTGACATACGATTTAACTACTATATTTCTTTCTAACTTAATTAAATTTTCCTTATTTGCTGGGTAAATCAATTTGGCATATTTTTCTATATTTATTAACATATTTAATAGTTCTGTTGAATTTATGATTGATTGATGTAAAGTATGTAATTTACTAAAAGCAATAGCTGTTTCTATTTCTTGTATTACATCTAAAATTGTTCGAAAATTGTTCGAAATTTCATATAAATTATTTAATATTGTTACAACATTTTTTAGAGACCTTTCCTTATGAAGTATTGAATCTATTTCCTGATTTTGTAAACGATTGACATTCGAATTTATGTCTTCCGACGCATTAACAATCTTGTTAAATGCTTGTTGTAGCAAAGTGACTCGGTGTTCAACCAAATGTTCTCTATTATTCACCTGACTTATTTGTGAGTCGAAGTGCCTAGCATCTTCTTCGTCTAAGTTACCTGAGATAACTTTAACTAAGGAACCTAAAGGACTAAATATGGCTCGTTTACTTATTTTAGATATAGGTAAAATCTGATGTATTTTATTATTTGTTAAATCTATGGATGTTTCTATTTGCTTAATTAATCCCCTAAATTCATCTCCAACTTCACTCTTATTACTAATAATCTTACTTACGCAATTATATTGTTCAGTATTAATATCTATTTGTTCAACTACCAACTTTAAATCTAATGTTTTAAAAATGGTCCACGAGTTATTCCTGATCACTGCCATCCCAACTTTCAGAGGAGCTATCCCCGGATTGGTGTTCAGGTTCTGTAGATCTAGGCCGTTGGACAGTTTTGCCAATGCCAGAAGTACTAGCCACGACCTGTGGAGGACGTTTAATATTTTTTATAGCTACTCTAGTTTGTCTCTTATTAAGTTTAACGGGTATTATATTATGATCCGGTTTCCCTATGACTTTGGCTTTTTCAAAACGTGGCTTATCTTTTGCTTTTCTTGTCCTAGTAGTTTTCATAAAAATATCGTCCCCTTCTTTCATTTCTGGGACTTCCTCACCTCCTCTTTTTTCTCTAACCTTAATCTTATCTGTCTGTAATTTCTCGGCTACATATTCATAAAGAACTTTAAGACGTTTTCTATGATCTTGTAAGAGCTTTTGCATCAAATTACGTTCCCTATCTAAATCGAAGACGTTACCTGAATCGGTGGTACCGAAAACAATTTCAAATGGTGTAAAGGTTGTTGCGGAATGAATACTATTATTATAAGCCATTATCGCATATGTCATCACAGAGCAGGCATCAAGATCTGTCTTATCGTACTTAGCTAATCTATATATTTCGTTAATGGTGGAGTGGAATCTTTCAACTATTGCCATGGAACTAGGGTTATTTGGTGTTCCTATGTGGAGCTCTATTTTATAAAGATTTAGAAGTTCTTTTATTAATTCGTTATTAAATTCTGTACCTGAGTCGCTATTTATTTTCTGTGGTAAAACATACATACTAAAGTATTTAATTAAGGCTCTTACAACTTCAGGGGTACTGCGATTTGGGATGTTTATCGCTTGCCCTAACTTACTGAAAGCATCAACAATTGTCAAATAATATTTACTTTCTATGAATAGTAGATCTATGAAAACTTCTTGGAACGGTGTGCTTTGACTCTGTGTTAATTGAATATGAGGTTTTATAGGTTTCCTTTCATATTTCATCTTTTTGCATTGTTGGCAAGAATTTATTATAGCTGTTATTGTTTCTTTCATATTTTGTCACCAATAATGCCGTTTTAATTTATTAAATGTTTCTTGGATCCCCCTATGACAAGTTTTACCCTCGTGATATTTTATCACTATCTCTCGTTGGTCCTGCTCGGAATCGGTTAAGTTAATAATTCTTTCCGTACATTCAACAAGTTTGCAAGCTCCTTTCTTATATAATTGAATTAATACGTTTGAAAAATTTATCCTAAAAGCTGGGTCTTCGAAATAGATGAAATATTTGTTTTTAAAGTCTACATATTCTTTCAGAAAGTCTTTAACTAATGTTTCATTATTTATTGGCATATGAACTTCTAAAATACGCTGCTTTTTGTTAGACATGTCCTTGACCGAAAATTTATCAGAGAACCACGAATAAACTAGTAATTGACGCGGTTTTGAGTCTATTGCTTCGTTTAAAATCGGAATGCCTTCGTGTTCCCTATTAGATACGGAGTTCGCTGTAGCACCATAGTCTGAGATTTCCATCAATTCATGTTGTTTTTCACTTTCCGTATCTGAGATTGACACAACTGGTCCCGTCGAGGCTAATATGTGAAAATTCTCAATTTCAGTCAATTCCAAATTATTATACTGATTTGATGCAATACATTGTTGTGAATTGCAAGGTTGATTTATTACGCTATTGGTATAGTTTATTCTCCTTGAGTTAGCAGTTCGCATTGTTACATCGGTGTTCGAACTCGACGCCACAGGTGGCGATTGATATTGCGTTAAACGCTGAGTATGCGCAGGGGCATTGTCCGCGAAATACTGACTACGCTGTATCGAGCCCGGCGCCGGCGGTACTGGTGACCTAGTGGTCGATTGTTGTTGATAATTATTGCGATGGCTATTGTTATGATTGTTATTTTGCCTAAATTGGAATGAATTATTTGACGAGTTAAAAGAGCGATTATTATTAACGTAGGGTGACAAATTATTTTGATTATTAAATGTATTTGCACTAGATTGCTCCATATGGGAAACATTTCTAGGTGAATAAGTGTAATTATTGTTAGGACTCGGCCTAAAGTTTGTTCGATTAGACCGTGAATTTTTACTTTCATAAACTGCCTGAAAGTTTTGTTCTTCTAAGACAATTTTCAAAGCGTCTTCTAGAGTAGTCACGTTCCGTAATCTCACGAGTCTAACTAAATATGCCGGTAAATTATAAAGAAACGCATTTAGTGAACTATGGTTATAAATAGATTGTTTCGCTAGACGTAAGTTCGGATCGTCAATCGTTTCGCTAATCTTAGAAAATAAGACACTTCTCAAATGTTGTATCCTGTGACAAAATTCCTGGTAATTTTCATTACGATTTAATTTTAAGGATTCGAGTTCCAAAGCCAAACATTCCTCGGATCTCGGGTCACCAAAATGTTGGTTTAGTAATGTTTTTAATTCGTCCCAATTATTAATATGATCCCGTTCTCCAACTAGGTTCGCAGCTTCCCCGGATAACCTACTTGTAATAACGTGGAATAAATATTCGTTTTGTAACTGGCTTCCTCGGAATGAATGGAGTATATACTCGCATTTTTTTATAAAGAGTGGTAAAAGTCTAGTATCACCATCGAAATTAGGGATAATTTTAACCATTTCCATAGGAACTCTCACTAAATTTTCCATTTTTCTTTCTTTTTTTTACAGAATACACTACCAATAAAAAATAAAAAAATACTCTTCGGTTATAATTAAGTGAATTTATAAGGAAATTAAATGAAATAATTTAAATTCCTCAATTACTTAACTAATTAGAATAATTAACTAAGTGTGAATTTATCTAGTAATTAGGCGTAATTAATCCCACAAAACCAGAATATAAACACACACAAAATAGGAGAATAAGAAGGGTAGGAAAATACAGATTGGTGAAGAAGATCTACTCACAGTGCTGCAGTTTTCCCCATGCTCCTTCTGGAATATTGGTGCTCCGTCCTTGAAGTTGGTCTGTTCCTTAATGAATTTGTTTGTTCCTTTTTTCCCGATTAAAACGTTGAGACGTACGACCGATTTTTCTGCGAAAACTTTTATTCGCCACGAATAATACTTGGTCTTACGGGTCCCTACCGACTGCGCCAATTAAGATAATGAACTCAACTTCAATAAAAAATATATTTATTTATTTTGACAGAGTTACAGTAAGAAGTTTATTACTACAATATTCGATTTTAAATGATTACAATTGTCTATTTATACTTAAGTTATATGCTACAAAACTATTTACTAAGCTTATTTACTGCATACGTTTGACCCCGATGGGATTGCTGATGATGTGCGAACGAATGAGATTTGGCAGGGGTGCTCAGCCTTAACTCGTGCTTTTCCAACTATGTACTATCAAATATGGATGGCGGAGGGCAAATTGACGTAGTCTACACCGATTTTGAAATAGCTTTCGATCGTGTGGACCACGTCATTCTTTTGAGAAAACTTCAGATGTTGGGTATTCACGGGGATCTGCTCAGGTGGATCGAGTCGTACTTACATAACAGGTCCCAAGCTGTGGTGCTGGGGGGAAACAGATCGGACTTCATCGACATACCTACGGGTATACCTCAGGGCTCTCATTTAGGACCTTTATTTTATGATGCTTATGTCTACGATATCATCAACTGTTTTACATTTACACAAAATTTAATGTACGCCGATGATAAAAAAATATTAATCAAGATTCAGAGTGTAGAGGACTGTTTTAAAATGCAACTTGACTTAGACACTTTATTAAATTATTACTTACAGAACAATAAAACAGTTAACATTAATAAATGTGAGTGCATTACTTTCACGAGAAAACCTAACCCAATATTGTACTGCTACAACTTTAATGGAATACCAATTCGTAGAACATCGATTGTGAGAGATCTTGGCGTATACTTCGATAGTAAAATGCTTTTGTCTGACCATGTTAACAAAATAGCGGACAAAGCTTTCAAAAGTCTATGATTTGTCATTAGGTCATGCAATTTTTTTAAAAATTTAAGTACCTTGAATGCCTTATATAATGCTTATGTCCGCAGTGTCGTTGAATATGCCTGCCCGGTCTGGTCCCCCCAATACGCTATTTACATAAATCGTCTAGAGCGCGTACAGAAAATATTTATTAAGCATCTTAATTATCGCGTATATAAACCAGCCTTACCAACCTACCAAGAGAACTGTGACCGATTTAACTTACTTACCCTTGAAGATAGACGTAAACTAGTGGATGTATGCTTACTGTACGATATAGTGCACGGACGCATTGATTGTTCCGAGCTAGTTACGAGCGTGGGGCTTAACGTGCCTTTACAGCGTGCCCGCCGCGCCACGCGCCGACCGCCGCCCCTGTTAAGTGTACCGCGCGCTGGTACTAATTACGCGCGTAATGCACCCCTCTCGCGTCTACCCAGCGTTTACAATGAATTCTTTAGAGAAATTGATATCTTTAACTACAGTAAGAACGCTTTTAGGCGCTTAGCTATTGAAAATCTTAAAGCTAAAGCTAGAACCTAAATAAAATAACATAATTTATAGTAGAGTAAAAATAATAATAATATACTGCTAATCTTGTGTATAAAAAAGTAACATGTGTGTATTCGTGTTTATTTGTTTGGTACCGTTGAGCAGTGTGTGCTGTTACTGATTTCATTAGTGTGCATGTACATATGTTTATGAATTTGTGAATGAGACTTGTCAAATGTGCATATTGCCTGAGGGAACAGATGCAAACATTTAATGTTATAAGTGTAAAATTGAGTGTATACCAACTGGTACTAATCATTACGACCGTAGTATGTTATGCCTTAGTAATTAAAGGAAACCTGTTATTGGCCTTTATTATAAGAATAATATTGTTTAATGTTAACTATTTAGAACGCTGTTGGTTTCGAAATAAATTAAAAAAAAACGCAATCGATCTCAAAATTGGGATGAAGAAGAAAAGGTATGCTAAGTCAATAAATTTATTAATTTATTATTAATGAATCGTTGAACCGTGGTCTTTATTGATATTATCTTTTACTGTTTCAGCTTTTGTTTCGTACTGTGCTCAAAAGAATATGCGGACATTATTGAAAATTAATCCCTAGATACAAATACAATCGAGATAAAAACTAAAGCGTGGGAAGAGGTTCACAAAAAGTAAGATGATTATTGGTTTTCTGGTTTTAGATCTACCTAGGTTAGGACTTTTAGGTGCCCTGTTTGTTTTTCCAGAGTACGATCTATATTTCTGCTAAATTTGTACCAAATATGTTGTTCAATTTAAGCATAAAATTAATAAGCATTTGAAAAGTGGGCCCAACAACGAAAAACAAAAATAAACTATACATTTTCAATTGGGTCTATTTGGTTAATATTCATACAACTAATTTCATCTTCTGTACTTACAGGTTTAATGAGTTAAATAGCCGACATCGACATTTAAGTCAACTGAAAGTACAGTGGAAAACTATGAAGGTAAATGATCTGAAGAAATACAGCACCTACAAAAAAGATTTGACTAAAACAGGTGGTGGGGCAAGACCTGCAACTCCTAATGATGGAGTAATAAAAATCAAAGATTTGTTGAATCCTGCAGAGGTGTTGAGGGATCATAATATATATGATTCAGATGGGATTGTGAGTACATTTTTTATTCTTTAGTTTCTTAGCAAATGTGTACATACATACTGCTATACTGCTTATAATATTTTAGAAGACTAATTACTCAATTTATTCCTTCATCAATCATTCCTATTCTATTTAATTATGTAAGAAATTATTGTTTTTCTGTTTATGTAGTGTATGTTATGTTTATCAACAGTAATATTTTTTAATAACTGGTTTTCATTTACAAAACCATGATGACTATATAAACAATATGATAAGCCATAGCAAAATGTTGAAAGAGGAAAAACAAAGAGACGTTTGGAAATGGCTGAAGAGGAACATGCAATTAAAATGGGAAAACATGTAATTAAAATGGGAATACATAAATAATAACTAAAATGTGCAATACTCGAAAGAGAAATTTTAGAAATAAGAAAAGTGTGTGAAGAGCTAAATTAATATAAAGAAGAAAAAATATATACATTTATCCTTAAAAAATAAAACGGAAACAGAAACAGAAACTTTTCTT
The DNA here is from genome assembly GCA_963668995.1 of Parnassius mnemosyne. Lineage (NCBI taxonomy): Eukaryota > Metazoa > Arthropoda > Insecta > Lepidoptera > Papilionidae > Parnassius > Parnassius mnemosyne. The sequence continues at coordinate 13,033,293 of CAVLGL010000159.1, forward strand.
ATTCAATATAAATAATACTTATTGAAAGTCAGTTGCCGTGTAGTGGCGGTTAAGAATATCCACTACCCCATATCTTCCCGTGGGTGTCGTAAAAGGCGACAAAGGGAAACAGGCAGGAGATGGGCAGCAGCATCTTCCTGATTGTAGCCGAAATTACAATAAAAAAACTGCGGTTGCCAAACCGCTCGCCAAGTGTGGCAACTATGGCAAATACCCCCCAATGATTAGAACAACAAAGAGATGGCCCCCAGTCCCCGGCGGCTCCGCTATTCCTGGCTACGGTGGAGACCATGGTAACGACGGGGCAGGGGGTGCTAAAACTCTCCAGTGGAGGGTAGGTTGCCACCTAAGACAACTCAACCTGGCAACATGCAACGCACGCACCCTGAGGACTGTCGAGAAGATCATGGAGCTGGAAGAAGAGATAGACAAGTTACGCTGGCATATTATAAGATTATCCGAGGTCCGAAGATAGGGGGAGGACACGGTAAACCTCGAATCCGGAAACTTGCTCTATCACTGGGAGGGCGCCCATCTGTCCCAAGGAGGTATCGGATTTATCGTCTACAAGTCTCTCGTTAACAACGTTGTAAAGATTGAGAGTGTGTCGACGAGGATTGCGTACCTTATACTCAGAATCACCAAACGGTATTCGCTGAAGGTCATACAGCTTTACGCACCAACCTCGGCACTCCCCGATGAAGAGGTGGAAGAAATGTATGAGGATATCTCTAGAGCCATGCATTCCTCCAAAACCCAATATACGGTGTTAATGGGAGACTTCAATGCAAAACTAGGAACAAGAGAGAACGGTGAGCTGAAAATAGGGACATTTGGAATAGGGCAACGGAACCCAAGGGGCCAGCACCTGGCACCTTGCCGACTTCATGGAGAAAGAGGGACTCTTTATGATGAACTCTTTCTTCCAAAAGCGGCCCCACAGGAAGTGGACCTGTTCGAGTCCCGACGGTTCCACAAAAAATGAGATTGACTTCATTATGACGACCATACGACAACTGTTCAGTGATGTCTCCGTGATCACGAGGGTGAAAACTGGTAGCGATCACTGTATGGTTAGAGGCACACTGAACCTAAACGTTAAGTTGGAGAGGTCTCGTCTAATGAAGTCAACGCCCGTCCCCCTCGTGTTCTGTTCCAGAGTCCCGAACCCTTTCAGCTCAAGTTACAAAATCGTTTTCAGTACCTAGAAGACTGCAATGAAGTGGACGATATAAATGACAAGCTCGTGGAAACTGTCCATACGGTCGGAGCTAAGTTCTGCAAGACCCGCCGCAGAAGAACACAAAAACTCTCCGATTACACTCTCAATCTCATGGCTGTTAGACGGGAGATGAAGCTACATTCTTCAACGGATTTGACAACATACAGGCAACTGAACAGACCGATCTCCAAATGCATGCGGCGGGACTTACGCACTTCAATACAGCTTGTATTGAAGAAGCGAACGAGCGGAACCAGGCCTCCAAATTCTTTGCCAGAGATCTGTCTGCCAGAAAGAGCCAACTGTCAAAGCTGAAGATCGAGTGTGGCATCATCGTTTCCGGGACACCTGAGATTTTGAGTGAGATTGAGAGGTTCTATGGGCAGCTTTACACGTCATCGTTGGAGCCACACGCAAGTGTGAGTAACGATCCAAGAGTGAGTCTTATCCGAAGATATCCCGGACGTCAGTCTGAGCGAGATTAGAATGGCTCTCCAGCACCTTAAAAACGGCAAGGCCCCAGGCGAGGATAGAATTACAGCGGAGCTTCTGAAAGCGGGTGGAAAACCGGTACTTGAAGTCCTTCAGAAGCTCTTTAATTTCATCCTCCATGGTGGCATTTTACCAAAGGCGTGGAGCAAAAGTACGGTGGTTTTGTTCTTCAAGAAAGGTGACAACGCTCTCTTGAAGAACTACAGACCGATTTCCCTTCTGAGCAGCATCTACGTGCTGTTTTCGAGAGTCATTACGAATCGTCTTGCGCGCAGCCTTGACGGCTTCCAGCCTCCCGAACAAGCCGGTTTCCGAAAGGGCTTTAGCACCATAGACCACATACATACCCTACAGCAAATTTTACAGAAGTTCGAAGAGTACAATTTGCCACTATGTCTGGCATATGTGGACTATGAGAAAGCCTTTGATTCCGTCGAAACTTGGGCGGTGCTGCAGTCCATTCACCGATGCCAAGTTAACTGTCGTTATATCGAAGTGCTAAAGTGTTTGTACAGTAGAGCTACGATGGCTATCCGAGTACAGAACCAGAGTACGAAACCAATTGCAGAGAGGTGTAAGACAGGGTGACGTTATATCCCCGAAACTCTTCACTGCTGCATTGGAAGACGTTTTCAAGCTTCTGGACTGGAAAGGATACGGTATTAACATCAATGGCGAGTACATCACTCACCTTCGATTTGCCGACGATATAGTGCTTATGGCAGTGTCGCTGGAGGACCTAAGTACCATGCTCAATAACCTCAATAGTGTCTGCCAACGAATAGGTCTAGGATGAACATGGACAATACAAAATCTTGTTAGACGTCCACGTCACACCTATGCCGGTAGTTGTTGGGAGCACTAAGTTCGAAGTTGTTGACGAGTATGTTTACCTGGGACAAATAGTCCGACTAGGTAAGTCCAACTTCGACCGAGAGGTCAATCGACGGATTCAACTCGGCTGGGCAGCTCGGGGAAACTACGACACATCCTCTCGTCAGACATACCTCAAAACCTTAAAACGAAATTGTACAATCAGTGCGTGTTGCCAGTGATGACTTCCGGATCTAAGACGTGGTCCTTCACTGCTGGCCGTATTAGGAAGCTCAAGGTCGCTCAGCGAGCTATGGAGAGGGCTATGCTCGGGGTTTCTCTGTGTGATAAACTTAGAAATGAGTATATCCGCAGTAGAACCAGAGTGACCGACATAGCCCAACGGGTTAGTAAGCTGAAGTGGCAGTGGGCCGGCCATATAGCTCTAAGAACCGACAACCGATGTGGAAGAAAGGTTCTTGAATGGCAGCCTCGTACCGGTAGGCGAAGTGTAGGGCGTGCCCCCACGAGATGGAGTGACGACCTGGTAAGACATGCAAGAAGTCGATGGATGCAGGTGGCTCAGGACCGTGCTTTGTGGCATTCCTTGGGGAGGCCTGTGTTCAGCTTGTAGCATGATCGCTTATTTTATCTTAATTATCTCTATATCTGTTTGTTACTATTGTCATTTAGTGAAAAGAGAAAGAGAGCAAATTTAAGCATTTCTTAAAGCGACGTCATTTTTTATATTTGTAACTGGTTGATGTACCAAATAAATTAAAAATTTTACTACCCTGGATTAATTGCGTTACACCATCTAATAAAATTCAAATAAAATCTATATGAAGAAAATCTAAAACAATATCTTTACATAACAACACTTTGTGTGGCGTTTCACAATGGATATGACAGTAACAATCTTTTTATTGGAAACTTGCCAACAGTTAGAGCCAAATTACCCAGGATCTTATGTAGGAACATTTTTTGGTTACAGACTACAAACACTACCATACAATAAACGTCTTGTTATCGTCTTGCATGAAATACAGTTATTATTGTGGCAAAAATTGTATATCTGTATACTAACCTGATTTTGCATAGTCGCTATGCTTGACAGGCTGCTTGGCCTGTCAAGCATAGCGACTATTGGGACGCAGGATAGAAATGAATAAATAAGGAGTACAAGCATAACCAGGATCTCCGAGAAGCCTGCCTTTAAATTCTGACTGCTCAAACCTTTGTTTTTTGCGACTTTCATTAAATATTCTTGAGTCATATGTGCTGCCTCGCCAATGTACTACTATATCCATGATCTCAAAATTAACATTTGACACAACCTGGAATAAAGTACTCATAGCTTTGTTAATATGAAATATATGACGGCATCCAGCGCAGAGCGGCTCGAATCGTCGACGACCGAGTCCTTTTCGATCGGCTCGACTCATTGGCGTTGCGCTTGTCATTGAGATGCAACATCTCTTCGCAACGCCGGCAGAACTCCCGATACCATCCACACCATCTGGATGATTGGCGGTCCACCACTGTGCGATTTAGAAGATGTTTTCTTCCTCGCACAACTTACTTGTGGAATAGTTTACCACCAGCGATTTTTCCGGACCGATACGACTTAGGGACCTTCAAGAAAAGAGCCTACTCCTTTTAAAAAGGCCGGCAACGCATCTGCAATTCCCCTGGTGTTGCGGTTGTTCATGGGCGACGGTAGTCACTTAACATCAGGTGACCCGCATGCAAGTTTGCCCCCTCTCCTATAAAAAAAATAATAATAATAGATTAACAAAGTTATACTGAATCTGTCTAAGATATAACTAGGTAACTATATGGCAAACATAGGCTAGCTAGGTGTTATAAAACGTACTTGTACATTCATTGAACTGTATCCTTTCCTGTTTATGTAGTATTGTCCGATATTTCCACCGACTTTCGGGATTCGAATATGTGTGCAATCAATATCACTTGTCTAAATCCACATACTGAATAAAAACCTGCAATCACATGGATCTGCTCCACATCACTTTGTGGCATTTTAATCCACTGTGCTCTTTGTGCTACTAGTGCTAAAGCAACTTGTTTGCATACAAGTGATATTGTTGGGTGACTCATTTCACTTAGATCTCCTGCATCATCTTGTATCTGTTGAGAACAAAAGTAATTGAATTAGAAATCATAACAACTAATAATTATACACTTAATTGTCAAAATTATTGATAATGCGAGATGTTAATGTAAATGAAGGTAAAAACCTATACAAATAATAATAGGTACATAGTAATTACGGGCTCCACGGGCCCATGTTCTTATGGCAGTCAAAACTTTCAGATGGGGTGGTATAAATCCACCTCTTGAATCACCGGCCAAATTAATTTTTACCATGTCAATAAGGAAAACAGCAGTGCCGCGAGAAAATCTGTATTCAAATTTATATTCGGCTTTTTGAAGTTCTTCCAGTGGATTCTTACGAATTTTATAAAATTTTACACGTCTTATTAATGGAATCTGATGAACCACTTCATTAATTTCATCTGTCACTCTCATATCATCCATGAAATAATCTCTATCCATCTTGAGGTTGTTGACAATGAACTAAAGTAACAAATATTAATGGAAATAACGAAATACGAACTTAGGCAGCTACAACGTGCGTAAAGTTTTACAAAATGTCAAAATACGCGCCTAATCACTATGCTTACTCCGTCGTTAAACTATGTATCGCCAAGGATTAACTTTTATTCCGACAGTAGATTCGGATTAGTTCCCTCCTTACTCTATGTTTATTAATAATAAAATTAGTTAAATTTAAACTTTAAACTAGGAGTAAAGTTAATCTTGCTCAGACTTGAATGTTTATTAATAAGGCTGTATGGGTTCTACTGTTATGCACTGGTTTCCTCTCATTTTGACGAATTTCAGCTACAAGGCAGGGTACAGTGCTACATTACGTGTATGAGACATGCAAGTATCCTCCCTACGCTTCCTTTACGCCGAGCAAATGCGGTTTTATAATAAAATTGTAACGAGATTAATTCGTCAGTAAACTTTAAAACTATGTAGATAAGTCCTGCGCTGTGTCGGCTATAGGGTTTAGGTCCCGGGACGTCTCGTGTCTCTAGGTCCCGGGACTTTTCGTAATTTTAGTTGTCTCGAGTCCCGGGACTTTCGGGTCGAGACTCGAGCCGAGACAAGATTGTCAAAATTGTTATGTAATCATTTTTATTTTCAAATAATTGAAGGAGCCTAGCGTCATGTGCTAGTTTAATGAATAATTACTTTTTCTACTACGTAACTACTGAGTACGCAACACTATAAATTAAACAAATATTTGATTATGAGAATTAACAATGAGATTATGAAGAGAAAAATGATTAGATAATAGAATTACTAGATAATAGAAAAGTTATTAAGAATTAGTATGATTTTTAACTAAGTTCGTTTCATAACTATAAGATTTAACTGTTTAGAAGTGCATCTGTGTGTAACTAAAAGAAATAAACGAAGCGTTTATTAAGACTGAAATTAACGTTAAAATTATTTAATTTTCTGTTTAATTGTTTAATAAATGTTGATTTTTACAAAAAACTGCCTCTACGTTTCACTAGAAATTAACTCAATTAAAATTCTAAAAAGTCTTACCCATCTTAAAAAAAAAAACAAAACAGTTTTTCTTAAAAGTCCCGAATTTCCGGGAATTCCCGGGATTTTGATTATAGGCTTTCTCGTGTCCCGGGACTTTAAAATTGTCGGAAATTCCCAAACCATAGTCGGCTACTTGTGAAGTTAACAAATTTTGTTGCCAGTAGAAAGCATATATTTAACACAGAAAATATTTTTGTCCCTTCAGACTCGAAATTGCGGATTAATAAAATGTGAACATTTCCTAGAGGCGGTAACAAATTCGGTCGTAAAACCTGTTGTGACACTATCTGTATGCAGAGCTGCGTATTACGAGTCAAGGGTAAACAAGGTCACTTTCCAACAGTATCGCCCGGTTGCGCAAATTCAAAACCAAATATTTCTGTGATGTTCTAAGAAAAACCAAACTTTCTTGATTTGTCCGACGTACTAAGCTTATTAAGTCTCTTAAAGACGCTAAATCTAATCAAATGCAAACTTACTAAAGAACTCTCAGTTCATTGATTATTTCGTTAAAAATATCTTCCTATTTATTTTTATATAAAGAAGGAAGGGTGACAATTGGGCACACATTCAACCTAATGACTAGTGAATGCTGTGGCACATGGACACCTATAGTTATCCTCGATCAAGAATCAAAATGTAGATGCGTCGTCACCACAGAGGATTAAGGTGAAATGCGTTACCAGTAAATTGATCTCCGCTTCTCTATACTCATCATAAGAAACACAGCAACATTATGCTGCTATATCATGCTGTTATTCAATGCAAGCGAGGTTCTATATTTTTAAATACATTAACATGAAAGTAAAACCTATTTTCAATCATTTATTACAGCCTATAAAAAGTCCACTGCTGAAAATAGGTCTCTCCCATACATTAACTCGTAAAAAAATATTTGTTATGGTTGCCGCGCTTGACAGGTGTATCGTGACCGCATTTTTTATTATATTGAATTGTTATTAGGAAGGCGCTGCTGCCTATCTCTTGTTAAATAAGCCGCAGTCGCTTGTTACGACGTCTGTTATATACGATATGGGGAAGTGAATCCTCTTACGCCGCCATTACACGGTGTTTGCCAATCATTTTTATTACATTCTGTAATGATTTAAAAATCTTAAATATTTCGAGATTAAGTCCCATAGACTAATAAAGAAGAGAAGCCTTATATTTTTTCGGCAATACCATATCTGCCCGAGTGTTGAGACTAAGTGTTTTTTTTCCAGCAATATACGCTAATTAGCGCATAAGGTTCCAGAAAGAGATATAAAAAGGCCGACTTTGAATATGTTGATTTAAAATGTCAAATTGATCCAGTTATTACCATGCTGTTGTTATAGTGATAGAAAAAAAAAGTGTTAGGAGAAACCAAATCCCAGTATAATGGTGGCATATGTAAAGTAAATTAAGTAAAGTTGCAGCCTATTTACGTCCCACTGCTGGGAACAGGCCTCCTCTTATTTCTGAGAGGGTTTTAGGGCAAGGAGATGTCCACTGCGCTGCCCCAATGCGTGTTGGCGAACTTCACATGTCTTCGAAAATATTTTTTTCTTATTTCTCAGACATGCAGGTTTCCTCACGATGTTTTCCTTCACCGCCGAGCACGTGGTAAAGTGCCGTGGCTCAGATGGTTAGCGCTCGCTGTAAGCTTCACAGTACTCGCGGAACCCGGGTTCGATCTCCGCTGGCGCCAATGAAATTATTGATTGCAATTTTAAGTGCTGATTTACCTCGTACTATAAAATGACCACCACCGTCCCTAATCAACCTTCGGTTTAGCGAAAACGACTTTCTAGCTCAGTTAAATATTTATAATTATACTAGTCGACCGCGTGCCGTTAATGGATGAAGGACGCGTCGTCGATACGCGAACGATACCATGGTTGACCAGAGTGCTGACAGTACGCGGAAAACACATTGATTACGAGTTAGTAACGCGCGCACTGTCAGTTCAAGGATAGCATAGGGGCTACGAGTCATTAGCAGACCATCAGCATAATACTAACGTCGGTAGTCTGTAGAGAAAACCTTATGAATGGATTTAGGAAAAAAAATTAACTGCACGTGACTCGCTCTCATTTCATTGCCTTATTTTAAGTCCCGTGTAGTCGCGGCGTGTAAGACTAACCCAATATCGATCTAAGGGTGTAAGTAAAATGCGACAAAGGGAAAGGCAAATAGGAGATGGGAAACAACATTTTACTGATAAAAACTCATAATTATAAAAAACTGGGCTAGCCAACCCGCATGAGAAGCGTGGCAACTATGGCAAAATCCTTTCTAAGAGGAAATATTTGGGGGAAAACTATGTTGACCTATGTATTTTAAGTCGAGTTGTTACTGTGTATGTGTTGGTTATTGTATGAGACGAACGACCGATTTAAATTGTCACTTATACTCTAGTTTATTTGACCTTGTAATTACTTATAGGATACTGCGAAGTATTATTGTTCACATTTCCATACCTTAACATATATTTTGAAACATGAGAATATCAACACCCTAAATATATTTTTATATTATAATTAAAGTAATGTTATCAACATTTTATAGATATATTTTACAGATGGACGCAGGTCTAGCGATGCCCCAATGTGCTTTGGCAGATTTACACATGACCTCGACATTACTTACCAATTTTCAAAAAAGCAAGCTTCACATTATTAAGGAAAATGAGCAATTAAAATTAAAAGTTAAATGTTAAAGATACAACATATATACTTCCCACTGCTGGGAACAGATCTCTCATTTCTGTGAGGTTTTCCGCACTACCCCAATGCGTGTTGGGTTAGTCTCTTTTTTTTTTTGTTTTTATTTCCCAGTCATGCAAATTTCCTCACGATGTTTTGCTATACCGGCAAGCTCGTGGTGAATTTCATCGGTGTGGGTGGGAATCTAACCCGTGTTGCTCGCTTACTATGAAATTAACGACAAACGCGTAGCCCCTGAGCTTCGCACTCTACTTTGCACCAACAACTGCTAGTGATAATATCAGTGCTATCGACGTAGACCGAAACTGTAAAGAGATCACTTGCCATAGTAGCTAAGTAGGCTCCCAACTGTTTACTTAAAGATAAGATTAATGTCAGATAGCGCGAAGCAACCTATATCACTAATATACGATTAATAGTTTCAACGCCAGTAATGTTTAATTTATATATTAAATTCGCGAAGAGAGTTTGTATTAAATAAGTAGGTTACGGTCGAGTTTGGGTTGGTATAACGTAATTATGTTCTGTAACCGAACCAATTTCTGAGAGAAATTTCTAATAATCGTGTAGCTTCGCAAATAAGTATAAATATCCTTGTTTGTGGGTGACAATGGAGCACACAATCCACTTGATGATGAGTGGATAAAAAAGTGGTTTAATTTTAATGTTACACGAAAAAAAGGTTTTCTTCACTCACCATACTGCTTTTTTACGATGGTATTCTGTGAAAGCGTTTCCTTTGTAACAAGTGTACTCCATTATTATTTTACTTTAAAAGGAATATATATATATATATATAAAAATATATTACAATTATTTTTTACACTCAAAAAATTTATACGCATCCATAGCCTTATATAAAGAAATGTGTAGTCAGAGATATTCGTCTTGAAAGGTACATAAAACTTAATCGGCCACCTTGTCTCGGATTTCAAATGGCCGGGTTCATCCTAAGGGGATAAGGTCCTGTAAGAAACGATAAACCAGACCTCAAGATTGCCGCTTCATTATGATTAAGTGATGTAATATTTGACAATTTCACCATTACATGAAAATCTGTCCTTATATATTGTCTTATTTTCAACGAGTGAAATAACCTTGAAGTCGACCGTTCTTGACTGGACACGATATTACTCCATCAAAAGATTTTACAAGCGTTTTCATCATCCCGCCTCGTAAACCCAGCGCTTAGCGGTAAAATCTATTAAAATATACTATTGTAATTAACACAGGCTTTTAGCATCAAACTTATACTGTAATCATTTTTTTAATATAATAAACGAAAAAATTCTCTTAAGTACTATAAAATTGCAAACTACTTTACCTAATTTGATGAAATTTTATTCAATTATTATTATACACATCCGTTCTTAAGGCGACAACGCTCACTTGAAGAACAACAGACCGATGTCCCTTATGAGCTGCGTCTACGTGGTGTTTTCGAGAGTCATTACGAATCGTCTCGCACGCAAACTCGACAACTTCCAGCCTCCCCGATCAAGCCGGTTTCCGAAAAGGCTTTAGCACCATAGACCTCATACATACCCGTCGGGAAATTGTACAGAAGACCGAAGAGTACAATCTGCCACTTTGTCTTGCGTATGTGGACTATGAAAAAGCCTTTGATTCCGTCGAATTTTGGGCGGTACTGCAGTCCCCTCAGCGGTGCCAAGTTAACTGTCGGTATATTGCAGTGCTTATGTGTTTGTACAGTAGATCTAAGATGGCTATCCGAGTACAGAACCAGAGTACGAAACCTTTCCAACTGCATAGAGGTGTAAGACAGGGTGAAGTAATATCCTCGAAATTATTCACCGTTGCATTGGAAGACGTTTTCAAGCTATTTGACTGGAAAGGGTACGGTTTTAACGTCAATGGCGAGTACTTCACTCAGCTTCGATTTTCCAACGATATAGTCCTTATGGCAGAATCTCTGGAGGACCTAAGCAATATGCTCAATAACCTCAATAGTGTCTTCATACGGATAGGTCTTAAGATGAACATAGATAAAACAAAAATCATGTTTAACGTCTATGTCACACATATGCCGGTAGTTGTTGGGAGCACTAAGCTAAAAGTTGTTGACGAGTATGTTTACCTGAGACAAATAGTCCGACTAGGTAAGTCTTACTTCGACCGGGAGGTCAATCTATGGTTTCACATCGGCTGAGCAGCATTCGGGAGATTACGACACATCTTGTCGTTAGGTATACCTCAAAACTTGATAACGAGATTGTACAACCAGTACGTGTTGCCAGTGATGGCTTATGGAACTGAGAAATGGTTCTTCACTGCTAGCCGTATGTGGAAGCTCAAGGTTGCTCAGCGAGGTATGGAGAGTGCTATGCTCGGAGTTTCTCTGCGTGATAAACTTATAAATGAGAATATCCTCAGTAGAACCAGTGTGACCGACATAGCCCAACGGATTAGTAAGCTGAAGTGGCAATGGGCCTACCATATAGCTCAAGGAACTGACAACCAATGGGGAAAAAAGGTTCTCGAGTGGCAGCGTCGTACCGGTAGGCGAATTGTAGGGCGAAACCCCACTAGCTGAAGTGACTACCTGGCTTTGTGGCATACCTTGAAGGAGGCCTATGTTCAGCAGTGGACTTGTGAAGGATTCTTAAAACAAAAGCTACAAATGCTTCGTCTTTTCTGAAGACTTAGATGGAATGCCTCACGGCATTATCTTTATTAGCAAAGAACCGTATCAGATCGCAATTTATTTTTGTGATAAGATGTATAGATAGGGAGACCCGAACTCAAGTAAATTGATATAAATTACTTATGTTTAATTTTATTAGAAAATTAGTTACTATCTTAATCCAACTGCTAAAACTATTATTAATCCAAAAAAAACTAAATTAATAATTTAAAAATATGCTGGACAATTAATCCTCAATAAAGTTAGGTATTTTTTTTGTTTTTATTTATATATTATTTTTAATTATTTAAAAATGTAAATAAGACGTGATCATCAACAAAATACTGAATGAATGAATACTACTTTTTTGTTTATCTAGTGTTAACAGATTTAATTATTAGACCTGTTAGAACACTTTATTATCCACGACGCAATATAATTAAAGTTACAAACAACTTACCCACTTCATCCATGATTTAAGATCAAAATTGAAATCTCAGAACTAAAATAACATTTTCCATCGCTTTTCAGTTTTCTCTTCGATTTACAGCTTTCAAAGCTCTTTCATAGTTGCATCATCATTGTCATCATTATAGAATATATATATAGAATTTGTTATCATACAAAAAACAGTGCTTTTCCTTCTGTGGTGTACGAATAGTTTTAATCAATTTGTTCATTTTTTTCTATAGAAGTGGAAATAAATTATTATATTTACTTACTATAAAGTAAAAAATATTCCTCTTTTCATTTGGCTCTTTTCATTGTGTGCTACATCATTTAAAAGACAAGCTTCTTCTCTGTTTTCTTTTGTGCAATTGTGATTACTGTCTTATCAAGGCACGATTGCGGCGGCGCGGCGTCGACTCGTTGGCGCAGAGTGCATTCGTGCTGCTACGTTGCTGTGTATTTGACGGTTATTGCTTATGCCCTGACTCCACCTCGACTTTTAAGAGTGAATGTCTTCCCCGTGGATCTGTTTTTACTGCTGCGATCATCGATTTGTGAGTTGAGACGGTGAACCCGAGTCATAACACAACTACGACTAGGCCACTATTTTGCTGTACTCGTATATTATGCTTCACTGAGCACGACCCTTGGTCGTGCGCCTCCACTGCGCCTTGACCACGCCTCGACTTCGCTTTAAATTTGCAGCGGCAATTTTCCCACACTTATAGGTTTTTAATCTAAAATTTTGTTGAAAGAAGGAAAAAATCTGTTTTTAGAGTTTTTACAAAAATCTTTATGATTTTTGTATGTCAAAGTTAGTCTGCTTCGTAAAAAAATTTTAGAAGTTAAAATTAGATTTCACGTATTCCTACATTCCGTGCCAGGTGTGTAGACATATAAAACGACTTCACTTGCATTAATTTTACAATGTTTAAGGCGAGAGAGATTAAATTACACATTCGCAAGCAGATGATACGATGCCATTTGTGTTTAATAATCTTACAGAATATAAGTAAAATTATAAATAATAATTGCAATATGATTTCTTTCATTCACGGGAAGACTACACATTAAATGAAACCAATTTTACGGATTTTATCACGTATAATTTAACTTTTTAATTCCCGACGTTTTGGGCGCTTTACAGCACCCATGGTCACGAGGAGGACTGAGGTGTCGGACGACCCAATGTTATAGTTAGCCCGGCTACCTTCAGTTTTTGAATATTAATTTTTGGTCCGATCTACGCAGAATGAGCTTACAGTGTCTTGAAATCTTGCAGTAGTAAGCAATTGTAATAAGGTTTGGATTTAATTTTATTAATTATAGGATCCCAAACTGATGGCAGCACCCATCCATCTTCTTTATTAAATTTAGGAGGTTTTTTAATTTGAATAGCCTCGCAAATCATCCTTGATAGAAATCGGTGTTCTTTTGCGACGATTTGTGGTCTATCAAATCTAATGTAACGGTGGGGACGATCTTGAACATGTTCACACACTGCAGACTTCCCGGAATGTCGGTGTTTCAAGTCAGCTAGCTATATGTTCTTTCACGCGGGTTTTATAGGTCTTTTTGCTTGTCCTATGTAAGAGAGACCACATTCTTAATCCAGCGTGTACACTCCTGTATCTTGTAGAGGGATATGACATTTGACAGATGGTAAAAATTGACTTATTTATTCTTAGGCAGCTTGAAGTATGTTTTAATGGAAGCTCACTTTAAGATGTAGCCAAATTTGTTTGTGACTCCTCTGACATAGGGTAGTACAGCAGGCACACGCTCGACAAACAGAGAGCTGTTTCAGAGAGCACGAGAGATCTGTGACAGAAAAAATTTGGCCGCCGATTTTCAGCACGTAGAGCAAGTATTGTAAGACAACAAGGTTCGGGTACCGCGCCTGCGTCACAGTGAACGAGTGAAGTCGGCCACATTCGAGCGTGTGCCAGTAGTCATTACTTCCCATCCTTCGTTACTTTATCTCGTTGGTTTAGTCGTCGTAAGTACTACTGGATCATGGAGACCAGAGTTTGAACCCCATAATTACGTAAGTTTAAAGAAAAAGACAACAATAGACGTTCCAGAACAGGTGCGATAAGGACACGAAGACCGAGAGAGAATATAATGAAATGTAAGTACAAAATTTAAATGTGTACGTGTGCTGCCACTGGGACGGCCGTTTGGAACATTTTTTTCGGTGGTTTGTAGGCACACAACGTATCTATAAAAATATCATTGCTAGTGCACTATAATTCTGACCTGCGTAGCTGGCTAATGTTCGGTGGGATTTGCCCGCCGTGACTAAAATTCCGTACATAAGACACAATTATTATGCGTTAAAATGAAAGGTATTTTTTACGTGCTAGAGCCATGCTGCAACTATATTAATAGTATAGTTGTAGCACGAATGAGTTGGCTCGATCGGGGAAGGACCACGCTCTCACAGAATACCAGCGTAAAATAGCAGCTTAATGCTGCTGTGTTTCGTATGGTGAGTGTAGAGAACCGGAGACCTATTTTACTGGAAAAGAGGCATTCTATCTTTGTCCTCAAGTATGACAACGCATCTGCAATTTAATTCGCAAACGAAGATAGATGCAGATGTCTATGGGCCACAGCAACCACTTACCATCAGGTGGACTGTGTGCTCGTTTGTCACCCTAATTCTATATAAAAAAGGTACACATGCAGGTAGTGTCAGAGTAGAGTCACAATATTAACTTTCTTGACACTGTAATAATTTGTCATAGGAATTTGATTCCTAGATCCAGTATTTGTACTGGATATGGGATTCTACCGTTGTAGAGAGACATTTTTAGAATATTGGTCACAAACGTGCACACAGTCCACCTGATGTTAAGTAAATTATGTAGCCATAGACATGCAGACGCGTTATCACCCTTGAGGACTAATATAGAATGATTTGTTTATAGTAAAAAGGCTTTCTGGTTCTCTATACTCTCTACACCATACGAAATACCGCATCACTAGAATCCTATTTTACACTGGTATTCTAGATCTGGAACTGAAGCGTTGCTACCTTTCGTTGTACAAACAAGTAAAAGTTAAATTTCTACCACCTCTATTCTTAAAAAAATACTCCAGTGTATAAAAGTAAATTTGTTGCTCGAATTTTCTTATAATCGTTTTATACTGTGACTTAACTACGTAGTACCTTAATCGTAGTGATTGTATACTCTTTGGTAGTAACGATCAGAAATCAAAACACGACATTTGTTTCAACGTTCCATGTAATGCGTCTTTTCAAGCTATTACACTAATTTAGTTTGCATCATATAGACGATTTCGTCAGCAATTGCGTAATCACCCATTGTTGGAAGCATTGCTCGACTGGATCTATTCAATTAATGAAAGTCTTTAATTTCCTGCGGTATTTCGGATAAATTAAGCTAATACAATCGTTGGTTAAGGCAAATCGCTTCTCTAATTTATTTGTTTTAGGCCGATTTTTCAACTTTCAGATAAAATTTACTCCTTTGGTGCAACATAAACGAACTAAAAATTACAGTTGTATTAATAAAATAGTTTAATTGTTTCATTTTTATATTCAGTCACCATCAGTTATTCACGTAGTGCAGCCATGCTACAGCTATATTGCAGTTGTAGCACGAATAGGTCGGCTCGACCGTGGCAGGACCATGCTCTCACAGAATACCAGCACAAAATATCAGCTTAATGCTGCTGTGTTTCGTATGGTAAGTGTATAGAACTGGCGACCCTTTTACTGGAAACGAGACATTCCATATCAGTACTCAGGTGTGAAAAAGCATCTGCATTTTGATTCTTAATTGAGGATAAATGTACAAGTCTATGAGCCACAGCATCCACTTACTATCAGGTGTACTGTGTGCTCGTTTGTCACCCTTATTCTATACAAAAAAAGTCAGGTTAAAGTTTATTCGATGGATAACTTTTATCTCACGATTCAAAAATCGGCCCTAAGTTGAATAAAGCAATTTATAAATAACTACATACTATGTTGTCATTATCGCTACCTGACAAGTGGGCATGACTAATATTACACCTTATAAGGCAAATTATGTTGAGGCAGGCCTATTTTTAGCAGTGGACTACAATAGGCTAAATTTATGGATAAATGACATTTTTTTTTAATATTAATTATCATAATTTATTACCAATATAAAATATGGGTTAAATATTACATTTTATATAAAATATTTATTTAGTGCATGAAAAGGTAGATTACCTAATTGCTTTAGAACAATATAAAATAAATAAATATAAAAAACCTAAAACGCATAAATATCGTACCAGGTAACTTGAGAAGGGTAAATATGTGATACCACACATAAGAAACTACGAGTATTATGGTAAGAGAACTAGGCAATATTTAACTCCGCTAATATTTAATCTTTATATATAAAAATTACGTGTCACGTTGTTTGTCCGCGATAGACTCCTAAAGTACTGCACTGATTTCAATAAAATTTTGCATACTGTGCGCATTTTGGTCCAACTTGAGAGATAGGATAGTTTTTATCCCGATAAATGACCCTCAAAATTTTTTATTGCAAATTTTAAAAAAAATTAATAGGACAGAAGGTCGTCGGTATGGGCAGAACAACGTCTGCCTGGCGAGCTAGTATAATATATTTTATAAGAGATACGTCCAAAGACATAAGCACTGTAACATTAAAGAAAAGACTGAAAGATGCATTCCTATGAAAAATATAACGTACTACCTATAATAAGTATTAATTAAAGATAGAGATATTTATTGTAATAAATATACCTAAGACAAGTATGTATGTAACATAAAATACATATTAATGTATAACAAAGAGCGCCATTATCGCCAACAAACTGTTGCACGGTTTGGCGATGTTTATTATTATTTTTAATGCGTGAATTTTGTATGAATAAAAAAAATATTATACCTCTCATTTATCATCCCGTAACAGTATACTGCTGGAGGAGGGACTCTCCCGTTTCATCCCTACATTAGCCTTACCTCAATGCCACGCTTAGACACCATAGCTGCTGCTCTCTGTCATGTTTATATTACATCTGGCATTAATATATGAGATTCTCAGAAAGGAGAGGATGCCTGTGCCAAATGTGAGATGCATAGAGGCTGTAATTTAACTTTTTAATTTAAATATAAGATGGTATCCCAAGTTTTTTAACATCAGTTATGTTAAAAAACTATGTCTTACCATTCCCTCCGTATATAAAGAACCTTGATCTGTATGTTGATGGTTGCATAACGTGGAACAAATATATACAGGAGGTGAGTCGCAAAATTACTAGAACTTTGCAAGCTATATATCGATTAATAAACTTTCTTCCCACCGATACTAAAATTTTACTTGTCTTGTCACTTATTCTACCGATTATTGACTATGTCGATATGTATTACTCAGACATGTCTCAACATTATTTTATTACACCGTCTGCTGAACAACTGCATCAGATACATTTATGGTCTTCGTAAATACGACCATGCATCTTCTTTTCATACTCAGCTAAATTGGCTGCCTATCTGTCAGCGCAGATAATTTAGAATATTCTGCACCCTTTTCACAATTCTGAACGAACAGGTGCTCCCGAGTATCTGAAATCCAAATTTCAACACCTGGGAGATTCTCATAATTGTTCTCTTCGTTCTTCGCTTAATCTTAAGTTGCTCACTACTTCATCCCTCACAACCATCAGACTCTGGAACGACATCCCTCTTGACATTAAAAAAGCTCCCAGCAAGTTTGTTTTTAAAAATCAAACAAATATTTCATATTGGTTCTAACAGATAATATTTATATGTATTATGTACAGACACACACACACACCTATACATATACAGTATATATATATATATATATATATATATATATATATATGTGTGTGTGTGTGTGTGTGTGTGTGTGTGTGTGCGTGTGCGAGCGTGCGTGCGTGCGTGCGTGCGTGCGTGCGTGCGTGCGTGCGTGCGTGCGTGCGTGCGTGCGTGCTTGCGTGCGTGCGTGCGTGCGTGCGTGCGTGCGTATGTGCGTGTGTGTGTCTGTGTCTGTGTATGTGTGTGTGTGCGTGTGTGTGTGTAGATATATTTATATAATTTTTTTAACCCTTTCCATTTTGATTATTGCTTCACCGCCTCTTATACGTCTATCTAAGTTTAGCCTAATGGTTGACTGGGAGAGAATGGTCTAGGGCATTAATTCCACCATATGTACTACTTTGTGCATGAAAGTTTGAATAAATACATATTTAGCTATTTATCAGATAAATATTGTTACAACACGGTTTCTTCAAAAACAATGAAAATAATAAATTAATGTCATTATGATCATCATCATTACAGTCCCTCACAAATTCACTGATGAGCATATACTTCCCCCAAGAAATGCCACAAAGCGCGGTCCTTAGCCACGTCCGTCCATCTAATTTCTGCATCTCTTAATTAATATAATGTTATATGTATTTCATTTGTAAAACAAAAACTTAGCTAGAAACAACAAACTTAAATTAATTGAGCCCATAACGAGGCGGTGAAGGTGTTAAGCTGAGTTCTGCTTTTGCTACCTGGCTCGTTTTGCGTTTTGTTCTAATCGCGAGCAAATTAGTAAGGTAAATTTACGCTTTCACCGTAAAATCGCATTTGAGGCAACACTATACTAACTAATTAATTAAAACATTTATAACATCATTTTGAAATTCTTTACCATGAGCGCGTAAAATCCAATGTTGGTCACTGGATTCTTTCGTTGGGGGAAGGATTTGCCTCTTAGCAGGTGAATTGACGATTGCAATCGCCAGACGTCACACAACTTTTTACACGTAGTTAAGCCACGCTGTAGCTAAATATAATAGTTGTAGCACGAATGGGTCGGCTCAACCCAGAAAGGACCACGCTCTCACAGTATACCAGCGCAAAATAGCAGCTTTATGCTGTTGCATTTCGTATGGTGAGTGTAGAGAACCGAAGACCTTTATTATTGGAACGGAGCATTCCATCTTAGTTCTCAGCGGTGACCACGCATCTTGGTTTTTACCAGGCCGTCACTCCATCCGGGTGAAGCTTTTGTACACTCCGGTTACCGGTACAATGCTGCCAATCGAGAACTTATTTCTCTTCTATTGGTTATCAATTCTTAGAGCTATGGTAATTCAGCTTACTTTATTATATTGATGGAATAAAAAAAAGTTCTGTTGTCTTTACAAAAACAAAAATTAAGAAATTTGTGTCTTTAAGTTGTTTTGATTAGATATTTCAATTATTTGTTATGTAAAATTCAAATAGAATGTTTGCTAAGTTTTCTTTACATAAACAAATGCTCGAGAAATTGTAATTTTAACGCTGTTGTACTGGATAAAATATTTCAATAAAAAAACGACCATTCTAAGATATCCGTTTCTAATTCAATTTCAATTTGTACTTAAATTTCGAGTACGAGTATTGTAATGGTTTTTTAAGTTTATCAAAATAAAACATATCATACTCGTATTTTACAAAAAAAAATTGTAATATTCATCATTACAGCCCTTTACTAGTCTACTGCTTACCATAGGCCTCCCTCAAGGAATACCTCAAACACGGTCATGAGTTACCTGCATCCATCGACTTTCTACATGGTCTTACACGGTTGTCACTCGCTCTAGTCAGGGGGCGTTCTACACTTCGCCTATACGAGGCTGCCACTCGAGAACCTTTCTTTCCCATCGGTTGTTTTTCTTCGAAATATGGCCGGCCCATTGCCACTTCAGCTTACCAATTCGTTGGGCTATGTCATTTTTGTAAAAATATAATATATTTTTTTTATCTTCACGCACAATCCCTGACGGGGTAGCCAGAGAGAACAGATCGCCAAGTGTCACGATCCTTACATACCTCTTTCGCTTCTTTCAGATTCATTATCTTCTTCATACATGCACGTCTAGGTATCCGAGTACTCTTGACCCCACCCTCTTCGAGCAATTTGCTCACATGGTCTTCGAAAATTAGTCTCGGTCTACCTCGACACCTTTTAATATTAACTTTCGCGCTATATATTTTCTTCACCATTCGGTCTTCACTCATTCGCTCAACGTGCCCAAACCACCGAAGCACGCCCTTATCAATTTTTGTGATAATGTCATCTTTCAAACCTGCCATATTACGAATCTCTTCGTGTCGTTGCCGGAAACAAAGTCAATGGTGCCCTGACTGCGTTAGTCAAAGGCAAGGCGTAGTGAAGAGTGCACGCCTTGCAATACATAACGCAGTGTTGGTACCGACTTTGTTATATGGCAGCGAAACCTGGGTATGCCAGAAGAAGCATAAAAGCAAGTTGAATGCAGTGGAGATGCGATCTCTTCGTAAAATGTGCGGCGTTACCATGGCCGACCGAAAGCGAAACAAAAATAAAATATCTAAGTCCATTATCCATACATACATTACAGCCTATAAAGTCCACTGCTGAACATAAGCCTCCCCTATAGATTGGCTCATTTTTAGACTGCAATTTTATTAAATTAGAGTTGTTATCTTGAAAATGCTGCTGGCCATTTCCTGTATTAGTTTCCTCCTGTTGCCTCTTACGGCACCCATGGGACTATATGGGCTAGTGGATATTCTTACACCGCTACTATACGCCTACACATAATTTAGGCGTATAGTGGCAGTAGTACAAACATCATTATACTTTTTTTTTAATAGGTAAGAATTCAAATCAAATTAGAAATTGCTTGGTAGTGCTCCCCCAGAGTTTACTGTCGTCCACTATAATAATAATTTGTCTGCTTATATTTTTTTGAACTTGACTATAAACAAAATTTGTTTATTTCCTCGTTTATTGCCAATCTAATCTGCACGTGGTGCTCCCTGCCGATTATCGAAGCTCTAATGACAAATGATGAAGGTAAATTCCTACAAAACCCTAATCCTATATTTCACAGACTGGTAAAATGGTGTCGTATAACCAGTAAAAAGGTATCGCGCTGCGTTCATAAATCAAATGGGGCCGATTTGGGGACGACCTTAAATTGTCGGTGAACTAAAAGATCAATAGTATAATAACTAAAGACAGTACAATGTAAAATTTAAGATCCTATCTGGGCATCTTTACAATGATTGCTGCTGCATATATTCATCTTAAATTATTAATAGATGAAAATTATATTAATTTTCGTAATGATGTTTGATTAATTCCTCCTATTGTTCCTGCAATAATATTAAAAATTATAATAAATACTAAAAATTGTTATTTATGTTATATGACAACAAAATTCAAGTTATTAAAATAAAACAAATAAATCAAGATAAACCTTCAATAATATTAGGAAATCAAAAGTTAAAGGGGGTTGATCTTATTTTTGTTAATATGGAGGAATTAATTAAAGCGGAAAATAAGTTATTAATTTCAAATCTTTTAATAAAATTATTTTTAATTAAATTGAAAATAATTTTTTAATAATTTTATTTTTAATAAAATTGAAAATAAAAAATTAATAGATGCAATTGATTGGAGTAAGAAAATATTTTATTGCAGTGTCTGATGATAAAAGATTTTTAGAATTACAAATTAGAGGGAGAAATCTTAATAAATTGATTTCTAATCGAATTTAACGTCCTTTTCAAGAATTAGCTAAAATAGAAATTAAAGTTCTAAAAAAAGAATAAAATAAAAAACGTATTTGAATTTAAATTAAAATAATTTATAATAGGGGGTTAGTTTTGTATTGTAAATTCAAAATATGTATATTTTAGTACAAGATGCACATTAGTTTTTGATACTATTAGATATAGTTTAATTCTATAAAATATAATAAAAGGAAGATATCTACTTAATTTACTCTATCAGAAAAATGTTTATAATTTTCTTTTAATAAAAAGCATAAATCATTTCAAAACTAAAAAAATACCATAAAATAGCTACTGAATTCGTTGCTAAAATGTAAATTAAAGTAACAGCCTATATACGTCCCACTGCTGGTCACAGGCCTCCTCTAAAGTCTGAAGGGGTTTAGGACAAGGAAATGTCCGCCGCCGTGCCTCAATGCGTTTTGGCGAACTTCACATGTCTTCGATATATTTATAAGAATCGTGGTAGCTAAGCGCTCGCCGTAAGTTTCACAGTACGCGAGCAACCTGGGTACGATCCCCGCCGTCACCAATGAAATTGTTAATTGCAATTTTAAGTGCTGATTTACCACATGCTCGCCGATGAAGGAAAACATCGTGAGGAAACCAGCCTGTCTTTGCTAATATGAAGAGTTAAAGCACCGACTTCAGAAACTATTGTATGTAAATTATTTAATTCTATAATTCTAAATATATATAATTCTGATATCACAAGTTAAAAGGTAACAACTGCAATGACATCTAAATAGTTACATTTAATTCTCATGGTCTAGTCACCCTTAGTGTTAGTTTTTTATTTAAAATTATAAGGGTACCATAAGAGAAATAAGTAATATAAATAATAGAATAATGGTACCAATAGGCTATTTGATAAAAAAAATAATCTTCTAATTTGGTCCAGCCATTTCTGAGAAATCGGTGAACATACTTACATATGCAATATAGAACATTCTCGTTTTTTGAACTCGGTTACAAACTACATTAATCTACAATTTAATTAACGGCAATGCTGTAAGGCCGCGGTTTCGAATCCACTCACACCACAGCATATAGTAGCCTAAAGATAATTGCATGACTGGATGTGCATGACCTTGATGTTTGTTCAAACATTTGTGCAAATTCTCCTACGATGCAGGAGAAAATCTAGAGTAGAGGTACCTACCTTTTTTATAAAGTTAATAAGTTCGTCCTCTAAATAATATGATGTTAGTTCGCTTCTTGTAAACGAATTCGAGAGCCTTTCTATTGCGTAATTAAATTCTGTGTTCTTAATGGATGATATCTCAAACCTTTGACGGTGCTACCCGTCGCCGGTCTGCGTATTTTATACATTTGGCGTAAAAAAGGCATTACAAAAGTAGTTGTAATAGCCATAACTATCAGATGCCATGAAATTTTTCTGTTTTTCTTTTCTGTGAGGAAGAGCAATGTCGCAGCTATATATTGTGGTTGTGGCTCGAAGAAATCGGCTCGAGAAGAAGTAATTGTGGAAATATCGTTTTAAATTCGGAAGAGTTATATTTCTTAATTAGAAATAACAATACATTCGTTGAACTTGAATGATAAATAACTAACTAATAACTTACAAATAAAATTTTCGGCACGATACGCGTGCCACTTACTGTAAGTTAATTGTACTATGCCTATAACTTTCGCGCAAGTGCAAGAAATAACTTGACAAAGTTTTACCCCAGTCTGATGAACGGTATGGCAGTGCATAAAATAGGAATAACTAAAATTATTTTTTATATATTAGACTAGCTGTTCCCCGCGACTTCATCCGCGTGGAAATATGATTGGATTTTATGGGTTTTATTTTTTTAGCACGGAACCCTATTTACTTTTCTAAAATGAAAGTGGTCTTAGTTACTCCTTATAAAATTATCTATCTGCCAGTGAAAGTCCCGTCAAAATTGGTCAAGCCGTTTCGGAGATTAGCCGGAACAAACAAACAGAAATACAGACGGACCGACAGACAGACAAAAATTTTAAAAATTGTGTTTTTGTTATAAGTACCGTATACACTTTCATATGCATTTACTTAAAAGCTGTTATTTCAAAATTACAAACAGACACTTAAATTTTATTTATTTGTAGAGATAAGGGTGACAATCCTGTCTGAGAGTGTAAATGAATGCTGGTGCCCATAAACACCTACATCTTTACTCGATAATTATCAAAATGCAGATGCGTACTCACCCCAAAGAACTAACATGAACAAGGCACTAGAACAGTAGAAGGTATCTCGGGTTCTCTATACACACCATACGAAAACCAGTATTATACTTCTATTTTACCCCTGTCAAGCTGACGCATTCGTGCTGCAGAAAAAATGCAGCGTGGCTCTACCACGTTTAGAAATTTCTTAAATGTTAGTTGATTTTTAATGATTCAACTAAAAACACACTTTACATAATATATTTATTATATTCGAGATTTAAAAAAAATGCTATATGCTATGAAATCCAACACAAAATCAGTTAGTTGTTGTTGTTAGTTTGACGTTATATATAATTTTAACACGTGGATACATATAAAATCATAAAATATATTTATGTATTTTATGAGCAGAAGCTTAAGCTTAGAGAACTAAACATTACTTCGCGCTTGTAAAGTGAGGCACATGCAAATCGTAAAATTGAGTTAAAATGAATTAATTTTACGATGTGCGAGTTGGGTAAGGTAATGTTTATGTACGAAAGTGTTGAATGCGGTCGTTAAGCACATTCAGAGTTAGAGCTCTGCAGGTGTATTTTTTTATTATTTTTTTATTGTTTTGATGCCAGGTTGATTTGCCCCACCTGTCAAAAGCTTTTGTTCTCCGAGGGCTTACTGACTGGGAATGCAATAAAACATTTGAAACGTCAACTTTAGATGTCTTCTATAAAGAATGAATTAATAAAAATAAATTAGTTATTTTATATGTTATATAATATTTGATTCCTAACCCTATTTTTTAAGCAATTTTAGAACGTAATGTACTGGCTCAGTCTACTTTACAATAAGTTTGGCATTTTAAAATATACTTGGTTTTTAAGTGGTAGAGCCACACTGCAGCTATATTATGGTTGTAATACGAATGGGTCGGCTCGATCGGAGAAGGACCACACTCTCACAGAATTCCAGCGTAAAATAGTGCCTTAATGCTACCATGTGGTGCGTATAGAGAATCGGAGACCCTTTTTACTAGAAACAAGGCATACCGTCCTGGTCCTCAGGGGTGACAACGCATTTACATTTTGATTCTTAATCAAGGATAGATGTGAATGTCTATGAGCCACAACATCCATTTTCCATCAGGTGGATTGTTCGGTCGTTGTCACACTTATTCTTCAAAAAAAATACATATTTTATAAGGTAATTATGAAACATTTTACGATTAACTGTTAATATTTAACAAATTAATTAAAGCAATTTTATGTGTGAATTTCCGTTCTTAGGGTAGACTGTCTAGGATACAAATTATTATAACCGCCCGAATTCATAATGACGGAAGTTTCGCAAAGCAAACAACGTTCTTAAAATTACTTTCTTAACACTATGAAATTACTTTCTTAATTCATTCTAATTCTTTAAAATTTATTTAACTTAAAATATTCAAAATGTATTAAATAATACAAGTAAAAGTCGATTATATTGCAATAATAAAGATAAACTATTGGTAAAATAGTTGTTGGGAGCACTAAGGTCGAAGTTGTTGACGAGTATGTTTACCTGGGACAAATAGTCCGACTAGGTTAACAACAACTTCGACCGAGAAGTCAATCGACGGATTCAACTCGGTTGGGCAGCGTTCGGGAAACTACGACACATCTTCTCGTTAGACATACCTCAAAACTTTAAAACGAAATTGTACAACCAGTGCGTGTTGCCAGTGATGACTTACGGATATGAGAGGTGGTCCTTCACTGCTGGCCGGATGAGGAAGCTCAAGGTCGCTCAGCGAGCTATGGAGAGGGCTATGTTCGGAGTTTCTCTGCGTGATAAACTTAGATATGAGGATATCCGCAGTAGAACCAGAGTGACCGACATAGCCCAACGGATTAGTAAGCTGAAGTGCCAATGGGCCGGCCATATAACTCGAAGAACCGACTGCCGATGGGTAAAAAGGTTCTCGAGTGGCGGCCTCGTACCGGCGGACAAAGTGTAGGGCGTCCTCCCACTAGATGGAGTGACGACCTGATAAGATATGCAGGAAGTCGATGGATGCAGGTGGCTCAGAACCGTGCTTGGTGGCATTCCTTGGGGGAGGCCTATGTTCAGCCGTGGACTTGTGAAGGGCTGTAATGATGATGATGATGATTGGTAAATCCAATTGTGTAGTGTAAGTGAAAGAACCCTTTCAAGTCACTTTCATGTCCGGAGGTAAGGTCTCAACATAACTAACAAAACGAGCCCAAGCTCGGCACATCTAGTTCTCCTCGTCGAAGAATTCCAGTCGTAGATCCCGACACACCTTCAGGTCTATAAAGTCCAAGACGTAAATTCTTCGTATTTTTAGCGATAACAATTGATATTTTCAAAAGGTATCGTGTTTACGCCGCCATCCGGACTTGATAAATCCACACCAAGCCACTAAAACCCCTGTTTTATGTAAAAATAGTAAATAATCGATTTAAAAAATATATTAAGTTCAACAATCATTTATCTTTCTGAAAATGTTCTTATTATATAATTTATATGTTTAATATAATTGCTAGATACAATTTCATGCGACAAAACGTTGGAATCTTAATTTTTAGGCCCTAGCAGAACATACTTGGGCGCATCGAGCTTAAGGCATGCAATAACATTTGTAATATGAGTGAAAAAATGGTATGTAAGCTTGGAAGAGAAATTAAGAAAAAAAAGCCCGCTCCCGCTAATTTACGAGATCTTAAAACGCTTTGCAAGAAAAATTTAACGCAATCTCTCAAGCTTTATTTAATAACTTCATAAGGAGTGTACACGCCCCTAGCTGCCCTGACAAAGGTCGACCCTACAGGGGCCCATACAGCTGTAGATTAGACGGACAACTAAGAGTGGGGCCCAACGGCCTATGGAAACTTATTATTCTACACAATAGATATAAGGCTAGGTAATTAATAAGAACGTACCTGGGTCCGAAGCTAAGACTGACGCCAAGGCTTGGTCAGGCGGTAGATAGGTGCATGTAAGTAGTGAGTCAGAAGGTGGGTATGTGTGACCTGACCTAACTGAGGTGATCGGGCAGCGGCCTGGTCCGATGCTGCCCCACAATGTGGTATCACTCCAGCGGACGTCACCAATTGAAAACTTCTTTCTTCATTTCACTATTTCAGTTTATGAACTTTATTGTACACATAATTAACTTCAAAGTCAACCAATTCAACGTTCATCGAAATCAAACACGTGACACCTGACACAAGTAACGAACAGTCGTTCAATATTCCGGGTTCATTTAGCACCATATTACAAACAGGGAACGAACGCTATCTCTTCTTGAGTCACAAAGTTCAGCGTTCCAAACATCAAACTAAATTCCTTTGTACGATATTAAATACTACGACCGCAATAAGAACTCAAAATCTGCCTAGCTGACACGCAAACTAACTACATAGTCACACAAAAGGCACTTAACGCGACGGTACAATTCACCAATAACTTCCAAAAATAATTAACCGGGCCACGCCCTCGAAATGGAATGCGAGCATCAAATTCCAGACCGTATGTCCACTCTGCGTGCGTGCAAGGTTCCACGTCACACTAGCAAGTTAAATATTGCAAAATGCACTTCAACATGCAATCACTATACAAATTGACGTAAATTACTTGCAAGGAAGTTACTTTAATCACTCAAACTCAATACAAGTCTCTAGTCACGATACGTACAACTCAGACAAACTAATTCGAGGCGGTCTACACGAAACCCAAATTCAATAGTAAATTAAACGCGCACAAATACTCAAATTCTAGACCACAAAACCAAAAACCGATGCAGCGGTTACAACAAAATATGCTACTAGCAAGCTACTGTTGCTAGCCCACGAGGCCAAACGCCGGAAGCGGCATACTGCTGCCCCCCCCCCCCCCCGGCGGCGCGCTCGTCACCTCACACCATCGGGCGATGCGCTAAGTCAAATACGATTGGATGGCGTTTCAAATGCCCATGTTTGGGCCTAAACAAGGAGTATGCTAAGTAAACTAGAGGCAGCTTTGCTTAAGCATTTATTAAAAAACAAATAAGTACAAAAATGTTTCTTTCCTGTAAAATTTTGTCTTAGTTTCGTAATTTGGTTAATAATTGTTGATTGTTTTCTCGACACTTTTAAATTAATGAATAATAAGCAAAATACAAATTAATAAACTTAACTGTCACAAATATCCATGATATTTTGTTTTATACACACGTATCTTGCGTTCTTCTAAATTTTTTCATGAGTGTACTTCTGGGGTTGTCAATAATAAATTTTGAGAAAATGGTGGTAAAAACGGCGGTGAAGTTTTCAATATAAATTTCAGTGTAAATTCTATTTAGACGACATTCAATATTTTTTATTTAGTGATAATTAACATTAAATAATTTTCAAATGATAGCCTCTGAAGTCACGGCTTTAATTTCTGACTTTTGAATTTTTAATGACGACTTTTGAATATTTTTGGAATTATTTTGAGTTTTTAATTAACCTTAATAACTAAGTTCTAAAACTAATGTAAGTATACCTAAGTAATTTTGAGTCGTCGCCAAACAATGAACACAGACCAGTAAATTACCTTACATTTAAAGAAATAACTAAATCAAATTAACCCAGATGTTACTGTAACTATTTTTTGTTTTCGATCTTGGTGATATTCGGATATGATAGTTAAAATGACTCATAATAACGAGGAAAAATAGTAAAAAAAATTACATGTTTTCAGAAAAGCCGGAAAAGGGTGGGCTTTTAAAAGTCCCGTCGTAATA
Source organism: Parnassius mnemosyne (assembly GCA_963668995.1). Classification (NCBI taxonomy): domain Eukaryota; kingdom Metazoa; phylum Arthropoda; class Insecta; order Lepidoptera; family Papilionidae; genus Parnassius; species Parnassius mnemosyne. Next base: position 13,061,790 of record CAVLGL010000159.1, read on the forward strand.
TGGGGATTGTTTACATGTATGTGGCGGTCTGATAATAAAACAAACTGTTATTACGAGTATATTAGTTTTTTATTATTACGGTAAATTTTAACTATACAAAAGAAAATAGACATAGGTATAGCAAGTTATGTGATATGATGTCTCACAATAAAACAACAGCACTTCACTAAGTATATCACATTAAAAGTTAGTAAAGTTCACTAACTTTACTGAGTTTTAGTGTGATATTCAAGGAAACAGTTCTTAGGATGTAAATGAATCTTACACTTTTGGCAAATAAAAAAACTTTTAACTTTGCAAACTTTGCATCTTAGTTGGGGAGCGCTGTACTGGACCAAGTGATCAACCCCATCATATCGAGATGATTCAAGATGAGATCTACCTGTGGGACATGGTCCCCTCTTATCGCTTTTTTTGTAGCTTTCGAGCAAACCTTTCGCCAGTAGTCTACGAAAAGTGAGATGATCATGTTCTCCACCGTCTCGCTTGTAAAGTTGCCATGCATTATGCACAGCCATATCTAAGGTGTGACAAAACAGTGAAAAATACCATTTCTTGCCACGAATAGAAGTCCGATACAACCCTATGTTTTGATCGGATCTATCGACCCCTCCCATATTTTCATTGTATTTTCTTATAACCGACGGTTGGTCAATATGTACAAATCTTTTTAGTTCTTGCGAAAATCTTTTGACTTTTTGCAGGGGCTCCACAGTTTCAGTATTCGATGCAACAGTAACGACACTATTGTCATTCCACTTGCAAACCAAAATATTGGTAGGCAAACTGGATTTGAATACAAATGAACCTCTATCAGTATTCTTGAAATCTTTGTTAGACTCGAGAGGACACTTGGACGTTCTGTTTTCACGAATAGTTCCAGTGGCTCTTAGACCTCTATTACTAAGTTCATGCAGTAGAGGAATAGAGGAAAAATAATTGTCGAAGAATAAATGAAATGGCAATGTTGGATCACGACCTTGTAGAACATCAGCAAACTCCAAAATCACACTCCCACCTAGACCAAACTGTTTGTAACCTTCTGCAATGGTTGAAGATTTTCCCTGGTAAGGATCAAACCAAATCACGTAGCCTAATCTTGTAGCACCAACCCACAGTTTATACCCCCAACGAATTGGTTTGCCACGTATAAACTGTTTGCAACTGTGACGTCCATAGTATGGAACCATAGCCTCATCTATGCTGTAGTTCTCTTCTAGCGGAACCATTTCAGTAAAGATTTTATTTAACTCGTCAAACAGAGGTATCAACTTAGCGAATTTGTCAGGAGAATCACCAAGAACTGTATTATCACAGCAGTGGAGATTTGACATAATAAAAGTAAAACGATCTCTTGACATAGCGTTGTGCACAATCCTAAAGTCGGCATCTGTCGATGTCTCCCAATACATAAACCTACGGGGTACTACTACATACCCGCTGTACATAAGGATGCCCAAGAAACACTTCATTTCAGAAACAGTTACTTTGCCCACTTTATTCCTCTGTCCTGCATACAAATTGGTATATCGCACTAGTAATTCAATAACATTGTTGTTGAACAAGCAGTCGAAATAATATAAGGGTGATTGTAAGTTTTTTGGACCTTGTTTGTCATTCCATTGATTGAAATGGTTTGGAATATGACGATTCTTCCATCTATAGGTTTGGTTTCGGGGAACTGTAGGCTGAACAAATGTAGAATTAGTTGACACATCTGAAGTACAAGAAGGTACGGCGTCACTATCTTCTAAAGTCAAATCCATCGTGCGTCTTCTTTTTGACAAACTTGACAAAGGTACATCATCTTCTTCGTCGGAACTCATATGAAAAGTGACCTCGGCTGGAGCTCGTAGTTGGGAGCCTATAAAAAACAGATATAAATATTGCAACCATATAAATAAAACAAGATAGAATCATTGATACGTAGTTATATCAACCCGAAAACAAATATTTTACCTGGTAGATTTTGCAATGCAACAAATTCTTCATCTCCAGAATCCTCATCTGTGACGTCGGCATTAGCGTTCTCAGGTGGAAAAATTGTAATTTGAGTTGGCAACAAATCATCATCCTCACATCGCTCTAATTCATCAACTATATCGTTGAGAGTGAGTGCTCTCAAAGGTCGCGTGCTAAAAAGAAAACAATAATATTATAGACCCCCATATTGCGACGGGACTTTTAAAAGGCCATCAATTTGAAACGTGAAAAAGGAATGAGTTTTTGTTGCACCAAAACAAATAGATAACCTGATATTGTAGATAATATATCTAAAATTAAATATCAAAATGTATTAGCAACAACATCCAGATGTATAAATGATAAAAGCTTACCTTTGTCCAGACATCATGACACTAATACTCCTAAGTCTTCAATGACACAAAATATTTAAATAAACAAGTGTCCAGTTGTAAACAACACCGCATGAAATCATACACGGATAGGTACTAAGTAACCTGACAGTGCAAATATCTTAGAGGATTTCTTTTTAACAACTCGAAACTTGAGGGTATTTTTAATAATTTTTTCGGGTCTTTTAAAAGCCCCGTCGCAGTATCTGGGTTAACAATGCCGCGCATGACGCTTTACATAATTAATTAATTTGCTTGTTTGGCGCCGACTCAAAATTACTTAGGTATACTTACATTAGTTTTAGAACTTAGTTATTAAGGTTAATTAAAAACTCAAAATAATTACAAAAATATATACTTAGGTATACTTAAATTAGTTTAAGAACTTAGTTATTAAGGTTAAATAAAAAGGTTTATTATTTTTTGCTTTTCTGTTTTTTCGGCGGTTTAATTTTTTTGTTAAAAAGTTTTATTTCGGACCGATACGACTTAGAGATCTTCGTCTTGACATCCTTTTAGGACTCCTGAATATACTCTATACATTCATCCATATAGTTTGGTAAAAAGCAGCGTATAGTATTCACACTATTGATTATTTTAAAGAATTTTTCATTCATCATCATCATCACCATTACAGCCCTTCACAAATCCACTGCTGAACATAGAGCTTCCCGAAGGAATGCCACAAAGAATGATCCTGAGCTACCTGCATCCATTGAGTTCCTGCACGTCTTACCAGGTCGTCACTCCATCTAGTGGAGGGATGCCCTACACTTCGTCCGCCGGTACGATGTCGCCATTAGAGAACCTTTTTTCTCCATCAGTTTTCGGTTCCTCGAGCTACATGGCCGGCCCATTTCCACTTCAGCTTACTAATCCGTTGGGCTATGTCGGTCACTCAGGTTCTACTGCAGATATCCTCATTTCTAAGTTTATCACGCAGAGAAACCCCGAGCATAATAGCCCTCTCTATAGCTCGCTGAGCGACCTTGAACTTCCTCATATGACCAGCATTGAAGGACCACGTCTCAGTTCCATAGGTCATCACTGGCAACACGCACTGGTTGTACGGTCTAGTTTTCAAGTTTTAAGGTATACCTGACGAGATGATGTGCCGTAATTTCCCGAAAACGCTGCCCAGCCGAGTTGAATCCGTCGATTGACCTTTCGCTCAAAGTTTTTCATTCATCCATTTTTTATTGATGTCATGAAGAAAGAGCCATGGTAAAACAGGGGCTAAGTGCTCGCTGTAAAATTCACAGTACGCGAGCTACCCGGTTTCGATCTCCATGCCCAGCAGTGGAACGTATATAGTCTGTAACTTAAATAACTTTACTATAACTACTTTAAAAGATGACTAAGCTTAACTTTGAGCTTTTTCCTTTACTTCGTCAGCCTGGTAACGACTCTAAAATAGGTCCCTTATGTACCTGCAAATCTTCTCTTTCAAGAGAGGATTTGCCTTAATCATCATCTTGGTAGGCGGATTCACTATCGCAGTACCTGCAGTCTCACATGTTTCAACAACGGGCAGCAACGAGCAGCTGGTCTAGGTATTTTACTTCTGGCTGATGGTGGTAGTACCATTAATTGTAAGCCATACGATTTTTCCGGCATGCCCCATAATCGTCTCTTACGAGCGAAAGTGGTGATGGATTTTTTATAGGCTAGGGTAACAAACGAGCACACAGTCAGCCTGATGGTAAGTGGTTGCTGTGATCCATAGACCTCCACATCTATCCTCAATAAAGAATCAAAATGCAGATGCGTTGTCACCTGTGAGGACTTAGATGGATTGAATCTTTTCCAGTAAAAAGGGTCTCCGGTTCTCTATTTTTACCATACGAAACAGCAGTGTCAAGCTGCCATTTTACGCTGTTATTCTGTGAGAGCGTGGTCCTTCCTCCTTCGACCCGACCCATTCGTGCTACAATTATACTACTCATATAGCTGCAGCATTGAGACGTGGTCTACCACAGTTCTCTTAAATCATCGCCACCACTCGACAACGTTAAGTACAATATTATGAGCACTTGTAACGAATCTTATTTTTACACCTTAATTTTTAGGGTTCCTACGGAACAAGGAACCCTCATAGTTTCGCCATGTCTGTCCATCCGTCCGTCTGCGGTTTTGCTCAGAGATCCTAGGTGCTACAAATCTGTAATTTGGCATAGTTATAGACAATGCCGAACCCACAATATTTTCGTAGCATAAGCATAACTACTGCGCGAATATAATTCGAAATGGCGAGTCAACCTAAACGCTCCAAAACCGTCGTGGTTCACGAGTTCCTGAGCTATTTTCAACAAAAATTGGACTTCATGGACTAGATGTCTCTGGAACAGATACTGATGACAAGCTTTACCGAGGACGAGATCATCCAAGCGAAGAAGGTGTTAGCATATTAAGCCATGCCCCAAATCCGTCTTATCACACGTCAAAGGGATGGACGCGGTAAGAAAGTCCTGCAAGACATCTTTAGACTATTCAATGAGACCGACCTTGATGACATCCCTACTTTCGTCGTGTTTGATTCTTTTAGGTTGTTTGCTGAATTCAAAAGGGGTAAAATTTATGTAAAAGTTGACCAAAGAACCCGGACCCCGCAAACAGCAGTAACGGCAGAAAATGTATGGACTACTGAAATGTTGGTGCGAGAAGAACCACGAATTACATACACCGAGATCGAAAAGATTGTATACGTATAATAAAGTTAAAAGAAAACATATCATTGCTAAGTAGAGTTAAGAAATGAATGAGTTTTAGTCGACCGACATATAAACACACTTGGATTAGTAAAAATTTCTTTACAATTCCATATGAAATAACCTAAAACTACCTGCATTAATTACTTTGTAATATTATTGTAGTGTTAAAAATTAACATTTTACGAAGAAAACGACTTATATGCATTACTACTATTATATTTACTTTTCCATTTGCGGGATCGATAGGTTATTATTATCAAAATTGATAAGTTTTTTTAATCTCTTTTGAATACCAGTCCCTATATAGCGGATTTGAAAATAAATCATTGTCATCAATCATTCAGTAGCGGTCAAACCGCGAACACATTTATTATTCTCAATATCAAGGAAGCCCAAGCATTGTGACGGGCAACTACGGGATCCTACCTTTACTTTGTGCGTGTCCTGACACGCACTTGGCCAGTTTTTATTTTGTATAGTAACCCCAATAATTTATGCTATATTGCACTTATGAAAAAAGCTTATCACACCATTACAACCTTCAAAAATCACTCAGAAATTTCTACATTGTCCCCTATAATATCCCCCAAATTTGCCATACGTGGTTAACAACTGCAGTTTTGTATTATTTTGAGTTATCAGGAAGATGCTGTTGCCCATCTCCTGTTTCCAATCCAAGGAAAGAAATGGAGAAGTGGATATTTTTACACCACCACTCATAAAATAAACCTCATCATTCATCATCATTACAGTCCTTCACAAGTCCACTGCTGAACATAGGCTTCCCCAAGTAATGCCACAAATCACGGTCTTGAACCACCTGCATCCATCGACTTCCTGCATCTCTTAGCAGGTCGTCACTATATATAGTGGGGGTCAATCTTTACACTTCACCTACCGGTACGAGGCTGCAACTTGAGAAGTTTTTCTCCCTCGGTTGTCGTTTGTTGTAGCTGGCACATGCCTCTTCAGGTTATTAATCCTTTGGGCTATGTCGCTCATTCTGGTTCTTCTGCAAATATCCTCATTTCTCAGTTGCTCGTGCAGAGAAACCCCGAGCATAGCAATTTCCATAACTAGCTGAGTGACCTTGAGCTTCCTCATACGGCCAATAGTGAAGGAACTCGTCTCAGATCCATAAGTCATGGTATTGTGGTATTCGTGGCAGCGAATGTTAGTGTTTCTTCCACTGTATTGATAAGGGTTTCTTATTCTATATACTATATGGTATTGAATCTAATATAGGAACCTAAATAGTGTATATAGTTCTGGGAATGGTTCTTGAAGTTTTTGCCGTAGAATACCCGTGCTAGGTATCATCATTGTAGTCACTCTTTACGCTCTCGTATTAAAAAAATCTATGAAAAGAACTTATCTTAAATTTTCACAAGTACACAATTGAATTATATTTTGGCCCGAAAAGGCGTACGGACTTTGCCTAGCTCTGGAAACAACCCATAACTTAACCGTATCATTAAATAGGGCAGAGTAATTTCTTGAATCGTTTAATAAGGAGCGAAAATTTACGATATCAATTAAATTTAATTTGCAAATAAAATACTAAAGTTCATTGTACTCACAGCTATTTCGCGATTTGAATCCTTATCGTTTATTTAAATAATTATATATCAATGATTATCGCTGGGGGTGCTAAGAATCTCCGGTGGAGGTACGGTTCCCACCTACGGCAACCCGACCTGGCAATTTATAACGCAAGCACCCTGAGGACTGACGAAAAGATCCTGGAGGTAGAAGAAGAGATAGGCAAGCTGCACTGGAATACTATAGGATTATCCGAGGTCCAAAGAGAGGGGGAGGACACGGTAATCCTCGAATCCGGCAACTTGTTCTATTACCAGGAGGGCGACCATCTGTCCCAAGCAGGTATCAAATTTATTGTCGTGAGATGTGTGTGAGATGCTTCGAGTTTGAAAGCTGAAGCGAGACTGAGTTTCTTGACCGATTGTTCGGCTTTTATACCTTTTTAGAGAGAACGGAAAATTATTTAAATTAAAAGCAAATTTTTTGTAAATGGCTAAGAGTAAAGAGTATTTATGTGGAATTATCGAAGTAGAAACAACAGACCGGTAGCGAATTTGAATAAAAATTACCATGACAACCAGATAAACAACGATGTCAAAACATGTCAAATTTTGGTTTTAGGCTCGTAATAGAGAAACGGCAAGATTTAAGTGAAAAATGAGATATTATTGCTATAGGAAAAAAGGTAGCACACCAGCGCGCACAAAGCCCGAAATTACAGAGTTACGGAGAACTAAATAAAAGATCGAAAAAGGTAGACTCCATCGACACCAAATTAAAAAAATGCTGATAGCGTTAAGATACGAAGTAAAAATGATTTGTTATTGTGTTCTTATGGTTTAAAAACGTTACAGGATCCTATGGAAATAAATGTGATACAAAATATCCAGTTTTGAGGTGAATGCAGAAAATCAAAACAGAATGGAAAAATGAATTTAAAATAGTGTAAAATGATATGTAAGTAGCATAACACTACATTTTCCCCCCGACCCTCGAAAATTTTTGACTCAGCACAAATTTTGATATGTACATTCTAAAATAAACCGTAAAAACACAGCTTTGCAGAAACAGACATCACCAGGCAAAATCAGATATACTATCTCTTACATTCATCATCTGCCATTCAGGTAAGGGTGGAGTTCACATTCAATGACTACCACTCTAAAAGTGTGTTTTCGAAAGGACATTCAGGCTTATTTAAGGAGTTGTCATCCGGTCCTGCGTGGAAAAAAAATTATTAAGGGAGTAGTCAGCCGCTCCCAAGTGAAGATAAAGATAAAGAAATTAATCTTAAGTAAGCTTTAGTCGCTATGACTTAAGTAAAGATTAAGAACGGCCAGAGCGGTAGGGCTCAAAGCCAGAGATCAGCAACATCACTAACAAGATGTGTCTGAAATAAAAATAAAAAGTGAAGATTAACCAACGAAAATTCGAGGTCCTAAAGCAAGATGTGTTGAAGAACACTGGATAACCAAACAAACAAACAAATTAAAAGAAATAAAAATAATAAGGTGAAAATGATGGTGATATTTATACATATATACAAATTATTGATATTTATACATATATACAATTTGAGATAAGTCATCCTCGATCGGAATTGGAGAAGTCAGAATATCTTCAAGGTGAGAATTCGCAACTAAACGCAAAACCTGTTTTTTTTAGAAGCAAAACAGTATTAGCTGGTTCCTCACATCTAATCTTCACTTCGTATTCGAGCTCGGCCTTGTTAAGGAATTCGTACTTAATAACCCTTTTCATTGTTATAATTATGTGCAAAGTTAAGTTTAAGAAATAAAAATTTAATTAAAAAATGATACCTCTTTAAGTTATCTAGAATAAAAATATTAAAGTGATGAATGTAAGTGAAGTGTTAAATGTAGGTCTAAATATAATTCAGATAAGTTGAAACACTAGATGAAGTGTTGTGTTAGAATTTGGAAGATATGAAAAGGATGAATAAATAAAGAGTTAAGAAATTAAGAGAGAAAGAGAACTTTTACGTTGGGCACCAAAATGTCGTGAAGCGACAATTAAAAAACAAAAAAAGAACCTAACCTAGCAACAACAAAACAACAAAAATAGGGCAAAACAAATAATCTATTTAAAATATAAAAAAAAGATGTTTACAGATTTATGTAAAAAAAAATGATGTATGAGGATGAAGATGGGTGACGTGATTTACAATTATATCTAAAAAAAAGATAATAAAAATGATGAATATTGAAGCTGAGGCCGAAGATCCAAGTGGTACACCGCTTTTGGTGGTGGTCTTCGCTGCCCACAAATTATACACAGGCTGTGCTGGTGGTAGGGCCACAACGCCTGGAACGAGCACGCACAGCGTAGGTGAAGGCGTGGGCGTGTCTAGGCGACGACTTCAGGTGAATGCAGAGGTTTGCAAGATCCGGCGACTTCAGGCAAGGTGAAGGCGTGGGCGTGTCTAGGCGACGACTTCAGGTGAATGCAGAGGTTTGCAAGATCCGGCGACTTCAGGCAAGACAGAGGCTTGCAGGATCCCAGCGACTTCAGGCAGGACAGAGGCTTGCAGGATCCGGTGACTTCAGGCAGGGCAGAGGCTTGCAGGGTCCCGGTGACTTCAGGCAGGACAGAGGCTTGCAGGATCCCGGGGCAGCGCGGCCCCGGGATAAGGCCTTTAGGAGATGCTTCGAGTTTGAAAGCTGAAGCGAGACTGAGTTTCTTGACCGATTGTTCGGCTTTTATACCTTGTTTAGAGAGAACGGAAAATTATTTAAATTAAAAGCAAATTTTTTGTAAATGGCTAAGAGGAAAGAGTATTTATGTGGAATTATCGAAGTAGAAACAACAGACCGGTAGCGAATTTGAATAAAAATTGCCATGACAACCAGATAAACAACGATGTCAAAACATGTCAAATTTTGGTTTTAGGCTCGTAATAGAAAAACGGCAAGATTTAAGGGAAAAATGAGATATTATTGCTATAGGAAAAAAGGTAGCGCACCAGCGCGCACAAAGCCGGAAATTGCAGAGTTACGGAAAACTAAATAAAAGATCGAAAAAGGTAGACTCCATCGACACCAAATTAAAAATGCTGATAGCGTGAAGATACGAAGTAAAAATGATTTGTTATTGTGTTCTTATGGTTTAAAAACGTTACAGGATCCTATGGAAATAAAGGTGATACAAAATATCCAGTTTTGAGGTGAATGCAGAAAATCAAAACAGAATGGAAAAATGAATTTAAAATAGTGTAAAATGATATGGAGCATAACACTCCAAGACCCTAAACCTAAACGTTAAGTTGGAGAGGTGTCATCTAATGAAGTCAACGCTCCGTCCCCCTCGTGCTCTAATCCAAAGTCCCGAAAGCTTTCAGCTCGAGCTACAAAATCGTTTTCAGTGCCTAGAAGACTGCAATGAAGTGGACGATATGAATGATAAGCTTGTGGAAACTGTCCATGCGGTCGGAGCTAAGTTCTGCAAGACCCGCCGAAGAAGAACACAAAAACTCTCCGATCACACTCTTAATCTCATGGCTGTTAGACGGGAGATGAAGCTACATTCTTCAACAGTCTTGACAGCATTGTCTTCGCATCTGAACAGACAGATCTCCAAATGCATGCGGCGGGACTTACGCAACTTCAATACAGCTCGTATTGAAGAAGCGATCGAGCGGAACCAAGGCTCCAAAGTCTTTGCCAGAGATCTGTCTGCCAGAAAGAGCCAACTGTCAAAGCTGAAGACCGAATGTGGCAGCATCGTTTCCGGGACACCTGAGATTTTGAGTGAGATTTAGAGGTTTTGTAGGCAGATGTTGTGCACGTCATCGTTGGAGCCACACGCAAGTGTGCGTAACGATCTAAGAGCGAGTTTTATCCGATTAACGGCAAGGCCTCAGGAGCGGATGGAATTACAGCGGATCTTCTGAAAGCGGGTGGGAAAACCGGTACTTGAAGTACTTCAGAAACTCTAAAGTTCCGTCCACCATGGTGGCATCACTTCGGAGGCGTGGAGCAGAAGTGCGGTGGTCATGTTCTTCAAGAAAGGCGATAACGTTCTCTTGAAGAACTACAGACCGATTTTCTTTCTGAGCCGCGTCTATGTGCTGTTTTCGAGAGTCATTACGAATCGTTTCGCACGCAGACTTCCAACCTCCCGAACAAACTGGTTACCGAAAAGGTTTTAGTACCATGGACCACATACACACCCTTAGGCAAATTGTACAGAAGACAGAAGAGTACATTCAGCCACTTTGCCTTGCGTATGTGGACTATTCTTATGCCTTTGATTCCGTCGAAATTCGGGTGGTGCTACAGTCCCTTCAGCGGTGCTAGGTTGACTGTCGGTTTATCAAAATGCTGAAGTGTTTGTACCGTAGGCCTACGATGGTTATCTGAGTACAGAACCAGATTACGAAACCTATCCAACTGCAGAGAGGTGTTAGACAGGGTGATTTTATATCCCCGAATTTCTTCACTGCTGCACTGGAAGATGTTTTCAAGGTACTGGACTAGAAAGTATACGGTATTAACATCAATGACGAGTACATCACTCACTTTTGATTTGCCCACGATATAGTCCTTATGGCAGAATCGCTGAAGGACCTAAGCACTATGCTCAATGACCTCAATAGTGTCTCCTAACGGATAGGTCTTAAGATGAACATGCACAAAACAAAGATAATGTTTAGTGTCCATGTCACACCTATGCCGTTAGTTGTTGGGGGCACTAAGCTCGAAGTTGTTGACGAGTATGTTTACCTGGGACAAATAGTCCGACTAGGTAAGTCCAACTTCGACCGAGAGGTCAATCGACGGATTCAACTCGGCTGGGCAGCGTTCGGGAAGCTACGACACATCTTCTCGTCAGACATACCTCAAAACCTTAAAACGAAATTGTACAACCAGTGCGTGCTGCCAGTGATGACCTATGGAACTGAGACGTGGTTCTTCACTTCTGGCCGGATGAGGAAGCTCTAAGTCGCTCAGCGAGCTATGGAGAGGGCTATGCTCGGAGTTTCTCTGCGTGATAAACTTAGAAATGAGGATATCCGCAGTAGAACTAGAGTGACCGACATAGCACCCCCACTAGATGGAGTGACGATCTGGTAAAACATGCAGGAAGTCGATGGATGTAGGTGGCTCAGGCCCGTGCTTAGTGGCATTCTTTGGGGGAGGCCTTTGTTCAGCAGTGGACTTTGAAGGGCTGTAATGATGATGATGATCGATTATTTGATCTTAATTATCTCTTTATCTGTTTGTGTCTATTGTCATGTAGAGAAAAGAGAAACAGAGCTTTTTTAGCATTTCTTAAAAAATTTAAGCATTTTTTACAAAAAGCAATTTAATAAGTTTAAGCATTTCTTAAACCGACGTAAATTTTTATATTTGTAACTAGTCGATGTACAAAATAAATAAAAAAATAACTACACTGGATTAAATGAGTTACACCATCTTATAAAATTCACACAAAATCTATATGAAGAAAATCTAAAACAATCTCGTTACGTAACAACACTTTGTGTGGCGTTTCACAATGAATATGACAGTAACAATCTTTTTATTGGAAACTTGCCAACATTTAGAGCCAAATTACCCAGGAACTTATGTAGGAACTTTTTTTGGTTACAGAATACAAACACTATCGTACAATAAGCGCCTTGTTCTCGTCTTACATGAAATACAGTTATTGTTGTATCAAAAATAGTATATCTTTATACTAACCTGATTTTGCATAGTTGCTAAGCTTGACAGGCTGTTTGGCAACTACAGTTTTTTAATATTATTCCTAATTCAGTTTCTCTCTGTCCCCTCTTTCGACACTCACGAGAAGAATAGAATAGAATAGTTTTTATTCAATATAGATTATACTCGTATGTGTAATTCTTATTGATAGTCATTTTTTACTTTTTCTTTTGGTTCGAAAAAAAAACCTCTGTGGTGGAAAGCACCAGCAAAAAACCCAGCGGGACTTTTTTTTAAAATAAATTTTACAATATAAATAATGATTACCAATTATTTACAAAATTTATTTCAGAAACTGCTTGGAAGTGACCACCTCTATTATCAACCATGTTTTCATTTATACTATAATAACCTATTTTATACAGTTTCAGCTTAAGAAAACATTTAAACTTGGTAATAGAGAGAGCCTGTACACTTTCCGGAACCTTGTTGTAATAGCCTCAAGAATGAATTACTGACTCTGTGGAGTCGAGAAACTGGTATCACCAGCTTGTGTTTGTTCCTAGTAATCAGCCGCATTTCCCCATAGCAAAATCCCATAAGACATTATGCTATGGAAATAACAGAAATAAACTAATTTAGCTGTGGTCCACACTAGTGAGACCTCTAATCGTTTTTACAGCATAGGCTGCAGAACTTAGTCTGCTTGCTAATTTAGATATATGGGGCCCCACTGAAGCTTTGCGACGAGAGTGATGCCAAGAAAAACAGTTACATCAGGGCTCAGTTCCTCCCAATTTAAAAACACATTGGTATTCAGATTTATAACATTCTTTGTTGTAACTTTAACACAATTAGTTTTATCTCCGCTTAAATGTAGATTATTAACGTTAAACCAATGCACTAATTTTGATGTAGCATTATTCACTTCGTCACATTTAAATGATTGACGTTTAAGTTTAAAAATCAAGGAAGTATCATCAGCAAATAATACTATATCATGATTATCCTCTACAAGGAAAGGTAACTCATTATCTACTATCTAATAATCCCAATACCCGGTATATTCCTATGAGGCAATCTATGGGGAGGGTCTATTTTTTTTTATAGGAGAGGTGCAAACGAATATGCGGCTCACCTGATGGTAAGTGACTACCGCCGCCTATGAACAACTGCAACACCAGCGGAATCGCAGATGCGTTGCCGGCCTTTTAAAAAGGAATAGGCTCTTTTCTTGAAGGTTCCTAAGTCGTATCGGTCCGGAAAAATCGCTGGTGGTAATCGATTCCACAAGGAAGTTGTGCGAGGGAGAAAACTTCTACTAAATCACACAGTGGTGGACCGCCAATCATCCAGATGATATGGATGGTATCGCGAGTTTTGTCGCGATGTGCGATGGTGAAATTGAGCGGCTGGAATTAGTCCGAACAATTCCTCAGAGCACTCCCCGTAGTAGATGCGATAAAATACGCAAAGAGATGCAACATCTCTACGCAGTGCCAGTGAGTCAAGCCGATCGGAAAGAACTCGGTCGTCGACGATTCGAACCGCTCTGATATGTCGCTCTCCACTTCCACTGATATGTCGACGCCGAGGATTCAGATACTGGCTGAGGCAACAAGGGGAGTGCCTTGAAACGGAGGAGATACGACAAAGGCATTCTTTTTAGCGGTAAACGCGCAAACTTGCTTCTTCTGGGGATTGAACTGGACTAGATTTAGCCGCCCCCAGTCTGAGACTTTGTTCAACAATGTGTCGACTTCTGACACAAGCTTTTTCCGGTACTCGGCGACGTTTTCCCGAGAAATATTGGCACGGCCGGTGTATAGAGCATCACCAGTGCTGTCGTCTGCATAGCAATTAATGTTACTGGTTTACAACATATCATTGATATTGTGACGCCTCATATTTTTAATAAATAATAATTAAATTCAACGATAAGGCATTTCAAAATGTAATTGAAAATATATTTTAAACAATTAAAATGGGATATTAAGTACATGTAAAGTTCAAATATGTTCATTTGGAATATTGAATATTATAGTATAGTTAACGCATAAATTGTCTCTAAAAATCTCTACATTTATTAAAATTCTGTTTAAAATATTCAAAATGTGTTAAATAATATAAATACAAGTCGATTATATCGCAATAATAAAGATAATTAACATTTGTAATATAATTGAAAAAATGGATCCAATTTTTTTTAAGTTGATGAAGGTGTTTTTGTAGTAATCGTAAAATTTCAATGAGGGTGCTCATGTAATGTTCCCTTGTAAGAGGGGCGTTGCCGGAGACATATACCCAAGGTTGTACATACATATAGGGTGATCGGCTGACTGACTGCTAGTAGTAAGGTTGCACAATGACTAGTCCTATATTAGGGACTTATGATGGTATGTCTTATGATGGAACTAAAGCATTAATATAGAAGATCTCTATGATGCATAAGCATTATGATAGCAGAGTTATGACTTGAAGTCCCATATGAATAAGACAAACAATAGTATGGTCTATGAAATAAAGCAAATATGTGGAAGGTCTCTAATATGTAAAAGCATTATATTGAAAGAAGTGGGACATATATGGGGTGGTTGGGTGACCGACTGCTAATAATATTATTGCACAATGACTAGTCCTATATTAGGGACTTATGATAGTAAGGTCTAACGAACCAAAGCATTAATATAGAAGGTCTCTATGATGCATAAGCATTATGATGGCAGAGTTATGACTTGAAGTCCCATATGAATAAGACATACAATAGTATGGTCTATGAAATAAAGCAAATATGTGGAAGGTCTCAAATATGTAAAAGCATTATATTGAAAGAAATGAGACTTGAAAAGGATTATTATAGTGGCGTGTAGGTTGTTTCACAGCCTCCGAGACCGAGGTAAACTTGGACTCGCTCACCGACGTATCCTAGACATATCATTTTAGTGTCGTTGGTAAGCGGGTTTGTTCTAGCAATACGACTTGCCCGTGGACATCGAACACCCCTACCGTAGTGGGCGGCGTCTTAGCGCATAGCGTTATGATACGTCGGCTATCTTTCGGATTAGGGTGAGTGTGTTTGGTAGTACTTTTAAGTGCAGCAAGCATACTCAACTCCATGTCTTAGTGCAATAGCACTATGATACGTGGAGTTTTGGCTACTGACGTCTTAGTACCGTGCTACTACGATACGTTGGTGATATTTTTATGTTAATAACATTATCAATTTTGATACCACAGCCGATAAGGATCATGTGGGTGTGTTGTGAGGGGGCGCCATCCGTATGATAGTTGCATTGATGCTAACTGCTACTTCCAGTATTGCGTCTTGTGATGGATCTGCGGGTGTGCTGCACCTGATTCGACGCATCTTGTGGTTCTGGTCGATGCAGATATGCAGGTGGTGATGTCTTCTGGGAATGTATGGCGGACCTTGGGATGGTGTAAACCCGACGATAGTAGTATTGATGCTTGTTGTGTTCTGCAGCATTGCGTCTCTACGATGGTTGTTTCGGGGGTCGCTATTCTCAATGGCGCTCCCTGCGTCTTGGTTTGACTCACAACCTAAGTAGCTTTGCCCAAGTCGGGTCCCTTCATTGCGGGGCTGCAGACTGTCTGCCCTCCATGATGTTTTATATAACAACATAATAATATATCTCTATAAAGTTACCTTTGAAAGATTGAAGGCAACTTGTTGGTGGGTGAGACAAACATGATCGAAAAATGCATATACTTAACGTCAGTGACACAAACCGTTTCTGATGGCGAATTATTACTAATATCTAATTACTGCCTATTGGCTATATCTGCCATTGTATTGGTTGGTGGAGCATATGTGTCGACCTCATGCGGGTGGTAACTGGAGAATCTGAGGAGGCTCTCAAGGCTGCGGCCGAAAGCCGCGCAACGTGGGACCCCATTTCCTTGAGGTGAGCGGTAGACTCATGACACGCTCTGCGGCCAATTGGCCATGCTGACCATGCAATTGGTGGTGATGCCTTACACTTACATCACTTCTGCAGGAACGGCGGTCTGGTAGGTGGTGACGACGCTCATGGAGGGTTTTTTATGGCCAGTGTGCCTATTGTTGTCTAACCCGTGTGACGTACATTCACTGTGACTGGATTTGATCGTATTCTGTATGGCGTTTACACGCATGGACATGCGCGACTTCGGTCGATGTTTGTGCTTACGCACTATCAAGGGGCCAAGTCCTCTTTTACTGGTTCGCCAGTTATTTTGCTGTGGACTACGGTCCAGTTCCCAATTTAGCGTACCCTTCAGGGGGAGCGCATTAAAATGATTGGCACTCTCCGTGTACGGCGTGTGTGGAGCCGTGTGCCTCCTCCACATTTTTTTAAAAATGTGGGTGAGCGGAGCCCTTGTATCTGGTATTTGATATAAATATTGTGAGCCTTTTCCAAGCGGGAAGGGATTAATTAATAAGGAATTGACAGTTGTGAACCTGATATAAGTGGAATAGGGACAATTTGTTGTTCATAACTTTTTTGAGCTCTGTCTTCGTTAACGGGGTTCTTTAGCTTATAAGACGCTAACAACAGCTTTCAATTGCTCTCGTGAAAATTCATTCTTCCAAGATACACCTAAAAGAGCTAAGTTACTATGCAAACACAACGTAAATAAGGGTCCTAACTAAGACGATCATGCCATAAATTTATTAAATGGCTTATATTTAAACCTTTAGAAAGATCAATATATGGTTAATATACTGGTCACGTAAATTAGATATATTTATCTAATCAATCTATGGGAAGGGTTCAGCAGTGGATTTTGATAGACTGTTGTGAATACTATGTACATTGAATAAAATTACTTTTAAGTAAACGCTGATGTTTTAAATAAAATTAATAACTTGTTTCATTCATTAAACTCAAGTACACTGCTATCTTTTTATAATTATAAAGGAGCTTTTCGAGGCGATAATTATCAAATTGAGTTTTTAGAAGAAATGCTAACATTTTTCACGAACTTAAAATATACAAGAAGTGATAGGCAGAAAGACGTTACAAATATCATGAATTTCATTCAAGGATTTCAAATGTCTTTAAAATCTTTTTAAAACTTCATGAAGATTTAAAATCATAAAAAATTTAATTTATATTTGTGAGCCGTTTCAATCAAGATTTTATCGAATACTTCTTTGGCAGTGTCGGACAGGCGGGTGGTAACTGCCAGAAACCAACATGTCATTACGTAGACGCCGGACCCTTACACACGTACCTAGCGCAAGCTAGTTCGCAATTACCCATTAACGCGATTTTCAAACTTTTTGTTCACCTTGTTAGTGACCTGTTAAAATATGTTCAAATGTACGCATTGTGACGCTGATTTCAGAGATGAGGAAAAGTGTTCTCTTTGCCAAGGAAGGTTTGACTTTCAATGCACTGGATTAACGGAAGCTGGCTACCGTATAAGTACTTGCAACCGACAAAAGGTTAAAAATGACCCAACAAATAACACACTCAAAACAACTAGTGATCTCATAAAGAAACAATCCGAAAGATTAAATCTAGACGTAAAATCTATAATACCTACGTGTGCCAAACCACCGAAGTTGTATGGGTTACCAAAAATACACAAGCCCAATGCTCCACTACGTCCTATAGTGATCCAAATCGATTCACCAACTTACAAATTGGCTCAACACTTAGCGAATATACTCTCACCGCTCAAGGGACATACAAGAGCACACACAAAGGATTCCTACCATTTTGTCAGCGCGATTAAAGACCTACATCTGGCAGACAATGAAACTATGGTCAGTTTTGATGTGCAGTCTCTGTTCACATGCTTACCTGTTGAAGACTGCATCTCGATTGTTACTAGAAGGCTAGAGCAAAACAACATGCCCGTAGAATATGCAGTATTACTTAGACACTGCCTTACATCTGGCTACCTATTGTGGAAGGAGGAGTTCTACAAGCAAGTAGATGGAGTGGCGATGGGCTCACCTGTATCTCCCATTGTTGCCGATATATTTATGGAGGACTTTGAGGAGAAAGCGCTGTGTACTTCTCCCGTAAAACCAAGATTCTACAAACGGTATGTAGACGACACTTTCACAATTCTCCCTTTAGATAAAGCAACTGCATTTCTAGACCATCTTAACTCCTTAAATTCTAAAATTCAGTGCACAATGGAGTTAGAGGCAAACAATTCTTTAGCTTTTCTAGATGTGTTAGTAATTCGGAATCCTGATAACACCTTGAGCCACACTGTGTATAGAGAAAAGACCCATACAGATAGATATTTAAACGGTGATTCTCACCACCATCCTTCACAGTTAGCTACCGTGGGTAAATCTTTGTTTCAGAGAGCACGAGGGATCTATGACAGTAAACACCTGACCACCGAGCTCCAACACGTCAAGCAAGTTTTAAACGACAATAAGCTTCGGGTCCCGCGCCTACGTCACAGTGAACGAGTGAAGCCGGCCATAGTCGAGCGAGTGCCTGCTGTACTGCCATATGTCATAGGTGTCACTGACAAGATTGGCTACATCTTGAAGCGTGTTTCCTTTAAAACATATTTCAAGCCGCCGAAGAAGATTAGTCAGTTTTTACCATCAGTCAAGTATAATATTCCTCTGCAAGATGCAGCAGTGTACAAGCTTGATTGTGAATGTGGTCTCTCTTATATAGGACAAACTAAAAGATCCATAAAAACCCGCGTTAAAGAACACATGGCTGATGTGAAGAATAGACACTCCGGGAAGTCTGCAGTCTGTGAACACGTACAGGATCGCCCCCGTCACTACATTAGATTTGATAGACCACAAATCCTCGCTAAAGAACACCGATTCCTTCCAAGGATGATTCGCGAGGCTATTGAAATCAAGAAACATCCTAATTTCAAGAGAGAAAATGGATGGGTGCTACCATTTGCTTGGGATCCCATAATTAATAAAATTAAATCTCAACCCAAGCATACAACTGCAAGACTTCATGATACTGTAAGTTCATACTGCGTAGATCGGAACAAAAATTAATAATTTTTAATCTGGAGGTAGCCGTGGTTAACTATGACATTGAGACGTCATACACCTCAGTCCCCCCGTGACCATGGGTGGTGTAAGGTGCTTGAAACGTCGGGAATGTAAAATAAGTTAATATACGCGATAAAATCCGTAAAATTAGTTGTATTTAAATTCATTCTATAGCATTCGATGGAGTTATAATTCCTTACTTTCACAATGACAAAAATCTCGGTATTTATATTGATAATTCCTTAAATTGGATACGCCAACTGAATGAGGTAAGTAAGAAAACTTTTGTCGCTCTTTGTTCACTGCGTCGCCTTCGATCATTTCTTCCCATTCATACAAAAATTATGCTCGCACAGTCTCTTCTCCTTCCGATTCTGGACTATGCTAACGCAAGCTATGTAGACATAACTGAGGACCAGCTAAATAAGCTTGAGAGACTTCAAAATACTAGTATACGGTTCATATTTGGATTGCGCAAATTTGACCGTATTTCCCAATTTCGCTCACGTCTCAAGTAGTTACCTATCCGATTTCGCCGGAACATGCATATTCTTTCTTTTCTGTACTGTGTATTGTTTCATCCTTCTACTCCTCCCTATCTAAATGAGAAGTTCAATTTTGTGGGGCTTCCGGGGGAAACTTTACGTTTTTCAAGAAAATTCGTTTTAAGGGTGCCAACTCACAATACATCATTTTTTTAATAAATCTTTTACTGTCCAGTCTATTAAGCTCTGGAATGCGCTACCTTTGCATATACGTGAGGCACAAGCTATTGTTATCTTTAAGCGACTACTTAAAGAGTATTACTTGTCTCAATCGTTCGGACATCGTTAGGACAAATTATGTGATTATGTATTATGTCTATCAGCTTTATATTATTGTTTGAGGAATTTTGTAATTTATATATGTATTTTTGGGCAGATATGTAAGTTGATTTATATATTTCCTACCTATTCATTGTTATATTCCTTTACACATCATTTGTTTATTTGTTCGTGATGTACAATAAAAAAATATTTCGAAGACATGTGAAATTTGTCAACACGCATTGAAGCAGCGCGGTAGACACTTCCTTGCCATTCAACCCTCTCAAAAGTGAGACTAGGCTTATGCCCAGGAATGGGACGTATATAGGCTATAATTTGACTTCAATTAACTTTTACGAATTTACGCAGAACGAGCTTACAGTATCATAGAATCTTACAGTGATATGCTTGAGTTTGTATTTTATTTAATTAACGATAGTATCCCCAGCAGATGGCAACAGCTAGATAAACCTAGAATTAAAAACAAGTAAGACTATCAAAGTAGTAGTAAAGTCTAGTCAAATAACACAACAACTAATTTAAGTAAAACTATGGTAAGTAAGTGCCGCAGCTATAAGGTTGTAACTGCATGTTTGGCAAATTTTTCTTTGGCGTACGAGTGACCCTTAGCTTAGCACAGTTCTGCCTACATAATTATGTATGTAAATGTTATATTTGCATCAAAATCTTAAAATATAACCGTAAAATTTAAAAAAAACCTTCCTATGATTAAAATAAAAAATATAAATGTAGTTATAAATAAACAATAATTAAAATACGTTGATTCTTTACGTGTTCCTTAAAATGTTATTGTTCTTGAAGAAATGTATTTAAGATAAGTCCCGTCACGCCCCTATTCAATTTGACCTGATCCTTTCCTTTCGAACGAATGTCAAAGTCTTCTCACGTTCTGTAAAACTATTATCATTTCCATCATAGTATCAGATTCCATTTCACAATGTAAAAGCTAAATTTCAAGATGTTATAAATGTTTTCTTACGTTTTGTGTAAATAAAGTTGGCAAAACGAGTACTTATTTATTTATTTACACTTAATAGTATAAAACACTTTTATAAATAGGATTACATAGGGCGGAATAAGTAGCTTTTGACAATCTCTCGTAGTTATAAGATACATATGTTTATAAATTTTAATAGTAAGTACAAGTATATTTTGTTTTTATACTTATACTTATTGACTTGTAATATTTTAATAGCATTTGTACAAGCCGAGAGCTGTGGTAGTTCAGATGGTTAGCGCTTTCTGTAAGCTTCACAGTACTCGAGCAACCCGGGTTCGATCCCCGCCGGCACCATGAAATTGTTAATTGCAATTTTAAGTGCTGATTTACCACGTGCTCAGCGAGGAAGGAAAACATCGTGCGGAAACCTGCATGTCTGAGAAATAAGAAAAAAAATATTTCGAAGACATGTGAAGTTCGCCAACACGCATTGGGGCAGCACGCCGGACATTTCCTTGCACTAAAACTCTCTCAGAAATGAGAGGAGGCCTGTGCCTAGCAGTTGGACGTAAATAGGCTGCAACTTTACTTTTTGTACGACAAATGAATTTTCTAAACTATAACTCCAAACTAATTTGACTGCTAAGGCCTTTTTCTTTAAACGTATAAAGGATACATGGCTACTAAGCAGTATATAGAGGTAAGGAACTAGTGCAATTTATTACGTGATCCCTATGTAAAATGTATTTCACTCTGCTACAACTCGGTGGAATAACAATATCCATATCGTCACGTGGGTGTCGTTAGAGGCAACACAGGCAAACGAATGAAGAGATGAACAGAAGCGTCTTCATAATAACAACTAAAAATTAAAAACTTGCGGTTGGCAATCTTTACATATAAAAATTACGTGTCACATTGTTTGTCCGCGATGAACTCCTAAACTACTGAACTGATTTCAATGAAATTTTGCACACTGTGTGCAGTTTGGTCCAACTTGAGAGATAGGATAGTTTTTATCCCGATAAGTGACCCTTAATATTTCTTATTAGGAATTTAAGGATTTTTTATTGGGGAAAGGTTCATCTCAGTAAAGGGCAGAACAACGTCTACCTAGTCAGCTAGTATGTTTATATATTATACCTAATGTGGCAAAATCCCCCTATGAGGTAATCTATAGGAAAGGCTAATGTTCAGCAGTAGAATTTTAAAGGCTGTAATGATTAGAATAGATTGATCTAAATTTTGAATAAGATTACGAGCACTACATTTTTATGACTATTTTCAGAGTTCAATGAATCACTGCTCTTTTATTTTTCAACCGATTTCAAAAAGGAGGAGGTTATCAATTCGTAGGAATCTTTATTTTCATAAATGTTCACCAATTACTTGAAGATGCCTGAATCGATTTCGATTATTTTTTTTTTAATTTGAAAGCTGGTGTCTTTCATGTTGTCCCGTATAAATTTCATCAAGGTCTAATCAGTAGTTTTTGAGTTATCCTTAATAATTTATATTGAACTCGGTTGTACAAAATTTTTAATTTTACGACTTGTATCACCTAAATAAAGTGTAAGTATTCGGTGATAATAATAATAATAATTACTTTATTGTTTCTCAATACATTGTCATGCATTACACAAATTGAGGTAGCTCCAGTAAGTTATAAGATACTTGTGTTGGAACTACCTCGTTGCTTCCCTTAAAGCTACCTTACAGTATTGAGACCAATCCATACAAAATAAGAGAAAAATAAAATTCAGAAGTGAAAAAGAGATAGTGGACAGCTAAAAATTGTGTGTGTGTGTGTGTGTGTGTGTGTGTGTGTGTGTGTGTGTGTGTGTGTGTGTGTGTGTGTGTGTGTGTGTGTGTGTGTGTGTTTGTGTGTGTGATAAGCTCAGTTTCCTCATACGTAAGAGCTTTTAGCCACTCTATTAAGGCTTGTTTACATGTACGGAGCTACATAGGGTATTATAAATATATATTATTAACAATGCAAAAAACCAAAAAATATGATATTATATAATAAAAAAGCCGCCGTGTTGAGTTGACCGCCTGGCCTCGTTCTTGACAACAGCTGCGAGCTTCGTACCACAAAAGTGTGTACTTGTGGCGATAAGCGACGCCCGTCAATTGCAATATAAGCGACGGTTACTATTGAGAGACGTTTTCATAATATTTATCAACAATCGCCCAACAAACTTTAGTTGCCCGATTTTTTTTTTAATACCATTAAATTTTGTACCACACTTTATAACTAACTTCAAACAATTGTATGTAAGGTATAGCCTTCTTAGGCTGTAGTATAGCTATACATACACTCGACTTGGCATTATTCGGCATAGCAAAGTGGTGGTAATAAAAATTAATGTTGTAGAACAAAAAGCCACGAGGACAGCCCGCACAAACGCAATACTCGCTTCAGCATTAATAAATGGCGGGCGGGAGGAATCACCAGTCGACTTAATATGCAAATCGGTTGTTCTATTGACATTGTAAACACAACTAAGTTTGGAATATAGCCGAATAGTGCCGATTAAAACTAAATGCGCCAAACTGTGGTTGATTAAACCTAGATCTACGTTGTAGCATGTAGATATCAGCATCATAATGGTACTGCGTTTTGGATAGCGGTGACATCGAATAATTTGCATTTGTTTCTAATTAGAGGACGATGCTTGTGTTTATCGTCCAGAGCATCTACTAATAATCAGATGGAATATGTGCTTGTCTGACGCTTGTAAGCAGAAAATAAATCCAAATAAACCTGAGTAATTTTACGATTCTGACGTTCCGAGTAAATAGCAAATAAAATGTAGAGTTCCAAATAGTATGCGTGTAAATAGTAAGCCTACCGTTATGTTCAATTTCAATAGCATGTTTTTTTTTTGCATAAAATTGAAGTGATAAACGAAATGACGATCCACTTGATGGTAAGTGGCTACTGCAGTCCATGGACACCTGCAGCCAACTTCAAACAAAATAGGTTACAGATGCGTTGACACTTTGGGGGACTAAATTGGAATGCCTTATAGCGTGTAATAAACCACTTCTGACTGGAACACAGTAGTGCACGCTTTTTTATAAAATAAGAGTGACAAACAAGCACAAAGTTCAACTGATGGTAAGTAAACGCTGTGGCCCTTAAATATCTACATTTATTTTGTGGCGGGTAAGAATATCTACTACTCCATATCTTCCTATCGTAAGAGGCGATAGAAGGACACTGAGGAAGAAGAAGAGCAGCAGCATTTTCTTGATTGTTATCAACCGCAGTGTTCTTTAATAAAAAAACTGCGGTTGCAGACCCGCTCGCCAAGCGTGGTTACTATAGCCATATACTCCCCATGACGAGAGTAACAAAAGGACGGACCTTAGTTTACGTTGGCTATCGTGGTAACGGCGGGGCAGGGGGTGCTAAGAATCTCCGGTGGAGGTTCGGTTGCCACCTAAGACGACTTGACCGGGCAACATATAACGTACGCACCCAGAGGACTGACGACAAGATCCTGGCGCTAGAAGAAGAGATAGACAAGTTGTACAGGGGTAGTATAGGATTATCTGATGTCCAAAGAGAGAGAAAGGACATGGCAATCCTCGAATCCGGCAACGGAAAACCTCGAGGGCAACCATTTGTCCCAAGGAGGTGTCGGATTCATCGTCCATAAGTCTCTCGTTAACAACGTTGTAAAGATTGGGAGTGTATTGACGATGGTTGCGTACTTTATACTCAGAACCACCAAACGGTATTCGCTGAAAGTAATGCATGTTTACACGCCAACCTCGGTACATCCCGATGAGGAAATGTATGTGGATATCTCGAGAGTCACGTATTACTCCAAAACCCACTGTACAGAGTTAATGGGAGACTTCAACACAACCAGGCAAAAGAAAGAACGGTGAGCTGAAAGTAGCTAATGTACTTAAGTTAGCTACCGAGGGAAAATCTTTGTTTCAGAGAGTACGAGGGATCTGTGACAGAAAACATCTGGCTGCCGAGTTTCAGCACGTCGAGCAAGTATTGCAAGGCAACAAGCTTCGGGTCCCGCTTACGTCACAGTGACCGAGTGAAGCCGGTCACAGTCGAGCGTGTGCCTGCTGTACTACCCTATCTCAGAGGAGTCACAGACAAGGTTGGCTACATCTTGAAGTGAGCTTCCATTAAAACATATTTCAAGCCGCCGAAGAAGATTAGTAAATTTTTACCATCTGTCTAGTGTCATATCTCTCTAGAAGATGCAGGAGTGTACAAGCTGGATTGTGAATGTGGTCTCTCTTACAAAAGACAAACAAAAGTTCTATAAAACCCCTCGTGGAAGAACATATAGCTGACTTAAAGCACTGACGTTCCTGGAAGTCTGCAGTGTGTAAAAATGTTCAAGATCGTCCCTGCCATTAGATTAGATTTGATAGACTACAAATCCTCGCAAAAGAACACCGTTTTCTACCAAGGATGATTCGCGAGGCTATTGAATTTAAAAAACATTCTAATTTCAATGGAAAAGATTGATAGGTGCTGCCATCTGCTTGGGATCCTATAATTAATAAAATAAAATACAAACCCAAGCATGCCACTGCAAAACTTCAAGATACTGTAAGCTCATTCTGTGTAGATTGGACAAAAAATTAATATACAAAAACTGAAGGTAGCCCGGCTAACTATGACATCGGGACGTCAAACCCTCAGTCCCCACCGTGACCATGGGTGCTGTAAGGCACCCGAACCATCGGGAATTAAAAAATTAAATAAAACGCTATAAAATCCGTAAAAATAAGTTTCATTTAATTAAATGAATTGCCATAAGTTGGTTTACACGGTAAATTAACTTTTTTACTTACTAATTACTGAAGAAGTCTAATCTGTAAATGTTTTTTATACGATCTTTCTGTGTTTTAAATATTAGCCCATAGCTGCTCCATCCATAATTGATTAATGACTCAGCCAATTCATAAAACAGTACATATAAGACTTTTCGGTTCAAGAAATTGCTTCGATGAAGGAATTTCATGAACCGAAAAAAGCTTCAGCTCTGCGTGCTTGACGAAACAGCATGGCTCTAAAACGTTCTTTACGAGGTAGAGCCATGCTGCAGCTATATTAATAGTATAATTGTAGCACAAATGGGTCGGCTCGACCGGGGAAGGACCACGCTCTCACAGAATACCAGCGTAAAATAGCAGTTTAACACTGCTGTGTTTCGTATGGTGAGTGTAGAGAACCGGAGACCCATTTTACTGCAAAAAAGGCATTCCATCTTAGTCCTCACGGCTGACAATGCTTCTGCATTTTAATTCGCAAACGAAGATAGATGTAGATGTCTATGGATCACAGCAACCACTTACCATCAAGTGGATTGTGTGCGCGTCTGTCACCCTCATTCTAAAAAATAATCACCAAGCCCTGGTGGCCGAAAATACCAGCTAACTTCACCCCGCTTTGGCAGGATGAAGAGAACGCTAAGTACTCTGATAATGAAAAATGGATTACGGAAATCTTCACCCTGTTTACTATGGAGTACCAGCCGAATTTGTTGCTCGCCTGGATCTATGGGAAAGCGGCCGTGGAAATGAAGAGAGCTAGCTTAGAACAAGTCAAGGCTGAAGTGAATAAAATATTGGGTATATTTATACCAATCTTCTGTTTGTAATGCCGGGGCGGCATCAGAGGCAGCTGAACTGAGTAAGTGGCGCAAATATGAGTCTCTGAGAGATGACTACATATTTGTGCCATTTGCTGTAGAGACCACGTGCTGTAGAGTGGGGTCCACGTGCGGTGAAGTTCCTAAAGGAACTCCATCCGCGGCTGGTCGATGCTGCTGGTGATAAGAGGGCTGGTTCTTTTCTCGCTCAAAGGCTAAGTATAGCCATTCAGCGGGGAAACGCAGCCTGCGTTCTTGGCACGATACCGCGGGAAGTAGGACTATATGATAATTAAGTTACTAGTTTTAGTTTTTTTTATTATTATAGTTTTTAATATTGTATATAATAAAATATTATATATTATGTTAAGTTATCTAGAATTTCTAATTTTAAATATTTTTGTCAATTTCACTAAATTTGTTATTATCATTATTATCTGGGTTATCTATAAAGTTTTCTCATCTGTTTGGACTGTTTAAATATATAATTGTAACCGAAAGATATAAATATATAGATAAATATCCATAAAATAACATAAATACCAATAAATACTATTATCATTATAATATGTATCATTTTTTAGAGCTATGATCAGTTGACAGAATTTTGTATATCGCGAACAGTTGACTGATATTATATTTCCAAAAATAATTTCATGTCTAAAAATTGTTCATGTTTAAAATTTGGAAAAAAATCGAGGGCATGTTAAGACTGCTCTAAATGAGAAAAGCTGTGGGACGTGTGTAGGTTAATATTTTTGTGTGTATACAAAATCTATAGTTTGAGTCCTATAGTCGTTCATAGTTAGTTTTGAGTCCTATAGTTAGTTCATTATAAGCAAAAAAATTAGATGTTAGCTACAGTAAGTAGTTTATGGACTGATTAAATTAATTTTATACAAATTTTAACTGTAATTTTAGGGCAATATAAATTATTTACCATAAACATTGTGATAGAATTTGTAACGAAGATATCCGCGGTATAAGCAGAGTAACCGATACAGCTATATTGGTCTGTAAACTGAAGTTAAACCGACAAATGATGGAGATTGTATCGGTAACTGAAGTGTAGGACTGCTTCCTACTAGATGAAGTGACGAACTGGTAACCCATAAAGGATTTGATGATTCATCCATTATTATTTTTTTATAGGATAAGGGTGACAAACGAGCACACAGTCCACCTGATGGTAAGTGGTTACTGTTGCCCATAGACATCAGCATCTATCCTCGATTACGAATCAAAATGCAGATGCGTTGTCACCCGTGAGGACTAGATGCAATGCCTCTTTTTCAATAAAAAGTGTCTCCGGTTCTCTACACTCACCATACGAAACACAGCAGTGTTAAGCTGCTACTTTACGTTGGTATTCTGTGAGAGCGTGGTCCTTCCACGGTTGAGCCGACCCATTCGTGCTAAAACTATACTACTAATATAGGTGCAGCATGGCTCTACCATGTATAAATTCATCCATTTATCCATTATGGTTCAAGACCATGTATGGAATTTCTTGAGGAAAACCTATTATCAACGGTGGACTTCTGAAGACAATAATGGGTGTATAACAAACATCGTACTCGTAGATAGAAGAATACTCATTCTTGAACAAATTGTCGGCTAGTCAAATATTGCATAACTTTATACTCCTAGAAGGAGTAACCAAAAATATGCCACTTTATCTGCAAATACCAATATTGGCATGTTGGTTGACGAATGAGGAGGCGATCAGTTGATAGCATAGAAATGAATTTACTTATGGTTGAGAAGCACAAACATTTAGTTAACTGAACGCACAGCGTTGTCAGCACAAGTAAAGGCTTAATAGCAGTCCAGCAATAAACTTTAAAGGACTCTTGATGTGTGATTAATTCTGAACCACGTTAATTAATACACTTATTTTCTTCTTATAGAGTATTTTTCTATATTTTTTAATTTATTGAAGTGACAAATGAACTAATAATCCACCTGATAGGAAGTGTCTACTGCAGTCCATGGACACCTGGGACCAACACTAAATAAAGAAAGCTACAAATGGGTTGTCACATCTAAGGACTTAGATGGAATGCATGTAGCGTGTAATTACTCTGTCTCACTGTACACTTTAGACCGGACCACAGCAATACACGCTTTCAAATAGGTAGGAAACCTAGCTGGATCTTAGTAAGGCAGAAAAGAAGTACTTTTACTTAATAAATTTTTTAATTAGTTGACTGATAGTTACAAACGAGCACACAGTGTAGTAACATATAACAGTAAAAGTAAGTCGATGCTGTGATCCATATACACTTAAATCTATGAAGAATCAAATGCAAATGCGTTGTCACCTTAAACCTAAGGTGGAATGTCTCACTACCAGTAAAAATTATCTCCGGTTTTTTACCCAAGATACGAGACACGCTAATATTCACTAATATTTCATGAAAGTTTGGTCCTTTTCTAATCGAGCCGACTCATTCGTAGTTCAAACGGAACGAAGCTGTGGTTACTTATACATATAGTTGTGTGATCATCAACTGTATTACAGGTTTTAGTAAGTCTTGGCAGATTGCTCTAATATTTTTTTTAATTCTAGCTAGTATTTAATATTTTACATGATTTTGTCTGTAGTCTGTCAGTCCGTAGTTTGTAGGAGCCTGTAGTTGATTTTAAATTTAGAACATACTGAAATTTGGTTAAAAAAATAATTAACGAAGGAAATTTAAAATAACTTAAAATCTATTTGTGTTCATAGTAAAATACATACTAAATTAAATTAGGCTTTTTGATGTTAACAGTAGTGTGAGTAGTCGATACAAATTCCGATTCAAATACGTAAAGAAATGTTGCTCTATTTCCTTTGTTCCATGACAAAGGTCGCTTGGTACTGAGAAAACGCATTGAAAGAAGGTCAGTCAAGGACAAGGGAAAGCGCCACGAAGAAATAAAACTTGTCTCAACATAACCACTATGAAAATAAGCTTTGACGTTATTAGATTTATGGGTATTTTATCTTTTTTTTAACGCCAATTGGCGTCAATATATGTAAAAAGGTTTTATTGGTCAAAATTTAATACAAATATTTTGATAATAAAAAAATACTGCATCAGCAATACGTCGAAGTCCACTGTTGGGTACAAACCTAAGTCAATGTAGGGAGTATGTAGTAACCTAATCATCACGTTTGTAGTATCGTAGTACATATTGGCACCGCGCACATCTCGAACTTGTAGCTGCTTCCCAGGGGCGGTGAATAAAATATCATCACCGCATTTTATATAGAAGGGTGAAAAATTATCACACAGTCCACTTTAGAGTAAGTGGTTGCTGTGGCCCATAAACATCTACATCTATCCTCGATTAAGAATCAAAATGTAGATGCGTTTTCACCCTTGAGGACTAAGATGAAATGCCTGGTTTCCAGTAAAATAGGTCTCAGGACCTGTACACTCGCCATACGAAACACAGCGGCATTGAGCTGCTATTTTACGCTGGTATTCTGTGAGGGCGTGGTCCTTTCTCGGTCAAGCCGACCCATTCGTGCTACAACCATAATATAGCTGCAGTGTGGCCACGTATAATAAGTATCAGATATCTCGTAATACCAGCATCAAACTGCTCACCGGTGACGGAGTCAGAATTATCATCACCCCATTCCGCTCCTTGAGCGTCGTAAGAGGCGACAATGGGAAATGTCGGAAAGATCATATGGCTTCCAAAAAATCGATATAACCATATCGTTTGCGCCAGACGTAAAATACCCTGACCGATACGAGCAGCAGCGTCTGGTACTCTGAATTTAAATTTTCCTGCCATGTGTGACGATCCACTAAGGGGTGGAGAAGATTTTGCTTAATCGTCCATCGACCAACGACCGGAAGTAGACTCTTACGGGTTAATAAATTACATAAGTAAAGCTTAATGCGGTTAAGCTAAACTAGCGCGACATTTATAATGGATAAAAAGATACGTGAATAATAAAACAAGCTTAAGGGTTACGTTCTTATTTATATACTCGATTTTTAGTACAAAACATTGTAATAATATTTCTATATTATAATAGGATCAGGCGTTAATTTGAGGAAATCCAATACACCATAGATGTTAAAAATTAATTAAGATCCGCTTACATAAATAAAATAAAACGATGTGTCTTGCTAAATTTCGACTCCCAACACAGTAACACTAGTAAAGACACATTACCGTCAATAATATGATACGTGTTTCGCCTATACACGAAGCATAGTCAGGTGAAATATGCGACGGTTGACCGCTAAGGCATGTCTTTACTTTACTTTTTTACTCTTTTCTACCATTTTTCTAACGACTTCAAAAAGGAGCCTGTACTCAATTCGACTGTATGTTTTTTATGTGTGTTACCTTATAAATTTTTACGGGGTAAACCGATTTCGATAATTATTTTTTTAATTTGAAAGCTGGTGCTTCACATGTAGTTACATATAATTTGATCAAGGTCTGGCCAACAGTTTTTGAGTTATTTTTAATAACTTATATTGAAGTCGGTTGGTCAATTTTTTTAATTTTAAATTATAAATACCTAATATCTATTTAAAAAATTGCTATTAATACTCAAAACAATCCGCAACAATATTTTGTCAAAAAGCTTATAGTCCTATTTGGCACCCGGCTCAAAACATATAAAACGCACTACACAATATTCTGATTGATCGGAAACTTACTAAGTTTCACTTTGCTTATTAAAAGCGCAATTCGAATCTATAATTCATACAGGCTTAAATATCTTTTAGCTGTATTATCAATTAATATTTTTAATTTTAAATATTAAAAATATAGTAATTGAGTAATTCCATAAAATTCTTTATAATAGTGTTAGAAATTCAGAAAGTATCACTATTTTGGCATGTGGTTACAGCGTAAAAGATTCATAGTTTCGTCTCATGGGTGTCGAAAATGGTTACTGCTGGATACGACAAAGATCTTGTGGCATCCGACTGGTGATGGTTTAACCATCCTGTTAACGCTAGACATAAAATATCCAGATCAGTGATGGGCATTGTCAGGCAGTGCCAAAGATGCGAGAAGTCTAGTACTGTGATTACAATTCACATGCGAAGCTGTAAACTGCTTTAAGCAAATGATTAAGACGAAAAAAACATCGCAAGTCCGAGATTCGAATTTCAACTAATATTTGTGCAAAAACATTTGATAGGTTTTGGGTTGATATTAACTGTACCTGTGTCTCTGACACTGAACGCTTTTTATTCCATTACTAGCTGTACCCCGCGAATTCGCCCGCATGGTGTTATTTTTCGCGGAACCCTAAAATAAAAGCAGCCCAAGTTACTCCTTATAACATCAGCTATCTACCAGTGTGTATAAATATTGACAAATACTGCCATTAATATTTATACGATACTAACGTCACGCAATGGTTTTGCCTTCCCGGAACCCCTCTACTAACACTTAAACTTTATGTTAGGGTAATAAAGTTCAAACTGACTTTTAAGTATTATTACGAACCTTTTGTATGGGAATATAGAAAAATGTGGTTTTTAGACTTTTTCAGGCAATTTTTTTAAATTTTCTCTTCAAGGAATATCATAAAAAAATAATTAATGAAATGGGTTCAGCTGCTCTAGAGATTTGCGCTTAGCAACACATTCAGCGATTCATTTTTATATTATAGATATCAGTAAATATCGACACATACCCGACCTTCAATATCGACGTATACCCGACTATCGGTTACGTCGAAATAGCACTGACTAAACAGTCGATGGTGTTTCACGTTCACCGCATATCGGCGGGACAGGACAATGCATCACCATACCACATTTACATTACAATAAGTAAGTAGCGCAGGGGCTAACCGCTCGCTCTAAATTCACAGCTGGGTTCGATCCCCGCCAGCACCAATGAAATTGTTAATTGCAATCTTAAGTGCTGATTTACCACGTGCTTGGTGGGGAAGGAAATATCGTGAGGAAACCTGCGTGTCTGAAAAATAAGACAAAATATTTTGAAGACATATGAAGTTCGCCAATACGCGCGGACATTTCCTTGCCTTCAGATATAAGAGGAGGTCTGTGCTCAGCTGTGGGACGTATTCTATAGGCTGTAACTTTAACTTTAACTTAAGTATTTTTTTAAAGGAGAGGGGGAAACGAACATGCGGCTAACCTGATGTTAAGTGACTACCGCCGCCCATGAACAACTGCAATAACTATTGGAACCAGGGGAATCGCAGATGCGTTGCCGGCCTTTTAAAAAGGAGCAGACTCTTTTCTTGAAGATCCCTAAGCAGTATCGGTCCGGAAAAATCGCTAGGGGTAATCAATTCCACAAAGAAGTTGTGCGATAAAGAAAACATCTTCTAAATCGCATAGTGGTGGACCGCAAATCATGCAGATGGTGTGGTGGTATCGGGAGTTTTGCCGCGATGTGCGTTCGTGAAATTTGGCGGCTGGGAATAATCCGAACAATTTCTCAGAGCACTCCCCCTGGTAAATGCGAAAGAAAAGGCAAAGGGATGCAACATCTATTCGCAGCGTCAATGAATCGAGCCGATCGGAAAGGACTCAGTCGTCAACGATTCGAGCTGCTCTGCGCTGAATGCAGTCAAGTGGAAGAAGCTGGCGCTGGGAAGCCCCGATACAGAGATGGGAACAATATTCTATGTGAGGCCGAACCTGCGCCTTGTAAAGTTGCAGGCGTTGTACCGGCATGAAATGCTGTCCCGCTCTGTTGAGCACGCCAAGCTTTTTGGAGGCCAATTTGGCATTCTCTTCCAAGTGACCACGAAACTGCACGTTACTCGATATGTCGACGCCGAGGATTCCGATACTGGTTGAGGCAACAAGGGGAGTGCCTTTAAACTGAGTAGATACGACAAAGGGGTTCTTTTTGGTGGTGAACTAATTGTGAGGATTAAACTGGACTAGATTTAGTCGCCCCATATCCGAGACTTTGTTCAGCAAAGACTGGACTTCAGACACAAGTTTGTTCTGGTACTCGGCAACGTTTTCCCGAAAATATTGGCACAGCCGGTGTATAGAACATCACCAGTGCTGTCGTCCGCATAGCAATGAATGTTACCGGTTTGCAACATATCATCGGTATGCAGAAGAAACAGCCTTATGGAACACCAGCGTTGCTTGTAGTCAGAGCATGCACAGTCTACAACAACTTTGATGCTCCAATCTGCAAGAAAGCTGGTGATCCAATTTCACAATTTCTCTGGAAGCCCATAGGAAGGTAGCTTCGAAAGAAGCGCTTTGTGCCAAACCCGATCGAAGGCCTTCACAATGTCCAAACTAATGGCCAATACCTCCCCCTTGGTTTCTACTGCCTCCGCCCATCTGTGAGTCAGGTATACCAGAAGATCACCAGCTGATCGACCCCGACGAAAGCCGTATTGACGGTCACTAATCAGCTGGAGATCCTCAAGGTACCGCGTGAGCTGGCAGTTTATAATGGATTCCATTATTTTGGAGAACAAGGAAGTGATGGCGATAGGCCTGTAGTTGGACGAGTCTGAGCGGTCACCTTTTTTAGGGATCGGGTGGACAAAAGCTGTCTTTCATGATTTTGGGACTACGCCTAGGGAGTAGGAGTACCGGAAAAGACGCGTTAGAAACGGTGCCAACTCTGGAGCACACGTCCTCAGCACAATTGGGGGATTCCGTCAGGCCCACTTGACTTGTGGATGTCCAGGAAGAGGAGTCCGTTTCGAACCGAGCGCTGTGAGAACCGGCATGGAGCACTCACATCGCGGGATGGTCGGCGTTTTGTTCCCCTCCCCCCCCCCCCCCCGTCATCAAGAGTCGAAGTGGGCGCAAAAAGGAAGCCTAAAAGGTCGGCTTTCTTTTTTGCGGCTTGGGCCAATCGTCCTCCCTGTGCAGAGATAGTAGTGATGGCTTACAGAAATTCCCTTGGACAGCCTTGGCGAGAGAACAGAATGCACGGGTATACATAATATTTTTTCTAGTTATGTGAATTTATTATTATAGACTTTGCTTTGATTACCTATTGGTTTATTATTTATTCTATAAATATTCATTATTGATTAAAAATATCGTATCATTGTACTTAAAAAAATTTGAAGAGTATATACCTGCGGAGTTTCTTTCACTGCTTCTTCGCTGGATAGAGCAACCTCGTTATGAAAATATTAAAAATGTCGAAAAATAAAGACCTTTCATCTCATTTTTCTCTTATATAATTTTAATTAATTTTATATAATTATCGACGGTTGACTCGGTTGGATTGCAGAATTCTATGATTTACAGAAACCACTTACAACCTGATGTATTGGTAACGTTAAGTTATCATTTTAAACGTTACTGAAATGTTATAAAAACAGTAAGAGCGAATAGACTTATTAAAAAGTAAACCCAATTTTTAAATAAATGTTAAAATTTTGTCGATGACATTCTTAATCCTTGTCATTTAGTACGTTTCGTAGAGGGATCACAATTATGCTCAAATTTATGATAACGGTCGCTCTTAGTGACAGGTTAAGCTGATCTTCTAACTGTCAACCTTTTTTTTGATGAAAATCAATGAAAATAATTTCACCTGATGGTAAGCAAGTGCTGTCCAATGAACTTCTTCATAATATCAAATAAACTATGCATTTTGTTACATGCCTGCATACCTAAATATAATAATTCATTTATTACATAAGTGGTAAAATTAAAATGATTGTACAACCGAGTTCAATATAAAAAATTTATTGTTGATTTTTTAAAACCGCTCTACCGATTTCAATAAAATTTTAATGGAACTACCTGAGAAGTATATCCTTTGAAACAAAATAACTATTTTCCAAATTGATTCAGGCGTCTTCGCGTAATCAGTGAACATATATAAAAAAGATTCCGTCGTATAGATAACCTCCTCCTTTATTGAAGCTGGTTGAAAATTGCGTTAATTGACATGTGGTCGAAGTTTGAACTAGATTTACATTTAAAAGGAAATTTATATAATTAAATAAGTAAGATCAAGGTGACTAAATCCAACAGGGCTTAACCGTCTACTTCCACTTACGAACTTCTTAGACTTTTTTTACTAAAATTCCTTGAGAGTTCCTCAATCATGTGAGTTAATGTGAAAGATTATTATACAATTCATAAGTTTGTTTCCGTGAACAAAAGTGTATGAGTGAAAGTGATTCATAGTTTTCTCACAATAAAATAAAATTAAATGGATATTATACATTAATTTATAAACAATACGAAAGTTCGTCAATAAATATCACTTTTCAAAAATTCATGAGCTTTACCACAAAGCACAATCCTACATCCATCGCCGTTCTATTAAATTCATCTCTCCATCCTACACTTTGCTTACCGGTACGAAGTGTTCCTTGAGAAGTTTACATTTAAAATATTACTAGAAAATTGGCTATTTTGATTTTTAATAAAGTGATTTTACTTTATAGGTTAAATAATTTATTTACCCTTCTATAACAAAAACCGTTTTTTTCTGTCACTCCTATTGAATTTGACAGTGCTTGCTGAAATTTAGCATCTTTAGATGGATCAGAATCACACGCTGATCCGGCTGTTAGATATTGCAAAAATAATCGAAAATATTTATTTTTACTTTCATGCCGAAGACTACCTTGTTTTATTTTATTACGGTCAAATAATATTTATTAGGTTATAAAGCAAGTATTTACAAATGTTTACATTATTTTGTTATTCTATTGTTTACAGTTATTATCACGTCTTAGCTTTACACCAAGAATTACATTAGAAATTCTTGATGGGGTACGATGTAACTCGCGTACTTTATTTTCATCATGAACTATAATATATATATTTGTTTTTTTTACCAGTAGAGTTCCAATATAATCTTAAAAAAATTCAATGAATTAAAAACTGCTAATAATTATATAACTTCAAGTCAGTGTTTTACATTTAAAGATCAGTTATAAATTGCCAAAGTTCTTATTTTCATTTGGATTAATTTAACTCTAGACTAAAATAAATGTGAAAGGGCTTTTATCTGCAATAATATTTTTCATCAAAAATAACATAGACTTATAAAAGTCATATACACGGTCAATCATACTGAAGATTGTCAATTGTACTACAAAATATTTAAAAGACTATTTCCAGTATAATGACCCGTATATCATCATTAATGTTTGACTGGCACACTTAAAAGTTTTATCCCATGGCTAAATGATTGACTATTATATTATGATAAGGTCATGCTTTTCTATAAAAAGTAGCAAAAAATTTTAAATCACGGACCTATTGGTTTGTTTTACTTTTCACTTAATTAGTGAAAAACAAGATGGACTGATCTAAAAGTTTACTTTCTTGTGTAAAAAGTGCTATTTAGAATTTTATGCAAATGATAAGTTTCTATGTAATTAAGCGTAACATAGCGGGTATTATATTCAATGGTAGCGGCCATCCATATTTGCAAAGCCAGCATCATTTTCTGTACAGAAACCGGCAAAGTGTTGCTCAAGGCACTATAAACAAAGCAGCTGATAAAAATGTTACACTCATATCTGTTAACAAAAACTGTTTCTGCAAATGGTCTTATAGATAATAATAACTATTCCGCCGTGTGGCAATTGTGTGTGCAGGAGTTATTAATAGAAGGAGAAGAGGTAAAATTTTGTTTTAGAAATGCGCAATCAATATTGTTTTGTCTGCAATTGAGCATAAAATTAAAAATAACTTCATCCAAAGAGCATAACTGGCATTATACTCCGGCCCATCAATTGGTATGGAAAAAAATAATTTTACCAGGTTTCAAAAAATCAATCAAAATTCAAAAAAAAACATAAATATTAAAATCGAAAAATGTATATATGTATGTCTATACATACATATAATGATTTATGGCCACTTAGTAACTGACGGTGACTCAGTATAACATCCTACAGTCACGCCAAAACTAAGAGGAGAGAATCACTGTAGAAAAGGTAATAATTTATTGCGGAAATTTTTGATAAAATTAAAAAAATTACAAACTTATCCAAGTTAATCTAACTTAGTCTAACTTATACTTATGCGTTACAAAAAAAAAAAAAAAACAAATAATAAAATAGTGAGATGCCGTCAGTTTTTAAGAAGATATAACAAAAATAGACAAAAAAATAATTTTCAAAAAAGTTCAGTATTTAATTGATTATATACCACTAACACTTAATCACACTTTTCGAAACAACGCCAGTTGTAAACAATACTTGTGTGAAAAGACAAAATCTTCTTTTCAAATTTCCGCAGAGTTGTAAGTAGAAGGCCAAATAGGTCATGTGTCAATTTTAATTAAATATATTTTATATGAAGTGATCTTGACTACGTTTCATTAATTAACCATTAGTAAAAATTAAAACAGGAATTTTACAATTGTGTTTACAAGAAACATTATTAGTTGAACCTTGCAGCTTGTTCATCATTTTTATTATAAATACCTATAAATGTATATATTATTAATAAATAGTTCCCATAATATATTGGATTATTTTTTATTTTGCCCTATATATTTTAACAGTGGTAGAGCCACGCGGCAACTTTTGTTGTCGCACGGATGGGCCGGCTCGAACCGGGGTGGTACCACGACCTCACAGAAAACCAGCGTGAAGTAGAGATTTACCTCTGCGTTTCGCTTGGTGAGTGCAGGTGGCCGGAGGCCCTTTTTACTGGAAATGAGGCATTCCATCTTAGTCCTCACGGGTGACAACACATCTAAATTTTGATTTGTAACAGAGGATAGATGTAGATGTCTATGGGCCGCAGCAGCCACTTACCATCAGGTGGACTGTGTGCTCGTTTGTCACCCTTATCCTATAAAAAAAAAAAAAAAAAAAAAAAAAAAAATATGCAATGATCTACGCTCTATAGAAAATGTGGCGTATGACATCACTGACTATCTCTCGAACGTTTTATCTAGATACAAAGATGTTTTACGTTTTCGTCACCTCCACATGATATTTTTGTCAGCATAAGGTACCCTTCTGTATCTGAAATGAATATGAATATTGGTACAAAGTAAAGTAATAGGCTATACAAGTCCCTCTACTGGGCACAGAACTCTTTTTTTATTTCTGAGAGGGTTTTAGGCAAGGAAATGCCCGCCGCGCTGCCCCAAAGCGTGTTGACGAAAATGGCAATTACAAATTTCATTCGTGCTGTCGGAAATCAAACTAGGGAAAAATTTACAGCGAACGCTTTGACCCAGATCTACTAATACGACACAAATAAATACGATTTAACATAAATAATAAAAAACTTGAAACATGAACATTTGATAGCTCGTGACGCCTACCGGACAAAGCTACAGCACAATGTAATTGAAGACGCGACATAATTCTCAGTGATGCGCAAGCATAACAGGCAGTATGTCACTTACATTATTGTCATCTCTGCAGTCTATTAATCTTTGCACTTTTATAAGTAATACAGAACGTAGTTGCTAGACGGTGTTGACGTCGGCTAAAATCTCTTCGTTCGCCTTTTCGTCAAGGTCATTCAGGCTAGTTAAAGCCTTAACTCATTTTTGAATGACTTGTAGGTTGGAGCGTTTTTTTATAATAGATTAAGAGCCAGTGAGCGGCAAACTTACGGTATTTCAATAAGCTTCACATTTTTTTCAGTTAATCCCCTATACCTGAGGTACATGAAACGGGGACTCTTTAGTTTGACCGGCGCTCGATATAGAGACGCTCAGGTGTTAAATGTGTAAAAATATGACCAAAAAAACGCGATAGCAATAAGTCTGCCTCTTTGACATCTTAAATATTTAATAAAAGTTACCGAAAAATGACATTGGCAGACACCTATGACGGTTTCAAGGTCATGGCAGACAGGTTGAAAGGTACAATTTTTTATTAATAATTTACGTTATTTCAATAAAGCTGCAATTTATATATATATATTGTTGATAATATTATTTGACATGTATAATTTTCACGGCAGACATATATTGTGGTTATATCACCCAGGCAAACAACAAACTTCTGGGGCGCCCATAAGCGCGTACTATAATAGCGCTCGCTCTAATGTGTATACCTAAAGGATCCTCTGAATGTTCAGTTAACATCAATATTTTTGAAATATTTTACAATATCTTCTGATAATATTTTATGAAATGCAAATTCTCTTTTAAAGATATCTAACAGTGGCCAAGCGGTAGCTTTTGCTGTCGCATGGGTGGGCCAGCTCGAACCGGGGTGGTACCACGACCTCACAGAATACCAGCGTGAAGTAGAAGTTTAAATCTGCGTTGCGCTTGGTGAGTGCAGGTGGCCGGAGGCCCAATTCCCCCCCCCCCCCCCATCAACATGGTAGTGGAATTAAATAAAAGACTACCCCAGGAGGGTACCCCAACACCCCCGGAGAATCCCTCGCTGAGCATCCACGACCAAACTACTTCACTCCTGAGCGTGGGTGCTCAGGCTGCCCCACGTATTCTGGGGGGGGGGGGAATTCCGCTTTAGACTAATGCTGCTCGGGGCAAGCGCAGCAATACAACCAAGGCGACCCCTGTCACGCTATCCGTGAATTTTTGCAACATCAGGGGACTTCATTCCAATCTTAACGCTGTCCATTACCATCTAGAGACGGCGAAGCCGGCCTTGCTCTTTTTAACCGAGACTCAGGTGTCCTCTCTGGCCGTTACTTCATATCTCTCCTACCCGGGGTACAAATTGGAACAGAAGTTTGCGTATACGTCAGAGAGGACATCTGTTTTCGACGCCTTGGCAGTCTTGAAGGTACGGACCTGTCCATACTATGGCTGCGCGTAGACAGCGACGACCATCCCCGCGTCTACAGGTGCTTCTATAGGTCCCATAGCGGTAATGCCGACACAGACCGACTCATCGACCACGTCCAAATGGCTGTAGACTCCGTGCTACAACAGGTTCCATCCGCAGAGATCGTGATACTCGGTAATTTTAACGCCCACAACGCTGAATGCCTTGGTTCTCGTTTAACCGATTATGCGGGTAGATCTGTCTATGACTTTGCTTTGGCATATGGTCTAACACAACTGGTTACTTCGCCTACGTGGATTCCAGATGTGGAAGACCATGTACCTTCCCTGTTGGACCTTCTGCTGACCTCTCATCCGGACGGATATCAGGTCTCCGTCAATTCCCCTCTGGGCTCTACGAACCATTGTCTGATCCGGAGTACAGCAATTTCCGCAGATACGATCTGCAGCTTGCCGCCGTGTTTGGCACTATAGGTCAGCTGATTGGGACGGGATGCGGTCTTTTTTTTTCATCCCACCCTTGGGGGCGGGTTTGCTTCTCGCCGAAAGATCCCAGCGTTGTTGCCGATTCTGTTACTGATGTGGTACTTCAGGCTATGGAATTTTTTATTCCATCCTCTTTGGTGCCCATCGGAGGCAGAACCCAGCCATGGTTTGGTCGCTACTGTAAAATAGCATCACGCTATAAGCAGGAGTGCTACCGGGCCTGGTCTGACGCATCAACGTCTCGGGATGTAAACACCAGCGCACTTAAAAAGAAGTATAATTCCGCCTCCAGGTCCTTCAAAAGCGTTATTGCCAAGGCAAGGTCTGAGCACATCGGCAGAATTGGCGAGAAACTTGTTCACCTTCCTTCAGGAACCCGTGCCTTCTGGTCTCTCGCCAAGGCTGTCCAAGGGAACTTCTTTCAGCAATTTCTTCCATCTCTGCAAAGAGAAGACGACTCACTTATCTATGGATCGCCGACCATCCCGCGGTATGAGTGCTCCATGCCGGATGTGCGGTTTACAAAGCGCTCGGTTCGCAAAGCACTCTTCTCCCTGGACGTCAGCAAGTCGAGTGAGCCCGATAGAGTCCCTCCCATTGTGCTGAAGACGTGTGCTCCGGAGTTGGCACCGGTTTTAACACGTCTTTTCCGGTACTCCTACTCCCAAGGCGTAGTCCCGAATTCATGGAGGACAGCTTTGGTCCACCCGATCCCTAAAAAAGGCGACCGCTCAGACTCGTCCAACTAAAGGGCTATCGCCATCACCTCCATGTTCTCCAAAATAATGGAATCCATTATAAACTGCCAGCCCATGAGGTACCTTTAGGATCACGAGCTGATTAGTAACCGCCAGTACGGTTTTCGTCGGGGTCGATCAGCTGGTGATCTTCTAGTCTATCTGACTCATAGATAGGCGGAGGCAGTAGAGTCCAAGGGGGAGGCATTGGCCGTTAGTTTGGACATAGCGAAGGCCTTCGATCGGGTCTGGCACAAGGCAGTTTTGAAGCTTCCTTCCTATGGGCTTCCCGAGAAATTGTGCAAATGAGTCACAAGTTTTATTGCTGATCGGAGCATCAAGGTCATAGTAGACGGTGCATGATCTGATTTCAAGCCTATCAACCCTGGTGTTCCACAAGGCTGCGTGCTATCACCAACGCTGTTTCTCCTGCATATCAATGATATGTTGCTAACTGGTAACATTCATTGCTATGCGGACGACAGCACTGGTGATGCCTTATATACCGGCCGTGCCAATATTTCTCGGGAAAACGTCGCCGAGTACCGGGACAAACTTTTGTCTTAAGTCGAGTCTTTGCTCAACAAAGTCTCGGATTGGGGGCAACTAAATCTAGTCCAGTTCAATCCTCAGAAGACACAAGTTTGCGCGTTTACCGCTAAAAAGAACCCCTTTGTCGTATCTTCTCAGTTTCAAGGCACTCTCTTTGCTGCCTCAGCTAGTATCGGAATCCTTGGCGTCGACATATCAATAGTGTGCAGTTTCATGGTCACTTGGAAGGGAAGGCCAAATTGGCCTCTAAAAAGCTTGGCGTGCTCAGCAGAGCGAGAGAGTATTTCATGCCGGCACATCGCTTGCAACTTTACAAAGCGCAAGTTCGGCCGCACATGGAATACTGTTGTCATCTCTAGGCCGGGGCACCCTAGTGCCAGCTCCTTCCACTTGACCGCATCCAGCGCAGAGCGGTTCGAATCGTCGACGACCGATTTCATTCTGATCGGCTCGATAGGTTAGCACTGCGTGTTGCATCTCTTTGCATATTTTATCGCATCTATCACGAAAAGTGCTCTGAGGAATTGTTCGGACTAATTCCAGCCGCTCAATTTCACCATCTCACATCGCGACAAAACTCGCGTTACCATCCATACCATCTGGATGATTGGCGGTCCACTACTGTGCGATTTAAAAGAAATTTTCTGCCTCGCACAACTTCCTTGTGGAATCAATTACCACCAGCGAATTTTCCGGACCTATACGACTTAGGAACCTTCAAGAAAAGAGCTTACATCTTTCTAAAAGGCCGGCAACGCATCTGCAATTCCCCTGGTGTTGCGATTGTTCATGGGCGGCGGTAGTCACTTACCATCAGGTGAGCCGCATACTCGTTTGCCCCCGTACTATAAAAAAAATACATTTTGTATGAGGAATGGCTCGGCGACAATAGGGGAGGAATTATATTACATAATACGAAGAAAGCTTGTTTCAAATTCGATTTGAATACATCTGAACTAGATAACAATATTCAAAGATACTTCGTGCTAAATTGTTGTAGAGCAATATTTTTCTCTTAAAGCTGAGGATAAATTTAATATTTTTGTAAAGAAATACAAATGCATTTTAGTAGCACTTTTTATACTATATTCTCTAGGCTGTATAAATGTAATTTTGCTATCAAATACGATACCTAGATATTTTTTCTCTAGTTTCTGTAAATTATTACTACGTATGTGATAATTGTAGTACCATCGCTTGCAATGCCAACAGGCCGTATTTGCCTTTTTAGTACATTTAAATAGTCCATAAGCGAGCAAATATATTTATATATAATGTATGTATATATATATATATATATATATATATATATTGTCGTGAAGCGACAATTAAGAACAAAAAGAACCTAACCTAGTAACAGCAAAACAACAAAAATAGAACAAAAACAAATAATATATTTAAGATTTAAAAGATATTTACAATTTTATATAACAAAATGGAGTATGAAGATGAGGATGGATGTCGTGATTTACAAATTATTTAAAAAAAAGGTAATAAAAAAAAGAGATTAGTGTCGAAGCTGAGCCCGAAAATCCAAGGTGTACAGCAAGTGCTCTCAGCGCCTGGAACGAGCACGCACGGCGTAGGTGAGAAGGCGTGGGCGTCTCTAGGCGACGACCTCAGGTGAATGCGGTGGTTTGCAAGATCCGGCGATTTCAGGCAAGACAGGGGCTTGCAGGATCCTCAGCGACTTCAGACAGGACAGAGGCCCGCAGGATCCGATGACTTCAGGCGGGACAGAGGTTTGCAGGATCCGGCGACTTCAGGCAGAGCAAAGGCTTGTAGGATCCGGCGACTTCAGGCAGAGCAGAGGTTTGTAGGATCCGGCGACTTCAGGCAGAGCAGAAGTTTGCAGGGTCCAGCAATATTAATA
This sequence comes from Parnassius mnemosyne, assembly GCA_963668995.1. Classification (NCBI taxonomy): domain Eukaryota; kingdom Metazoa; phylum Arthropoda; class Insecta; order Lepidoptera; family Papilionidae; genus Parnassius; species Parnassius mnemosyne. The sequence continues at coordinate 13,105,821 of CAVLGL010000159.1, forward strand.
ATAATATACTGCTAATCTTGTGTATAAAAAAGTAACATGTGTGTATTCGTGTTTATTTGTTTGGTACCGTTGAGCAGTGTGTGCTGTTACTGATTTCATTAGTGTGCATGTACATATGTTTATGAATTTGTGTATGAGACTTGTCAAATGTGCATATTGCTGAGGGAACAGATGCAAACATTTAATGTTATAAGTGTAAGAATTGAGTGTATACCAACTGATACTAATCATTACGACCGTAGTATGTTATGCCCTAGTAATTAAAGGAAACCTGTTATTGGCCTTTATTATAAGAATAATATTGTTTAATGTTAACTATTTAGAACGCTGTTGGTTTCGAAATAAATTAAAAAAAAAAACGCAATCGATCTCAAAATTGGGATGAAGAAGAAAAGGTATGCTAAGTGAATAAATTTATTAATTTATAATTAATGAATCGTTGAACCGTGGTCTTTATTGATATTATCTTTTACTGTTTCAGCTTTTGTTTCATACTGTGCTCAAAAGAATATGCGGACATTATTGAAAATTAATCCCTAGATACAAATACAATCGAGATAAAAACTAAAGCGTGGGAAGAGGTTCACAAAAAGTAAGATGATTATTAGTTTTCTGATTTTAGATCTACCTAGATTAGGACTTTTAGGTGCCCTGATTGTTTTTCCAGAGTACGATCTATATTTCTGCTAAATTTGTACCAAATATGTTGTTCAATTTAAGCATAAATTAATAAGCATTTGAAAAGTGGGCCCAACAACCAAAAACAAAAATAAACTATACATTTTCAATTGGGTCTATTTGGTTAATATTCATACAACTAATTTCATCTTCTGTACTTACAGGTTTAATGAGTTAAATAGCCGACATCGACATTTAAGTCAACTGAAAGTACAGTGGAAAACTATGAAGGTAAATGCTCTGAAGAAATACAGCACCTACAAAAAAGATTTGACTAAATCAGGTGGTGGGGCAAGACCTGCAACTCCTAATGATGGAGTAATAGAAATCAAAGATTTGTTGAATCCTGCAGAGGTGTTGAGGGATCATAATATATATGATTCAGATGGGATTGTGAGTACATTTTTTATTCTTTAGTTTCTTAGCAAATGTGTACATACATACTGCTATACTGCTTATAATATTTTAGAAGACTAATTACTCAATTCATTCATTCATCAATCATTCCTATTCTAATTAAATATGTAAGAAATTATTGTTTTTCTGTTTATGTAGTGTATGTTATGTTTATCAACAGTAATATTTTTTAATAACTGGTTTTCATTTACAAAACCATGATGACTATATAAACAATATGATAATCCATAGCAAAATGTTGAAAGAGGAAAAACAAAGAGACGTTTGGAAATGGCTGAAGAGGAACATTTAATTAAAATGGGAGAACATGTAATTAAAATGCGAATACATAAATAATAACTAAAATGTGCAATACTCGAAAGAGAAATTTTAGAAATAAGAAAAGTGTGTGAAGAGCAAAATTAATATAAAGAAGAAAAAATATATACATTTATCCTTAAAAAATTAAAAAGAAGACAGAAACAGAAACTTTTTTATTCAATATAAATAATACTTATTGAAAGTCAGTTGCCGTGTAGTGGCGGTTAAGAATATCCACTACCCCATATCTTCCCGTGGGTGTCGTAAAAGGCGACAAAGGGAAACAGGCAGGAGATGGGCAGCAGCATCTTCCTGATTGTAGCCGAAATTACAATAAAAAAACTGCAGTTGCCAAACCGCTCGCCAAGTGTGGCAACTATAGCAAATACCCCCCAATGATTAGAACAACAAAGAGATGGCCCCCAGTCCCCGGCGGCTCCGCTATTCCTGGCTACGTTGGAGACCATGGTAAAGACGGGGCAGGGGGTGCTAAAAATATCCAGTGGAGGTTCGGTTGCCACCTAAGACAACTCAACCTGGTAACATACAACGCACGCACCCTGAGGACTGACGAGAAGATCGTGGAGCTGGAAGAAGAGATAGACAAGTTACGCTGGCATATTATAGGATTATCCGAGGTCCGAAGATAGGGGGAGGACACGGTAATCCTCGAATCCGGAAACTTGCTCTATCACCGGGAGGGCGCCCATCTGTCCAAAGGAGGTATCGCATTTATCGTCTACCATTCTCTCGTTAACAACGTTGTAAAGATTGAGAGTGTGTCGACGAGGATTGCGTACCTTATACTCAGAATCACCAAACGGTATTCGCTGAAGGTCATACAGCTTTACGCACCAACCTCGGCACTACCCGATGAAGAGGTGGAAGAAATGTATGAGGATATTTCTAGAGCCATGCATTCCTCCAAAACCCAATATACGGTGTTAATGGGAGACTTCAATGCAAAACTAGGAACAAGAGAGAACGGTGAGCTGAAAGTAGGAAAATTTGGAATAGGGCAACGGAACCCAAGGGGCCAGCACCTGGCCAACTTCATGCAGAAAGAGGGACTCTTTATGATAAACTCTTTCTTCCAGAAGCGGCCCCACAGGAAGTGGACCTGTTCGAGTCCCGACGGTTCCACAAAAAATGAGATTGACTTCATTATGACGACCATACGACAACTGTTCTGTGATGTCTCCGTGATCGCGAGGGTGAAAACTGGTAGCGATCACCGAATGGTTAGAGGCACACTGAACCTAAACGTTAAGTTGCAGAGGTCTCGTCTAATGAAGTCAACGCTCCGTCCCCCTCGTGTTCTGTTCCAGAGTCCCGAACCGTTTCAGCTCAAGTTACAAAACCGTTTTCAGTGCCTAGAAGACTGCAATGAAGTGGACGATATAAATGACAAGCTCGTGGAAACTGCCCATACGGTCGGAGCTAAGTTCTGCAAGACCTGCCGCAGAAGAACACAAAAACTCTCCGATCACACTCTTAATCTCATGGCTGTTAGACGGGAGATGAAGCTACATTCTTCAACGGATTTGACAGCATACAGGCAACTGAACAGACCGATCTCCAAATGCATGCGGCGGGACTTACGCAACTTCAATACAGCTTGTATTGAAGAAGCGAACGAGCGGAACCAGGGCTCCAAAGTCTTTGCCAGAGATCTGTCTGCCAGAAAGAGTCAACTTTCAAAGCTGAAGATCGAGTGTGGCAGCATCGTTTCTGGGACACCTGAGATTTTGAGTGAGATTGAGAGGTTCTATGGGCAGCTTTACACGTCATCGTTGGAGCCACACGCAAGTGTGAGTAACGATCCAAGAGTGAGTCTTATCTGACGCTATTCCGAAGATATCCCGGACGTCAGTCTGAGCGAGATTAGAATGGCTCTCCAGCACCTTAAAAACGGCAAGGCCCCAGGCGAGGATAGAATTACAGCGGAGCTTCTGAAAGCGGGTGGAAAACCGGTACTTGAAGTCCTTCAGAAGCTCTTTAATTTCATCCTCCATGGTGGCATTTTACCGAAGGCGTGGAGCAAAAGTGCGGTGGTTTTGTTCTTCAAGAAAGGTGACAACGCTCTCTTGAAGAACTACAGACCGATTTCCCTTCTGAGCAGCATCTACGTGCTGTATTCGAGAGTCATTACGAATCGTCTCGCGCGCAGACTTAACGGCTTCCAGCCTCCCGAACAAGCCGGTTTCCGAAAGGGCTTTAGCACCATAGACCACATACATACCCTACAGCAAATTTTACAGAAGTTCGAAGAGTACAATTTGCCACTATGTCTGGCATATGTGGACTATGAGAAAGTCTTTGATTCCGTCGAAACTCGGGCGGTGCTGCAGTCCATTCACCGATGCCAAGTTGACTGTCGTTTTATCGAAGTGCTTAAGTGTTTGTACAGTAGAGCTACGATGGCTATCCGAGTACAGAACCAGAGTACGAAAACAATTGCAGAGAGGTGTAAGACAGGGTGACGTTATATCCCCGAAACTCTTCACCGCTGCATTAGAAGACGTTTTCAAGCTTCTGGACTGGAAAGGATACGGTATTAACATCAATGGCGAGTACATCACTCACCTTCGATTTGCCGACGATATAGTGCTTATGGCAGTGTCGCTGGAGGACCTAAGTACCATGCTCAATGACCTCAATAGTGTCTCCCAACGAATAGGTCTAGGATGAACATGGACAAAACAAAATCTTGTTTGACGTCCATGTCACACCTATGCCGGTAGTTGTTGGGAGCATTAAGCTCGAAGTTCTTGACGAGTATGTTTACCTGGGACAAATAGTCCGACTAGGTAAGTCCAACTTCGATCGAGAGGTCAATCGATTCAACTCGGCTGGGCAGCGTTCGGGAAACTACGACACATCCTCTCGTCAGACATACCTCAAAACCTTAAAACGAAATTGTACAATCAGTGCGTGTTGCCAGTGATGACTTCCGGATCTGAGACGTGGTCCTTCACTGCTGGCCGTATTAGGAAGCTCAAGGTCGCTCAGCGAGCTATGGAGAGGGCTATGCTCGGGGTTTCTCTGTGTGATAAACTTAGAAATGAGTATATCCGCAGTAGAACCAGAGTGACCGACATAGCCCAACGGATTAGTAAGCTGAAGTGGCAGTGGGCCGGCCATATAGCTCGAAGAACCGACAACCGATGGGGAACAAAGGTTCTGTAGTAAAAGGCAGCCTCGTACCGGTAGGCGAAGTGTAGGGCGTGCCCCCACGAGATGGAGTGACGACCTGGTAAGACATGAAGGAAGTCGATGGATGCAGGTGGCTCAGGACCGTGCTTTGTGGCCTTGGGGAGGCCTGTGTTCAGCTTGCAGCATGATCGCTTATTTAATCTTAATTATCTCTATATCTGTTTGTTACTATTGTCATTTAGTGAAAAGAGAAAGAGAGCAAATTTAAGCATTTCTTAAAGCGACGTCATTTTTTATATTTGTAACTGGTTGATGTACCAAATAAATTAAAAATTTTACTACCCTGGATTAATTGAGTTACATCATCTAATAAAATTCAAATAAAATCTATATGACGAAAATCTAAAACAATGTCGTTACATAACAACACTTTGTGTGGCGTTTCACAATGGATATGACAGTAACAATCTTTTTATTGGAAACTTGCCAACAGTTAGAGCCAAATTACCCAGGAACTCATGTAGGAACATTTTTTGGTTACAGACTACAAACACTACCGTACAATAAACGTCTTGTTCTCGTCTTGCATGAAATACAGTTATTATTGTGGCAAAAATTGTATATCTGTATACTAACCTGATTTTGCATAGTCGCTATGCTTGACAGGCTGCTTGGCCTGTCAAGCATAGCGACTATGCAACTTGACAAACTGCAGTTTTTTAATATTATTCCTTATTCAGTTCCTCTCTGTCGCCTTCCTGTTCCTTCTGTGGTATTCCTTGGGGGAGGCCTATGTTCAGCAGTGGACTTATGAAAGGCTGTAATGATGATGATGATGAAAGTCACTCTTTTGTTTGTTTACCACTGGTTCGAAAAAAAACCTCTGTCCTGGGAAGAACTAGCAAGAAACCCTGCGGGACTTTTTTTAAATAACAGCTTACAATCACGTATGTTACACAAATTAACAACACAACAAATTAGAAATAGCTTGGTAGCGATCACTTCATTTCCAGGAGTTATTATCATCCATAAATTCTTTAATATTATAATTACCCTTTTTATACAAACTTAGTTTAATAAAGTTTAATAAAGCACTGAAAAGTTTTTATATTACATAGCTTCATTTTGACTTGAAATGTGCTGTACCCTGCACCTTTCCCTGAAACAATCATTTACGGCCTAAATAAAAATACTTAACTCTATACATGGTAGAGCCATGCCGCAGCTATATTATGGTTGTAGCACGAATGGGTCGGCTCGACCGGGGAAGGACCACGCTCTCACAGAATACCAGCGTAAAATAGTAGCTTAACGCTGCTGTGTTTCGTATGGTGAGTGTAGAAAACTGGAGACCCTTTTTACTGGAAACGAGGCATTCCATCTTAGTCCTCATGGGTGACAACGCATCTGCATTTTGATTCTTAATCGAAGATAGATGTTAATGTCTATGCGCCACAGCAACCACTTACCATCAGGTGGACTGTGTGCTCGTTTGTCAACCTTACTCTAAAAAAAATACATGAAATATTATCACATTACTTCCCTGGATTTATTCCATATTAATAAAAATTGTATGTAGTCATGATGCTTTGACAGTTTACAATGACGCAGCAGAAATATTTACCTTTATAAATGAGTATTATGTCTGGAATCAAAAATTATTATTATAATAACTGTCTTATATATTTACTTATCTTTTTGTTGAAATTTGTAAGCCAGAATTGGCCTCTAAATAACAAAATAAAACAAGTTAAATATACACACATAGCTTTTGACGGTGAAATGTTTTTTCATTTTTATTTTGTATATTGTATTATTTATTTTAAAAATTTACATTAATAAATGCTGCCCGTACTGAATTTCCTCTTAGGGAGTTATTTACTAATTATGTGACTGGAACATTTCCATCATCTTCTACAGCATCCTCAAGCAGATCTTGCTTATGCATTGCAATGTTGTGCAGTATTGCCAATGCAATAATATATAGTTTTGTATTCGCTAATTTTGTATTAAGTCCTAGCTGTAAACACCAAAACCTTTGCTTCTACACTCCAAAGCATCGTTCTACAGTGTTTCGGGTCCTGATGTGCGACCGGTTGTACATTTCTTCCTTTTGTGTATTGGGACGTAGGATAGGAGTGAATAAATAAGGAGTACAAGCATAACCAGGATCTCCCAGAAGCCTGCCTTTAAATTCTGACTGCTCAAACCTTTGTTTTTTGCGACTTTCATTAAATATTCTTGAGTCATGTGTGCTGCCTCGCCAATGTACCACTATATCCATGATCTCTAAATTAACATTTGACACAACCTGGAACAAAGTACTCACAGCTTTGTTAATATGAAATATATGACGGCATCCAGCGCAGAGCGGCTCGAATCGTCGACGACCGAGTCCTTTCCGATCGGCTCGACTCATTGGCGTTGCGAAGAGATGTTGCATCTCTTCGCAACGCCGGCAGAACTCCCGATACCATCCACACCATCTGGATGATTGGCGGCCCACCACTGTGCGATTTAGAAGATGTTTTCTTCCTCGAACAACTTACTTGTGGAATAGTTTACCACCAGCGATTTTTCCGGACCGATACGACTTAGGGACCTTCAAGAATAGAGCCTACTCTTTTTAAAAAGGCCGGCAACGCATCTGCAATTCCCCTGGTGTTGCGGTTGTTCATGGGCGGAGGTAGTCACTTACCATCAGGTGACCCGCATGCAAGTTTGCCCCCTCTCCTATAAAAAAAATAATAATAATAGATTAACGAAGTTATACTGAATCCGTCTAAGATATAACTAGGTAACTATATGGCAAACATAGGCTAGCTAGGTATTATAAAACTTACTTGTACATTCATTGAACTGTATCCTTTCCTGTTTATGCAGTATTGTCCGATATTTCCACCGACTTTCGGGATTCGAATATGTGTGCAATCAATAGCCCCTATCACTTGTCTAAATCCACATACTGAATAAAAACCTGCAATCACATGGATCTCCTCCACATCACTTTGTGGCATTTTAATCCACTGTGCTCTTTGTGCTACCAGTGCTAAAGCAACTTGTTTGCATACAAGTGATATTGTTGGGTGACTCATTCCACTTAGATCTCCTGCATCATCTTGTATCTGTTGAGAACAAAAGTAATTGAATTAGAAATCATAACAACTAATAATTATACACTTAATTGTCATAATTATTGATAATGGGAGATGTTAATGTAAATGAAGGTAAAGACCTATAAAAATGATAATAGGTACATAGTCATTACCTCTCCACGGGCCCATGTTCTTATGGCAGTCAAAACTTTCAGATGGGGTGGTATAAATCCACCTCTTGAATCACCGGCCAAATTAATTTTTACCATGTCAATAAGGAAAACGGCAGTGCCGCGAGAATATCTGTATTTAATTTTAAATTCGGCTTCTTGAAGTTCTTCCAGTGGATTCTTACGAATTTTATAAAATTTTACACGTCTCATTAATGGAAAACTGATGAACCACTTTATTAATTTCATCTGTCACTCTCATATCATCAATGAAATAATCTCTATCCATCTTGAGGTTGTTGACAATGAACTAAAGTAACAAATATTAATGGAAATAACGAAATACGAACTTAGGCAGCTACAACGTGCGTAAAGTTTTACAAAATGTCAAAATACGCGCCTAATCACTATGCTTACTCCGTCGTTAAACTATGTATCGCCAAGGATTAACTTTTATTCGGATTAGTTCCCTCCTTACTCTATGTTTATTAATAATAAAATTAGTTAAATTTAAACTTTAAACTAGGAGTAAAGTTAATCTTGCTCAAGTCTATGTTTATTAATAAGGCTGTATGGGTTCTACTGTTGGGCACTGGTTTCCTCTCATTTTGACGAATTTTAGCTACAAGGCAGGGTACAGTGCTACATTACGTGTATGAGACATGCAAGTGTCCTCCCTACGCTTCCTTTACGCCGAGCAAATGCGGTTTTATAATAAAATTGTAACGAGATTAATTCGTCAGTAAACTTTAAAACTATGTAGATAAGTCCTGCGCTGTGTCGGCTATAGGGTTTTGGTCCCGGGACGTCTCGTGTCTCGAAGTCCCGGGACTTTTCGTAATTTTAGTTGTCTCGAGTCCCGGGACTTTCGGGTCGACACTCGAGACGAGACAAGATTGTCAAAATTGTTATGTAATCATTTTTATTTTCAAATAATTGAAGGAGCCTAGCGTCATGTACTAGTTTAATGAATAATAACTTTTTCTACTACGCAACTACTGAGTACGCAACACAATAAATTAAACAAATATGTGATTATGAGAATTAACAATGAGATTATGAAGAGAAAAATGATTAGATAATAGAATTACTAGATAATAGTAAAGTTATTAAGAATTAGTATGATTTTTAACTAAGTTCGTTTCATAACTATAAGATTTAACTGTTTAGAAGTGCATCTGTGTGTGACTAAAAGAAATAAACGAAGCGATTATTAAGACTGAAATTAACGTTAAAATTATTTAATTTTCTGTTTAATTGTTTAATAAATGTTGATTTTTACAAAAAACTGCCTCTACGTTTCATTAGAAATTAACTCAATTAAAATTCTCCAAAAAAGTCCCCATCTTAAAAAAAACAAAAAAGATTTTCTTAAAAGTCCTGAAGTCCCGGCAATTCCCGGGATTTTGATTATAGGCTTTCCCGTGTCCCGGGACATTGAAATTGTCGGAAATTCCCAGACCATAGTCGGCTACTTGTGAAGTTAATAAATTTTGTTGCCAGTAGAAAGCATATATTTAACACAGAAAATATTTTTGTCCCTTCAGACTCGAAATTGCGGATTAATAAAATGTGAACATTTCCTAGAGGCGGTAACAAATTCGGTCGTAAAACCTGTTGTGACACTATCTGTACGCTGCCTATTACGAGTCAAGGGTGTACAAGGTCACTTTCCAACAGTATCGCCCGGTCGCAAAAATTCAAAACGAAATATTCCTGTGATGTTCTAAGAAAAACCAAACTTTCTTGATTTTTCCGACGTACTAAGCTTATTAACTCTGTGAAAGACGCGAAATCTAATTAGTTGCAAACTTACTAAAGAACTCTCAGTTCATTGATTATTTCGTTAAAAATATCTTCCTAGTTATTTTTATATAAAGAAGGAAGGGTGACAAACGGGCACACATTCGACCTAATGACTAGTGAATGCTGTGGCAAATGGACACCTACAGTTATCCTCGATCAAGAATCAAAATGTAGATGCGTCGTCACCACAGAGGATTAATGTGAAATGCGTTACCAGTAAATGGATCTCCGCTTCTCTATACTCACCATAAGAAACACAGCAACATTATGCTGCTATATCATGCTGTTATTCAATGCAAGCGAGGTTCTATATTTTTAAATACATTAACATGAAAGTAAAACCTATTTTCAATCATATATTACAGCCTATAAAAAGTCCACTGCTGAAAATAGGTCTCTCCCATACATTAACTCGTAAATGAATATTTGTTATGGTTGCCACGCTTGACAGGTGTATCGTGACCGCATTTTTTATATTATATTGAGTTGTTATTAGGAAGGCGCTGCTGCCTATCTCTTGTTAAATAAGCCGCAGTTGTTACGACGTCTGTTATGTACGATATGGGGAAGTGGATCCTCTTACGCCGCCATTACACGGTGTTTGCCAATCATTTTTATTACATTCTGTAATAATTTAAAAATCTCTCTATCTTAAATGTTTCGAGATTAAGTCCCATAGACTAATAAAGAAGAGAAGCCTTATATTTTTTCGGCAATATCATATCTGCGCGAGTGTTGAGAATAAGTGGTTTTTTTTCCAGCAATATACGCTAATTAGCGCATAAGGTTCCAGAAAGAGATATAAAAAGGCCGACTTTGAATATGTTGATTTAAAATGTCAAATTGATCCAGTTATTACCATGCTGTTGTTATAGTGAAAGAAAAAAAAAGTGTTAGTAGAAACCAAATCCCAGTATAATGGTGGCAAATGTAAAGTAAAGTAAAGTAAAGTTACAGCCTATTTACGACCCACTGCTAGGCACAGGCCTCCTCTCATTTCTGAGAGGGTTTTAGGGCAAGGAAATGTCCACCGCGCTGCCCCAATGCGTGTTGGCGAACTTCACATGTCTTCGAAAATATTTTTTTCTTATTTCTCAGACATGCAAGTTTCCTCACGATGTTTTCCTTCACCGCCGAGCACGTGGTAAAGTGCCGTGGTAGCTCAGATGGTTAGCGCTCGCTGTAAACTTCAGAGTACTCGAGCAACCCGGGTTCGATCTCCGCTGGCACCAATGAAATTGTTGATTGCAATTTTAAGTGCTGATTTACCACGTGCTCGGCATATGTAAAATGCGACAATAATTAAATCAAATGACCAACCATAAAATGACCACCACCGTCCCTAATCAACCTTCGGTTTGGCGAAAACGACTTACTAGCTCACTTAAATATTAATAATTATACTAGTTGACCGCGTGCCGTTAATGGATGAAGATCGATACGCGAACGATACCACGGTTGACCAGTGCTGACAGTACGCGGAAAACACATTGATTACGAGTTCATAACGCGCGCACTGTCAGTTCAAGGATAGCATAGGGGCTACGAGTCATTAGCAGACCATCAGCATAATACTAACGTCGGTAGTCTGTAGAGAAAACCTTATGAATGGATTTAGGAAAAAAAAATTAACTGTACGTGACTCGCTCTCATTTCAATGCCTTATTTTAAGTCCCGTGTAGTCGCGACGTGTAAGACTAACCCAATATATACCTAAGGGTGTAAGTAAAATGCGACAAAGGGAAAGGCAAATAGGAGATGGGAAACAACATTTTCCTGATAAAAACTTATAATTATAAAAAACTGCGCTAGCCAACCCGCATGAGAAGCGTGGCAACTATGGCAAAATCCTTCCTAAGAGGAAATATTTAGGGGAAAACTATGTTGACCTTATGTAATATATTTTAAGTCGAATTGAACTGTGTAGGTGTTGGTTATTGTATGAGACGAACGACCGATTTAAATTGTCACTTATACTCTGGTTTATTTGACCTTGTAATTACTTATAGGATACTGCGAAGTATTATTGTTCACATTTCCATATCTTAACATATATTTTGAAACATGAGAATATCAACACCCTAAATATATTTTTTATATTATAATTAAAGTAATGTTATCAACATTTTACATTAAAGTAAAAGCCTATATAGATATATTTTACAGATGGACGCAGGTCTAATTTATTTCTAAAAAAATGTGCTAGAGTCTACCGCGATGTCCCAATGTGCTTTGGCAGATTTCACATGACCTCGACATTATTTACCAATTTTCAAACAAGCAAGCTTTATATTATTAAAGAGAATCATCAATTAAAATTAAAAGTTAAATGTTAAAGATACAGCATATATACGTCCCACTGCTGGGAACAGGTCTCTCATTTCTGTGAGGTTTTCCGCACTACCCCAATGCGTGTTGCGTTAGTCTCTATATATTTTTTTTGTTTTTATTTCCCAATCATGCAAATTTCCTCACGATGTTTTCCTATACCGGAGAGCTCGTGGTGAATTTCATCGGTGTGGGTGGGAATCTAACCCATGTTGCTCGCTTACTATGAAATTAACGACAAACGTGTAGCCCCTGAGCTTCGCACTCTACTTTGCACCAACAATTGCTGGTGATAATATCAGTGCTATCGACGTAGATCGAAACTGTAAAGAGATCACTTGCCATAGTAGCTAAGTAGGCTCCCAACTGTTTACTTAAAGATAAGATTAATTTCAGATAGCGGGAAGCAACCTATATCACCAATATACGATTAATAGTTTCAACGCCAGGAATGTTTAATTTATATATTAAATTCGCGAAGAGAGTTTGTATTAAATAAGTAGGTTACGGTCGAGGTTGGGTTGGTATAACGTATTTATGTTCTGTAACCGAACCAATTTCTGAGAGAAATTTCTAATAATCGTGTAGCTTCGCAAATAAGTATAAATATCCTTGTTTGTGGGTGACAATGGATGGACACAATCCACTTGATGATGAGTGGATAAAAAAGTGGTTTAATTTTAATGTTTCACGAAAAAAAGGTTTTCTTCACTCACCATACCCCATTTTTACGATGGTATTCTGTGAAAGCGTTTGTAACGTGTTTGTTTGAACCAAGTGTACTCCATTCGTGCTGCAGCGGCTGCAAGATGGCTAGCATATTATGAAATGTCATAATGGAACTCTTTTATCTTAATTATTATTTTACTTTAAAATGAATATATGTAATATATATATATGTATGGATATATATATATATTACAATTATTTTTAACACTCAAACAATTTATACGCATCCATAGCATTGTATAAAAAAATGTGTAGTCAGAGATATTCGTCTTGAAAGGTACATAAAATTTAATCGGCCACCTTGTCTCGGATTTCAAATAACCGGGTTCATCCTAAGGGGATAAGGTTCTGTAAGAAACGATTAACCAGACCTCAAGATTGCCGCTTCATTATGATTAAGTGATGTACTATTTGACAATTTTACCATTACATGAAAATCTGTACTTATATATTGTCTTATTTTCAACGAGTGAAATAACCTTGAACCCGGTCGTTCTTGACTGGACACGATATTACTCCATCAAAATATTTTACAAGCGTTTTCATCATCCCGCCTCGTAAACCCAGCGCTTAGCGGTAAAATCTATTAAAATATACTATTGTAAGTAACACAGGCTTTTTGCATTAAATCTATACTGTAATCATGTTTTTTTTAATATAATAAACGAGAAAATTCTCTTAAGTACTATAAAATTGCAAACTACTTTACCTAATTTGATGAAATTTTATTCAATTATTATTATACACATTCGTTCTTAAGGCGACAACGCTCACTTGAAGAACAACAGACCGATTTGCCTTCTGAGCTGCGTCTACGTGGTGTTTTCGAGAGTCATCACGAATCGTCTTGCACGCAGACTCGACAACTTCCAGCCTCCCCGATCAAGTCAGTTTCCGAAAAGGCTAGCAATAGACCTCATACATACCCTTCGGCAAATTGTACAGAAGACCGAAGAGTTCAATCTGCTACTTTGTCTTGCGTATGTGGACTATGAAAGAGCCTTTGATTCCGTCGAATTTTGGGCGTTACTGCAGTCCCCTCAGCGGTGCCAAGTTAACTGTCGGTATATTGCAGTACTGATGTGTTTGTACAGTAGAGCTAAGATGGCTATCCGAGTACAGAATGAGAGTACGAAACCTTTCCAACTGCAGAGAGGTGTAAGACAGGGTGAAGTAATATCCTCGAAATTCTACACCGTTGCATTGGAAGACGTTTTCAAGTTATTTGACTGGAAAGGGTACGGTATTAACGTCAATGGCGAGTACTTCACTGAGCTTTAATTTTCCATCGATATAGTCCTTATGGCAGAATCGCTGGAGGACCTAAGCACTATGCTCAATAACCTCAATAGTGTCTTCATAGGGATAGGTCTTAAGATGAACACAGACAAAACAAAAATCATGTTTAACGTCTATGTCACACATATGCCGGTAGTTGTTGGGAGCACTAAGCTAAAAGTTGTTGACGAGTACCTAGGACAAATAGTCCGACTAGGTAAGTCTAACTTCGACCGGGAGGTCAATCTATGGTTTCACATCGGCTGAGCAGCATTAGGGAGATTACGACACATATTGTCGTTAGGTATACCTCAAAACTTGAAAACGAGATTGTACAACCAGTAAGTGTTGCCAGTGATGGCTTATGGAATTGAGAAATGGTTCTTCACTGCTAGCCGTATGTAGAAGCTCAAGGTTGCTCAGCGAGCTATGGAGAGTGCTATGCTCGGAGTTTCTCTGCGTTATAAACTTATAAATGAGAATATCCGCAGTATAACCAGTGTGACCGACATAGCCCAACGGATTAGAATGCTGAAGTGAAAAAAAAGGTTCTCGAGTGGCAGCGTCGTACTAGTAGGGGAAGTGTAGGGCGAAACCCCACTAGCTGAAGTGACTACCTGGTAAGACAAGCAGGAAGTCGACGGATGCAGGTGGCTCAGGACCGGGTTTTGTGGCATACCTTGAAGGAGGCCTATGTTCAGCAGTGGACTTGTGAAGGGTTCTTAAAACGAAAGCTACAAATGCTTCGTCTTTTCCGAAGACTTAGATGGAATACCTCACGGCATTATCTTTATAAGCGAGAACCGTATCAGATCGCAATTTATTTTTGTGATAAGATGTATAGATAGAGAGGCCCGAACTCAAGTAAATTGATATATATTACTTATGTTTAATTTTATTAGAAAATTAGTTACTATCTTAATCCAACTGCTAAAACTATTATTAATGCAAAAAAAAAAACAAAATAAATAATTCAAAAATATGCAGCTTAATTAAGCCACAATAAAGTTAGATAGTCTTTTTTTGTTTTTATTTATATATTATTTTTAATTATTTAAAAATGTAAATAAGACGTGATCATCAACGAAATACTGAATGAATGAATACTACTTTTTTGTTTATCTAGTGTTAATAGATTTAATTATTAGACCTGTTAGAACACTTTATTATCCACGATGCAATATAATTAAAGTTACAAACAACTTACCCACTTCATCCATGATTTAAGATGAAAATTGAAATCTCAGAACTAAAATAACATTTTCCATCGCTTTTCAGTTTTCTCTTCGATTTACAGCTTTCACAGCTCTTTCATAGTTGCATCATCAATGTCATCATTATAGCCCTTCACTAGTCTATTGCTGAGATTCCTCGAATTTGTTATCATACAAACAACAGTGCTTTTCCTTCTGTGGTGTACGAATAGTACTTACTATAAAGTAAAAAATATTCCTCCTTTCATTTGGCTCTTTTCATTGTGTGCTACATCATTTGAAAGACAAGCTTCTTCTCTGTTTTCTTTTGTGCAATTGTGATTACTGTTTTATCAAGGCACGATTGCGGCGGCGCGGCGTCGACTCGTTGGCGCGGTGTGCATTCGCGCTGCTACGTTGCTGCGTATTTGACGGTTATTGCTTATGCCCTGACTACACCTCGACTTTTAAGAGTGAATTTCTTCCCCATGGATCTGTTTTTACTGCTGCGATCATCGATTTGTGAGTTGAGACGGTACACCCGAGTCATAACACAACTACGACTAGGCCACTATTTTGCTGTACTCGTATATTATGCTTCACTGAGCACGACCCTTGGTCGTGCGCCTCCACTGCGCCTTGACCACGCCTCGACTTCGCTTTAAATTTGCAGCGGCAATTTTCCCACACTTATAGGTTTTTAATCTAAAATTTTGTTGAAAGAAGGAAAAAATCTGTTATTAGAGTTTTTACAAAAATCTTTATGATTTTATATATCAAAGTTAGTCTGCTTCATAAAAAAATTTTTATAAGTTAAAATTAGATTTCACGTATTCCTACATTCCGTGCCAGGTGTGTAGACATATAAAACGAATTCACTTGCATTAATTTTACGATGTTTAAGGCAAGAGAGATTAAATTACACATTCGCATTCAGATGTTACGATGCCATTTGTGTTTAATAATCTTACAGAATATAAGTAAAATTATAAATAATAATTGCACTATGATTTCTTTCATTCACACGAAGACTACACATTAAATGAAACCAATTTTTACGGATTTTATCACGTATAATTTTACTTTTTAATTCCCGACGTTTTGGGCACTTTACAGCACTCATGGTCACGAGGAGGACTGAGGTGTCGGACATCCCAATGTTATAGTTAGCCCGGCTACCTTCAGTTTTTGAATATTAATTTTTGGTCCGATCTACGCAGAATGAGCTTACAGTGTCTTGAAATCTTGCACTAGTAAGCAATTATAATAAGATTTGGATTTAATTTTATTATTTATAGGATCCCAAACTGATGGGATCCTATAAATAATAAAATCACCCATCCATCTTCTTTATTAAAATTAGGATGTTTTTTTAATTTGAATAGCCTCGCAAATCATCCTTGATAAGAATCGGTGTTCTTTTGCGAGGATTTGTGGTCTATCAAATCTAATGTAATGGTGGGGACGATCTTGAACATGTTCACATATGACATGGACTTCCCGGAATGTCAGTGTTTTAAGTCAACTATATGTTCTTTCACGCGGGTTTTATAGATCTTTTTGCTTGGCCTATGTAATAGAGACCACATTCTTAATCCAGCGTGTACACTCCTGTATCTTGTAGAGGGATATGACACTTGACAGATGGTAAAAATTGACTTATCTTCTTAGGCAGCTTGAAGTATGTTTTAATGGAAGCTCACTTTAAGATGTAGCCAAATTTGTCTGTGACTCCTCTGACATAGGGTAGTACAGCAGGCACACGCTCGACGAACAGAGAGCTGTTTCAGAGAGCACGAGAGATCTGTATCTCGTTGGTTTAGTCGTCGTAAGTACTACTGGATCATGGAGACCAGAGTTTGAACCCCATAATTACGTAAGTTTAAAAAGACAACAATAGACGTTCCAGAACAGGTGCGATAAGGACACGAAGAGCGAGAGAGTATATAATGAAATGTAAGTACAAAATTTAAATGTGTACGTGTACTGCCAATGGGACGGCCGTATGGAACATTTTTTTCGGTGGTTTTGTAGGCATACAACGTATGTATAAAAATGTCATTGCTAGTGCACTATAATTCTGACATGCGCAACTGGCTAGTGTTCGGTAGGATTTGCCCGCCGTGACTAAAATTCCGTACATAAGACACAATTTGTTCGAGACGGCCAAAATGACTGTTCACAACGGCAAAAATGACTTTAAACGAGAAAGTGATTAAGGAATATTTATTTGTTTAAAAAATGAAAATACGGAAAAATTGACTAAATAATGTATTAAATATAGTTTTACCATGTATTTACAACTCTCAATATGTTTGAATAGAAGGTCGATTTGACAATAGTTAATATAAACAACTTTAATTTGTTTAAGAAAATATCGACCAATCCCAGCGCGCCGCGCTATAGAACTTTCTGGAAATTTAAATTAACTGCGTAATAGTTTTAAGCAAAAAATTAATGAGAATAATTTTATGTCTGAAAAGAGTTGTAAATATGGTATTTAGTTAGCATATGCTGTATAGATCGTTACAATAAAGAAATATTTTGTATAATTAAGCACGATTTGAAAGTTATAGGATAATTAAAGAATTAATATGACCAATTAGTGTAAAAGTTTAGGACATTTCAATGAATAACTTTGTTAAATGTAAATATATTAATTATCCTTTATCGCATACTAATGTAGAACAAAAATGTCTATTTAATGATGTATAGCATGTTAGAGTTAAGATTTGTATTATATAGAAAAGTTGCAATTTGTGCCATTTGCATAAAGAAAAATGATTGAAAATAAAGAGGCAAATGGGAATTGGCAAGCGGCTCTCTATAGAGTATAGCCGAAGTCTACCTTATGGGGGCAAATCACAGTAACATTGTAGTAGGAAGAACTACCAGTAACAAGCAGCAGTATCCGCTAGTAGCTGAAGTGACTAGTAGCAGAACACAGTGAAAAGTTAAAGTGAAATAGAAAAGTTTAGCTAGCCGAAAAAGGTCGTAACTGAAAAATCGCAGTTACACATAGTCGGAAAAAGTGGCAACTGAAAATTCTCAGTTGCACATAGAAAAATAGTGTCAGCTAGCCAAAAATAGTGGTAACTGATATTCGCAGTTACATATAGTGAAAAAGTGTTGGCTAGCTGAAATAAGTGGTAACGGAAATTTCGCCGTTACATTTCGTGAAAAGTGTTAGCTAGACGGAAAAAGTGGTAACTGATATTCGCAGTTACAAAAGTGTTTAAATTCAACTAATTTTAGTTGATTAATAGCTGCTAGTCAGTAGTGTTAGAAAACCAGCTGCTACCAATAGAAATTTTGGATACTACCAATAGAAATTTGTTACTTTCAATAGATATTTAAAATTACCAATAGAAATTGTAGAGAATACCAATAGAAACTTGTTACTGCCAATAGAAATTTGATATTACCAACAGATATTTTAAAAATACGAATAGAAATTTTAGAAAACCAATAGAAATTTTAATATTACTGTGTGTTTAATTAAATCTGTGTTTTAAAATATATAGTGAACAATCATAGTTGAAAAATAGTGATAAATAAATAACAGTGTAAAATCTCGCGACAAATTAATTAGTCGATCCGCTGGCCACTCCCTTGCTATTTTAATTTACAAATCGTGCATTTTAATTTTGAACCTCAGTCCACAGTTTATCCGCAGCAACCAAAGAGACGGCAGTGAAAGACGGCAGTTGGAGGAGTCTGGAACCTACAGGTGTAGGACGTGAGCGACTCGCGGGGTATCTCCGACAACATTTACTCCGGAGAGTTACGCCCGTCCGGCACATTTTATGGTCCTTCGAGCCGGATTCTTCCACCTGTACTGCCGGCTGGACCATTTTATGGTCCTTCGAGCCGGATCCTTCCGATTGAACTGCCAGCCGGACCATTTTATGGTCCTTTGAGCCGAATCATCCGTATACACCGGACCACATACGCTGGTCATTCGAACGGGATTCGTCAATCCGTTAGTATTTCGGAACCGGGTAAATAATCACTACCGTTTTAAAGTTGCTGAAATTTCAGAATCAAGATGCCGATCACTCGTTCGCAAGGAAGGGGAACCATGGCGTGGACTGTCGGTCTGGATGATGGACCGTCGGACAATACCGACACCGTCCGCCACCAGATGCCACCACGCTCACCATCCACAACAGAAGGCGCTGAGGCGCCAGCTTGCCCCCGCGATGGGGGGGTACACCTGCCAGTGCCAGCCGTTGTTAAAGCTGGTACACCGAAGCAGAGGAAACAAATAGAAGGCAACGATGACATTCGCTGTGCATCACCGCCAACAGCCCGGGTATATTCCCGCGCCGAAGAGCCACCAAGGGGCCACACCGATAAAAGTACAAGGTCAAAGAAGACCACTCGGCCCAATAAAAAGGTTTTGAAGGCTCGTGAGGAAGTGCTGAGAATAAAATTGGAACTCGCACAGATCTCATTACAAATGGCTGAAGAAGATGATGAATCGGACGACTATGATGAGGATGGTCACTCCAAAAGTGAGTATGTCCGATCTTGGCTCGACAATTCTGTAGCCAAACAAAAGCCAACGCAAGGCGCAACCACCGGTGGGGAGGCCCCACTTAATAAAAACATCACAAAGCCACCCCCGGAGGTTGTCGACCTCAGTGAGCCGCCGATGAAGCTCACAAACAAAGATTCGAAGGTTGATGAAGAAAGGGAGCTCCTACCTGCTGTATCAGAGCTCACCTACCAGGATCCCAATGCTGAAAATATACCGAAGAGTCCCGTACCTCAGAAGGCTTGCCAGGACTCCAAGGTTGATGAAGACAGGGGGCTCCTACCTGCTGTATCAGAGCCCGCCTACCAGGATCCCCAACCGGAAGAAGCAACCAAGAATCCCATAATAAAAAGACCTAACCAGGCACCTGTCAGCAATGAAGACAGGGTGCTCCGACCATTCATATCGGAGCTCACGTCCGCTATAGCCGCACTCGCTGATAAACCAAAACCAGAGAGTGCATCGTCAAATACTTTCGCAGCATCAAAAGCGATAATGACACTGCCGAGCTTTAGCGGAGCACATACTGAATGGCTTTCGTTCCGTGCCATTTATGAAACAACCCAAGGCTACTTCAATGACATAGAAAATACTGCTAGACTACGAAGAAGTCTACAAGGAAGAGCCTTGGAAACAGTTAGTTCGGAACTCATCGGGCATGCTAAACCAGATGAGATTATGCGAGAACTGGAGCTACAATTTGGGCGTCCAGATTCAATCGCGCAAGCAGAAACCGATAAATTACGGGGATTGCCACGCTGTACAGAGGCACCCAGAGATATTTGTACATTCGCGAGCAAAGTGAGGGGAAGCGTCGTCACACTTCGAGCACTCAAGCGAGACCATTACCTCGTTAACGCAGAGCTGCTACGACACCTCACAGACAAACTGCCAAACTCTATACGCGCGCAGTGGTATAGAATTTATACAGAAAAGTATGACTCAAGACCAGACCTCGGTTCCTTCAGTGAATTTATCACCGAACAAGCTCGCTACTGTAGTGCATTTGCGCCTCCTGAGATCATAAGCGGAGCGCAAAATAATCGTCCAGTGCATAGGACGCACACGGCTACCACTAAGCCGTCTCCGAAATGCAGTGTGTGCGAAAAAGAGGGTCATTACGGATCCGACTGCAACAAGTTTAAAGAAGCAGATATTGATAAAAGATGGCAACTCGCCAAGCAAAGGAATTTATGTTTCCGGTGTCTGCGTTATAGAAGTCAGACACACAGATGCAAAACCACGAAGTGTGGAATAAAAGGATGCAACGCGACACACAATCGACTCCTTCATAATAATAGAAAGGAAAAGACAGAGGGCCCACTAAAAGAACCTCAAGAGACAGTGGCAAACTCATTCGCTGTATCAAAGCATCAAGCTTACTTGAAGATAATTCCAGTTCGAGTAATTGGACCGGCGGGAGCAATAAACACACACGCTCTGCTGGATGATGGGTCGACAGTCTCGTTAATGGATCAAGAGATTGCCGATCAAATTGGAGCTAAAGGGCGGTTGGACCCATTCAAGATCACAGCTATCGGGAACACTACCCTCGATTCGCCGGACTCCCAAAGAGTCAAAGTGTCACTGAAGAGTCTCCATAGAAAAAGGGTGCCATTCAGAGCACGCACGGTCGCCAGCCTAAACTTGGGGCCGCAGACTGTGCGTGCAACAGACATAGAAAATTGTAAGCATTTGAAAGGCTTAAAGGATCAATTGACATATGATTCAGGCAACCCTAGGATCCTGATAGGACAAGACAACTGGAGACTCTTAATAGCCACACAAGTACGCAGAGGTCCACCGCACCAGCCAATAGCCTCGCTCACAGAACTGGGATGGGTGCTACACGGGGCGCACACTAAAGCCCCGCATCAGCGCGTCCACACGGCCAACGAGCTGTACACGAGCGAGGAGAATATAAATGACCAACTCCGCGAATACTTCGCGCTGGAATCTTTAATGATAAATCCGAGAAAACCAGATTCCGATCCAGAGAAGCAAGCCGAAGAAATACTAAATAGCAGCACCCGTCAGTTGGAAGACGGGCACATAGAAACAGCGCTTCTATGGAAAAAGAAAAACATCGAAATGGCTGGAAATTATGAAACGGCGATAAACAGGCTCGTTTCTATCGAGAAAAAACTAGATCGAAACGAAGAGCTAAAGCAGAAGTACAACGAAGAAATGAATTCCCTGATACAAAAGGGATACGCCGAAATAGCGCCAAAGAATAGTACACCAGGAAAGACATGGTATCTACCTCATTTCGATGTCCATAATCCGATGAAACCAGAAAAGTTTCGCATAGTACACGATGCCGCAGCCAAAACAAAAGGAATGGCATTGAATGATTTCCTGCTCACGGGTCCAGACTTACTACAGTCATTACCAGGAGTCATGATGCGCTTTCGCCGACACAATGTTGCTGTCTCCGCGGACATAGCGGAAATGTTCATGCAAATCAAAGTGAGGCCCGAAGACAGAGATGCCTTGAGATATCTCTGGAGAGGAGATCGACGCAATGAGGCTCCACAACAATACAGAATGACGTCGATCATATTTGGTGCAGCTAGTTCACCCTGCACAGCGATATTCGCAAAAAACTGGAACGCCAAAAGGTATATAAAAAAATATCCAGAAGCCGTAGAAGCTATCATCCAAAACCACTACATGGATGATTATCTGGATAGTTTCCAGTCCCTGGAAGATGCAATGCGGATATCGAAGGAAGTACGCGATATACATAAAAACGCGCACTTCACATTGAGAAAATGGGTTTCCAATGCGCCAGAAATCGCAAAAGAATTAGAACCTGACAACGAAACAACCGAGTCAGTCAAACTGGGCGACAAGGGAACCGAGGAAAAAATACTCGGTTTAATTTGGAAACCGAGTACCGATCAGCTGAGCTTCAACCTAAAGCTCGCTCGACTTCCGGACAATTTGCTGCAGAAAAAACCAACAAAGAGGGAAGCGTTGAAAATAGTGATGTCGCTGTATGACCCTCTCGGCCTCGCCTCCCCAGTTACGATACGCGCCAAGCAAATACTGCAGGAAGCGTGGAGACGAGGAACAGACTGGGACCAGGAGTTGGACGAGGACCTGAGTAACCATTGGTCCACATGGATCCAACACCTGGAACGTCTCAAAACAGTAAGCATACCAAGATGCTACCCGGGATACAGCGACGCACGCTCCCTCCAAGTGCACGTATTTTCAGATGCCAGTGAAAGCGCCTACGCAACGGCAGTTTACTGGAGAGCAACGACACCCGATGGGCAAGTGTACGTGAGCCTCGTCATGGCCAAAGCGAAGGTAGCTCCGCTCAAGGTAACATCCATACCTCGCCTTGAGTTACAAGCCGCCGTGATGGGAAGTCGCGTAGCTGCGGCTGTCATCCAGGAGCATCACGTAAAGCCCGAAGCTGTCACTTATTGGACTGACAGCAAAACTGTCCT
This sequence comes from Parnassius mnemosyne, assembly GCA_963668995.1. Lineage (NCBI taxonomy): Eukaryota > Metazoa > Arthropoda > Insecta > Lepidoptera > Papilionidae > Parnassius > Parnassius mnemosyne. The sequence continues at coordinate 13,128,972 of CAVLGL010000159.1, forward strand.
CACCTGGATAAAGAAAGGTTCCAGGAGCTACAAACCTTTTGTAGCACATCGAATAGCAGCAATAGAGGACAATAGTAAAGTGGACGACTGGCGCTGGGTACCCACAAAATTGAATATAGCTGACACCGCTACGAGGGACGTACCACCCAATTTCGACTCTAACCACGAGTGGTACAGTGGCCCATCATTTCTATACAAAGAACCGTCAGCATGGCCAACAGAACGACCCACGTCATCCGAACCTACTGGTGAAGAAAGATCTCTCACCATCACAGAAAGATATAGAGCTCCGCTATATAAAGAGGCCATTCCCGATCCGACGAAATTTTCGAAATGGGAACGCTTAGTGCGAGCTACGGCCAGAGTGCTTCAATTCATAACACTCTGCCGCAAAACAACCGACAGGACCTTTTATAAAAGGACAAAAAAAAATAGAGAGGAAGACCCCGACTGGAGGAGATCGAAGTGCAATCCGCGACGTCTCGCGCAGCCTCCCAGTCAGGTGAAAAGCAAAGATGTAAACAAATACATCACACTGGAGGCCGAATATATAAGAAAGGCCGAAAAGCTCCTGGTACATGTCATCCAGGAAGACTCCTTCACACAAGAGATAGCCGATCTCCGTAACGATAAGAGGGTCGCCCATGATAGCCGCCTACGACCACTACAGATACAATTGAAAGACGGGATCATTGCGCTACGAAGTCAAATAGCCGCTGTAAAAGGAGTCTCTGAAGATATGAAAGGGCCAGCTATATTGGATGGTGATCATCACATCACCCAATTGTATATTGATTGGACGCATCGTAGCCTGCATCATTGCGGGACCGAACCAACCATCAACGAGGTTCGACAGCATTACTGGGTAATCAGACTAAGACCCACTACTAAAAGAATAGTAAGCCAATGCGTTCAGTGCCGCATAAGAAAGGCACAACCATCCATGCCAGCCACCGGTGATCATCCCAGCACGCGTCTCGCACATCACCAGAGACCGTTCACGTTCACCGGCCTGGATTATTTTGGGCCACTCTCCGTAACAGTGGGACGTCAGCATCAGAAGAGATACGTGGCGCTCTTCACCTGCCTTACATCACGAGCTGTACATTTGGAAATTGTGAAAGATCTCAGCGCAGACTCTGCCATACTGGCATTAAGAAGATTCGCAGCGCGCCGAGGATGTCCCACCGAGATTTACTCGGACAACGGCACCAATATGCACGGTGCCGACAAGGAGCTTCGAGAGGCCTTCCGAGAAGAAGCCAACCGACGAGGCATAGTCTGGCGATTTATAACCCCCTCCGCGCCTTTCATGGGAGGGGTGTGGGAACGGCTTGTTCGATGCGTGAAGACGGCACTATACACCGTCCTTCATGAGAGACATCCGCACGAAGATGTCTTGACCACGCTGCTCTGCGAGGTGGAATATACAGTAAACAGCAGACCATTGACTCACATCTCAGTAGACAGCAAAGACAACGAGTCCATCACTCCAAATCACTTCCTATTGGGAGGATCTGCGAGACTGCCAACACCTGGAGTTTTTAGTGAAAAAGATGCGAACAGCAAAAAACACTGGCGACGCTCCCAGATACTCGCTGACATGTTCTGGCAGCGTTGGGTCAAAGAATATCTGCCGGAACTTCAAAACCGGCGGGAGGCCCACGGTCAAGGCCCCGATCTCCAGGTGGGCGATCCAGTCCTCATAGCTGACAGCCAGTTACCTCGTAACACCTGGCCACGAGGAAGGATTGAAAACATATACCCCGGGGCGGACGGACAGATCCGCACTGTGGAGGTACGCACAGCGAATGGACTAATCAAGAGGCCAACCAGAAAACTCGTGCCGCTGCCGAAGTAGAGGCAACGTCTCTCACCGAAATTATGCAGCGCCGCTGCGACGGGTCTTCGCGACGCTGCACGGCGGGAGAAATGTTCGAGACGGCCAAAATGACTGTTCACAACGGCAAAAATGACTTTAAACGAGAAAGTGATTAAGGAATATTTATTTGTTTAAAAAATGAAAATACGGAAAAATTGACTAAATAATGTATTAAATATAGTTTCACCATGTATTTACAACTCTCAATATGTTTGAATAGAAGGTCGATTTGACAATAGTTAATATAAACAACTTTAATTTGTTTAAGAAAATATCGACCAATCCCAGCGCGCCGCGCTATAGAACTTTCTGGAAATTTAAATTAACTGCGTAATAGTTTTAAGCAAAAAATTAATGAGAATAATTTTATGTCTGAAAAGAGTTGTAAATATGGTATTTAGTTAGCATATGATGTATAGATCGTTACAATAAAGAAATATTTTGTATAATTAAGCACGATTTGAAAGTTATAGGATAATTAAAGAATTAATATGACCAATTAGTGTAAAAGTTTAGGACATTTCAATGAATAACTTTGTTAAATGTAAATATATTAATTATCCTTTATCGCATACTAATGTAGAACAAAAATGTCTATTTAATGATGTATAGCATGTTAGAGTTAAGATTTGTATTATATAGAAAAGTTGCAATTTGTGCTATTTGCATAAAGAAAAATGATTGAAAATAAAGAGGCAAATGGGAATTGGCAAGCGGCTCTCTATAGAGTATAGCCGAAGTCTACCTTATGGGGGCAAATCACAGTAACATTGTAGTAGGAAGAACTACCAGTAACAAGCAGCAGTATCCGGTAGTAGCTGAAGTGACTAGTAGCAGAACACAGTGAAAAGTTAAAGTGAAATAGAAAAGTTTAGCTAGCCGAAAAAGGTCGTAACTGAAAAATCGCAGTTACACATAGTCGGAAAAAGTGGCAACTGAAAATTCTCAGTTGCACATAGAAAAATAGTGTCAGCTAGCCAAAAATAGTGGTAACTGATATTCGCAGTTACATATAGTGAAAAAGTGTTGGCTAGCTGAAATAAGTGGTAACGGAAATTTCGCCGTTACATTTCGTGAAAAGTGTTAGCTAGACGGAAAAAGTGGTAACTGATATTCGCAGTTACAAAAGTGTTTAAATTCAACTAATTTTAGTTGATTAATAGCTGCTAGTCAGTAGTGTTAGAAAACCAGCTGCTACCAATAGAAATTTTGGATACTACCAATAGAAATTTGTTACTTTCAATAGATATTTAAAACTACCAATAGAAATTGTAGAGAATACCAATAGAAACTTGTTACTGCCAATAGAAATTTGATATTACCAACAGATATTTTAAAAATACGAATAGAAATTTTAGAAAACCAATAGAAATTTTAATATTACTGTGTGTTTAATTAAATCTGTGTTTTAAAATATATAGTGAACAATCATAGTTGAAAAATAGTGATAAATAAATAACAGTGTAAAATCTCGCGACAAATTAATTAGTCGATCCGCTGGCCACTCCCTTGCTATTTTAATTTACAAATCGTGCATTTTAATTTTGAACCTCATTCCACAGTTTATCCGCAGCAACCAAAGAGACGGCAGTGAAAGACGGCAGTTGGAGGAGTCTGGAACCTACAGGTGTAGGACGTGAGCGACTCGCGGGGTATCTCCGACAACATTTACTCCGGAGAGTTACGCCCGTCCGGCACACAATTATTATGCGTTAAAATGGAAGGTACTTTTTACGTGCTAGAGCTATGCTGCAACTATGTTAATAGTATAGTTGTAGCTCAAATGGGTTGGCTCGACCGGGGAAGGACCACGCTCTCACAGAATACCAGCGTAAAATAGCAGCTTAATGCTGCTGTGTTTCGTATGGTAAGTGTAGAGAACCGGAGACGTATTTTACTGGAAAATAGGCATTCTATCTTTGTCCTCAAGGATGACAACGCATTTGCAATTTAATTCGTAAACGAAGATAGATGCAGATGTCTATGGGCCACAGCAACCACTTACCATCAGGTGGACTGTGTGCTCGTTTGTCACCCTAATTCTATATAAAAAAAGGTACACATGCAGGTAGTGTCAGAGCAGATTCACAATATTAACTTTCTTGAAACTGTAATAATTTGTCATAGGAATCAAATACTGGATATGGGATTCTACCGTTGTAGAGAGACATTTTCAGAATATTGGTCACAAAAGTGCACACAGTCTACCTGATGTTAAGTAAATTATGTAGCTATAGACATGCAAACGCGTTATCACCCTTGAGGACTAATATAGAATGATTTTTTTCCAGTAAAAAGGCTTTCTGGTTCTCTATACTCTCTACACCATACGAAATACCGCATTAATAGAATACTATTTTACACTGGTATTCTAGATCTGGAACTGAAGCGTAGCTACCTTTTGTTGTACAAATAAGTAGGAGTTAAATTTCTACCACCTCTATTCTTAAAAAAATACTCCAGTGTATCAAAGTAAATTTGTTATAATCGTTTTATACTGTAACTTAACTACGTAGTACCTTAATCGTAGTGATTATATACTCTTTGGTAGTAACGATCAGAAATCAAAACACGACACTTGTTTCAACGTTCCATGTAATGCGTCTTTTCAAGCTATTACACTAATTTAGTTTGCATCATATAGACGATTTCGTCAGCAATTGCGTAATCACCCATTGTTGGAAGCATTGCTCGATTGGATCGATTCAATTAATGAAAGTCTTTAATTTCCTGCGGTATTTCGGATAAACTGAGCTAATACAATCGTTGGTTAAGGCAAATCGCTTCTCTAATTTATTTATTTTAGGCCGATTTTTCAACTTTCAGATAAAATCTACTCCTTTGGTGCAACATAAACGAACTAAAAATTGCAGTTGTATTAATAAAATAGTTTAATTGTTTCATTTTTATATTCAGTCACCATCAGTTATTCACGTAGTGCAGCCACGCTACAGCTATATTGTGGTTGTAGCACGAATAGGTCGGCTCGACCGTGGCAGGACCATGCTCTCACAGAATACCAGCACAAAATATCAGCTTAATGCTGCTGTGTTTCGTATGGTAAGTGTATAGAACTGGCGACCCTTTTACTGGAAACGAGACATTCCATATCAGTACTCAATGGTGATAAAGTATCTGCATTTTGATTATTAATTGAGGATAAATGTACAAGTCTGTGGGCCACAGCATCTACTTACTATCAGGTGTACTGTGTCCTTTGTCACCCTTATCCTATACAAAAAAAGTCAGGTTAAAGTTTTTTCGATGGATAACTTTTATCTTACGATTCAAAAATCGGCCCCAAGTTGAATAAAGTAATTTATCAATGACTACATACTATGTTGTCATCATCGCTACCTGACAAGTGGGCATGACTAATATCACACCCTTTAAGGCAAATTATGTTGAGGCAGGCCTATTTTTAGCAGTGGACTACAATAGGCTAAATTAATGGATAAATGACAATTTTTTTTAATATTAATTATCATAATTTATTACCAATATAAAATATGGGTTAAATATTACATTTTATATAAAATATTTATTTAGTGCATGAAAAGGTAGATTACCTAATTGCTTTAGAACAATATAAAATAAATAAATATTAAAAACCTAAAACGCATAAATTTCGTACCAGGTAACTAACTACACACATAAGAAACTACGAGTATTATGGTAAGAGAACTAGGCAATATTTAACTCCGCTAATATTTAATCTTTATATATAAAAATTACGTGTCACGTTGTTTTTCCGCGATAGACTCCTAAAGTACTGAACTGATTTCAATGAAATTTTGCACACTGTGCGCATTTTGGTCCAACTTGAGAGATAGGATAGTTTTTATCCCTATAAATGACCCTCAAAATTTTTTATTGAAAATTTTAAAAAAAAATTTAATAGGACAGAAGGTCGTCGGTATGGGCAGAACTACGTCTGCCTGGCGAGCTAGTAGAATATATTTTATAAGAGATACGTCCAAAGACATAAGCACTGTAACAATAAAGAAAAGACTGAAAGATGCATTCCTATGAAAAGTATAACGTACTACCTATATAATAAGTATTAATTAAAGATAGAGATATTTATTGTAATAAATATACCTAAGATAAGTATGTATGTAACATAAAATACATATTAATGTATAACAAAGAGCGCCATTATCGCCAACAAACTGTTGCACAATTTGGCGATATTTATTATTATTTTAAATGCGTGAATTTTGTATGAATAAAAAAAATATTATACCTCTCATTTATTATCCCGTAACAGTATACTGCTGGAGTAGGGACTCTCCCGTTTCATCCCTACATTACTTACCTCAATGCCACGCTTTGACACCATAGCTGCTGCTCTCTGTCATGTTTATATTACATCTGGCATTAATATATGAGATTCTCAGAAAGGAGAGGATGCCTGTGCCAAATGTAAGATGCATATAGGCTGTAATTTAACTTTTTAATTTAAATATAAGATGGTATAACTTAAATCTTAGGTATCCCAAGGTTATTATCTAAACTAGATATTCTCACCCTCCCATCAGTTATGTTAAAAAACTATGTCTTACCATTTTCTCCGTATATAAAGAACCTTGATCTGTATGTTGATGGTTGCATAACGTGGAACAAATATATACAGGAGGTGAGTCGCAAAACTACTAGAACTTTGCAAGCTATATATCGATTAATAAACTTTCTTCCCACCGATACTAAAATTTTACTTGTCTTGTCACTTATTCTACCGATTATTGACTATGTCGATATGTATTGCTCAGACATGTCTCAACATTAACACCGTCTGCTTAACAACTGCATCAGATACATTTATGGTCTTCGTAAATACGACCATGCATCTTCTTTTCATACTCAGCTAAATTGGCTGCCTATCTGTCAGCGCAGATAATTTAGAATATTCTGCACCCTTTTCACAATTCTGAACGAACAGGTGCTCCCGAGTATCTGAAATCCAAATTTCAACACCTGGGAGATTCTCATAATTGTTCTCTTCGTTCTTCGCTTAATCTTAAGTTGCTCACTCCTTCATCCCTCACAACCATCAGACTCTGGAACGACATCCCTCTTGATATTAAAAAAAGCTCCCAGCAAGTTTGTTTTTAAAAATCAAACAAATATTTTATATTGGTTCTAACAGATAATATTTATATGTATTATGTACAGACACACACACACACACACACACACACACACACACACACATATGTGTGTGTGTGTGTGTGTGTGTGTGTGTGTGTGTGTGTGTGTGTGTGTGTGTGTGTGTGTTGCTTCACCGCCTCTTATACGTCTATCTAAGTTTAGCCTAATGGTTGACTGGGAGAGAATGGTCTAGGGCATTAATTCCACCATATGTACTACTTTGTGCATGAAAGCTTAAATAAATAAATATTTAGCTATTTATCAGATAAATAGTGTCACAACACGGTTTCTTCAAAGATGATAAAAATGTATAATGAAATAATAAATTAATGTCATTATGATCATCATCATTACAGTCCTTCACAAGTTCACTGATGAGCATATACTTCCCCCAAGAAATGCCACAAAGCGCGGTCCTTAGCCACGTCCGTCCATCTAATTTCTGCATCTCTTAATTAATATAATGTTATGTATTTCATTTGTAAAACAAAAACTTAGCTAGAAACGACAAACTTAAATTAATTGAGCCCATAACGAGGCGGTGAAGGTGTTAAGCTGAGTTCTGCTTTTGCTACCTGGCTCGTTTTGCGTTTTGTTCTAATCGCGAGCAAATTAGTAAGGTAAATTTACGCTTTCACCGTAAAATCGCACTTGAGGCAACACTATACTAACTAATCAATTAAAACATTTATAACATCATTTTGAAATTCTTTATCATGAGCGCGTAAAATCCAATTTTGGTCACTGGATTCTTTCGTTGGGGGAAGGATTTGCCTCTTAGCAGGTGAATTGACGATTGCAATCGCCAGACGTCACACAACTTTTTACACGTGGTTAAGCCACGCTGTAGCTATAATATTATAGTTGTTGCACGAATGGGTCGGTTCAACCCGGAAAGGACCACGCTCTCACAGTATACCAGCGCGAAATAGCAGCTTTATGCTGTTGCATTTCGTATGGTGAGTGTAGAGAACCGAAGACCTTTATTACTGGAACGGAGCATTCCATCTTAGTTCTCAGCGGTGACCACGCATCTTGGTTTTTACCATGCCGTCATTCCATCCGGGTGAAGCTTTTGTACACTCCGGTTACCGGTACAATGCTGCCAATCGAGAACTTATTTCTCTTCTATTGGTTATCAATTCTTAGAGCTATGGTAATTCAGCTTACTTTATTATATTGATGGAATAAAAAAAACGTTCTGTTGTCTTTACAAAAACAAAAAATTAAGAAATTTGTGTCTCTAAGTTGTTTTGATTAGATATTTCAATTATTTGTTATGTAAAATTCAAATAGAATGTTTGCTAAGTTTTCTTTACATAAACAAATGCTCGAGAAATTGTAATTTTAACGCTGTTGTACTGGATAAAATATTTCAATAAAAAAACGACCATTCTAAGATATCCATTTCTAATACAATTTCTATTTGTACTTAAATTTCGAGTACGAGTATTGTAATGGTTTTTTAAGTTTATGAAAATAAAACATATCATACTCGTATTTTACAAAAAAAAAATTGTAATATTCATCATTACAGCCCTTTACTAGTCTACTGCTTACCATAGGCCTCCCTCAAGGAATACATCAAACACGGTCATGAGTTACCTGCATCCATCGACTTTCTACATGTCTTACACGGTTGTCACTCGCTCTAGTCAGGGGCCGTTCTACACTTCGCCTGTACGAGGCTGCCACTTGAGAACCTTTCTTTCCCATCGGTTGTTTTTCTTCGAAATATGGCCGGCCCATTGCCACTTCAGCTTACCAATTCGTTGGGCTATGTCATTTTTGTAAAAATATAATATATTTTTTTTATCTTCACGCACAATCCCTGACGGGGTAGCCAAAGAGAACAGATCGCCAAGTGTCACGATCCTTACATACCTCTTTCGCTTCTTTCAGATTCATTATCTTCTTCATACATGCACGTCTAGGTATCCGAGTACTCTTGACCCCACCCTCTTCGAGCAATTTGCTCACATGGTCTTCGAAAATTAGTCTCGGTCTACCTCGACACCTTTTAATATTAACTTTCGCGCTATATATTTTCTTCACCATTCGGTCTTCACTCATTCGCTCAACGTGCCCAAACCACCGAAGCACGCCCTTATCAATTTTTGTGATAATGTCATCTTTCAAACCTGCCATATTGCGAATCTCTTCGTGTCGTTGCCGGAAACAAAGTCAATGGTGCCCTGACTGCGTTAGTCAAAGGCAAGGCGTAGTGAAGAGTGCACACCTTGCAATACATAACGCAGTGTTGGTACCGACTTTGTTATATGGCAGCGAAACCTGGGTATGCCAGAAGAAGCATAAAAGCAAGTTGAATGCAGTGGAGATGCGATCTCTTCGTAAAATGTGCGGCGTTACCATGGCCGACCGAAAGCGAAACAAAAATAAAATATCTAAATCCATTATTCATACATACATTACAGCCTATAAAGTCCACTGCTGAACATAAGCCTCCCCCATAGATTGGCTCATTTTTAGACTGCAATTTTATTAAATTAGAGTTTTGATCTGGAAAATGCTGCTGGCCATTTCCTGTATTAGTTTCCTGCTGTTGCCTCTTACGGCACCGATGGGACTATATGGGCTAGTGGATATTCTTACACCGCCACTTAACGCCTACATGATGTGTAGGCGTATAGTGGCAGTAGTAAAAAAATCAATATACTTTTTTTTTAATAGGTAAGAATACAAATCAGATTAGAAATTGCTTGGTAGCGCTCCCCAAGAGGTTACTGTCGTCCACTATAATAATACTTTTTATGTTTATAATTTTTTGAATTTGACTATAAACAAAATTTGTTTATTCCCTCGTTTATTGCCAATCTAATCTGCACGTGGTGCTCCCTGCCGATTACCGAAGCTCTAATGACAAATGATAACGGTAAATTCCTACAAAACCCTAATCCTATATTTCACAGACTGGTAAAATGGTGTCGCATAACCAGTAAAGGGGTATCGCGCTGCGTTCATAAATCAAATGGGACCGATTTGGGGACGACCTTAAATTGTCGGTGAACTAAAAGATCAATAGTATAATAACTAAAGACAGTACAATGTAAAATTTAAGATCCTATCTGGGCATCTTTACAATGATTGCTGTTGCTAATATTCATCTTAAATTATTAATAGATGAAAATTATATTAATTTTCGTAATGATGTTTGATTAATTCCTCCTATTGTTCCTGCAGTAATATTTAAAATTATAATAAATACTAAAAATTGTTATTTATGTTATATGACAACAAAATTCAAGTTATTAAAATAAACTAAATAAATCAAGATAAACCTTCAATAATATTAGGAAATCAAAAGTTAAAGGGGGTTGATCCTATTTTTGTTAATATGGAGGTATTAATTAAAATGGAAAATAAGTTATTAATTTCAAATCTTTTTTTTATTTTTAATTATTTTTAATTAAATTGAAAATATTTTTTTAAATATTTTATTTTTAATAAAATTGAAAATAAAAAAATATTAGATGCAATTGATTGGAGTAAGAAAATATTTTATTGCAGTGTCTGATCATAAAAGATTTTTAGAATTAGAAATTAGGGGGAGAAATCTTAATAAATTGATCTCTAATCCAATTCAACATCCTTATCAAGAATTAGCTGAAATAGAAATTAGTTCTAAAAAAAGAATTAAATAAAAAACGTATTTGAATTTAAATAAAAATAATTTAATAGAATCAGGCGTTATTTTGCGGAAATCCATTATATAAAAGCTTTTACAAAAATTTACTTCGCAAATATCCGCGTTATAAAATAAAATGATGTGTCTTACCTAGTACGAAGAGCACCTCCCGCCCTCCCTCAATTGCGTGCACTATCCCCGTCACCACTAATCCCAGCACCGCTACTCCCAACACCAATACACTAGGCAAGACACACCACTGACGATAATACGACACGTGTAGAGTCGAAACGAGGGAAAACGAGGGTGGGAGGTGCTCTTCGTACTAGGTAAGACACATCATTTTATTTTATAACGCGGATATTTGCGAAGTAAATTTTTGTAAAAGCTTTTAAAAATAATTTATAATAGGGGGTTAGCTTTGTATTGTAAATTCAAGATATGTATATTTTAGTGCAAGATGCACACTAGTTTTTGATACTATTAGATATAGTTTAATTCTATAAAATAAAATAAAAGGTAGAAATCTACTTAATTTACTTTATCAGAATAATGTTTATAATTTTCTTTTAATCAAAAGCATAAATCATTTCCATGCTAAAAAAAATACCATAAAATAGCTACTGAATTCATTGCTAAAAAGTAAATTAAAGTAAAAACCTATATACATCCCACTGCTGGGCACAGGGCTCCTCTCACTTCTGAGAGGGTTTTAGGACAAGGAAATCTCCGCTGTGCTGCCCCAATGCGTGTTTATGAATTTCACATAATATTATTTATTAGAATCGCGCTAGCCAAGCGCTCGCTGTAAATTTCGTAGTACACGAGCAACCTGGGTACGATCCCCGCCGGCACCAATGAAATTGTTAATTGCAATTTTAAGTGCTGATTTACCACATGCTCGGCGATGAAGGAAAACATCGTGAGGAAACCAGCCTGTCTTTGCTAATATGAAGAGTTAAAGCACCGACTTCAGAAACTATTATATGTAAATTATTTAATTCTATAATTCTAAATATATATAATTCTGATATCACAAGTTAATAGGTAAAAACTGCAATGATTTAATTCTCATGGGCTATTTTGTCACTCTTAGTGTTAGTTTTTTATTTAAAATTATAAGGGAAATAAGTAATATAAATAATAGAATACTGGTACCAATAGGCTATTTGATAAAAAAAAATCTTCTAATTTGGTCCAGCCATTTCTGAGAAATCGGTGAACATACTTACATATGCAATATAGAACATTTTTTTAAACTCGGTTACAAAATACATTAATCTACAATTTAATTAAGGGCAATGCTGTAAGGCCGCGGTTTCGAATCCACTCACACCACAGCATATAGTAGCCTACAGATAAGTGCATGACTGGATGTTCATGACCTTGATGTTTGTTCAAACATATGTGCAAATTCTCCTACGATGCAGGAGAAAATCTAGAGTAGAGGTACCTACCTTTTTTATAAAGTTAATAAGTTCGTCCTCTAAATAATATGATTTTAGTTCGCTTCTTGTAAACGAATTCGGGAGCCTTTCTATTGCGTAATTAAATTCTGTGTTCTTAATGGATGATATCTCAAACCTTTGACAGTGCTACCCGTCGCCGGTCTGCGTATTTTATACATTTGGCGTAAAAAAGGCATTACAAATGTAGTTATAATAGCCATAACTATCAGATGCCATGAAATCTTTCTGTTTTTCTTTTCTGTGAGGTAGAGCAATGTCGCAACTATATATTGTGGTTGTGGCTCGAAGAAATCGGCTCGGCCGCGGAAGGACCACGCTTTCACAGAAAACCGAAAAACAGCAGCATCTGTGTTTCGTACAGTCAATACAGAGAACCAGAGACCTCTTTAACTTAAAACAAGTCATTCCATCTTAGTCTTCAAGGGTGACAACGCATCTGCATTTTGATTAAGAATTAAAATGTAGCGTTGTAAAGGATAGATGTAGATGTCTGTTGTCTCAGCATCCGTTAACGTCTCGTTAGTCACCTATATTCTATAAAATTGTCCCATAGTCGCCTCTTAACATACCCAAGGGACGAATTAATTTTCTATATAATATATCACCAGTTTCATAACTCTTACACTACTTACTATGATATGTTAGGGCGGTTATGCGTTTGATAGCACCCTAATTCTATAAAAAAAGATTATATTTCCAACATGATTGTAAAAAACTACCGCCGCTTATTCACAACTGCAACACCAAGGGAATCGCTAGTGCGTTGCCGGTTTTTTAAAAAGGGGTTTGTCCCTATTCTAAAAGTCCCTTAGTCATACCAACGCGGATATATAGCCGGTGGTAGCCGATTTCACAAAGAAATTGTATGAGGAAGAATTTTTTCGAGAACTCCTAGGGATGGTACCACGAATTTCCTCACAGTGTATGATGTTGATATTTAGCGATTGTAATTAGTCCATATAATTATTCTAAGCAAGCTATCTTTGTGGCAGATGAGATAGAAAATACAAAGTGATGCAACATATATTCGCTGCGCCAGTGATTCAAACCGATCAGAAAGAACACGGTCGTTTTAGGCTGCTCTACACTGGATTCGGTCAAATGGAAGGAGCTGGCATTGAGCTGCCCCGACCCAGAAATGAGAACAGTACTCTATGTGAGTACTAGCTTTCGGTTTGTAAAGTATAAGCAGTGTGCTGGCATGAAATACTACTAAGCACGCCCAGCTTTTTAGATACCAATAACCTGGTAAGGGATGCAAATTAATTAAACTTGGCTTAGGAACGCGTTTTGGGACATTCCTTGGATAGGTATTTGTTCAGCGATGGACTTGCGAGGGGTTGTAATGATAATAAAGTTGATAATAATGTTTTTTTTATAGGATAAGGGTGACAAACGAGCACACAGTCCATCTGATGGTAAGTGGTTTCTGTGGTACATAGACATATACATCTATCCTCGATTACGAATCAAAATGCAGATGCGTTGTCAGCCGTGAGGACTAAGATGCAATGCCTCGTTTTCAGTAAAAAGGGTCTCCGGTTCTCTATACTCACCATACGAAACACAGCAGCGTTAAGCTGCTATTTTACGCTGGTATTCTGTGAGAGCGTGGTCCTGCCCCGGTTGAGCCGACCCATTCGTGCTACAACTATACAAGTAATATAGTTGCAGCATGGCTCTACCACGTAAATATATACTCTATCATACACTCTTAATTTTGTGACATTAGAAATGACGTCATGTTCCTAATTTTATTTGGCATTTTTGGTTCAATCTTATAATAGTGATAACTACATGAAAAATACTGACAATTTAATAATTAAGAACGTGGTATATTTTATTCGCATTACAAATCTTAACCAGTGAGATCGTAAACAGCGATCTTTAAATTGCCGGGTACATTAAAGAGGCGGTAGAGTTATTAAGCTAATGTTTACCTGCCTCGTATTCCTTTTCGTTCCAATTATTAGAATTTAGTGAAATATAATATTAGCAATACAAGCTACTTATATAGAAAAATTTTAATACAAAATGATGCGGGAGTGGGTTCGGTTCGGTTACACTAACAATTTCTCATTTGTTTTTTTTTTTCTGAAAATATTTTAGAACAAAATTTAATAAAACTTAATCACGTATTCATTATGCGATTAATAATAATGTCAGCCATACCGAAGCCCAATTTCAGCGGCCAGTCTCAACGGAGACTAGACATAGCATAGAGAGTAAATCTGTCCTAGTGTCCTAGTGCCCAAGTGTACGAGCAAGCACCAGTGCACTCTATTCTCTCACTCTCATAGTACGATAACTGACACGGACGTAGAGAGATCAGGCGCAGGACCTGCGTCATTACGTGCTTTCCGAAGCACGGAGTTTAAACATCAACAACATAACTCCGAGCTTCTACTAAGGATTTCTTGTCAAAAACCCAATAAACGATTTCAGCCGGAACCGGTATTCGACCAAAGGAAATGAAAGGATTAGAAACCACGTTGGTCTACTAGTCGTATCACTAGACGAACGGGACTGTTAATGTAAATACAATTATGTTGTGTAGTGGCGGCATAACAATACCGACTACTCCAAATCATTTCGTGGGTGTAACAAGAGGCGTCAAAGGGAAATAGAAACAGGTGATGGACAGCAGCATTTTCACGAAAACAACTCAATATATGTAATAATAAAAAAAAACTGTGCTTGCCAACTCGCCTGCTAAAGGCGGCTACTAACTTCCCTACGAAACAATCTATGGAAAAGGTTTGTGTTCAGCATGTGGCCTTTTATCACAATTTATCCTCGAGATATTCAAGAAGAAAAAATGAAACGAACGTACATGCGTAGGTTTGTAAACTCCTACGTACGTATATACACACAAACAGACATCTGTTTGAATACATTGGTATTGGTTTCTGAAATCAGAATTATTTTTATAAAATACTAGCTGGTACCCAGCGCTTTGCTGTCGCAGAAGAAGTAATTGTGGAAATATCGTTTTAAATTCGGAAGAGTTATATTTCTTAATTAGAAATGACAATAGATTCGTTGAACTTGAATGATAAATAACTAACTAATAACTTACAAATAAATTTTTCGGCACGATACGCGTGCCACTTACTGTAAGTTAATTGTACTATGCCTATAACTTTCGTGCAAATGCAAGCAATAACTTGAGAAAATTTTACCCCAGTCTGATGAACGGTATGGCAGTGCATAAAATAGGAATAACTAAAATTATTTTTTATATATTAGACTAGCTGTTCCCCGCACTTCGCGCGCGTGGAAATATGATGGGATTTGATGGGTTTTATTTTTTTAGCACTGAACCCTATTTACTTTTCTGAAATAAAAGTGGTCTTAGTTACTCCTTATAACATTAGCTATCTGCCAGTGAAAGTCCCGTCAAAATTGGTCCAGCCGTTTCGGAGATTAGCCGGAACAAACAAACAGACAGACAGACAGACCGACAGACAGACAAAAATTTTAAAAATTGTGTTTTTGTTATAAGTACCGTATACACTTTCATATGCATTTACTTAAAAGCTGTTATTTTGAAATTACAAACAGACACTTCAATTTTATTTATTTGTATAGATAAGGGTGACAATCCTGTCTGAGAGTGTAAATGAATGCTGGTGGCCATAAACACCTACATCTTTACTCGATAATTATCAAAATGCAGATGCGTACTCACCCCAAAGGACTAACATGAACGAGGCACGTGATCAGTAGAAGGTATCTCGGGTTCTCTATACACACCATACGAAACCCAGTATTATACTTCAATTTCACACCTGTCAAGCTGACCCATTCTTGCTGTAGAAAAAATGCAGCGTGGCTCTACCACGTTTAGAAATTTCTTAAATGTTAGTTGATTTTTAATGATTCAACTAAAAACGCACTTTACATAATATACTTATTATATTCGAGATTTAAAAAAATGCTATATGCTATGCAATCTCACACAAAATCAGTTATTTGTTGTTGTTAGTTTGACGTTATATATAATTTTAACATGTGGATACATATAAAATCATAAAATATATTTATGTATTTTATGAGCAGAAGCTTAAGCTTAGAGAGCTAAACATTACTTCGTGCTTGTAAAGTGAGGCACATGCAAATCGTAAAATTGAGTCAAAATGAATTAATTTTACGATGTGCGAGTTGGGTAAGGTAATGTTTATGTACGAAAGTGTAGAATGCTGTCGTTAAGCACATTCAGAGTTAGAGCTCTGCAGGTGTATTTTTTTATTATTTTTTTATTGTTTTGATGCCAGGTTGATTTGCCCCACCTGTCAAAAGCTTTTGCTCTTCGAGGGCTTACTGACTGGGAATGCAATAAAACATTTAAAAATGTCGACTTTAGATGTCTACTATAAAGAATGAATTAATAAAAATAAAGTAGTTATTTTATATGTTATATAATATTTGATTCCTAACCCTATTTCTTTAAGAAATTTTAGAACGTAATATACTGGCTCAGTCTACTTTACAATAAGTTTGGCATTTTAAAATATACTTGGTTATAAGTGATAGAGCCACACTGCAGCTATATTATGGTTGTAATACGAATGGGTCGGCTCGATCGGAGAAGGACCACACTCTCATAGAATACCAGCGAAAAATAGCGGCTTAATGCTACCATGTGGTGAGTATAGAGAACCGGAGACCTTTTTTACTAGAAACGAGGCATACCATCCTGGTCCTCAGGGGTGACAACGCATTTACATTTAGATTCTTAATCAAGGATAGATGTGAATGTCTATGAGCCACAACATCCATTCTCCATCAGGTGGATTGTTCGGTCGTTGTCACACTTATTCTTCAAAAAAGATACCTATTTTAGAAGGTAATTATGAAACATTTTACGATGTACTGTTAATATTTAACAAATTAATTAAAAGCAATTTTATGTGTGAATTTCCGTTCTTAGGGTAGACTGTCTAGGATACAAATTATTATAACCGCCCGAATTCAGAATGACGGAAGTTTCGCAAAGCAAACAATGTTCTTAAAATTACTTTCTTAACAGTATCAAATTACTTTTTTAATTCACTCTTATTCTTTAAAATTAATTAACTTAAAATATTCAAAATGTATTAAATAATACAAGTAAAAGTCGATTATATTATAATAATAAAGATAAACTAATGGTAAAATAGTTGTTGGGAGCACTAAGCTCGAAGTTGTTGACGAGTATGTTTACCTGGGACAAATAGTCCGACTAGGTAAGTCCAACTTCAACCGAGAGGTCAATCGACGGATTCAACTCGGTTGTGCAGCGTTCGGGAAACTACGACACATCTTCTCGTTAGACATACCTCAAAACCTTAAAACGAAATTGTACAACCAGTGCGTGTTGCCAGTGATGACTTACGGATCTGAGACGTGGTCCTTCACTGCTGGCCGTATGAGGAAGCTCAAGGTCACTCAGCTAGCTATTGAGAGGGCTATGCTTGGAGTTTCTCTGCGTGATAAACTTATATATTAGGATATCCGCAGTAGAACCAGAGTGACCGACATAGCCCAACGGATTAGTAAGCTGAAGTGGCAACGGGCCGGCCATATAACTCGAAGACCGACAGCCGATGGGGAAAAAAGGTTCTCGAGTGGCGGCCTTGTACCGGCATACAAAGTGTAGGGCGTTCCCCTACTAGATGGAGTGACGACCTGGTAAGATATGCAGGAAGTCGATGCACGCAAGTGGCTCAGGACCGTGCTTGGTGGCATTCCTTGAGGGAGGCCTATGTTCAGCCGTGGACTTGTGAAGGGCTGTAATGATGATGATGATGACTGGTAAATCCAATTGTGTAGTGTAGTAGCAGTCATCAAAGTACCCTTTCAAGTCACTTTCATGTCCGGAGGTAAGGTCTCATCATAACTAACAAAACGAGCCCAAACTCGGCACATCTAGTTCTCCTCGTCAAGGAGTTCCAGTCGTAGATCCCGATACACCTTCAGGTCTATAAAGTCCAAGACGTTTAAGTATATTTATATATAAATCCTGCGTGTTTTAGCGATAACATTTGATATTTTCAAAAGGTATCGTGTTTACGCCGCCATCCGGACTTCATCCACAATCCACACCAAGCCACTAAAACCCCTGTTTTATGTAAAAATAGTAAATAATCGATTTAAAAAAAATATAAATAAGTTCAACAATCATTTATCTTTCTGACAATGTGCTTATTATATAATTTATATGTTTAATATGATTGCTAATTACAATTTCATGCGACAAAACTTTGGAATCTTAATTTTTAGGCCCTAGAAGAACATACCTGGGCGCTTCGAGCTTAAGGCATGCAATAACATTTGTAATATGAGTGAAAAAAATGGATCAAAATTTTTTCTAAGTTATTGAGTGTGTTATTGTAATGGTTGTTTATATGAATCTTGGTTTAACTCACGGCTGCAGACTGTTTGACTTCCATGATGTTTTATATAACAACAATAATATATTAATTCATACTTGCCTGCCAGAGGCATCATCCTTGTCACATGATATCGAGTAGTTCGAGTTAATTTTGCTAGCAATCACGAAATTTAATTTTTATTTAAAATGAAGTGCTATTCACAGATGAGTCCAGATTTTGTCTGAAGTCAGATGATGGAAGGATTAAAGTATGGATACGCTCGGGAGGGAGGTATGCTCAGTGCACCGTCATTGGGAAAGAGATATATAGTGGAGAGCAAATTATGATATGGGGAGGCATCAGTATAGAGGCACGTACGGAACTCCGCGTCATTGAGCATTGGTTACAAACAGCGGCAGGATATGTAACTGAGATTTTGGAAGAAATTCTAGTGCCATTTGCCCGTTTTATAAGAAACAGATATGTTTTCATGCACGCTCCCATACTGTGGCCGTAATCGTCGAATACATTTCATAAACCCGTAGAGTGTGTATGGGGTAAGCTTGGAAGACAAATTAAGAAAAGAAAGCCCGCTTCCGCTAATTTACGAGATCTTAAAACGCATTGCAAGAAAAATTGAACGCAATCTCTTAAGCTTTGTTTAATAACTTCATAAGGAGTGTACAGGCCCCTAGCTGCCCTGAAAAAGGTCGGTTAGGCGGTAGGTAGGTGCATGTAAGTAGTGTGTTAGAAGGTGGGTAAGTGTGACCTGACCTAACTGAGGTGATCGGGCAGCGGACTGGTCCGATGCTGCCCCACAATGTGGTATCACTCTAGCGGACGTCACCAATTGACAACTTCTTTCTTCATTTAACTATTTCAGTTTATCAACTTTATTGTACACATAATTAACTTCAAAGTCAACCAATTCAACGTTAATCGAAATCAAACACAAGCCTCTTGTCACGAAACGTACAACTTAAACAAACTAATTCGAGGCGGTCTACACGAAACCCAAATTCAATAGTCAATTAAACGCGCGTAAATACTCAAATTCTAGACCACAAAAACGCGCGAAACCGATGCAGCGGTCACAATAAAATATGCTTATCGAAAGCACCGCTGCTGGCAAGCTACTGTTGCTAGCCCACGAGGCCGAACGCCGGGAAGTGTCATACCGTCCCCCCACCCCCCCGGCGGCGCGCAAGTCACCTCACACCATCGGGCGATGCGCTTAGTCAAACGCGATTGGATGGCGTTTCAAAGGCCCATGTTTGGGCTTTCCTTAAGCATTTATAAAAAAAAAATAAGTACGAAAATGTTTCTTTCCTGTAAAATTTTGTCTTATTTTCGTAATTTGGTTAGTTATCGTCGTTTGTTTTCTCGACAATTTTTAATTAATGAATAATAAGCAAAATGCAAATTAATAAACTTAACTGTCACAAATATCCATGATATTTTGTTTTATACATACGTATCTTGCGTTCTTCTAAATTTGTTCATGAGTGTACTTCTGGGATTGTCCATAATAAATTTTGAAAAAATGGTGGAAAAAAAAACAGCGGTGAAGTTTTCAATATAAATTTAAGTGTAAAGTCTATTTAGACGACATTCAATTTTTTTTATTTAGTGATCATTAGCATTAAATAATTTTCATATCATAGCTTCTGAAGTCAGGGCTTTAATTCCTGACTTTTGAAGCTGTTATGTAGAAATTATTTTGGGTTTTTTTTGAGTGAATGAATTATTAAGAGTCAGAATGTGTCAAATAAGGCACGTATGACAATTCATAATGCTATGTTAGTCCCTACTTTAATGTATGGTAATAAAGTTGGGTCTGGCAGAAGAAGCATGAGAGTAGAATAAATGCTGTAGAAATGCGGTCATTAAGGCGTATGCTAGGGCTGAATCTGAATGACAGGGTGAGAAGTAGTGTAATAAGAGAAAAGTGTGGTTTGCAATATGACGTTGTGACCAGGATTAAGAAAGGAATGTTTTGGTGGTTTGGTCATGTAGAAAGAATGAACGAGGAAACAATGACAAAGCAAATTTATGTTGCAGAAGTAAACGGCAGAGTTAGGAAGGGACGCCCTAGACGAAGGTTTATCGATCAAATCGGCAATACATTGAAAATGGGCCAGATTAGAAGTACCCTTAACCGACAAGCGTGTATGCGTAGATACTCGTATATGGGTGTAAAGGAAGCGAGAGAGGTGTGTCAGGTACGCGCCAAATGGAAGTCCGTAGGTACTCTCTGCCTACCCCTCTGGGTGACAGGCGAGTGTTTGTATTGCATTGTATTGTATTGTATTTTTTTTTGAAATCCGTCTTTCCTTTTTTAATCTGAACATAAAATGAAACAAAAACATATATACAAACAATATAATATAAATATAATATCAAATTTAAATCAATATTAAAGTCTAGTAATATTGGACGCTCCAAGAACGTGAGAAGAATTTGACATTCTTTCCCAAAGAAAACTGTCAGGTGAGGTAATTGAATAAATCGTTAAGGGACTTTGATTCAAAGCAAAATTAAAACATAAATAACTAATTTATTCATAAAAAATAAAGTTAAATTTCGTATTTTTGACTTTTTGATTAAACTAAAGTGACAAAAAAACATACAACCTTCCTTACCAACTTCAAACAAAAAAGGCTTCAGATGCGTTAACACCTCTAAGGAGTAAGATGGAATGCCTCACAGTCTATAAATAACTTATGGCTTAAGGGATATTGAGGAGTAAAACGGGGAGTTGATAACTTTTTCCAAACATTGTATGGCATTAATTAAAAGTGTGTGTCGTGTGGTAGAAGAGGCCATGACTAGACTTCAACAGGCTGATGAAGAAGAGGAAAATCTATTAAACTCTTTAAAACATTTTTTTAAATATGTTAATGGTTATTTTGGGTTTAAATTTATTTTAAAATTATTCATGAGTAAATAATTCAAAACTACTAACCCCCACCGTATCTCCACGGTATTGGATTCGAGCAATTATTTTGCATAGCTGCACTGGTCCCATTTTAATTTTTTATTATTGGTATAAAAAATAATTAGAAGTTTTTCTTTTCAATAAACTGTGGGCTGAGGATTCGGCGGCTTGGAATGTAAACACCAGCATGCTTAGAAATAAGTATAACTGTATGAGCACATTGGCAGATTTGGTGAGAAATTAGTTCGCCTTCCTTCGGTGACCCGTGCATTCTAGTCTCTCGCCAAGGCTGTTCAAGGGGATTTCTGTAAGCCATACACTACCATCTCTGCAAAAGAAGGACGACTCACTGGCCCACGCCGCAAAAGAGAAAGCTGACCTTTTAGGCTGCGATTTTGCATCCAACTCGACTCTCGATGACAGGGGGAATAAACCGCCGACCATTCAGCAGTGTGAGTGCTCTATACCCGATGTGCGACTCACACAATGCTCAGTACGCAAAGCTCTCCTCTTCCTGGATATATACAAGTCGAGTGGGCCTGATGGAATCCCGCCAATTGTGCTGAGGACGTATACTCCAGAATTAGCACCAGTTCTAACGCATCTTTTCCGGTACTCCTACTCCCTAGGCATTGTCCCGGATTCATAGAAGATAGCTTTCGTGCACCCGATCCCTAAAAAAGGTAATCGCTTGGATCCGTCCAACTACAGGCCTATCGCCATCACCTCCTTGTTCTCGAAAATAATGGATTCCATTATAAACTGCTCATACGGTACTTTGAAGAGCACCAGCTGATTAGCGACCGCCAGTACGGTTTCCATCGGGGTCACTCAACTTATGATCTTCTTGTTAACCTAACACATAGATGAGCGCAGGCGGTCGAGTCCAAGGGAGAGGCATAGGCCGTTAGTTTGGACATAGCAAAGGCCTTCGATCGGGTCTAGCACAAAGAACATCTTTCAAAACTTCCTTCCTATGGGCTTCCCGAGTAATTGTGCAATTGGATCACCAGTTTTCTGGCTGATTGGAGCATCAAAGTTGTAGTAGACGGTGCATGTTCCGATTACAAGCCTATTAACGCTGGTGTTACACAAAGCTGCGTGGTATCACCAACGCTGTGTCTTCGCATGTCAATGATATGTTGCAAGCAGGTAACATTCATTGTTATGCGGATGATAGCACTGGTGATGCTCTATACACCTTCATGCCAATGTTTCTCGGGAAAACGTCGCCGAGTACCGGAACAATCTTGTGTCTGAAGTCGAGTCTTTTCTGAACGAAGTCTCGGATTGGAGGCGACTAAATATAGTCCAGTTTAATCCTCAGAAGACACACGTTTGTCCGTTTATCGCTAAAAAGAATCCCTTAGTCGTATCTCCTCAGTTTCAAGGCACTCCCCTTCTTAACTCAGCCAGTATCGGAATCCTCTGCGTCGACATATCGAGTAACGTGTAGTTTCGTGGTCACTTGGAAGATAAGACCAAATTGGCCTCTAAAGACTGGCATGCTCAGCAGAGCGGGACGGTGTTTCATGCCGGCACACCGCCTGATACTTTACAAGGCGCAGGTTCGGCCTCACATGGAATACTGATTCCATCTCTGGGCTGGGGCTCCCCAGTGTCAGTTACTTCCACTTGACTGCATCCAACGCAGAGCGGCTCGAATCGTCGACGACTGACTCCTTTCCGATCGACTCGATTCACTGCCACTTAGTTTATCGCATCTACCACGGAGAGTGCTGTGAGGAATTGTTCGGACTAATTCCAGCCGTTCAATTTTATCATCACACATCGCGACAAAACTCATGATACCATCCATACCATCTGGATGATTGGCGGTCCACCACTGTGCGATTTAGAAGATTTTTTTATTCCCCGCATAACTTCCTTGTGGAATCGATTTTTTCGGACCGATACGACTTAGAAATCTTCAAGAAAAGAGCCTCCTCCTTTTTAAAAGGCCGGAAACGCATCTGCAATTCCCTTGGTGTTGTAGTTGTTCATGAGCGGGGGTAGTCACTTACCATCAGGTGAGTTGCATGCTCGTTTGCCCCCTCTCCTATAAAAAATCACAAGTAATTAATGCACATGTAAAATTATAAATATATAAAATTAAATTAAATTAATAAATGACGATTCAACCTTGACCTTACACGCTCTTGGTAGATAGTAAAGTCGTTATTCTTACAGTTTTAGTAGTTTGTATTACCATGGTAAAGAAAATCTTTACTAAATCCCGCAAAAGCACTGGATACTATAACTTTAGTTATACCAGGATTTAAGGTGTTTACTAAGAAAATCGTTTCCTCGATTTTATCGTCTTGACATCCTTTAAGGACTCCTGAATATACTCTATACATTCATCCACCATTACCACTGATTATTTTAAAGAATTTTTCATTCATCATCTTCATCACCATTACAGCCCTTCACAAGTCCACTGCTGAACATAGACCTTCCCCAAGGAATGCCACAAAGAATGATCCTGAGCCACCTGCATCCAATGAGTTCCTGCACGTCTTACCAGGTCGTCACTCCATCTAGTGTTGAATCCGTCGATTGACCTTTCGGTCGAAGTTTTTCATTCATCCATTTTTTATTGATGTCATAAAGAAAGAGCCATGGTAGCACAGGGGCTAAGTGCTCGCTGTAAAATTCACAGTACGCGAGCTACCCGGTTTTGATCTCCGTGCCTAGCTGTGGGACGTATATAGTCTGTAACTTAAATAACTATAAATGTTTGACTAGATATAGGTATTTCTTATCCATATATAATTTAAAATACATAGCGAATGTGTTATCTTATTGTTTATATATTAACTTAGCCAAGGTCTTGGCTACACAGACATCTGCTTCTACTGATTCTGTCTAATGACTAAATATTTTCTGTTACTGTTTCTGTTTCTCTAAGCGCTTGCTGTAAAATTCACAGTACGCGAGCAACCCAATTTCAATCCCCGTGCCCAGCAGTGGAACGTATATAGTCTGTAACTTAAATAACTTTACTATAAGTACTTTAACAGATGACTTAGCTTAACTATGAGCTCTTTCCTTTACTTCGTCAGCCTGGTAACTACTCTAAAATACGAGTAGATCCCTTATGTACCTGCAAATCCTCTCTTCCAAGAGAGGATTTGCCTTAATCATCGTCTTGGTAGGCGGATTCACTATCACAGTACCTGCAGTCTCACATGTTTCACGCTGCTCGTTGCTGCCCGTTATTGGTCTAGGTATTTTACTTCTGGCATAAACTAGATGGTTGTAGTACCATTAATTGTAAGCCATAAGATTTTTCTGGCATGTCCCATAATCGTCTCTTACGAGCGAAATGTGGTGATGGATTTTTTTTATAGGCTAGAGTGACAAACGAGCACAGAGTCAGCCTGATGGTAAGTGGTTGCTGTAACCCATAGACCTCCACATCTATCATCAATAAAGAATCGTGAGGACTAAAATGGATTGCATCTTTTCCAGTAAAAAGGGTCTCCGGTTCTCTATTGTCACCATACGAAACACAGCAGTGTCAAGCTGCCATTTTTAGCTGTTATTCTGTGAGAGCGTGGTCCTTCCTCCTTCAAGCCGAACCATTCGTGCTACAACTATACTACTAATATAGCTGCAGCATTGAGACGTGGTCTACCACAGTTCTCTTAAACCATTGCCACCACTCGACAACGTTAAGTACAATATTATGAGCACTTATAACGAATCTTATTTTTACACTTTAATTTTTAGGGTTCCTACGGAACAAGGAACCCTCATAGTTTCGCCAAGTCTGTCTGTCCGTCCGTCTGCGGTTTTGCTCAGAGATCCTAGGTGCTACAAATCTGTAATTTGGCATAGTTATAGATAATGCCGAACCCAGAATATTTTCGTAGCATAAGCATAACTACTGCGCGAATATAATTGGAAATGGCAAGTCAACCTAAACGCTCCAAAACCGTCGTAGTCCACGAGTTCCTGAACTTTTTTCATCAAAAGTTGGACTTCATGGACTAGGTGTCTCTGGAACAGATACTGATGACAAGCTTTACCGAGGACGAGATCATCCAAGCGAAGAAGGTGTTAGCATATTAAGCCATGCCCCAAATCCGTCTTATCACACGTCAAAGGGATGGACGCGGTAAGAAAGACCTGCAAGACATCTTCAGACTATTCAATGAGACCGACCTTGATGACATCCCTACTTTCGTCGTGTTTGATTCTTTTAGATTGTTTGCTGAATTCAAAAGGGTTAAAATTAATGTAAAAGTTGACCAAAGAACCCGGACGGAGTAACGGCAGAAAATGTATGGACTACAGAAATGTTGGTGCGAGAAGAACTACGAATGACATACACCGAGATCGAAAATATTGTATACGTATAATAAAGTCAAAAGGAAATATATCATAGCTAGGTAGAGTTAAGAAATGAATGAGTTATAGTCGACCAACATATAAACACACTTGGATTAGTAAAAATTTCTTTACAATTCCATATGAAATAACCTAAAACTAGCTGCATTAATAACTTTGTAATATTATTGTAAAATGTTAAAAATTAACATTTTACGAAGAAAACGACTTATATGCATTACTACTGTTAGCTTTACTTTTCCATTTGCGGGATAGATAGGTTATTATTAACAAAATTGAAAAGTTTTTTTAATCTCTTTTGAATACCACTCCCTATATAGCGGATTTGAAAATACGAGTAAGTCATTGTCATCAATCATTCAGTAGTGGTCAAACCGCGAACACATTTATTATTCTCAATATCAAGGAAGCCCACGTATTGTGACGGGCAAATACGGGTACGTACCTTTACTTTGTGCGTGTCCTGACACGCACTTGGCCAGTTTTTATTTTGTATAGTAACCCCAATAATTTATGCTATATTGCACTTATGAAAAAAGCTTATCATACCATTACAACCTTCAAAAATCACTCAGAAATTTCTACATTGTCCCCTATAATATCCCCCAAATGTGCCATACGTGGTTAACAACTGCAGTTTTGTATTATTTTGAGTTATCAGGAAGATGCTGTTGCCCATCTCCTGTTTCGTTTGTAGCGGCGCTGTTGTCGCACCACAAGCAAAAATACATCAAAGCCTAAATTACTCTATCAAATTACCGAAGTTAAAAGCAGTACATTATATACAATAGCTACGAACTACCACTCGGTGCATTGGCCGCTCCCCGAGCCGAATAATTTGCCCGGTGGGAGATGTCCCTTTTCTTACCACGGCCACATGTTTTCCCATGTCACATACGACATCCAAGGAAAGAAATGGAGAAGTGGATATTTTTACATCACCACCCATAAAATAAACCTCATCATCCATCATCACTACAGTCCTTCACAAGTCCACTGCTGAACATAGGCTTCTCCAAGAAATGCCACAAAACACGGTCTTGAACCACCTGTAGTCATCGACTTCCTGCATCTCTTAGCAGGTCGTTACTATATCTAGTGGGGGTCAATCTTTACATTTCATCTACCGGTACGAGGCTGCAACTTGAGAAGTTTTTCTCCCTCGGTTGTCGTTTATTGTAGCTGGCTCATGCCTCTTCAAATTATTAATGCTTTGGGCTATGTCAGTAATTCTGGTTCTTCTGCAAATATCCTCATTTCTCAGTTGCTCGTGCAGAGAAACCCCGAGCATAGCCATTTCCATAACTAGCTGAGTGACCTTGAGCTTCCTCATACGGCCAATAGTGAAGGAACTCGTCTCAGATCCATAAGTCATGGTATTGTGGTATTCGTGGCAGCGAATGTTAGTGTTTCTTCCACTGTATTGATAAGGGTTTCTTATTCTATATACTATATGGTATTGAATCTAATATAGGAACCTAAATAGTGTATATAGTTCTGGGAATGGTTCTTGAAGTTTTTGCCGTAGAATACCCGTGCTAGGTATCATCATTGTAGTCACTCTTTACGCTCTCGTATTAAAAAAATCTATGAAAAGAACTTATCTTAAATTTTCACAAGTACACAATTGAATTATATTTTGGCCCGAAAAGGCGTACGGACTTTGCCTAGCTCTGGAAACAACCCATAACTTAACCGTATCATTAAATAGGGCAGAGTAATTTCTTGAATCGTTTAATAAGGAGCGAAAATTTACGATATCAATTAAATTTAATTTGCAAATAAAATACTAAAGTTCATTGTACTCACAGCTATTTCGCGATTTGAATCGTTATCGTTTATTTAAATAATTATATATCAATGATTATCGCTGGGGGTGCTAAGAATCTCCGGTGGAGGTACGGTTCCCACCTACGGCAACTCGACCTGGCAATTTATAACGCACGCACCCTGAGGATTGACGAGAAGATCCTGGAGGTAGAAGAAGAGATAGGCAAGCTGCACTGGAATACTATAGGATTATCCGAGGTCCAAAGAGAGGGGGAGGACACGGTAATCCTCGAATCCGGCAACTTGTTCTATCACCAGGAGGGCGACCATCTGTCCCAAGCAGGTATCAAATTTATTGTCCACAAGTCTCTCGTTAACAACGTTGTAAATATTGGAAGTGTATCAACGAGGGTTGCGTACCTTATACTCAGAATCACCAAACGGTATTCGCTGAAGGTCATACAGGTTTACGCACCAACCTCGGCACACTCCGATGAGGAGGTGGAGGAAATTTATGAGGATATCTCTAGAGCCATGCATTCCTCCAAAACCCACTATACGGTGTTAATGGGAGACTTCAACGCCAAACTAAGCACAAGAGAGAACTTTCTTCCAGAAGCGGCCCCTTAGGAAGTGGACCTGGTCGAGCCCCGTCGGTTCGACAAAAATGAGATTGACTTCATTATGACGACCAGATGTGACTGTTCAGAGATGTCTCACTGATCGCGAGGGTGAAAACTGGTAGCGATCACCGAACGGCTAGAGAGACTGTCGTGAAGCGACAATTAAAAAACAAAAAAAGAACCTAACCTAGCAACAACAAAACAACAAAAATAGGGCAAAACAAATAATCTATTTAAAATATAAAAAAAAGATGTTTACAGATTTATATAAAAAAAATGATATATGAGGATGAAGATGGGTGACGTGATTTACAATTATTTCTAAAAAAAAGATAATAAAAATGATGAGTATTGAAGCTGAGGCCGAAGATCCAAGTGGTACACCGCTTTTGGTGGTGGTCTTCGCTGCCCACAAATTATACACAGGCTGTGCTGGTGGTAGGCCCACAGCGCCTGGAACGAGCACACACAGCGTAGGTGAAGGCGTGGGCGTGTCTAGGCGACGACTTCAGGTGAATGCAGAGGTTTGCAAGATCCGGCGACTTCAGGCAAGGTGAAGGCGTGGGCGTGTCTAGGCGACGACTTCAGGTGAATGCAGAGGTTTGCAAGATCCGGCGACTTCAGGCAAGACAGAGGCTTGCAGGATCCCAGCGACTTCAGGCAGAACAGAGGCTTACAGGATCCGGTGACTTCAGGCAGGGCAGAGGCTTGCAGGGTCCCGGTGACTTCAGGCAGGACAGAGGCTTGCACGATCCCGGGGCAGTGCGGCCCCGGAATAAGGCCTTTAGGAGATGCTTCGAGTTTGAAAGCTGAAGCGAGACTGAGTTTCTTGACCGATTGTTCGGCTTTTATACCTTTTTAGAGAGAACGGAAAATTATTTAAATTAAAAGCAAATTTTTTGTAAATGGCTAAGAGGAAAGAGTATTTATGTGGAATTATCGAAGTAGAAACAACAGACCGGTAGCGAATTTGAATAAAAATTGCCATGACAACCAGATAAACAACGATGTCAAAACATGTCAAATTTTGGTTTTAGGCTCGTAATAGAGAGACGGCAAGATTTAAGTGAAAAATGAGATATTATTGCTATAGGAAAAAAGGTAGCACACCAGCGCGCACAAAGCCCGAAATTGCAGAGTTACGGAGAACTAAATAAAAGATCGAAAAATGTAGACTCCATCGACACCAAATTAAAAAATGCTGATAGCGTGAAGATACGAAGTAAAAATGATTTGTTATTGTGTTCTTATGGTTTAAAAACGTTACAGGATCCTATGGAAATAAAGGTGATAGAAAATATCCAGTTTTGAGGTAAATGCAGAAAATCAAAACAGAATGGAAAAATGAATTTAAAATAGTGTAAAATGATATGTAAGTAGCATAACACTACATTTTCCCCCGACCCTGGAAAATTTTTGACTCAGCACAAATTTTGATATGTACATTCTAAAATAAACCGTAAAAACACAGCTTTGCAGAAACAGACATCACCAGGCAAAATCAGATAATATACTATCTCTTACATTCATCATCTGCCATTCAGGTAAGGGTGGAGTTCACATTCAATGACTACCACTCTAAAAGTGTGTTTTCGAAAGGACATTCAGGCTTATTTAAGGAGTTGTCATCCGCTCCTGCGTGGAAAAAAAATATTAAGGGAGTAGTCAGCCGCTCCCAAGTGAAGATAAAGATAAAGAAATTAATCTTAAGTAAGCTTTAGTCGCTATGACTTAAGTAAAGATTAAGAACGGCCAGAGCGGTAGGGCTTAAAGCCAGAGATCAGCAACATCACTAACAAGATGTGTCTGAAATAAAAATAAAAAGTGAAGATTAACCAACGAAAATTCGAGGTCCTAAAGCAAGATGTGTTGAAGAACACTGGATCACCAAACAAACAAACAAATTAAAAGAAATAAAAATAATAAGGTGAAAATGATGGTAATATTTATACATATATACAAATTATTGATATTTATACATATATACAATTTGAGACAAGTCATCCTCGATCGGAATTGGAGAAGTCATAATATCTTCAGGGTGAGAATTCGCAACTAAACGCAAAACCTGTTTTTTTTTTAGAAGCAAAACAGTATTAGCTGGTTCCTCACATCTAATCTTCACTTCGTATTCGAGCTCGGCCTTGTTAAGGAATTCGTACTTAATAACCCTTTTCATTGTTATAATTATGTGCAAAGTTAAGTTTAAGAAATAAAAATTTAATTAAAAAATGATACCTCTTTAAGTTATCTAGAATAAAAATATTAAAGTGATGAATGTAAGTGAAGTGTTAAATGTAGGTCTAAATATAATCCAGATAAGTTGAAACACTAGATGAAGTGTTGTTTTAGAATTTGGAAGATATGAAAAGGATGAATAAATAAAGAGTTAAGAAATTAAGAGAGAAAGAGAACTTTTACGTTGGGCGCCAAAATGTCGTGAAGCGACAATTAAAAAACAAAAAAAGAACCTAACCTAGCAACAACAAAACAACAAAAATAGGGCAAAACAAATAATCTATTTAAAATATAAAAAAAAGATGTTTACAGATTTATATAAAAAAATGATGTATGAGGATGAAGATGGGTGCCGTGATTTACAATTATATCTAAAAAAAAAGATAATAAAAGTGATGAATATTGAAGCTGAGGCCGAAAATCCAAGTGGTACACCGCTTTTGGTGGTGGTCTTCGCTGCCCACAAATTATACACAGGCTGTGCTGGTGGTAAGCCCACAACGCCTGGAACGAGCACGCACAGCGTAGGTGAAGGCGTGGGCGTGTCGAGGCGACGACTTCAGGTGAATGCAGAGGTTTGCAAGATCCGGCGACTTCAGGCAAGGTGAAGGCGTGGGCGTGTCTAGGCGACGACTTCAGGTGAATGCAGAGGTTTGCAAGATCCGGCGACTTCAGGCAAGACAGAGGCTTGCAGGATCCCAGCGACTTCAGGCAGGACAGAGGCTTGCAGGATCCGGTGACATCAGGCAGGGCAGAGGCTTGCAGGGTCCCGGTGACTTCAGGCAGGACAGAGGCTTGCAGGATCCCGGATCAGTGCGGCCCCGGGATAAGGCCTTTAGGAGATGCTTCGAGTTTGAAAGCTGAAGCGAGACTGAGTTTCTTGACCGATTGTTCGGCTTTTATACCTTTTTAGAGAGAACGGAAGATTATTTAAATTAAAAGCAAATTTTTTGTAAATGGCTAAGAGGAAAGAGTATTTATGTGGAATTATCGAAGTAGAAACAACAGACCGGTAGCGAATTTGAATTAAAATTGCCATGACAACCAGATAAACAACGATGTCACAACATGTCAAATTTTGGTTTTAGGCTCGTAATAGAGAGACGGCAAGATTTAAGTGAAAAATGAGATATTATTGCTATAGGAAAAAGGTAGCACACCAGCGCGCACAAAGCCCGAAATTGCAGAGTTACGGAGAACTAAATAAAAGATCGAAAAATGTAGACTCCATCGACACCAAATTAAAAAATGCTGATAGCGTGAAGATACGAAGTAAAAATGATTTGTTATTGTGTTCTTATGGTTTAAAAACGTTACAGGATCCTATGGAAATAAAGGTGATACAAAATATCCAGTTTTGAGGTGAATGCAGAAAATCAAAACAGAATGGAAAAATGAATTTAAAATAGTGTAAAATGATATGTAAGTAGCATAACACTACATTTTCCCCCCGACCCTGGAAAATTTTTGACTCAGCACAAATTTTGATATGTACATTCTAAAATAAACCGTAAAAACACAGCTTTGCAGAAACAGACATCACCAGGCAAAATCAGATATACTATCTCTTACATTCATCATCTGCCATTCAGGTAAGGGTGGAGTTCACATTCAATGACTACCACTCTAAAAGTGTGTTTTCGAAAGGACATTCAGGCTTATTTAAGGAGTTGTCATCCGCTCCTGCGTGGAAAAAAAATATTAAGGGAGTAGTCAGCCGCTCCCAAGTGAAGATAAAGATAAAGAAATTAATCTTAAGTAAGCTTTAGTCGCTATGACTTAAGTAAAGATTAAGAACGGCCAGAGCGGTAGGGCTTAAAGCCAGAGATCAGCAACATCACTAACAAGATGTGTCTGAAATAAAAATAAAAAGTGAAGATTAACCAACGAAAATTCGAGGTCCTAAAGCAAGATGTGTTGAAGAACACTGGATCACCAAACAAACAAACAAATTAAAAGAAATAAAAATAATAAGGTGAAAATGATGGTAATATTTATACATATATACAAATTATTGATATTTATACATATATACAATTTGAGACAAGTCATCCTCGATCGGAATTGGAGAAGTCAGAATATCTTCAGGGTGAGAATTCGCAACTAAACGCAAAACCTGTTTTTTTTTAGAAGCAAAACAGTATTAGCTGGTTCCTCACATCTAATCTTCACTTCGTATTCGAGCTCGGCCTTGTTAAGGAATTCGTACTTAATAACCCTTTTCATTGTTATAATTATGTGCAAAGTTAAGTTTAAGAAATAAAAATTTAATTAAAAAATGATACCTCTTTAAGTTATCTAGAATAAAAATATTAAAGTGATGAATGTAAGTGAAGTGTTAAATGTAGGTCTAAATATAATCCAGATAAGTTGAAACACTAGATGAAGTGTTGTTTTAGAATTTGGAAGATATGAAAAGGATGAATAAATAAAGAGTTAAGAAATTAAGAGAGAAAGAGAACTTTTACGTTGGGCGCCAAAATGTCGTGAAGCGACAATTAAAAAACAAAAAAGAACCTAACCTAGCAACAACAAAACAACAAAAATAGGGCAAAACAAATAATCTATTTAAAATATAAAAAAAAGATGTTTACAGATTTATATAAAAAAATGATGTATGAGGATGAAGATGGGTGCCGTGATTTACAAGTATATCTAAAAAAAAAAGATAATAAAAGTGATGAATATTGAAGCTGAGGCCGAAAATCCAAGTGGTACACCGCTTTTGGTGGTGGTCTTCGCTGCCCACAAATTATACACAGGCTGTGCTGGTGGTAAGCCCACAACGCCTGGAACGAGCACGCACAGCGTAGGTGAAGGCGTGGGCGTGTCGAGGCGACGACTTCAGGTGAATGCAGAGGTTTGCAAGATCCGGCGACTTCAGGCAAGGTGAAGGCGTGGGCGTGTCTAGGCGACGACTTCAGGTGAATGCAGAGGTTTGCAAGATCCGGCGACTTCAGGCAAGACAGAGGCTTGCAGGATCCCAGCGACTTCAGGCAGGACAGAGGCTTGCAGGATCCGGTGACATCAGGCAGGGCAGAGGCTTGCAGGGTCCCGGTGACTTCAGGCAGGACAGAGGCTTGCAGGATCCCGGATCAGTGCGGCCCCGGGATAAGGCCTTTAGGAGATGCTTCGAGTTTGAAAGCTGAAGCGAGACTGAGTTTCTTGACCGATTGTTCGGCTTTTATACCTTTTTAGAGAGAACGGAAGATTATTTAAATTAAAAGCAAATTTTTTGTAAATGGCTAAGAGGAAAGAGTATTTATGTGGAATTATCGAAGTAGAAACAACAGACCGGTAGCGAATTTGAATTAAAATTGCCATGACAACCAGATAAACAACGATGTCACAACATGTCAAATTTTGGTTTTAGGCTCGTAATAGAGAGACGGCAAGATTTAAGTGAAAAATGAGATATTATTGCTATAGGAAAAAAGGTAGCACACCAGCGCGCACAAAGCCCCAAAATTGAAGAGTTACGGAGAACTAAATAAAAGATCGAAAAATGTAGACTCCATCGACACCAAATTAAAAAATGCTGATAGCGTGAAGATACGAAGTAAAAATGATTTGTTATTGTGTTCTTATGGTTTAAAAACGTTACCTATACCTAGGATCCTATGGAAATAAAGGTGATACAAAATATCCAGTTTTGAGGTGAATGCAGAAAATCAAAACAGAATGGAAAAATGAATTTAAAATAGTGTAAAATGATATGTAAGTAGCATAACACTACATTTTCCCCCCGACCCTGGAAAATTTTTGACTCAGCACAAATTTTGATATGTACATTCTAAAATAAACCGTAAAAACACAGCTTTGCAGAAACAGACATCACCAGGCAAAATCAGATATACTATCTCTTACATTCATCATCTGCCATTCAGGTAAGGGTGGAGTTCACATTCAATGACTACCACTCTAAAAGTGTGTTTTCGAAAGGACATTCAGGCTTATTTAAGGAGTTGTCATCCGCTCCTGCGTGGAAAAAAAATATTAAGGGAGTAGTCAGCCGCTCCCAAGTGAAGATAAAGATAAAGAAATTAATCTTAAGTAAGCTTTAGTCGCTATGACTTAAGTAAAGATTAAGAACGGCCAGAGCGGTAGGGCTTAAAGCCAGAGATCAGCAACATCACTAACAAGATGTGTCTGAAATAAAAAATAAAAAGTGAAGATTAACCAACGAAAATTCGAGGTCCTAAAGCAAGATGTGTTGAAGAACACTGGATCACCAAACAAACAAACAAATTAAAAGAAATAAAAATAATAAGGTGAAAATGATGGTAATATTTATACATATATACAAATTATTGATATTTATACATATATACAATTTGAGACAAGTCATCCTCGATCGGAATTGGAGAAGTCAGAATATCTTCAGGGTGAGAATTCGCAACTAAACGCAAAACCTGTTTTTTTTTAGAAGCAAAACAGTATTAGCTGGTTCCTCACATCTAATCTTCACTTCGTATTCGAGCTCGGCCTTGTTAAGGAATTCGTACTTAATAACCCTTTTCATTGTTATAATTATGTGCAAAGTTAAGTTTAAGAAATAAAAATTTAATTAAAAAATGATACCTCTTTAAGTTATCTAGAATAAAAATATTAAAGTGATGAATGTAAGTGAAGTGTTAAATGTAGGTCTAAATATAATCCAGATAAGTTGAAACACTAGATGAAGTGTTGTTTTAGAATTTGGAAGATATGAAAAGGATGAATAAATAAAGAGTTAAGAAAATAAGAGAGAAAGAGAACTTTTACGTTGGGCGCCAAAATGTCGTGAAGCGACAATTAAAAAACAAAAAAAGAACCTAACCTAGCAACAACAAAACAACAAAAATAGGGCAAAACAAATAATCTATTTAAAATATAAAAAAAAGATGTTTACAGATTTATATAAAAAAAATGATGTATGAGGATGAAGATGGGTGCCGTGATTTACAATTATATCTAAAAAAAAAGATAATAAAAGTGATGAATATTGAAGCTGAGGCCGAAAATCCAAGTGGTACACCGCTTTTGGTGGTGGTCTTCGCTGCCCACAAATTATACACAGGCTGTGCTGGTGGTAAACCCACAACGCCTGGAACGAGCACGCACAGCGTAGGTGAAGGCGTGGGCGTGTCGAGGCGACGACTTCAGGTGAATGCAGAGGTTTGCAAGATCCGGCGACTTCAGGCAAGGTGAAGGCGTGGGCGTGTCTAGGCGACGACTTCAGGTGAATGCAGAGGTTTGCAAGATCCGGCGACTTCAGGCAAGACAGAGGCTTGCAGGATCCCAGCGACTTCAGGCAGGACAGAGGCTTGCAGGATCCGGTGACATCAGGCAGGGCAGAGGCTTGCAGGGTCCCGGTGACTTCAGGCAGGACAGAGGCTTGCAGGATCCCGGATCAGTGCGGCCCCGGGATAAGGCCTTTAGGAGATGCTTCGAGTTTGAAAGCTGAAGCGAGACTGAGTTTCTTGACCGATTGTTCGGCTTTTATACCTTTTTAGAGAGAACGGAAGATTATTTAAATTAAAAGCAAATTTTTTGTAAATGGCTAAGAGGAAAGAGTATTTATGTGGAATTATCGAAGTAGAAACAACAGACCGGTAGCGAATTTGAATAAAAATTGCCATGACAACCAGATAAACAACGATGTCAAAACATGTCAAATTTTGGTTTTAGGCTCGTAATAGAGAGACGGCAAGATTTAAGTGAAAAATGAGATATTATTGCTATAGGAAAAAAGGTAGCACACCAGCGCGCACAAAGCCCGAAATTGCAGAGTTACGGAGAACTAAATAAAAGATCGAAAAATGTAGACTCCATCGACACCAAATTAAAAAATGCTGATAGCGTGAAGATACGAAGTAAAAATGATTTGTTATTGTGTTCTTATGGTTTAAAAACGTTACAGGATCCTATGGAAATAAAGATGATACAAAATATCCAGTTTTGAGGTGAATGCAGAAAATCAAAACAGAATGGAAAAATGAATTTAAAATAGTGTAAAATGATATGTAAGTAGCATAACACTACAAGACCCTAAACCTAAACGTTAAGTTGGAGAGGTGTCATCTAATGAAGTCAACGCTCCGTCCCCCTCGTGCTCTAATCCAAAGTCCCGAAAGCTTTCAGTTCGAGCTACAAAATCGTTTTCAGTGCCTAGAAGACTGCAATGAAGTGGACGATATGAATGATAAGCTTGTGGAAACTGTCCATGCAGTCGGAGCTAAGTTCTGCAAGACCCGCCGCAGCAGAATACAAAAACTCTCCAATCGCACTCTTAATCTCATGGCTGTTAGACGGGAGATGAAGCTACATTCTTCAACAGATTTGACAGCATACAGGCAACTAAACAGACAGATCTCCAAATGCATGCGGCGGGAGTTACCCAACTTCAATAGAGCTTGTATTGAAGAAGCGATCGAGTGGAACCAAGGCTGAGTCTTTGCCAGAGATATGTCTGCCAGAAAGAGCCAACTGTCAAACCTGAAGACCGAATGTGGCAGCATCGTTTCCGGGTCACCTGAGATTTTGAGTGAGATTGAGAGGTTTTGTAGGCAGATGTTGTGCACGTCATCGTTGGAGCCACACGCAAGTGTGCGTAACGATCTAAGAGCGAGTTTTATCCGATTAACGGCAAGGCCTCAGGAGCGGATGGAATTACAGCGGATCTTCTGAAAGCGGGTGGGAAAACCGGTACTTGAAGTCCTTCAGAAACTCTAAAGTTCCGTCCACCATGGTGGCATCACTCCGGAGGCGTGGAGCAGAAGTGCGGTGGTCATGTTCTTCAAGAAAGGCGATAACGTTCTCTTGAAGAACTACAGACCGATTTTCTTTCTGAGCCGCGTCTATGTGCTGTTTTCGAGAGTCATTACGAATCGTTTCGCACGC
The DNA here is from genome assembly GCA_963668995.1 of Parnassius mnemosyne. Lineage (NCBI taxonomy): Eukaryota > Metazoa > Arthropoda > Insecta > Lepidoptera > Papilionidae > Parnassius > Parnassius mnemosyne. The sequence continues at coordinate 13,166,283 of CAVLGL010000159.1, forward strand.
AGACTTCCAACCTCCCGAACAAACTGGTTACCGAAAAGTTTTTAGTACCATGGACCACATACACACCCTTAGGCAAATTGTACAGAAGACAGAAGAGTACAATCAGCCACTTTGCCTTGCGTATGTGGACTATTCCTATGCCTTTGATTCCGTCGAAATTCGGGTGGTGCTACAGTCCCTTCAGCGGTGCCAGGTTGACAGTCGGTTTATCAAAATGCTGAAGTGTTTGTACCGTAGGCCTACGATGGTTATCTGAGTACAGAACCAGATTACGAAACCTATCCAACTGCAGAGAGGTGTTAGACAGGGTGATTTTATATCCCCGAATTTCTTCACTGCTGCACTGGAAGATTTTTTCAAGGTACTGGATTAGAAAGTATACGGTATTAACATCAATGGCGAGTACATCACTCACTTTTGATTTGCCCACGATATAGTCCTTATGGCAGAATCGCTGAAGGACCTAAGCACTATGCTCAATGACCTCAATAGTGTCTCCTAACGGATAGGTCTTAAGATGAACATGCACAAAACAAAGATAATGTTTAATGTCCATGTCACACCTATGCCGTTAGTTGTTGGGGGCACTAAGCTCGAAGTTGTTGACGAGTATGTTTACCTGGGACAAATAGTCCGACTAGGTAAGTCCAACTTCGACCGAGAGGTCAATCGACGGATTCAATTCGGCTGGGCAGCGTTCGGGAAGCTACGACACATCTTCTCGTCAGACATACCTCAAAACCTTAAAACAAAATTGTACAACCAGTGCGTGCTGCCAGTGATGACCTATGGAACTGAGACGTGGTTCTTCACTTCTGGCCGGATGAGGAAGCTCTAGGTCGCTCAGCGAGCTATGGAGAGGGTTATGCTCGGAGTTTCTCTGCGTGATAAACTTAGAAATGAGGATATCCGCAGTAGAACTAGAGTGACCGACATAGCACCCCCACTAGATGGAGTGACGATCTGGTAAAACATGCAGGAAGTCGATGGATGCAGGTGGCTCAGGCCCGTGCTTAGTGGCATTCTTTGGGGGAGGCCTTTGTTCAGCAGTGGACTTTGAAGGGTTGTAATGATGATGTTGATGATGATGATGATCGCTTATTTGATCGTAATTATCTCTTTATCTGTTTGTGTCTATTGTCAAGTAGAGAAAAGAGAAACAGAGCTTTTTTAGCATTTCTTAAAAAATTTAAGCATTTTTTACAAAAAACAATTTAAAAAATTTAAGCATTTCTTAAACCGACGTAAATTTTTATATTTGTAACTGGTCGATGTACAAAATAAATAAAAAAATAACTACACTGGATTAAATGAGTTACACCATCTTATAAAATTCACACAAAATCTATATGAAGAAAATCTAAAACAATCTCGTTACGTAACAACACTTTGTGTGGCGTTTCACAATGAATATGACAGTAACAATCTTTTTATTGGAAACTTGCCAACATTTAGAGCCAAATTACCCAGGAACTTATGTAGAAACTTTTTTTGGTTACAGAATACAAACACTATCGTACAATAAGCGCCTTGTTCTCGTCTTACATGAAATACAGTTATTGTTGTATCAAAAATAGTATATCTTTATACTAACCTGATTTTGCATAGTTGCTAAGCTTGACAGGCTGTTTGGCAACTACAGTTTTTTAATATTATTCCTAATTCAGTTTCTCTCTGTCCCCTCTTTCGACACTCACGAGAAGAATAGAATACAATAGTTTTTATTCAATATAGATTATACTCGAATGTGTAATTCTTATTGATAGTCATTTTTTACTTTTTCTTTTGGTTCGAAAAAAAAACCTCTGTGGTGGAAAGCACCAGCAAAAAACCCAGCGGGACTTTTTTTTAAAAATAAATTTTACAATATAAATGATTACCAACTATTTACAAAATTTATTTCAGAAACTGCTTGGAAGTGACCACCTCTATTATCAACCATGTATTCATTTATACTATAATAACCTATTTTATACAGTTTCAGCTTAAGAAAACATTTAAACTTGGTAATAGAGAGAGCCTGTACACTTTCCGGAACCTTGTTGTAATAGCCTCAAGAATGAATTACTGACTCTGTGGAGTCGAGAAACTGGTATCACCAGCTTGTGTTTGTTTCTAGTGCTTACAGAATGTATATCACTTTTTTTACTAAAACTATATTTTTTTTTGTTAAAATACATTAAATTTTCGTAAATATACTGAGAGGCCAAAGTTAATATATTTATTTCTTTAAATTTATCTCTCTCTCAAAGAGACTCTCACGGCTTTAGATTGTAAATAGCTCTAATGGCCCTCATCTGTAAAACAAAAATAGTTTCTGAATCAGCCGCATTTCCCCATAGCAAAATCCCATAAGACATTATGCTATGGAAATAACAGAAATAAACTAATTTAGCTGTGGTCCACACTAGTGAGACCTCTAATCGTTTTTACAGCATAGGCTGCAGAACTTAGTCTGCTTGCTAATTTAGATATATGGGGGCCCCACTGAAGCTTTGCGTCGAGAGTGATGCCAAGAAAAACTGTTACATCAGGGCTCAGTTCCTCCCAATTTAAAAACACATTGGTATTCAGATTTATAACATTCTTTGTTGTAACTTTAACACAATTAGTTTTATCTCCGCTTAAATGGAGATTATTAACGTTAAACCAATGCACTGATTTTGATGTAGCATTATTCACTTCGTCACATTTAAATGATTGACGTTTAAGTTTAAAAATCAAGGAAGTATCATCAGCAAATAATACTACATCATGATTATCCCCTACAAGGAAAGGTAACTCATTATCTACTATCTAATAATCCCAATACCCGGTATATTCCTATGAGGCAATCTATGGGGAGGGTCTATTTTTTTTATAGGAGAGGGGCAAACGAACATGCGGCTCACCTGATGATAAGTGACTACCGCCGCCTATGAACAACTGCAACACCAGCGGAATCGCAGATGCGTTGCCGGCCATTTAAAAAGGAATAGGCTCTTTTCTTGAAGGTTCCTAAGTCGTATCGGTCCGGAAAAATCGCTGGTGGTAATTGATTCCACAAAGAAGTTGTGCGAGGGAGAAAACTTCTTCTAAATCGCACAGTGGTGGACCGCTAATCATCCAGATGATATGGATGGTATCGCGAGTTTTGTCGCGATGTGCGATGGTGAAATTGAGCGGCTGGAATTAGTCCGAACAATTCCTCAGAGCACTTCCCGTAGTAGATGCGATAAAATACGCAAAGAGATGCAACATCTCTACGCAGTGCCAGTGAGTCAAGCCGATCGGAAAGAACTCGGTCGTCGACGATTCGAACCGCTCTGATATGTCGCTCTCCACTTCCACTGATATGTCGACGCCGAGGATTCAGATACTGGCTGAGGCAACAAGGGGAGTGCCTTGAAACGGAGGAGATACGACAAAGGCATTCTTTTTAGCGGTAAACGCGCAAACTTGCTTCTTCTGGGGATTGAACTGGACTAGATTTAGTCGCCCCCAGTCTGAGACTTTGTTCAACGATGTCTCGACTTCTGACACAAGCTTTTTCCGGTACTCGGCGACGTTTTCCCGAAAAATATTGGCACGACCGGTGTATAGAGCATCACCAGTGCTGTCGTCTGCATAGCAATGAATGTTACTGGTTTGCAACATATCGTTGATATTGTGACGCCTCATAGTTATTATTAATAAATAATAATTAAATTCAACGTTAAGGCATTTCAAAATGTAATTGAAAATATATTTTAAACAATTAAAATGCGATATTAAGTACATGTAAAGTTCAAATATGTTCATTTGGAATATTGAATATTATAGTATAGTTAACGCATAAATTTTCTCTAAAAATCTCTACATTTATTAAAATTCTGTTTAAAATATTCAAAATGTATTAAATAATATAAATACAAGTCGATTATATCGCAATAATAAAGATAATTAACATTTGTAATATAATTGAAAAAATGGATCCAATTTTTTTTAAGTTGATGAAGGTGTTTTTGTAGTAATCGTAAAATTTCAATGAGGGTTCCCTTGTAAGAGGGGCGTTGCCAGAGACATATACCCAAGGTTGTACATACATATAGGGTGATCGGCTGACTGACTGCTAGTAGTAAGGTTGCACAATGACTAGTCCTATATTAGGGACTTATGATAGTATGTCTTATGATGGAACCAAAGCATTAATATAGAAGATCTCTATGATGCATAAGCATTATGATAGCAGAGTTATGACTTGAAGTCCCATATGAATAAGACAAACAATAGTATGGTCTATGAAATAAAGCAAATATGTGGAAGGTCTCTAATATGTAAAAGCATTATATTGAAAGAAGTGGGACATATATGGGGTGGTTGGGTGACCGACTGCTAATAATATTATTGCACAATGACTAGTCCTATATTAGGGACTTATGACAGTAAGGTCTAACGAACCAAAGCATTAATATAGAAGGTCTCTATGATGCATAAGCATTATGATGGCAGAGTTATGACTTGAAGTCCCATATGAATAAGACATACAATAGTATGGTCTATGAAATAAAGCAAATATGTGGAAGGTCTCAAATATGTAAAAGCATTATATTGAAAGAAATGAGACTTGAAAAAGATTATTATAGTGGCGTGTAGGTTGTTTCACAGCCTCCGAGACCGAGGTAAACTTGGACTCGCTCACCGACGTATCCTAGACATATCATTTTAGTGTCGTTGGTAAGCGGGTTTGTTCTAGCAATACGACTTGCCCGTGGACATCGCACACCCCTACCGTTGTGGGCGGCGTCTTAGAGCATAGCGTTATGATACGTCGGCTATATTTCGGATTAGGGTGAGTGTGTTTGGTAGTACTTTTAAGTGCAGCAAGCATACTCAACTCCATGTCTTAGTGCAATAGCACTATGATACGTGGAGTTTTGGCTACTGACGTCTTAGTACCGTGCTACTACGATACGTTGGTGATATTTTTATGTTAATAACATTATCAATTTTGATACCACAGCCGATAAGGATCATGTGGGTGTGTTGTGAGGGGGCGCCATCCGTATGATAGTTGCATTGATGCTTACTGCTACTTCCAGTATTGCGTCTTGTGATGGATCTGCGGGTGTGCTGCACCTGATTCGACGCATCTTGTGGTTCTGATCGATGGAGATATGCAGGTGGTGATGTCTTCTGGGAATGTATGGCGGACCTTGGGATGGTGTAAACCCGACGATAGTAGTATTGATGCTTGTTGTGTTCTGCAGCATTGCGTCTCTACGATGGTTGTTTGGGGGGTCGCTATTCTCAATGGCGCTCCCTGCGTCTTGGTTTGACTCACAACCTAAGTAGCTTTGCCCAAGTCGGGTCCCTTCATTGCGGGGCTGCAGACTGTCTGCCCTCCATGATGTTTTATATAACAACATAATAATATATCTCTATAAAGTTACCTTTGAAAGATTGAAGGCAACTTGTTGGTGGGTGAGACAAACATGATCGAAAAATGCATATACTTAACGTCAGTGACACAAACCGTTTCTGATGGCGAATTAAGTATTACTAATATCTAATAACTGCCTATTGGCTATATCTGCCATTGTATTGGTAGGTGGAGCATATGTGTCGACCTCATGCGGGTGGTAACTGGAGAATCTGAGGAGGCTCTCAAGGCTGCGGCCGAAAGCCGCGCAACGTGGGACCCCATTTCCTTGAGGTGAGCGGTAGACTCATGACACGTTCTGCGGCCAATTGGCCATGCTGACCATGCAATTGGTGGTGATGCCTTACACTTACATCACTTCTGCAGGAACGGCGGTCTGGCAGGTGGTGACGACGCTCATGGAGGGTTTTTTATGGCCACCCTTCTTCTATGGTACCCTTCAGGGGGAGCGCATTAAAATGATTGGCACTCACCGTGCACGGCGTGTGTGGAGCCGTGTGCCTCCTCCACATTTTTTTAAAAATGTGGGTGAGCGGAGCCCTTGTATCTGGTATTTGATATAAATATTGTGAGCCTTTTCCAAGCGGGAAGGGATTAATTAATAAGGAATTGACAGTTGTGAACCTGATATAAGTGGAATAGGGACAATTTGTTGTTCTTAACTTTTTTGAGCTCTGTCTTCGTTAACGGGGTTCTTTAGCTTATAAGACGCTAACAACAGCTTTCAATTGTTCTCGTGAAAATTCATTCTTCCAAGATACACCTAAAAGAGCTAAGTTACTATGCAAACACAACGTAAATAAGGGTCCTAACTAAGACGATCACGCCATAAATTTATTAAATGGCTTATATTTAAACCTTTAGAAAGATCAATATATGGTTAATATACTGGTCACGTAAATTAGATATATTTATCTAATCAATCTATGGGAAGGGTTCAGCAGTGGATTTTGATAGACTGTTGTGAATACTATGTACATTGAATAAAATTACTTTTAAGTAAACGCTGATGTTTTAAATAAAATTAATAACTTGTTTCATTCATTAAACTCAAGTACACTGCTATCTTTTTAAAATTATGAAAGAGCTTTTCGAGGCGATAATTATCAAATTGAGTTTTTAGAAGAAATGCTAACATTTTTCACGAACTTAAAATATACAAGAAGTGATAGGCAGAAAGACGTTACAAATATCATGAATTTCATTTAAGGATTTCAAATGTCTTTAAAATCTTTTTAAAACTTCATGAAGATTTAAAATCATAAAAAATTTAATTTATATTTGTGAGCCGTTTCAATCAAGATTTTATCGAATACTTCTTTGGCAGTGTCGGACAGGCGGGTGGTAACTGCCAGGAACCAACATGTCATTACGTAGACGCCGGACCTTACACACGTACCTAACGCAAGCTAGTTCGCAATTACCCATTAACGCGATTTTCAAACTTTTTGTTCACCTTGTTAGTGACCTGTTAAAATATGTTCAAATGTACGCATTGTGACGGTGATTTCAGAGATGAGGTAAAGTGTTCTCTTTGCCAAGGAAGGTTTGACTTTCAATGCACTGGATTAACGAAAGCTGGCTACCGTATAAGTACTTGAAACCGACAAAAGGTTAAAAATGACCCAACAAATAACACACTCAAAACAACTAGTGATCTCATAAAGAAACAATCCGAAAGATTAAATCTAGACGTAAAATCTATAAAACCTACGTGTGCCAAACCACCGAAGTTGTATGGGTTACCAAAAATACACAAGCCCAATGCTCCACTACGTCCTATAGTGATCCAAATCGATTCACCAACTTACAAATTGGCTCAACACTTAGCGAATATACTCTCACCGCGCAAGGGACATACAAGAGCACACACAAAGGCTTCCTACCATTTTGTCAGCGAGATTAAAGACCTACATCTGGCATACAATGAAACTATGGTCAGTTTTGATGTGCAGTCTCTGTTCACATGCTTACCTGTTGAAGACTGCATCTCGATTGTTACTAGAAGGCTAGAGCAAAACAACATGCCCGTAGAATATGCAATATTACTTAGACACTGGCTTACATCTGGCTACATATTGTGGAAGGTGGAGTTCTACAAGCAAGTGGATGGAGTGGCGATGAGCTCACCTGTATCTCCCATTGTTGCCGATATATTCATGGAAAACTTTGAGGAGAAAGTTCTGTGTACTTCTCCCGTAAAACCAAGATTCTACAAGCGGTATGTAGACGACATTTTCACAATTCTCCCTTTAGAAAAAGTAACTGCATTTCTAGACCATATTAACTCCTTAAATTCTAAAATTCAGTTCACAATGGAGTTAGAGGCAAACAATTCTTTAGCTTTTCTAGATGTGTTAGTAATTCGTAATCCTGATAACACCTTGAATTAGATTACACTGTGTATAGAAAAAAGACCCATACAGATAGATATTTAAACAGTGATTCTCACCACCATCCTTCACAGTTAGCTACCGTGGGTAAATCTTTGTTTCAGAGAGCACGAGGGATCTGTGACAGTAAACACCTGGCCGCCGAGCTCAAACACGTCAAGCAAGTTTTGCACGACAGTAAGCTTCGGGTCCCGCGCCTACGTCACAGTAAACGAGTGAAGCCGGCCATAGTCGAGCGAGTGCCTGCTGTACTGCCATATGTCATAGGTGTCACTGACAAGATTGGCTACATCTTGAAGTGTGCTTCCATTAAAACATATTTCAAGCCGCCGAAGAAGATTAGTCAGTTTTTACCATCAGTCAAGTGTAATATTCCTCTGGAAGATGCAGCAGTGTACAAGCTTGATTGTGAATGTGGTCTCTCTTATATAGGACAAACTAAAAGATCCATAAAAACCCGCGTTAAAGAACACATAGCTGATGTGAAAAATAGCCGCTCCGGGAAGTCTGCAGTCTGTGAACACGTACAGGATCGCCCCCGTCACTAGATTAGATTTGATAGACCACAAATCCTCGCTAAAGAACACCGATTCCTTCCAAGGATGATTTGCGAGGCTATTGAAATCAAGAAACATCCTAATTTCAATAGAGAAGATGGCTGGGTGCTACCATCTGCTTGGGATCCCATAATTAATAAAATTAAATCTCAACCCAAGCATACAACTGCAAGACTTCATGATACTGTAATTTCATACTGCGTAGATCGGAACAAAAATTAATAATTTTTAATCTGGAGGTAGCCGTGGTTAACTATGATATTGGGACGTCATACACCTCAGTCGCCCCCGTGACCATGGGTGGTGTAAAGTGCTTGAAACGTTGGGAATGTAAAATAAGTTAATATACGCGATAAAATCCGTAAAATTAGTTTTATTTAAATTCATTCTATAGTATTCGATGGAGTTATAATTCCTTACTTTCACAATGACAAAAATCTTGGTATTTATATTGATATTTCCTTAAATTGGATACGCCAACTGAATGAGGTAAGTAAGAAAACTTTTGTCGCTCTTTGTTCACTGCGTCGCCTTCGATCATTTCTTCCCATTCATACAAAAATTATGCTCGCACAGTCTCTTCTCCTTCCGATTCTGGACTATGCTAACGCAAGCTATGTAGACATAACTGAGGACCAGCTAAATAAGCTTGAGATACTTCAAAATACTAGTATACGGTTCATATTTGGATTGCGCAAATTTAACCGTATTTCCCAATTTCGCTCACGTCTCACGAGTAGTTACCTATCCGATTTCTCCGGAACATGCATATTCTTTCTTTTCTGTACTGTGTATTATTTCATCCTTCTACTTTTCCCTATCTAAATGAGAAGTTCAATTTTGTGGGGCTTCCGGGGGAAACTTTACGTTTTTCAAGAAAATTCGTTTTAAGGGTGCCAACTCACAATATATCAAAGCTTTTACAAAAATTTACTTCGCAAATATCCGCGTTATAAAATAAAATGATGTGTCTTACCTAGTATGAAGAAGCACCTCCCGCCCTCCCTCAATTGCGTGCACTATCCCCGTCACCACTAATCCCAGCACCGCTACTCCCAACACCACTACACTAGGCAAGACACACCACTGACGATAATACGACACGTGTTTCGCCTCTACACGAGGCATCCTCAGGTGATATAGACTCTACGGTGGCTAACCGCTAAGTGAGCGGCGAGCCAAAACAAGTGCCTTTTATACAAACCGATGATGCAACCGCTCTCTACCGAAGCGAGCGACTGCGTCATGCGATAAAACATGCGACCAATCACCGCTAGACTTACGCAGCCGTTTGTAAAATTAAAAACAAACCGCCGCGCAACGCCCACATTATTAGAGAGCAGGCTTGAAGATATTTAAGAGAGGTGAGTTAGTAACATTTGTTTGTTCATTCAGCAATGCAACGGTATTATTATTACTTTTTAATATCTCTAACTGTTCCAGCACACACAGCCGCAGCCCTTTATTACACGTATGTAAGACTTTAAAGGAGTGGTCGTTGGCTAGGTTGTGTCCAGTGTCCAAAAGATGTTTGGCAAAATGGGATTTATCGGGATTGCAATTCCTGTACGCGGCTAAATGCTCTTTATAACGTGTCTCGAAATTGCGACCAGTCTGACCCACGTAAACGGCGTGGCATTCGTCACAAACAAGTTTGTAAACACCTGACTTTTGACGAATATCCAACTTATCTTTACTATTACAGATATTTCTAAGAGAATTGTTTGTTTTGAACGCCACATGAACGCCGTTTTGTCGAAGAGTATTAGCTACTTTTTCAGATATGGGGCCTAAGTAGGTCAAACTGCTCACATATCGATGAACACTTTGAGGTTGAACCGCGTACAGAGAGTTGCGAATAACATGCTTTTGTTTCTTTTTAATTAAATTGTTAATGAGATTTTTTGAAAAACCGTTAGAGACCGCTATTTGATAAATTATATTAAGTTCTTTTAAATAATTTTCTTTACTTAATGGGACAGTGAACAAACGGTTAATGTAACAATAAAAAGCGGCTACTTTATGTTGCCATGGATGACATGATGACGCGGGAATGACCGTGTCGGTGTGAGTTGGCTTACGATAAATTTGGAACATCCAAAATATTGTTCTGTTGTATGTCAAAAAACTGTTCCTTCCACAATAGGTAGCCAGATGTAAGGCAATGTCTGAGTAATACTGCATATTCTGCTGGCATGTTGTTTTCCTCTAGTTTCCTAGTTATAATTGAGATGCAGTCTTCAACAGGTAGGCATGTAAATAGAGACTGAACATCAAAACTGACCATAGTTTCATTGTCAGTAAGACATAGGTCTTTTATCTCACTGACAAAATGGTATGAATCCTTAGTGTGTGCTCTTGTATGTCCTCTGAGTGGTGATAGTACTTTTGCTAAGTGTTGAGCCAATCTGTAAGTTGGCGAATCGATCTGACTCACTATTGGACGTAATGGAGCGTTCGGTTTGTGTATTTTTGGTAACCCATACAACTTCGGCGGTTTGGCACACGTAGGTATTATCGAATTTACGTCTAGATTCAGTTTCTCGGAGTATTTCTTTATTAGATCGCTAGTTGTTTTAAACATATTAGTTGTAGGATCTGTTTTGACCTTTACGTACGTACTTTCATCCGATAAAAGTTGTTGTATTTTAAAATTGTAATCCGACGTATCCATTATAACCGTAGCATTACCTTTATCTGCGCGGAGAATCGTAAGATTTGGTCTGTTGCGTAAGTTTTTCAATGCAGTAAATTCATCTTTGGGAAGATTTAATTTTGGCGCTGAGCTTCAACGTAACAAGGACGAAATGTCTTGACGTATAGCCTCTAAATCTTCTTTACCAAAAAACTGAAGGTACTCCGGGTTAACTTTGACATCGGGACGTCAATCACCTCAGTCCCCCGTGACCACGGTTGCTGGAAAGCAACCGAAACGTCGGGAATATAAAATAAGTTAATTAAACGCGATAAAATCCGTAAAAATAGTTTTATTAAATCTTTTACTGTCCAGTCTATTAAGCTCTGAAATGAAACCTTTGCACATACGTGAGGCACAAGCTATTGTTATCTTTAAGCGACTATTTAAAGAGTATTACTTGTCTCAATCGTTCGGACATCGTTAGGACAAATTATGTGAGTATGTATTATGTCTATCAGCATTATATTATTGTTTGAGGAATTTTGTAATTTATATATGTATTTTTGGGCAGATATGTAAGTTGGTTTATATATATGTTTTACTTTATCTTTTATTATGTATTAGTAATTTATATTATTTATATCTTATTGTGTTGCATTTGTTATCTATATATCGCATGTATTAATATTATATGTTGTATATTTATATTGCACCACTTACCACCTACCTTTTCATTGTTATATTCCTTTACACATCATTTGTTTATTTGTTCGTGATGTACAATAAAAAATATTTCGAAGGCATGTGAAATTTGCCAACACGCATTGAAGCAGCGCAGTAGACACTTCATTGCCCTTAAACCCTCTCAAAAGTGAGACTAGGCTTATGCCCAGGAATGGGACGTATATAGGCTGTAATTTGACTTTAATTAACTTTTACGAATTTACGCAGAACGAGCTTACAGTATCATAGAATCTTACAGTGATATGCTTGAGTTTGTATTTTATTTAATTAACTATAGTATCCCAAGCAGATGGCAACAGCTAGCCATCTTCATTATTTTATTTAATAAACCTAGAATTAAAAACAAGTAAGACTAAGTCAAATAACACAACAACTAATTTAAGTAAAACTACGTTAAGTAAGTGCCGCAGCTATAACGTTGTAACTGCATGTTTGGCAAATTTTTCTTTGGCGTACGAGTGACCCTTAGCTTAGCACAGTTCTGCCTGCACAATTATGTACGTAAATGTTATATTTGCATCAAAATCTTGAAATATAACCGTAAAATATAAAAAACCTTCCTATGATCAAAATAATAAATATAAATATAGTTGTAAATAAACAATAAATAAAATACGTTGATTCTTTACGTGTTCCTTAAAATGTTATTGTTCTTGTAGAAATGTAGTTAAGATAAGTCCCGTCACGCCCCTATTCAATTTGACCTGATCCTTTCCTTTCGAACGAATGTCAAAGTCTTCTCACGTTCTGTAAAACTATTATCATTTCCATCATAGTATCAGATTCCATTTCACAATGTAAAAGCTAAATTTCAAGATGTTATAAATGTTTTCTTACGTTTTGTGTAAATAAAGTTGGCAAAACGAGAACTTATTTACTAGCTGTGCCCGCGGCGTAGCTCGCTAATATAGGTTTTACTTAAAGAATTCGACGTTTAGGGTAAGAGAATATTAAACGATTTATATCATTACTGTATGAATAAGTGGTAACAAAATAAATCGATATGCTCAAAGTTCTAAGTCGTTTATGATAGAGCTTCTGTGTAAACGACGATAGAAGTAGACTTAGCCGGGGCGTACAGAAAAAGGTTATGGGGACTACTAACGCGGGAAAAAGCAACATAGAGTTGGCCATGTGCAAAACAATCAGTACTGAGGTCCACTCCTGCAACGCGTAAAGTTTGACCTTGCGCTTTATTTACGATCGTCGCATAACACAAAATAGGGATGTTAGATGATCATCGATGTTAAAAATTAAAACTTCGATGTTTTAACATCGATGTTGACATATGTCAAACATCGAAACATCGACGTCAATGAACCCATAATCGATAATTGGGAACTTGCAAATAATGCGAACTCGCGAAATCAATATCAACTAAATCTTGCATCTGCTCTGTAGATTAAAAATTTTGAATAATTCAGAATTTCTGAACTCATCGTTAACCTAAAAAAATGTCAGTATGGTGAGTCAAACTTAATTGTCAAGTGTCTCCTGTAATGTCACAATGGTCACTGCTTTCGCTTTATTTTGTAGTGTCGTTGTCGGTTGTCGCATAATAACTATTCTACGTAAATTAATATTCAAGTTAATTGTTACTTTTCCCTTGCTGTGTATACCCACATAATTTTGAAACAATGTGTAAGTATCTACACATATACAAAAACCATCGATAATGGTCAACATCGATGTTTTGAGTAGCCTAAACATCGAACATCGATCTTGAGCTATCGATGCCAACATCGATGTCATCATCGATGTTATTATCCCGATCGTAAAACTGAAGCCTGAGCCGTAGTAGCTCAGATGGTTAGCGCTCGCTGTAAGCTTCACAGTACTCGAGCAACCCGGGTTCGATCCCCGCCGGCACCAATGAAATTGTTAATTGCAATTTTAAGTGCTTATTTACCACGTGCTCGGCGGTGAAGGAAAACATCGTGAGGAAACCTGCATGTCTGAGAATTAAAAAAAAAATATTTCGATGACATGTGAAGTTCGCCAACACGTATTGGGGCAGTGCGGTGGACATTTCCTTGCCCTAAAACCCTCTCAGAAATGAGAGGAGGCCTGTGCCCAGCTGTGGGACGTAAATAGGCTGCAATGCAACTTTACTTTACTTTACTTAAAACTGAAAGGAAAGTTATTTGGTATTAGTGGGATTCTGGGTATAAAACAATATCACTATCACGACATTTATTGCAATTTTGCTACTTTTAGTCGAGTTTTGTTGAATAATTGAATTGAATATTTCAATATCTCTTTTTTCTTGTTTCTGTTCCTGATGATTTTTGTGATGTGTTGTTAGCCTACACGGCTCTTAAAGGCAGGCATAGATTACTGTATATATACCTTATAGGCTTGCAACTTTGTCAGACGTGATATGGACATAAATTATCTCATGAGTCTCAAGACGATGCACCTGCGAAAAATCTTAACACTGCAATTCAGAAAAGGTAGTAATATGTAAAACGCCATCTATTACGTTCTTTGTAAGAAAACATCCTTTTTAAATTTAAGGAAAACAAATTTTTTACTGTGTTTTAAGTACTATAATAGAACGATACGAAATATATTATAATAGAACGTTTTTTTTTTACACACGAATCTTTTTATTACTATTTCTGAGATTTTGTGGCGCCATTAAACAAATTCGAACCTACATTTCAAAATAATAATCATAACTTTCGATAGAATTAACCAATTTCAATAAAACAAAGATTAAATGAACTTGATAATACGCTTTATGATTTTCTTAAGGATTTCATTGAAAAAAAGATGTTTACTCAAAACGTCATGCGTCCATAAACAAACAGACAGACCGTCAGATAGTACAATTCTAAAAATTATAAAAATGTACTTATTTAATGATTTACAGTCCCCATAATGATTTTAGTCACAAATTAATATATTATACAATATTCAGAAACAGACACAACATGTTATTACCATTTTTATTATATGTATAGATTTAAAGAGAGATGGCGCTGTTAACATCAATTCTAATTATAAGAGATTAATTGACACGATTGATACAATAAAAAACATAAAAGAACTTATAAATCAGTGCCTGCATAGTAAGCAAAAAAGAAAGTTTGATCCTCGCCGAAAAACGAAATTAATAAAAAATAAATGAGATTGTCAACACGCAGTAGGGCAGCGTGTCGTTAATATAAAGGTTAGAAGCAAATATGAAACTCATCTACAGGAAAAAATTTTAATCTGTCTTTTTGTATCACATTTGTGCCACACCATCTATCGATGAAATTGGTTAACTATTGTACTTTAATTTAGTTTAGATAATAAGGTTAATATATTTTGTATATATTTATTACGGTCTTTATGTAATTAGTAAAAAAAATGTTTACTGCGTTTTAGATATAATAATATCATTATAGAACATTATTTTACATCATTTAATTATAATTTATAATATGATATTTATTTTAAAATGTACTTGATGACTCATCCAACGCCACTATTGAACAAATTCGTACCTATACTTAGTACCCATACTTCAGAATATTTGTCATAACTTTTGACGGAATTAACCAATTTTAATGAAACAAAGACTAAATGTAACCTGAATATACACTTAATAATTTCCTTAACTATTCTTATGATATAAATTAGTACTTTATACGTGATACGTTAACAAACAAACAGACAGACAGACAGACAGACAGAAAAATCTAAAAATGGTAGAAATGTATTTAATTACTTATTTTTAGTACCTCTCAATCACTTTTATTACAAAAATATAAAATGTACAGACATCTGCTATTTACATTTTTATTATATGTATAGATTTACACTTAATTGTATAAAACACTTTTATAAATAGGATTACATAGGGTGGAATAAGTAGCTTTTGACAATCTCTCCTAGTTATAAGATACATATGTTTATAAATTTTAATAGTAAGTACTAGTATATTTTGTTTTTATACTTATACTTATTGACTTACAATATTTTAATAGCATTTGTACAAGCCGAGAGCCGTGGTAGTTCAGATGGTTAGCGCTTGCTGTAAGCTTCACAGTACTCGAGCAACCCGGGTTCGATCCCCGCCGGCACCATGAAATTGTTAATTGCAATTTTAAGTGCTGATTTACCACGTGCTCGGCGAGGAAGGAAAACATCGTGAGGAAACCTGCATGTCTGAGAAATAAGAAAAAAAAATATTTCGACGACATGTGAAGTTCGCCAACACGCATTGGGGCAGCACGTCGGACATTTCCTTGCCCTAAAACTCTCTCAGAAATGAGAGGAGGCCTGTTCCAAGCAGTGAGACTTAAATAGGCTGCAACTTTACTTTTTGTACAACAAATGAATTTTCTAAACTATAACTCCAAACTAATTTGACTGCTAAGTTCTTTTTCTTTAAACGTATAAAGGATACATAGCTACTAAGCAGTATATAGAGGTAAGGAACTAGTGCAATTTATTACGTGATCCCTATGTAAAATGTATTTCACTCTGCTACAACTCGGTGGAATAACAATATCCATATCGTCACGTGGTTGTCGTTAGAGGCAACACAGGCAAACGAATGAATAGATGAACAGAAGCGTCTTCATAATAACAACTAAAAATTAAAAACTTGCGGTTGGCAATCTTTATATATAAAAATTACGTGTCACATTGTTTGTCCGCGATGAACTCCTAAACTACTGAACTGATTTCAATGAAATTTTGCACACTGTGTGCAGTTTGGTCCAACTTGAGAGATAGGATAGTTTTTATCCCGATAAGTGACCCTTAACATTTCTTATTAGGAATTTAAGGATTTTTTTATTGGGGAAAGGTTCATCTCAGTAAAGGGCAGAACAACGTCTGCCTAGTCAACTAGTATGTTTATATATTATACCTAATGTGGCAAAATCCCCCTATGAGGTAATTTATAGGAAAGGCTAATGTTCAGGAGTGGATTTTTAAAGGCTGTAATGATTAGAATAGATTGATTTAAATTTCGAATAAGATTACGAGCACTACATTTTTATGACAATTTTCAGAGTTCAATGAATCACTGCTCTTTTATTTTTCAACCGATTTCAAAAAGGAGGAGGTTATCAATTCGTAGGAATCTTTATTTTCATAAATGTTCACCAATTACTTGAAGATGCCTAAATCGATTTCGATTATTTTTTTTTAATTTGAAAGTTGGTGTCTTTCATGTTGTCCTGTATAAATTTCATCAAGGTCTAATCAGTAGTTTTTGAGTTATCCTTAATAATTTATATTGAACTCGGTGGTACAAATCTTTTAATTTTACGACTTGTATCACCTAAATAAAGTGTAAGTATTAGGTGATAATAATAATAATAATTGTTTTATTGTTTCTCAATACATTGTCATGCATTACATAAATTGAGGTAGCTCCAGTAAGTTATAAGATACTTGTGTTGGAACTACCTCGTTGCTTCCCTTAAAGCTACCTTACAGTATTGAGACCAATCCATACAAAATAAGAGAAAAATAAAATTCAGAAGTGAAAAAGAGTTAGTGGACAGCTAAAAAGTGTGTGCGTGTGTGTGTGTGTGTGTGTGTGTGTGTGTGTGTGTGTGTGTGTGTGTGTTTTTTTGTGTGTGTGTGCGCGCGCACGCGTTTTACTTAGCTGGTACTGATTAAGATAAGCTCAGTTTCCTCATACGTAAGAGCTTTTAGCCACTATATTAAGGCTTGTTTACATGTACGGAGCTACATAGATATATATTATTAACAATGCAAAAAACCAAAAAATATGATATTATATAATAAAAATCCGCCGTGTTGAGTTGACTGCCTGGCCTCGCTCTTGACAACAGCTGCGAGCTTCGTACCACAAAAGTCTGTACTTGTGGCGATAAGCGACGCCCGTCAATTGCAATATAAGCGACGGTTACTATTGAGAGACGTTTTAATATTTATCAACTATCACCCAACAAACTTTAGTTACCCGATTTTTTTTTAATACCATTATATTTTGTACCACACTTTATAACTAACTTCAAACAATTGTATGTAAGGTATAGCCTTCTTATACTGTAGTATAGCTATACATACACTCGACTTGGCATTATTCGGCATAGCAAAGTGGTGATAATAAAAATTAATGTTGTAGAACAAAAAGCCACGAGGACAACCCGCACAAACGCAATACTCGCTTCAGCATTAATAAATGGCGGGCGGGAGGAATCACCAGTCGACTTAATATGCAAATCCTGTTGTTCTATTGACATTGTAAACACAACTAAGTTTGGAATAAAGCCGAATAGTGCCGATTAAAACTAAATGCGCCAAACTGTGGTAGATTAAACCTAGATCTACGTTGTAGCATGTAGATATCAGCATCATAATGGTACTGCGTTTTGGATAGCGGTGACATCGAATAATTTGCATTTGTTTCTAATTAGAGGACGATGCTTGTGTTTATCGTCCAGAGCATCCACTAATAATCAGATGGAATATGTGCTTGTCTAACACTTGTAAGCAGAAAATAAACCCAAATAAACCTGAGTAATTTTACGATTCTGACGTTCCGAATAAATAGCAAATAAAATGTAGAGTTCCAAATAGTATGCGTGTAAATAGTAAGCCTACCGTTATGTTCAATTTCGATAGCATGTTTTTTTTGCATAAAATTGAAATGAGAAACGAAATGACAATCCACTTGATGGTAAGTGGCTACTGCAGTCCATGGACACCTGCAACCAACTTCAAACAAAGAAGGTTACAGATGCGTTGACACTTCGGGGGACTAAATTTGAATGCCTTATAGCGTGTAATAAACCACTTCAGACCGGAATACAGTAGTGCACACTTTTAATAGAATAAGAGTGACAAACAAGCACAAAGTTCAACTGATGATAAGTGAATGCTATGGCCCTTAAACATCTACATTTATTTTCAATTAAGAATCAAAATGTACCAAGTGTAGCTCGTTTAGTGACCGGTAAGAATATCTACTACTCTATATGTTCCTATCGTAAGAGGCGATAGAAGGACACTGAGGAAGAAGAAGAGCAGCAGCATTTTCTTGATTGTTATCAACCGCAGTGTTCTTTAATAAAAAAACTGCGGTTGCAGACCCGCTCGCCAAGCGTGGTAACTATAGCCATATACTCCCCATGACGAGAGTAACAAAAGGACGGACCTTAGTTTACGTTGCCTATCGTGGTAACGGCGGGGCAGGGGGTGCTAAGAATCTCCGGTGGAGTTTCGGTTGCCACCTAAGACGACTTTACCGGGCAACATATAACGTACGCACCCAGAGGACTGACGAGAAGATCCTGGCGCTAGAAGAAGAGATAGACAAGTTGTACAGGGGTAGTATAGGATTATCTGATGTCCAAAGAGAGAGAAAGGACATGGCAATCCTCGAATCCGGCAACGGAAAACCTCGAGGGCAACCATTTGTCCCAAGGAGGTGTCGGATTTATCGTCCATAAGTCTCTCGTTAACAACGTTGTAAAGATTGGGAGTGTATTGACGATGGTTGCGTACTTTATACTCAGAATCACCAAACGGTATTCGCTGAAAGTAATGCATGTTTACACGCCAACCTCGGTACATCCCGATGAGGAAATGTATGTGGATATCTCGAGAGTCATGTATTACTCCAAAAACCACTGTACAGAGTTAATGGGAGACTTCAACACAACCAGGCAAAAGAAAGAACGGTGAGCTGAAAGTAGCTAATGTACTTAAGTTAGCTACCGAGGGAAAATCTTTGTTTCAGAGAGTACGAGGGATCTGTGACAGAAAACATCTGGCTGCCGAGTTTCAGCACGTTGAGCAAGTATTGCAAGGCAACAAGCTTCGGGTCCCGCTTACGTCACAGTGACCGAGTGAAGCCGGTCACAGTCGAGCGTGTGCCTGCTGTACTACCCTATCTCAGAGGAGTCACAGACAAGGTTGGCTACATCTTGAAGTGAGCTTCCATTAAAACATATTTCAAGCCGCCGAAGAAGATTAGTAAATTTTTACCATCCGTGAAGTGTCATATCCCTCTAGAAGATACAGGAGTGTGCAAGCTGGATTGTGAATGTAGTCTCTCTTACAAAAGACAAGCAAAAAATTCTATAAAACCCCTCGTGAAAGAACATATAGCAGACTTGAAGCAACGACATTCCGGAAAGTCTGCAGTATGTGAACATACCTATTCAAGATCGTACCCAAAATTACATTAAATTTGATAAACCGCAAATCTTAAAAAAAGAACACCGTTTTCTACCAAGGATGATTTGCGAGGCTATTGAAATTAAAAAACATTCTAATTTCAATAGAGAAGATGGATAGGTGCTGCCATCTGCTTTGGATCCTGTAATTAATAAAATTAAATACAAACCCAAGCATGCCACTGCAAAACTTCAAGATACTGTAAGCTCATTCTGTGTAGATTGGACCAAAAATGAATATACAAAAACTGAGGGTAGGCCGGCTAACTATGACATCGGGACGTCAAACCCTCAGTCCCCACCGTGACCATGGGTGCTGTAAAGCACCCGAAACATCGGGAATTAAAAAATTAAATAAAACGCTATAAAATCCGTAAAAATAAGTTTCATTTAATTAAATAAATTGCCATAAGTTGGTTTACACGGTAAATTAACTTTTTTACTTACTAATTACTTAAGTAGTCTAATCTGTAAATGTTTTATACGATCTTTCTGTGTTTTAAATATTAGCCCATAGCTGCTCCATCCATAATTGATTAATGACTCAGCTAATTCATAAAACAGTACATATAAGACTTTTCGGTTCATGAAATTCCTTCACCGAAACAATTTCATGAACCGAAAAAAGCTTCAGCTCTGCGTGCTTGACGAAACAGCATGGCTCTAACACGTTCTTTACGAGGTAGAGCCATGCTGCAGCTATATTAATAGTATAATTGTAGCACAAATGGGTCGGCTCGACCGGGGAAGGACCACGCTCTCACAGAATACCAGCGTAAAATAGCAGTTTAACACTGGTGTGTTTCATATGGTGAGTGTAGAGAACCGGAGAACCATTTTACTGCAAAAGAGGCATTCCATCTTAGTCCTCACGGCTTCTGCATTTTAATTCGCAAACGAAGATAGATGTAGATGTCTATGGGTCACAGCAGCCACTTACCATCAAGTGGACTGTGTGCTCGTTTGTCACCCTCATTCTATAAAAAAAATTCACCAAGCTCTGGTGGCCTAAAATACCAGCTAACTTCACCCCTTTTTGGCAGAATGAAGACAAAGCTAAGTACTCTGATAATGAAAAATGGGTCACGGAGATCTTCACCCTGTTTACTATGGAGTACCAGCCGAATTTGTTGCTCGCCTGGATCTATGGGAAAGCGGTCGTGGAAATGAAGAGAGCTAGCTTAGAACAAGTCAAGGCTGAAGTGAATAAAATATTGGGTATATTTATACCAATCTTCTATCTGTAATGCCGGGGCGGCATCAGAGGCAGCTGAACTGAGTAAGTGGCGCAAATATGAGTCTCTGAGAGATGACTACATATTTGTGCCATTTGCTGTAGAGACTGTCGGTTCGTGGGGTCCACGTGCACTTCACCGCAGCCGTCGATGCTGCTGGTGATAAAAGGGCTGGTTCTTTTCTCGCTCAAAGGCTAAGTATAGCCATTCAGCGGGGAAACGCAGCCAGCGTTCTTGGCACGATACCGCGGGTAGGTACTATATTATGATAAAGTAAAGTAAAGTTGGACTATATGATAATTAAGTTACTAGTTTTAATTTTTTTTATTATTATAGTGTTTAATATTGTATATAATAAAATATTATATATTATGTTAAGTTATCTAGAATTTCTAATTTAAAATATGTTTGTGAATTTCATTAAATTTGTTATTATCATTATTATCTGGGTTATCTATAAAGTTTTCTCATCTGGTTGGGCTGTTTAAATATATAATTGTAACCGAGAGATATAAATATACATAAATATCAATAAAATAAAATAAATACAATTATCATTATAATATGTCAAATTTAAATTTAATAAATAAAAAATTTTCATCACATTTTTGAGAGCTATGATCAGTTGACAGAATTTTGTATATCGCGAACAGTTGACTGATATTATATTTCCAAAAATTATTTCATTTTTTTTATAGGAGAGGGGGCAAACGAGCATGCGGCTCACCTGATGTGACTACCGCCGCCCATGAACAACCGCAACACCAGGGGAATTGCAGATGCGTTGCCAGCCTTTTCAAAAGGAGTAGGCTCTTTTCTTGAAGGTCCCTAAGTCGTATCGGTCCGGAAAAATCGCTGGTGGTAAACTATTCCACAAGAAAGTTGTGCGAGGAAGAAAACATCTTCTAAATCGCACAGTGGTGGACCGCCAATCATTCAGATGGTGTGGATGGTATCGGGAGTTTAGCCGCTATGTGCGTTCGTGAAATTTGGCGGCCGGGATTAATCCGAACAATTCCTCAGAGCACTCCCCATGATAAATGCGAAAGAAAATGCAAAGAGATGCAATATCTCTTCGCAGTGCCAATGAGTCGAGCCGATCGGAAAGGACTCGGTCGTCGACGATTTGAGCCGCTCTGTGCTGGATGCGGTCAAGTGGAAGGAGCTGGAACTGGGGAGCCCCAGCCCAGAGATGGGAACAGTATTCCATGTGAGGCCGAACCTGCAAATTGTAAAGTTGCAGGCGTTGAGCTGGCATGAAATACTGTCCCGCTCTGCTGAGCACGCCAAGCTTTTTAGAGGCCAATTTGGCCTTCTCTTTCAAGTGACCACGAAACTGCACATCACTAGACATGTCGACGCCGAGGATTCAGACGCAGACGATACTGGCTGAGGCAACAAGGGGAGTACCTTGAAACTGTGGAGATACGACAAAAGGGTTCTTTTTAGCGGTAAACGCGCAAACTTTTGTCTTCTGAGGATATTAAACTGGACTAGATTTAGTTGCCCCAATCCGAGACTTTGTCCAGCAAAGACTCGACTTCAGACACAAGTTTGTTCCGGTACTCGGTGACGTTTTCCCGATAAATATTGGCATGGCCGGTGTATAGAGCATCACCAGTGCTGTCATTCTCATAGCAATTAATGCTACCGGCTTGCAACATATCATTGATATGCAGAAGAAACAGCATTGGTGATAGCACGCAGCCTTGTGGAACACCAGCGTTAATAGGCTTGTAATCGGAGCATGCACCGTCTACAACGACCTTGATGCTCCGATCTGCAAGAAAGCTGGTGATCCAATTGCATAATTTCTCGGGAAGCCCATAGGAAGGGAGCTTCGAAAGAAGCGCTTTGTGCCGAACCCGATCGAAGGCCTTCGCAATCTCCAGACTAACGGCCAATGCCTCCCCCTGGGACTTTACTGCCTCCGCCCATCTATGAGTTAAGTAGACCAGAAGATCACCAGCTGATCGACCCCGACGAAAACCGTATTGGCGGTCACTATTCAGCTGGTGATCCTCAAGGTACCGCATGAGGCGGCAGTTTATAACGGATTCCATTATTTTGGAGAACAAGGTGGTGATGGCGATAGGCCTGTAGTTGGACGGGTCTGAGCGGTCGCCTTTTTTAGGGAACGGGTGGAAAAAAGCTGTCTTTCATGATTTCGGGACTACGCCTAGGGAGTAGGAGTACCGGAAAAGACGCGTTAGAACCGGTGCCAACTCCGGAGCACACGTCCTCAGCACTATTGGGCGGATTCCGTCAGGCCCATTCGACTTGTGGATGTCAAGGGAGAGGAGTGCTCTGTGAACCGAGCGCTGTGAGAACTGCACATCCGGCATGGAGCACTCACACCGCGGGATGGTCCGCGGTGTGTTTCCCCCGTCATCAACAGTCGAGTTGGACGCAAAAAGGGAGCCTAAAAGGTCGTCTTTCTCTTTTGCGTCGTGGGCCAGTGAGTCGTTCTCCCTGTGCAGAGATGGTAGTGATGGCTTACAGAAATTCCCTTGGACAGCCTTGGCGAGAGACCAGAAGGCACGGGTTCCCGAAGGAAGGCGAACTAGTTTGCTTTGGCAATAACTCTTTTGAAGGACCTGGAGGCGAAGTTATACTTCTTTTTAAGTATGCTGGTGTTTTCATCCCGAGTCGCCGAAGCCGCAGCCCAGGCTTGATAACACTCCTGCTTACTGCGTAAAGCAGTCTTACAGGAGCGACCAAACCAAGGCTGAGATCTGCCTCCGATGGGTACCACAGATGATGGAATAAATAGTTCCATTCCCTGTAGCACCACATCAGTGACAGAGTCAGCAACAGCGCTGGGATCATCCGGCGAGAAGCAAACCCGCCCCCATGGGTAGGAAGCAAGGAAAGACCGCATTCCGTCCCAATCCGCCGACCTGTAATGCCAAACACGGCGGCAACCTGCAGAACTCAACGGCGAGGGGAGCGTGAGTGAGTTTCGGCATTACCGCTATGAGACCTATAGAGACACCCGTATACGCGCGGATGGTCATCGCTGTCTACGCGTAGCCAAAGGATGGACATGTCCGAACCTTCAAGACTGCCGAGGCGTCGAGATGTCCTCTCTGACATACACGCAAACTCCAGCCCGAGGCACAAAGGAGTGCTCCAATTTGTACCCCGGGTAGGAGAGATACGAAATATCAGCCGGAGAGGAAACCTGCGTCTCGGTCAGAAAGAGCAAGGGCGGTTTCGTCGTATCGAGATGGTAGTGGACGGCGTTTAGGTTAGAGTGAAGTCCCCTGATGTTGCAGAAATACACGGATAGCGTGGCAGGGGTCGCCTTGATCTTGTTGCTCAGTTTGCCCCGAGCAGTTATTGTGTTGAGCTGAATTTTGCCCAAGAATACGCGGTGCAGCCTGAGCACCCACTCTCAGAAGTGGAATAGCATGGTCGTGGATGCTCAGCGAGGGATTCTCCAGGGGTACTGGTACCCTCCTGGGGTAGTTTATGATATAATTCCGCTACCATGTTGATGGGGGGGGGGGGGGGGGGGAATTGGGCCTCCGGTCACCTGCACTCACCAGACGAAACGCGGAAGCAGAGCTTCCACTTCACGCCGGTATTCTGTGAGGTCGTGGTACTAACCCGGTTCGATCCGGCCCATACGTGCAACAGCAAAAGCTGCTGCGTGGCTCTACCACCGTAGATGTATCATGTCTAAAAAATGTTCATGTTTTAAATTTGGAAAAAAAATCGAGGACATGTTAAGACTGCTCTAAATGAGAAAAGCTGTGGGACGTAAGTAGGTTAATATTTTTGTGTGTATATAAAATCTATAGTTTGAGTCCTATAGTCGTTCATAGTTAGTTTTGAGTCCTATAGTTAGTTCATTACAAGCAAAAAAATTAGATGTTAGCTACAGTAAGTAGTTTTTGGACTAATAAAATTAATTTTATACAAGTTTTAACTGTAATTTTAGGGCAATATAAATTATTTTCCATAAAAAAGGGATCACGTTTAAGTAGAGCAAAACGTTTAAAACATGTAAATTATCCATAGCTTTATCACAATTTTTGGGACAGAATTGATTTAATGATACTTTATAAGTATTTTAGAAAAGCTCTGCGGGAAATTAAAATGGCGAATAATCAATTACTGTCCCGTAGATATCCATCGTTTGGTTTATTAGAATTTTATGTAACAATAACGTTTCATGAGAATTTTCTTGGGTTGAGTTATTTATCATATTATAGTAGCAAACATTCTGATGGAATTTGTAACGAAGATATCCGCGGTATAAGCAGAGTAACCAATATAGCTATATTGGTCAGTAAACTGAAGATAAACCAACAAATGATGGAGATTGTATCGGTAACTGAAGTGTAGGACTGCTTCCTACTAGATGAAGTGACGAACTGGTAACCCATAAAGGATTTGATGATTCATAAATTTTTTTATAGGATAAGGGTGACAAACGAGCACACAGTCCACCTGATGGTAAGTGGTTATTGTAGCCCATAGGCATCAGCATCTATCATCGATTACGAATCAAAATGCAGATGCGTTGTCACCCGTGAGGACTAAGATGCAATGCCTCTTTTTCAGTAAAAAGAATCTCCGGTTCTCTACACTCACCATACGAAACACAGCAGTGTTAAGCTGCTATTTTACGTTGGTATTCTGTGACAGCGTGGTCCTTCACCGGTTGAGCCGACCCATTCGTGCTACAACTATACTACTAATATAGCTGCAGCATGGCTCTGCCACGTATAAATTCATCCATTCATCCATTATGGCTCAAGACCATGTATGGCATTTCTTGGGGAAGGCCTATTTTCAACGGTGGACTTCTGAAGACAATAATGGGTGTATAACAAGCATCATAGATAGAAGAATACTCATTCTTGATCAAATTGTCGGCTATTCAAATATTGCATAACTTTATACTCTTAGAAGGAGTAACCAAAAATATGCCACTTTATCTGCAAATACCAATATTGGCATGTTGGTTGACGAATGAGGAGGCGATCAGTTAATAGCATAGAAATGAATTTACTTATGGTTGAGAAGCACAAACATTTGATTAACTGAACGCAGAGTTGTCAGCATAAGTAAAGGCTTAATAGCAGTCCAGCAATAAACTTTAAAGGACTCTTCATGTGTGATTAATTCTGAACCACGTTAATTAATATAATTCTTTTCTTCTTATAGAGTATTTTTCAATATTTTTTTAATTTATTGAAGTGACAAATGAACTAATAATCCACCTGATAGGAAGTGTCTACTTTAGTCCATGGACACCTGGGACCAACACTAAATAAAGAAAGCTACAAATGGGTTGTCACATCTAAGGACTTAGATTGAATGCATGTAGCGTGTAATTACACTGTCTCACTGTACACTTTAGACCGGACCACAGCAGTACACGCTTGCAAATAGGTAGGAAACCTAGCTGGATCTTAGTAAGGCAGAAAAGAAGTACTTCTACTTAATAAATTTTTTAATTAGTTGAGTGTAGTAACATATAACAGTAAAAGTAAGTCGATGCTGTGATCCATATACACTTAAATCTATGAAGAATCAAATGCAAATGCGTTGTCACCTTAAACCTAAGGTGGAATGTCTCACTACCAGTAAAAATTATCTCCGGTTTTTTTACCCAAGATACGAGACACGCTAATATTCACTAATATTTCATGAAAGTTTGGTCCTTTTCTAATCGAACCGACACATTCGTAGTTCAAACGTAACGAAGCTGTGGTTACTTATACATATAGTTGTGTGATCATCAACTGTATTACAGGTTTTATTAAGTCTTGGCAGATTGCTCTAATATTTTTCTTGATTCTAGCTCGTATTTAATATTTTACATGATTTTGTCTGTAGTCTGTCAGTCCGTAGTTTGTAGGAGCCTGTAGTTGATTGTAAATTTAGAACATACTGAAATTTGGTGATAAAATAATTAACGAAGGAAATTTAAAATAACTTAAAATCTATTTGTGTTTATAGTAAAATACACACTAAATTAAATCAGGCTTTCTGATGATAAACAGTAATGCGAGTAGTCGATACTAATTTCGATTCAAATACGTAAAGAAATGTTGCTCTATTTCCTTTGTTCCATGACAAAGGTCGATGGTACTGAGAAAACGCATTGAAAGAAGGTCAGTCAAGGACAAGGGAAAGCGCCACGAAGAGATAAAACTTGTCTCAACATAACCACTATGAAAATAAGCTTTTACGTTATTAGATTTATGGGTATTTTATCTTTTTTTTCAACGCCAATTGGCGTCAATATATGTAATAAAGGTTTTATTGGTCAAAATTTAATACAAATATTTTGATAATAAAAAAATACTGCATCATCAATACGTCGAAGTCCACTGTTGGGTACAAACCTAAGTCAATGTAGGGAGTATGTAGTAACCTAATCATCACGTTTGTAGTATCGTAGTACTCGTACATATTAGCACCGCGCACATCTGGAACTTGTAGCTGCTTCCCAGGGGCGGTGAATAAAATATCATCACCGCATATTATATAGAAGGGTGAAAAATTATCACACAGTCCACTTTAGAGTAAGTGGTTGCTGTGGCCCATAAAGATCTACATCTATCCTCGATTAAGAATCAAAATGCAGATACGTTTTCACACTTGAGGACTAAGATGAAATGCCTGGTTTCCAGTACAATAGGTCTCAGGTCCTGTACACTCGCCATACGAAACACAACGGCATTGAGCTGCTATTTTACGCTGGTATTCTGTGAGAGCGTGGTCCTTTCTCAGTCAAGCCGATAGATTCGTACTAAAACCATAATATAGCTGCAGTGTGGCCACGTATAATGAGTATCAGATATCTCGTAATACCAGCATCAAACTGCTCTCCGGTGACGGAGTCAAAATTATCATCACCCCATTCCGCTCCTTGAGCGTCGTAAGAGGCGACAAAGGGAAATGTCGGAAAGATCATATGGCTTCTAAAAAATCGATATAACCATATCGTTTGCGCCAGACGTAAAATACCCTGACCGATACGAGCAGCAGCGTCTGGTACTCTGAATTTAAATTTTCCTGCCATGTGTGACGATCCACTAAGGGGTGGAGAAGATTTTGCTTAATCGTCCATCGACCAACGACCGGAAGTAGACTCTTACGGGTTAATAAATTACATAAGTAAAGCTCAATGCGGTTAAGCTAAACTAGCGCGACATTTATAATGGATAAAAAGATACGTGAATAATAAAACAAGCTTAAGGGTTACGTTCTTATTTATATACTCGATTTTTAGTACAAAACATTGTAATAATATTTCTATATTATAATAGGATCAGGCGTTAATTTGAGGAAATCCAATACACCATAGATGTTAAAAATTAATTAAGATCCGTTTACATAAATAAAATACAACGATGTGTCTTGCTAAATTTCGACTCCCAACACCGTAACACTAGTAAAGACACATTACCGTCAATAATATGATACGTGTTTCGCCTATAAACGAAGCATAGTCAGGTGAAATATGCGACGGTTGACCGCTAAGGCATGTCTTTACTTTACTTTATTACTCTTTTCTACCATTTTTCTAACGACTTCAAAAAGGAGCCTGTACTCAATTCGACTGTATGTTTTTTATGTGTGTTATTTAACTTTTTACTGGGTGAACCGATTTCGATGATTATTTTTTTTAATTTTAATGCTGGTGCTTCACATGTGGTTACATATAATTTGATCAAGGTCTGGTCAACAGTTTTTGAGTTATTTTTAATAACCTATATTGAAGTCGGTTGGTCAATTTTTTAAATTTTAAATTATAAATACCTAATATCTATTTAAAAAATTCCGATATCAGCTTCCCTATTAATACTTAAAACATTCCACAACAATATTTTGTCAAAAAGCTTATAGTCCTATTTGGCACCCGGCCTAAAAGATATAAAACGCACTACACAATATTCTGATTGATCGGAAACTTACTAAGTTTCACTTTGTTTATTAAAAGCGCAATGCGAATCTATATTTCATACAGGCTTAAATATCTTTTAGCTGTATTATCAACTAATATTTTTAATTTTAAATATTAAAAAAATAGTAATTGAGTAATTCCATAAAATTCTTTATAATAGTGTTAGAAATTCAGAAAGTATCACTATATTGGCATGTGGTTACAGCGTAAAAGATTCATAGTTTCGTCTCGTGGGTGTCGAAAATGGTTACTACTGTATACGACAAAGACCTTGTGGCATCCGACTGGTGATGGTTAAACCATCCTGTTAACGCTAAACATAAAATATCCAGATCAGTGATGAGCATTGTCAGGCAGTGCCAAAGATGCGAGACGTCTAGTACTATGATTACAATTCACATGCGAAGCTGTAAAGTGCTTTAAGCAAATGTTAAAGACGAAAAAACATCGCAAGTCCGAGGTTCGAATTTCAACTAATATTTGTGCAAAAACATTTGATAGGTTTTGGGTTGATATTAACTGTACCTGTGTCTCTGACACTGAACGCTTTTTATTCCATTACTAGCTGTACCCCGCGAATTTGCCCGCGTGGAGTTATTTTTCGCGGAACCCTAAAATAAAAACAGCCCAAGTTACTCCTTATAACATCAGCTATCTACCAGTGTGTATAAATATTGACAAATACTGACATTAATATTTATACGATACTAACGTCACACAATTGTTTTGCCTTCCGGAACCCCTCTACTAACACTTAAACTTTATGTTAGGGTAACAAAGTTCAAATTGACTTTTAAGTATTATTACGAATCTTTTGTATTCGAATATAGAAAAGTGTGGTTTTTAGACTTTTTCAGGGAATTTTTTTAAATTTTCTCTGCGTAAAAACCATCTTCGTACTTCAAGGAATATTATAAAAAAAGAATTAACGAAATTGGTTCAGCTGCTCTAGAGATTTGTGCTTAGCAACACATTCAGCGATTCATTTCTATTTTATTGATATCAGGAAATATCGACACATACCCGACCTTCAGTATCAACGTATACCCGACTATCGGTTACGTCGAAATCGCACTGACTAAAAAGTCGATGGTGTTTTACGTTCGCCGCATATCGGCGGAACAGGACAATGCATCGCCATACCACATTTACCTTACAATAAGTAAGTAGCGCGGGGGCTAACCGCTCGCTCTAAATTCACAGCTGAGTTCGATCCCCGCCGGCACCAATGAAATTGTTAATTGCAATCTTAAGTGCTGATTTACCACGTGCTCGGTGGGGAAGGAAATATCGTGAGAAAACCTGCATGTCTGAAAAATAAGAAAAAAATATTTCGAAGAAATATGAAGTTTGCCAATACGCGCCGACATTTCCTTGCCCTCAGATATGAGAGGAGGTCTGTGCCCAGCTGTGAGACGTATTCTATAGGTTGTAACTTTAACTTTAACTTAAGTATTTTTTTGAAGGAGAGGGGGCAAACGAGCATGCGTTTAACCTGATGTTAAGTGACTACCGCCGCCCATGAACAACTGCAACAACTATTGGAACCAGGGGGATCGCAGATGCATTGCAGGCCTTTTAAAAAGGAGTGGGCTCTTTTCTTGAAGGTCCCTAAGTCGTATCGGTCCGGAAAAATCGCTGGTGGTAATCAATTCCACAAAGAAGTTGTGCGAGGAAGAAAACATCTTTTAAATCGCACAGTGGTCAGTGGTTGCGGTCCGCAAAGCATGCAGATGGTGTGGTGGTATCGGGAGTTTTACCGCGATGTGCGTTCGTGAAATTTGGCGGCTGGGAATAATCCGAACAATTTCTCAGAGCACTCCCCGTGGTAAATGCGAAAGAAAAGGCAAAGGGATGCAACATCTATTCGCAGCGCCAATGAATCGAGCTGATCGGAAAGAACTCGGTCGTCAATGATTCGAGCCGCTCTGCGCTGGATTCAGTTAAGTGGAAGAAGCTGGCGCTGGGAAGCCCCGACACAAAGATGGAAACAATATTCCATGTGAGGCCGAACCTGCGCCTTGTAAAGTTGCAGGCGTTGTGCCGGCATGAAATGCTGTCCCGCTCTCTTGATCACGCCAAGCTTTTTGGAGGCCAATTTGGCCTTCTTTTCCAAGTGACAACGAAACTGCACGTTATTTGATATGTCGACACCGAGGATTCCGATACTGGCTGAGGCAACAAGGGGAGTGCCTTTAAACTGAGGAGATACGACAAAGGGGTTCTTTCAGGTGGTAAACTAATTGTGAGGATTAAACTGGACTAGATTTAGTCGCCCCCTATCCGAGACTTTGTTCAGCAAAGACTCGACTTCAGACACAAGTTTGTTCCGGTACTCGGCAACTTTTTCCCGAAAATATTATCACGGCCGGTGTATAGAGCATGACCAGTGCTGTCATCCGCATAGCAATGAATGTTGCCGGTTTGCAACATATCATCGGTATGCAGAAGAAACAGCGTTGGTGATAGCACGCAGCCTTATGGAACACCAACGTTATTATGCTTGTAGTCAGAGCATGCACCGTCTACAACGACTTTGATGCTCCAATCTGCAAGAAAGCTGGTGATCCAATTGCACAATTTCTCTGGAAGCCCATAGGAAGGGAGCTTCGAAAGAAGCGCTTTGTGCCAAACCCGATCGAAGGCCTTCGCAATGTCCAGACTAATAGCCAATGCCTCCCCCTTG
Source organism: Parnassius mnemosyne (assembly GCA_963668995.1). Lineage (NCBI taxonomy): Eukaryota > Metazoa > Arthropoda > Insecta > Lepidoptera > Papilionidae > Parnassius > Parnassius mnemosyne. The sequence continues at coordinate 13,198,023 of CAVLGL010000159.1, forward strand.
GTTTCTAATGCCTCTGTCCATCTGTGAGTGAGCTATACCAGAAGATCACCAGCTGATCGACCCCGAGGAAAGTCGTATTGGCGGTCACTAATCAGCTGGTGATCCTCAAGGTACCGCGTGAGCTGGCAGTTTATAATGGATTCCATATTTTGGAGAACAAGGAGGTGATGGCGATAGGCCTGTTGTTAGACGAGTATGAGCGGTCGCCTTTTTTAGGGATCGGGTGGACAAAAGCTGTCTTTCATGAATTTGGGACTATGCCTAGGGAGTAGGAGTACCGGAAAAGACGCGTTAGAAACGGTGCCAACTCTGGAGCACACGTCCTGAGCACAATTGGGGGGATTCCGTTAGGCCCACTTGACTTGTGGATGTCCAGGAAGAGCAGTCCTTTTCGAACCGAGCGCTGTGAGAATCGGCATGGAGCACTCACATCGCAGGATGGTCGGCGGTGTGTTCCCCCCGTCATCAAGAGTAGAGTTGGACGCAAAAATGAAGCCTAAAAGGTCGGCTTTCTCTTTTGCGGCTTGGGCCAATCGTCCTCCCTGTGCAGAGATAGTAGTGATGGCTTACAAAAATTCCCTTGGACAGCCTTGGCGAGAGACCAGAATGCACGGGTATACATAATATTTTTTCTAGTTATGTGAATTTATTATTATAGACTTTGCTTTGATTACCTATTGGTTTATTATTTATTCTATAAATATTCATTATTGATTAAAAATATAGTATCATTGTACTGACGGCTCCGTGACGCAGTGGCTTAGCAATCAGTTGTTGCGCTGGGGGCCGCGGGTTCGAATCCCGCACGGAACTAGTATTTGTATGGCCTACAAATAATTGTTCCGGGTCTGGATGTTTGTCCTTGTGCAATTTATGTTTGTAAACTGCCTCCACGACACAGGAGAAAATCCTAGTGTGGGGGTAACGTTTTATAAAAAAAACAAACAAACAAACTTAAAAAATTTTGAAGAGTATATACCTGCGGAGTTTCTTTCACTGCTTCTTCGCTGGATAGAGCAACCTCGTTTTGAAAATATTAAAAATGTCGAAAAATAACGACCTTTCATCTCATTTTTCTCTTATATAATTTTACTTACTTCATTTTATATAATTATCGACGGTTGACTCGGTTGGATTGCAGAATTCTATGATCTACAGAAACCACTTACAATCCGATGTATTGTTAACGATAAGTTATCATTTTAAACGTTACTTAAATGTTATAAAAATGGAGCGAATAGGCTTATTAAAAAGTAAACCCAATTTTTAAATATATGTTAAAATTTTGTCGATGACATTCTTAATCCTTGTCATTTAGTACGTTTCGTATCACAATTATGCTCAAATTTATGATAACGGTCGCTCTTAGTGACAGGTTAAGCTGATCTTCCAACTGTCAACCTTTTTTTTGATGAAAATCAATGAAAATAATTTCACCTGATGGTAAGCAAGTGCTGTCCAATGAACATTTTGTTACATGCCTACATACCTAAATATAATAATTCATTTATTACATAAGTGGTAAAATTAAAATGATTGTACAACCGAGTTCAATATAAAAAAAATATTGTTGATTTTTTAAAACCACTCTACCGATTTCAATAAAATTTAAATGGAACTACCTGAGAAGTATATCCTTTGAAACAAAATAACTATTTTCCAAATTGATTCAGGCGTCTTCGCGTAATCAGTGAACATATATAAAAAAGATTCCGTCGTATAGATAACCTCCTCCTTTATTGAAGCTGGTTGAAAATTTCGTTAATTGACATGTGGTCGAAGTTTGAACTAGATTTACATTTAAAAGGAAATGTATATAATTAAATAAGTAAGGTCAAGGTGACTAAATCCATCAGGGCTTAACCGTCTACTTCCACTTACGAACTTCTTAGACTTTTTTTACTAAAATTTCTTGAGAGTTCCTCAATCATGTGAGTTAATGTGAAATATTATTATACAACTCATAAGTTTGTTTCCGTGAACAAAAGTGTATGAGTGAAAGTGATTCATAGTTTTACGAACCTATAAGACTTAGGAATCTCCAAACTAAGAAACTGCTCGTTTTTAAACAGCAAGCAATGCCTCTGCGATTCTTCTGGGGTTGCAGTTGTTCACGGCCAGCGCTATCCACCATTGGGTGAACCACACACTCGCTTGCCTCTATTACTATAAAAACATTATTAAATAAATTACAAAATGAAATATTTATTCGTCGCACAAACAAAACATAAAAAATAATAACACAATAAGATCATAATACATAAAAAATAATCATAGTGTATTGCAGCAAGTATAAGGCATCCGACTCAGCAGCAGTGTTTCTTCGCTCACAGAGCTTTTATTCTGTCAGTGGCTCATAGTGTTCTAGTAGTTATCGAACATATTATTTCTGTTATCATATATAAATAAATAAAATAATAATATTCGATTTTTCTATCTATTTCGCATCACTCTTAATCGCAGTTTGTAAAGCTTGAAAGCTCAATAAAAATCTGTCCTAAAAACACTTTTATTCAAATTTAAGTTTGTTTAGGATTTCCCTTTTTCTACTTTACAACCTTTTATGAAGACATTTTATTTTAAAAGTATTTTTCTTATTAGATAATTTAAATTGCTAAACAAATTTTGAGAGGAATATACAAAGGAAAATTTTGATTATAGTAAGAAAATTGTTAAAGTAAAATTGTTCAAAGTACCGATTTATTATAACGGCCAGGTCTTTTCGCACGCAGAAAATTACTAAGGATTTATCTTGTCTCCTATACACTGTTTTCATCGCCCAAGCTTTCACCGCCCAACTGATTCCGAAGCCAGCTTTCGAGCCAGACGCACGCTCGCGATTAATTCGGTTTTCCTCGTGTGCGTTACCCAACTTTTATATAGTTGGAGAAGTTATTTAACAGTTTCTGTCATTTTACCCAACTAACTGTAGTAATTGTTTGGTGTCAAAATTACTAAAAATGGACAAATTAATTAAGATTATTAAGTTGCTAAAGTGGTAGAAGCTAAATGTAATATTATATTATGCAAAATTAGTGTTTAGCAAATTAACAGTGTGTTATGACGATGGTAATAATATCTAGCATATTAGTGAAATAAACAACCGCAACGAAGATTTTAATCAAGGTAAGTTTAATATATTTTCTTAATTTATATTCCAACTTTAGAAAATATTGATAACGTTTAAATAAATATGAAAAAAATATTAGAATCTAGCTGAAATCAACGTTGTAACAAACGTTTGTTTTGCAGTAATTTAAACATTAGATTAAATATTTAAAATAAGTGTTGATAAATTATCAAATTAATGTATTCAAAATATTTAATTCAAAAATACATTCGTAAAGTATGCCATAACATAATTAGTTTCAAATTTTTATTTATTGTGTGATTAGAAAAAAAGAAGGTATGGGACTATTTAATTTATAGTAGTATTTAGCAGAATTTAACAAATATATTAATCTGTTGTGTTACAGATTTTGTTTTGACTAGAATCGCAACGGCGTACTATTGCCGCGAATTATTTTTAAATTATAGGTAAGACGATGTGCGTAAATTAAAAAGAAAATCTACGATTTTAGTAGAAGTTGATTCAGCAGCATTCAGCATTGATATATTATCAATAATGCCTTATTATTTGAATTATCAAAAAAAAGTATTGTTACCTATTTAATTCTCAAGATAGCTGAAATTGAAACACAACAGTACCACTACTTGGTATAGGTTTTCTCTAATTTTGGAAAGAATTTTAAGGCAAGAAAGAATTCACCAAGTTGTCACAGTGTATTAGCTGTTGAATTATGCCCTCAATCTATACAAATAAATAAAATTGAAGTGTCTGTTTGTAATGTCAAAATAACAGCTTTCAACATATGAAAGCGTATACGGTACTTATAACAAAAATACAATTTTTAAAATTTTGTCGGTCTGTCGGTCTGCCTGTCTATCTGTTTGTTCCAGCTAATCTCCGAAACGGCTGGACCAACTTTGACGGGACTTTCACTGGCAGATAGCTAATGTTCTAAGGAGTAACTTAGACCACTTTTATTTTAGAAAAGGAAATAGAGTCCCGTGCAAAAAAAAACCCATAAAATCCAATCATAATTCCACGCGGGCGAAGTCGCGGGGGGCAACTAGTATTTATATAAATTCTTAAATATCAAGGTTTTGTCCTATCCCAAGTTATTTATTCCTAGAGCACGAATTCCACATCGATACACAAACCTTTGGTTTTGTTTTTATTTATTTTACCTATTTTTAGTGCACTTTCTTTTATATGTCATCAACATTATCATCATTACAGCATTTCAGGACTCCACTGCTAAACATTGACCTCCCTGAAGGAATGCCACAAACATTGCCGTAAGCCATCCGCATCTGTTGTCTTTCTATCTTATCATGTAGTGGGGGAGGAGGGTAGGCCTCCCCCAATTAATGTCACAAAGCACGGTTCTCAGCCACCTGCATCCATCGACATACAGCATATCTTACCAGATCGTCACTCCATCTAGTTATTAATCTGCTTGAATTAATCCATGATAATTAGCAAACGTTTAAATAAAAACCTAAAAATTAAATACAAGAAGACTGAAGTCACCGCTGAACATGTCTCGCCCATTATGGAGTGGATTTACTTTAACACGAATAGACACGATTGGCAGACAGAGTAAAATGAAGAATGTCTATGTCTAAACCTCAATGTGATTCTGTGGTTTATATACAACAAACCTATTAATAAAAGCAATAATAATTGGAGATAGGTGATCATTGAAGCTCTATCAAAATAATTACTGGCTCGGTTTCAAGTAGCTACACAATTATATGAAACCTAATTTATATTTTGAAATTTGCTAATTTAGTCAACGAATAAATGTGAAATGTTTAATAATTTAAGCCTCAGAAAAGGCTACAAAAGAGTGATTAAATTATTGTTAAAATAGAGCGCTAAATTTTTCAAAGTTAACAGTTTAAAGATGATTTGAATATCAGTAGATTATTTTACAATAGCATTAACCGTTAGAAAAAAACTGCTTTTAACGGCTTCCATCGTGCTTATTGGAATATATTTTTAATTCCCGTCATTTCGAGTACTTTATAGCACCCATGATCATAGAGGGACTAATTTGTGGACTTCCTTGCTATCTTCATGCTATCTTGAGCTACCTATCGTATTTGGTTATTAATTTTGGTCCGTTCTACGTTTACTATACGTATAATGCTATGAATGATATATATGCTTGTGTTTGGATTTAATCTTATTAATTATGGGATCCCAAAACGATAGCACCCAGCCACTTTCTATTGAAATTATCATTGTTTTAATTTAAATAGCCTCGCGAGTCATCGTTTGTGGCAATCGCTGTTTTGGCGAGGGTCGTCGCGAATATCGTCACAGACTGCAGACTTCCTGGAGCGTCAGTACTTCATGTCATTTTACCCAGATTTTTATTGATCTTTTTGTTCGTTCCATGTAAGGGATATTTGTTTTCAAGATTATTATATATAAAAATATATTTAAAAATAATATGATTATTTGACTATAAAACCTATGAAGTAATTACACTTCATTCTCATATATTTTATATAAAGTTAAAGCTACTGCCTATAAACGTCCCACCACAGGCCACTCTTTTCTATAAATCTATAGGTAACTTTTGATGGAAGCACGCTAAATAAGGTGAAAAAATATTTGACAGATTGTATGGTGGAAGTTAAAGGTACTCTTGCGTCTTGTTTAGTGAGATATTACACTTGACGCTTGACTAAATCTGACCAATTTTCTTCGGCCACCTTGTTGGATTTTCTGATGGAAGCTCACTTCAAGATTTAGCTAATTTTGACTCCTATAACATAAGATTAACTTCTATTATTTAAATAAAACCTTTTTTGAATTAGTTAACTAACCTAGAAGATTTTTAACAGTGGTAGAGCCATGCGGCAGCTTTTGCTGTCGCACGGATGGGCCGGCTCGAACCGGGGTGGTACCACGACCTCACAGAATACCAGCGTGAAGTAGAGGTTTGCCTCTGCGTTTCGCTTGGTGAGTGCAGGTGGCCGGAGGCCCTTTTTACTGGAAATGAGGCATTCCATCTTAGTCCTCACGGGTGACAACGCATCTGCATTTTAATATGCAAATGAAGATAGATGTAAATGTCTATGGGCCGCAGCAACCACTTACCATCAGGTGGACTGTGTGCTCGTTTGTCACCCTTACCCTATAAAAAAAAGATATTGAGTTTTACAGAAATGAAAAAAAAACTTCCTCTTCCTTCGAAAAGGTAAAAAAACATTTATCATTATACATTTAGTACGTGTGGGAGATGTTTTAAGCTTCATTAGGGTTCCGTACCTCAAAAGAAAAAAACGGAACCCTTATAGGATCACTTTGTTGTCCGTCCGCCTGTCTGTCTGTCCGTCAAGACCCTTTTTCTCAGGAACGCGTGGAGGTATCAAGCTGAAATTCATATCAAATACTCAAGTCTACTGTCCCTTGGAGCTGTGAAAAAATCAAACTTCTAAACCAACACAATCAAAAAATACAGCCGTTTATACCGCAAATTTTCGACATTCGCAGGGGAATCAAAACCTACAGGATACTTCCCGTGAAATCAGAATCTTGAAATTTGGTACGAAGCAACGTTCTATAGCACGGATAAAAGAAAAATTGCGAAGAGCATAAATTTTTAGTTACATCATATAATAAAAATATTTTTAATAATTTTTAACTTATATACCTACGGATTTGTTCGGAACCCTCGGTGCGCGAATCCGACTTGCACTTGGCCGGTTTTTTTCATCATTAGTTTACCATGCCACTGTTTTATCTATCTATTCCTATTGAGGCATTATAACGCATAATGAACTTAGGTCTTAGGTTTCCTCGAAACAGGCTTACCTCAGATATTTACTATTGTTTATTTCTTTAAGTTAATGAAACATTTACGTTATAGTTTTTGTTCATTTTTGATCCTCTCTTTAGTCGCTACAGTTGGCAGATGGGTTGGCGTACGCATAAACACGTAGCCTCTCAGGAATCAGAACATGCCTTGCCCCACTGTGGGACTTATATAGGACTCTAACTTAACTTTTATGTCTACTTTTTAAATAGATTTTATCAATAACTGCATTTCAAATTGTGTACCTAATACTTTCATTTTCAATTTCTTTTTATTTCTATTAATAATTTCTAATATCGTTACATAATTTTAATCTTCTGATGATAGTATCGAGAGAAGCTTTAAATTGCGCCGGCATATCATATCCTTAATGTCGCAAATTGGTTCGATTTTATTTGTCCAACAGACTTTTCTAGACAGAATTCCAAGAAAATTTAAATTAAAAAGAAGTCAATGTGTATCACTAAGATGATTATTATCTTCGCAATTTCGCCTTCGAAAATTGTTACTAAAAACGCTGCAATGAAGCATAACTTTCATCGAAACAAGTAAAAGAAATAATTTATTTTTAAGTTTTACCATGAAACGAACGTCATTAATCAAAAGCCTGGTTATATTATTGAATGTTTTTTTTTATTTTAGTAATTCGAAGACCTAATCGGAAACCGCCTGGGCTTAATCTGTTAATTTTTAATTGTATAATTTTAAAATGTATAATATTTGACAGAAAAAATAAAAACAAAAGCTAAAATTATTACACAATTGATATATAGTCAATAACGCTAGCTGCGTTTTCTTACAGAATGACTATACTTACTCTTTACTCAAAAAAGGACTAACCCAATAGAAATTTCACCGCCCGTGAGCCTTACGGACTGATAGCGATTTCATCAATTGGCAAATATTTTTGCAGATTTAGGCGCCAATAAGCTGCTACGTGTTTCAAGCTATATTGTTAGTTTCAAGCTATATCCATAATACACTGCACTATTGCGTCAGTTCAGTCAGTTTAGTTTACTTCACACTTCAGTCTTGACTGAATTATAATAGACCTTCAAATTATCTTTTAACTGGAAAGTCATTTATTAATTGCACCCTATCAAAAGAAAACACACCGCCTTATACAGGGGATATTTGCCATAGGTGCCAGGCTTTTAAAATACTCACGTGATGATATGGGGTAATGGATTTTCTTACGCCGTCATTACACGGCAAAAAATTATAAAATATAATTACTTACATAATATTTTAATAATATCAGACCAAAATCAAAGCCAGTGTCAAAGTTAAAATACTTATAAATGGTAGCATTGTTCCAAAGTTTAACAAATAAAAGGGAGAATGTTTTGTCTGCTATTGACGTAAACATGACATGAAATTAACATCTTAAAGGTTTTTGTGTTAAATAAGATTGTTACGAAATAAGTAAACAGTTTCAGGGCGGGTATCTTTATTATATTATGTAAGATATAATATAATTTGTGTTCAACGACCATCTAACAACGTTTTTCTTTAAGCATGTCTCTTTGCTACTGCCGTAATAATCTTTATAGCGGCTTTAATTCAGAGGTTGCCTTATAACACAATTCTGAATTAAAGAATTATTCGACTTGAAGTTTATTTTTAGGGGTTGAACTATCTAAATGAAAAATATATCCGGACATCCGATTTCAATCCGAACTTTTGAAAAATAATGCATAGAGTTATTTGTTGCAGCTCAGGATTTGTTCAGATAGGTTTGTAAAGTGCAAAGTATTTCCAATATATAGGATCGAGTGACAAACGAGCACACAGTCCACCTGATTCCAGTCCATATAATTTGCCACATAAAGAAACAAATAGATTTCTAAAGTAATGATTTAGGCCAAACGAAATTCGGGGCCTGTATTATCTAATCAATATGGCTTGCAATTGCGTCACTGTATAGCCCGGACATATTCATTGTTCAGGCATCTCTCTCCGTTCATTGTGAATTGTCGCAAATTAAAATCCTTATGGAGGATAGTATATTATGTCGTAAACAAACCAATAAACCAATATTCTAAGCATGTTGCACGCATATACTGGTAAGGCATAAATAATTTTATGTAAAGTAAACTCTTTGATTTTTTACTTTGGTCATGTATTAATATAATTTATTAACGAACATCAGGCTTTATTGTTAAAGTTGTCACACTCAATCATTATTCTCAAAAAGTAACGCAGTAACAAATAACACATTTCTAAAATTACTAGCATAATAAGTACGATATAAATATATATTTACACTGACCATACATAAGTACTAATGGATTTATTGGTTCATAACTCACAACTTTTTACGTTACAAAAATATATTATACTGTGCTTTTACAACTGACAAATGTTGGAACCCAATAAATTAAATATTTATTTTCTTCAATTCTATTTCTTATATTCTAACTATTACTTTCGGATAATAGAACGTTAACTTACGTAGGAGAGAAACATAACATAGCTTTCTAGATAAGACAGATCGAATAGCGTTCAGAATAACAATTACTTTATTTGCCAAAATGTTGAGAGTAAGAATAAGCTCACGACTTACGAGGGACTGATATTAAATTTGTAATAAAATTATATCTAATTAATAAAATCAGGCGTTACTTTGCGTAAATTCATTATATTAAAGGGCTTAATAATTTAAAATTAAACATTTTGTTCAACCGACTTCAATATAAATTATTAAGAATAACTCAAAAACCATTAGTAAGAACTTGATTAAATTTATATGAGACTACATCTATAGCACCAGCTTTCAATTAAAAAAAGAGTCATCGAAATCGGTTGACCCAGTAAAAAGTTATGAAGTAACACACATAAAAAAACATACAGTCGAATTGAGAACCTCCTCCTGTTTGAAGTCGGTAGTAAATTAATTTTCTAAGTTCCGCGTAATAAAATAAAATGATGTGTCTTACCAAATTTGAAAAATACCTCTCGCCCACCCTATATCGCGTGCATTATCTCCTTCACCACTAATCCCAACACCAATACTCCAATCATCACTACTCTCAACACAAAATTAATTTGCTAAATTCTGCGTAATAAAATAAAATGATGTGTCTAAACCTAGTTTAGTCTAGTCTTAGTCTAGAGGGAGGGCGGGAAGTGCTCTAGGCAAACTAGGTAAGACACATCATTATATTAAGCGGATCTTATGTAATTTATTTTTAAATCTTTTAATAGAATTATGTCAGCTTTATTAAGATACGTGGTTTATTGATTGTGTCCAGTTTAGGCTAAGGGTTAAGAAGAGTCGTTTCCATTAAATAAGTACTTTCTTGGTGAAATTTGATATTTGCTGTCTAATTATATACTTTGGGAGCCGCGGTAGCTCAAAAGCTTCGTGTTCGCTCTAAATTTCGCAGTACGCGAGCAGCCCGGATTCAATACGCGCCGGCACCAATAAAATTGTTACTTGCAATTTTAAGTGCTATTTTATCACGTGTTCTGCGATGAAGGAAAACATCGTGAGAAAACCTGCATGTCTGAGAAATAAAAAAAATATTTCTAAGATATGTGAAGTCCGCTAACACGCAATGGGGCAGCGCGGCGGGCACTTTCTTGCCCTAAAACCCTCTCAGAAGTGACGAAATGACAGGCTGTAACTTTGACTGTAACTTTGACTGTAACTTTTCTATACTTTACTTTTTAGGTCGCATAATTTTTTCAAAATTCTTTTTTGAAACAGACTCTAGTTAAAACTTGAGACTAATTATATATTGTTTTGTAATAAGACAGTATAATGTTTTGGTAGAATTAGGAACCTAACAATATGTCATATCCAGTATTACTAAGCACGCGTCGTCGGTGATGACCTACGGTACTTAAATATTCATTTACTACTGTTCTTATGATGAAATTTGAAGCTTCTCAGCGAGCAACTGACAAATGCAATTAAGCCGGCGTAATCTGACAAGCTATGTAGGTGAAAAACCAACAGCCAAAAATAAAGAACGGCAAAAGCAGAGAAGATGGCCGCACTAGATGATATGACGACCTTAAAAGGAATCGTTAGGATAAAAAGCTCAGACAATAGTTTCATTTTAGTTCTAAGGGTTGAAAATTAAACTTTTAATAAAAAGTAAGAACCGTATTCTAAAACATAAAAATAATAAAATGTTTTCCACATATTAGCTCCTAAAGTCGGTGCTTAGATATTGTGTATCGAAAAATATTCATCTTTGAAGACAGCTAAAATGGAACTGTAAAGAGCCCTTTTTTCTTGTAACAAGGCATTCCATTTATTACACTCTATAAAGTCCACTGCTGAACATAGACCTCCCTCTGTATATTGCATCATAGTGGGGATTTTGCTATAGCTGCTACGCTTAGCAGGTGGGATGGCAAACGTAGTTTTATTTATTATTTTGAGTTTCTTTTATAGAATAAGTGTTGTTATCTATGGGCCATAACATCTACTTATCGTCAGAAGGACTGTATGTTTCTTTTTCACTTTTACTTCTACAAAAAGTACTCTTTATTTTTTTTAAATGCTGTAGAAATGCGGTCATTAAGGATGCTAGGGTCGAAAATGAATGACAGGGTGAAAAATAGTGTGATAAGAGAAAAGTGTGGTTTGCAAGATGACTTTGTAACCGGGATTAAGAATGGAATGCTTCGGTAGTTTGGTCATGTAGAAAGAATGAACGAGGAAAGCGTGACAAAGCAAATTTATGTTTCAGAAGTGTACGGCAGAGTCGGGAAGGGAAGCCCTAGACGAAGATTTATCAACCAAATAGGCGATACATTGAAGATGGGTCATATCAGGAATACCCATAACTGACGAGCGTGTATGCATAGATATATGGATGTAAAGGAGGCGACAGAGGTGTGTCAGGATCGCACCAAATGGAAGTCCGTAGTCTCTGCCTACCACTCTGTGTGACAGGCGTGAGTGTTTGTGTGAAAAAGTACTCTCAGCTTAGTTTCAATTCTACTAAATCATATAAACAAATTACTTTTGAATAAAACCATCCTTGACCAAAATTACCGCAAAAAGGGGATCGAAGGATCATCCTAGATTAGTATAGTTGAGGCATACGAGATGACCGTAATAACATGAGATTTCTGTGAGAAAACAAGGCGCTGGATTATAGAAGTTATTTTGATTTATAAATCCGTAAAGTCCGTTATAAAACAAGGAATATCTAAAGATTTGGTTTTTAATATTTACGAACCGTTATGTCACATCACCAGCATTCTATTAAAGTTGGCAAAAAATTACTTTGCGTACATCCGCTCGATAAGTCTATATCGATAGGTCTACTGGACATAGAGACCTTAAAACCAGGGGCAGATGGGCTGATAAACTTACCTATACGATACTATCGTACTGGTATGTTTTGTCTTGGTACTAGGCTGTTTTCTCCAACACCAGTAAGAAAATTTGGATAAAATGTTTTTGGGTGGATCTTCAACTATTAGTTTAATTTAGTACTGGCTTTTACAAAACTTTTTTTAAGGCAAAAGCTATGCCATCGCTTCAATAAGTTCCTATTATGGAAGACCTGGCGAGAAGAAGCGGCAAGAAACTTACAAGTATACTATTTTCTCCCAAAAGTTACGATTTTATTTTATAAAATATATAAGTAGGTAAATAAAGGTCAATAGGAACGTTTTATATCCGCAAATTCTTTTATTCTACCTTGTAGTGGCCCTGTAAGTATGTCCACTATCTCGTATCATTCCCTGGGTCCCGTAAGAGGCGACAGAGGGAAACAAATCAGGAGATGGGCAGCAGCGTTTTCCTAATAAAGACTAAAAATAAAAAAGATTGAGATGACTCACATGTGTTCTTGATTTTTATTATGGATAGTTTATATTTCATTTTTTATTTCAGTATTATTTGCTTCCTGCATACCAACCTCCCAAAAAATATAAAGGTTGTATGTAATCGCAACAAATAACTCATCCTTCTGGGTAATTACAACAACTGATGCCCTGCTCTTGAAATGCTGCTTTTGTCTGTCTTTATACTTCTGTAAATATAATATAACTTCTTTCCCCTCTTTCCTCAAATTTGATCTCATTTAATAGATTATTTGTTTGTCACTCTTAATAGATATATAAAATAATCTGTTTCCTTATAGTTGTTTAATTTTTATTATGGACGTTTAAAGACAAAAATTTTTACGGAAAATTAAAAAGTAATAAAATCATCTAAAAGATAAACAAATATATATATATATAATCTAAATTTAATTAAATTTGCAAACAAATTATTGTTAATTATTTTTTGCTTTAATATAATTGTTACGGTACATATGAATAAATACCAGCCGAAGATGGTGAAGCGCGCCGACTTTACTTAACTAAAGCCTGTTCACTCTTGTCTTTATTGTGCTATGACCTCGATAAATTAAAAAAATACTGTCTGCTATTACGTTAAATTATGCAATGTTTTCTGATTAAGTGGTTCGTGGAAAATTAAGAATGAATGAGACGATTTTGATGATCACTTTTGAAATAAACATTTTATCATGAAACAATAAAGGCCACGACACTGGCCAGTTACAATCCATATTAAAGATACGATTATAAACAAGTAAAAAAAAAACTAATATTTCGATTTTTTATAGAATTTATAATTTCAAATTTCCCTCCACAAATCTTTAATAGGCTGAATTATTGAAATATTGTGATTTATCGGAAAAATAAATCTGCGTCTGGGACATTGATGTTTTTTGTTACATTTCAAATGCCCTTCTACGGCAACTAACTATGCACCGCTTTTATAGCAAATTTCAGAATGGGTTGACAAACCTTGAGAGATCAGGGAAACGTGCTAGCAGTGAAAAAATAATTGAAGATAAAAAGAGAATTACGTATCAAAGAGATTTAACACACCATATTGTAGATTTAATCGGGAAACGTTCAAGTGAATTTACACGAATACCTGATAATAAGAACCAGCTCTGCATGGAAATGTGCCATGACATGATTACTAAATTGAAATAGGTCTGGTCTTGATTGGTGTTCCACATTGTTACAGGTAATGAATTTTCATTTTCAACGATTCAGAAAGGAAGCGCCAGTTGGTACCAACACGTATATGATGGATAATATTTTATTATTGTAAAATAATTTTGACTCTACACGCATAATATAAACTGCTAAAATAACCAGTCTTCGATTTTGTTAAAGCCCAGTAATATTACATGCACCTAAAGTAACTGTTTAGTCAATATGCGTAATAAGCTTTACATGAATAAATTAGGCCTTAAAAATGACTATTTAAGTTGACTTAAATGCGGAGGCTATTTATATTAACTGCGTCAGTTTTTTTTCAAACATCTTTACCCTTCACTGGAAAGTTCCGACTGAAGAATAAAACGACAAATTCGGCAATTCAGTGAAATTTTTCTCCACGTCTGAATATTTAACACAATAAGTTTATGTAGTTAAAGTTTGAAATATTTGTTTCACAAATTGCTCTGGTTAATTTTTATGTAAATAATAATTATAAGAGAAAACTATTTTGTAAACATTTAATTTTTTACACAGTTCTTATATAATAAATTTTTACAACTGATTCTATTAATGACCAATTAAAAGTTATCAGAAATATATAATATTACATCATGGTTATTCTTTACATGAGACAAAGATAAAAATTCTGTCTGACTTAGTTTGTTTCTAATTTTGGTAATGCACGTGTCTGTACGATTTTTACAGTAATATGAAAGATGTGCCCGAACAGCAAGAGTCAAGTGCAATAAAATTACTTTCCGCTATTTGTATAACTTCACTTAGGGACACAATAATGCTTTCTATGTGCTAAATTTAGAAATGATGATAAAAATGAGTACGTCATCTTATTTGAAAATGAATAGTTTAAGTTATAAAAAAGAAATGGTTATTATAATATATATATAAGAAAATAAGAATCTTTTATAAATTAAAAATATTATTTAACCTAAAACTTAATAAAATGGCACACACGTCGATCCAATATTAATATGTTATGGAGAATTACGAGGTCGGTAACGAGAACTCTATTGGGAGAGCAAGTTTAAGAACCTCATATGAACCTTCATTTAAAAGTGCTTTAAAAGCATTTACCAACTTATTATAAGGAGCTTAAGGTTAAGGTTATTTATTCGTTTAAAATCTACTTTAAACAATTATTAAAGTAGATTTTATCAATATAGATTAACACTAACACTATGTTAATTATCATTTAATGTTTGAATGATAGGGAGTTCTGTTTTAGGAAGTTAATTAATTTTTTCGAAGCTATACCAATTGATATATGTAAATTGAAGAAGATGCAGGGATGGAATAAGAAATGTCACATGAAATTCAAAAATGGGTTAAATATGGCAGCATCTAGATTTGACCGCCTATATACATTTGGGACTAACAAAAAGAGCAAAAAATAATAACAGTCCCTCTTAAAAACAAAGATGTTAAAAACCTGTGCCGCTGAACCTATCTATAGACGGATCATAGTTAACTGGGGATGTTCAGCTATCAGTGTCAAAAAATTATTGTTAATAATTACATTATTACAATTAAGAAGCAGTTGTCAATTTTGATGTAACTGCCACGCTCGGAGGGCGGGTCGGCAA
Source organism: Parnassius mnemosyne (assembly GCA_963668995.1). NCBI lineage: Eukaryota > Metazoa > Arthropoda > Insecta > Lepidoptera > Papilionidae > Parnassius > Parnassius mnemosyne. Next base: position 13,213,513 of record CAVLGL010000159.1, read on the forward strand.
ACGCAGTTTTTTATTGTTTTTTTAACTGTTATCAGGATTATGTTGCTGCTCATTTCAATTTCCTTTTTTTGTCAGGATGATTTGAGGGAGCGCGTTGTCTTACGCTGCAACTATTTTTTTTTTATAAAATTAAAGTGACAAACGAACTTACAGTCCACGTGATGGTAAGCGGCTTTGCAGGTCGTGGAGAGATGCATAACCTCTGAGGACTAAGATGGAATTCCACACAGCATGTAATTTTATTGGCTCTCTGTACCCTTTAAACCGGAAAACAACAGTGCTCTCACAGAGGTATGATGGTGGTACCTAACTAAACAAAGTCCTAGACAGAAAAAGGTCTAACTAGTTTAACGTAGGAAGTCTGATAAACATACCAGGATTGTAGGTTATCGATCCAAAATTTATATAACACTTCCATTTAAAAGTTGGTTTAAGCAATAAATAATATTGTTACTAAAATGAACACGTTTCTCGTGTTTGTTTTTGTTCAATTATATTTAAATAAATAATAATAAAGTATAAATATTAGTAATTACAATAAAATATACTGTTCTGAAAATCGATGGCTAAAATATGGCTAAACACTTCAAGTTGAAATTACTTTTATTGGGTACATTGAACTTCGGCTTTATTGAATCGGATTTCACCCTTTGAAAAATAACCCTAGATACGCCAATGCATTTTAAGTGCCGGTTTAAAGCGTTTTCAACGGTAAATTGAAACATCGTGAGGAAGTGAGCATGTCTGACGAATAAAAAATTTTGAATATATATAAAGTCCACCAACATACTTTCGGTAGCGTACTGGTGCTTGTAACGGAAGCAGGGCTAATTGTTCCTTAACCCTTTCAGTAACGATAGGAAGCCTGTACCCAACACTGAGATATATTATAGGCTGTAATTCTACATCTTATTAACCCCTGACGGAAACTGAGGGTACGTATCTGTATATCTGTCTGTGGCATCATGTCTAAGGCGCCTCAACGCATGAACCGATTTTAATTTAATTTATTTAGATTGAAATGTAACTTGATCGAGAGTGTTCTTAGCTACGATTCAAGAAAATCTGTTTAGTCATTTGAAGATAATCAACATTGTTTTCTTGTGGGTATTATTTTAAATTTTTGACATAAGTTATGCTTTTACAGTAAATTAAGTTGAAGCCGTGGTAACTTAGGGGAGCCGTAGTAGCTCAGGGGCTAAGTGCTCGCTGTAATTTTTACAGTACGCTAGCAACCGGGGTTCGATCCCCGCCGGCATCAATGAAATTGTTAATTATAAATTTAAGTGATGCTTTATTACGTGCTCGGTGGTGAAGGAAAACTTCGAGAGGAAACCTACATGTCTGATAAAAAAGAAAAAAAATATTTCGAAGATAAATGAGGTTCGCCAACGTGCATTGGGGCAGCACGGCGTACATATGTTTGACCTACATTCCTCTCAGAAATGAGAAGATGCCTGTGCCCAGCAGTGTTAAGTTGCATAAGTAAGTTTCCCTGAATGGACTATGATGGACATTCCTATTTTCTGAACTCCTAAAAAGTAAGTCACCCTGTAATATCTATTTTAATAACAACATTTTGGTGCCGTTGTTATGTTGGAAGAAAACTGATTTATACAAAACATGTTTTCCCTCCATCTTTCTTATTAACGGCTCAAAATATTATCTGTCCGCTCGGTACTCGGTGTTCGTTTTTGAAAAAAATGCTATAGATAGAGTTCGCGTCAATATAGCTTGACGTTTGGCGATAAGGATGACGAAGATCCAAAATATTTCATAGAATGGCGGTATATCCATTCTAAAATACCGAACGTGGCGGAGAGCAAATTCACTGATTCCACCAGTTCCACACTATCAATCTTTCATGTTTTCCATTTTCAAAAGCAAATAACAAGAACCGCGCCACCGGAAATATATTTTATACATAGATACGAGGTACACCGGGTAGTCCAGGCCATGTTCTGTGGGCTGATGGGCTTACCTTATACTTTTACGTATTATATCCACTTTGTAGCTATGTTTAGGTTGTAGCACAAATGGGTTAGCTTGACCGGGCAAAGACCACAATCTTACAGAACACCAGCGTAAAATATCAGCTTAATGCAGCTGTGTTTCGTATGGTGAGTGTAGAGAACCGGAGACTTTTTTACTGGAAACGAGGTATTCCATCTTCTTCCTGAGGTGTGAACACGTATCTGCATTTTATTATCGAGCGAAGACAGTGACATGTCTAAGGGCTACAGCATCTACTTCTTTCTGCTAAGCATCAGGTGGACGTAATTGTTCGTTTATCACCCTTAGTCTACAAAATAATAATCTATTCCTTCCACCCGGCAGCTCTATGTGGTAAAAAGTTTAAAATGTTAGAGAGTCATTTATAACTGCAATCTATAATGTATGCTATCTTAGTCCTCAGGCGTGACGATGTTTGTTACAGATGTCCATGGGCTGCAATAGCCACTTACCATCAGATAGACTTTAAGCCCGTTTGTTATTTTACGGTTGGAAAAACCATAACATCAAAAACAATTACAAATTTTACATGTTGCCACATTTTCATACTAAAAATAACCTATACAATATATTTATATGTTTTCATTTTATAATTATTTTCATATTGCTAATTTATTATCTTATCATATCATAAAACAAGTTATATAACATAGGTACCTATTTCAAAATTTAATTAAGTGTCAAAAACAACCGAAACATGTTATGAAAACTTAAAATATTGTTCATAAACACTATTAAAGGATAATCTACACTAATTCAGCAAAATGTCTATTTATTTTCAAGCGTTATGTATGGGTGTTCATCTTCTGTATTAATAATATAACACCACTAAGTATTTATTGGTCACTTTTCATATAAATACCACTATATCTATTTTATAATGGGTACCTAGATTTGCTTCATACCCTCTGCAAAGACATTTTTGTGAAATATATTTGTTATCTAGATTCCCTTTTAGAATTATTCAGGAAATAATATAGTATGACAGTTATTGGTATTAAAAGGTTAAATATTTTATTTCACAAAAATAAATAGTAATTATAATTATCGATTGTATAATCTACACTCAATATAACAAATCATGTTTGTGTGAAAAATCTACTCGTTGCATAAATTAGTGATTATTTCAGATTGTAAATGTTAGACTCAATAACAAATTAATGTATTATTAATAATGATGATGATTTTGATAGTGATGGTGGTGATGGTAATTATGATGGTGATGTTCTCCTGGTCGACTTAACTTACGCCGACAATATCTGAATACAAGTAGGAAGTAATCAATTGCGTAGAACCTATTATAGTGTTCTATGTCAGACAGCTCCCCACCGACACCATAGAGAATGTTCTTAATCATCCGTACCATTAGCAGATAAACATTACGTACTTCACGTCACAATAACGTGATACTGAAAGTAGTAAAGGTGGACTTGGACACATTGTCACACATTCATAAAAGTCACATCGATTCCTAAAAAGGCCGCAAAAATCTTAATAGATTTTCTGTGATTTTATCATTAGTTTCACAATGAAAAGAGTAAAATAGAATATTTTTATTCAACACTAGCTACTACCAGGCGCATTGCTGCCGCAAAAGAAATAATTATGAAAAAATCGTTTTAGGACGTGTTATATTGTTTAATTAGGACTGATAATACATTAATAGAAATTTAATAATATATGAATATCAAATAAATCTATCTGTCTAGAACAGGTAAATGAAATTGTATACTTGGGGAGTGCTTTTAGCCGGGATGGAAGATGAGATTTAGATGTGGACAGGCGTGTCGCTGCCGGGAATAAAGTCAATGGTGCCCTGACTGCGTTAGTCAAAAGGCAAGGCGTAGCGAAGAGTGCACGCCTTGCAATACATAACGCAGTGTTGGTACCGACTTTGTTATATGGCAGCGAAACCTGGGTATGCCAGAAGAAGCATAAAAGTAAGTTGAATGCAGTGGAGATGCGATCTCTTCGTAAAATGTGCGGCGTTACCATGGCCGACCGAAAGCGAAACGAAGAGATTCGCAATATGGCAGGTTTGAAAGATGACCTTATCACAAAAATTGATAAGGGCGTGCTTCGGTGGTTTGGGCACGTTGAGCGAATGAGTGAAGACCGAATGGTGAAGAAAATATATAGCGCGAAAGTTAATATTAAAAGGTGTCGAGGTAGACCGAGACTAACTTTCGAAGACCATGTGAGCAAATTGCTCGAAGAGGGTAGGGTTAAAAGTACTCGGGTACCTAGACGTGCATGCATGAAGAAGATAATGAATCTGAAAGAAGCGAAAGAGGTTTGTAAGGATCGTGACACTTGGCGATCTGTTCTCTCTGGCTACCCCGTCAGGGATTGTGCGTGAAGTAATATCAAATAAATGTGACGGTGCGTTACGCGCACCACCTTGTGTAAGTTAATTGTACTATGCCTATAATCTTATATATAATAAGCTTGAGAGACTTCAAAATACTAGTATTCGGTTCATATTTGATTGCGCAAATATGACCATATTTCCCAATATCGCTCACGTCTCAAGTGGTTACCTATCCGACTTCGCCGGAACATGCATATTCTTTTTATTCTCTACTGTGTATTATTTCATCCTTCTGCTCCTCCCTATCTAAAAGAGAAGTTTAATTTTATGGGGCTTCCGGGGGAACCTCTACGCTCTTCTAGAAAATTAGTTTAAAGGGTACCAACTCACAAAACATCGTTTTTTAATAAATCGTTCACTGTCGAGTCTATTAAGCTCTGGAATGCCCTACCTTTGCACATACCTGAAGCACAATCTATTGTAATCTTTAAGCGACTACTTAAAGAACATTACTTGTCTCAATCGTCCGGAGACCGTTAGGATAATTATGTGATTATGTATTTATTGTATTTATCAGCTTTATATTATTGTTTGAGGAAATTTGTAATTTATTTATGTATTTTTATATGTAATTTTAATTTTTAATATAAATTTTAGATATGTAAGTCTCCGATCACACTCTTAATCTCATGGCTGTTAGACGGGAGATGAAGCTACATTCTTCAACAGACTTGACAGCATACAGGCATCTGAACAGACAGATCTCCAAATGCATGCGGCGGGACTTACGCAACTTCAATACAGCTCGTATTGAAGAAGCGATCAAGCGGAACCAAGGCTCCAAAGTCTTTGCCAGAGATCTGTCTGCCAGAAAGAGCCACCTGTCAAAGCTGAAGACAGAATGTGGCAGCATCGTTTCCGGGACACCTGAGATTTTGAGTGAGATTGAGAGGTTCTATGGGCAGCTGTACACGTCATCGTTGGAGCCACATGCAAGTGTGAGTAACGATCCAAGAGCGAGTCTCGTCCGACACTATTCCGAAGATATCCCGGACGTCAGTCTGAGCGAGATTAGAATGGCTCTCCAGGACCTTAAAAACGGTAAGGCCCCAGGCGAGGATGGAATTACAGCGGAGCTTCTGAAAGCGGGCGGAAGACCGGTCCTTGAAGTCCTTCAGAAGCTCTTTAATTCCGTCCTCCATGGTGGCATTACACCGGAGGCGTGGAGCAGAAGTGCGGTGGTCTTGTTCTTCAAGAAAGGTGACAACGCTCTCTTGAAGAACTACAGACCGATTTCCCTTCTGAGCCGCGTCTACGTGCTGTTTTCGAGAGTCATTACGAATCGTCTCGCGCGCAGACTTGACGACTTCCAGCCTCCCGAACAAGCCGGTTTCCGAAAGGGCTTTAGCACCATAGACCACATACATACCCTTCGGCAAATTGTACAGAAGTCCGAAGAGTACAATTTGCCACTATGTCTGGCGTATGTGGACTATGAGAAAGCCTTTGATTCCGTCGAAATTTGGGCGGTGCTGCAGTCCCTTCAGCGGTGCCAAGTTGACTGTCGGTATATCGAAGTGTTGAAGTGCTTGTACAGTAGGGCTACGATGGCTATCCGAGTACAGAGTCAGAGTACGAAACCTATCCAATTGCAGAGAGGTGTAAGACAGGGTGACGTCATATCCCCGAAACTCTTCACCGCTGCATTGGAAGACGTTTTCAAGCTTCTGGACTGGAAAGGATACGGTACCAACATCAATGGCGAGTACATCACTCACCTTCGATTTGCCGACGATATAGTCCTTATGGCAGAATCGCTGGAGGACCTAAGCACTATGCTCAATGACCTCAATAGTGTTTCCCAACGGATAGGTCTTAAGATGTACATGGACAAAACAAAGATTATGTTCAATGTCCATGTCACACCTATGCCAGTAGTTGTTGGGAGCACTAAGCTCGAAGTTGTTGACGATTATGTTTACCTGGGACAAATAGTCCGACTAGGTAAGTCCAACTTCGACCGAGAGGTCAATCGACGGATTCAACTCGGCTGGGCAGCGTTCGGGAAGCTACGACACATCTTCTCGTCAGACATACCTCAAAACCTGAAAACGAAATTGTACAACCAGTGCGTGTTGCCAGTGATGACTTATGGAACTGAGACGTGGTCCTTCACTGCTGGCCGTATGAGGAAGCTCAAGGTCGCTCAGCGAGCTATGGAGAGGGCTATGCTCGGTGTTTCTCTGCGTGATAAACTTAGGAATGAGGATATCCGCAGTAGAACCAGAGTAACCGACATAGCCCAACGGATTAGTAAGCTGAAGTGGCAGTGGGCCGGCCATATAGCTCGAAGAACCGACAACCGATGGGGAAGAAAGGTTCTCGAGTGGCAGCCTCGTACCGGTAGGCGAAGTGTAGGGCGTCCCCCCACGAGATGGAGTGACGACCTGGTAAGACATGCAGGAAGTCGATGGATGCAGGTGGCTCAGGACCGTGCTTTGTGGCATTCTTTGGGGGAGGCCTATGTTCAGCAGTGGACTTGTGAAGGGCTGTAATGATGATGATGATGATGTAAGTTTGTTTATATACTCTTAAATATGTATGTTTATGTATATATTATATGCTTTACTTTATCTTTTATTATGTATTAGTAATTTATATCATTTCATTTGTTAGTTATTTTTTTTGTTATTTTATTGCATTTATTGTCTATATATCGCATGTATTGATATTATATTTTGTATAATTATTTTGCACCACCTACCCAGTATTCATTGTTTATTCCTTTACACCCTTGGTTGCCTGGAGGAGATCGCTATGTAGCGATAAGGCCGCCAAATTGTACATTTAACCTGTCTATTGTTATGTAATTTGTTTATTAGTTTGTGGTGTACATTAAAGTATATTCATTCATTCATTCAATCTTCGCGCAAATGCAAGTAATTAGTTATCAAAGTTTTAACGCAATCTGATGAACGGTATGGCAGCGCATAAAATACGGACAAACAAAAATTAATATCTATATTACATAAATTACAAGTACAGAATAACTTATTGAAAGTCATTTATGTTTTCTGTCAACCATCAGTTCGGAAAAAAAACTCTCTCCTGGGAAGAACAAGTTAGACATACATCAATGTACTTTATGCTATAAAAATTTATTTAAAAATAAAGTCCCGCTGGGTGTCTTGTTGGTTCTTCCCAGGACAGAAGAATTTTTTTTCGAACTAGTGGTAAAGTAAAAAAGTGACTTTCAATAAGAATTATTTGTTATCAGTATTGAATAAAAACTATTCTATTCTAATCTTAACTGGCCCGGCAGGCGTTTATTCTGCTTCTTCGCTTTTACAAAAAAATCCCAGAAAATCAAACAAAATCCCAGAAAATGTACAAAATATGTCAATAAACAAGTTTAAATGTTTTATTAAAGAAAATTTACAAACAGGAACATATTAAGCTAAACCTGCCTTAGACGAAGGTTACTCCTTATTTTAATTTAATTTTAACGTTTTTAATCTGTGGAGAACTGGATAAATACATGAGGACGCCCACGGAATATAAAAAATAATAATTTGTGGCGGAACTATTTTTGCCAAACTCACACATACGCAAGAAACAAATGTGTATCGATAATTGTGTACCATTTCAATAATTTCCGCGTGATTGGCTATTTTAAAATAAAAGAGAAAGGCTCATCATTTGATATGGAGATCATATTCCTTTTCATCAACGAAGTTTCTAGAATAAATGAGAAAATTTAGCTTCTGAACGTTAGATGTCGCAGTAGTACCGCGATTATTTGAAAACGCACCACAAAATCTTACTAATAAATATCATTATGTCTTAACCCAAAAAGTTTCTAAGATTGACGAAAAAATTTTCTATGTGACGATAGATGTCGTAATAATAAATTCACACGATTATAGATACAATACTTATAGATATAACGTTGACATTGGCCTACCTAACCTGTAATGCTAATTGAATGATGTTAGTGATGTAACTACTCTGTCTGAACATGATCTGGCTCATATCAATATTCAGTATATGATTATTATCATGTATATGAATAGAATTAACTGGAGAAACAGATTTAAAAAAAAATATGATAAATGAGTTAAATAGAAAAATTTATTGGAAGCTGCCTTAATGTACTACGTATGTCCCCGTAATTCATATAATTAAGCCGCCATATAATTGTCTTTAATTTATCGCTAGTTAGCTTAATTATCATGTATGAAATAGAAACAAGGAAAATAATAAAAAAAAAACAATAACTAAGCTATTTTTTTTTAAAAATAGCACATATTTATTAAAATTATCCTTTTTACACCATAATATAAATCATAATATTAAGACAACTCTTATTTCACCTTCTTTTTAACCGGTTCAGTGCGGATGGCACGCCAGGCGTGCCATCGATTGTTTTTGTGTGAGGCGTATGACACGCGAATCGTGTCCTTTTTACAAATCTTTATAACTCGCTCAAATTGCGTTTTTGGAAGATTTATCCAGAACAAAATATTCATTATTTTGCAAGTAGTTCATGCCTACAGCATCGTTTCTGGATATTTTGAAATTTTGACATTTTTAGGGGTTGGCAACCTTTTTTTAACTTGTACATGGTACTCTTTTTACTTTGTGGGTTCAATCATGTTGTGGAAAAATAGTCTAAGTAACAAATAAATCATTGCAATCGCTCACAAACTCAAGTTGTAAATAAATTTCTGGAAAACCAGTCTCATGTTATAAAAAAAAAAACAATGCGTTTGTCTTATTGTTTAATTTGCCTTAAAATGGTGGTACTGTCTTATTATTATCATATGGCCGAATAGACCTACGAAGTACCATGTGCTCTTGTGATATGGTATAAGGTTTATTTTTGCTTGAAACAGTTCGAAACCGTTCATGCATAAAAAAGTTCGCTAATAAATAGTCTTTTGTCAATCCGCCGCCGTATATTGCCGGAGTTTTTTTCCTTTTAAAAACACTTGTTTTGCTATTCTTACTAAATTTACGTTTTCAGATCGACTTTACTTTTACATTTGTGTAACATTAAATAATATTTCACATTTGTAAATATCAATGAATCATAAACCTTATTTTTTCGAAATTAAGGTTCTTGATTGTTTGATATTTACAAATGTTATTATTAGGTGAAAATTTAATTTAATAAAAACCAAGGTGATTTAGCTGTACCTACTAATATAAATGATTTTTTTGAAACAAATAATAGTACAAAAGGTTAGCAATATCTGCATAAAAAAAGTCACTTACTCTCAATTTCAAAGAAAACACGTAGAAAAACACATAGTTACCCACTAAAAACAAGTATCCTTCCGTTTGTAACTGATGTATGATGTCAACTTAATTAGGTCTTAACAAGTGAAAAAAGCATAAAAAGAAAATTATTTTTACTCATGGCTGATGGCACAATAGGCGTGTCATCAACCTCTGTCAGGCGTGTCATGAAATATTTGTTCGCCGCCACAGCTAAAAGTTGTTGAAAATCTATACCGCATCGAATCGGTGCGTAGTTAACTATGATATTGGGTCGTCATACACTTCACTCACCTTCGATTTGCCGACGATATATTCCTTGTGGCAGAATCGCTGGAGGACCTAAGCACTATGCTCAATGACCTCAATAGTGTCTCCCAACGGATAGGTCTTAAGATGAACATGGACAAAACAAAGATTATGTTTAATGTCCATGTCACACCTATGTCGGTAGTTGTTGGGAGCACTAAGCTCGAAGTTGTTGACGAGTATGTTTACCTGGGACAAATAGTCCGACTAAGTAAGTCCAACTTCGACCGAGAGGTCAATCGACGGATTCAACTCGTGTGTGTTGCCAGTGATGACTTACGGAACTGAGATGTGGTCCTTCACTGCTGGCCATATGAGGAAGCTCAAGGTCAATCAGCGAGCTATGGAGAGGGCTATGCTCGGAATTTCTCTGCGTGATAAACTTAGGAATGAGGATATCCGAAGTAGAACCATAGTAACCGACATAGCCCAACGGATTAGTAAGCTGAAGTGGCAGTGGGCCGACCATATAGCTCGAAGAACTGACAACCGATAGGAAGAAAGGTTCTCGAGTGGCAGCCACGTACCGGTAGGCGAAGTGTAGTGCGACCCCCCACGAGATAGAGTGACGACCTGGTAAGACATACAGGAAGTCGATGGATGCAGGTGGCTCAGGACCGTGCTTTGTGTCATTCCTTTGGGGAGGCTTATATGCAGCAGTGGACTTATGAAAGTCTGTAATGATGATGATGATGATGAAAAGTTATCAAAATATGGCGGATAACGGAGAGCTTCCAACTTCAGGTCTTGTAACTTGGAGAGCATCTGTTGAGCAGTATGAGATCGCAGGTTGTCATCCAGAATCAACGGGAACCAAAACTGGTTGGAGACGTGAGAGCTTCTTCATCATTGTATTCAGTTCTTCACAAAACTCATGTCCAGTAATGCTAATCCCGTTTGTTAAGAATCTGTGATGAGTTACACGGGCGCTAGATAACCAAACAGTGACCATCACTTTACCAGGGGTAAGTTTTAGATTAGGGCATTGTTTAGGTGCTGAACTAGGATCCACTAAACTTTCTGAGCACTTGCGATTGTCAAACAGAATCCATTTTTTGTCACAGGTAATAGCAGTGCAGGTCACGTTTCGACGCGTACTTCGAGCTGGCGATCATTGAGTTCGTGGGGCACCCATTTAACAAGCTTTTTTACCTTGCCAATTTGATGCAAATGAACCAATATTTTATTGATGATAACGTTGAAAGCTGTTGCTAAATCATTTGTAGAAGCAGATTTAGTATAATTAGCTTCCACAATCATCTTTAATTCGATCAAAGTTTTCGGAAGACTTCGGGGTTCATTTTTCAAGTCGAAATTTATAGAACGGAAGCGGGCAAACTAATAACAGGTGGTGCGTTTACTTGTAGTACTCGTATTTGCTCCGTAAACGTCGTTGATGTTGCGTGCAGCTTGTGCTGCATTGCTGCCACGACGGTATTCATATTCCTTAATTACTCGAATTTTTAACGTATTCAATTTTTGACGAAACAAATTCAAATGCGATGAAAATATAACAATAATCAATTAACAAATGACTAGTTTTTTTTTTAAATAAAATTAATTTGACATTAAAATTCTTAGCCAAACAAAAACTATTTTCATTTGAAATGGCCACTACTGCAGAACGGCAATTTCATATTCAAAGACCAATTATTCCAGAAAGAACTATATTAACATTATTTAAGCATTGCTATTAAGATTTAATATTTAAGAAAATGTTATAATTTTATATTACTCACTATTACTTATATTACTCACTACTATTATTTGTGACTTAAGAACACCGTCGGTCATCCCACTTCAACTCAAAACTGAGTAAATTAATAAAGTATGCTTTATTTATATTCTTTTAACAGGTGGGCAAGATAAATTGTACTGACATAGAAATCCAACTGTTACTGTTAAAGTTTCTGTTTCGACCTCATTAGAAAAACATTTTTGACGTAACAGACATAAAAACATAGAGTTGAATTGAGTACCTCCTCTTGTTTTGAAGTCGGTTGGGTTAAAGAAAAGATGTTATAAAAGAAAATATAATATACCTCAAACCTCTTTGTTGTTAACGCTTACACACTACACAACATACCTCGCTATAATAATAACCTTTTACAAACAAAATCTAAATTATAATTACACAGTTCAGTTCCTTACCCAATGTAAATAAAAATTTATAATAAATTGTCAGTATACCTAAAAGCCGAAACAAATATTAATAAAATCATAAGCTCTTTAAAAGATATACTTATTAAAAAAGTTATCATTCAATTAATGAATATATTGAGGAAAAGAATTTTTAAGTATCTACCCCTCCCCTGTTCATTGCTATGACTTTCGAGGTGCATGTAATTGTTAGAACTTGCATGTTTTGTTTAGTCACTAAGTCTTTTAGTAAATAAGTAAATAAATAAACGTCACATTTTCAAAGTTAACAGGTTAGAGACGATTTGAACAGCTTCAATCGTGCTTATTGGAATATATTTTAATTTCCCGTCATTTCGCGTACTTTATAGCACCCATGATCATAGAGGGACTAATTTGTGGACTCCCTCATGCTATCTTGAGCTACTTATCGTTTTTAGTTATTAATTTTGGTCCTTTCTACGTTTACTATACGTATGATGCTATGAATTATATATATGCTTGTGTTTGGATTTACTCTTATTAATTATGGGATCCCTAACCGATAGCACCCAGCCACTTTCTATTGAAATTAGCATTATTTTCATTTAAATAGCCTCGCGAGTCATCGTTTGTGGGAATCGATGTAGTCGCGAATATCGTCACAGGCTGCAGACTTCCTGGTGCGTCAGTACTTCATGTCATTTCATCCGGTTTTTTGTTGATCTTTTTGTTCGTTCCATGTACGGGATATTTGTTTTCGAGATTATAATATATAAAAATTATTTAAAAAAATTGATTTATTTGATTATAAAATCTATGCCGTAATTACACTTCCCACCGCAGGCCACTCTTTCCTATAAAGCTACTCGTATATCTATATTTGATAGAAGCACACTAAATATAGTGAAAAATTATTTCACATATTTTATGGTGGAAGTTATAGGTATTCTTGTGTCTTGTTAAGTAAGACATTACTCTTGACGCATAACTAAAACTGACTAATTTTCTTCGGCGCCGTGTTGAATGTTCTAATGGAAGCATACTTCAATATATAGCTAATGTTGACATTATAGTTTTTGTTCATTTTTGATCCTCTTTTAAGTCGCTACATTTGGCAGATGGGTTGGCGTACGCATTAACAAGTAGTATGAACACATGAGTAAAGAAATCTACCGTAGTATGGACGCTTCCCAATATTTGGAATCTCAGGAATCAGAACATGCCTTGCCCCACTGTGGGACTTATATAGGACTGTAACTTCACTTTTACGTCTACTTTTTAAATAGATTTTATATCAAATTTTGTACCTAATAAGTTCATGTTCAATTTGTTTTCATTTCTGTTATATCGAGGAAAGCTTCAAATTGCGCCGGCATATCATATCCTTAATGTCGCAAATTGGTTCGATTTATTTGTTCAACAGACTTATCTGGGTAAATTTCCAAAAAAAATTAAATTCAAAAGAAGTCAGTGTGTTTCACCAAGACAATTAATTTTTTCGCAATTCCACGTTCGAAAATTGTTACTAAAACGCTGCAATGAAGCATCACTTTCATTGAAACAAGTAAAAGAAATAATTATTTATTTAAGTTTTAACATGAATCGAACGTCATTAATCGAAAACCTGGTTATATTGATTAGAGCCAAGTATGTTTCTTTTAGTAATTATATGACCTAATTGGAAATCGCCTGGGGTGACTCTGTTAATTTTTAATTACAAATAATTATGTATAATATTAGAAAGAAAACATACAACCAAAAGCTAAAATTATTACACAGTCGCTATAGTGTCAATAACGCAAGCTGCGTTTTCTTGCAGAATGGCTATACTTAATCTTTAGTCAAAAAAGAACTAACCCAATAGAAATTTCCCCGTCCGTGATTCCTACGGACCGATAGCGATTTCATCAATTGGCAAATATTTTTACAGATTTAGGCCAATAAGCTACTTCGTGTTTCAAGCTGTATTGTTGGTTTTAAGATATATCCATAATACACTGCACTATTGCGTCAGTTCCATCAGTTTAGTTTACTTCACACTTTAGTCTTGACTGAACTATAATAGACCTTCAAAATATCTTTTAACTGTCATTTATTCATTGCACTCTATCGAAAGAAAATACACCGCCTAATATAGGGGAGATTTGCCATAGATACCACCCTGGGCTTGCGTGATTTCCCTCTGTCGCATTTTAAAATAGTCACCTGATCATATGGGGTAGTGGATTTTCTTACGCCGTCATTACACGCCAAAAAATTATAATATATATATATATATATATATATATATATATATATATATATATATATATATATATATATATATATATACGTGCATAATATTTTTCTTATATCAGACTAAAATTAAAGCCAGTGTCAAAGTTAAAATGCTTATAAATGGTAGCATTGTTCCAAAGTTTAACAAATAAAAGGGAGAATGTTTTGTCTGCTATTGACGTAAACATGACATGAAATGAACATCTTAAAGGTTTTGTGTTAAAGATAGTTACGAAACAAGTAAACAGTTTGGAGCGTGTAACTTTATTATATTATGTAAGATATTATATTAATTGTGTTCAGCGACCATCTAACTTCGTTTTTCTTTCAGCATATCTCTTTGCTACTGCCGTAAAATAATCTTTATAGAAGCTTTAATTCAGAGGCTACCCCTTAACACAATTCAGATTTAAAAAAATTATTCAACTTGAAATATATTTTTAGGGGTCAAACTATCTAAATGAAAAATATCTCCCGAGTCCTGAGTTCAATCCGAACTTTTGTAGCTCAGGATTTGTTCAGATAGGTTTGTAAAGTGCAATGTATTTCCAAAAACATCGCTCAGGTATATTGGAATATATTTAATACCTGTTTGCCTCTGCTACTACCTCTAAAAAGATTGTTGTATATTGTATGCTACTATTATTACCAAAAAGATTGTTCGAAAAACCATTAACCAGCTAAAATTAAAAACTCTAATAAATAATATTGATGAAAGTGCATGTTTATGAATTTAATTTCTTTGAAAACTGACGAAAAATCATAAAACTAAGATACAGCATTCATGAGAGAAGAATCAGTCAATTGGTCATGGATGATCTACGAGCAATCACCTAGTGAATACGCCGAGTTCGCCGGGCGTGTCTACTTTTAAATAGACGTCACTCGTTGGTCAGGTTAATGATAAAATGATCCATGTGGTAGGTTTAATTTCAGTTAAATTAAATATATACATTATATTCTTCAGATTAACCTACTATATAATATAGTAGGTTAATCTAAAAAATCACTAACCCTAAACATTTCCGTTATAGAATTTGCCATATAAAGAAACAAATAGATAATTAATGTAATGGTTTAGGCCAAACGAAACTAGAGGCCTGTAGTATCTAATCAATATGGCTTGCAATTGCGTCATTGTATAGCCGGACATGTTCATTGTTCAGGCATCTCTCTCCGTTCATTGTGAATAGTCGCAAATTAAAATCTTTATTGAGGATAGTATATTATGTCGTAAGCAATCCACTAAACCAATATTTTAAGCATGTTGCATGCATATACTGGTAAGTGATAAATAATCGTACGTAAAGTAAACTCCCTGATTTTTGACTATGGTCATGTATTATTATGTTGTAATACAATTTATTAACGAACATCAGGCTTTATTGTTAAAGTTGTCACACTCAATTATTCTACTCAAAAATAACGCAATAACAAATAACACATTTTTAAAATTACTAGCATAATAACTACGACATAAACATATATTTACAGTGACCATACATAAGTACTAATGGATTTATTGGTTCATAACTCACTTTTACGTTTAAACTTTTTACGTTACAAACATATATTATTCTGTGCTTTTACTACTGACTAATGTTGGAACTCAATAAATTAAATATTTATTTTCTTCAATTCTATACAACAACTATTACTTTCGAATAATAGAACGTTAACTTACATAGGAGAGGAACATAACATTGCTTTCTAGATAAGACATATCGAATAGCGTTCAGAATAACAATTAGTTTATTTGCCAAATTGTTGAGAGTAAGAATAAGCTCACGACTTACGAGGGACCGATATTAAATTTGTAATAAAATTATATCTTATTAATAGAATCAGGCGTTAATTTACGGAAATTCATTATATTAACGGTCTTAATAATTTAAAATTTAGAATTTTGTTCAACCGACTTCAATATAAATTATTAAGAATAACTCAAAAACTATTAGTCAGAACTTGATCAAATTTAATGATTTCTTATATTTACGCGAACACTACACATTGAATAAAACTATTTTTACGGATTTTATCGCGTTTAATTTACTTATTTTATATTCCCGACGTTTCGGTTGCTTTCCAGCAACCGTGGTCACGGGGGACTGAGGTGTTTGACGTCCCGATGTCAAAGTTAACCCGGAGTACCTTCAGCTTTTTAATTATTAATTTTGGTCCGATCTACGCAGAATGAACTAACTGTATCCTGAAGTCTTACAGTGGTATGCTTGGGTTTAGTTTTAATTTTATGAATTACAGGATCCCAAGCAGGTGGTAGTACCCAGCCTCCCTCTCTATTGAAATTAGGATGTTTTTTAATTTCAATAGCCTCACGTATCATCCTTGGCAGCAATCGATGTTCTTTCGCGAGGACTTGTGGTTTATCAAATCTAATGTAATGACGGGGGCCGTCTAGGATATGATCACAAACTGCAGACTTCCCGGAACGTTGGTGCTTCACGTCAGCTATGTGTTCTTTTACGCGGGTTTTTATTGATCGTTTTGTTTGCCCTATATATGAGAGACCACACTCACAATCTTAAAAAAGGCTACATCTTGAAGCGAGCTTCTATTAGAACATTCTTCAAGCCGCCGAAGAAGATTAGTCAGTTCTTACCATCCGTCAAGTGCAATATTCCTCTACAAGATGCAGGAGTATACAAGCTTGATTGTGAGTGTGGTCTCTCATATATAGGGCAAACAAAACGATCAATAAAAACCCGCGTAAAAGAACACATAGCTGACGTGAAGCACCAACGTTCCGGGAAGTCTGCAGTTTGTGATCATATCCTAGACGGCCCCCGTCATTACATTAGATTTGATAAACCACAAGTCCTCGCGAAAGAACATCGATTGCTGCCAAGGATGATACGTGAGGCTATTGAAATTAAAAAACATCCTAATTTCAATAGAGAGGGAGGCTGGGTACTACCACCTGCTTGGGATCCTGTAATTCATAAAATTAAAACTAAACCCAAGCATACCACTGTAAGACTTCAGGATACAGTTAGTTCATTCTGCGTAGATCGGACCAAAATTAATAATTAAAAAGCTGAAGGTACTCCGGGTTAACTTTGACATCGGGACGTCAAACACCTCAGTCCCCCGTGACCACGGTTGCTGGAAAGCAACCGAAACGTCGGGAATATAAAATAAGTAAATTAAACGCGATAAAATCCGTAAAAATAGTTTGATCAAATTTATACAGTGACATGTGAAGCAGAAGCTTTCAAATAAAAAAGAATCATCAAATCTGATTGATCAATTGATCAATCTGAACCGCAGTAAAAACATATGAGATAAAACACAAAAAAAAAAACATGTAGTCGAATTGAGAACCTCCTCATGTTTGAAGTCGGTTGAAAATTAATTTGCCAAGTTCCCCGTAATAAAATAAAATGATGTGTCTTACCTAATTTGAAAAACACCTCCCGTCCAGCCTAAATTGCATGCGTTATCTCCTTCGCCACTAATCCCAACATAACTACTCCAATCATCACTACTCTCAACACAAAATTAATTTGCTAAGTTCCGCGTAGTAAAATAAAATGATGTGTCTTAAACTAGTTTAGTCTCGTCTTAGTCTAGAGGGGGGACGGGAAGTGCTCTTCAAATTAGGTAAGACACATCATTATATTAAGCGGATCTTAGCCAATTTATTTTATTAATCTTTTAATAGAATTATTAAGAAACGTGGTTTATTGATTGTTTCCAGTTTAGGCTTAGGGTTAAGAAAAGTCGTTTCCATTAAAAGTATACGTTATCGGTGGCGCCACATTCTTGGAGACTTGGTGAAATTTGATATTTGCTAAGTGATAGCTAATCTTAGCGGTTAGCCACCTTAGAGTCTATATGACCTGACGATGTCTCGTGTAGAGGCGAAATACGTATCGTATTATCATCAGTGGTGTGTCTTGCCTAGTGTAGTGGTGTTGGGAGTAGTGGTGCTGGGATTAGTGGTGACGGGGATAGTGCACGCAATTGAGGGAGGGCGGGAGGTGCTCTTCATACTAGGTAAGACACATCATTTTATTTTATAACGCGGATATTTGCGAAGTAAATTTTTCTAAAAGCTTTTATATAATGGATTTCCGCAAAGTAACGCCTAATTCTATTATTTATATTTTATGTACTTTACTTTATAGTTCGCATAATTTTCTCAGAACTCTTTTCTGAAACAGACTCTAGTTAAACTTGAAACTAATTATATATTATTTTGTAATAAGACAGTATAATGATTTGGTAGAATTAGGAACGTAACAATATATCATATGCAGTATTACTCAGCACGCGTCGTCGGTGCTAAAATATTAATTTACTACTATTCGTATGATGAAATTCGAAGCTTCTCAGCGAGCAACTGACAAGCGCAATTTAGCCAGCGTAATCTGACCAGCTGTATAGGTGAAAAACCAACAGCCAAAAACGAAGAACGGCAAAAACAGAGAAGATGGCCGCACTAGATGGAATGACGACCTTAAAAGGAATCGTTGCGATAAGAAAGCTCAGACAATAGTTTTATTTTAGTTCTTAGGGTTGAAAATTAAACTTTTAATAAAAAGTCAGAACCGTTTTCTAAAACATAAAAATAATAAAATGTTTTCCACATATCAGCTCCTAAAGTCGGTGCTTAGATATTGTGTATCGAAAAATATTTTATTCATCTTTGAAGACAGCTACAACCGAACTGTAAATATCCTTTTTTTCTTGTAACAAGGCATTCCATCTATTACGCCTTATAAAAGTTCACTGCTGAACTCCTCTGTGTATTGCATCATAGTGGGCATTTTGCCATAGCAGGTAGAATGGCAAACGCAGTTTTATTTATTATTTTGAGTTTCTTTTAGAGGATAAGTGTTGGTATCTATGGGCCATAGCATCCAATTATCGTCAGAAGACCAGACTATATCTTTCTTTTTCACTCTTACTTCTACAAAAAGTACTCTCAGCTTATGTTCAATTCTACTAAATCATATAAACAAACTACTTTTGCATAAAACCTTCCATGACCAAAGTTACCGCAAAAATGTGATCGAAGGATCATCCCAGATTAGTCTAGTTGAGAAATACGAGATAACCGTAATAACATGAGATTTCTGTGAGAAAACAAGGCACTGGATTACAGAAGTTATTTCGATTTATAAATCCTTAAAGACCGTTATAAAACTAGGAGTATCTAAAGATTTGGTTTATAATTTTTACGAACCGTTATATGTCACATCACCAGTGTTATAGGTCTGCTGGACATAGAGACCTATTTAATTGGTTACTGACTTACATATTCAGGTCTTAACCATATATAAAAAAAAAAACATATAAAAAAAGGGACAGGCTCGCTGATAAATGCAAAGCAAATTTACCTGTACGATACCCTCGTACTGTAAAGGCTGTTGTCCAACACCAGTTAGATAATTTGAATAAAATGTTTTTGGGCGGATCTTTAACCATTTGATTATTTTTCAAAGTAAAAGTATTTATCGCTTTAACAAGTTCCTATTGTGGAAGACCTGGCGAGAAGATGCGGCAAGAAACTTACAAGTTTACTATTTTCTCCCAAAAATTACGATTTTATTTAATAAAATATAAAAGTAGGTAAATAAAGGTCAAACGAAACTTTTTATATCCGCAAATTCTTGTATTCTACCTTGTAGTGGCCCTGTAAGTATATCCACTATCTCGTATCATCCCCTGGGTGTCGTAAGAGGCGACAGAGGGAAACAAATCAGGAGATGGGCGGCAGCGTTTTCCTAATAAAGACTAAAAATAAAAATAAAAGATTAAGATGACTCATCTGTTCTTGATTTCTATTATGCATTTTTATATTTAATTTTTTATTTTAGTATTGTTTGTTTTCTGCATAAAAACCTCTTAAAAATAAAGGTTTTATGTAATCGCAACAAATAACTCATCCTGCTCTTGAAATGCTGCTTTTGTCTTTCTTTATGCTTCGTTATATATAACATATCTTCTTTCCCCTCTTTGCTCAAATTTGATCTCATCGAATAGATAATTTGTTTGACACTAAATAGATATATAAAATAATCTGTTTGCCTTATAGTTGTTTCATTTTTATTATGGACGTTTTAAGACAAAAATTTGTGTAGAAGAAGTAATAAAATCGGCTAAAAGATTAACTGATATTTATTTTACCTAAATCTAATAAATTTAAAAACGAATTATTGTCATTTATTTTTGTATATATAATATCATTTTTACGGTACTTGAGAATAAATATGGACACATCTTGCTGATGTTATCTCAAAGAATTATTTACTCCTGTATTTTTAGGCATCAGATTACTTGGAATATTTATAACAGCCTTTTCTTGATCTGTGAATATACATAACCTACAAGCTTTTGTTTGTTAGGTACAAATATATTACGCAATATATATTTCACGACTATGTTATGCTTACTGGAATAACACATGGTGAAATAAAACAACATATTCTTGTTTTTAACCAAATATCATATTATGGGACTTTATGAGTATTATATACACACATATATATATATATATATATATATATATATATATATATATATATATGGCTGTTAGACGGGAGATGAAGCTACATTCTTCAACAGACTTGACAGCATACAGGCATCTGAACAGACAGATCTCCAAATGCATGCGGCGGGACTTACGCAACTTCAATACAGCTCGTATTGAAGAAGCGATCGAGCGGAACCAAGGCTCCAAAGTCTTTGCCAGAGATCTGTCTGCCAGAAAGAGCCACCTGTCAAAGCTGAAGATAGAATGTGGCAGGATCGTTTCCGGGACACCTGAGATTTTGAGTGAGATTGAGAGGTTCTACGAGCAGCTGTACACGTTATCGTTGGAGCCACACGCAAGTGTGAGTAACGATCCAAGAGCGAGTCTCATCCGACACTATTCCGAAGATATCCCGGACGTCAGTCTGAGTGAGATTAGAATGGCTCTCCAGCACCTTAAAAACGGTAAGGCCCCAGGCGAGGATGGAATTACAGCGAAGCTTCTGAAAGCGGGTGGAAGACCGGTACTTGAAGTCCTTCAGAAGCTCTTTAATTCCGTCCTCCATGGTGGCATTACACCGGAGGCGTGGAGCAGAAGTGCGGTGGTCTTGTTCTTCAAGAAAGGTGACAACACTCTCTTGAAGAACTACAGACCGATTTCCCTTCTGAGCCGCGTCTACGTGCTGTTTTCGAGAGTCATTACGAATCGTCTCGCGCGCAGACTTGACGACTTCCAGCCTCCCGAACAAGCCGGTTTCCGAAAGGGCTTTAGCACCATAGACCACATACATACCCTTCGGCAAATTGTACAGAAGTCCGAAGAGAAGTTCCGTCGAAATTTGGGCGGTGCTGCAGTCCCTTCAGCGGTGCCAAGTTGACTGTCGGTATATCGAAGTGTTGAAGTGCTTGTACAGTAGGGCTACGATGGCTATCCGAGTACAGAACCAGAGTACGAAACCTATCCAATTGCAGAGAGGTGTAAAACAGGGTGACGTCATATCCCCGAAACTCTTCACCGCTGCATTGGAAGACGTTTTCAAGCTTCTGGACTGGAAAGGATACGGTATCAACATCAATGGCGAGTACATCACTCACCTTCGATTTGCCGACGATATAGTCCTTATGGCAGAATCGCTGGAGGACCTAAGCACTATGCTCAATGACCTCAATAGTGTTTCCCAACGGATAGGTTTTAAGATGAACATGGACAAAACAAAGATCATGTTCAATGTCCATGTCACACCTATGCCGGTAGTTGTTGGGAGCACTAAGCTCGAAGTTGTTGACGAGTATGTTTACCTGGGACAAATAGTCCGACTAGGTAAGTCCAACTTCGACCGAGAGGTCAATCGACGGATTCAACTCGGCTGGGCAGCGTTCGGGAAGCTACGACATATCTTCTCGTCAGACATACCTCAAAACCTGAAAACGAAATTGTACAACCAGTGCGTGTTGCCAGTGATGACTTATGGAACTGAGACGTGGTCCTTCACTGCTGGCCGTATGAGGAAGCTCAAGGTCGCTCAGCGAGCTATGGAGAGGGCTGTGCTCGGAGTTTCTCTGCGTGATAAACTTAGGAATGAGGATATTCGCAGTAGAACCAGAGTAACCGACATAGCCCAACGAATTAGTAAGCTGAAGTGGCAGTGGGCCGACCATATAGCTCGAAGAACCGACAACTGATGGGAAGAAAGGTTCTCGAGTGGCAGCCTCGTACCGGTAGGCGAAGTGCAGGGCGGCCCCCCACTAGATAGAGTGACGACGACATGCAGGAAGTCGATGGATGCAGGTGGCTCAGGACCGTGCTTTGTGGCATTCTTTGGGGGAGGCCTATGTTCAGCAGTGGACTTGTAAAGGGCTGTAATGATGAATGATGATGATATATATATATATACAATAGTGTTCTTTCGAAAGCCAATAATTAGTGAAGTCAATAGGATCTTACATGCATTAGTAATATAATGAAAAAAATATATAAACAAAAAATATGCGATTATTAATTTAATTTTACGATTATCTAGAGTGTATAAGCTTAAATAACAAAAGTCACTGACCCTCGCAGCAGCGAAAAGTCCTTGTTAAATTTCTCCATTTAAATAAAGTAAAGATACAGAATTGTATCTTTGTTTTGTTTTTTATTTTTTATAATTGTATCTTTATACTATTTTCATAAGAGCCTGTAAAGTTGCGTATAATTTGTTAAGAAATAATATATTTAATACGAGCATTAGCTGCTGCTGCGTTTGTATACGCAGCAGCAGCTAATGCTTATCGCCACCACCCATATTTTCCTTTAATCATTTCAATTTCGTAAAACTATTACGTTCTAGGAGAGTTATGAATCCTTTTTTTTTTCTATTATAAGCCAGTGATTGTCTACTATCCCACTTGACTGTAAGTAGTGATGCAGCGGAAGATGGTGAAGCGCGCCGACTTTGCTTAACTAAAGCCTGTTCACTCTTGTCTTTATTGTGCTATGATCTTGAAAAATAAAAACAATCTGTCTTTACGTAATCTGTCTTATACTTTATCAATCTGTTAAATCAAATCGATCTATAATATCAGCCTGTAAAATCAATCTGTCTTATACGTTAAATTATGCAAAATTTTCTGATTAAGTGGTTCGTAGAAAATTAAGAATGAATGAGACAATTTTGATGATGAATTTTGAAATAATCATTTTACCATGAAACACTGAAGGCCACGACACTGGCCAGTTACAAACTATTGATTATTAACAAGTTAAAAAAAACGAATATTTCAATTTTTTATATAATTTACAATTTCAAATTTCCCTCCACGAATCGTTAATAGGCTAAATTGAAATATCGCGAGTAATCGGAAAAATAAACCTGCCTTCTAAAGCAACTATGTACCGCTTTTATAGCAAATTTCAGAACGGGTTGACTAACCTTGAGAGATCAAGGAAACGTGCTAGCAGTTAAAAAATAATTGAAGATAAAAAGAGTATTACCATCCTTTTCTCGAAGCAGTTCAGACCATTTTCGAAACCCTATAACTTCTTTGTGGATAACACTAGAAGCCTGAATTTTAGCAACAACCATGTAGGCACTGTATAAACTCGGTATATTTTAAATTTTTAAAAAGTATTATAACTAGTTAAAGTTTCTTAATTTTGTCAATCACTGACTGACAGATCATCAAAATTCTAAGGCACTAGCAGACATAGAAGCTTTGGAATACAATTATTGTTTAGTATATAAATCACGAAAAAACTAAAATATTTTGCAATTGCGGTAAAGTTTTCGAAATATACCAACTGCATTAATAACTTTGTAATCCCATATAAATATATAGGATTACAAAGTTACATTTGCAGTGAATGAATAAGTGTACCTATGTATGTATAATATAATGGAATAATAGGTGTAGATATGTACCCAAATATAATTATATACAAAAAGAAATGAGATGCCATCAAAAACATAACTTTTAAAAAACAACAAGTCTCGCAACTCAGTTCTTCTACCGTAAAAAGTTGTGATATCCATGTAATACCAAGTCGGTTAATTTATTCAGTCCCTACTTAAGGGTCCTTCTGTCTTAAGTTATTAAGTAATAAGCTAACCTAACAACATCTTACAGAGACCACATCAATACTAAAAAAAAATTATATTTTAAATAAATAGATTTACTTGGCCAACAAGTTACGTTTTTGATGGCATTATTCTATACATGAGACAAAGACGTTCCATCTGACTTAGTTTGTTTCTAATTTTGATCATGCACGTGTCTGTACGATTTTTACAATAATGTGAAAGATGTGCCCGAACAGCATGAGTCAAGTGCAATAAAATTACTGTGCCACTATTTGTATAACTTCACTTAAGGACACAATAATGCTTTCTATGAGCTAAAGGAGAATGGCATTTTTGGGCCTGAAGTTAACTAATTGGTTTATACTTTAAAAAATTGGCCGTATTTTTCTTAAGTAAAATACAAAAAGTAGCTCGTATTACATTTAGATTTCGAAAAAACAATAAAATAAGAAATAAGTTAGAAAATCGATTGTAGTGTATTATTTATGGCATTAAATCGATTACCATAAAAAATACACCAGTGAAACCTCGTTTCTGAACATTATCTTCCAATAGAGGACTTCTTATTTTGAAACTTGACTTGACAGTTCAACCTTCAAACTATTTACTTAAAGGAAAAAGACAGATTTTCGATTCGATTTGAAACGAGCGCAATATAATCGATTCTCGATTAAATAGAGCATTTTAATATCTATTTTCGATTATATTCCTGTGTTAACTAGGGAGATAAAAAATTTGCGTACATATCTGCAAAATAATAATAAAAAATACAAAACATCAAAATTTCATCAAGTAACAGTTGCAACAACAATTCAGATCGATATTCCTAATATTCACTTTAGTTAGCTGTTGTTGTTTTAACTTTCGTTAATCGTTTCACCATTTCGTTTCATTATTAACCACAGCTTTTAGGTGATTTTATACTGTTCCTGCTTTTATATCTTTAAGTAATTGTAGTGAAAAATAGCCTATTACAGTGTAATAACAGTGGAAAATCACCTGTTACAGTTTAGGTAATAGATAGTTTAAGTTATAAAAAATGAATAGTTTAAGTTATAAAGAGAAACGGTTATTATAATATATACAAGAAAATAAGAACCATTTCTTTTATAAATTAAAAATATTAATTAACCTAAAACTTAATAAAATGGCACACAAGTCGATCCAATATTAATATGTTATGGAGAATTACGAGGTCGGTAACGAGAATTCTATTGGGAGAGCAAGTTTAAGAACCTCATAATATGAACCTACATTAAAAAGTGCTTTAAAAGCGTTTACCAACTTATTATAAAGAGCTTAAGGTTAAGGTTATTTACTAGTTTAAATTAGATTTTATCAATATAGATTAACACTAACACTATGTTAATTATCATTTAATTTTTGAATGATAGGGAGTTCTGTTTTAATAAGTTAATAAATTTTTTCGATGCTATACCAATTGCTATATGTAAGTTGAAGAGGGTGCGGGGATAAAATAATGAATGTCACATGAAATTTAAAAAGGGGTTAAATATGGCACCATCTAGATTCGACCACCTATATATATTTCGAACTAACAAAAAGAGCAAAAAATAATAATAGTCCCTCTTAATAACTAAGATGTCTAAAGCCTGTACCGCTGAACCTATCTATAGAGTAACGGATCATAGGTAACTGGGGACGTTCAGCGGTCTATGTCAAAAAAAATTTAATTAACAGTAACATTATTGCAATTAAGAAGCAGTTGTCAATTTTGATATAATTGCCACACTCGGAGGGCGGGTCGGCAACCGCAGTTTTTTTTAACTGTTATCAGGATTATGTTGCTGCTTCTTAATTTCCTTTTGTTGTCAGGATAATTTGAGGGAGCGCGTTGTCTTACGCTGCCACTACATGGTATAAAATGTGATATGAGGATGTTTTTTTTATAAAATTAAAGTGACAAACGAACTCACAGTCCAACTAGTTTAACGTAGGAAGTCGATAACCAATCCAGGATTTTAGGTTATTGATCCAAAATGTATATAATACTTCTATTTAAAAGTTGTTTTAAACAATAAATAATATTGTAATTAAAATGAATACGTTCGTCGTGTTTGTTTTTGTTTAATTATATTTAAATAAATAGTAATAAAGTATAAATATTAGTAATTACAATAAAGTATACTGTTCTGAAAATCGAAGGCTAAAATATGGCACTTCAAGTTCAAATTACTTTTATTGGGTACATTGAACTTCGACTTTATTGAATCGCATTTCACCCTTTGAAAAATAACCCTAGATACGCCAATGCATTTTAAGTGCTGGTTTAAAGCGTTTTCAACGGTAAATTGAAACATCGTGGAGAAGTGAGCTTGTCTGACGAATAAAATATTTTGAATATATATAAAGTCCACCAACATACATTCGGTAGCGTACTAGTGCTTGTAACGGAAGCAGGGCTAATTGTTCCTTAACTCTCTCAGTAACGATAGGAAGCCTGTACCCAACACTGAGATATATTATAGGCTATAATTCTACATCTTATTAACTCCTGACGGAAACTGAGGGGTGAACTGAGGGGTGAGATCTACGTATCTGTATATCTGTCTGAGGCATCATGTCTAAGGCACCTAAACGCATGAACTGATTTTAATTTAATTTATTTAGATTGAAATGTAACTTGATCGAGATTGTTCTTAGCTACGATTCAAGAAAATCAGTTTAGTCGTTAGAAGATCATCAACCTTTTTTTCTTGCGTGTTTTATTTCAAATTTTTAATATAAGTTATGCTTTTACAGTAGATTAAGTTGAAGCTGTGGTAACTTAGGGGAGCCGTAGTAGCTCAGGGGCTAAGTGCTCGCTGTAATTTTCACAGTACGCTAGCAACCGGGGTTCGATCCCTGTCGGCATCAATGAAATTGTTAATTGCAATTTTAAGTGATGCTTTACCACGTGCTCGGCGGTGAAGGAAAACATCGAGAGGAAACCTGCATGTCTGATAAATAAGAAAAAAATATTGCGAAGACATGTGAAGTTCGCCAACATGCATTGGGGCAGCACGGCGGACATTTCCTTGCTCTACACTCCTCTCAGAAATGAGAAGATGCCTGTGCCCAGCAGTAGGGAGTATATAGGATGTTACTTTTAGTTGCATAAATAAGTTTGTATTCTCTGAATGGACTATGATGGATATTCCTATTTTCTGAACTCCTGAAAAGTAGGTCAACCTTTAATATCTATTTTAATAACATCATCAGCCATTCAGCGGGAAAACGTAGCCAGCGTTCTTGTCACGATACCGCGGGGAGTAGGACTATATGGTAATTTAAGTTTATAGTTTTAGTTTTTTTTTATTATTATAGTTTGTAATATTTTATATAATAACATCATTTTCGTGCCGTTGTTATGTTGGAAGAAAACTGATTTATACAAAACATGTTTTTCCTATGAGGCTGGTCCTTAAGAAACGCGCAAATAGGCAGTTACGGTTTTAAAAAAATTAAAGAACTGAGTTCATTGAATGACACCACAAAAAATTTCAATTACATAATAGATGGGTCTACACTTTCACCGTGTGATATTTATAAAAACATCTGGATTTTGGAGAAAAAATATCTTCAAAAATGGTAAAAACACTTAAAACGGCCTTTTCTGTTTTAATCTCTAGGCCATTTCGTTATTATTTTAGAAAATATTTTTGGTTAAAACGTGAGATAAAAGTATGGACAACACATTTAACATTCATTATTTTTACTAATTGAAACCAAAAAGCAACAATCTAAGCCTAAATATCATTCATTTTTTAAGAGAAATCGTCCATACATTTTAGTATGAAACGGTTCGGTTTCCGTAATTCGCTTTATATTAGAGAACACGCATGAATAAAATTCAGTGCATTCGTGTAGAATCTACTAGTTAGTCTGTGTTCAGTGCCGCCTCAATTTTTGAGGTGAGTGCACGCCCGTTTGTATTGCAATTTGACAAGTCGAGTCGATCTACGAAGTCGAAATCTATTGTTTGACATAGCATAAGGATGGGTCGCGAGTGTTGGACAACGTTATTTTTATTATTTGTATTCTTCGAGTAAGTAGACTAACTAGGATTGTGAATTTTATTATGTATTGTTTTTTGTAATTATCAGAAATTAATGTACTTAATAAAATAGTTATTTACTTTAATATCTATTTCAGGTAGATAATATGGGAAAACGCAAAAAAAGTTATTAGAATAAAAACATTTTATTAATAATGTAAGCATATGAAGTGAACCACTCGGAAACTCGTTAAGCAAGCAGACTTTTTAGGACTTGACTCAACCACCGGTGCAGTGGGGATCCATGGTCATGACCTTGAGTGAATTGTTGATCAGTGTGTTACCCTCTGTGGAGTCCACCTATTGTGATATCATTTCAGATTTTCTGGAATAGTCCTGTCTTAATTGACTCGTCCGGTTCTTTGTTGAGGTTACCATCCGATTAAGATGACGTTTAGGTTTAAATAAAACTAATTTTACGGATTTTATCGCGTATATTAACTTATTTTACTTCCCCGACGTTTCAAGCACTTTACAGCACCCATGGTCACGGGGGGGACTGAGGGGACGTTTAGGTTATTTTAGTAATATCTTATGCCAAGGTTATTATTGCAGTAGTTAAATTTAGATTGATAACTAATATTTATAATATAGAAGTTATCTAGTCAGGCTGTCTTCCAGTGTTATGGCTTTTCATTAGTGCTGACAAAATACAATACGTAACAATAACTCTGTGGTTCCCTTTAAGTGAGTTATCAAAATCAGTATTCAAACGTATATATAATTTTACTTCAGAAAAATCAACACAAAAATGATCAAATAAAATTTAAATAAAATTATACTTGTAAATTGTATGTTTTTTTTATAAGATAGGGTGACAAACGAGCACACAGTCCACCTGATGGTAAGTGGTTGCTGTGGCCTATAGATATCTACATCTATCTTCGATTACGAATCAAAATGCAGATGCGTTGTCGCCCGTGAGGACTAAGATGTAATGCCTCATTTCCAGTAAAAAGGGGTCTCCGGTTCTCTACACTCACCATACGAAACATAGCAGCGTTAAGCTGCTATTTTGCGTTGGTATTCTGTGGGAGTGCCATTTCGTACAACTATACCAGTAATATACCTGTAGCATGGATTTACCACGTACAAAAATGAATGAAAAATGTATGTGGATTAATTACATCTTATATAACACAAAAACCTTAATTAACGTAGGCATTTTTTATCGGTCGTTGATAAAGAACCTTCATTTTTAACTCTTTTAATGACAATTGAATTGTGACAAAATTTTATGTTTATTAAACTTTTCATGTTTTTAAATATGTAACTAATGAAAAATACAGGCTCAAAATAAGTCAGTTGGCGTATACTAGACGACACTTTTCCGATCATTTGAAGTGCGTGTAAATTTTGGGGATTTTCCTATACTAAAGTTCAACGATGACGAGCGGGTAGCGGGTTTGAGCTTGAGGAGCGCGTGAAACGCCGCTTAATATATAGTAATTTTATTTTGTTTATTACATTATTTTAATGTGGATCTATTTAAAAATAATTTCTGTTACATATTCTTTATCGAATAAAGTTTCACATGAAAGATGCATAATAATACATTCCTCCTACAAATAGTTACAAGTTTCAAATTAATCATGATATTTTATACTTGAAACAATCTTTTTTTTTTTAATATTTTTCCCAAATCATCCAAAAATTAGTAATAATGTGGTTTCCAATATAAGTATCTAATAAAAATGTGTATTGACGGTGAAAGAATATTCACTACTCCAAATAATCTCGTGGGTGTGGTAAAAGGCAGATGGAAATCGGGAGATGGGTAACAGCATCTTCCTAACAACAACTAGTTCCAAGGAAAAAAATGCGGTTGTCAACCCGCCTGGCAAAGGTGGAAACTATGAAAAACACCCCCTTTTTTGATTTTCTGTTGGATAGGCTTATGTTCAGTAGTTGACTTTGATAGATCGTAATGAACGACCAATGTACATTTGATCTCAACATATTTTTAGAAACTGTTAAAACTCTTCAAAACATCGTCATCTACGTAGAGGAACTAACATTTTTTCTCGTTAAGTGTCTTCGTAAAATGATTTTTGACAGATAATTTATAATATAAAATAAATATGAACGTATTAAATATTATTAGGTGTTCAATAAATGATATGAAATTTTCATAAACTACCAGCACTTTATTAAAATAATTTCATTATTAAATTTAAAGTTTCTAAGAATAACTGTATTTAGAAAAAAGTACTGGAAATAACGTTGCTTTTAGCACTAATGTTATAATAATATATGAATTTAGACGAAAATAATTTTTATTATAACTACTTTATTGTATAAATCATAACATTATACCCATTTATTTAAAGAAAACACGAATTAAGTAAATTATTTCTTCATAGCAGTAAAAAATTGCCGCAATGGTTGCAACATATAAGATATGATCCATCATAAAGTACCATAAAGATACTTCTGAGGGATCATTCACACACAAACCTTGGGGGTGCAAGCGTTGCGCAGCGGCTCGCTTTAAAAAAAATGACCTCACAGTGGCCGTAGGTATGTCGGCACTTGTCGTTTAGTTCAGATGCAAATAACATTTTTATAAATAATAAATTTAGTTAGTTATTTGATTAGTAACGCTAAAATCCCATTCATAGTTTATCTATACGTCCTTGAAACGACCAACGTATTGTTTGTTACATACTGCATAAATTGTTTAAACCACTGTGATTGTTCAAATCTGTATTAACCTTTATTTTTTAATAAAAGATCATTTTTATGAAACCCACATTTCCTATATTACCCAAAACATTGATAATATTTTAAATTTGTTCATAAATAAAAAATAATATTTAAAATAATACCTAGAAAGCGTACACTCTGGCACCACCCTTTGCCGTCAACTATTAATTACGGGCTCGCGAACTTCTTAATGTGACAAAAAAATTACATAAAAGAAATTGCAAATGGCTACATACAATGCGTGTTTTTTGAGACATTCATGAACATCCTACGAAGACGAACGCGTGATGAATATGTAACTTGTGCAAAACACCAAAAGTAATTTATTCATCTCCAGGGTGCGTATACTAACACTGCGAGATGCGTCTGTGTGGCTAGAAAATATCAATGTATGTGTTCTATTAGAAGTTCCCATGCTCAAGGACTACATTCTTAACGGCTGTAACATAGAATTATTACGCATAGAATACTAGTACGTGCCCCGAAAGTGAAGCAAGTAAAACTAACGCGAAACCGCGTAAGTTGACTCCACGACGCGTCAGTGCGCAACGTCACATCTTACGGAGAAGAGCTCGCGAAAAATTGTAAAAATTACCGTTTGTGTTGTAAAATATTGTCACAACGGTGATGATAAACATAAAAGAAGTGATGGTATTACATTTCACAAATAAGTTTATACATTTAATTCATTATAGGCACGTAAAACTAAAAAAATACTTACCTAAGCTCTCACAATACAAATGTTGCTAGTTGTGGGGAAAAAAATCACAATTTTCTTTTAAAAATATTTATTTTCTTTTTGTGTTTAAAACGTTTAATCGCAACGCTCTGTGTAAAACTCAAATGTTTATATATAGATACCTACTTCTCTAAGGGTTAACATTATATTAACAATGGGTGCCTATTTAAAACTAATACGGAGTGATCAGCTAATCGCGATTCGTCGACTTTCAGCGTGTATATTGGATCAATCTGTGTATATATCTTTCAAATAAAAAAATCTAATTCGGTTTAGAAATTGTAGAATTCTGAGGTAAAAAACATTAAAAAATACACCGCATTGATAACCTCCTCCCTTTTTGAAGTCGGTTAAAATTAAACATTACACGATGTGCTTATTGTATTCGAGCAAATAAATTGTGTTTAATAATATTCTTAAATTTCATTACGTCTGCATTTTTGTAACATTAATATATGTATAATAAAGTTATATTAGTACCATCATTATTGTGTTTATTTTATTCCATTTTATACTCTCATAAAATACATCTTCGTACGTAATACGTAATCTTTATTATATCGATTTTTTAAAATTAATCAAAAAATAGTGATTTGCACAATAGCACAATTTGATTGCAAACGCCAGAAACTTGTATCACTGAATGGTGTGTATGTGTGCGTGTGACGAGCGTAGGCACATTCGACTCGCGCCCACTAACATAATGACCTTGCGTCATTTTAACGCTCGTGTTTTGTACTAGACTGCGTTTCTATGCGTAATAATTCTATGGGCTGTAAATATTCGCTGTCCGCTCGTTTCTCTGTCACCATTAAGTTTTATAATATAGCTTGACGTTTGGCGATAAGGACGACGAAGATCGAAAATATTTCATAGAATGGCGATATATCCATTCTAAAATACCGAACGTGGCGGAGATCAAATTCACTGATTCCACCAGTTTCACACTATCAATCTTTCATGTATACTGTTGTCCATTTTCAAAAACAAATAACAAGAACCGCGCCACCTGAAATATATTTTATACATAGATACGAGGTACACCGGGTAGTTCAGGCCATGTTCTGTGGGCTGATGGGCTCACCTCATATTTTTACGTAGTATACCCACTTTGCAGCTATATCATGGATGTAGCACAAATGGGTTGGCTTGGTCTGGCAAGGTTCACGATCACACAGAATACCAGCGTAAAATATCAACTTAATGCAGCTGTTTCTCGTATGGTGAGTGTAGAGAACCGGAGACCTTTTTTACTGGAAACGAGGTATTCCATCTTATTCCTGAGGTGTGAACACGTATCTGCATTTTATTATCAAGCGAAGACAGTGACATGTCTATGGGCTACAGCATCTAGTTATTTCTGCTAAGCATCAGGTGGACGTAATTGTTCGTTTATCACCCTTAGTCTACAAAATAATAATCTATTCCTTTCACCCGGCAGCTCTATGTGGTAAAAAGTTTAAAATGTCAGAGAGTCATTTATAACTGCAAGCAATAATGTATACTATCTTAGTCCTCGGGCGTGACTATGTTTGTTACAGGTGCCCATGGGCTGCAATAGCCACTTACCATCAGATAGACTTTAAGCCCATTTGTTATTTTACTGTTGGAACAAACCATAACATCAAAAACAATTACAAATATTACATGTTGCCACATTTTCATACTAAAAATAACCTATACAATACTATTAATATGTTTTCATTTTATAATTATTTTCATATTGCTAATTCATTATCTTATCATATCATAAAACAAGTTATATAACATAGGTACCTATTTCAAAGTTTAATTAAGTGTCAAAAACAACCGAAACATGTTATTAAAACTTAAAATATTGTTCATTAACACTAACAAAGGATAATCTACAGTAATTAAACAAAATGTCTATTTATTTTCAAGCGTTATAAATAGGTGTTCATCTTCTGTATTAATAAATATAACACCACTAAGTATTTATTGGTCACTTTTCATATAAATACCACTATATCTATTTTGTAATGGGTACCTAGATTTGCTTCATACTAAAAGGGAATATAGATTGGTTATCTAGATTCCCTTTTAGAAATATTCAGGAAATAATATAGTCTGACAGTTATTGGTATTAAAAGGCTTAATATTGTATTTAACAAAAATAAATAGTAATAATAATTATCGATTGTATAATCTACACTCAATATAACAAATATATCATCATGATTGTGTGAAAAATCTATTCGTTGCATAAATAAGTGATTATTTCAGATTGTAAATGTTAGTCTCAATAACAAATTAATGTATTATTAATGATGATGATGATTTTGATAGTGATGGTGGTGATGGTGATTATGATGATGATGTTATCCTGGTCGACTTCACTTACGCCGACAATATCTGAACACAAGTAGGAAGTTATCAATTGCGTAGAACCTATTATAGTGTTCTATGTCAGACAGGTCCCCACCGACGCTACAGAGAAAGTTCTTACTCATCCGTACCTTTAGCAGATAAACATTACGTACTTCACGTCACAATAACGTGATACTGAAAGTAGTAAAGGCAGTCTTGGACACATTGTCACACATTCCTAAAAATCACATCCATTCCTAATAATATCGCTAAAATCTTAATGGATTTTCTGTGATTTTATCATTAACTTTATAAATTCATTTCACAATGAAAAAAATAAAATAGAATATATTTATTCAACACTAGCTACTACCCGGCGCATTGCTGCCGCAAGAGAAATAATTGTGAAAATATCGTTTTAGGATGTATTATATTGTTTAATTAGGACTGATATACATTAATAGAAATTTAATAATATATGAATTTCAAATACATTTGATGGTGCGATACGTGCGCCACCTTGTGTAAGTTAATTGTACTATGCCTATAATCTTCGCGCAAATGCAAGCAATTAGTTGACAAAGTTTTAGCGTACAATCTGATGAAAGGTATGGCAGCGCATAAAATACGAAAAAAAACAAAAATTAATTTATATATAAGATAAATTACAAGTACATAATACTTATTAAAAGTCATTTATGTTTTAACCATCAGTTCGGAAAAAAATTCTCTCCTGGGAAGAACCAGTAAGACACACAACAATGTACTTTATGCTATAAAACTTTATTTAAAAATAAAGTCCCGCTGGGTTTCTTGCTGTTTCTTCCCAGGACAGAAGAAGTTTTTTCGACCTAGTGGTAATGTAAAAAAGTGACTTTAAATCAAAATTGCTTGTAATAAATATTGAATAAAAACTATTCTATTCTATTCTATTATCAAATCAGAAGATGATCTAATTCAACTACGAAGACAAAAGTGACTAGATTGCGTTATTTTATCTTCCATATTGTTCAAAAGTATTATATTATTCTTGTTGCATGTTTATAGCATTAATTTAAAAACTGTATTAATAACCAACATTATTTAATATACATACGATATCCTACAAAACACACAAATACTACACTAACAAATACATATATACATTATATACAACTAATATTATTAACTAAGAATACACATGCAGTGTGCAATACGGGAATGTATACTATATACTATCAGCTTCCTCTCTGTACCACTTTTGGCGACCAATTAATTGTCATTATCAACTTAGTCCTATTAAATGTCACTTACAAAAATGTAACTATGAAAATCAAACTCAATAAAATTCGATAATATACTAAATAACACAAACAACATAGATTCTGTCTCAGTGTCGGATTCATCTACCTGTGATTTAGACAACTGTATCCCATTTAATTTCAACCCCAAGCAATCACTCAAAATACTTAATCAAAATATTAGAAGTATTTCAAAAAATATGATAGGTTTCTATACCATACTCGCTAGGACTAAGGTCGATTGGGACATCATCACATTAACCGAATGTTGGCTTCCCAATACACATAATATTCCTGACCTAACAGGTTATAAATACTTTAAGACTACTAACAATCTAACACAAAATGAGGGAGTAGTTGTATACATACATGAAAACCTACAGGTTTTTGTAGAGGAACCGTCATTTTTAGATGCAAATTGTCTCCAAATAAAAATAAACTATAATATCATTTTGTTAGCAATATATCGACCACCAAGTTATAGAGATATCACTAACTTCCTGCATTCGCTTGACATAATCCTGACTAATATCACACATTGTAACAATATAATAATAACCGGGGACATAAATATTAACATCCAGGAATAATGCCATGACACAAACAAACTTAATTATTTAAATTTATTAGCATCACACGGCCTGCTGCCTGCACATTTTTTGCCCACTAGACAAAATGCATGTCTTGATCATTTTGTCCTTAAAACTCTATTGCCTGCTTCAACATTAGTAGCCCACTCAGCACTAACTGATCATGAAACCGTGTTCTTATTTCTCGCAAGCAAAATGCCTAAAATCACGGTTAAAAAAACAACGACGCGCATTAACTATGATCAGTTGACTGACGACATAAAATTAATCGACTTTAGTGAAGTATATAATACCGAAGATCCTCACGTAGCAGCAAATTTAATGATAAGTCTTATCAAACAAGCGGTCCAAAAAAACACAAAAACCGTGAAAGTACCAAACCGTAAAAAAATCATTAAGCCATGGATCACTCCAGGTCTCTTACGCTGTATCCGACACAGAGACAATATGCACAAAAAATTAAAAAAGTCGCCAGACAATGAAGTATTAAAAACATCTTTTACTAGGTACAGAAATTATTGTAATAAGTTGTTAAAAAAAATTAAATTGGAATATGAAAAAAATGAATTAAAAAAGACTAGTAATAATCCTAAAAAACTCTGGGGAGCAATAAATAACATAACAAATAGGGCAAAAAAGAAAGAAAATTCATCCTATCACTTATTAACCACATCATCCACTCCGGAGCTATCTGTTAATTCGGTTAATGAATTTTTCCCTAATATAGGTAAAAATCTCGCGGAAAAGATATCGGATGGACTTACAGAGTCAATTAAAAAAGCTTTTAACAACAACAATAACAACAACTCGCACTCCATGGTATTGTTACCAACGGATGATGACGAGGTTGCAAGATTAATATTATCTCTCCGTAATGACTGTGCTGTGGGTTGGGATGGAATACCCTCTAATCTCCTTAAAAGGCATATTAATGTAGTTGTCCCACCCCTGACATATATCTGCAATCTGGCTCTCACAACCGGAAAATTTCCTAAAGCTTTTAAAAAATCGATCATACACCCGATTTATAAGGGTGGGGACAGAGACCATGTCAATAATTATAGACCTATAGCTGTGCTGCCTGCCTTGTCCAAAATACTCGAACGCATAATAAACAACAGGCTCGTAAACTACTTGGAAAAACATAACTTTCTTTCGCCCTCACAATATGGTTTTAGGTCAGGTAAATCTACCTCGGATGCGATTCATGACCTTACTAATTATATTGTTACAAACTTGGACAATGGGCAGAAGGTTCTTGGCATATTTCTAGATCTCGCCAAAGCTTTCGACATGGTTTCTGTACCCATACTTTTACGTAAAATGGAAAGTTTGGGAATTAGAGGTATACAACTGCAACTTTTTGAAGACTACTTGAGTGGACGTACTCAGTGCGTTCAGGTGGATAAATTCATCAGTACTGAACGCACAATTACCTATGGTACGCCTCAGGGCAGTGTACTCTCTCCAACCTTATTTCTAATATATATTAATGAAATGAGTATGCTCACTCTTCCTAAAGGACGGATAATAAGTTATGCAGATGATACCGTCCTCCTATTTAACGCAGGTTCATGGCAAGATGTCTATACGTACGCCCAGCTGGGCTACAACACAGTCTCTAACTGGCTCCGAAGTAATGTGCTGACACTCAACATAGATAAAACATGTTATGTTGCATTTAGATTAAAAAATAACACATTAACAACATTATCACCACCATACTCTATCGTAAGTCACTCATGTTCCAACTCACTTAATAACGCGGATACCTGCATCAAACTATGTCAAGCTGAAAATGTAAAATATCTAGGAGTAATAATTGATAGCACTCTACGTTTTCATGAACACATTAATACCCTTAATAGCAGGTTGCGTAAACTTATATATGTTTTTAAAACTCTGAGAGATGTGGCTGACGAGAAACTAAAGAAATCCGTCTACTTCGCCTTGGCCCAATCTCTGTTAACATATGGTATTACCTCCTGGGGCAGTGCTCCAAAAACTAAAATGCTTCAATTGGAGAGAACGCAGAGAGCCATCATAAAGGTCTCTTTTTCACTGCCGTATCGCTATCCTACAGAGCTCCTATATAAAGAGTTGAAAATTTTAGCTGTGCGGCAACTGTTTATACAAAGTACCTTACTAAAACAGCATGCTTTATTAAAATACAACCTCTCACTCTCCCGAGATAAAAGTTTTAACCCCGTGGACCGCTATCATATAACTCTATCCTCCAAATTATCTAAACGTTTCTTTTGTCACCTTGGAGGTTTCTTATACAATAAAATCAATAAAATTATCCCTATATTTAACCTTAACAAAACTATATGCAAAAAGAAAATAACTATCTGGCTCCAAGAACTAAATTATTATGACACTGAACAACTACTTACTAATTCTATCTAATTACTAATCTAATAAAAGTTAATTACTAACCCAGTCACAAACTAACAAACAAAAGCATGCACACACACACACACACACACACACACACACACACACACACACACACACACACACACACACGCACACACACACACACCCACCCACCACACACACACACACACACACACACACACACACACACACACACACACACACACACACACACACACACACACACACACACACACTAATACTAGTTAATATATGTAGAATCCTAAGTAAATGAAAGGAAATATTATGTAAATTATAAATATGGTACATGTACGAGTGCATAATAAAAGTATTGTAATTAGAACCATAGGGCGGAGACCTGGCGTCCTGAAATACAGGCGTAAAGCCTAGCTTAGGCACCAGTCTCCCACAGTATATTATTGAGGCTATACTATAATATTATGTACAATAATTCTGTATTGTGGTGAGAAAATAAAATAAATTATTATTAATTATTATTCTTAAATGGCCCGGCAGGCGTTTGTTCTGCTCTTTCGCTATTACAAAAAAATCCCAGAAAATCAAACCAAATCCCAGAAAATGTACAAAATATGTCAATAAACAAATTTTTTATATTTAATTAAAGAAAATTTACAAACAGGAAAATATTAAGCTAAGCTTATCTTAGACGAAGGTTATCTTAGGATGGAGTTCAGTGGATGGAATAATTTTTGGTGTGTCATTTTAATGTTATCTTATTAATTTATTATAATCTATTTTGATATATTTTTCTTTATTTATGAAACTTAGTGTTGAAATAAGTGCACATAAATATTTTAATTATTACGCAGTAATAGATTTTTAATAATCGATTATGTCTACTACTGGTAGCATAGTGGTTTAAATATATAGTACGGTTGCAACCTGTTTTAATAAATAAAACAACCAAATATAACTAATATTTATTTAATCGGTACTTACAGTCAATTATCATATTTTTTATAAGAAAAATATCTGCCGCAACGGGATTGACCGAGCTTTTCTCGAGTTGATAATTTCAGGCAGTATGCACTTTTCTTAAAAAAACTTGTAACTTGGATAATATATTCAAAATCCAAAAGTGGTCGTCTTTGTAAATTTTTAGTACTTTTATTGCATAATCTGGGCCATAAGTATGCAGACATTTTTATTTGCTAAATGAAGCTGGCCTTGGATTTGGTAAAACCAGTCATAATTTTGATTTAACGTTACACCTGAATCTCAGAATTTAAAATCTTTAACTTTTTTTTTGTTCTAACAGCCGTGTCAAAGTATGTTCCGAAAGCTGAAATAGGACATTTAACTTCAATAACATTGTCACTGTATAAACCATTAGGTGAAACCGTCAAATAACAATGATCTGGGTCAATGAATAGACAAGACACATTTTTCTATAATAATATTTTCTTGTTTGCTCAATCGTGCCAATGCTACAGACTCGTTGTCATACCAGTTGTCGTACCATGTTTGATGGAAGAGACGTAATCTAGATTATAACTATATAAAATAGTTTTAAACCAGTCGATCAAAAACTGCGGTCGTAGTTGACGATGCTCTAGCACGCACATAATTGCAGCGCCTATACGGCAATCGACGCATACTACGGTAGTATCAAAACGACGCAGCGCGCGAAATCAACTGACGCAGGTCCAACCTCGAAAAGCTCTCGCGCGATAGTGATCGCAGATGACCGGCGCAGTGAAATATATGGTACTTTTATTTAATTAATTAAAAAATAATAGTAACGATTTAAAATGTAAAAATATTGGTGTGGTTTAAGCAAACGGTGGTATAAATTTTACGTCAAAATGACGTAGAACTTCGGAAATATTGAGGCTTGTATCAAAGCTTTTTCGGTCGTTAATTGTATTACGTCAATTTTTTTCCTAGCGTGAAAGGTACATGCCTTCTATTGTATGTATTCTATTGTGAAAATGTATTCTATTATTATTAAAGTGTAGGATATTTAGGATACACAAATATATTTTTTCGATGGTCGATATTCAATATAATCTACAAATTAGGCCTCCCAAATCATGTCTTCGAGAGTTTTTGCCTAAATATGCATCGGGAGAATGATTATTACTAAATAAATAAATAACTTGTCTAAAATTCGCTTTTAGCTTATTGTAGTAGAGAAAATGAACTATTTTCATAAAAAATTTGTTATTTCAAGCAACGAACGATAAACATACAATTTCAACGAGGAAACCTGGTAATTTCGCGTTTTTTTTTTGTAATACCTCTCTTAGTCTGTGGAGAACTGGATAAATACATGAGAACGTGCAGGGAATATAAAAAATAATAATTTGTAGCGGAATCATTTTTGCCAAACTCACACATACGCAATAAACAAATGTGTATCGATAATTGTGTACCATTTCAATAATTGTCGCGTGAATAGCTATTTTAAAATAAAAGAGAAAGTCATTACGTTACTCACCATTCTCTTGATATGGAGATCATATTCCTTTTCATTAACGAAGTTTCTAGAATAAATGAGAAAATTTAGCTTCCTAACGTTAGATGTCGCAGTAGTACCGCGATTATTTGAAAACGCATCACAAATTCTTACTAATAAATATCATTATGTCTTAACCCAAAAAGTTTTTAAGATTGACGAAAACTACGTGAGGATAGATGTCGTAATAATAAATTCACACGATTATAGACACAATGCTAATAGAAATAACGTTGACATTGGCCTACCTAACCGGTAATGCTTCTTGAATAATGTTAGTGATGTAACTACTCGGTCTGAACGTGACCTTGCTTATATCGATATTCAGTATATTATTATTATCATGTATATGAATTGAATTGACTGAAGAAACTGATTTGAAAAAAAAAAGATAAATGAGTCAAATAGAAAAATTTATTGGAAATTGCGTTAATGTACTACGTACATACATACATATAATCACGCCTCTTTCCCGTAGGGGTAGGCAGAGACCAGTTCTTTCCACTTGCTACGATCCTTACATACTTGTTTTGCTTCGTCCACTTTCATTATTCCCTTCATATATGCTCTACGGTTTAGGGTACTCTTGACCTGGCCTTTTTTCAAGACGTCCCTGATTTGGTCTAGAAATGTCCGCCTAAGTCTACCCCTTCCAACACTTTTATTCACACTCGCCTTATACACTTTTTTCGTCAATCGTTCTTCATTCATTCTCTCGACATGGCCAAACCATCTCAGCATACCTTTCTCAATTTTTGTCACTACATCTTCTTTCAGACCACAACGTTTCCTTATCTCACTATTTCTTATCCTGTCTCTCAGTTTAACTCCTATCATACTTCTTAATGCTCTCATCTCAACTGCATTTATTCTGCTTTCATGTTTCTTCTGCCATACCCAAGTTTCACTTCCGTGTGTCGGAAACAACACCCCCTCATGCACAACCAAACGAGCCTTGTTAGACACCTTCCGACTGCTCATAAAGGAGTGTAAAGCTCCATTCACCATGTTTCCTGCATTCACTCTTCTTTCGATATCACTCTCACACTTTCCATCTCTTGTAAACTTTGAACCCAGATACACAA
Organism: Parnassius mnemosyne; assembly: GCA_963668995.1. NCBI lineage: Eukaryota > Metazoa > Arthropoda > Insecta > Lepidoptera > Papilionidae > Parnassius > Parnassius mnemosyne. The sequence goes on from CAVLGL010000159.1 coordinate 13,255,546, forward strand.
ACTCATTCACCTGTTCAATTTGTTCATCTTCAATCACAATATTGCAGTCTGTCACTGCCTCATCTTTTTCAAACACCATCACTTTCGTCTTCCTTACATTCATCTTCATTCCCTTTCTAACAAAAGCTCCACTCATAGCAGTTACCATCTCCTGCAACTCCTCGGCCGAAGACGCAAGTAATACTTGGTCATCAGCATAGAGAAAACATTTGACGATTAACTCATTCATTCTCAACCCACTTTCATTCTCTTTTAAATCTGTCAAACAATTGTCCATGAACAGATTAAACAGCCACGGTGACGCTACACATCCCTGTCTAACACCTTTTTCTATATTAAACCATTCAGTGTATGCCCCGTTAATCCTCACACAAGCACTAGAATCCCTATAAAGAGATTGCATTGCTCGTATGAGGATACTGCTCACACCGTTCATGGACAGTGCTGACCACAATTCATTCCTCACCACTCTATCATAGGCATTTTCTAGATCTACGAACGCGCAGTAGACTTTCTTGTTTTTAGCCAAATACTTTTCGGCTATGCACTGCAAGAAAAAGACCTGATCCGTACATCCCATTCCCTTTCTAAATCCCGCTTGTGCATCCCACACTTTCTCGTCTGTTTCATTCACAACCCTTTCAATCAACACTTTCGCATACAATTTACCGACGACGCCGAGAAGGCTTATACCGCGGTAATTTATGCAGTCCTGCCGTGACCCTTTTCCCTTATACAATGGCACGATTACGGCTTTGCACCAGTCTCCCGGTACTTGCCCTTTTCGCCAGCACAGATTGAAAAGGCGGTACAGCTGACTAGCCACCAGGCCCTGTCCAGCCCTCAGCATCTCGACGGTAATCCTGTCATACCCTGCAGCCTTACCTAATCTCATACTTTTCAACGCTTTCACTATTTCATCCATGCTTATCTCATTTTCATCAACATTTATATTAGTTTCAGTGGAAGGTGGCAGATGCTGTACCTGCACTTCCTCTCTTTCAAACAAACTTTCAAAATACTCTTTCCATCTCTTTAACACACATTCTTCTCCTTTTATAATGCTCCCATCTTGACTCCTGATTGTACTCAGCTCCGAGGTAGAATTTTTGCCTCTGGCTGTTTTGATGGTTTTCCAGAAAAACTTAATGTTTGACTGGAAATCTTCAGTGAGCCACCTATCGAAGTCATCCTTTCGTTCTTCTTTCTTTCTAGACATCATTTCTTTCGCTGCTGTTTTCAATCTTTTTTATACTTCGTTCTTGCTTCCTTTATCTCGTCATCCGTTGCCTTTTGAACTTTTTGGTTAGCTTTTGTTGCTAACCAATCCAACCACGCTTTCTTCTTTTCTTGCACAACCCTTTGTACATCTTTATTCATCCACACGTTATCATTCTTTCTTCCCTTCCTTCTTTTAGCTACCCCGCATACCTCAATAGCAACATTTACGACCCCTTTCTAAAATATCTCCCACAAATCTTCAATCACTCCTATCTCTTCTATCCCTTTAAAACTTTCTTTCAGTTTCTCTACATACTCGTCTTTCTTTTCTTTTTCTTGTAGATTTTCCACTTTTACTCTATCCAAAACACTCGTAGGCTCAGCCACTCGGTGCCGCCACCGTTTAAAGAAGCCACGCATTCGGGCTATGACCAGGAAGTGGTCTGTGTCGAGGCCTACACCGCGGTATGCCCGAGTGTCTAGCACTTTCTTCCTCAGTCTTTTATCCACAATTAAAAAATCAATCATACTTCTAGACATACCCTCATCTCTTGTATACAAATGGATCTTTTTGTGGTCAAACATTGTGTTGGCCACGCACAGATTCCATTCCAAGCATACTTCAAGCAGGCTTCTCCCATTGTCATTCACTCTCTCGTCCCCAAACGTACCCAGAACTCCTTCATACCCATCACGCTTTACTCCAACCCATCCATTAAAGTCCCCTAACATCACGATCCGTTCATTTTCTCCGCATTTATTCAAGACCTCTCTCATGCTATCCCAAAATTCCTCTCTCTCTTGTTGTGTTTTTAATGACCCACCTCCACGTAGATCCGTCGGTGCATAGACCCCAAGGATAAACAAGCGAGTGAGTCCGACTTTTAACCTAATCCCGAGGAGTCTTGGGCTTACACATTCATGCTCCATCACACATTCAACCATTCGAGATGAAAGAATCACACCAACTCCCTGACAGCCTCGGCTGGTTTGGGGGACTCCCGACCAGTATGCCGTATAGGGGCCATGAACCGTGGTGTCACATCCTTTCCTCTTGGTTTCGTTTACGCACAGAATATCAATGCAACGTTCATCCATCATCTGACATACTTCATCTACCTTACCATCCATTCCTCCTCTTACATTCAACGTAGCGAAGCGGCTCTTCGTGGGCCGCTTTTTGCCCCTGCGAGAAACGAGACGTGATGGGTGGCGAACCACATCGCCGCCATTTTGGTCAATTAAATTATTTTTATGATTATCCATTGCGTTCCCACGAATAGCGAGGGAAAGGTTTGTCCCCCCCAGCAGAGCCCCGCATGCCAGGGTAAGGCTAGCCTAATTCTGGGGTCGCCCGGTCCCAGGGCAGTGTGGCACGCTAATGACTAGGCTCGCCCCTAGCCATGCATCCATCCGCGCGGCAGACGTTAGATTGGCGGAGGGTAGGAATAGGAAAAGGGGAAGGATAGGTAGTGTGAAAAGGAAGAGTTAGGTAAGTTAGGGTAGGAAATCGGCAGTCCCCGTAATTCATATAGCCGGTATATAATTAAGTGTCTTTAATTTATTATAGCTAAATTATCATTTATGAAATAGAAACAAGGAAAATAATAAAAGAAAACAATAACTAAGCATTTTTTTTAAAATAACACATATTTTTTTTAAATTATCCTTTTTACACTATAATATTAGGACAATGTCCGAAATCGCCCTGTGTAGAGGATAGATAGAGGCATTGGAAATACACGATAATTAATTGTCTATTTTATTATATTAGTTGCAAACACTTTCATTGCACGGACTAGCTGCATGCAAAAGTGAATATTAAACAGTCTTCTACTCGACTAATAACATTAATTGCCGCCATCTTCGCCAAAGGTAATGTTGTGTCGAAAAATGATTAGGCATGCCCAATTGATTGTAATCGATTTTTGAATTTTTAATGAACTGTTGCATTTTTTAAATCCGAATTACACTTTGAATTTATTTCGAATAAAGTTGTAAAAAGAAGCTACAATAAAAACATTAAATTACAATTTTCTTTATATTCTTTTATATTATTTCCTAAAAGTATAATTTAAAAAACCTACTATACCTAATGAAGGACGAATGAGGTCATACTGGATTTTGAATAGGTAGTTAGAATAATGCTGAAGAAAAATATTCGTGAAGATAATTATTCAGGATTTTCTAATGATCGTTTAGAAAGGAGTGTATTTTACGTCTAACTAAACGATAACTTACGAGTTTACGACAATTAATATAAAAAAAAACACCTATCATTACTGCATTAATTATAAATGTGTTCTTTAAAAATAGCAATATTGCAGACTAGATACAGATATTATTATTAATATTGTTACAAGTATGGAAGAAGTAAATACGTACGTGTTATTATAAGTAAAGTAGGATACTGTCATACTTGTAATGGTATTAATATTATCGTATGACAAAAGATGATGTATGTAATACTATTTGTAAAGTATGGCTATAATAAATCTTAGGAAATATCCATAAATCGTATCGTATTTGGTGCTACTATTTTTGATGTTACTAAATGGTCACTTGACATTTGTCAGTCTCTCATGAAAAAATACGATCTCCAAATCGATTCACATCGAACATAATAGAATCGATTCTCGCTTAAATCAAGCATTAACAGATCTATTTTCGACCAATCGCGACATTTTCAAACATGCCTAATATAGACGCAGATCATTATTGACGGCAATTTACCGTAAATACAAATGATTTTATAGATACATCAATAAATTAATAAACATAACATAACGCTTGTATTTCCGAGAAGGAGTAGGCAGAGGTGTGTAGTACTGTTATGTTATACGTCCTACATAATATGGGATGCGCAGTTTAAACACCGGGCACATATCCAGACTCCGTGCTACTACTGGGATATCAAATTATAAAAACCCAATATGAATTTGCCCGACCCTGGGATCGAACCCAGAACAGAACAGAAAAGGTCTGTCACGAGAAACAAATATTCCAACTATGGAAAAGTAGGTATGTCTTGAATCGTTTGAAACATAGCTAGTTCTTGAATAAGTCCCATTCGGGAGATTTTTCGATTGATACATTGAATCGATGGAGTGTTCTAAGACGATATCAGGAAATCGGACAAGGAGTTTTCAAATCTATATCAATCTGGAAAATCGATTATTTTACTATAAACAATCGATTAAGTGATTTCAAATTCAACATGACGTGAAGTGGAAGCTCTGCTTCCGCGTTTCGTCTGGTGAGTGCAGGTGACCGGATGCCCAATTCCCCCCCCCCCATCAACATGGTAGCGGAATTACGTCATAAACTACCCCAGGAGGGTACCAGTACCCCTGGAGAATCCCTCGCTGAGCATCCACGACCATGCTATTCCACTCCTGAGCGTGGGTGCTCAGGCTGCCCCGCGTATTCTGGGGGGGGGGGGCAAAATTCCGCTCAACACAATAACTGCTCGGGGCAAACTGAGCAACAAGACCAAGGTGACCCCTGCCACGCTATCCGTGAATTTCTGCAACATCAGGGGACTTCACTCGAACCTAAACGCCGTCCACTACCATCTCGAGACGGCGAAGCCGGCCTTGCTCTTTCTGACCGAGACGCAGGTGTCCTCTCCGGCTGATACTTCGTATCTCTCCTACCCGGGGTACAAATTGGAGCACTCCTTTGTGCCTCGGGCTGGAGTTTGCGTGTATGTCAGAGAGGACATCTGTTCTCGACGCCTCGGCAGTCTTGAAGGTTCGGACCTGTCCATCCTTTGGCTACGCGTAGACAGCGACGACCATCCGCGCGTCTACGTGTGCCTCTATAGGTCCCATAGCGGTAATGCCGAAACAGACCGACTCATCGACCACGTCCAAATGGCTACAGATTCCTTGCTACAACAGGTCCCATCCGCAGAGATCGTGATCCTTGGCGATTTTAACGCCCACCACGCCGAATGGCTCGGTTCACGTTTAACCGATCATGCGGGAAGATCTGTTTATGACTTTGCCTTGGCATATGGTCTGACACAACTGGTTACATCGCCTACGCGGATTCCAGATGTTGAGGATCATACACCTTCCCTGTTGGACCTTCTGCTGACCTCTCATCCGGACGGATATCAGGTTTCCGTCGATGCCCCTCTTGGCTCTTCGGACCATTGTCTGATCCGGAGTGTGGTGCCACTCACGCTCCCCTCGCGGTTGCGTTCTGCAGGTTGCCGCCGTGTTTGGCATTACAGGTCGGCGGATTGGGACGGAATGCGGTCTTTCTTTGCTTCCTACCCATGGGGGCGGGTTTGCTTCTCACCGGATGATCCCAGCGCTGTTGCTGACTCTGTCACTGATGTAGTGCTACAGGGAATGGAACTATTTATTCCATCATCTGGTGTACCCATCGGAGGCAGATCTCAGCCTTGGTTTGGTCGCTCCTGTAAGACTGCATTACGCAGTAAGCAGGAGTGTTATCAAGCCTGGGCTGCGGCTTCGGTGACTCGGGATGTAAACACCAGCACACTCAAAAAGAAGTATAACTTCACCTCCAGGTCCTTCAAAAGAGTTATTGCCAAGGCAAAGTCAGAGCACATAGGCAGAATTGGCGAGAAACTAGTTAGCCTTCCTTCGGGAACCCGTGCATTCTGGTCTCTCGCCAAGGCTGTCCAAGGGAATTTCTGTAAGCCATCACTACCATCTCTGCACAGGGAGGACGACTCACTGGCCCACGACGCAAAAGAGAAAGCCGACCTTTTAGGCTCCCTTTTTGCGTCTAACTCGACTGTTGATGACGGGGGGAACACACCGCCGACCATCCCGCGGTGTGAGTGCTCCATGCCGGATGTGCGATTCTCACAGCGCTCGGTTCGCAGAGCACTCCTCTCCCTTGACATCCACAAGTCGAGTGGGCCTGACGGAATCCCCCCAATTGTGCTGAGGACGTGTGCTCCGGAGTTGGCACCGGTTCTAACGCGTCTTTTCCGGTACTCCTACTCCCTAGGCGTAGTCCCGAAATCATGGAAGACAGCTTTTGTCCACCCGATCCCTAAAAAAGGCGACCGCTCAGATCCGTCCAACTACAGGCCTATCGCCATCACCCCCTTGTTCTCCAAAATAATGGAATCCGTTGTAAACTGCCACCTCATGCGGTACCTTGAGGATCACCAGCTGATTAGTAACCGCCAGTACGGTTTTCGTCGGGGTCGATCAGCTGGTGATTTTCTGGTCTACTTAACTCATAGATGGGCGTTGGCAGTAGAGTCCAAGGGGGAGGCATTGGCCGTTAGTTTGGACATTGCGAAGGCCTTCGATCGGGTTTGGCACAAAGCGCTTCTTTCGAAGCTCCCTTCTTATGGGCTTCCCGAGAAATTATGCAATTGGATCACCAGCTTTCTTGCAGATCGGAGCATCAAGGTCGTTGTAGACGGTGCATGCTCCGACTACAAGCCTATTAACGTTGGTGTTCCACAAGGCTGCGTGCTATCACCAACGCTGTTTCTTCTGCATATCAATGATATGTTGCAAGCTGGTAGCATTCATTGCTATGCGGATGACAGCACTGGTGATGCTCTATACACCGGCCGTGCCAATATTTCTCGGGAAAACGTCACCGAGTACCGGAACAAACTTGTGTCTGAAGTCGAGTCTTTGCTGGACAAAGTCTCGGATTGGGGGCGACTAAATCTAGTCCAGTTTAATCCTCAGAAGACACAAGTTTGCGCGTTTACCGCTAAAAAGAACCCCTTTGTCGTATCTCCTCAGTTTCAAGGTACTCCCCTTGTTGCCTCAGCCAGTATCGGAATCCTCGGCGTCGACATATCGAGTAGCGTGCAGTTTCGTGGTCACTTGGAAGTGAAGGCCAAATTGGCCTCTAAAAAGCTTGGCGTGCTCAGCAGAGCGGGACAGTATTTCATGCCGGCTCAACGCCTGCAACTTTACAAGGCGCAGGTTCGGCCTCACATGGAATACTGTTCCCATCTCTGGGCTGGGGCTCCCCAGTGCCAGCTTCTTCCACTTGACCTCATCCAGCGCAGAGCGGCTCGAATCGTCGACGACCAAGTCCTTTCCGATCGGCTCGACTCATTGGCACTGCGAAGAGATGTTGCATCTCTTTGCATTTTCTTTCGCATTTACCATGGGGAGTGCTCTGAGGAATTGTTCGGATTAATCCCAGCCGCCAAATTTCACGAACGCACATCGCGGCAGAACTCCCGATACCATCCACACCATCTGGATGATTGGCGGTCCACCACTGTGCGATTTAGAAGATGTTTTCTTCCTCGCACAACTTTCTTGTGGAATAGTTTACCACCAGCGATTTTTCCGGACCGATACGACTTAGGGACCTTCAAGAAAAGAGCCTACTCCTTTTTAAAAGGCCGGCAACGCATCTGCAATTCCTCTGGTGTTGCGGTTGTTCATGGGCGGCGGTAGTCACTTACCATCAGGTGAGCCGCATGCTCGTTTGCCCCCTCTCCTATAAAAAAAAAAAATACTACTTTGTACTTTCATCTGTCACTCTGTCAAAATTACATTAGTTGGCGTCGTTTCCTCTTTGTAATTGTATCGGTGTTTTGGTGACTGGACTTGGACTATATTATATTGTACGTTACGACTTCGCTATTTTAACGGACTCTGATTGCTTTCAAGACAGACTTACCTTGTTGTGATTTTCGGAACTGTGTACCACTCAAACGATAACCTAGCATTCATAAAGTGACTTACGCATACGAAATGAAAAGTGTATTTTGTGTAAATTGCGGCTCTGCTGGTTCAATGTTGTTGAAAAATTAACAATCGAGAAGAGAAGAAAAAATCAAAAGAGAAGCAATCGTGCAAAATTGTTGTAATTGCATCGTTGTACGCAGAACCATCGGTTGCTGCGCCAATGTTATAACTATTGTTTTGTACTTGAGCTTTACGGGACATCAAAATAATATCGACATCCCTGCACAGGTTTTAGACAATATTGTAAGTTCCAATTTAGAAGATGAACAATACTTATGTGTGTTTTATTTCTAATTCAAAACATAATGAGTCAATGTAGGTGTAAAAACAACTAATACTCCCAATTAGGTATTAAGTCGGTAAGGCTGGTTTCATAGTCACGCGTTTGAACAGCGCCGTACGCACGACGCACACGCTTGCAAATGCACTAGATAGTATATGTAGTCGATAATATTCAAACCGTTCAAGCGCGCGCTGTTGAAACTTGGTTGAAACCGTGGTTGATACGCTCGCTCTTCGACGGCATATCTAGCGGCATGACTGTAACATACCTAAATCCATATACATTTACTTAATAGGTATCTCACCGTACCGTATATGCTAATGCCAACATCTAAATGCTAACAGCCATTATATACAAACATTTTTATTTTTACATTAATACATAGAAACATTATCTCTCATTTCAAAACCAATGCTAAGAAAGCTGGTATGTTAACTAGATTCTATGTGTTTATACGTTGCACTTACATACACTTAGGCTTTAGTACAAAAATTACATACCTAATTATCTAGACACTAAAAATAGCTAAATGTTTTAGGATATCGTTTTTCAGTTTGTTAAAAATCACTCGGAGCTACGAAAAGCCGTAATATTTGTGGTTCGATTATAACCTCAAAATCTGATACTTTTTTTTTGAAATATATCTATTATGCAGCTAGTCCGCTATAAAAATAAGATCATATAGGAATCTACTAATGATCGACAATAAAACACATAATTTTCCGATGCTCTTGGTTTCAGGGCGAACAATGTATGGGCGCAGAGCAATGTCCTTTTAGACAATAATTAATTCGGATACTAGTGTAGATCATGATATTAAGATTACTTTTATTTCAGCTTCTTTTTAAGTTATGCGTACTGCTGCTTACTAAATCACGGTCAACATTTTGAAAACGAAAAATAAATTATTGTAACAAAAATGTTGTTTTATTGGTCCGTTAAAAATTAAAAATATTCATTCGTAATTTGCTTTGTACACCCTAATTCCAAAAGCTGATAAGACATTTGCGTAAATAATATCTCAGAAGAAAGGCCAATAACTAAGCATATTTTTAAAAGGGTTTGATGAACAAAGGTTATTTTATTTTACTTTTTATGATGGCATAACCCAACATTTCCATTGTTTTTTTTGGTTTCCTAATATTAAATATCGTGGAATGTTTTTCTGACGATAAAAATACTTGGAAATTATTTTGTTGAGTAATCACACATCTGTAACAGTTTATAAACACGTACAGGATCGCCCCCGTCACTAAATTAGATTTGATAGACCACAAATCCTCGCTAAAGAACACCGATTCCTTCCAAGGATGATTCGCGAGGCTATTGAAATCAAAAAACATCCTAATTTCAATAGACAAGATGGCTGGGTGCTACCATCTGCTTGGGATCCCATAATTAATAAAATTTAACCCCAACCCAAGCAAACAACTGTAAGACTTCAAGATACTATAAGTGCACACTGCGTAGATCGGAACAAAAATTAATAATTTTTAATCTGGAGATAGTCGTGGTGAACTAAGATATTGGGACGTCATACACCTCAGTCCCCCCCGTGACCACGGGTGCTGTAAATTGCTCGAAACGTCGGGAATATAAAATAAGTTAGTATACGCGATAAAATCCGTAAAATTAGTTTTATTTAAATGTGTAGTGTTCGCGTAAATATAAAAAATCACTTAGCAATTAAAGGAAAAAAGTAGGGTTTTATTGTCAATAACTTTAGAAATTCTATTTATAAAAAAGGAGGAGAAGCTTTTGCTGTCGCATGGATGAACCGGCTCGAACCGATGTGGTACCACGACCTCACAGAAAACCAGCGTGAAGTAGAGGTTTACCTCTGCGTTTCGCTTGGTGAGTGCAGGTGGCCGGAGGCCCTTTTTACTGGAAATGAGGCATTCCATCTTAGTCCTCACGGGTGACAATGCATCTACATTTTGATTTGTAATAGAGGATTGATGTAGATGTCTATGGGCCGCAGCAACCACTTACCATCAGGTGGACTGTGTGCTCGTTTGTCACCCTTATCCTATAAAAAAAAGTTTAGCTTAATATGTTCTAAATAGTATAAGGTATCATCCCCTTCAGGCTTTGCACGCATCTTCCAAATTTTCTGTATACAGGTTGATGCTATAATATATATGTTTAGGCCAAATATTAACCTTTGAAACTTGAATTCACTACGCGCGCGCGGCGCGTTCATTCGACGGTACCAGTTAACGCCTGGTAACCCTGCTCCCGCTCCCGTTCGCATTCCATTCGAGGGCGCGGTCGCCGAGTTAGTATGGAAAATATTTGCGCGCGTCAGCTGGTATTGTTAAAGTCTAGAAAAGATTTGTTGCGCGGTGGCCGGGCGCATGTCTCCTATGGAGTTATCTTAATTTGTACGTTTCGTGATAACGAGGCTTGTCTTAAAGTATGGAAAAGATTTTGTCGCGCGTCGGCCGGTTAATTGCATTTGGAAGTTAATAATGAATTGTAACATCGCGTTAAGTGCCTTTTTTGTGTGTTGTCTATTTTCGTTCGTTTTACGTGTAAACGAGGCTGATTTTTGAGTTTTGATTGCTTGTGTGGCATTTTAATATCGTACGAAGAAATTTTTTATTTGTCGGGAGAACGCTGAACTTTGTGACTCGAGAAGAGACCGCGTTCGTTCTCGTGATTATAATTTGTTGCTAAGTGAACATGGAACGTTGAACTTTGACCGACTGTTCTTTACTTGTGTCGTGTGTCACTTGTTTAAATTTCGATGAACGTTGATTTGGTTGACTTTGAAGTTAATTAAATGTACAATAAAGTTGATGAACTAATATAGTGAAAATAATAGCAGAAGTTTTCAATTGGTGATCAACCACTGGAGGGATCACACATTTGGAGAAAAGCAGCGCCTGTGGATCTGCGGTCCGACTACATCGGGGATGTCAGGTTACATCATTTAAACACTATTACACACTATTTACATACACCTCACTTATCACCTGACTGGTACCCTGTGGTCAACGCTACCTCCGGAACTCGGTAAGTCGTGCTTGCTTATTTGCCATTAATTTAGAATTATCCATAGGCCATTGGGCCCCGCCCTCTGTTGCTCGTCGAGGGGATCACTCATGGGCCCTGGTTCAGTCGATCATTGTCGGGGCAACTAACTAACATTTCTGGCAGCAGAGCGTGGTTACGCACGGTTGTAATATACAAAATTTTTTTTTTTTGTTATTTTGTTTTTTTTTTGTTTTGTTAACGGATTGGTGGGTAGAATTAGGAACCACGCACGTTAGGCTGCGCAATCGGAGTGTAGTTTAGGGTTAGGTACCCACGCGTCAGGTATTTCGGGTAGGTAGATAATTATCGTTTTCACATAATCGTATAATTATCGTTATCGTATAATTATAGCAGATTAATTGCCGAAGGGTCGGTCGTCTGAGCGAGGCATCTTTGCTGACCGACTGTAGTGTGTACTTGTATTTGTAGTGTAATTTGTATTTAATTTAAGAAATAGTAATTTGTATTGAATTTAATTTGATAGTAATTCGTATTTAGCAGTGATGCCACCGCACAAGCCACCGGCGCTTCGCCTGCAGTTGGAGCTGCGCTGGGCACCGAACGCCCATAATATCGTAGGGCGGCCCAATCGGGTCCATAGTTTAGGGAAGCGGCTCGAGCAGGCTCCACGCTCTGCTACCATCTGGTAGCAGAGCGTGGAACGTCTGCGTCCGTAACCCTATGGGCCCTAGCCCATTGTACTTTTGCCGGGGCAGCTGGGAGCCGTAACAATATATATATATATATATATATATATATTAATATAACATCAACCTGTAGATAATTGGTGCTTGGTTTGTATATTATACACAGATTGATGCATTTACATCACCCCGCGTTTTTGTAACCTTTAACATTTAAACAAATAGAAATTAATGTTGAGCAAGAAATTTAATTTTCCGTCTTTGTTGTCTTTATTACTTAGTTTAAATTTTTGTGGATATAAAATGCTGACAGAAAAATAAATCAACAACAAAATTGTTGGCATAAAGAAATTGCTGAATATTATTATTCGAAGTTAGTATTTACATTATTCGCGTCAGTTATATTGTTAATTATTCATCTCGACTCGTAAAGCCATCTGTTCATCGCAAATAACGACTTTAAGAGAAATTTGTTGTTTATATTACATCTTTCACTTTATGTTTTTGTTAACAAAAGAGACAAAAAGCTCGAATAGAGTGCATTTTACATTCGAAGAGAATGCATTTGTTTCAAAATTGAAACGAATAAAAATAATTTTAATACTAAATTAACATATTTCTGCCGCAACGCCAAACAAAAACTGTAACAATATTTTTATAACTTTTTTTGGCATAACGACAGATTTACTATTGCCGACTGTGGCTGTACCATTGTGAACAAAGCTGTTTTTAATTGAAGATGTTTGTAGTAAAACAATTATTATTTTCGTCAGATAGTATTTTATCGGTAAATAAAAATTAGATTAGAAAACTTCTGTAAAATTTTTTTACGTCTATGTTTTTAACAGAAAACAAAATCCAGCTTTACAGTTGGTACAAAGAAACGTTATTCGTTACCGTTACAGCCTGTCAAAAGTCCAATGCTGAAAATTACGAGTACCTTCCACAAAGATTGCACCATATGATGGATATTAGCCGCAGTCGCCATACTTGGCAAGCGGGTTGTAAACGGCAGTTCTTTATTTAAAGTTGTTATCATGAAGATGCTGCTGCTCATCCCCTATTTTGTTTCCCTCTGTCGCCTCTTTCGATACCCATGGACTGATATGGGATAGCAGATTCATATACCGCCATTACACGGTTTAGGACATTATAATATTTACTCATTATTTTACTTCTCTCGACGCGCTCGTTAATATTTTTTATTTTATCGTTCCACTTATTTCTTCGGCTAGATGATTTAGCTTTTTTCCATGTTAAATTATATCAAATCTATTTTAATTTACCCATGAAAGATACAAGCAAAATAAAATATTTACATTATAATATATAATAATAACGTATTAAAGTGAGAAAATAAGATTAAAATAGCAACCTAGCTTTTCGGGTTATCGAATACACTTTTATGTAGAAAATGGAGTACTTTTTGTGTTCACATGCCCAATTTATGTTTCGTAAACACTTTATATATTTGAATCCTATAATAATAGAAGTAGAATATTATTTTTCTTATAACTTGGAAAAAACCCAAACAAGCAGTACAGACGATGAATCACTTAATAGGAGATTTTTTATAACTGTCGAACTGTAGCGATGTAAGAAAGTCCATCAGACCTTTTTAACTAAAAACAAGGAATTCCATCTTAGTCCTCAGGGGTGACTACGTATCTGAATTTTTTGATTATTCATCGAGGATTGATGTAAATGTAATGGACCACAGTATCTACTTACCATCAGGTGGACTGTATGTTCGTTAATCACCCGTATTCCAAATGTCATCCTAAGGGAAATGCCAGATTTTTTTATAGCTTTCGATAGATCCGATAATCAAACTTAACGTTTACGCCAAACGTTAAGGCTTTAACTAGCGTGAATGAACTTGACGAAAAGGCGATCGCAGAGATTTTAGCCAACGTCAACATCGTCTAGCAACTACGTTCTGTATTACTTATAAAGTGCAAAAATTAATAGACTACAGAGGTGACAATTATATAAGTGACATACTGTCTGTTATACTTGCGCATCACTGAGAATTATGTCGCGGTTACGCATCTTCAATTACATTACACGGTGTGGTGTTGTAGCTTTGTTCGGTAGACATCGCAGTCTATCAAGTGTTCAAGTTTCAAGGACGTAAGAGTTTTTATTAAATATGTTAAATCGTATTTATTTGTATCGTATTAGTAGATCTGGGTCAAAGCGTTCGCTGTAAATTTTTCCCGGGTTTGATCCACGACAGCACAAATGAAATTTGTAATTGCAATTTTCGTCAACATGCATTGAGGCAGCGCGATGGGCATTTCCTTGCCCTAAAACCCTCTCAGAAATAAAAAAAAGTCCTGTGCCCAGTAGGGGGACTTGTATAGCCTATTACTTTACTTTGTAGCAATATTTATATTCGTTTCAGATACAGAAAGGTACCTTATGCTGACAAAAGTATCATGTGGAGGCGACGAAAACGTAAAACATCTTGTACCTAGATAAAACGTTCGCAAGATTGTCAGTCATGTCATACGCCACATTTTCTATAGAGCGTAGAACATTGCAGATAGGGCAAAATAAAAAATAATCCAAAATATTATGGGAACTATTTATTAATTATATATACATTTATAGGTATTTATAATAAAAATAATGAACAAACTGCAAGGTTCAACTAATAATGTTTCTTGTAAACACAATTGTTATATTCCTGTTTTAATTTTTACCAATGGTTAATTGATAAAACGTAGTCAAGTTCACTTAATATAAAATATATTTAATTAAAATTGACACTTGACCTATTTGGCCTTCTACTTACAACTCGGCGGAAATATGAAAAGAAGATTTTGTCTTTTCACACAAGTATTGTTTACAACTGGCGTGGTTTCGAAAAGCGTGATTACGTGACAGCGGTATATAATCAATTAAATACTGAACTTTTTTGAAATTTATTTTTTTGTTTATTTTTATTATATCTTCTTAAAAACTGACGCTATTTTATTATTTGTTTTTTTTTTGTAACGCATAAGGATAAGTTTAGAACAAGTTAGATTAACTTGGATAAGTTTGTATTTTTTTTAATTTTATCATTAAATTTCCGCAATAAATTATTACCTTTTCTACAGTGATTCTCTCATCTTAGTTTCGGCGTGACTGTAGGATGTTATACTGAGTCACCGTCAGTTACTAAGCGGCCATAAATCATTTTATGTATGTATAGACATACATATATATTTTTTTTTTGATTTTAATATTTATGTTTTTTTTTTGAATTTTGATTGATTTTTTGAAACCTGGTAAAATTATTTTTTTCCATACCAATTGATGGGCCTGACTATAATGCCAGTTATGCTCTTTGGCTGAAGTTATTTTTTATTTTATGCTCAATTGCAGACAAAACAATATTAATTGCGCATTTCTAAAACAAAATTTTACCTCTTCTCCTTCTAATAATAGCTCTTGCACCCAACACGGCGGAATAGTTATTATTATTATATTTATTTATTTATTTATTTATTTTTTTATTTATTATCTATAAGACCATTTGCAGAAACAGTTTTTGTGAATAGTTATGAGTGTAACATTTTATCAGCTACTTTGTTTATAGTGCCTTGACTGCCTCGTTGGTCTAGTGGTTGTATTAGTGCGACTGCTGATCATGAGGCCCCAGGCTCAAATCCCGAGTCGGGACAAAAAAATCAGTTATTGAGTCTTGCCATCCCATCCCATCAGACTATGAGAATGAGGGAATAGAGAGTGCACCTGTGCTTGCGCATACACTTGGGCACTATAATCCTGTCCTGCGTCGATGGCTAATCTTCGTTGAGACTGACCGCCGTGACCGAAATTCGGTCTGGAGGACATTATTATTATTATTTATAGTGCCTTGAGCAACACTTTGCCTCTGTACAGAAAATGATGCTGGCTTTGCAAATATGGATGGCCGCTACCATTGAATATAATACCTGCTATGTTACACTTATTTATATAGAAACTTTAATTGTCATTTGCATAAAATTCTAAATAGCACTTTTTACACAAGAAAGTAAACTTTTAGATCAATCCATCTTGTTTTTCACTATATAAGTGAAAAGTAAAACAAACGAATAGGTCCGTGATTTAAAATTTTTGACGAAAGCGGCGCGAACAGCTCTTTATAACTCATCTTTAAATATAAAACACTGACTTGAAATTATATAATTATCGGCATTTTTTTAAATTTATTGAACTTTTTGAAGATTGTGTTGAAACTCATCTGGTAAAAAAAAAACAAATATATATATTATAGTTCTTGATGAAAATAAAGTATGCGCGTTACATCGCATCCCATCAAGAATTTCTAACGTAATTCTTGGTGTAAAGCTAAGTCGTGATAATAACTGTAAACAATAAAATAACAAAATAATGAAAACATTTGTAAATACTTACCTAATAAATATTGACCGTAATAAAATAAAACAAGGTAGTCTTCGGCATGAAAGTAAAAATAAATATTTTCGATTATTTTTGCAATATCTAACAGCCGGATCAGCACGCGATTCTGATCCATCTAAAGATGCTAAATTTCAGCAAGCACTGTCAAATTCAATAGAAGTGACAGAAAAACGGTTCTTGATTTAGAAGGGTAAATAAATTATTTAACCTACAAAGTAAAATCACTTTATCAAAAATCAAAATATCCCAATAGCTTTATTAATATGAGACACATAATTGTACGAGTGCTTACAATACTTAACATTATTTTACTGAAATGTCAAAATTTTTTTTAATAGAATAAGGGTGACAAAAGAGCACACAGTCCACCTGATGGTAAATAGTTGCTACGGCCCATAGACAACTACATCTATTCACGATTACTTATCAAAATGCAGATGCGTTGTCATCCTTGAGGACTAAGACGTAATGCCACGTTTCCAGTAAAAAGGTTATCCGGGTCTCTACACTCACCATACGAAACACAGCAGGGTTAAACTGCTATTTTACATGTTATTCCGTGAGAGCGTGGCCCTTCCCCGGTCGAGCCGACCCATTCGTGCTACAACTAAACCTACTACTAATACAGCTGCAGCATGGATCTACCACGTAAGAAAAAATTGACGTTAAAACTTTAAGTATTTTCAGAAGCAACTTTGCAATTATTTTCTATTGAGTGAATTTCTGTGGAATCGTGTTTTGCAAACCGCCACCTGAAATATGTACAATTTTTTTTCGATACCGACGTGAAATTACAAAATGATCCCCACGCATATCAATGTGGCTCTATTCAGCCTCTTAATATGAACATACCTCGGGATTCAGAGATTTTAAAAGTTTTCATGCTAGATAATGGAAGATATAATATTATATTATTACTGTCCCGTGTGAGGCAACATTTATACTTATATACATATTCTCATCATATTTTTATGGTTGGTTAGAAAAATTATATTTAAATGCAAACTTTCACAGAGTACATTTTTTTACTATTTTTATCCAGCAAGTAGTAAAGCAACTACAATCCCATCGGTAAGTGGTTATGTAGCCTAAGATGGTGAATTGCACTGACTTAACAGAAACCTATTCACTCTTGCGTAATAGTACTAGGTAAGTTTTATTTGCGACCTATTTGTGTGTGTTTGTGTGTGTGTGTGTGTGCGTATGTGTGAAGAAAAGCGTATGAGAATACGTGAAGAGGAATAAAGGTTCAGTACTACTTCGCTTACCTGTACGAGGTTGCCACTCGAGAACCTTTCTTTCTTTTTTTTATCGGTTTTCCAAGTTATATAGCCAGTCCATTGCCATTACACTTTAATATTCCGTTGGGCTATGTCAGTTACTCTGGTTCTACTGCGAATATCTTCATTTCTAACTTTATCACGTAGAGAAACCCCTCTTCAATTTAAAATATTAACATTTTTTAGATGATAGTTTGTCTTTATATAGTTATTTATACTTAGGGAAGCACCATTTATTTATTTATTTAAATTGTTTGATTTAATTTGATAACAGTGAACCTAAATGTAAGTATCTGTATCTATGTTTCCCTCCCCAATAATATTTTATAAAGTCATACTCATAAAAACAGCGTTTTATTGTAATACATAATTATAAAATTCAGTATGAACTAATTAATAAAAATATGCAACAATAAAATTACATAGGTATTAAAAACTATCGAAATCAAAGTAACGAGAGCATGTTCGTCGTTCCATATCTAAATTATATAAAAATACATTTTTCGATTTCACTAATCAACGTCGCCTCCCTCGACGATGTCCGAAAACGGACTGCGACAGGGCGACGGAGCATGCGCGCTCGCGTAAATATATTCAATTTCAGAGAAAAATGATATATTCACTTATAAAACAGGGAATAAAAATAAAACTCTCAATTAAAAATATTAATATTTTTTTTAAGACCCTTTTTTGGGTTTTTGTGTCATCATTTCATCATCATTACAGCCCTTCACAAGTCCACTGCTGAACATAGGCCTCCCCCAAAGAATGCCACAAAGCACGGTCCTGAGCCACCTGCATCCATCGACTTCCTGCATGTCTTACCAGGTCGTCACTCCATCTCGTGGGGGGACGCCCTATACTTCGCCTACCGGTACGAGGCTGCCACTCGAGAACCTTTCTTCCCCATCGGTTGTCGATTCTTCGAGCTATATGGCCGGCCCACTGCCACTTAAGCTTACTAATCTGTTGGGCTATGTCGTTCACTCTGGTTCTACTGCGGATATCCTCATTCCTAAGTTTATCACGCAGAGAAACTCCGAGCATAGCCCTCTCCATAGCTCGCTGAGCGACCTTGAGCTTCCTCATACGGCCAGCAGTGAAGGACCACGTCTCAGTTCCGTAAGTCATCACTGGCAACACGCACTGGTTGAAAAATCTCGTTTTCAAGTTTCGAGGTATACCTGACGAGAAGATGTGTCGTAATTTCCGAACGCTGCCCAGCCGAGTTGAATCCGTCGATTGACCTCTCGGTCGAAGTTGGACTTACCCAGTCGGACTATTTGTCCCAGGTAAACATACTCGTCAACAACTTCGAGCTTAGTGTTCCCAACAACTATCGGCATAGGTGTGACATGGACATTAAACATGATCTTAGTTTTGTCCATGTTCATCTTAAGACCTATCCGTTGGGAAACACTATTGAGGTAATTGAGCATAGTGCTTAGGTCCTCCAGCGATTCTGCCATAAGGACTATATCGTCGGCAAATCGAAGGTGAGTGATATACTCGCCATTGATGTTGATACCGTATCCTTTCCAGTCCAGAAGTTTGAAAACGTCTTCCAATGCAGCGGTGAAGAGTTTCGGGGATATGACGTCACCCTGTCTTACACCTCTCTGCAATTGGATAGGTTTCGTACTCTGGTTCTGTACTCGGATAGCCATCGTAGCCCTACTGTACAAGCACTTCAACACTTCGATATACCGACAGTCAACTTGGCACCGCTGAAGGGACTGCAGCACCGCCCAAATTTCGACGGAATCAAAGGCTTTCTCATAGTCCACATACGCCAGACATAGTGGCAAATTGTACTCTTCGGACTTCTGTACAACTTGCCGAAGGGTATGTATGTGGTCTATGGTGCTAAAGCCCTTTCGGAAACCGGCTTGTTCGGGAGGCTGGAAGTCGTCAAGTCTGCGCGCGAGACGATTCGTAATGACTCTCGAAAACAGCACGTAGACGCGGCTCAGAAGGGAAATCGGTCTGTAGTTCTTCAAGAGAGCGTTGTCACCTTTCTTGAAGAACAAGACCACCGCACTTCTGCTCCACGCCTCCGGTGTAATGCCACCATGGAGGACGGAATTAAAGAGCTTCTGAAGGACTTCAAGTACCGGTCTTCCACCCGCTTTCAGAAGCTCCGCTGTAATTCCATCCTCGCCTGGGGCCTTACCGTTTTTAAGGTGCTGGAGAGCCATCCTAATCTCGCTCAGACTGACATCCGGGATATCTTCGGAATAGTGTCGGATGAGACTCGCTCTTGGATCGTTACTCACACTTGCGTGTGGCTCCAACGATGATGTGTACAGCTGCCCATAGAACCTCTCAATCTCACTCAAAATCTCAGGTGTCCCGGAAACGATGCTGCCACATTCTGTCTTCAGCTTTGACAGTAGGCTCTTTCTGGCAGACAGATCTCTGGCAAAGACTTTGGAGCCTTGTTTCCGCTCGATCGCTTCTTCAATACGAGCTGTATTGAAGTTGCGTAAGTCCCGCCGCATGCATTTGGAGATCTGTCTGTTCAGATGCCTGTATGCTGTCAAGTCTGTTGAAGAATGTAGCTTCATCTCCCGTCTAACAGCCATGAGATTAAGAGTGTGATCGGAGAGTTTTTGTGTTCTTCTGCGGCGGGTCTTGCAGAACTTAGCTCCAACCGCATGGACAGTTTCCACGAGCTTGTCATTCATATCGTCCACTTCATTGCAGTCTTCTAGGCACTGAAAACGGTTTTGTAACTCGAGCTGAAAGGTTTCGGGACTTTGAAACAGAGCACGAGGGGGACGGAGCGTTGACTTCTTTAGACGAGACCTCTCCAACTTAACGTTTAGGTTCAGTGTGCCTCTAACCATTCGGTGATCGCTACCAGTTTTCACCCTCGCGATCACGGAGACATCACTGAACAGTTGTCGTCTGGTCGTCATAATGAAGTCAATCTCATTTTTTGTGGAACCGTCGGGGCTCGACCAGGTCCACTTCCTGTGGGGCCGCTTCTGGAAGAAAGAGTTCATCATAAAGAGTCCCTCTTTCTCCATGAAGTCGGCCAGCTGCTGGCCCCTTGGGTTCCGTTGCCCTATTCCAAATTTCCCTACTTTCAGCTCACCGTTCTCTCTTGTGCCTAGTTTTGCATTGAAGTCTCCCATTAACACCGTATATTGGGTTTTGGAGGAATGCATGGTTCTAGAGATATCCTCATACATTTCCTCCACCTCTTCATCGGGGTGTGCCGAGGTTGGTGCGTAAACCTGTATGACCTTCAGCGAATACCGTTTGGTGATTCTGAGTATAAGGTACGCAACCCTCGTCGACACACTCCCGATTTTTACAACGTTGTTAACGAGAGACTTGTGGACGATAAATCCGACACCTCCTTGGGACAGATGGTCGCCCTCCCGGTGATAGAGCAAGTTGCCGGATTCGAGGATTACCCTGTCCTCCCCCTCTCTTCGGACTTCAGATAATCCTATAATATGCCAGCGCAACTTGTCTATCTCTTCTTCCAGCTCCACGATCTTCTCGTCAGTCCTCAGGGTGCGTGCGTTGTACGTTGCCAGGTCGAGTCGTCTAAGGTGGCAACCGAACCTCCACCGGAGATTCTTAGCACCCCCTGCCCCGCCGTTACCATGGTCGCCACCGTAGCCAGGAATAGCGGGGC
Source organism: Parnassius mnemosyne (assembly GCA_963668995.1). Classification (NCBI taxonomy): domain Eukaryota; kingdom Metazoa; phylum Arthropoda; class Insecta; order Lepidoptera; family Papilionidae; genus Parnassius; species Parnassius mnemosyne. The sequence goes on from CAVLGL010000159.1 coordinate 13,276,800, forward strand.
CGCCGGGGACTGGGGGCCGTTTTTTTGTTGCTCTCATCATTGGGGGGTAATTGCCATAGTTGCCACGCTTGGCGAGCGGGTTGGCAACCTCAGTTTTTTTATTGTCATTTGGCTATTATCAGGAAGATGCTGCTGCCCATCTCCTGGCTGTTTCCCTTTGTCGCCTTTTACGACACCCACGGGAGGATATGGGGTAGTGGATATTCTTGACCGCCACTACACGGCAAGGTTTTTGTGTGTAAGAACTATTTAAAAAGCTTGTGCCGTTTTGGAGAAATTTTCAAAATATGACAAAGATAGGTACTCTTTGGGGATTATTTTTCTAATAAGGAGTTGACAAAAATACAATTTTGTTCAATTAAAAACATTTACCAGATCCTCTTCTGTTACCCTGTATTTTTTTGTGGATTAAATTAACAGTTTTTGAGATTTTTTACTTAAATATCCAAGATTTAGGCATTTCAACCACTGTTAAGGCCTTATTACTAAGCCCGGAGATTGACGAAGCAACAATAAAGGTGTAAGACGTCTGGTACTGAGCACGAAGTACAGAAATCTGCGCACACAAGAACAATCGTGTCACTACGTAATTCAAGCATAACAATTAAAACATTATACTAACAATGTCACGCACAGATATTTACATTATAACACTTTCGCTCGGTGACAGCGACAATTCTTGTATCTGTCACTCGATCAATTTGCATGTTGTATAAGCGGTCTGTGTTTGTAAACAAATCCGAAATAACACGACCGTTATTATTGTAGTTATGTTTGTCGACGCGTCTATAAAATACCGGTTGGATCGTGAGTGAGCAAGAAGATTGCGTTACTCTAGCGGAGTGTCATATCGATAGTGGCGAGGTGGAATTAAGGCTATATCGAGAAACCCCACTCGTTTATGCAGTATACAGTTCACTGTATGCACGGTGTGCAAGAGATTCCGCCTAAGTCATTCTACGAGTGATAGTGACAAAGTCGTGGGCATAATGTTTAGTTAATAAGGCACTTGTATTTAAGAATTAGATTTAGGTACTAACATAGGTTATAAGTTTCATATTTACTAACAAATTTTATTGATCACGTGGTTATCTGAAATAAATTATTATTATTATAATATGTAATATTATTACGGTATGGTCGAACTGTAATTGCTCTATACTGAATATATGGCGCAGTACGCTGTGTTATTGCTGATAATGATTAATAGCTTAAGCAGGAGAGCAATTTGAACATCCACTCTCACACTATTGTTATTTTTATCAATTAACCTTCTAATGTATTATTCCCGATATTTCTAACAAGTTTAAAATAAAGTATATGCAAGGTAACACCATCTTTTTGTAAATTTGACGTGGCAGATTTCTTTTTGTAGCAAAAAACTGAACAATTCGGCATTTTTGTAGAACGTTCACTCGGCCTGCATATGGCTACTCTCCTTAGACCCGTTGGTGGCCGGTATTTCTCTATGGCACCACTTAACTTGTATCTGTAGCTTTATTTCTTTACGGCTTAGGTTGCCAACTTTTGGTTGTATACATAATTTGCTTTCCAATGTTTTCTGTATCCATTTTTTGGTGTACAATATAGAATATTTATTAATTTTATTCATCTTTAGTATGATTTAAGTAACATAAAAGAAATATCATGTAATATTGACGGTTCAATGCCAGCAGATAAACCATTATTCCGTCACGTTTTACCGATATCATAAAAATCAGCTAAGAGAATTGCCTCTTAAACAATATCTATCACCCCATTTTACTGTTTCATAGGTGTTGTAAAAGTCTACAGTGGAAAATACCAGTAATGGGCGACGAGGAACAGCGTCAAAGAAATATGACGTCTGATACTTCGATTGCCAATCATCTATCTAGTTACTTAGATTAGTTCTAGTTAGTTAGATTTTATTTTATTTGCAACATCTTTAAGATAATGAAAAATCATTACCATCATTCTGTAAATATAAGGTAACAACATTGAAAATTATTAGGTCTTCTACTATGAAATTGCCGTTTATTATAAAATAAGTTAAAGTATTTTTTTTCTATATATTTTATTTCTATTAATAAATAAAAATTAAACCCTTGCAATAATGCTAACGCAGTGGCAGTTTATTGATGCCCTTTTTGAAGAAATCAACTTCACTGGAGGCAACAATTTTGTACTGCCCCACGGGTATTGAATTTTTTGGTATCAAATATATAATAACGAGAAACACTCACACCGTATATCAAATTTACAATCTTTAATACAATATTTATTTCAAGATCAAAATATTCGCGAAACTTTTAAAATCTTCAAAATGTAATAATTTAATATTTACTTACCTATTTTACGCCTTGGGATAGTTAATTTATGATATTTTTTTTTTTAGTTTTTCTAGTGATATTCATACACACAGTCTAATAAGCAAACATTATCAATATTACCATGTTTTTACATTAAAATATTCCAACATTTAACTAACAAAATAAACAACGTGCGTCACACTGACCCTGAGATTTGTCCACTAGCTGTGCCAGCGTAACGTGTCCCCGCGTACGCGACAAGCGGCCAGTGGTCACGCACACATGCACCGCTTGCTTGTAGTAATGAAAACGATTCGCGCGGTTGTATGAAGTTTTGTCTCTGTTCCGTTTATCTACTCATATGCTTAGGTTATGAGATGTAATCGTGATCCAAATGAGAATCCTTCGAAATCGTTTCATTGTTACAGTTTCATTATACCTCCGTCTGCAAAATTTCTGGTACTCTAACGCCCGTAAGTTGATTAAAACAGAATTATAAAATTCCATAACATTCATACAAACATATATACGCACAAATCAGAATACTAAAAGCGTGTTATTATTAAAATAGTGAATGAAATAGAAACACAAGGTGAAGATTAAGCTGACCTAGATGGTTAAGACTAACGTAGTCTTTTAACTACGCCGTAGGACTTTTTTCCTGACTAAGAGTCCGTTTATGTTGGTACCACCCTCTCACCTAATTTTTTGTTTCGATCTGAAGAGTATAGAGACACAGTATAACTATAGACTGTGAGATATTCTATTTTAGTTCTCAGAGGTGACGCGCATCTGTAGTTTTCTTTGTTTAAAATATGTTACAAGTTTTTTGGAAGACTGTAATCGCCGCTTACCATCCAGGTAGACTGTTAGTTGATTTGTCACTTCAGTTATATAAAAAGACATGTTTTATTAAATTTATTTATTACAATGACTTTGAATAAATGTGCAATGCAGCATAATAAATAGCGGCGTATTTGTAAATAATAATTTACGTCTAAGTAAAAAAATTTTCAGCGAATCTACAAAATGATCATGAACAATAATTTTCAGATTTATCATTACTCGTATCAAACCCCTCAAGCAATCTACGCTAAGCATGAACGTCATCTGTTAGTATGACATTCGCGACAAGTGCATTATCTTGTTGACGGATTGATTTTAAAACAGATTCAATAAATAAATATATATATTTATATTTTTTTATATAATAAGGGTGACTAACGAGCCCACAGTTCACTTTATGGTAAGTGAATACTATGGCCAATAGAAATCTAATAATAATAAATGAATACCTCGTTTCCAGTAAAAAGGTTTTTCGGTTCTCTACACTCACCATACGAAACAGCAGCATTTAACTGCTATTATACGCTGTTATTCTGTGAGAACGTGGTCCTTCCACGGTCCAGTCGACCCATTCCTGCTACAACTATACCAGTAATATAGCTTCAGCATGACTTTTGGGTCTACCAAGTAAATATTGTATTAAAATCTATTAATTTTACATATGGCCCGTTTCTGATTAAAGGATTCTGTCTGTATCGGCCACACTCTTTTACCTATTTCTGCCTCTAATAAGCAGTGCACTCATCACTGTGCTCCGGTTTAAAAAGCCCTTATAGTTGTAGATTGTGAGACTTTGAACATTCTTATATTGCGTAGTCCCAAAGCATGTAAGACATAATTTGTTTGAAGTTAGTTGCGGGTGTTCGTGGGCTGCAATAGCTACTAACCATCAAGTTATCTTTTAGACCACTTGTAACTCTAATCGACTGTCTGTGTACGTATGTTTGACTGTTACTTTAGCATGCTCTGTAGCCTACAGTACAATACAGTGACATAGGGTATAATTTTTTTTCTATTTTCAGTAAACTTTTTTAAATAGCCGGTTTTTTAAGCAGTGTTTAAACCACTGGGATTGTTAAAAAGTTCCCATTTTTCTTGTATATAGGAGTATTCTATTTATAATATGATTTTGAAGAACGCAATTTCACTTCATATTTGATTCGGCGAACCCGCAAAGTTGTTGAGAGTAATGAAATGGCTTTTAGAACAAGCAATTTAATTTAATATTGCCATGATTAGCTTGACAACTCTCGAAATGAAAATTATCTTCTACTGTGCTTGGCACATTGATGACAAAGACTACTTAATATAGATATTTAATATTCAAGACTGTTATAGTAACCACGAGGCATGCTGGTTGGTTAGCTCAGTGTGGATACATTAGTACTTGTAAAACAGCTCATTCTGGTGATTACTAATCTTACTTCTTAAAATAATGTGATTGTTTTATAATTTATGTATAGTATATTTGCGTGGTGTGTGAAACGACTTTACAATGAGTTGTAACAACAATACCGTAGATACAGAATTGAAACTACTATCTTAATTCTGAATCCACGGTATTGTTTTGTTTTGCTAAAATGGTATTTGATAACAAAAAATACTCGGTTCACGTTTAACCGATCATGCGGGGAGATCTGTTTATGACTTTGCCTTGGCATATGGTCTGACACAACTGGTTACATCGCCTACTCGGATTCCAGATGTTGAGGATCATACACCTTCCCTGTTGGACCTTCTGCTGACCTCTCATCCGGACGGATATCAGGTTTCCGTCGATGCCCCTCTTGGCTCTTCGGACCATTGTCTGATCCGGAGTGTGGTGCCACTCATGCTCCCCTCGCGGTTGCGTTCTGCAGGTTGCCGCCGTGTTTGGCATTACAGGTTGGCGAATTGGGACGGAATGCGGTCTTTCTTTGCTTCCTACTCATGGGGGCGGGTTTGCTTTTTGCCGGATGATCCCAGCGCTGTTGCTGACTCTATCACTGAAGTGGTGCTACAAGGAATGGAACTATTTATTCCATCATATGTGGTACCCATCGGAGGCAGATCTCAGCCTTGGTTTGGTCGCTCCTGTAAGACTGCATTATGCAGTAAGCAGGAGTGTTATCAAGCCTGGGCTGTGGCTTCGAAGACTCGGGATGTAAACACCAGCATACTTAAAAAGAAGTATAACTTCGCCTCCAGGTCCTTCAAAAGAGTTATTGCCAAGGCAAAGTCAGAGCACATAGGCAGACTTGGCGAGAAACTAGTTCGCCTTCCTTTGCGATACCGTGCTTTCTGGTCTCTCGCCAAGGCTGTCCAAGGGAATTTCTGTAAGCCGTCACTACCATCTCTGCACAGGGAGAACGACACACTGGCCCACGACGCAAAAGAGAAGGCCGACCTTTTAGGCTCCCTTTTTGCGTCCAACTCGACTGTTGATGACAGGAGGAACACACCGCCGACCATTCCGCGGTGTGAGTGCTCCATGCCGGATGTGCGGTTCTCACAGCGCTCGGTTCGCAGAGCACTCCTCTCCCTTGACATCCACAAGTCAAGTGGGCCTGACGGAATCCCCCCAATTGTGCTGAGGACGTGTGCTCTGGAGTTGGCACCGGTTCTAACGCGTCTTTTCCGGTACTCCTACTCCCTAGGCCTAGTCCCGAAATCATGGAAGACAGCTTTTGTCCACCCGATCCCTAAAAAAGGCGACCGCTCAGACCCGTCCAACTACAGGCCTATGGCCATCACACCCATGTTCTCCAAAATAATGGAATCCGTTATAAACTGCCACCTTATGCGGTACCTTGAGGATCACCAGCTGATTAGTGACCGCCAGTACGGTTTTCGTCGGGGTCGATTAGCTGATGATCTTCTGGTCTACTTAACTCATAGATGGGCGGAGGCAGTAGAGTCCAAGGGGGAGGCATTGGCCGTTAGTTTGGACTTTGCGAAGGCCTTCGATCGGGTTTGGCACAAAGCACTTCTTTCGAAGCTCCCTTCCTATGGGCTTCCCGAGAAATTGCTCCGACTACAAGCCTATTAACGCCGGTGTTCCACAAGGCTGCGTGCTATCACCAACGCTGTTTCTTCTGCATATCAATGATATGTCGCAAGCCGGTAGCATTCATTGCTATGCGGATGACAGCACTGGTGATGCTCTATACACCGGCCGTGCCAATATTTCTCGGGAAAACGTCACCGAGTACCGGAACAAACTTGTGTCTGAAGCCGAGTTTTTGCTGGACAAAGTCTCGGATTGGGGGCGACTAAATGTAGTCATTTTAATCCTCAGAAGACACAAGTTTGCGCGTTTACCGCTAAAAAGAACCCCTTTGTCGTATCTCCTCAGTTTCAAGGTACACCCCTTGTTGCCTCAGCCAGTATTGGAATCCCCGGCGTTGACATATCGAGTGACGTGCAGTTTCGTGGTCACTTGAAAGAGAAGGCCAAATTGGCCTCTAAAAAGCTTGGCGTGCTCAGCAGAGCGGGACAGTATTTCATGCCGGCTCAACGCCTGCAACTTTACAAGGCGCAGGTTCTGCCTGACATAGAATACTGTTCCCATCTCTGGGCAGGGGCTCCCCAGTGCCAGCTCCTTCCACTTGACCGCATCCAACGCAGATCGGCTCGAATCGTCGACGATCGAGTCCTTTCCGATCGGATCGATTCATTGGCACTGCGAAGAGATGTTGCATCCCTTTGCATTTTCTTTCGCATCTACCATGGGGAGTGCTCTGAGGAATTGTTCGGATTAATCCCAGCCGCCAAATTTCACGAACGCACATCGCGGCAGAACTCCCGATACCATCCATACCATCTGGATGATTGGCGGTCCACCACTGTGCGATTTAGAAGATGTTTTCTTCCTCGCACAACTTCCTTGTGGAATAGTTTACCACCAGCGATTTTCCCGGACCGATACGACTTAGGGACCTTCAATAAAAAAGCCTACTCCTTTTTAAAAGGCCGGCAACGCATGTGCAATTCCCCTGGTGTTGCGGTTGTTCATGGGCGGCGGTAGTCACTTACCATCAGGTGAGCCGCATGCTCGTTTGCCCCCTCTCCTATAAAAAAAAAAAACTAGAGTGGACACCGTATACTAGTTTTGTTTAGAAACGTATGCGAATTTTGGTAACTGCTTTCAGTAGCCAGGTTTCTGCACTACTATGTTTTTAAGTTATAGGTATGTATGGAAAGACGTTTGAATCAATATATACCTCATCATTTATTCATTTTGATTCGTATGCAACTGCAGTAAACAAGAATTGATACGTAGTGGAACTAGCAATAAAGTTCTATTTTGTATTACTTTAAGCGATGGAAATACGGTATGGTATGTAAATATGTAGAATATGGAAGGTATGTTTTCTAGCTTCAACCATTTTGTTTGCTAATAAAATAATGTTTACAGCATTACTCATTTAATATACTCGTATACTGCTAATCGCCTATTGATCGAAGTTCGACCGTTCGATTTTTTATTGTTTGATATTAATTTTAACTTGTAACTATTTAGTTTTTGGAGACGGGTAAACGTAAAGGGACAATAAAAAGTTCTTACAATGGTTCCGTTTTTCGTTTTGAGCTATTGTAACCCAAATATAAAACAGCGAAACGTAAGCCCAAGAAAACAACACGATAAAGGTCATGTACCTATTTATTTGAAATAAAAGGATAAAATTGCAAACCAAATAATGGTATATCACCCAAAAATATAGATATATGGTTATATAACTTTTTATTACATTTAAACCTGAAGTTATTACAATAACGGTATACTTATGAACTACAAACGGTGGTAATATTACTCTAAACGATTTCTACCTGTCAAACCAAACGTGAAAGGAATTGTAATCTATACATATAATAAATCTGTAGAAAAGTCGTGTCTGTAATATGTTATTCTAAGATATTCTTGAAAAAACAAGTTCAGGGGACTAATTGAAGGGTTCTGAAACCAAATTAGTGGTTTTTAGAATTTTTGTCTGTCTGCCTGTCTGTGTATTCCGGATTCACGCATAAACAAATAGACCTATTTACATGAAATGTTGTATGTAGGTAGTTAGTAACCAGGGGCAACTTAAAGGCTACTTTTATCCGATTACGGAACTTTAAAAAAAAGAAGGTTAAGTATTTTCCTTCCTTTAGATATTAATTTTCTATTATATCTTAGTAATAGGCGAGATTATGAGTGTTTTTCAAATAAATACCAGATTTATAAATAAAGTTTAAGATATAGTTATAACCTTGGTAAAGTAATTTGAAACTATACCGATTTAGTTATCAACATAGCGCCATATTTCATCAAATAGAATAAGTAGTATATTTTGCTTTCAGTTATTAGCAAATTGAATAATATAAATAACATACATTTATATGATTAAATAATTAGATTTTTAAAATTATTTAAAAATTCTTACGTTTATTTTTTCAGTATTTTTGTTATTTTATTTTAAAAGTCTAATAATTTCAATAGATAATAGTGATATCTATCAAAAATATGAAAATTGATAAAGTTTTTATATCAATTACTAATCTATATGTAAAATGACCAAAACTGAACTGAACTGATTGAACAAAAATTATTGCAAATTTTTCACTATCATTTTTAAAGAGATTTTTATATTATATAGGTATGTCGTGTCCAGGTCGTAGAATTGATCATATATCATAAAGTACTCGAAGTATGTATATCATTTCTTGAAATGGTATGGACATTTCATGATATTTAACACTTGTTGAGCATGTCATGATATACCTTGACCAAGTAATTTAATAGAAATCGTTTGAAGATATAAATAACTAAACACAACGTTTATATTTCATGATATAGTCATATGACGATATCATTAAATCGTTTTTCACCGCTAGCGGCGACAATAGCTTATTTTTTAACAGAAACCGAACTATTAACACAATTGTCATCACTTTATGCCTCATTGATATAACATAACATAAACACTCACGCCTGTTACCCAGAAGGGTAGGCAGAGATTATGGATATATCGCCAATTTGGTCGATAAACTTTCGCCTAGGGCGACCCTTCCCGACTATGCCGTACACCTCTGCAACATAAATTTGCTTTGTCACTCTTTCCTCATTCATTCTTTCTACATGGCCAAACCACCGAAGCATTCCTTTCTTAATCCTGGTCACAACATCATATTGCAAACCACACTCTTCTCTTATTAAACAATTTCTCACTCTGTCATTCAGATTCATCCCTAACATACTCCAGTTTAAATATATAATATACATATAATAAATTAATTTATTTTTGCTTCTGTCGCTGTTAGACCTCTACCTCGAATTTTGTGGGCAGCGGGGCGGCGGCGGCGGTGACGCGGGAGTGGGGCAGGCAACGCAGACCCGTTCTCGAAATCAGCGGGCAGATCGCGCTACACTACAGCGGCGTAGTGATGTGTTCATGGTTGTATTGTCGAGATATTTGTTTTTATTCGCAAACGAAATGTCTTGACAACGGCGACAACATATTTTTCATTTAAATTTATTCCTAACGCTCGATTTATTGTGGGCAAAAGAAGAAGTGAATCCCTACTATAGAGCAAGGGAAAAAAGGCGAGTTTTATCGAAATTACGATATCGAAGTACGATGATTAGTTATTTCTACAATCACAGATTTGTTATTATTTGACAGTTTTTTTTAATTATAAGGTTGATATACCTAGTGTTAGGTATTATACCCATACATATATGATTCATTAGAAGGGTACATGCCTTCATTTACACTTAACTCGTCCAGAAGAGCTTGATCAAATTTTTATCTTACTCTAAACTTTTGTACTGGCGTGAATTTTTCCATTTGTGGAGGCAAACTCATTAAAAAGTAGTAGTCTAAAATAAATTTGCTCTTGCACGTCCGAGGACATTTCGACACGTCACAAAAATAAATTGAACAACACTGCAATGCAAGACGCGCGGGCGGTCACCGATTGACGGGATTGCACCGCTCGTTGCCCGTCCCTAAGCCGCTGCCGCGCCACTGTTTTCGAAGGTTGGTCCATTTGATTTTACGCATAAGATCCTGCCGCTACCGCGCCGCTGCCGCTGCCGCTCCGCTGCCCGCAAGATTCGAGGCAGAGGCCTTATTACTAGATAGTATAGTTTTGAGTTTCATTGTTTCATCTAATAATAGCGCTATCTACCTACTTCTAAATGAACTATAATGGTAAGTCACTGATAAAATTAAAGAATAGAATGCTACTGAATATACGATGTATATAATTAAAACTTGTTCGTGGCATCGTTGGATGTGTAATTACTAGGTAGATTTGGTCAACAATCATGTAAAAGCTTAGTTTGAGTGTTTATGAATTGTATTTAAACTTTAAACAAACTTTTTTAAATAAAACTAATTTTACGGATTTTATCGCGTATATTAACTTATTTTTATATAACAAAATTTCATATTTCAGACATATTAAGATAATTGTGACAGTCCTGATTTCATAGCTCATATGAGTATATGTTAATGAACAGGCTCTTACGGAAAGACTTAAACAAAGGTTTATTTGATTTTACTGGTCAAAGTAATCAAACTGATTAAAATTTAAATTTCATGGTACGTTAGCATTATTATAAATTTTAGCATACAATCAAATGCAATTTGAAGTATTACTTTACCACCTTCTCGGCGGTGAAGGAAAACCTGCATATCTGAGTAGTTTCCCAGTTGAGATCATCCCGCATTGGAATCAGGGCAGTGAATACTTTTTTAGCCAAAAACCCTTTGTGGCCTGTGCCCAGTAGTTACATGTATGTAAGCTGCTACTTTTTTACTTTTCATAAGGCAATATATTCAGTTTTTATTTTATTCATGTTTTCGGTTATGTTACTTTTTTGTTTTCTTTTTTGGTTGCAAAGATGAGTAGAATACATTATCGTCAGCCTACCAAAATTTCATTAACCCAGATACTGCGACGGGGCTTTTAAAAGACCCGAAAAAATTATTAAAAATACCCTCAAGTTTCGAGTTGTTAAAATGAATTCTCTAAGATATTTGCACTGTCAGGTTACTTAGTACCTATCCGTGTATGATTTCATGCGGTGTTGTTTACAACTGGACACTTGTTTATTTAAAGTTTTTGTGTCATTGAAGACTTAGGAGTATTAGTGTCATAATGTCTGGACAAACGTAAGCTTTTATCATTTATATATCTGGATGTTGTTGCTAATACATTTTGATATTTAATTTTAGATATATTATCTACAATATCAGGTTATCTATTTGTTTTGGTGCAACAAAAACTCATTCCTTTTTCACGTTTCAAATTGATGGCCTTTTAAAAGTCCCGTCGCAATATGGGGGTCTATAATATTATTGTTTTCTTTTTAGCACGCGACCTTTGAGAGCACTCACTCTCAACGATATAGTTGATGAATTAGAGCGATGTGAGGATGATGATTTGTTGCCAACTCAAATTACAATTTTTCCACCTGAGAACGCTAATGCCGACGTCACAGATGAGGATTCTGGAGATGAAGAATTTGTTGCATTGCAAAATCTACCAGGTAAAATATTTGTTTTCGGGTTGATATAACTACGTATCAATGATTCTATCTTGTTTTATTTATATGGTTGCAATATTTATATGTGTTTTTTATAGGCTCTCAACTACGAGCTCCAGCCGAGGTCACTTTTCATATGAGTTCCGACGAAGAAGATGATGTACCTTTGTCAAGTTTGTCAAAAAGAAGACGCACGATGGATTTGACTTTAGAAGATAGTGACGCCGTACCTTCTTGTACTTCAGATGTGTCAACTAATTCTACATTTGTTCAGCCTACAGTTCCCCGAAACCAAACCTATAGATGGAAGAATCGTCATATTCCAAACCATTTCAATCAATGGAATGACGAACAAGGTCCAAAAAACTTACAATCACCCTTATATTATTTCGACTGCTTGTTCAACAACAATGTTATTGAATTACTAGTGCGATATACCAATTTGTATGCAGGACAGAAGAATAAAGTGGGCAAAGTAACTGTTTCTGAAATGAAGTGTTTCTTGGGCATCCTTATGTACAGCGGGTATGTAGTAGTACCCCGTAGGTTTATGTCTTGGGAGACATCGACAGATGCCGACTTTAGGATTGTGCACAACACTATGTCAAGAGATCGTTTTACTTTTATTATGTCAAATCTCCACTGCTGTGATAATACAGTTCTTGGTGATTCTCCTGACAAATTCGCTAAGTTGAGACCTCTGTTTGACGAGTTAAATAAAATCTTTACTGAAATGGCTCCGCTAGAAGAGAACTACAGCATAGATGAGGCTATGGTTCCATACTATGGACGTCACAGTTGCAAACAGTTTATACGTGGCAAACCAATTCGTTGGGGGTATAAACTGTGGGTTGGTGCTACAAGATTAGGCTACGTGATTTGGTTTGATCCTTACCAGGGAAAATCTTCAACCATTGCAGAAGGTTACAAACAGTTTGGTCTAGGTGGGAGTGTGATTTTGGAGTTTGCTGATGTTCTACAAGGTCGTGATCCAACATTGCCATTTCATTTATTCTTCGACAATTATTTTTCCTCTATTCCTCTACTGCATGAACTTAGTAATAGAGGTCTAACAGCCACTGGAACTATTCGTGAAAACAGAACGTCCAAGTGTCCTCTCGAGTCTAACAAAGATTTCAAAAATACTGTTAGAGGTTCATTTGTATTCAAATCCAGTTTGCCTACCAATATTTTGGTTTGCAAGTGGAATGACAATAGTGTCGTTACTGTTGCATCGAATACTGAAACTGTGGAGCCCCTGCAAAAAGTCAAGAGATTTTCGCAAGAACTAAAAAGATTTGTACATATTGACCAACCGTCGGTTATAACAAAATACAATGAAAATATGGGAGGGGTCGATAGATCCGATCAAAACATAGGGTTGTATCGGACTTCTATTCGTGGCAAGAAATGGTATTTTTCACTGTTTTGTCACACCTTAGATATGGCTGTGCATAATGCATGGCAACTTTACAAGCGAGACGGTGGAGAACATGATCATCTCACTTTTCGTAGACTACTGGCGAAAGGTTTGCTCGAAAGCTACAAAAAAAGCGATAAGAGGGGACCATGTCCCACAGGTAGATCTCATCTTGAATCATCTCGATATGATGGGGTTGATCACTTGGTCCAGTACAGCGCTCCCCAACTAAAATGCAAAGTTTGCAAAGTTAAAAGTTTTTTTATTTGCCAAAACTGTAAGATTCATTTACATCCTAAGAACTGTTTCCTTGAATATCACACTAAAACTCAGTAAAGTTAGTGAACTTTACTGACTTTTAATGTGATATACTTAGTGAAGTGCTGTTGTTTTATTGTGAGACATCATATCACATAACTTGCTATACCTATGTCTATTTTCTTTTGTATAGTTAAAATTTACCGTAATAATAAAAAACTAATATACTCGTAATAACAGTTTGTTTTATTATTAGACCGCCACATACATGTAAACAATCCCCATATTACGACGGGACTTTTAAAAGCCCACCCTTTTCCGGCTTTTCTGAAAACATGTAATTTTTTTTACTATTTTTCCTCGTTATTATGAGTCATTTTAACTATCATATCCGAATATCACCAAGATCGAAAACAAAAAATAGTTACAGTAACATCTGGGTTAAAATGAACATAAGCTTCCCCCAGAAATTGTCAAGTAGCTGGGTATTTTCTATAATTTCCACGCGTGGTAGGCGAGTTGGCAACCGCAGCTAGTTGTCAAGAAGATGATGCAGCCCATCCCATCTCCTATTTGTTTTCCTATGTTGCCTCTTACGCCGGGACGATATGAGGTGGCGGATTCTCTTTCACGGCCACAACAAGGCGAATATTTCTCTACTCTCGTACATGAGTGAAGTTCCCACGTTCACTATGAGTAAAATTTATCTATACAGATAAATAAAATTGAAGTGTCTGTTTGTAATGTCAAAATAAAAGCTTTTTCTAAATGCACATGAAAGTATATACGGTACCTATAACAAAAGGCAATTTTTAAACATTTTGTCTGTCTGTCTGTTTGTTCCAGCTAATCTCCGAAAAGGCTGGGCCAATTTTGATGGTACTTTTACTGGTAGATAGCTAATATTATAAGGAGTAACTTAGACTACTTTTATTTTAGAAAAGGGTTTACGGTTCCGCGCAAAAAAAAAATTAAAATCAAATTACACGCGGGTGAAGTCGCGGGGTACAGCTAGTGTTATATATTTTATAAATGTGAAAATTGGTCAAAGTTCGGTACAAATACCTTCGGGGTTGTCGGTTTTGTCGATAAAATAGTTGAAATCTGAACGGGTACCAAACTCCATAGCAGGTCCTCAAATCATAGCTAAACTACCCATGGAAGCTAATATCATCGGCCGGTTGTGATCGGTCAAACGTGAAATTAGTCGCGCATGGAACGTTTGTTCCGTCGGGCGCAAGTCTTAATAAGTGCAAATATAACAATTTTTACCGGCTGACTGGATCAATATAGATATTATAGAATTATCATGTGCTTGTTTACCTTTAAAAATGAGTCAATAGAGATTCCGTAAAAATACTGTTTTACTACACGATTCTAGCAAAAATAGAGCGGGGTATTTTTTTCGTGGCTTCGAAGATTTTAGAATACATCCTGAGAAGCGTGCTTCAACCAAAGACCTTAATTAAAATATTTTTTGAACTGATACTGATTTCATCTTTTTTTGGGGCAAAGTTGAAAGAGTACAAAAATATAGATGTAACACAATTGATCGATTGCTTTCAGACTAGAATTTAGTTCCTAAATCACAGAATTTTGAAACTGGCTGATTTGATTAGAATCCATGCTCCCTTACACATAAACCACATTTTGAAGCTGGCATAGTTTAGCCGTCTGATCACTTTCATGTCGCTTAAATGTAGCGAGGTGCATAACGTTTGCTTTTTTTTACTGAAGTCTTTTACTTACAATAAATGGACATAATGTCATGTTGAATGTTTGTTTTGGCGCCTGTGGTGAGTCTAAAACAAAAGTCATGTTTTAATACAAAATGATACATAAGATTGTTTGCAATATTATCAAGCTCGTCCATTAATGGTGACAAAAGCATTCTAATGTACAAGTCAATTTACAACTACCAATACAATTATTTATTCATGTGAGTATAAGTATATATATATATATATATATATATATATATATATATATATATATATAATGATTACATCTTAGTTCAATAATTGAAGACAGACTCCATTGTCGCAGTAGCTCAGAAGTTACTGTTACTGCCTAACTGTAAATCTTTTGGTAATCAGTACGCTAAAATGTCAATGGGTCGGCCACAATTTTCGAAAGAGCTTAAATGAAAAGTTTTCCGGGCTTATTGTTGATATTCTGCTGAGCTGGTAAAATAATAAACCCCTAGAGTATGCCCTAGGAGGTACCAAGCAAGCAAAGCGATGGAAAGCTTCGGTTGCAATTTATTCTGGTTGCAGATTATATATTTCACGTTATCTTATTATATAAATTCCAACACGTCTAAATAATATATCGTTAATAGACAAAAAAAATACACGTGTCCCCCGAGTGATGCTAAACAAGCGACAAAGCCGAAAGAACAGACTCGGCTCCTCGCCGTATCGTAGCGGCGTAAATAATACCACATCCTACTTTCGCAACATGAGGCAAAAAATTTACGAAATGGCCCCGAGTTCCCGGCGCCCCTTTAACGGGGCAGGGGTGCGAAGAATCTCCGGGAGGAAAACCGGCGACGAGGTTCGCCACCCGTCACGTTCTGTCCCCCGGAGGGGCGAAAAGTGGATTGCGGAAGCCCGTTTGGCTACATTGAATGTATGTGGAGGAATGAATGATAAGATGGATGAAGTATGCGATATGATGTATGATAGAGGAATAGACGTGTTATGTGTAAACGAGACGAAATGGAAGGGAAAGGAAGCCACTACACATGGCATGTACTGGTCTGGTGTAGAAGAGACCGAGCGGGCGTGCCAGGGAGTCGGTATCATCCTTTCAGAAAGAATGGGTCATTGTGTGAATGAGTATGAATGTGTAAGCCCGAGACTGCTATGGATACGAATGAAAGTGGGCTTAAAGAAGTCGTTTGTTTTAGGGGTCTACGCCCCAGACATGTCTAAGCCCACTTATATCCGAGAGCAGTTTTGGGAGTTGGTAAGGATGGTGCTAATGATATGCAAGTTTAATGAAAATATTGTGATATTAGGCGATTTTAATCGAAGGGTTGGGGTGAGGAGGCTCGGTTATAAAAGGATATTGGAAACGTTTGGTGATGAAAGTATAAATGAGAATGGAAGTATGTGTGGAAAAGAATATTTTTGTGACGAACACTTCCTTTCATCATAAGCAGATTCACACGTATACATGGGAAAGAGGTGATAATAGAAGTATGATAGATTTCATAATTGTTGATGAAAGAATGAGGAGCGCGGTGGTAGATACAAGGGTTTACCGGGA
This sequence comes from Parnassius mnemosyne, assembly GCA_963668995.1. NCBI lineage: Eukaryota > Metazoa > Arthropoda > Insecta > Lepidoptera > Papilionidae > Parnassius > Parnassius mnemosyne. The sequence goes on from CAVLGL010000159.1 coordinate 13,293,403, forward strand.
CTCTAACGTAGGGACGGACCATTACTTGGTCTTATGCCGAATTAATGGTCTTTTCAGACGTTGAAGGCATCGGACATCTGTGTCTACCACTACGTTACAGCGTATAAGAACAGAGAGGTTACAATATAAAGGTATGAAAGAGAAGTTCAAATGTAGATTGAGAGAAAATATAAGTGGTATGGCTGAATTGTGTATGAATGATTTAGACTTGGAGACTGTGTGGTATAAAGCCAAGAAAGGTTTAGTGGATGCAGCTACCGAAGTATGTGGTGTAAGAGAACGAATGAAAGGAAAAATAACACGTTATGGTGGGATGATGAGGTACGGCTAGAAGTTGAAGCAAAGAAGAAAGCATGGCTAGATTTACTAGCAACCAAGGCTAGTAATTCTAGCAGTATGAATGATGATATTAAAAGAAAAAAGGCAGTCTTTAGACATCTAAATAAGAGAGTACAAGAAGTAGTTGAAAGGAAAAAGCAAGAAAGAACAGATAAGAATGATAGACGAATATCGGATAACCTCCAGGCATACATTAAAATGTTCTGGAAACTCGTAGGAACTGCCAGGGGACATTCAAAACAGCTTAAAATGATTGCTTTACGAGACCAGAATGGCTTTATTTTAAATGACGAAGTTCTGAGTTTAAGGACATGGAAGGAATACTTTGAAATCGTATTTATGAGTGATGAGACGTTTGAATTAAATGAAACAGAAATTCCGAAAGAAGAGGAAATAGATAGATATAGAAGATAGATATTAACAGTGGTAGAGCCACGCGGCAGCTTTTGCTGTCGCACGGATGGGCCGGTTCGAATGGGGGTGGTACCATGACCTCACAGAAAACCAGCGTGAAGTAGAGGTTTACCTCTGCGTTTCGCTTGGTGAGTGCAGGTGGCCAGAGGCCCTTTTTACTGGAAATGAGGCATTCCATCTTAGTCCTCACGGGTGACAACGCATCTACATTTTGATTTGTAATAGAGGATAGATGTAGATGTCTATGGGCCGCAGCAACCACTTACCATCAGGTGGACTGTGTGCTCGTTTATCACCCTTACCTATAAAAAAAATTAAATAATGAAAGCAATGAAACGTATGAAAGCAGGTAAGGGAGCCGGATATGATAGAGTATCTTTCGAAATGCTCAGGGCTGGAGAAAGAGTGGTGGCAGACCTGCTGTATACCTTGTTTAATTTATGTTGGGAACTTAAGCGGGTACTGGGAGACTGGTGCAAAGCCGTGATAGTCCCAATATATAAAGAAAAAGGATCACAGCAGGACTACCGTAAAAACTAATTGTAAAAACTACCGTGGTATCAGCCTTCTTAGCAATGTGGGAAAACTGTATGCTAAGGTACTAATTGAAAGAGTTATGAAAGAAACTGATGGAAAAATTTGGGATGTGCAAGCAAGATTTAGAAAGGGAATGGGATGTACGGATCAGGTCTTTTCCATGCGCATGATCGCGGAGAAGTTTTTGGCCAAAAACCAAAAAGCTTTTTGTGCGTTCATGGACTTGGAGAAGGCTTATGACAGAGTTGATAGAGATGTGTTATGGCAAACACTGAACTCATTTGGGTTGAGCGCTGGGTTGATACAGGCATTGAAGTCTCTGTATAGGGACTCTAGTGCTTGTGTCAGGATCAACGGGGCCTACTCGGACGGGTTTGGCATTCATAAAGGTGTCAGACAGGGCTATGTGGCTTCCACGTGGCTGTTCAACCTATTTATGGAAAGTTGTTTGCAAACTTTGAAAGTTAAAAGATGTGGGTTGAGAATGGGTGAGTTAACCGTCAAATGCCTTTTGTACACCGATGATCAAGTCATACTTGCGTCGTCGGCAGCCGAGTTGCAAATGATGGTTACATTAATGAACAGGACATTAATAGAAAAGGAAATGTAAGTAAACGCAAGTAAGATGAAAGTTATGGTTTTTGAAAGAGAAGAAAATAAAAAGATATGTGAAATAAGAATAGAAGGGGAGTTGGTAGAGCAAGTAGATGAGTTTGTGTGTTTGGGATGTGTGTTTAGCAGGGGTGGTAGATATGATAAGGATATAGAACGACGAGTGAATGCAGGAAATAGAGTGAATGGGGCTCTATTCCCTATTGTGAAAAGTCAGAATGTGTCCAAAAAGGCACGTATGGCAATTCACAATGCCGTGTTAGTACCTACTTTAATGTATGGTAATGAAAGTTGGGTGTGGCATAAGAAGCACGAGAGTAGAATAAATGCTGTAGAAATGCGGTCATTAAGGAGTATGTTAGGGATGAATCTGAATGACAGAGTGAGAAATTGTTTAATAAGAGAAAAGAGCGGTTTGCAAGATGATGTTGTGACCAGGATTAAGAAAGGAATGCTTCGGTGGTTTTTTCATGTAGAAAGAATGAATGAGAAAAGAATGACAAAGCAAATTTTTGTTGCAGAGGTGAACAGCAGAGTCGGGAAGGGTCGCCCTAGGTGAAAGTTTATCGACCAAATTGGCGATATATTGAAAATGGGCCAAATCAAGAGTACCTTTAACCGACGAGCGTGTATGCGTAGGTATATGGATGTGGAGGAAGCGAGAGAGTCGTGTCAGGATCATACCAAATGGAAGTCCATAGTCTCTGCCTACCCGTCTGGGTGACAGGCGTGAGTGTTTATGTATTATGTAAACAAAAAATTCTACAATTAATGAAAATTGTGTTTACACAAAGTTTACTAGCGAAATGAATTTACTTACTCCAATTAAATCAAACCATGTAAATTTAAACTTTGCTCACTTTACGAAGTCAGGTGCTTCTCCTGTCTTAATTAATTATAAACTTACACATATATATAGTTGTAATATAATATCTATTTAAATTATATAATGACGGCTTATTTAAATACAAAGATTTAAAAATGAAAATTAAATGTTTGCTAAGAATCCATGACCTTTAATATTTCTTTTGAGGATTATGAACTAGTTTCCTAAAAGTTTATTGTAGACATTTTATTTCCAGTACCTAGGCAACCGAACGTTTTTCGGCGTTAGAGAAAAATTTAATTTTCTCAGGACCTATCTAGAAAATCTTGCAAAGTAAAACATTATCTAAGTACAAAATTTCATCCAAATTATTAAAGCCGTTTCCGAGAACGCGATGAAATTGCTCTTAAAGGATGAATTTGAAGAGAAAATATTACAATACCATATTTCATTAAAATTCTTATGCCAGAATATTAAAAGTTCAATATTTTGACACCAAAATACTTTTTCTTAAAATTGTTGCATAACAAAAATTTATTATTAATCATCTAATATTTACTAGCGATCTGCCCCGACTTTGCAAGGGTGATTTTTGGATCTCGACAACAGCGCTACCTACCGGGTCCAATTGTAAACCATTTATCTAAAACATTGAGGAACCACTCAAGCACGGTCATTCATCAAAATCGGTCCAGCCATTTTTTTAGGAGTTCTATATATATATATATATATATATATATATATATATATATATATATATATATATGTGTATAATCTATCATCATATAAGCCAACGGCAGAATCTGGACACGGGTGCGCAAAAACAAGATTTTCTCAGTGAAAAATTGATAAAATAAAATAGTAGAATGACAAAAGTCAATAAATATTTTTAAAATGTCAACAAAATAATTTAATACGCTTATTAACATTTAATTTTATTGTATAAAATAATTAAGGTTTAATCAAAGTTTCCTGGTATATTTTAGAATATGAACACGGATGCGCAAAAACAAGATTACCTCAGAGAAGAATTGACAAGGAACTTTGGGGTGCCTTTTTTGATTTAAGCAATTTCACAATTTTATTTACGTTCACAAAAACAAATTAAAATAAAATAACATAATGACAAAGGTCAATAAATATTTTTAAAATTTATTTATTGTTACCGACAAACTGGCTTACATTTTGGCAAAATTTAAAATGTAAATAATGTAACACTCTTTCTAAGAATTATTAAAAAAACATGTCAACAAAATAATTTAATATGGTACGTACATAATATATAATTATGTACATAGTTTACATTACATTAATTTTATTTTACAATACATAACTACATCGTTTCCCATATTCAACTAGGTATTATAAAGTCCAATGAACTGGAGATAGTAATGGATTCGTAGTTGAGGTGAATAATAAGTTCTATTCATTAATTTTTTAAGTTTCCTCCATATTAGGATTTTTTCCTGTATCGTGGAGGCAGTTTACGTTCATTATTTACACAAGGACCAGACCGAAACAATTACATGTAGGCCATACAAATACTTGTTCCGGGCGGTATTCCAATTCACGGCCCTTAGCACCGCAATTTATTGCCAAGCCACTGCGCAGCGGAGCTATTTTTTATTTTCTAAAGCTTATTCGCCACTCATGTAGTTCGAGACGGCCCTACGTACTGTAATAGCTACGTATATAAAGTTTCGCTTCGTTACGTCGCGCATACAACGCAGCATTTTCATTTCCGTAAATTGGAGTGGAGTTTCTAAACACAGTGACCTGAGATCTTCCACGTTTCCCTACAATATAAGATCCGCCCGGTTTGCCATATAAGAATTCCAGTCTGATAACGCTCTTGTACCCTTAACATTTAAGCTTGAAAGATTAATTACGACTGTTGATAACTCTTAATAACCTCTCGCTAGAAAAGCTGCCCTAATACGGGCTATAACTTCATTATCAGTGTCTCAGGGCTCTTTTAGTACAAGATCCATGCTATCAACATTTTACAGTTTTCAGGACGTCATCACACGGTAATCTGTTGGAATCTGCATTCTCATAAGCCATGAAATCATTATATACCACTGATCTTCAGCATGTATTTCCATCAATTCACCTTTTACGCTCTAAGAATCTAAGTTCTCTTTTTCTTAGTTAACGATTTCGGTGTCATCAGATTAAATTAGTAGATTAAGAAGTGACCCATTGATATCTCCTGTAATGGCATCGAAAATTACGTTAAACAAAAATGAGATAGGAAGGAGAAACAGATCCTTTATAAACACCGATGTTTACTTGGAAAGGCTTGGTATCGACATCAACATACTAAATAAATGATTCGGAACCAATTACCATGATCAGCATGATGTCAATTTAGGTATATTTTACTTCTTTGTGGAATATGCTACTGCTAGCAAATTTTCAGGATCGATACGACTTAGGAACCTTTAAAATACAGCCTACACCTTTTAAAAGACCGGCAACGCACCGGCAATTCTCCTGTTGCTGCAACTGTTCATTTGCGGCGGTAGTCAGATACCATCACGTGAGCCGCATGCTCGTCTGCCTCTCTTCTATAAAACTAAATCAAATCAGAGTCTAAATCAAATATTTTCATTCAAAATTGGATTTTACAAATTACTTTTTTAAAGTCATTTGCTACGCAATCTCTTCAACAAAATCTCTTCAACTCAAAAGGTCTACCTCAGTGTAGGCCTTTTGAGAAGACGCGACAAGAGACACACAATTAGACTATTTTTCTCAGTGGTAAATAAAAAAATTATGTAGTAATAATACACATTGAATAAAACTATTATATTCTGTTCTGTTTTATTCTTTCAACAGTTATAATTTACCCTTATATAACCATAAGTGAAAAGTTCTCAGGAACATCATGTAAGTACCCACACATATTTATATTTTAAATCGTCATCTTATTAATAATATCCTTTCTACATAAAACGTTTTTTAACATGCACTTAGTATTTATGCAAAGGCAAATCAGTAACAAAAATACGAAGGTTCACCTCTTAAATAAGTTTCAAATATGAATATTTTACATCACATAAAAAATAAAACATGACGCTTAGTGCTCTATAAAATATCGGACCTATACAAGACGTTTTTACTCCAGGACCCTAACTCGTAAAGTCCTAAGAATATAGTTTGATATTGCGTTTATCTTTGCACATAAAATCCCAAGTCGTTACCGCAAATGAAACTATTCGTCACGCACTTGGCATAAATATGAATATATACACTGGACATGATTTAAAGAAGTTTGGATTTTTTAAAATTCAATCTCTGAATTGGTCATAGGCTACAGCTTATGACCAACTCAGAGATTGAACTTACACTATGTACAATTTATCATTATTATTACGTTGTTGTTTTTTGTAACGTCATATATATCTAACGTTTATGTTACATTTATACAGGTACGAGGGCGGGTCAAAAAGTTGGCGAAATGGAGGGGTTAGATAGAAGAGGGGGGATGATTGATTGATTAACATGCAACAGTATTACGCTACAATACCAAAATATACAAAAAATACAATTAACGAATAAAATACGGGGACAGTGGTCTCAAGGTATACTCTTTTTTCACAACAACGCACCAGTTCACAAGAGTCATATTGGGATGGCTTCCTTATGCAAGTGCGTCATCGTATCTTCACACAACCCTCCCTTTAGTCTAGATTTGGCCTCTTTGGATTACTTTATTTCTCAAATATGATAAAATAGCTCAAAGCAAAGAAATTTACAGATGATGAAGAAGTATAGTCGGTATTTTCTGCCTGTTTCGAGGGTCTCGACAAAACATTATATTTTCGAAATTTGAACGGTCTTGGAAGTGTATTAGGGTTAACGGAGAGCATATGGAAAAGACAAAATAATGTTATGTTCAATTTTAACCCTTTCCCTTTTTTGAATGTTTACTCCCCTCGTAGTTGTTAGAAGCACACTTCGCCCAAAGTTGTTGACGTGTTTTTTTATTACCTGTTATAAATTGTTCAACTAAGTGTGTCAAACTTCGACCGAGGGACCATTTTTTTCGTCCCGTATACCTTTTCGTATACGTACGAAACGTATACGCTCGCACGTGTATAGACTTTGTAAAGAGTATATCATCAATGGATTCAGAACGACGAGTCAACTGATCAGTAGGTAAGCTTAAGTGGCCATCGGGACGCCATATGGCTCGAAGAACACACAACCATTGGGAAAGTAAAGTTCTCGAGTGGCAGCCTCAAACTATTAAGTGTAAGGCGGCCTGCCTCTAGAAGGAGTGGCGACTGATAAGAAATGCATGCAATTGCCTCAGGAACGTACTTTGTAGCATTCCTTGGGAGGACTATATACAGCTGTGGACTTGCGATGAACTGCAATAATGATTATGATACTGATATTCTTGTAAGTCAAAAGCAATAGTGATGACTCTTGTTTTATTTTCCAATTTCCAGCCAACATTTCTTTTCCATTTTGGCCAGATTTTTCAATATTTTCCAGCCAAAATTTATTTTCCGTTTTAGCCAGAGCAAAACAAGGCAATAGTTGAGAATGCTGTTAGACAATTACCGAGGTCCATCCTTTGTAACACTTAGTTTAAGGCGATTGAAAAAAGGATCATCATCATCATTCATCATTACAGCCCTTCACTAGTCCACTTCTGAATATAGACCTCCCCCTAGGAATGCTACAAAGCACGATCCTGAGCCACCTGTATCTGTCGACTTCCTGCATGTGTTACCAGGTCGTCCCTCTATCTAGTGGGGGGCTCCCCCTCACTTCACCTGCTGGTATGAGGCTGCCAATCGAGAACCTTTTTTCCGTCGGTTGTCGGTTCTTTGAGCTGAATGACCGGTTCATTGCCACTAAAGATTACTAATCAGTCAAAAAGGTAAAATTAGATCAATGAAGGCAAAATTTTAGTGATAGTCTAACAAAAACCTGGCACCAAACCTTGAAAATTTAACAGATATGAGAATATGTAAGTTTACCAATTATAAACCAATTTTTTTCGTTAGCGTAAATCTTTAGGACATTTATTGATCACTACGAAATCTTGTGACACGAAAATAAATTTTATATTTCAACAACAAAACGAAATATGATGCCAACCTACATTGAAGTGACATGTAGGTTAGTACTTAGCTCCCCTCACAAAAACCCTTAGAAGAAACGATTCAAAGCCTGTTCTATGTCGTCTTATACGTGGTAGAGCCATGCTGCAGCTATATTAGTAGTATAGTTTTAGCACGAATGAGTCGGCTCGACCGGGGAAGGTCCACGCTCTCACAGAATACCATCGTAAAATGGCAGTTTGTCACTGCTGCGTTTCGTATGGTGAGTGTAGAGAATCGGAGACCCATTTTACTGGAAAAGAGGCATGCCATCTTAGTCCTCAAGGGTGACGACTCAGCTGCATTTTGATTCTTCATTGAGGATAAATGTAGGTCACAGCAACCACTTACCATCAGGTGGACTGTGAGCTCGTTTGTTACTATATCCTAAAAAAAATAGTAACGCACAGGATCTAAAAAACGAAATAGTTGTTGTCTGTGTGCTGTCAAGGTCACGTGTAGAGGCAGTGTATGAATATAACCATGATAATGATGCGCTATAAAATTAGTGATGTATCATAATGGTAAAAGATAATACATATTATTTATCTGCGTTAACTTAATAAATCTTGTTATTTACTTTCTAGTAATATTATATACAATACTCTCTGCGGAAAATATCCACCCTATGAGGCAATCTATAGTGGAAGCCTATGTTTCGCAGTGGAATTTTGGTAGGTTGTAACTGGTAACAATAATGGTAATATAATTAATATATAATATTTCATAAAGCCAAACACTATCTTTTACTTAGATTAATGTAAACTTAAAATTATTTCCCAAGCAAATAAAATTAGAATAGTAGAACTGGGAACATGAACAAAACAAATATTTGATTTGATTAGAAAGTGAAACAAGGAAAACCTTCAAGAACTATGTTCACGTAAAACAATAGAATTATGAGAGCGCGCCGAGTTTTAATTTGTTTGGTCTTTGTATACTTAGTAGTGTCATTACATCAGTGTCGTTTATTTTAATAATGATATATTTAAAGGCAAGGTTTTTAAGTGGCAGCCTCGACAAATATACTATTTGGTAAGATATCCCGGTGGGTGTAGTTTGGTCAGGGCAGGGAGACCTAATGCATCTGTGAACTTTTTTTTATAGGATTGGGTGACGAACGAGCAAACAGTCCACCTGATGATAAGTGCTTGCTGTGGCCCATAGACATCTACATCTATCTTCGTTTGCGAATTAAAATGCCGATTCTCTAAACTCACCATACGAAACACAGCAGTGTTAAGCTGCTATTTTACGCTGGTATTCTGTGAGAGCGTGGTCCTTCCCCGGTTGAGCAGATCCATTCGTGCTACAACTATACTACTAACATAGCTGCAGCATGGCTCTACCCCATAAAACTATTGAAGAGTTGCAGTGATTACGATGATATATATGGTGATGATAACTATTAGGTATTATACATTTATATTGGCAGCACTGATTTTATAATCTATGGTTTCAGTGTTTTTGGCGGATGTTAATGCGTAGTAGTATCTTTTAGTGTGTGATTTTAGATGTTTGTATTTAAGTTTTTTTTAAAGAAAAGAAAAGTTATGTTGTGTGAAGGTGATTAATAAAACCGTGAATATAAACGAAAAAAGAAGTTTCTTTAACCAAATACATTAACATGGTAGCAGAGCGATGTTACAAAGAATAAAAAGTGAAAAAGTTATTCGAGAATTTCAATAAATTAATAAGTAAAAATAGCGACCGAAAGTAGTGATATAAATATTCCGTTTTGCAATCGTTCTGATTATAGCAACTGAATTAAGATTTTTAGAATTAAGCAAAACGGTTACAATGTTTGCCATTTTCAAAATAAATAAGAACTCACTCCAGCGAGATAAACTGCACTTTGAATAATTTAAACTTTGCATGTAGGTAAATAAGTTCAACGGACGTTCGTTTACGCCACGTTGCGAGCACGCGTCCGAATCCTAGCTTGTCTTTTGATTTAGAGATCGGTGAGCAAAACGGTTCACGGTGCGCGGATTAAATTAACTATTTTATTGTTCCGTAGAATAATTGTTTTAAATTAACTTATGTAATAATTGATTTGTTTTTATTTTAAGATTAGAATATATTACTTTTATCTATTTAAGATTATATCTTTAAGATTAATAAATTATAATTTGTGTAAACGGTGCATTCAGATGCACCGTTACATAATATCATACCATATTTAAAAAAAATATTGAGTGCTGTCTACTTACTAACAACTTAAAAGTATAATTATTTATTTGTAGCGCCATTTCAATGTTTATCTATTCTTTATTATTTTCTCTGCTCCGTGACTTTTATTGTAAGGTACATACAAGGAATATACTACATTCCGTTAAGAGTGTAACTAAGGTTGTGGGCAAAATGTCAAAGTGAAATATGGATATATTAAATTTAAATTTATTTGTTTAAGAGTTACAGTTTCAATATATACAACATTAAAAAAAACTAAAACCAAAAACTTTAATTATCCTACAGTTCTACTCCCTGTGGTATCGTGCCAAGGACGCTGACTGCATTTGCTCGCTGAATGGTTTTACTTAGTTTTTGAGCGAGAAAAGAACCAGGTCTCTTATTAGCAGCGACGACCAGTCGCGGATACAATTCTTTTAGGAAATTCACCGCACGTAGACCCCACAGACTAATAGCCTTTGCAGCAAATGTCACAAATATGTAGTCATCTCTCAGACTCATATTTGAGACACTTACTTAATTTAGCTGTCTCTGATACCGCCCCGGCTCTAACGAGATACCCCTGAGATGATAGGCTGCCAAAGTGTTCAAACAAGTATCATCTCATAGTCATAGCACTTGTGGACTGAGAACTAAGATGAAATGCCTCGTTTAAGTAAAAAGGGTCTCCTGTTGTCTACACTCACCATGTAACACGAAAATTTTCGTGTACATTATTTTAGCATATTTACGTTATTACATGCGATGAACAGACTTCAGAGCGCCATCTAACGTCATTAGTCCGAAGTAACTAGAAACGTATATTGACGAATCGAGCTAGCTAATTGCATGCAATTGACCTTTCGTGTTAGTTCGAAATCCTACCACGGATCGACGGTGGCGTGTAGCCCAAGGGAGGCCTAGTTATTTTTGGAGCGAGCCGTTGTAATGATCGGACACGCACATATATAATTTTTGAATCGAAACGCCGGAACATGAATTTAAAGTGACGACTACTTGGGCGTACGGCCCCTTAAACACAATGTCTACGGGCAGTTTAATGTGTTGAAACACATCATCCCATAAATTGTAAGTACTTAATGTTTTTGTCTTCTTAAAAGCACATGTGCTCTAATTAACGGTACACGGTGTTTCATAGATTCTTTTGCCTTGTCATAGGGGTCCTTAGTCCTTAGTCCTTAGTCCTTATTCCTTAGTCCTTAGTCCTTAGTCCGTACTTTGAGCATGGTCCATTATCAAGTTTAACAATGTGAACGAGGCGAGGCAGCTTCAACGGGTGGCTATATTGGGACTGGGCGGCCAGGAGACCGCGACCGGCGTACACCTGGAGGATATCTGTTGCCTCACTGCTTCGCGGGATTGACCATAAACAGTGTAATATTGTGTAATCCACCAGGTTAGTCAAAACCTCAGTTCGTAGGGTATTTTAAAGTGAAAACTTGATATTTGGAGCTATACATGTGAACCGTAGAAGGAAATAAACTACTTTTTGTCTGTATGTGTATCTTTGAATTTTCATTTACTAATCATCCAACAACAGGTGCCCTGGGATACTTTTATTTTAATCCTCGAGTCCCTTGACTCTCCGATAACCGTAGCCGGTGAGTAACGCCCTAAAAAGTGTTATAACCATACCAGCATTTAGCTACTATTTTACGCTCCTAGTCGGATTCCTACGGCTATGCGCAAACTGTCCCCATCAGAAATGTGCCGAGATTACTTGACGGTAAAGCGTGTACGAAGGGCACACTGAAATGATCGGGAATAAGAAAAACCACATGCACGGTATATCTTAATTGCATTTTATTGTTTTTAGAAGTATTCTCCGTTAAACTTAATGCACTTTTCCATTCGTGCTAACCAATCATTAAAACAGTAATTCCAGTCTGAAGTTGATGTTAACAAAATGGCTGATTTGTACTCTTCCACAGCTGCTTCGGGGTCTTCAAACCGTGAACCACGTAGTAAATCTTTAATTCTAGGGAATGTAACGAAATCGTTTGGGCTCAGATCAGGACTGTACGGAGGATGGCTCATCAGCTCAACGTTTTCCTGCTTCAAAAAATCATTTGTCTTCCGAGCCGTATGGGAGCTTGCTTTACAAGTATCGTGATGTAAGACGATGCGACGTTTCGGGTTATTCTTTCAGAGTTCGGCTATCGTTTCTGGCAAACAAACCATGATATACCACTCAGCGGTAACCGTTCTGCGTTCCTGTAAAAGAATTGTAGCAACAAGTCCCTTTTTTGAGACAAAAGTAGCGACCATTTTCTTTGACAAGCTGTGAGAGCGAACCACTTTCGTTGGTTTGACCTCGTCTTCGAAGACCAAAACTGGTGACTGATGTTTTCTTTCAGGTTCGTATGAATAAATCCATGATTCGTCACCTAAGACGATATTATAAACAGCATTTGACTTCCCTCCGTTGAAGCGTTGCAGAGTATTCCGGCACCAATCTACACGAGCCGCCTTTTGCTCTTCGGACAAATTGTGGAGAACCCACCGGGAAACTCGCTTTCTTACGCACACCTCAGTATGTAATATTCACTGAATTGCTGTCATTCTGATACTGATAACAGCCCAAATCTGCTCTTATTCCACATGACGGTCATCTAATATAATAATTCGCACAGCTGCGATGTTTTTAGGCGTGACCGCTGTTCTTGGTCGACCTGTAGAAGAAACAGTGCTGAGCGACACACGACCGCGTCGGGACACGGCATACCAGCGGTATATTGTCGTTTGACTCGGTGCTTCAACATCATAAATCAAAACAAGTTCGCTGAAACATTTATCTTGACGTAAGCCGCGACGAAAATTGTGATAAATTATAGCACGGAAATGTTCACGCGTGAACACCATTTCTGTTAACGACGTGTCAACTTTAAACCAACATAGTTTTTATTTTTAAACATTTTTTTAATTGTTTGAAGTCATTAAGATTCTAAGAGGCCAGTATTGAAATTCTAAAAAAGGTGTTATTGTAACTCAATCCGAAATATTCTATTCCCGGTCATTTCAGTGTGCCCCTCCATAACCATTTACTAGATTCCTTAATCGAAACAACTAGAAAGTGGGCCTGATCTTCGTCACTATGAAACTTATGGAACACAAATCTTTCTGCACACTCCGTACCAACTGAACATCCCATTGTTATTGTTAGTTAAGTTGAACAGACCGTTTACCATATCTGCATTGCCTCCGCAGTAAAGCGTAAGTCTACTTTATTAAAGTTGAGCATTATAATATACAACAGATAATATATTTTATTATATATTTGTAATCTTACAAAACATTAGCATAATCAACCATTGACTGTTATAATATATTCATTATCGTTAGAAAGCGCTATCTAACAAAAGTAACAGTAACAACTATTTGTGATTTGCGTCTGCGCTAGCTAGTTTACGGTCTAGCCGTCGACCGAGACGCGGCGCCTCAATCGGAGTCAACCTACACACTACTTTCATTGTGCCAAAAGGATTGCGTATAATTCACACTAATTTAAACTCTTAGACTACATTATAAGAGCTTATTTTACTAACAACAAAGTATAACGATAAACAAATATATTTGCTTGTATTTCCTTCATTGCTAGCTGTTGTGCCTGTTGTTTAATTTTTTGGCTGTTATAATATATTAGTGTTTAGTGAGCTGTCTAGCTGAGATGACAATGACATTGTTATCTGTTATATACGTAATGTTTTGATAGCAGATGCTCCATATTACGTGACGAAGCTATTGTTGTTTTTGTTTGTTTTTCGTTAAGTTTTACACCTAAAGTAATTGTTAATGTTTAGTGTAATATAGATAGGGTTTAGCGTGTCGTATATAAAAGTGCATAAAAATATCGCGAAAGCGTAGTGCAGCCGTTTGGAAACATTTTATAGTCTAAAATATAGATGAAAAAAAAAAGCAGTGTGCAATTATTGCAAAAAAAAAACTTTATCTTTCAAAAGTACAATTACAAATTTAAAGCTTTTTTTAATATTATAACAACATACAACAAAACGCTTACACAGCCGTCAACTGAACTGAACTAACCGCGTGTACAATGTAATATTTGAAACTGTTATAATATATTATAACAGTTTAAAACAACAGTTACAAAAATATATTACAACATCTTAACGAATTAGGAAAATATAACAGTTTCGCCCACTTTTAAGTCTTTATTATTTAAAATTATATAACATCAGTCACTGACACACATGGAATCAAGGAGAGCAGGCAATGCTACGACAGAAAGATTTCTTCTACCGATACTACCAAATTTTATAGGTCCGAATTTTTATAAGTAGCTTAAAAGTCCAGGATTTTGTATTTAAAGTATTATTTTTTTTCAATAGCTATTTTAAGATTGATAACAATTTAATTAAATTATAAATAGAGTTAAATTATTATATTAAATCAATATAATCTTTCAATGTTTATTTATGAGCGAACAGCTCGAGTGCTAAAATGTGCTAAATGAATATAAGGGTAAAGGTTAAAGGTTAAATTTTAAGGCTATTCACATTTTGCCTGCTGTTTTACTACAATTCATCTCTATTTCGCAGTTATCAGAATGTTCTATAAAATACGCATAAACGGTTTATACGGCGACACGTTCATAAATGTTACATTTCTCACACACAGACATATTTTCTGAACCGCTTCTTCGAAATATTTTGGCATTATTTGGGTGCGTACAGATTAAGTAACATGTTGTATAACACGTTCACATTATGTAACATTGTTTTTCAACATTGCAACATATAACAATACTGTACACATTAGAATAACAATGCAATATAACAATGATATTTGACATTGTCGTATGACATTGTCATTTGTCGTTCAGCTGTTCGAGTTATAGGACATTTGAGTCACGTTATATAACACGTTTTATAACATTCAGCCTCCACATTACTGAAAAATTTTATAACATGTTATAATATAGTGTGTACGCACCGTTTGTTAAGACTGATACAAAATATCTTATTGTATCAGTCTTAACAAATAATGCTTAAATGCAAAAATAAGATATTAGTAGCGATTTTTACTATAATATTTTATTAATATTATTTTGCTAAAATGTTTATAATTGCTTATTATTTTAATTTTACTCTTGAATAATAATACACATATTTTTTTATAGAATAAAGGTGACAAACGAGCAAACAATCCACCTGATGGTAAGTGGATGCTGTGGCCCATAGACATCTAAGACTCTCAATTAAGAATCAAAATGCAGATCCGTTGTCATACCTGAGGAATGAGATGGAATGCCTCGTTTTCAGAATAAAGGGTCTCCAGTTCTCTACACTAACCATACGAAACACAGAAGCATTAAGCTGCTATTTTACGTTGGTATTCTGTGAGAGCGTGGTTCTACCCCGGTCGAGTCGACCCATTCGAACTGCAACCACAATATAGCTATAGCATTACTCTACCACGTATAAACTTAATTTAATTAAAATGGGTGATTTTACCGCTGTAGGCGATCTTTTCCAGGCAAACTTCGTGTGGTCTTAAAATACGTGTAGGCGTTGGTATACATTAAACCTAAACAAAATATAAACAATATACCACATATTTATTTTTATTTTATTTTTATAGAAGTGAAGGCAAACAAACATGAGGCTCACCTGATGGCAAGTGACTACTGCCGCCTATGAATGTTTTTGACATCTCGTTTTGTTTGTTTTTGACTGATTTGTTCATAGAACCCCGTCAGCCATCCATCCCCTCGCGGTGCGTCGCCGCTTGAGATTCGGGGTAACTTTTTATAGAGGTTTTCTCCCTCGCGGTCCGGGCGGTTAAGCCAAGACCCTCGGTCCCTATCAAAGCCGCGAGACGTGATCCACGACACTTCGATACTGGGATTACGAGACGGGCGGTGACAGCAAAGGATGAATCCTTCACTGTCTGCCCGGAGGCAGGGTAAGTGCACACCGAGCCCGCCCTCACTCCTCTGCTATGCCCCCTGCTGATCAGAGGGTCACGCAGTGGAACGCAACGCAACACCATTGGAATTGCAGTTGACGTCCTTTTGGAAAGGATTAAGCTATTTGTAAAACTCACAGTGGTCGACCGCCAAACATCCAAATGGTGTGGGTGATATCGTGAATTTTGTCGCGATGTATGTTGGTGAAAATTGGCGGCTGGAATCATTTTGAATAATCAGAGCACTCGCCGTGGTTAATGTGATAGAAAATGCAAACGTATGCAACATCTCTTCGGAGCACCATAAATATGAGTTATATATTTACATATTTTAAATAAATATCTTGCACGTAACATCATACACGATACACAAAACTAATAATTATAGAAATATATATACAAAAATAAAGATCTAATATATAAAAATTAATGTTTGTTTGTTTGTATTTTACGAGCTGCCATACCGTTCATCAGATTGCGGTACAACTTTGACAAGTTATTGTTTGCACTTGCCAAGGTTACCCTTACATATATTTATATATAAGGTGGCGCATATCTTACCGACAAATTTATTTGATAGTTATAATATCATTTAAGGCCAATGAATATATTATCATTTATAATTAAATAATATAACACATCAAAATTTAAAATGTTGTTTTCGCAATTATTTCTTCTGCAGTTGTAATGCGTACCAGCTAGTAATAAGTAATAATTAAGCTAACAAAGATAAGCGATAAATGGAATAGAAAAAGAATTCCACAATTAAATAAATATCCATTTCACAGATTTTTTTTAAATAAAAAATACTTAAATGGATAGGAGTTCTTATATGAAGCGATTCAGAAGAGCGCAAGGACCGAGGAGAAGTGAAGAAACTTAAAAGTCCCTTTAGATGAATTTAGATGTAGCGAATGAAAAGGATTTCTTCAAAGGAGAAAAAGTTGTGTGCGTTCCGGTAAAGGCAAATAGGTAACCACTAGAGCCTTAAGTTGGTTTTCAGTTAAGTCGAGATAACTGGCATAGTCGGGAATGGCGAGCAACAGTGATTGTGCAACCGGAATTCTAATGGAATTCCAGTTGCAAAATCGCGGCTGCGGCTGCTGCAAAGTTCTTTCGGCTTATTGTAGCCAGTTGAAGTCTCCACGGTAACTGCATATCTATAAATATCTCCAAAGGTCTTAACAAATTTACATATTTCGATGTCAAAAACGACATGAGGGAAATTCAGCCACTCAATATTAGGGATAATTGTAGAACTTCGTTTTTCTGGCATTCACTTTTTGACCATGAGACATGTTTCATTCAAGGATATAAAGAGTTTTATAAAATATGAGTTGATGACTTTTTAATTTAATTTTAGCCCGTGAATGCAAAAAATGTTCATTCACGCGGAAAAATTAAGGCTGCTCGGAAAATTGTCTGCAAAAATAAAACTACCTTCTTGATTATGTTATTCAACTTTTAAATTAAAATCTCTCTTAAGCGTTCCGTCCCAAAATTAAAAAAAGCTAAAGCTTACAAAATTGATTCACTGTTTCTTTTTTCAAAACTAATAGAATGGTAGAGACAATTAATATAATCACGCTTTCATCATCACTATCATCATTATTACAGCCCTTCACAAGTCCACTGATGAACATAGGCCTGCCCCAAGGAATCCCACAGAGCACGGCCTTGAGCCACCTGCATCCATCGACTTCCTCCATGTGTTACCAGGTCGTCACTCCATCTAGTAGAGGGTCACCCTACACTTCGTCTACGGGTACGAGGCTGCCACTCGAGAACCAATTTTCACCATCGGTTGTCGGTTCTTGGAGCTATATGGCCAGACCATTGCCACTTTAGCTTACTAATCCGTTGGGTTATGTCGATTACTCTGGTTCTACTGCGGATGTCCTCATTTCTAAGTTTATCACGCAGAGAAACCCCGAGCATTGCCCTCTCCATAGCTAGCTGAGTGACCTTGAGCTTCCTCATACGGCCCGCAGGGAAGGACCACGTCTGAGATCTTAAATCGAAATTGTACAACCAGTGCGTGTTGCCAGTGATGACTTACGGAACTGAGACGTGGTCCTTCACTGCTAGCCGTATGAGGAAGCTCAAGGTCGCTCAGCGAGCTATGGAGAGGGCTATGCTCGGAGTTTCTCTGCGTGATAAACTTAGGAATGAGGATATCCGCAGTAGAACCAGAATAACCGACATAGCCCAACGGATTAGTAAGCTGAAGTGACAGTGGGCTGGCCATATAGCTTGAAGAACCGACAACTGATGGGGAAGAAAGGTTCTCGACTGGCACCCTCGTACCGGTAGGTGAAGTGTAGGGCGTCCCCCCAAGAGATGGAGTGACGACCTGGTAAGACATGCAGGAAGTCGATGGATGCAGGTGGCTCAGGACCGTACTTTGTGGCAGTCTTTGGGGGAGGCCTATGTTCAGCAGTGGACTTGTGAAAGGCTGTAATGATGATGAATGATGATGATGAGAAAATGTGTCGTTATTTCCCGAACGCTTTTCAGGCGAATTGAATCCGTTGATTGACTTCTCGTTCGAAGTTAGACATATCTAGTGCGACTATTTACCCAAGTAAACACACTCGTCAACAATTTCGACCTTAGTGCTCCCAACAACTACCGGAATAGGTGTGACATGGATATTAAACAAGATCTTTGTTTTGTTCATGTTCATCTTAAGACCTATCCATTGGGAGATACTATTGAGGTCATTGAGCATAGTGCTTAGGTCTTCCAGCGATTCTGCCATAAGGACTATATCATCGGCAAATTGAAGGTGAGTGATGTACTCGCCATTGACGTTAAAACCGTATCCATTCCAGTCCAGTTGCTTGAAAACGTCTTCCATAGCAGCGTTGACGAGTTTCTGGGATATAACGTCACCCTGTCTTATGCCTCTCTGCAGTTGGATAGGTTTCGTATTCTGGTTCTGTACTCGGATAGCCATCGTAGCCCTACTGTACAAACACTTCAGCACTTCGGTATACCGACAGTCAACTTGACACAACCACCGCTTGAAAGGACTGCAGCACCGCCCAAATTTCGACGGAAGCAAAGGATTTCTCATAGTCCACATACGCCAGACATAGTGGCAAATTGTACTCTTCGGACTTCTGTACAACTTGCCGAAGGGTATGTATGTGGTCTATGGTGCTAAAGCCTTTTCGGAAACCGGCTTGTTCGGGAGGCTGGAAGTCGTCAAGTCTGCGCGCAAGACGATTCGTATTGACTCTCGAAAACAGCACGTAGACGCGGCTCAGAAAGAAAATCGGTCTGTAGTTCTTCAATAGAGCGTTGTCGTCTTTCTTTAATAACAAGACCACCGCCCTTCTGCTCCTCGCCTCCGGTGTAGTGCCACCATGAAGGACGGAATTAAAGAGCTTCTGAAAGACTTTGAGTATCGGTTTTTAACCCACTTTCAGAACCTCCGCTGTAATTCCATCGACCTTGCCGTTTTTAAGGTGCTGGAGAGTCATTATAACCTCGCTCAGGCAGATCTCCGGGATATCATCGGAATAGTGCTGGATAAGACTCGCACTTGGATCGTTACTCACAATTGCGTGTGGCTCCAACAATGACATATACAGCTCCCCATAGAACCTCTCAATCTCACTCAAAATCTTAGCTGTTTCGGAAACGATGCTGTCACACTTGGTATTCAGCTTTGACAGCTGGCTGTTTCTGGCAGAAAGATCTCTGGCAAAGACTTTGGAGCCTTAGTTCCGTTCGATCGCTTTTTCGTTGTTCCGCCTTATATATTTGGAGATCTATCTGTTCAGTTGCCTGTATGCTGTCAAATCTGTTGAATACTGCAGCTTCATTTCTAATCTATTATCCATGAGATCAAGAGTGTGATCGCAGAGATTTTGTGTTCTTCTACGGCAGGTCTTGCAGAACTTATCTCCGACCGCATGGGTAGTTTCCACGAGCTCATCATTAATATCGTCTGGGCACTGAAAACGATTTTGTAAGTCGAGCTGATAGGTTTGGGGACTTTGGACTAGAGCACGAGGGGGACGGAGCGTTGACTTCATTCGACGAGACCTCTCCAACTTAACGTTTAGGTTCAGTGTGCCTCTAACCATTCGGTGATCGCTACCAGTTTTCACCCTCGCGATCACTGAGACTTTACTGAACAGTTGTCGTCTGGTCGTCATAATAAAGTCAATCTCATTTTTTGTAGAACCGTTGGGGCTCGACCAGGTCCACTTCTTGTGGGGGCGCTTCTGGTAGGAAGAGTTCATCATAAAGATTCCCTCGATCTTCATGAAGTCGGCTAGCTGCTGGCCTCTTGGGTTACGTTGCCCTGTTCCAAATTTCCCTACCTTCAGCTCACAGTTCTTTCTTGTGCCTAGTTTTGCATTGAAGTCTCCCATTAACACCGTATAGTGGGTTTTGAAGGAATATATGGTGTTACGGCCTACGGCTGCTCCCTTAAAGGATCCAATCCTCAGGGGCCCATGAGCTGAAGATTTCCCGAACAGACGTAGGTCGGGCCCCAATGTGGCCACGTGGAAATTCCTAATTACATTAAAATATATGGGGGAGCGTTATACTACGGCCAGTCGACCGGAAGGAAATTGGATGAAGCTTACTTACCTATCCAAGGCGACTGGTCCCTCCGGAGTCGGTCAGATCGCATGTGGTTGTGTAGTACAAGGGAAAGAATGGTGATGTGGTGTGTATCTGGGTGTGACTGATGGTGATTGAACCTAGACCTTGGCCGTCGGCAGCAGCCCGAGCGTCGACACCGCTCCAACTTGAGGGCGCCTTTCGAGGTTGTCCACAGTCACTTTCTTCTTTCGTCACGTTGACAGTCAATTAACTCTATCGTACGATTTACTAACTTACAGAAGCCACTAACTATCGCTGGGTATAAAGGTTACCGCACAAACGCACACGAAGTTTAAAGGGTCAAAGGTCACTACCGTTTCGCGTAGCAATAGTCAATTCTAGAATATCAGAGGCCGCACTATCTAATATTGCCGAATGCACTTATGCAGGTTCTGAGTCAGACACAATAAGTCCCGGGAAGCTCTCCAGTAGGAATGCGCGTCACAATGATAGACCGTATATTTACTGGCCGCGCCGAATTATTCCGAGTTCCCTAACAGAATACAGCGTGCCAATCGTTAGCACCGCTTATGGACGACTGCCAGCCCTTGGGCGTTTTACGCACGACCGAATGTCAAACCGGTATGACACTGAGCCGCACGCCCTCTCGCGTTCGTTCCTTGAAAGTGTTTGGCGCGAACATATGGCTTTACGTAGATATCCTCATACATTTCCTCTACCTCCTCATCGGGATGTACTGAGGTTGGTGCGTAAACATGTATGACCTTCAACGAATACCGTTTGGTGATTCTCTAGAAGAATAAGCTACGCAGCCCTCGTCGACACAGTCACAATCTTCAGAACTTTGTTAACGAGAGACTGATGGACGATAAATCCGACACTTCCTTAGGATAGATGGGCACCCTCCCGGTTATAGAACAAGTTGCCGGATTCGAGGATAACCATGTCCTCCCCTCTCTTTGGACCTCGGATAAGACTTTAATATGCCAGCGTAACTTGTCTGTCTCTTCTTCCAGCTTCAGGATCTTCTCGTCAGTCCTCAGGGTGCGTGCGTGGTATGTTGCCAGATTGAGTCATCTTAGGTGGCAACGGAACCTCCACTGGAAATTCTTAGCACCCCCCGCCCGGCCGTTAACATGGTCACTCATCTAGCCAGAAATAGCGGGGCCGCCGGGGACTTAAGGCCTTCTCTTCGTAACCTTTATCATAAGGGGATATTTGCCATAGTTGCCACGCTTGGCGAACGGCAACCACAGTTTCTTGCCTAGCCCTTGCTTTCTGTTATCAGGAAGATGCAACTGCCCATCTCCTGCCTGTTTCCTATTGTTTCTTACGACACCCACGGGAAGATATGTGGTAGTGGATATTCTTAACCGCCACTACACGGGATAGTCGTTACCTTGCGAAAAATTTTAAAGTTGGGAAAAATTACTTTGCCTACATCCGCTTAATAAAATCAAATGATATGTCTTACCTAGGTTGAAGAGCAACTTCTGCCCAAGAATACTTCCCACACCCACTTCATTAGGAAAAACACAACATCGACGGCAATACGACACCTATAATTTTCTCTCTACGACGCCCTCGTAATGATACGAAGGACGTAAAAGAAATACATCACCACACTCCATCCCGTGGGTGTCGTGAGAGTTGACTTTTTCATAGCAAATGAAGCGATTTCCCATAGAAAAGGCCTGAAATATCTTATGGCTTTCGACAGATGACGATATTTCCATTTCGTTTCCATGAAGATTTTTCGTGACGATTATAGCAATTTTTCCTACAACGGAAGAGCTTTAATCGAATTTCGACCATCATTCGTTACATTTTGCCCATTCGATTCATTTTTATCGTTAACACGTTGACCGATTAACGTTAAATCATAATAACGTTACATGTAGTTATAACGCAACATTAGTTTGGCATCAATAACATCATCACCATTATATCAGTATTCAAACCCTTGTACTGGTATGAAACAATGGCTAATGCTGCTATTCCACGCTAGTATATCTAGAACCGGAGACGCCCGGATTTGGAGTAAGGGTGACAATTGCGCGCACAGTTACGTCTGTTGTAATACCTGAGGAATAAGACCACGTTGTAATACCTGAGGAATAAGATAGAATGCATCGTTTCCAGTAAAAAGAGTACGCTACTTCACGCTGGCATTCAGTGAGCGCGAAAAAAATACTGATTACGTCAGTGGCGTTACATCAAATTATTCAGGAATGGTAAAACATTTAAATTTCGATTCTTAATCAACGATAAAAATAGCTATGGGCCACAGTTAAAGTATGTAAAACGCCTACACAATTAAAGTATGTAAAACGCCTATACGATACAAGAGAAATTACTATAGTGGAAGTAACGTTTAAAAAATATTATTGATACAGTCATCGAATAACGTGTAAATTGTTAACTGTTAACTTCACTGATTGTTTATATTGACATATTTTCGTAAAGTAAGAAAACTCTCACAACATCAATACGTTATTCAATTTTCTGGTAGAAGAAGATTTACACACTGGCTGATCCCGCTATCCCAAACGACACGTTTCAGTATCAAGAAAACGATGTTTCTCGATTACATTGCCGCAGATTAGATTTCACAGCCAAAGACCCCAATTCTGGTTGCCGTATAAAGAGGCTTAGACAAATTGAATAAGCTATTACATCGAAAGAAAATCCAAGAAAATGTTTTGAAATTTAAAGGATATGTAATCTTCTGAATAAATATTTTTCTTAAAAAATAATTTCTATATTCTTATACTTAACTAGTTATTTGTTTATGTATTTTATATAATAAAATAATTGCTAAACATATGTACTTGCAAAATAAAAAATGTATACACAACGTAAGCTTAGTACATGCGGATAGTGGTAATAAATACATGTGAAATAGTAATTTATGTAGTAGAGCCATGCTGCAACTATATTAGGTATAATGGTTGTAGGACGAATGAGTCAGTTCGACTGGGGAAGGACCACGCTCTCACAGAATACCGGTTCAATGATGATGTGTTTCGTATGGTAAGACCCTATTTACTGGAAAAAAGGCATTTCATCTTAGTCCTCAGGGGTAAACGGGAAAATAAATATGTATGGGCCACAGTAACCACTTACCATCAGGTGGAATGTGTGTTCGTTTTCACCCATATTCTAATAAAAATATCCCCTTTCAGCTAGGTAGGTTATGTTGAGTTACATATTAGTTTGAGTAACGCAGTCGCTAAATGCTCGACGCTGCGGATTCGAATCCTGCATGTCACAAGTCTATGTATACAAAACATTTTTCCCTGGTTGGCAACCGCAACTTTTATATTTTTGAGTTGTTATCAGGCAGAAGCTGCTTCTTATCTCCTGCTTCAGTTTTCCTCTGTCTGACACGAGATAATATGGAATAGTGTATTTTCTTAGGTCTCAAATGTGCTAATATTGCATAAATATATCTGGCACTGCGACAGCGAATGTTAGCCAGATTTACGCATCAGATCAGATAAGCAAGGCGATGACGGCCAATTCTCTTTATGACGAGATGGTCATTATTCAACAGTTTAATTTTAGGAAAAAAATAGGAGAAGTCAACTCTTCGTTACTTTTTATGAGTAGTCCTTAATATATTGGAGTGCCAAATTAGAATCCGAGGCTCTTATTACGTTTCTTTCGTAGAGTACTTATTCTCTTACGATCCTCTTACGTCGCCACTACACGGCTGTAATACGAGTATAATTTATTTCAGACTTAATGCTTTTGCAATTACATCACGGATCGATAATATACAGGTCTGCTTTTAGCTACAAGGCTGATACTACTATTGCTAAATTAAAAAAAAAACAAAGATCGGAGAGAACTGTTTAAGATATTGATGACAATAATAAAATAACATGCGAAATTATAGTTAATTTTCGTTTAAAGTATGTTTTAATGATTGCCTATCTGGTAGAGTATTATGCATCTTGTATATTTTTTTATAGAATAAGGGTGACAAAAGAGCACACAGTTCAACAGATGGTAAGTGGCTGTTGTGACCCATAGACATCTACATTTAAAATGCAGATGCGTTGTCACCCCTAAGGACTAAGAGGAAATGCCTCGATGGTAAAAAGGGTCTCCGGTTCTCTACACTCACAGTGGCTTTAAACTGCTATTTTACACCGGAATTCTGTGAAATCGTGGTCCTTCCCCGGTTGACCCGACCTATTCATGCTACAACCATAATAGCTGTAGCGTGGCTCTACCACGTATAAAATATAAGTACATATTTGCGATATTATTAATGGGATATTTTCCTAACTTAAATTTTACGATGAATGTAGATACATGGTAATGAATATTTTAAGAACGATTTAGATTTAACGTGACACATCGGCTTAGATGAAACCGCATAGGAACAGAAGGTAAGCGTTTACTACAGCTACCGAATCTGAATCCGCCATGTTTAGAAAATGTGTGGAATGGCATTTTGGCCATAGTTTGAGATTTCGAGTATTGAGACATGATAATCAGTGTAATAATTCGAATGGAAACTGATTTTAAATCAAGGTTTCTTACGCCTCATAATTTTAGTAAATCGATATCAAAATACGTCGGTAATAATAATCACCAAATTTTATAATCGGTGCTGTAACAAATATAGTAAAAATAATTGAGAGAAACCTAATTTTCTGCGGAAATGGATGTTTGTATATTTTCTCTCTTCAACAATGTTTGTTGTATGCTTAACAGAAACAGAAACTTTTTTATTCAATATACATTATAAATATTACTCATTGAAAGTCACTTTTTTGTTTAATTTCCACTGGTTCGAAAAAATCCTCTGTCCTGGGAAGAACCAGCAAGAAACACAGCGGGACTTTTTTTAAATACCAGGTTACAATTATGTATGTTACACAATTAAACACTTAAAACAAATTAGTAATAGCTTGGTAGTTATCACCTCATTCCCTTTGAAGCAGCATTTGAGCAGGTCAAATTTTGTATATTTTCTGGAATTTTGTAGTAGTTTTGTAGTAGTTTTGTAGTAGTGTAGTAGTATACATCACCTCAAGAATGAATTACTGACTCGGTGGAGTCGAGTATCTGATACTATTAGCTTGTGTCTGTTCCTAGTATTTACAGAATGAATATCACTTATTTTTATTTGTCAAAGTTAATATGTTAAAATGCTTAATTTTTTGTCGGAGCGACTCTTTACTTCTGAAATCATAGATTGCTCTAATGGCCCACTTCGGTAAAACAAATATAATTTCAGCGTCAGTCGCGTATCCCCATAGCAAAATAACGTACGACATTATACTATCGAAATAGCTAAAGTAAATAGCTCTAGCTGTTTCCACACTGGTAAGATTTCTAATCCTTTTTACAGTATGCGCTGCAGAACTAAGTCTGTTTGGTAATTTTGGTATATGGGGGCCTAATTGAAGCTTCGCGTCTAGTCTTATTCCAAGAAAAATGATAGTATCGACAAGATTCAGTTCCTCCCCATTTAATATTACATTATTATTTAAATTTTTGACATTTGGAGTCATGAATTTCATACATTTCGTTTTATTGTCATATTTTAATAACTGTCGTTTTAATTTGAAAATAAATGGAGTGTGAATTAATATATACAAGAAATAGAAAGGGGCCGAGAACTGAATCTTGAGGCACGCCCATTTGTACTATCGACCCGGAAGAGCTCATACTATTAATGACAACTATTTGGGTTATGTTACTTAAATATGAAACACTTAATTTAAGAGCGTTACTTCTTATACCGTAGTGTTGTAGTTTCCTGATTAATATTTCATGGTGAACACCATCGAAGGCATTGTATAGGTCACATAATATACCCAAAGCATCCTGTGAATTCTACTATGCATTGGAAATATATTTAATCAGCTCGACACCAGCATCAGTTGTCGAGCGACCCCTTGTGAAACCGAATTAATTTTTATGAAGTAAATTATTTACATTAAAAAAAATAACAATTGATCAAAAATATTTTTTTTTTAATTTTACTAAGTCTTTGTAGTAAACAAATTGGTCTAAAATTGGCAAGGTCTAATGTACTTACTACCAGATTTAAATAAAGGTATTACTTTACTATGCTTCATTAAATCAAAACACACCATATTCGATACTAGTATTAAAATAATAGCTAGTTGAGGCACAATTTTATCTATTATAGACGCAATAACTTTAACGGTATTCCCCCACAGATCTGCAGTTTTCTTAATATCAATAGTTTTAAAATATTTTAAAAATATCTTTTGATGATACTTTATAAAATGTAAAATTGTTTGTATTCGCATTTAACTTTTGTTTAAGTAATGATTCGGCGACAGCAGGAGAAGAATTTAGTGACGAAGTGGTTAAGATCGCCGGTGGAGGTTCGGTTGCCACCTACGACGACTCGACCTGGTAACATAACAGGACTGATGAGAAGATCCTGGAGCTGGAAGAAGAGATAGACAAGTTGCGCTGGAATATCATAGAATTATCCGAGGTCCGAAGAGAGGGGAGGACACGGTAATCCTCTATTCCAGAAAGTTGTTCTATCACAAGGAGGGCGACCAGATGGTGGGACAGATGTACCAAAGAGGTGTCGGATTTATCGTCCAAAAGTCTCTCGTTAACAACGTTGTAAAGATTGGGAGTGTGTCGACGAGTGTTGCGTACATTATACTCAGAATCACCAAGCGGTATTCGCTGAAGGTCATACAGATTTACGCACCAACCTCGGCACATCCCGATGTGGAGGTGGAAGAAATGTATGAGGATATCTCTAGAGCCATGCATTCCTCCGAAACCCACTATACGGTGTTAATGGGAGACTTCTACGCAAAACTAGGCACAAGAGATAACGGTGAGCTGAAAGAAGGGAAATTCGAAATAGGACAACGGAACCCAAGGGGCCAGCAGCTGGCCGACTTCATGGAGAAAGAGGGACTCTTTTTGATTAACTATTTCTTCCAGAATCGGCAAAAAATGAGAATGACTTCATTATGAGGACCAGACGAAAACTGTTCAGTAATGTCTCAGTGATCGCGAGAGTGAAAAGCGGCAGCGATCACCGAATGGTGAGAGGCACACTGAACCTAACCGTTAAGTTGGAGAAGTCTCGTCCAATGAAGTCAGCGCTACGTCCCCCTCATGCTCTGTTCTAAAGTCCTGAAACATTTCAGCTCGAGCTATGAAACCGTTTTCAGTGCCTAGAAGATTGCAATGCAGTGGAAGATATGAATGACAAGCTCGTGGAAACTGTCCATGCGGTCGGAGCTAAATTTTGCAAGAACCGCCGCAGAAGAACACAAAAACTCTCCAATCACACTCTTAATCTCACAGCTGTTAGACGGGATATGCAGCTGCAGTCTTCAGTAGATTTGACAGCATCTGGCAACTGAACAGACAGATCTCCAAATGCATGCGGCGGGACTTACGCAACTTTCATTCTGCTTGTATTGAAGAAGCAATCGAGCGGAACCAGGGCTCCAAAGTCTTCGTTAGAGATCTGTCTGCCAGAAAGAGCCAACTGTCGAAGCTGAAGATCGAGTGCGGCAGCGTTTTTGGGACACCTGAGATTTTGAGTGAGTTTGAGGTCCAGTGGTCTTGTTCTTTAAGAAAGGCGACAACGCTCTCTTGAAGAACTTCAGATCGATTTCCCTTCTGAGCCGCGTCTACGTGCTGTTTTCAAGAGTCATTACGAATCGTCTCGCGTGCAGACTAAACGATTTTCAGCCTACCGAACAAGCCGGTTTCTGAAAAGGTTTTAGCACCATAGACCACATACATACCCTTCGGCAAATTATACAGAAGTCCGAGGAGTACAATTTGCCACTATGTCTGGCGTATGTGGACTATGAGAAAGCTTTTGATTCCCTTTAGCGGTGCCAAGTGGACTGTCGGTATTTTATTACAACCGAGTTGAATCCGTCGATTGACCTCTCGGTCGAAGTTGGACTTACCTAGTCGGACTATTTGTCCCAGGTAAACATACTCGTCAACAACTTCGAGCTTAGTGTTCCCAACAACTACCGGCATAGGTGTGACATGGACATTAAACATGATCTTTGTTTTGTCCATGTTCATCTTAAAACCTATCCGTTGGGAAACACCATTGAGGTCATTGAGCATAGTGGTTAGGTCCTCCAGCGATTCTGCCATAAGGACTGTACCGTCGGCAAATCGAAGGTGAGTGATGTACTCGCCATTGATGTTGATACCTTATCCTTTCCAGTCCAGAAGCTTGAAAACATCTTCCAATGCAGCGATAAAGAGTTTCGGGGATATGACGTCACCCTGTCTTACACCTCTCTGCAATTGGATAGGTTTCGTACTCTGGTTCTGTACTCGGATAGCCATCGTAGCCCTACTGTACAAGCACTTCAACACTTCGTTATACCGACAGTCAACTTGGCATCGCTGAAGGGACTGCAGCACCGCCCAAATTTCGACGGAATCAAAGGCTTTCTCATAGTCCACATACGCCAGACATAGTGGCAAATTGTACTCCTCGGACTTCTGTACAATTTGCCGAAGGGTATGTATGTGGCCTATGGTGCTAAAGCCTTTTCGGAAACCGGCTTGTTCGGGAGGCTGGAAGTCGTCAAGTCTGCGCGCGAGACGATTCGTAATGACTCTCGAAAACAGCACGTAGACGCGGCTCAGAAGGGAAATTGGTCTGTAGTTTTTCAAGAGAGCGTTGTCGCCTTTCTTGAAGAACAAGACCACCGCACTTCTGCTCCATGCCTCCGGTGTAATGCCACCATAGAGGACGGAATTAAAGAGCTTCTGAAGGACTTCAAGTACCAGTTTTCCACCCGCTTTCAGAAGCTCCGCTGTAATTCCATCCTCGCCTGGGGCCTTGCCGTTTTTAAGGTGCTGGAGAGCCATTCTTATCTCGCTCAGACTGACGTCCGGGATATCATGGGAATAATGTCGGATAAGACTCGCTCTTGGATCGTTACTCACACTTGCGTGCGGCTCCAACGATGACGTGTACAGCTGCCCATAGAACCTCTCAATCTCACTCAAAATCTCAGGTGCCCCGGAAACGATGCTGCCACATTCGGTCTTCAGCTTTGACAGTTGGCTTTTTCTGGCAGACAGATCTCTGGCAAAGACTTTGGAGCCTTGGTTCCGCTCGATCGCTTCTTCAATACGAGCTGTATTGAAGTTGCGTAAGTCCCGCCGCATGCATTTGGAGATCTGTCTGTTCAGTTGCCTGTATGCTGTCAAATCTGTTGAAGAATGTAGCTTCATCTCCCGTCTAACAGCCATGAGATTAAGAGTGTGATTGGAGAGTTTTTGTGTTTTTCTGCGGCGGGTCTTGCAGAACTTAGCTCCGACCGCATGGACAGTTTCCACGAGCTTGTCATTCAAATCGTCCACTTCATTGCAGTCTTCTAGGCACTGAAAATGGTTTTGTAACTCGAGCTGAAAGGTTTCGGGACTTTGGATTAGAGCACGAGGGGGACGGAGCGTTGACTTCATTAGACGAGACCTCTCCAACTTAACGTTTAGGTTCAGTGTGCCTCTAACCATTCGGTGATCGCTGCCGGTTTTCACCCTCGCGATCACTGAGACATCACTGAACAGTTGTCGTCTGGTCGTCATAATGAAGTCAATCTTATTTTTTGTCGAACCGTCGGGGCTCGACCAGGTCCACTTCCTGTGGGGCCGCTTCTGGAAGAAAGAGTTCATTATAAAGAGTCCCTCTTTCTCCATGAAATCGGCCAGCTGCTGGCCCTTTGGGTTCCGTTGCCCTATTCCAAATTTCCCCACTTTCAGCTCACCGTTCTCTCTTGTGCCTAGTTTTGAATTGAAGTCTCCCATTAACACCGTATATTGGGTTTTGGAGGAATGCATGGCTCTAGAGATATCCTCATACATTTCCTCCACCTCCTGATCGGCGTGTGCCGAGGTTGGCGCGTAAACCTGTATGACCTTCAGCAAATACCGTTTGGTGATTCTGAGTATAAGGTACGCAACCCTCGTCGACACACTCCCAATCTTTACAACGTTGTTAACGAGAGACTTGTGGCGATAAATCCGACACCTCCTTGGGACAGATGGTCGCCCTCCCGGTAATAGATCAAGTTGCCGGATTCGAGGATTACCGTGTCCTCCCCCTCTCTTCGGACTTCGGATAATCCTATAATATCCCAGCGTATCTTGTCTATCTCTTCTTCCAGCTCCACAATCTTCTCGTCAGTCCTCAGGGTGCGTGCGTTGTATATTGCCAGGTCGAGTCGTCGTAGGTGGCAACCGACTCTCCACCGGAGATTCTTAGCACCCCCTACCCCGCCGTTACCATGATCGCCACCGTAGCCAGGAATAGCGGGGCCGCCGGGGACTGGGGGCCGTCTCTTCGTAACTTTCATCATGGGGGGTATATTGCCATAGTTGCCACGCTTGGCGAGCGGGTTGGCAACCGCAGTTTTTTATTGTATTTTTGCCGTTACCAGGAAGATGCTGCTGCCCATCTCTTGCTTGTTTCCCTTTGTCGCCTTTTACGACACCCACGGGAAGATATGGGGTAGTGGATATTCTTAACCGCCACTACACGGCAAGTTATCTAGTTATCTAGTGGACTGTTTTCAAAGTGAAGAAAAATATAGAAACAACCTTGAACTGATAGTACTTAGAAGTAGTAGTTACTATAGAATTAGTACTTAACATCTTGAACATAGTTCCTTAACCAAAATTACCTAATTTTTGTATTTACATTTAACAAGTAGAGATAAATATCATGTCATAAAGTGTACAAAGGACATGATATGACGAAGAAGAAAATTTTATCTTGCCATTTCCAGAATAAACATCCGCATCCCCTAATGAATCTGAAACTTGATTCGATTATTGAGTGCCTGGCATAAGTCAACTAATTTTGCGGTATTAACAAGCAGTTATATTGTTCTATAATTAATAAATATAAATACAAAATATATTATTAATTACGATAAATAAATATTAGCACGCCATGTTGTGGCGGCGTCAGTGAACTTACAAGACAATGTAATCCCGCAGGTTTCTGTGGCAACAATAGCAACATCCCCTCTATGAAGCAATCTTTGGAAGAGGCCTATGTTTAACAGTAGACTTTTATGAGGCTGTAATAAACAAATGAAGTGAATAAGTAGCGCCCCGCCCACTCCACTTCGAGAGGATATGATAAAAATTAAACAATAAATATATTATATTAGAAAATTACACGTTTTATTCTTAATTTCAACTTACGTAAAATACAATAAATGTAAATCTGTTATCCTACCATCGAGTTAGTCACATATGTAGGCAATTTAATTGACCTATCTTTGATCTCGTGTGTCTTTGACATGTTAATGCGAGCACACAGAATAAGGCAATAATGCTAAAAAAAAAGGTCAAAAATATTGTAACTTCAGTAAAAATCCGACAGAACGGGTATAATATTGTAAACTGAAAGTACTTTTTTTTTTTGGATACTCGGGTGATATAAAGGAAAAACATATTTATTTGTTGCTACAGACACTTAAAAAAAACCTTAATAATAACGTTTGGAACTCGCGATATTTCAAGTGCTTTGCCATGCCTTGACTCAGGCCCCCAGTGACCACGGTGTTTGACGTCCCAATGTGATATTCGACCGGGACCGTTCCGTAAACAATAATTATTATTAATTGTGGACTGATCTACGCAGAATTCGCTTGCTTACTGTACCATGAAATCTTGCAATCGGAAGCTTGGGCTTGGTTTTAATTTTATTAATTACAAAATCCGAAGCAGGTCGTAGTACCTAGCCACCTTCTATATTGAAATTGGAATACTTTTTAACCCGAGGACTGTCTAAGATACGGTCAGAGACTGCAGACTTCCTGCAGCGTTGGTAAAATGGTATAATATGGTAAATATAAGAAATCATTACAATCACATTATGCAAAGTCCATATTACATTTATAATTATTATAATTTCATAGTACATACTTCATCACATTATTGCTACATTATATTTTAGGCTACATTTATTTAGTTAGATTATAGGTTATTTTCCTAGGAGAATTTTGGGTAAATTGACGATTACATAAGATGTGTTTAGATATAATTCTACTATACTAATAGCAGCTTAATGCTGCTGTATTTCCTATGGTGAGTGTAGAGAACCGGACACCTTTTTTACTGGAAATGAGGCATTCCATCTTAGTGCTCCGGGGTGACAACGCATCTACATTTTGATTCTTACTCGAGGATAAATGTCGATGTCTATGAGCCACAGCATCCACTTACCATCAGGTGGACTGTGTGTTAAAAAAAAATATTATTTTTTTCTGCGTCCAACATAAGTATTTTTCGTTTCCAAAATTTTCATTTTTTAGGATATCTTGCAATCTAACATTTAAGTTTATGTTTTTCTTTTTAAGCCTCCACGTTCTTTGCTGGAGAGATTTTATTTTTAGTAGACGTTTTATCGCAAGCTTCTGAGCTTGAGCAAACTTTTGTTCCAACTTAAGTGTACATAACTTATCTAAAGCGCATTTGAAATTGTGCATGGAGCTATATCTTCACAAATGTTCATTGGTTCTGGTTATAGATTATGAATAATGGTATGGAGTTTAGAAATCTCCCGTGAAATAATAATTGTAACATAATGTACGCTTATTATTTTGTTCTAAGCCTGTTATTTTTAAAAGTGCTAACACAATTTTCACATTCAATCAATTTTTATTTCCTGGGGGGGGGGGGGGGGGGGTAGTACTTACAATGTCTTCTGGTTGCTAAAATATCATAACGTGTTATATTATTTTAACATAGTAACTCTATCCTTACAACGTATAAGGTAGGAATTGCACTTGGTTTCAGCCTTCGCCATTTCCCTTCGTTATCAAAGCAGTGTTTGCAGAAGTTTTTAAACAAATATAGTTTCATTATTCTTTATCCAATGGTTTTGTGCCTTTGGAATTACTATCATACAATTTTCTTTATAATTATTAGGCATACTATAACAACGAAAATATAGAGAAGAATGTTAATATGGGGTTGTCGACTTTGCCAATATGCCTTAAAACAAAATCAGTTATGTTTAAATAAATTTTATATTTCAATTTATTTAAGCGTTTATATAATATAACAATACAGTGTCATTTTCACAAAAAACAGTGAAAATAATATGAAATACAGCTTACTTACACTTATAATGTAATTTAAATTATAGGTTAATAAAAACGTACACACCGGTGGAAGCTTACGAATTCTGAACCATGTTCCTTACGGGCAGAATGAGATTTGCATACTAAGACATGTCATCTTTAATGATATATTTTATTTAAAGATATTATTTTACAATAATATTTTTCGTAATATATTGAAGACACGTAATAAATAATACTACTTTATTAAACTTACATATGTCAAATAAATCAGCCAGTACGATCTTGGAGAAATAAATACGATATTAACGGCGGGTTATCCCAATATTGGCTGTTGTGAAATTAATTTTAAATAGTTAAATTACTACATTTAAGTCCAGACAAAAATATATGTCATAGATAAATTCTTTATTGAGTGATATTAAAGGTTCAATACACGATACATTGTACTTTGCTCGATCGAAAAAAAATCCGAAGCAGTGTCGATTTTAAAACCTATTTTCGTTTTACATCGTAATTACAGCACGGAATTATATTTAAATTACATGTACTTAAAGGTAACAGTAGTAGAAGTGAAGTGTCTTACTACAGTATCCAAAAAAGGCCTAATGAATACAATTGAGGTAAATAAAATAAAATAAAATAATTAAAATATGATAAAAATCTAACATCATAACAATTAACAAAAGAAGTGACTTTTACTACCAGGTACAGAGGCAACTACACGTGACCGAACGGCAAATATGTCTCCTTTGGAATTTTGGCGAATGAAAATGAACCTATGCGTATTGAATGCATTTGAAAAGATGACAATTTTTGGAAGACTAAAATGAAATGAGTATTAGTACAATTTTATTTAGAATGCATAGTTTCCAGAAATAGTAAGCCCTAGGCATTCACGCGGTATGCTGATTAGACATCTTTCATTACAAGATAAAGAAAATGTGAAGCTTTCATCACTTTCGCGGCAAAAATCGAATACTCTGTTGATGTCATATGGTTCCTAGAGGAAACATGTGACGTCTATGGATCTATGGAGTCAGATTTTTTTAAAGGATCGAGAAACAAACGAGCACACAGTCCACCTGATGGTAAGTGGTTGCTGTGGCCCATAGACATCTAAATTTATCCTCGTTTGCGAATCAAAACGCAGATGCGTTGTCACCCTTGAGGACTAAGGTGGAATGCCTCTTTTCCAGTAAAAAGGGTCTCCGGTTCTCTACACTCACCATACGAAACACAGCAGTGTTAAACTGCTATTTTATGCTGGTATTCTGTGAGAGCGTGGTCCTTCCCCGGT
This sequence comes from Parnassius mnemosyne, assembly GCA_963668995.1. Classification (NCBI taxonomy): domain Eukaryota; kingdom Metazoa; phylum Arthropoda; class Insecta; order Lepidoptera; family Papilionidae; genus Parnassius; species Parnassius mnemosyne. Next base: position 13,328,371 of record CAVLGL010000159.1, read on the forward strand.
CAAGCCGACCTATTCGTGCTACAACTATACTACTAATATAGCTGCAGCATGGCTCTACCACGTAAAAAAGGTAAAAGGTATGCATGTTCGTCTTAATTTGTCCTTAAATCTCGACGTACCAATCAATACTAACCGAAGATATACGCATCAAAACAAAAATAATTGAAAAAGTCCAAAGGATCAGTGGTTATGGCGTAAACTACTAGTGTATACTAGTTAGGAGTCATTGTCTGATGTAACGCTTATGCGACAAGATTGGATGTTAGGAAGCTAGAATTTCTCTTAACATTTAAGTTTTCGTTTCAATATATATATGCATGTTCCTAACTCGTGCTAAATTTTTTGTAGAAGTTATTGTGAACAACACAACAGTTCTCATATATTATATCACTTATTCAGCAGAGTATGCCTACGACGTAGCTGCGACCGTAATTTTTCAAACGAAATCATGAAAAATTTCTGACATTGGCCTGTGTACAAAAAGCAAAAATGGATTATACTCATATATCAAATTTTTCCTGAACTAAATAGCTTGAATCAAATAGTGCAGTAGGAATTTATAATACTGTTGATTATAATGTTGATTTATAAGTGGTACTCAATGTTGCAGTTCTATTATAGTTGTGGCACGAATGGGTCAGCTCGACTAGGGAAGGACCATGCTCTCACAGAATATCATCGTAAAATAGCAGCTTAATTCTGGTGTGTTTTGTATGGTGATTGTAGAGAACCGGAGACCCTTTTTACTGAATACCAGTGATGCCATCTTGGTCCTCAAGGGTGACAACGCATCTTCTGTATTTTGATTCTTATTCGTGGATAGATGTAGATGCCTATGGGCCACAGCATCCACGTACCATCCGGTGGGCTGTGTCCTCGCATGTCACCCTTATTCTATAAAGAATTATTCAGATTTTTTTAACATTCTTTTATTCCTCAAATATTTTCTTTTAACATTTACATATTTAAAATTTTTTTCAAGTATTCTTTTTCTTTTTCTTTTAAAAAAGTACATATGCATCATGCGGGAACTAATTCAAGCAAGTTTTTGGAATAAATGGCGCTTCTACATTTTTATATCTAAGATGTTATTATTTTGAGCGCATGTGATGAATAGCTTTATCTTTATGAGCGGTTCATTTTAAAGAATACTCACCAAGGATGACAATTCCTTAGACAAATAAATCTCTTTAAAATGAAAAAGTGAAGTAATAATAAATTAATGATAAAACAATGAAAGTAAAGTACTATCTGTTATAAAAATTAGTTTCAAAGAGGTTTCCATACATAATATGTACATATTTTGCCCTCTTTATAAAACCCCATTCTATTAAATTAACATAATATAGTGCCAATTGAATTAGCATAATATTGTAGTAAAATAACTGTGGCCTTGCGATACTAAAGAGATAATATTCTAAAAATATCTGAGCTAGAAAATAACTACGAGTAAGTACTTAATTATTTCTTATTTTAACATTAACACTAATACTATTAAAATAAAATTAATTTTACGAATTTTATCGCGATTGATTTTTACTTTTTTTAATTGTTGATTGTTGATATTTCACCACCACCACAACCATGAGTGCTGTAAAGTGCCCGAAACTCGGATGAAGTTAAAATTAAATGTGATGACATCCATAAAATGAGTATTATTCAAAATACCTACTTGTTTTTTCAAACGCTGTTTCTACTAATCACACATAAGTGTCGCAGATATCCGATAGTTTTCAAAGGAAATAGAAAATATTAAGTATTGACATAAAAACACATATTTGCGATACAATTTTGGTTTTGATCCTATCAACCTATCAGCTCCTCAATTTGACGCACCCGGGAACTCGCACGTAGTTTTCCAATCGCAGTGTAAATAGTCTTCAGATACTATGGCCACATGAACACAATTAAGGTACATCTGTAGCAACCATGAAGTACACTTCAGATAAGAAAAAGAATCGTCAGTAAACAATACTTTCTGTTTAACTTGACAATATCAAGATCTTAATAAAACCCCTTTATTATAAAAATACCTGGCATCACTAATACGATCATGAATTAAATCTGATGATCATGGCGTATCATTCTATGCGTGGTAGACTTAAGCAGGGTTCGATCAAGTTCTCCTTGAATATTGTAAAATAGCAGCTTAATGCTGCTTTGTATGCTGCTGCGTATGGTGAGTGTAGAGAACCGGAGGCCCTTTTAGTGAAAATCAGGCATTCCATCTTAATCCTCACTGGTGACAACGCAACGAGGATGAATGTTAATGTTTATGGGCCACAGCATCTACATACTTTAAGGAGGACTGTGTACTTGTTTGTCACTTTTATACTATAAAATATCATCCTTTTCTTAAAATCATTTTTGATTCCTTATATTTAGGTGAATACTAACAGTAATATCCTCCAGACCAAAGTTAAGTAACGGTGACCAGTTTTAACGGAGACTAGCCATCTGCTCAGGACAGGATTATAGTGCACGAGTGTATGCGCAAGCACGGGTGCACTCTTTATTCCCTCACCCTCTTAGTCCCATAGAATGGTAATCCGATACGTACGGAGAGAGAACAGATACAAGGTACGATGCACGGGGGTAGAACACACCCAACTTTGTGCCTACGATCTGCTAATGAGATTACTTCACAGAAAAAGATAACAACTAATTTTTTTTTGCCCCAACCGGGATTCGAACCCGAAACCTTATGATCAGCAGTTGCGCTTAAGACCACTAAATCAAAGAGGCAGTCAGAATGCCAGGCGATTACTACATATAGAATATAACTTATATTACAGATTTTCTCACTTTTAATTTAAAATTAATAAAATTTATCTTAACATTTTGAGTTTGACGGCACTGAGCCGTTTAATGTTCAAAGTATTGGTGAGATAATTATCATGAACAGCCTTTAGCCTTAAATATTCTTTGTCCAATCTCCGCAGAACAAGCTTACAGTGCAATTATCTTGTATTCCCGTAACAGTATACTTGGGTTTGGATTTAATTAAATTAATCATAGTATCCCAAGCCATTTTCTCTATTATAACTTGAATGTTCTTAATTTTAATAGCCCTACAAATTATTTTTGTTATAAATCAATATTCTGTTCGCCAGAATTTATGATTTATCAAATCAAATGTAATGGCCGAGATGTTCGTGAATATGTTCAAGGGTGTAGACTTATCGAAATTTTGACGATTTACTTTAAAAAGACCTAACAACTCCTGCAGCATAAAACAGATGATGTTGTCAAACAATTTTTTTTCCACATACATTTTATATTGTTCGCACAATTTTATAAATTTATTACACACTGAGCGTGGAGAAACAATTTACGCTATTTGATACGTAATTGTCTTCCACTCTCTATTACTTTCTATAAACTTTAGTGGCACGTAAAGCATATACAAAATCAACAACAATAAAAACTAATAGCAGTTGCAACTGCGTACTACAATTAACATAATAACAATATAGAAATTTTACATCGGTGATTAACAATAGATACAGTAATAAAAGATAACAAAATGGCACATACATATTCTTAGTCTATAATTATAAAACAATAATAACGAAAACAAAAAGACCTTGTAAAATATTACATCTTCTTAGTCTATATAACTATAAAAACTAGCAGATAAATCACAAAAAAAAATACAGTAATGAAAAAGAACAGAAAGACATTCTAAACCTTATATATTCTTTGGTTTATAATTATTTTTATATCTACTTACTAATTTAATCATTATTATTATATTATACCGCTATTTACAATCTTATTAAAGTTCTTTAGGTTCTTAAGTACATTTTCATTAAGTTTTATGAAGGAATGCAGAGCCGATTCCTTCCTCATCAGTTCTGTGAGTTTGTATGGCGACACTCTTAAGTTATTGCACAGTAATTCATGATGTATTCTGTATCGGCAGAAGGCGGGGCAGTTCTCCAATAGATGTTCCAACGTCTGAACTGTGCGGTTGTCGCACGGACATTTATCGTTTTTAATGATTTTAAAACGGTGCAGATATGTTTTATGATAACCGTGTCCGGTGAGATATTGTGTAAGGTAGAAGTTAGTTGGAGTCAGTGTTCGTAGCCTTTCAACATCATTCAGTGTGGGAAGAAGGTTTCTTGTGCGTTTACCCTGTGATGCACTGAGGTATCTAGTATGCCAGGTGGAGCGATTGTTTTTCCTAATTACATGCTTGATGTGTGTAATAGGGAACTCAAAGTAATCAGGCGGCCTCATCGGCGGCTTCGTTACCCGATATACCTGAGTGTCCCTTAACCCAGTCGATGTGTATGGTGCCTATAGATTTGTGTTCATGTAAGTATTTGTGTATGTATGTGACTATGGGGTGTGTGTTACTTCTGTTCTGAATTGCATGAATGGATGAGCGTGAGTCGGTGTATATAATTGCGCGTGTGTACTTGTGTGAGGTAGCCCATTTGCATGCTTCCCGAATTGCGAACAATTCCGCCTGGAACACTGTACAGCTGTCGTGAAGCTTAAACTTTTTGGTTGTCACTATGGAGTGAGGGTTGTGTTGACTGTAGCATATAAAGGCGGCTCCCACGGCTCCATCCTCCTGTTTGCTACCATCCGTGTAAAATGTATAATGTGCTGTCTCTTCGTCAGTACATTGATGACTGGGTGTGTTATATGGGTGTATAGTGATTCGGTCAGCGGGATGAAGCAACTCATGTATAGGAGTGGGTTTCTTCAAGGAAATGTCGCGCGGTATTAAGTCAGACATCCCCAGCAGCCTATTCTTTTCAATGTGATGGATCTCTTTGATTTTAAGGTCTAGGGGCATAAACTGGGCGAGTGCAATGGTGGCAGTCGTTGATGTAGTGCGAAATGCTCGGATGGCCTTGACGGCAAACCCGTGTTGCATACTCTCGAGGCTCCTCCTGATCCACTTTTTGTGTACAATATGTCCCCATATTTCCGCAGCATATGTGATCGCGGGTACAATCACCTGATGATAAATTGTACTTACGTTTTCTGGGTGAGCACCCCAGGTGGGCCTCGAGTACATGCAAAGCGTATTAAAGATTCGCATGGCCTTGTTTATAACATATCGGACATGATTCCCGAAGAGCAGCTTTTCGTCCAGTATAACCCCTAGCAGTTTTAATTCAGGCTCGAAAGTGAGAAGGTATCCATTGATGTAAATGTTGGCCGATTTTGCTTTGAGTGTAAAAGCAATAAGTTTTGTCTTGGTAGGTCCGAATATTAATTTGACACTCGCTCCCCACTGAACAATTTGGGAGAGTGCCAGATTGGTAGTGTTCTCTAAATCACATACGTTTGCAGCAGTGACTAGGACAGAGGACATCATCCGCAAATGCCTGTAGATGGCAACCTGCTGGTAGCCTCATGTCGAGGAGTTCATCAAGTATAATATTCCATAAGAGGGGACCACACGCGGAGCCCTGAATACAGCCCTTCGACATCGCCTTCGTGGCCCGCCTCCCGGCATGGTCTAAACTGATTTCACGATTGCGGACATAGTCTTGGATTAGTCCAAAGATGTTACTGGGACAGCCAATGCGTCGCAACCGTTGAAAAAGCGCCGGCCACCAAGCGTTGTCAAAGGCGGCTTTGATATCTAGTGAGATGGCAATACTGAGGTGTTTGTTGCCCTTCGCTTGTTTAATAATATTTAAGGCAGTATTGATGGCTTCACAGGTATTAGTTTGCTCTCAGAAACCAAACTGGTGTTTTTTCATCATGTTTTGCTTTTGGGCCCAGTATGTCACTCTCCTAATGTCAAACAATTAACAAACATTTGTTTGTCTTCTTTCTTACTTTAACAATATGAGAATTTAGAATTTACATTTTAAATAAAACAGATTATGAAAATTATGTATATGATGAAAAATAATGAATAACAATTATGAATTTAGTAAAAGAATCGACTACGACATTTATCATCCCGTAGGTATCGTAAGAGGCGTCAGAGACAAATGAAACAGGCAGCGGCATCTTTCTGAAACAATTCAAGTTAATAAACACACCTGCCAAGCCAGGCAACTAATGGAAAATAGTTCGCCTACACGGTATTCTATGAGAGAGGCATATGAATAGAATAGTAAATATTATATTCAATGTAAACTTTACGTGATTATTATTGAAAGTCATTTTTATTTTAGCAACTAGTTCCAAAAAAAAACCTGTTTCAATTAACGTTTTTCATTTAAACAATTTTAATAATTGGAATAAAAATTAAATTAAAATAATTTATGTTCAGTGGTAGACTTTTATAAAGCAGCATGTAGTATTAATGAAAAAATATGGGTGTCTTTGAGAAGTTCAACAAGTCCTGTGTTATGAGTCTACTCATTGCGAAGTTAAACTAAGCTCGACCATATTAAGAAAAAGAAGAACTGATGATACTAAAAAAGCATATTCATCTGCTTGACATGCACTCATCCACACATCTTTTTTTTCCTTACTTTAGTCCACTGTTGGATGCACACACGTGCACCTAAAAGCATGTTATTGACTGCAAATGGTTTACATGCATACGAATGCATGTAAACCATTTGCATACTACGCATTCACCCACACGAGTGGGTGAATGCGTAGTTCTTGTTTGGTTTCGGCGTCACTTGAAATGTACGCAGCGCTCCATCTATCCGTCTTTGCTAGTCTGAGTTTGCAGTCAGAAATATTTCATTTATCATAACTAGATTTTACATAACGGTAGGTTTAACAATTTCCCATTGCACAGCGATAACTTCTCCAGTCATAAATACTCTGGTTCGAATATTCCATGAAAGAATGAATCTCAATTAAGTTCTAGTTTATATGACTAGAACACTTATCTTGGATCATTGCCAAAATAATGCTGAAGAGTTATAACATCATAAATCTTTCATAGTGAATAAGAAACTAATGAAAATTTATTGCAATCGAAAACTCATTAAATAAGATATGGTTTGAATAGTAAATATGAGAGTTCGAGACATACGTGGTTTACTTTCGCTCAATTTCTTCGTTAACAGAATTTATTAAACTACTACTGGTTAAAACCTTTCCAGAATCACTATTACACGTATGCGTAAGTTGCTTGAAGGATTCACCATATTTACCATACGTTTTTAAAAGCATGAACTATAAATGATAAGTCAAATGTATCGAAGTATAGCCCCGACTTCTGAAGCCATTACGCAGCAGTTATAAATTATCAGGCCGTTCATTTGTTTCGCAATTGTTAGATCAACTTTTAATAAAAAATCACTAACGAAAGTCTTTTGATTAAAGACGTAGCCAAACCAGTCAAATTATTGTATGTAAAATTAAAATGAAACCATTAAAAAATTACCTTTACTACGAAGCGCCAGTAGCTTTATAGTTATGAGTACGGACTACGAAAAATAGAAGTCGTGTTTTCGAATCTGCCATTCGACAAACACAAATAAATGTAAGCTTACTTGGAGTAGTGAACGACATTATTAGTAATGTTTATAGCGTTACTAGTAATCTTGCAAAAAAAATCTTTCATTCGAAATAGGCCGCTAAATGAAGCTGACATAAATATTATGCACCTTATTTAATAGTTAATAATTTATAACATAAGTTTGAAGAAACATATTCCCATTTTTATACGAATTTGAATAACATTTCTCTACTCAAAATAACAGAGTATTTTGTACATTAAAACCGTGAAATTATTTCCTAATTTAGAATAAGAAAATGTCACCATGTTTATTTTCGGGCAAACCAGAGGAGCTTTTGCAAGTTATCATGAAATTGAAACGGTGCCTGTGAAAAATTGTTTAAAAATGTAAATGTGTGTGATTTATCAACCGTAGCTGCGACAGTCATAAAAATGATTTTTAAAATTTATCGTCAATCATACTTTATATTATGTACGGGACGGGTATGTATGGGATAGGGGTCCCTAGCAAACGTATTGGTGGAGTGTTTTTGAGTCGGCGTCGTTTGTAATCGAAGTGAATGGCGGAGCTTTTCTCCGGGTTCAAATCAATGCGCTATTTTTGGAACCAAGCTCCTAGGTCATTGACTGACTTTTGGATCTTTTTCCGAATGAAAGGTAGCGAGATACCTTTACAGTAGAGGGCAGTGTCGTCTGCGAAGAGGGAGAGCTAAACACCATTCGACGGGATGGGAATGTCGTTGTTGAACAGGATGTACAGGAGAGGAGCAAGTACTGAGCCCTGAGGGACACCAGCTTTGACGGGGCTCTGCGAAGAAAGCGTGCCTTCGTGTCTAAAACGAAAGGTGCGATGCTCCAGATAAGAGGCCACGAGACGTACTAGACGATCGGGGAGACCTATTTTATATAATTTGTAGATCAGGCCTTCATGCCAGACTCTATCGAATGCTTTGGCAATGTCGAAAAAGACCGCGATGGTATGACGACGAGGATAAAAACCGCTGAGGATATATTCCACAATACGGTGAACTTGTTGGGGAGAAGAGTGTTTCGCTCGGAAACCGAATTGATGGGGGATGATAACAGTGTCACCGTAGCTGCGACAGTCATAAAAATGATTTTTAAAATTTATCGTCAATCATACTTTATATTATGTACTAGCAGAAAAACCCGGCGTTGCCCTGCTCAAAATACACAGCACTCTTAATGGTTAAAAAATCAGTTTTCTATCTTATATATTATGTATAAGTAAAAAGCTAGAGTGATGGTATTTGTAATGATCGTAGTTTGACTTTACCAATCATACAACACATACTAGTACCAGCAGTTTCACCCTTAAATTTATTTGCATTATTTACATACCGTATTCATTTTTCGCGGTTCGCGGTAATTTCCTATCGGTAGACGTTCGCGCGAGATCGGATTGGCTGCCAGTGGGGCAGGTCGGAAGTGAGTAAATTCAGTGCGGTCTCTAGAACGGCGTGGTCGTCCGGTATAACCTCTAATTAGTGTCGGTTTTTGTTAGCAAATTTATGCAACGACGAGGAGTTGTTGAGTCTAGAAAAATGGACGCCGGGTCGATTAATTGTTTGGAATTTAATATTGATTGCACCAACGTCCGGTTTTTTGATGCGTGTGGAATTTACTATTGGAGTTTTTTCCAGGAGGCAGTTCAGGTCGGTTGAAATTTTATTTGGCGGGTCCGAGAGAGAGTTTCTCGGCCTGCGGATTCAATAGCGAGTGGGGGGTGGGGCTGCATAAGTAGCTGCCTCACGAATAAAGTGATTGGAATGTGACTCTGAGGCTTTGAAGAAGTTCTCAGAGAGTGTTTTTAGAAATTGTTGGATTGTAGGGAGCTCTAAGTCCCGATGAAGGTCGGCATTACGGACGTACCAAGGTGCGTTCGCAGATCGACGACAGAAGAGGTTTTGAACTACTTGGAGTTCGTTAAAAATTAGCGTAGAGCGTGGGCAAAAATGGGTCCGCGTAGGACATGACTGGTCGTATACAGACCTTATAAAGGGTTCGCTTGTTACGTAGGGACATTTTACTGTGTCGGCCCAACATACTGTTGAGCCTACTCAGGTAAAAACGTGCGTGACGGGTTACTCTTTTGACATGGGGCCTGAAAGTGAGCCTCGTGTCAAGGGTGACGCCTAAATATTTGGCAGACGTATGCCAGGGGACAGGGGTCCCTAGCAAACGTATTGGTGGAGTGTTTTTGAGTCGGCGTCGTTTGTAATCGAAGTGAATGGCGGAGCTTTTCTCCGGGTTCAAATCAATGCGCTATTTTTGGAACCAAGCTCCTAGGTCATTGACTGACTTTTGGATCTTTTTCCGAATGAAAGGTAGCGAGATACCTTTACAGTAGAGGGCAGTGTCGTCTGCGAAGAGGGAGAGCTAAACACCATTCGACGGGATGGGAATGTCGTTGTTGAACAGGATGTACAGGAGAGGAGCAAGTACTGAGCCCTGAGGGACACCAGCTTTGACGGGGCTCTGCGAAGAAAGCGTGCCTTCGTGTCTAAAACGAAAGGTGCGATGCTCCAGATAAGAGGCCACGAGACGTACTAGACGATCGGGGAGACCTATTTTATATAATTTGTAGATCAGGCCTTCATGCCAGACTCTATCGAATGCTTTGGCAATGTCGAAAAAGACCGCGATGGTATGACGACGAGGATAAAAACCGCTGAGGATATATTCCACAATACGGTGAACTTGTTGGGGAGAAGAGTGTTTCGCTCGGAAACCGAATTGATGGGGGATGATAACAGTGTCACCGTAGCTGCGACAGTCATAAAAATGATTTTTAAAATTTATCGTCAATCATACTTTATATTATGTACTAGCAGAAAAACCCGGCGTTGCCCTGCTCAAAATACACAGCACTCTTAATGGTTAAAAAATCAGTTTTCTATCTTATATATTATGTATAAGTAAAAAGCTAGAGTGATGGTATTTGTAATGATCGTAGTTTGACTTTACCAATCATACAACACATACTAGTACCAGCAGTTTCACCCTTAAATTTATTTGCATTATTTACATACCGTATTCATTTTTCGCGGTTCGCGGTAATTTCCTATCGGTAGACGTTCGCGCGAGATCGGATTGGCTGCCAGTGGGGCAGGTCGGAAGTGAGTAAATTCAGTGCGGTCTCTAGAACGGCGTCGTCGTCCGGTATAACCTCTAATTAGTGTCGGTTTTTGTTAGCAAATTTATGCAACGACGAGGAGTTGTTGAGTCTAGAAAAATGGACGCCGGGTCGATTAATTGTTTGGAATTTAATATTGATTGCACCAACGTCCGGTTTTTTGATGCGTGTGGAATTTACTATTGGAGTTTTTTCCAGGAGGCAGTTCAGGTCGGTTGAAATTTTATTTGGCGGGTCCGAGAGAGAGTTTCTCGGCCTGCGGATTCAATAGCGAGTGGGCGGTGGGGCTGCGTAAGTAGCTGCCTCACGAATAAAGTGATTGGAATGTGACTCTGAGGCTTTGAAGAAGTTCTCAGAGAGTGTTTTTAGAAATTGTTGGATTGTAGGGAGCTCTAAGTCCCGATGAAGGTCGGCATTACGGACGTACCAAGGTGCGTTCGCAGATCGACGACAGAAGAGGTTTTGAACTACTTGGAGTTCGTTAAAAATTAGCGTAGAGCGTGGGCAAAAATGGGTCCGCGTAGGACATGACTGGTCGTATACAGACCTTATAAAGGGTTCGCTTGTTACGTAGGGACATTTTACTGTGTCGGCCCAACATACTGTTGAGCCTACTCAGGTAAAAACGTGCGTGACGGGTTACTCTTTTGACATGGGGCCTGAAAGTGAGCCTCGTGTCAAGGGTGACGCCTAAATATTTGGCAGACGTATGCCAGGGGACAGGGGTCCCTAGCAAACGTATTGGTGGAGTGTTTTTGAGTCGGCGTCGTTTGTAATCGAAGTGAATGGCGGAGCTTTTCTCCGGGTTCAAATCAATGCGCTATTTTTGGAACCAAGCTCCTAGGTCATTGACTGACTTTTGGATCTTTTTCCGAATGAAAGGTAGCGAGATACCTTTACAGTAGAGGGCAGTGTCGTCTGCGAAGAGGGAGAGCTAAACACCATTCGACGGGATGGGAATGTCGTTGTTGAACAGGATGTACAGGAGAGGAGCAAGTACTGAGCCCTGAGGGACACCAGCTTTGACGGGGCTCTGCGAAGAAAGCGTGCCTTCGTGTCTAAAACGAAAGGTGCGATGCTCCAGATAAGAGGCCACGAGACGTACTAGACGATCGGGGAGACCTATTTTATATAATTTGTAGATCAGGCCTTCATGCCAGACTCTATCGAATGCTTTGGCAATGTCGAAAAAGACCGCGATGGTATGACGACGAGGATAAAAACCGCTGAGGATATATTCCACAATACGGTGAACTTGTTGGGGAGAAGAGTGTTTCGCTCGGAAACCGAATTGATGGGGGATGATAACAGTGTCACCGTAGCTGCGACAGTCATAAAAATGATTTTTAAAATTTATCGTCAATCATACTTTATATTATGTACTAGCAGAAAAACCCGGCGTTGCCCTGCTCAAAATACACAGCACTCTTAATGGTTAAAAAATCAGTTTTCTATCTTATATATTATGTATAAGTAAAAAGCTAGAGTGATGGTATTTGTAATGATCGTAGTTTGACTTTACCAATCATACAACACATACTAGTACCAGCAGTTTCACCCTTAAATTTATTTGCATTATTTACATACCGTATTCATTTTTCGCGGTTCGCGGTAATTTCCTATCGGTAGACGTTCGCGCGAGATCGGATTGGCTGCCAGTGGGGCAGGTCGGAAGTGAGTAAATTCAGTGCGGTCTCTAGAACGGCGTCGTCGTCCGGTATAACCTCTAATTAGTGTCGGTTTTTGTTAGCAAATTTATGCAACGACGAGGAGTTGTTGAGTCTAGAAAAATGGACGCCGGGTCGATTAATTGTTTGGAATTTAATATTGATTGCACCAACGTCCGGTTTTTTGATGCGTGTGGAATTTACTATTGGAGTTTTTTCCAGGAGGCAGTTCAGGTCGGTTGAAATTTTATTTGGCGGGTCCGAGAGAGAGTTTCTCGGCCTGCGGATTCAATAGCGAGTGGGCGGTGGGGCTGCGTAAGTAGCTGCCTCACGAATAAAGTGATTGGAATGTGACTCTGAGGCTTTGAAGAAGTTCTCAGAGAGTGTTTTTAGAAATTGTTGGATTGTAGGGAGCTCTAAGTCCCGATGAAGGTCGGCATTACGGACGTACCAAGGTGCGTTCGCAGATCGACGACAGAAGAGGTTTTGAACTACTTGGAGTTCGTTAAAAATTAGCGTAGAGCGTGGGCAAAAATGGGTCCGCGTAGGACATGACTGGTCATATACAGACCTTATAAAGGGTTCGCTTGTTACGTAGGAACATTTTACTGTGTCGGCCCAACATACTGTTGAGCCTACTCAGGTAAAAACGTGCGTGACGGGTTACTCTTTTGACATGGGGCCTGAAAGTGAGCCTCGTGTCAAGGGTGACGCCTAAATATTTGGCAGACGTATGCCAGGGGACAGGGGTCCCTAGCAAACGTATTGGTGGAGTGTTTTTGAGTCGGCGTCGTTTGTAATCGAAGTGAATGGCGGAGCTTTTCTCCGGGTTCAAATCAATGCGCTATTTTTGGAACCAAGCTCCTAGGTCATTGACTGACTTTTGGATCTTTTTCCGAATGAAAGGTAGCGAGATACCTTTACAGTAGAGGGCAGTGTCGTCTGCGAAGAGGGAGAGCTAAACACCATTCGACGGGATGGGAATGTCGTTGTTGAACAGGATGTACAGGAGAGGAGCAAGTACTGAGCCCTGAGGGACACCAGCTTTGACGGGGCTCTGCGAAGAAAGCGTGCCTTCGTGTCTAAAACGAAAGGTGCGATGCTCCAGATAAGAGGCCACGAGACGTACTAGACGATCGGGGAGACCTATTTTATATAATTTGTAGATCAGGCCTTCATGCCAGACTCTATCGAATGCTTTGGCAATGTCGAAAAAGACCGCGATGGTATGACGACGAGGATAAAAACCGCTGAGGATATATTCCACAATACGGTGAACTTGTTGGGGAGAAGAGTGTTTCGCTCGGAAACCGAATTGATGGGGGATGATAACAGTGTCACCGTAGCTGCGACAGTCATAAAAATGATTTTTAAAATTTATCGTCAATCATACTTTATATTATGTACTAGCAGAAAAACCCGGCGTTGCCCTGCTCAAAATACACAGCACTCTTAATGGTTAAAAAATCAGTTTTCTATCTTATATATTATGTATAAGTAAAAAGCTAGAGTGATGGTATTTGTAATGATCGTAGTTTGACTTTACCAATCATACAACACATACTAGTACCAGCAGTTTCACCCTTAAATTTATTTGCATTATTTACATACCGTATTCATTTTTCGCGGTTCGCGGTAATTTCCTATCGGTAGACGTTCGCGCGAGATCGGATTGGCTGCCAGTGGGGCAGGTCGGAAGTGAGTAAATTCAGTGCGGTCTCTAGAACGGCGTGGTCGTCCGGTATAACCTCTAATTAGTGTCGGTTATTGTTAGCAAATTTATGCAACGACGAGGAGTTGTTGAGTCTAGAAAAATGGACGCCGGGTCGATTAATTGTTTGGAATTTAATATTGATTGCACCAACGTCCGGTTTTTTGATGCGTGTGGAATTTACTATTGGAGTTTTTTCCAGGAGGCAGTTCAGGTCGGTTGAAATTTTATTTGGCGGGTCCGAGAGAGAGTTTCTCGGCCTGCGGATTCAATAGCGAGTGGGCGGTGGGGCTGCATAAGTAGCTGCCTCACGAATAAAGTGATTGGAATGTGACTCTGAGGCTTTGAAGAAGTTCTCAGAGAGTGTTTTTAGAAATTGTTGGATTGTAGGGAGCTCTAAGTCCCGATGAAGGTCGGCATTACGGACGTACCAAGGTGCGTTCGCAGATCGACGACAGAAGAGGTTTTGAACTACTTGGAGTTCGTTAAAAATTAGCGTAGAGCGTGGGCAAAAATGGGTCCGCGTAGGACATGACTGGTCATATACAGACCTTATAAAGGGTTCGCTTGTTACGTAGGGACATTTTACTGTGTCGGCCCAACATACTGTTGAGCCTACTCAGGTAAAAACGTGCGTGACGGGTTACTCTTTTGACATGGGGCCTGAAAGTGAGCCTCGTGTCAAGGGTGACGCCTAAATATTTGGCAGACGTATGCCAGGGGACAGGGGTCCCTAGCAAACGTATTGGTGGAGTGTTTTTGAGTCGGCGTCGTTTGTAATCGAAGTGAATGGCGGAGCTTTTCTCCGGGTTCAAATCAATGCGCTATTTTTGGAACCAAGCTCCTAGGTCATTGACTGACTTTTGGATCTTTTTCCGAATGAAAGGTAGCGAGATACCTTTACAGTAGAGGGCAGTGTCGTCTGCGAAGAGGGAGAGCTAAACACCATTCGACGGGATGGGAATGTCGTTGTTGAACAGGATGTACAGGAGAGGAGCAAGTACTGAGCCCTGAGGGACACCAGCTTTGACGGGGCTCTGCGAAGAAAGCGTGCCTTCGTGTCTAAAACGAAAGGTGCGATGCTCCAGATAAGAGGCCACGAGACGTACTAGACGATCGGGGAGACCTATTTTATATAATTTGTAGATCAGGCCTTCATGCCAGACTCTATCGAATGCTTTGGCAATGTCGAAAAAGACCGCGATGGTATGACGACGAGGATAAAAACCGCTGAGGATATATTCCACAATACGGTGAACTTGTTGGGGAGAAGAGTGTTTCGCTCGGAAACCGAATTGATGGGGGATGATAACAGTGTCACCGTAGCTGCGACAGTCATAAAAATGATTTTTAAAATTTATCGTCAATCATACTTTATATTATGTACTAGCAGAAAAACCCGGCGTTGCCCTGCTCAAAATACACAGCACTCTTAATGGTTAAAAAATCAGTTTTCTATCTTATATATTATGTATAAGTAAAAAGCTAGAGTGATGGTATTTGTAATGATCGTAGTTTGACTTTACCAATCATACAACACATACTAGTACCAGCAGTTTCACCCTTAAATTTATTTGCATTATTTACATACCGTATTCATTTTTCGCGGTTCGCGGTAATTTCCTATCGGTAGACGTTCGCGCGAGATCGGATTGGCTGCCAGTGGGGCGGGTCGGAAGTGAGTAAATTCAGTGCGGTCTCTAGAACGGCGTCGTCGTCCGGTATAACCTCTAATTAGTGTCGGTTTTTGTTAGCAAATTTATGCAACGACGAGGAGTTGTTGAGTCTAGAAAAATGGACGCCGGGTCGATTAATTGTTTGGAATTTAATATTGATTGCACCAACGTCCGGTTTTTTGATGCGTGTGGAATTTACTATTGGAGTTTTTTCCAGGAGGCAGTTCAGGTCGGTTGAAATTTTATTTGGCGGGTCCGAGAGAGAGTTTCTCGGCCTGCGGATTCAATAGCGAGTGGGGGGTGGGGCTGCATAAGTAGCTGCCTCACGAATAAAGTGATTGGAATGTGACTCTGAGGCTTTGAAGAAGTTCTCAGAGAGTTTTTTTAGAAATTGTTGGATTGTAGGGAGCTCTAAGTCCCGATGAAGGTCGGCATTACGGACGTACCAAGGTGCGTTCGCAGATCGACGACAGAAGAGGTTTTGAACTACTTGGAGTTCGTTAAAAATTAGCGTAGAGCGTGGGCAAAAATGGGTCCGCGTAGGACATGACTGGTCGTATACAGACCTTATAAAGGGTTCGCTTGTTACGTAGGGACATTTTACTGTGTCGGCCCAACATACTGTTGAGCCTACTCAGGTAAAAACGTGCGTGACGGGTTACTCTTTTGACATGGGGCCTGAAAGTGAGCCTCGTGTCAAGGGTGACGCCTAAATATTTGGCAGACGTATGCCAGGGGACAGGGGTCCCTAGCAAACGTATTGGTGGAGTGTTTTTGAGTCGGCGTCGTTTGTAATCGAAGTGAATGGCGGAGCTTTTCTCCGGGTTCAAATCAATGCGCTATTTTTGGAACCAAGCTCCTAGGTCATTGACTGACTTTTGGATCTTTTTCCGAATGAAAGGTAGCGAGATACCTTTACAGTAGAGGGCAGTGTCGTCTGCGAAGAGGGAGAGCTAAACACCATTCGACGGGATGGGAATGTCGTTGTTGAACAGGATGTACAGGAGAGGAGCAAGTACTGAGCCCTGAGGGACACCAGCTTTGACGGGGCTCTGCGAAGAAAGCGTGCCTTCGTGTCTAAAACGAAAGGTGCGATGCTCCAGATAAGAGGCCACGAGACGTACTAGACGATCGGGGAGACCTATTTTATATAATTTGTAGATCAGGCCTTCATGCCAGACTCTATCGAATGCTTTGGCAATGTCGAAAAAGACCGCGATGGTATGACGACGAGGATAAAAACCGCTGAGGATATATTCCACAATACGGTGAACTTGTTGGGGAGAAGAGTGTTTCGCTCGGAAACCGAATTGATGGGGGATGATAACAGTGTCACCGTAGCTGCGACAGTCATAAAAATGATTTTTAAAATTTATCGTCAATCATACTTTATATTATGTACTAGCAGAAAAACCCGGCGTTGCCCTGCTCAAAATACACAGCACTCTTAATGGTTAAAAAATCAGTTTTCTATCTTATATATTATGTATAAGTAAAAAGCTAGAGTGATGGTATTTGTAATGATCGTAGTTTGACTTTACCAATCATACAACACATACTAGTACCAGCAGTTTCACCCTTAAATTTATTTGCATTATTTACATACCGTATTCATTTTTCGCGGTTCGCGGTAATTTCCTATCGGTAGACGTTCGCGCGAGATCGGATTGGCTGCCAGTGGGGCAGGTCGGAAGTGAGTAAATTCAGTGCGGTCTCTAGAACGGCGTGGTCGTCCGGTATAACCTCTAATTAGTGTCGGTTTTTGTTAGCAAATTTATGCAACGACGAGGAGTTGTTGAGTCTAGAAAAATGGACGCCGGGTCGATTAATTGTTTGGAATTTAATATTGATTGCACCAACGTCCGGTTTTTTGATGCGTGTGGAATTTACTATTGGAGTTTTTTCCAGGAGGCAGTTCAGGTCGGTTGAAATTTTATTTGGCGGGTCCGAGAGAGAGTTTCTCGGCCTGCGGATTCAATAGCGAGTGGGCGGTGGGGCTGCATAAGTAGCTGCCTCACGAATAAAGTGATTGGAATGTGACTCTGAGGCTTTGAAGAAGTTCTCAGAGAGTGTTTTTAGAAATTGTTGGATTGTAGGGAGCTCTAAGTCCCGATGAAGGTCGGCATTACGGACGTACCAAGGTGCGTTCGCAGATCGACGACAGAAGAGGTTTTGAACTACTTGGAGTTCGTTAAAAATTAGCGTAGAGCGTGGGCAAAAATGGGTCCGCGTAGGACATGACTGGTCATATACAGACCTTATAAAGGGTTCGCTTGTTACGTAGGGACATTTTACTGTGTCGGCCCAACATACTGTTGAGCCTACTCAGGTAAAAACGTGCGTGACGGGTTACTCTTTTGACATGGGGCCTGAAAGTGAGCCTCGTGTCAAGGGTGACGCCTAAATATTTGGCAGACGTATGCCAGGGGACAGGGGTCCCTAGCAAACGTATTGGTGGAGTGTTTTTGAGTCGGCGTCGTTTGTAATCGAAGTGAATGGCGGAGCTTTTCTCCGGGTTCAAATCAATGCGCTATTTTTGGAACCAAGCTCCTAGGTCATTGACTGACTTTTGGATCTTTTTCCGAATGAAAGGTAGCGAGATACCTTTACAGTAGAGGGCAGTGTCGTCTGCGAAGAGGGAGAGCTAAACACCATTCGACGGGATGGGAATGTCGTTGTTGAACAGGATGTACAGGAGAGGAGCAAGTACTGAGCCCTGAGGGACACCAGCTTTGAAAAGGCTCTGCGAAGAAAGCGTGCCTTCGTGTCTAAAACGAAAGGTGCGATGCTCCAGATAAGAGGCCACGAGACGTACTAGACGATCGGGGAGACCTATTTTATATAATTTGTAGATCAGGCCTTCATGCCAGACTCTATCGAATGCTTTGGCAATGTCGAAAAAGACCGCGATGGTATGACGACGAGGATAAAAACCGCTGAGGATATATTCCACAATACGGTGAACTTGTTGGGGAGAAGAGTGTTTCGCTCGGAAACCGAATTGATGGGGGATGATAACAGTGTCACCGTAGCTGCGACAGTCATAAAAATGATTTTTAAAATTTATCGTCAATCATACTTTATATTATGTACTAGCAGAAAAACCCGGCGTTGCCCTGCTCAAAATACACAGCACTCTTAATGGTTAAAAAATCAGTTTTCTATCTTATATATTATGTATAAGTAAAAAGCTAGAGTGATGGTATTTGTAATGATCGTAGTTTGACTTTACCAATCATACAACACATACTAGTACCAGCAGTTTCACCCTTAAATTTATTTGCATTATTTACATACCGTATTCATTTTTCGCGGTTCGCGGTAATTTCCTATCGGTAGACGTTCGCGCGAGATCGGATTGGCTGCCAGTGGGGCAGGTCGGAAGTGAGTAAATTCAGTGCGGTCTCTAGAACGGCGTGGTCGTCCGGTATAACCTCTAATTAGTGTCGGTTATTGTTAGCAAATTTATGCAACGACGAGGAGTTGTTGAGTCTAGAAAAATGGACGCCGGGTCGATTAATTGTTTGGAATTTAATATTGATTGCACCAACGTCCGGTTTTTTGATGCGTGTGGAATTTACTATTGGAGTTTTTTCCAGGAGGCAGTTCAGGTCGGTTGAAATTTTATTTGGCGGGTCCGAGAGAGAGTTTCTCGGCCTGCGGATTCAATAGCGAGTGGGCGGTGGGGCTGCATAAGTAGCTGCCTCACGAATAAAGTGATTGGAATGTGACTCTGAGGCTTTGAAGAAGTTCTCAGAGAGTGTTTTTAGAAATTGTTGGATTGTAGGGAGCTCTAAGTCCCGATGAAGGTCGGCATTACGGACGTACCAAGGTGCGTTCGCAGATCGACGACAGAAGAGGTTTTGAACTACTTGGAGTTCGTTAAAAATTAGCGTAGAGCGTGGGCAAAAATGGGTCCGCGTAGGACATGACTGGTCATATACAGACCTTATAAAGGGTTCGCTTGTTACGTAGGGACATTTTACTGTGTCGGCCCAACATACTGTTGAGCCTACTCAGGTAAAAACGTGCGTGACGGGTTACTCTTTTGACATGGGGCCTGAAAGTGAGCCTCGTGTCAAGGGTGACGCCTAAATATTTGGCAGACGTATGCCAGGGGACAGGGGTCCCTAGCAAACGTATTGGTGGAGTGTTTTTGAGTCGGCGTCGTTTGTAATCGAAGTGAATGGCGGAGCTTTTCTCCGGGTTCAAATCAATGCGCTATTTTTGGAACCAAGCTCCTAGGTCATTGACTGACTTTTGGATCTTTTTCCGAATGAAAGGTAGCGAGATACCTTTACAGTAGAGGGCAGTGTCGTCTGCGAAGAGGGAGAGCTAAACACCATTCGACGGGATGGGAATGTCGTTGTTGAACAGGATGTACAGGAGAGGAGCAAGTACTGAGCCCTGAGGGACACCAGCTTTGACGGGGCTCTGCGAAGAAAGCGTGCCTTCGTGTCTAAAACGAAAGGTGCGATGCTCCAGATAAGAGGCCACGAGACGTACTAGACGATCGGGGAGACCTATTTTATATAATTTGTAGATCAGGCCTTCATGCCAGACTCTATCGAATGCTTTGGCAATGTCGAAAAAGACCGCGATGGTATGACGACGAGGATAAAAACCGCTGAGTATATATTCCACAATACGGTGAACTTGTTGGGGAGAAGAGTGTTTCGCTCGGAAACCGAATTGATGGGGGATGATAACAGTGTCACCCTCTGTGGGAAACAGATGGAGCCTCATGCGAGTTTGGATGACTCTATCGAAGAGTTTGCCCATGGCGTTGAGGAGGCTAATGGGACGATGACTGGAGGGGAGGTTGTGAGGCTTTCCTGGCTTGGGAATACCAATCACAGTTGCCTCTTTCCACGTAGTGGGAAAGTAACTAAGGTTGAAGCAGGCGTTGAAGGTAATAGATTAAAGGGTTAACACCTGCTCAGGAAAGTGTTTTAGGGCTTGGTTGGAGATGCCATACGCGCCCGGAGCCTTTTTGGGCTTAAGTCCTCTGATGAGGGATGAAATCTCATCTTTGGACACAGAGATAGGTTCGGAGGCTGCAACCCCTAGGTTGAGTTCCGGCGCCGGATCTCATCCTCCACTGCCTGGACGTGTGAGGGGTCGACGGGCTGAGAGCTAGGAGAGCATTGTGCGTTAATGCTATCTGCAAAGCACTCAGCGTTTTCCTCGTCTTCGAAGGCAACCGTACCGTCGGTACGGGAGAGAGGGGGAGTGTGGGTGATAGCGTCTATGCGGAGAGCTCTTGCCATCTAATAGTATGCTGTGTGAGAAGGAGAGATATTCTCCAGGTGGAGACGGTCCTAAGGGGACCTCGCAGCGCGCAATTTGCGTGCTAACCCAGTGATTTCCCCAACGTCGATGTTCCTAATAGCGGAATACACCGTTTTTAGGTCATCAGCCATTGAGGGCTGTGATTGTTGTGGGGCGGAGGATGTCCGCGGTGGGTCTGCCTTTTTGGGGCCCCAGGGAAAAACTGGAGGCTGCATAGGCTGAGAGAAGCCCGGAGGGGGTTTTTAATAATATTGAACCTTTCAATATATATACGTCGGTCTCATTAATGTAGCACTATTGTTCTCCATTGATTTAGTTTATATACTTTGTTAGCATTTTGTACTAAATACAAATAATCTGTTATTGTCTGAATGAATAATACAGAATAAAATAGAATATATTCAATTCAATATAAATTATCAATAATACTTATCGATAGTCACTTATTAATTTTACGACTAGAAATACTTCAATACAGGGAAAGGTCGGTCGTAAGAAGGACCAGCAAGAAAAAAAAAGCTATTTTGAAAATAATTATCTATATCGCGTTATTTAATTAATTGTAAGCGCTTGGCAACGATCACCTACCATATAAATAACAGCTATAAGCAAAGGATATTTTATAAATTTAACCATTATTATATTCTTTGGTTATTGTCTGCCCAACAAAAATTATAAAGTTTTTGATGGGCAGACCCTGACTGATCATTTCATTGTTGTAAAAGACTTATGAAACTTGTTTATAAAACAATAGCCCACTGAATAACGATGCGATTCTTTTGAAATTTGAAATTTATACTATTAAAGATTGTATTGCACAAATATAACTAATTGGCTGGCTCATGTACATAAAATCATGCCCCATAAAAGATTTCCTAACTCTGCGATGGTGAATAACATTGCTTTACACGAAACATTCTCGACCACAAGGCTTTTTCAGTAGTACCTATTAAGAATGATAGCGAATATAAAGACTTTATATTATGGATATAGTTAAAAATACTTATATTCCTTCACATTCCCAGAATGGTCTAAAATATTAAATTAAAAAAAGAAAGAAATATGTGTCATCGTGGATAGAGACAAGTTCATTAGAGTGTGAGTCAAGCATGTCCTCCCACATATTTTGAGTTTACTATGTCAAAAAAGGTTATTAAACGACTAATTTATTGTATTTAAAACAGCTCTCAGTTAAATAAATTAAAACGAGACTAGACTATACATCATAATGATGATGATGATGATAGTCTTAATTTTGTTTTTTTTACAGAAGAAGTTTCAGAAAATAAATTTCTAGATAATTTGCAGTTAATTGGATTTAATTGTAAATAAAAAAATCAATACAATTATTTCACATGAAAAAAGTCAATTTTTTATAGGTATCTTACTAAGCTATCCTATGGTTGTTTTGAAACTATATTCTCAGACTATATTATTAGATATTTGCTTTTTTCTTTATCTTTGACCCGTTAACAGTTCGCTGTTGAACATGGGCTTTTTCCATAAATATCTTCCATAGTATGGAGGATCTGATACATTTCATCATCTGTAATACAAACTGTTTTTTTTTTTATATAAAACAAATGACAAACAACGGCTTATATAGTTCATTGACATTAAATTTTCTTTTTTTTATAGGATAGGGTGACAAATGAGCACACAGTTCACGTGATGGTAAGTGGTTGCTATGGCCCATAGACATCTACATTTATCCTCGTTTGCGAATCAAAACGGAGATGCGTTGTCACCCGTGACTAAGACGGAATGCCTCTTTTCCAGTAAAAAGGGTCTCCGGTTGTCTACACTCACCATACGAAACACAGCAGCATGAAGCTGCTATTTGACACTGGTATTCTGTGAGAGCGTGGTCCTTCCCCGGTCGAGCCGACCCATTCCTGCTACAACTATACTACTAATATAGCTGCAGCATGGCTCTACCACGTAAAAATTAGTAGTATTTAATTACAATCCACTGCAATGACATATAGACAATTTACAAATTCATAGATAAATTAATATCTGTTTGTCCAGCTCTTGTGTGTAAATGTATACTAAACATTTTGAAATGTACTATGTGCTTTCTCTTGTAGAATGAGAATAATTATTTTGAATTTCAATGAATACTGAAAAAGCAAATTCTGATTTCAAGAAATCCAATTACAGCGGTTGCTCATAAACTGAAAAGCCTTTCAGTTCATAGTGGGTGTGATATTGTTTTTTGTATAAAAAAACTACATGAGTCTTAAGAAAAGACAAAATATATTGAACGTATTTCAATATAACACAATATAATTTTTTTAATAATAGGTGGGTACTACTTGAATTGTAATATTTTGCTAAAATCCCCATAGCTAAAATTTGTTATAACACTACAGCTATATCATACATAAATAATGTAGATCCCAGGACTCCTCATATACGCTGATGGGACCAGAGAGGGGTATTTGCCGATAGAAGACCGGCATAGCCTCCTCGTTGTCGAGGAAGGTATCCATGAGGATTTACTCACGATAAAAAAGGGGTCGTAGACACGGTTTCTAATCATGAGGTTACGGGTTCGAATAAACGGGTTGTGTAATACATTGGAGTTTAGCGGCGGACATATATTTGCCCTAAAACACTTTCAAAAATGAGAGAAGGTCTGAGCCCAGCAGGAGTGCGTATTTACGTTGTAACGTTAAACGGTGGCAGAGCCACAAGGCAGTTTTTACTTCTACTTCTTCTACTTCTATTAAAGAAAAAGAAGAACTGATGATAGCAAAAAAAAACATATTCATCTGTTTGACATGCACTCATACACATCTTTTTTTTCCTAACTTTAGTCCACTGTTGGATGCACACACGTGCACCTAAAAGCATGTTATTGACTGCAAATGGTTTACATGCATTCGTGTGGGTGAATGCGTAGTTCTTGTTTGGTTTCTGTGTCACTTGAAATATACGCAGCGCTCCGTCTATCCGTCTTTGCTAGTCTGAGTTAGCAGTCAGAAATATTTCATTTATCATAACTAGATTTTATATTCACGGTAGGTTTAACAATTTCCCATTGCACAGCGATAACTTCTCCAGTCATAAATACTCTGGTTCGAATATTCCATGAAAGAATGAATCTCAATTAAGTTCTAGTTTATATGACTAGAACACTTATCTTGGCCCATTGCCAAAATAACGCTGAAGAGTTATAACATCATAAATCTTTCATAGTGAATAAGAAACTAATGACAATTTATTGCAATCGAAAACTCATTAAATAAGATATGGTTTGAATAGTAAATATGATAGTTCGAGACATACGTGGTTTACTTTCTTTCAATTTCTTCGTTAACAGAAATTATTAAACTACTACTGTTTAAAATCCTTTCCAGATTTACTCTTACACGTATGCATAAGTTGCTTGAAGGATTCAACCATATTTACCATACGTTTTTAAAAGCATGAACTAAAAATGATAAGTCAAAATGTATCGAAGTATAGCCCCGACTTCTGAAGCCATTAAGCGGCAATTATATAATAAATTATAAGGCCGTTCATTTGTTTCGCAAATGTTAGATCAACTTTAAATAAAAAATCACTTACGAAAGTCTTTTGATTAAAGATGTAGCCAAACCAGTCGAATTATTGTATGTAAAATTAAAATTAAACCATTAAACATTACCTTTACTACGAAGCGCCAGTAGCTTTATAGTTATGAGTACGGACTACGAAAAATAAAAGTCGTGTTTTCGAATCTGCCATTCGACAAACAAAAAAATGTAAGCTTACTTGGAGTAGTGAACGACATTATTAGTAATGTTAATAGCGTTACTAGTAATCTTGCAAAAAAAATCTTTCATTCGAAATAGGCCACTAAATGAAGCTGACATAGATATTATGCACCTTATTTAATAGTTGATAATTTATAACATAAGTTTGAAGAAACATTTTCCCATTTTTATACGGATTTGAATAACATTTCTCTACTCAAAATATCAGAGTATTTTGTACATTAAAACCGTGAAATCACTTCCTAATTTAGAATAAGGAAATGTCACCATGTTTATTTTCGGGCAAACCAGAGGAGCTTTTGCAAGTTATCATGAAATTGAAACGATGCCTGTGAAAAATTGTTTAAAAATGTAAATGTGTTTGATTTATCAACCGCAGCTGCGACAGTCATAAAAATGATTTTTAAAATTTATCGTCAATTTTGAAAAGACTCCACGACCTCTTACTTTGATTAAAATTATTTTTATCGATTTTAAACATTTATTTAAATTTTAAAATTTATTACATTATTTAAAAATGTTTAAAATTGTCTAAAATATTTTAAATCCACTACATTCATTTGCAAATATTGTTGACCATTTAAATATATATTAATATATTTTTAGAATGTTTTAGAAATTTTTAAAATTATCTAAAACGTTCTAACGTGTATAAAATTATTTTTAATAATATTTTTTTTTTGCGCCCAGAAGCAATTGGAAAATGGGCTACCCTGATACGCAGGGAGGCGGTAAATGCTTTATGCATACCAGGAAGGCCGGTCTGGCGTGGTTATGTGGGACTCACTGTATCTAACCTAAAGTGGAGCCTAGGTGCTACCTACTAAAAACTGCCTGTAGGACTGACAATTGGCCGATTAAGCCGCTTCGTCGGATCGGAAGCGACCCTCTTTTGGAAGAAGAGGGTGCAGGCGGCTACAAAGAGCCGCTGAGGAAGAGCCTACTTAGGCAGCTTTAAGAAGAATCCGCCTGAGCCACCAGGAGGCAGTTCAGGTCGGTTGAAATTTTATTTGGCGGCTCCGAGAGAGAGTTTCTCGGCCTGCGGACTCGATAGCGAGTGGGGGGTGGGGTTGCATAAGTAGCTGCCTCACGAATAAAGTGATTGGAATGCGACTCTGAGGCTTTGAAGAAGTTCTCAGAGAGTTTTTTAGAAATTGTTGGATTGTAGGGAGCTCTAAGTCCCGATGAAGGTCAGTATTACGGACAGAAGAGGTTTTGAACTACTTGGAGTTCATTAATAATATTAGGGTCAGCGTGGGCAAAAATGGGGCCCGCGTAGGACATGGCTGGTCGTATACAGACCTTATAAAGGGTTCGCTTGTTACGGAGGGACATTTTACTGTGTCGGCCCAACATACTGTTGAGCCTACTCAGGTAAAAACGTGCGTGACGGGTTGCTCTTTTGACATGGGGCCTGAAAGTGAGCATTGTGTCAAGGGTGACGCCTAAATATTTGGCAGATGTATGCCAGGAGACAGGGGTCCCTAGCAAACGTATTGGTGGAGTGTTTTTGAGTCGGCGTCGTTTGTAATCGAAGTGAACGGCGGAGCTTTTCTCCGGGTTCACATCAATGCGCCATTTTGGAACCAAGCTCCTAGGTCATTGACTAACTTTTGGATCTTGTTCCGAATGAAAGGTAGCGAGATACCTTTACAGTAGAGGGCAGTGTCGTCTGCGAAGAGGGAGAGCTAAACACCATTCCACGGGATGGGAATGTCGTTGGTGAACAGGATGTACAGGAGAGGAGAAAGTACTGAGCCCTGAGGGTTACCAGCTTTGATGGGGCGCTGCGAAGAGAGCGTGCCTCCGTGTCTAAAACAAAAGGTGCGATGATGCAGATAAGAGGCCACGAGACGTACTAGACGATCGGGGAGACCTGTTTTATATAATTTGTAGATCAGGCTTTCATGCCAGACTCTATCGAATGCTTTGGCAATGTCGAAAAAGACCGAGATGGTATGACGACGAGGATAAAAATGGTGAACTTGTTGGGGACAAGAGTGTTTCGCTCGGAAACCGAATTGATGGGGGATGATAAGAGGGTCACTGTCTGTGGGAAACAGATGGAGCCTCATGCGAGTTTGGATGACTCTTTCGAAGAGTTTGCCTTGGACTTGAGGAGGCTAATGGGACGATGACTGGAGGGGAGGTTGAGAGGCTTTCCTGGCTTGGAAATACCAATCACAGTTGCCTCTTTCCACGTAGGGGGAAAGTAACTAAGGTTGAAGCAGGCGTTGAAGATAATAGATAAAAGGGTTAACACCTGCTCAGGAAAGTGTTTTAGGGCTTGGTTGGAGATGCCATCCGCGCCCGGAGCCTTTTTGGGCTTAAGTCCTTTGATGAGGGATGAAATCTCATGTTTGGACACAGAGATAGGTTCGGAGGCTATAGGGGGTGAGTTCCGGCAGCAGATCTCATCCTCCACTGCCTGAAAGTGTGAGGGGTTGACGGGCTGAGAGCTAGGAGAGCATTGTGCGGCATTACTATCTGCAAAGCACTCAGCCTTTTCCTCGTCCTCGAAGGCAACCGTACCGTCGGGACAGGAGAGAGGGGGAGTGTGGGTGATAGCGTCTATGCGGAGGGCTCTTGCCATCTAATAGTACGCTGTGTGAGAAGAAGAGATATTCTCCAGGAGGAGACGGTCATAAGGGGACCTCGCAGCGCGCAATTTGCGTGCTAACACAGCGATTTCCCCAACGTCGATGTTCCTAATAGCGGAATACACCGTTTTTAGGTCATCAGCCATTGAGGGCTGTGATTGTTGTGGGGCGGAGGATGTCCGCGGTGGGTCTGCCTTTTTGGGGCCCCAGGGAAAAACTGGAGGCTGCATAGGCGGAGAGAAGCCCGGAGGGGGCTTTTAATAATATTGAACCTTTCAATATATATACGTCGGTCACATTAATGTAGCACTCTTGTTCGCCATTGATTTAGTTTAAATACTTTGTTTGCGTTTTGTACTAAATACAAATAATCTGTTATGGTCTGAATGAATACTACAGAATAAAGTAGAATATATTCAATTCAATATAAATTATCAATAATACTTATCGATATTCACTTATTGATTTTGCGACTAGAAATACTTCAATACAGGGAAAGGTCTGTCGTAAGAAGGACCAGCAAGAAAAAAAAAGCTTTTTTGAAAATAATTATCTATATCGCGTTATTTAATTAATTGTAAGCGCTTGGCAACGATCACCTACCATATAAATAACAGCTATAAACAAAGAATATTTTATAAATTTAACCATTATTATATTCTTTGGTTATTGTCTGTCCAACAAAAGTTTTTGATGG
Source organism: Parnassius mnemosyne (assembly GCA_963668995.1). Classification (NCBI taxonomy): domain Eukaryota; kingdom Metazoa; phylum Arthropoda; class Insecta; order Lepidoptera; family Papilionidae; genus Parnassius; species Parnassius mnemosyne. The sequence goes on from CAVLGL010000159.1 coordinate 13,356,340, forward strand.
GCAGACCCTGTCTGATCATTTCATTGTTGTAAAAGACTTATGAAACTTGTTATTAAACAATAACTCACTGAATAACGATGCGATTCTTTTGACATTTGAAATTTATACTATTAAAGATTGTATTGCGCAAATATAAATGGCTCGCTCCTGTACATAAAATCATGCACCATAAAAGATTTCCTAACTCTGCGATGGTGAATAACATTGCTTTACACGAAACATTCTCGACCAGAAGGCTTTTTCAGTAGTACCTATTAAGAATGATAGCGAATATAAAGACTTTATACTATGGATATAGGTATATAGAAATACTTATATTCCTTCACATTCCCTCAAGTTCAGAGCTTTTAGGAAAATATAACCACTAAATTTGATTATTTTATTAAATTCCACTTGGATTTCTATTGTTTTACAATCCTGTCCTTTTAAAGGTTGCCTGGAAAAACGCTTTTAACGATAAGCTCAGAGCTTTTAGGAAAATTTTATCACTATATTTGGTTCTTTTATTAGATTTTACTTGGATTTTTATTGTTTTATATTCCTGTCCGTCCAAAGCTAGTAAGTAATTTTTAGTGAAAACAACACCCATTTAACTAACTTTAAACATAACTTTTAATTTTAATTTGAATCTTCTTTCTTCATATTTTGTGTCTTTTATGAAATTTGGTGTTGTTGTAATTGCAATAAAGAATTTTCTGGCAATGTATTTATCTATTTTTCATTACAAATAAAAGAATGATGTAGGTATTATAATGAAAATGTGTCTCTTGATCAACTGCTGCAAATAATTAGAAAGTGTCTACTGCGCAGTAGATATAATATTGTTGCAAGCTTTTCTAGCTAATGTGGAGGCAATTTCTCGTCCTAAGACAATATCTCGTTCTAAGACATCCTGTCTTTCTAAGGCGTTTTATCGTTGCAAAGCATTTTCTCGCTCCAAGGCACTCTTTCGTTCTAAGGCATTCTCTCACTATAAGGCACTCACTCCTACTAACATAGCCGATATAAGCTAATTCCATAAGATCGAAGATAGACTTCTAGTTATAATTAAAAGGATAATCAAGCACAATGACAATGAGAAGGTGTTATATTTCCCTGGCAGTGGAGCAGCATTGCTAGAGCGAGTTTAATTTCTACTCTAACCAAGCCGCCACGCACTGTGATACCATTCCTATCAAATCTATCAAGAATTACATGGCAACTGGAGCACTGGTGGAAAGCCTACACAGTGGTAGATAAGGTGATCGCCACCATGCTGGTTCTATGAAAATTCATTTAAAAATTGTATAAAAAAAATTATTGTTTGGTTTGGTAACAAGGTTTGATGAATTACATCGGCGCTAGACCACCAAACAGTGACCATTACTTTTTTAGATTACGTTTTCGTTGAGGCCATTGCTTAGGTGCCAAACCAGGATCCAACGAACTTGCTGAGCACTTGCGATTGTCAAACATAATACATTTTTCGTCGCAGGCAACAATGCGGTTCAAAATTCCTTCGTTGTATGCCTGTTGAGCAGTGCGAGACACGTCTCGACGCGTACTTCGCGCTGGCGATTTTTACCTTGCCAATTTGACGCAAATGGACCAATATTGTTTTAATGCTTATGTCGAAAGCTGCTGCTGATTCAGCTGTAGATTGAGTATCATCAGCTTCCACAATCACCTTTTACTCGTCAATGTCGACTAAAGTTTTCGGACGACCAGTTCAACGGTTCATTTTTCAAGTCGCAGCAAATAACAGGTGGTGCGTTCGTTTGTAGTTTGACGTTGTAAACGTCGTTGATGTTGCATGCCGCTTGTGCCGCGTTGCTGACATGACGGTACTCATATTCCATGATTACTCGAATTTTTAACATATCCATGATGACGAAAAATATTCAAATGCGATTAAAACATAATGCACCTGTGCAATGTCTGGATTTTATTATACGCGAAATGTGAAATCTATATACGAGACAGAACGAGTGTCTGTGCAGACTGTTTCAAACAACTTAATATCTATATTGATTTTAAATTAATTTATTTAATAAAAATCATATCACTTACAACCAATGATACTATATGTAAAAAAATTGGAAAACCCAGAAGTTCACATATCAAAGGCTCATGAAATGTTTGAATAATAAATTTACTTTTATTAATTACCAAAACACGTATTTCGTTTAAGGCTACAAAAAATAAAATGATTCTGTTTAATTAACACGAAATTTATTTTGACTGCTTGTAACCGGTCATTCGTACTTTGTTACGAAAAAAAATTGTCAAATGATTATTAAAAAAATAATAATAATGAACGGGACGGTTTACAATAGTGAAATTCAAATGGCTTCCCAAGGCTTAAAATCTAAACCTAAGTTCAGTTTTTCGAAAGATATCTTATATCCATAGTGATCAACTGACGTCCTAGTGAAATTATTTTCAACAAGCCGTTCCCCGCGACTTCGTCCGCGTGGAATTTACTACGATTTCATGGGTTTTAATTTTATTGCACAGTACCTTAATTGAATTTTTCTAAAATAAAGGTATCCTAAGCTAGTCCTTATTATATCAACGATCTGCCAGTGAGAGTATGAATATTAATACGTTCATATTCGCTACAAAATTAATATCATTGCTTACATCGTAATAAAATCGCAATATAAAATCTATGTATGAGACAGAACATGAGTCTGTACATTACATATCATCAGCCTTGTGGTGCCACGAGGGGGTACACGGGGCATTGAATTATATTTGATATGTGTATTAATGTTCTTTTTTACTATTGGAATGTAAACCATTATTTTTTTAACAAGTGCATAACCGAAGACGGAAAGTTATGTGATAAATAAGCCCTATAATTTCAAATTTAAACACAGTAGGTCTTATCAAGAAGACTGATGGAGAAAATAATGATGCTGTAAATGACTGCATTAAACTGTTATGTGGCATGCACAATTAAAGGCTTATTATAAGGAGAGCATAACTTCTATCAGAGTAAACCAATGATATAAAGAAAGTTTTTAAGGAAACCCAAGTGACTTCTTATTTGGTAAAGAATTTTGTCCTAAAAAAATCAAAGAATCTTCATAAATCTTAAATAAACATACAGAAACCTTTAAACTATTGGGACCGATCTCCATTAGTAACAATTCACTAGGCTCTATACGAGCAGGGGAGATATTGTCAAGTAGTTTATGGGAGGCGCCCAGCTATCGAGGAAGAAAGAATAGAGGTAAACACAGCTATAGAGGTCAGCAAATTCACCTGACCTTATTTTATTCCGAATGGTCTAAAATATTAAATTAAAAAAAGAAAAAAAGACAAGTTCATTTGAGTGTGAGTCAAGCATGTCCTCCCACATATTTTGGGTTTACTATGTCAAAAAAGCTTACTAAACGACTAATATATTGTATTTTAAACAGCTCTCAGTTAAATTAATTAAAACAAGACTAGACTATACATCATAATGATGATGATGATGATAGTCTTAATTTTGTTTTTTCTTACAGATGAAGTTTCAGAAAATAAATTTCTAGATAATTTATTGGGTTTAATTGTAAATAAAAAATTAATACAAATATTTCACATGAACAAAAAGTCATTTTTTTATAGGTATCTTACTATGCTATCCTAAAGTTGTTTTGAAACTGTATTCTCAGACTATATTATTAGATATTTGCCTTTTTCTTTATCTTTGACCCATTAACAGTTCGCTTTTGAACATGGGCTCTTTCCATAAATATCTTCCATAGTATGTAGGATCTGATACATTTCATCATCTGTAATACAAACTGTTTTTTTTTTATATAAAACAAATGACAAACGACGGCTTATACAGTTCATTGACATTCAATTTTCTTTTTTTTATAGGATAGGATGACAAATGAGCACACAGTCCACTTGATGGTAAGTGGTTGCTGTTGCCCATAGACATCTACATTTATCCTCGTTTGCGAATCAAAATGCAGATGCGTTCTCACCCGTGAGGACTAAGATGGAATGCCTCTTTTCCAGTAAAAAGGGTCTCCGGTTCTCTTCACTCACCATACGGAACACAGCAGCATGAAGCTGCTATTTGACACTGGTATTCTGTGAGAGCGTGGTCCTTCCCCGGTCGAGCCGACCCATTCCTGCTACAACTATACTACTAATATAGCTGCAGCATGGCTCTACCACGTAAAAATTAGTAGTATTTAATTACAATCCACTGCCATGATATAGACAATTTGCAAATTTATAGATAAATTTATATTTGTTTGTCCAGCTGTCTCTTGTGTGCAAATGTATACTAAACATTTTGAAATGTACTATGTGCTTTCTCTTGTAGAATGAGAATAATTATTTTGAATTTCAATGAATACTGAAAAAGCATATTCTGATTTCAAGAAATCCAATTACAGCGGTTGCTTATAAACTGAAAAGCCTTTCAGTTCAAAGTGGGTGTGATATTGTTTTTTATTTAAAAAAACTACACGAGTCTTAAGAAAAGACAAAATATATTGACCATATTTCAAAATAACATAATATATTTTTTAATAATAGGTGGGTACTACTTGAATTGTAATATTTTGCTAAAATCCCCATAGCTGAAATTTGTTATAACACTACAACTATATCATACATAAATAATGGAGATCCCAGGATGCCTCATATATGCTGATGGGACCAGAGTGGGGTATTTACCGATAGAAGACCGGCATAACCTCCTCGTTGTCCCCGCAGAGGAAGGTATCCATGAGGATTTACCCACGATGGAAAAGGGGTCGTAGACACGGTTTCTAATCATGAGGTTACGGGTTCGAATAAACGGGTGGTGTAATACATTACAGTTTAGCGGCGGACATATATTTGCCCTAAAACACTTTCAAAAATGAGAGAAGGTCTGAGCCCAGCAGGATTGCGTATGTACGTTGTAACTTTAAACGGTGGTAGAGCCACACGGCAGTTTTTACTTCTACTTCTTCTACTTCTATTTAAAAAAAACGATACCCCCACACTAGGATTTTCTCTTGTATCGTGAAGGCAGTTTACAAACACAAATTGCACAAGGACAAACATCCAGACCCAGAACAATTATTTGTAGGCCATATAAATACTTGTTCCGTACGGGATTCGAACCCGCGCCCCCCACCGCAGCAACTCATTGCTAAGCCACGGAGCCGTCTAATTTCTGAAAGCCATTACTACCATCTCTGCATAGGGAGGACAACTCACTCGCCCACGCTGCAAAAGAGAAAGCCGACGTTTTAGGCTCCCTTTTTGCGTCCAACTCGACGCTTGGTGACGAAGGGAACACACCGCCGACCATCCCGCGGCGTGAGTGCTCCATGCCGAATGTGCAGTTCTCACAGCGGTTGGTTCGCAAAGCACTCCTCTCCCTGGACATCCACAAGTCGAGTGGGCCTGACAGTATCCCCCCAATTGTGCTGAGGACGTGTGATCCGGAGTTGGCACCGGTAATAACGCGTCTTTTCCGGTACTCCTACTCCCTAAGCGTAGTCCCGAATTCATGGAAGACAGCTGTTGTCCACCCGATCCCTAAAAAAGGCGACCGCTCAGACCCATCCAGCTACAGGCCTATCGCCATCGCCTCCTTGTTCACCAAACTCATGGAATCCATTATTAACTGCCAACTCATGCGGAACCTTGAGGATCACCAGCTGATTAGTGACCGCCAATACGGGTTTTGTCGGGGTCCATTAGCTGCTGCTCTTCTGGTCTACCTGAATCATAGATGGACGGAGGCAGTAGAGTCCAAGGGGGAGGCGTTGGCCGTTAGTTTGGACATTGAGAAGGCCTTCGATCGGGTTTGGCACAAAGCGCTTCTTTCGAAGCTGCCTTCCTATGGGCTTCTCGAGAAATTGTGCAATTGGATCACCAGTTTCCTTGCAGATCGAAGCATCAAGGTCGTTGTAGATGGTGCATGCTCCGACTACAAGCCTATTAACGCTGGTGTTCCACAAGACTGCGTGCTATCACCAACGCTGTTTCTTCTGCATATCAATGATATGTTGCAAAACGGTAGCATTCCTTGCTATGCGGATGACAGCACTGGTTATGCTTTATACACCGGCCGTGCCAATATTTCTCGGGGAAACGTCGCTGAGTACCAGAACAAACTTACGTCTGCAGTCGAGTCTTTATTGAACAAAGTCTCGGATTGGGGGCGACTAAATCTAGTCCAGTTTAATCCTCAGAAGACACAAGTTTGCGCGTTTACCGCTAAAAAGAACCCCTTTGTCGTATCTCCTCAGTTTCAAGTCACTCCCCTTGTTGCCTCAGCCAAGTATCGGAATCCTCGGCGTCGACATATCTGTGATGTGCAGTTTCTTGGTCACTTGGAAAAGAAGGCCAAAATGACCTGTAAAAAGCTTGGCGTGCTCAGCAAAGCGGGACAGTATTTCATGCCGGCACACCGTCTGCAACTTTACAAGGCGCAGGTTCAGCCTCACATGGAATACTGTTCCCATATCTGGGCAGGGGCTCCCCATTGTCACCTCCTTCCACTTGACCGCATCCAGCGCAGAGCGGCTCGAATTGTCGACGACCGAGTCCTTTTCGATCGGCTCGATTCATTGGCTCTGCGAAGAGATGTTGCATCCCTTTGTTTTTCTTTCGTATTTACCACGGGGAGTGCTCTGAGGAATTGTTCGGATTAATGCTGCAACTGCCGCTGGTTCGTGGGCGGCGGTAGTCACTTACAATCAGGTAATGCTCGTTTGCCCCTCTCCTTTAAAAATAAACTACACTTTTTTACATTAAACGCAATAAAATCCGTCAAATTGCTTTCATTCAAATCCTTTAACGTTTTAAAAGCATTTTCATTAACATCTCTGCACGTAAGTACGCACTCTGTTTTCCTCAGTGTGTACACAGTAATATCACAGGGTGCTATTAAAACTATAAAAATATTGCATCGTATCACCTAAATGATATTTTATGATCAAACTGCGCCGCGCTGCTAGATTGGATTACTTTGTCGAGGCAACACGTTGGTTTAACGTCGCTTTTGTAATTCCAACATTTTATTGTTATGATCGTATGCATTTGGATTCTTTTGTTATATGTAATTTAAGTTATAAAGATACCTTTTTTTGCTAACATTTAACTTAAACAATAACAATAAAATAATGTTGAATGTGGTCTTACTTCAGTTTATTCTTCTTTTTATTGTTCCGTAAAATTCCACGGCTTATTATAATTATTGTAAGTATTTAATATGAAGTTATGGTACCTACCACTATGTTTAATTTTAAGTTACGAAATTTAACTTTTTTTAAATTAAATATTGTATATTATTATATTACATTAAGTAGCGGGTAGTGTTATTATTTCAAAGCCTATTTTATAAGATTAATTGCTGACTGTTTGCTATAAAAAGTAAAAAAAAAAAACAATTCTGTCAAAAATTATTTGCATCAGTGTCGCATTTTGAAAAATAGAATTCCGCAGGCATCGATTCTCTAACATAACATTATAGCTATTTATTTTTCTTTACTTACCAAATCAGTCAACTTGTTTGTCAAATATAAATGGCAGTACCAAAAATAATTTTAATAAGTGAAATAAATAAAAACAAAGTTACGCGTTAGAAAAGTATTGGAAATAAGTTGATATGACATACTTGCAACGTTTGCACGAGTTTAATGACATTGATTACAAAATAATATATTTAAGAGCATTTCAGTAATATGTACTACGTACTTGAAGAGACACAGAGGTTTGGTTGTTTGCAACACGCATAATAGCACATGAGCTCAAACTTAGTCTGTACCAAAAAAGGGTAATCTCTGCCTCCTTCGACGTGATCCGCACCGAAGCACAAATTTTGTTCGCGGTGTCTGTTCTAGTTCTTAGTACATATTATTTCAATGTTTAAGGGACGGTTTTTCAATTATTTCATAAAAGTTATTGATAAAATACAACGCAAACAAATTAAAAATTACAGTTGCATAAACAAAATAGTTCAATTATTTCAATCTTATATTCAGTTTGAAAAATCGGCCCGAAGCCGAATTTTTATAATTCAAATGTCATTAAAATACTACGTATTTATCAATAATGACCGTATACATTTTTCCAGAACTAAAACAAAAAGAATGCCTTGATTCATGTGATTTGCGAAGCAACGCTGAAAGTTTTGCATCCTAATAAAACTTCATTAGCCACCGTTTTCAGGCTACAATTTCCACTATTGTCTAGGTTTCTAGATCGCAACGAAAATAAAATTTCAGAACTCTTGCACATTTGACACTGCGCTCGCCGCGTATCAAAGTTCGTGAGGTCTTTCTAATATTTTCCTGAATATAGTAACAGGACTACTTAACGAAAACACGTAACAAAATTGAGTAATGTATTCTATATGCACACTGCTATCTGTACCTGTTATTAATATTTTTAATAAAAGTAAAAGTAACAAAAATTTTCTCGAGTGAAAAAGGTTCTGGAGTGGCGGCCTCGTACCGGTGGACGAAGTATAGTGCGTCCCCCCACTAGATGGATTGATGACCTAGAAAGACATGCAGGAAGTCGATAGATTCAGGTGACTCAGGACCGTGCTTTGTGGTATTCCTTGGGGGAGGCATATGTTCAGCAGTGGACTTGTGAAGGGCTGTAATTATGATGAAAAGTAACAAATGAGCACACAGTCCATCTGACGGTTCTTAGACACCTACACCTGTCATCAATGATAATTCCAAAATGTAGATGCGTTGTCTTCTACCAGAACTGAGTAGAATGCCTCGTTACTAGTAAAAAAGTCTCCGGTTCTCTACACTGACTACACGAAACACAGCAGTATTACGCTGCTAATTCTTAATCTTCTAATTCTTACTTAATCGAGTCGACTCATTCTTGTTGCAAAATACAACTACAGTGTGGCTCTAACTCGTTTAGTTTTTAAGTGATGAAATTATGCTCATTTAAATTAGGTATCTTCTAACATGCATAAATTATAGATATTGAAATTAAATACTTGTTGTTTATATTAAGATAATCGATTCTTTGATGGTTTACAAGTTTTTGGATCGTTCTATATTTTTGTATTTATTTTTTAACACTTCAATCGAATTTATCAACGTCAGATCCAATATTTTTTTTATTCATTTTTTTTTATCCATTTAACAGTGGTAGAGCCAGGCGGCAGCTTTTGCTGTCGCACGGATGGGCCGGCTCGAACCGGGGTAGTACCACGACCTCACAGAATACCAGCGTGAAGTAGAGGTTTACCTCTGCGTTTCGCTTGGTGAGTGCAGGTGGCCGGAGGCCCTTTTTACTGGAAATGAGGCATTCCATCCTAGTCCTCACGGGTGACAACGCTTCTATATTTTGATTCGCAAACGAGGATAAATGTAGATGTCTATGGGCCACAGCAACCACTTACCATCAGGTGGACTGTGTGCTCGTTTGTCACCCTATCCTATAAAAAAAAAAAATTTATCGTTGCTCGCAGCCCAAAAATAAGATTCGCCTTCAGAGACAAATTTCATTTAATATATATGTGTCAGCTTTGTTCTTGGTTTATTTACAATAAACAGTATTTACTGTAATTTTGACATGCTATACTAATTTAATATAATATAATCTAATACAATAATAATTAGATTACGTTATTCATCACAAAGTTACTATTTATCCAAAGACTTACAAAAAGGAGTCGCACTTAAAAAATACGGAAATAGCTGGTCTGGAAAATAAGCTAACTCTAATAGAATATTATCGATAAACCTGTAGCTAAGTTGATATTAACCCTGCAAGTGGATTTAAAGAAAAGCATTCAAATCCCATTGGCCGCAAACAGTTTAGTCATTTCTAAAAAAAATTTTGGAAAAAAGAAGAGTCCAACGCGGTGCCTCCATGCTAGTTTTTTTTTAAAGAATGCAGTGTCAAACGAGCACACAGTCCACTTGATGGTAAGTGAATGCCGTGGCCCATAGACATTTAAATTTATCTTCGATTAAGAATCAACATGCAGATGCATTGTCACCCCCGAGGACTACGATCAAAAGCCTCGTTTCCAGTAAAAAGGTTAGTTCTCTATATTCATTATATGAAATACAGCGCCATTAAGCTATTCTGTGAGATCCGATCTATGGTTAAAAACCTAAAGAGACGCTCCGACAAAAACTTAAGGAAATTAATATATTAACTTTGGCCTCTCAATACATTTATGAAAATGTATTGTACGTACACAAAAATAAAAGTAGTTTTACAAAAATAAGTGATATTCATTCTGTAAATACTAGGAACAGACACAGGCTATAGTACCAGTTACTTGACTCCACCGAGTCAGTAATTCATTCTTGGGGCGATATAATATACAAAATTTGATCTGCTTAAAGTTCAAAAACTTAATTAAACCAAGTTTGTATAATAAGGGTTATTATAATATTAAGGAACTTATGGATGATAATAATCCCTGGGAATTAGGTAATCGCTACCAAGCTATTTCTAATTTGTTTTGTGTGGTTAACTGTGTAACTGTAAATTGTGTTCTTGCTGGTGCTTCCCAGGTCAGAGGTATTTTTTCGAACCAGTGGTAATTAAACAAAAGAGTGACTTTCAATAAGTATTATTTTAATCTATACTGAATAAAAAAAAATCTGTTTCTGAGCGTGGTCCTTCCCCGGACGTGCTGACCCATTCGTGCTACAACTAAGGTTTTTCGTTTGTGAAAAACAGGCACATTATAATATATTGAGCACAGTCAGTAACAGCATAATTTTGTTGCGTTTCGTATGGTGAGTTTTGAAAACCCAAGACTCTTTTTACTGGTAACGAGGCATTTTAACTTAATTCCCAGCGGTGACAATGCATCGTTGTTTTGATGAATAGTCTTTCTACTTACTATCGAGCAGACTTGGTTTTCGTATATTATTATTCTTATTCTATAAAAACTTCAACAAAATAAAATCCAAATATTGTTTAATAGCATCAATTTCAAATACCCGTAATATTTTAAAAAGCTTAAATCATTTACTGTTTTAAAGCCCATTTCACTAACATTGACGGAACTATACAATAATTTGATTAGTCAGTACCAATCAAGTCTGTAGCTGAAAATTATTAAACTATTATTAATTTCGAGAACTAAAGCTTTGTAATTCACGTGTTTTTGATTGCATACCGAAACAAAGCTTCTTAAAATTATTATAATATGACATACTACAAAGATTTCCGACTATTTCAGAACACTGAAATTTATCTAAACTTATATAAAAAGTTTAATTAGCGTTAATATTAATGCCTGTGTTGAAATAGTCTTAAAACAATTTCAACACAGGTATTATATCTGGCCAGAGTCTGAGGTCGCCAGAGCAACTGCAGATCACGTGGTCTCACGTTAGAAACCCTGCACGGGAATCAATTATTGGTGATTTCTCAAGCATATCTTAGTAGCGGAGTAGGTCTATATAAACTTAGTAAGTAAAGTGGTTGGTTCAGCGCTTCATCTCTCTGAGTTCGTGTCAGATCGTCGTCACTCGGAGTATGAGACTAGGTTACAGTGCACGTAATATGTCTGCACACACATTCGTCTTCTATAATGTTATCAATGTTGAAACTGCCTATCGTGACCAAAATTCGTTTTTTTTTATAGGATAACGTGACAAACGAGCACACAGTCCACCTGATGGTAAGTGGTTGCTGTGACCCATAGACATCCACACCTATCCTCAATAAAGAATCAAAATGCAGATGCGTTGTCACCAATTCCAATTTCAATAAAAAGGGTCTCCGGTTCTCTACACTAACCATAAAAAACACAGCAGTGTTAAGCTGCTATTTTACGCTGGTATTCTGTGAGAGCGTGGTCCTTCCCCGGTCGAGCCGACCCATTCGTGCTACAACTATGCTACTAATATAGCTGCAGCATGGCTCTACCACGTTAAAATATCCGTTTGAAGGATATTACTAGTCTTATTATTGCTATAGGGTATTTCTGTTGTCTTATCCGGTTGGGATACATAAATATTTATAAAAATATATAAACATATACACACATCAAAAAAAGTTTGCGATCAGTTAGAAAAATCGAAATCTTTTTCGTTACCGTAGACTATATTATAATTGTTTCCTCTTTTTAGATTCTTTACTTAAAACTATAGTATTAGAATATAAAACAATAATGGAAATGGAATTCAATCCAAGCTTATACTCATTCAGAAATTTGAAAGTTGTGTTTGAAAAAGTGGTAAGAGGATTATCAAAAATTTTACGAGCAAGAATTGAAACTTTGAGGGAAGAAGGATAATCCACGAGAGATATAGTATGCAGAGTTGCTATATCCAATACTTTGTCATAGCCACGTTGCCGTTGTCGCCCAACTGTTATGACTGCTTCTCAGAAGCACTATATCAGATTGCTGGCAGCCTGTGACCCAACAATCAACGCCACTACAATAAAAGCAGAAGCCATGCGACACGTGCGAATCCGTCTGTGGACTTGAAGTTAGCACTCATACCATTCGGAATCGCTTACACCAGACTGGACTACGAGCACGAAGCTCTTGGTTTAGCACCTCTAAATTCATGGCAATGTCAGTGACGGAGACTGCTATGGGCTACGCTCCGGCAAAAGGAAGAAGAAGAGGAGGAAAATATTTGGCAAAAATGCCTCTTAGATGACGAATCGCGAATCAGTACTCATCCAAATAACCGACGTGTCCGTGTCTGGAGAAGACCTGGAGACTCTGAAAGGCAAAAGACTGCCATTGGAAACGAACAGCAAGGCTGGAAATCGGTGTCCTTTTGGGATGGAATTATGATTGAAGCTAGAACGCCTTTGATCCCATATCTAGGCTCTATGATGACAGATAGGTACAAAACAGTCGCTATTGATGAAATTGTCAGACCATTTCGAGTATTTCCACCATTTCGTAATGGTCGATGATAATACGCCCGCACATCGAGCGCAACGAGACAATGCTGCTCTCCGAGAATAAGACATAACAAGGTTAGACTGGCCTGCCGGCTTGCCTGACTTAAACGCGTAGGATGCTCTTAAGTGAGCTGTTTGGAACCGTTAGCCGCTTTCCCAGACAGCGCCAGAGGTCGGAGAAGCCCCTATTTAAGAATGGGACAGGTTAGCGCAAAAATAACTTGATCCTCAGCATGCCTAGGAGGATCTCCACATGTGTTCGAACCAGAAGAAAAGTTATATTGCATTAAATAAAAACCTTATATTAATAAATCGTTATATAATTTTGGTTAAACAATCTTTTTCTTTCCATCAAATTTCTTTTAAAATTACATTACGATAGAATTACTCAATTTTTTTTATTAATAAAATATATTTTATTTTTTAATTTCAAACTGTATTTCTATTTTTCTAGATAAAGTTAACTTTTAAAATATGTCAGCTTTTGCTAGTGATCACAAAGTGTTTTGATGTGTCTACTATATAAATAATAAAAAAATAAAATAAAATATGAGTACACTTACTTGATAGGACATTTGCACTAAAATATTAAAGTTAAACAAATAGATAAAACCCATCCAGACGGCAGCCATCGACTGAGGAGACCAAATCGTTTACGATTGATTGTTTTTGACCACGGCTTCCGGCATATACTTATATTAAGGCAGTTTTCGATTCAAAATACCGTATTTCAGCAAGTTTCTAGTGTAGTGAGTGAGTGAGTTCCCAGTGGTGAGGATGCATCTGTGCAAATACTCAGTATTTTAAAGTAACGAACAACCAGAGATGATATGCCCAAGTGATTCACCAGAATGACAACAAACTCGTCAGATGTCGACGGTTTTTTGGATGTATCTCGGATAATTGTTCGTCTTAATAACCTGATCGTATGTCACACAGACAAAACCCTTGGTTTTCTCGAAGAGGGCACCAAAACGTAGCCAGTGTAGATAGGCAACTGTATCTACGAAAGTCTTGTTAGAGCCTAGTAGAATGCCTTATGCAGTGGCCTTATCCAAAGAGCTCATTCTCTTGGCATAAGTTCATCATGTCAGGTCTTGCCATTTCTCGTTTATCATTATTTACCACTTTTATCAGTTTTATATAGCAAACTTTCTAAATATCTAAAAGTGCTGATAAAATATTACTGTACCGTGACTTAATGTTTAGCGCATTTACACAATTCAACTATTATAAATGACCGTAAAGACGTAAACAAAACATATTTTGTTCTTCAATGACCAACACCAGTCCACTGAGCATTGGCTTCACCTATAGTAAAGAGGATTTGCCAAACGTTTTGCAAGTTTGACGCTGTTTCTCGTCGCCAGTCTGGATATTTTACATTTGGCATATAAGCACTATGCTCAATGGCCTCAATAGTGTCTCCCAACGGATAGGTCTTAAGATGGACATGGACAAAACAATAATCATGTTTAACGTCCATGTCACACCTATGCCGGTAGTCAACCGAGAGGTCAATCGACGGATTCAACTCGGCTGGGCAGCGTTCGGGAAACTACGACACATCTTCTCGTTAGACATACCTCAAAACCTGAAAACGAAATTGTACAACCAGTGCATGTTGCCAGTGATGACTTACGGATCTGAGACGTGGTCCTTCACTGCTGGCCGTATGAAGAAGCTCAAGGTCGCTCAGCGAGCTATGGAGAGGGCTATTCTCGGGGTGTCTCTGCGTGATAAACTTAGAAACGAGGATATCCGCAGTAGAACCAGAGTAACCGACATAGTCCAACGGATTAGTAAGCTGAAGTGGCAGTGGGCCGGCCATATAGTTTGAAGAACCGACAACCGATAGGGAACAAAAGGTTCTCGAGTGGCAGCCTGGTACCGTTAGGTGAAGTGTAAGGCGACCCCCCACTAGATGGAGTGACGACCTGGTGAGACATGCAGAAATATATTTGATAGCGGAATTATTATCATACTATTTATTAAATGTACAGTTGCTCGTACACGATTTTCATGTCACAAAAATCTACGGAAATATCATTTTCTTACAATCCAGTTCAAAGCAATTTATGAATTTATACGCGAAAGATAAATGAATAAATTTCTTTTATAAATGACGATGAATTTTCTGTCATCATTTATTTACAGAGTTTTCTGTCATCATTTCTTTGCAGAGTTATTTTATATTTAACTTCTTAGATATGATCGGTATCGGAAATTGATAAGCCAATTTAGTTTTAGAAATAATTCATATTTTTAGAAAATATAAAATTATACATTTATTTGAAAAAATCAAAAACATGTTGGGTAGACCGCCAATATGCACTAGAGCAGTACAGTGGACTAATTTGAGCAATAAATCCATAACTTTACTTTTTTTATTTCAAACTATCGCTATCACTACAGCCCACACGAGTCCAGTACTGAACACAGATCTTCCATTGATTGCCACAGAGTACGGTCCTGAGCCACCTGCATCCATCGACTACCTGCTTATTTCATCAAGTCATCACTTCTTCAGAGCCGGGTCGCTATAGAATGGGGTGATAAACGACCACACAGTACACTCAAAGCAAATAAGTGCTATAAATCATAGACATCTACATCTATTCTTATTACATTTGTTAGATTTAATTCAATAATATTTGGAGTTTGATTAAAGTTAGATATTTTATTATTCAATGAAATAGAATTAAGGAAATGGTTTTTCCGCAGATTTTTGTGATATATGAAAATTGTGTACAGTTGCCCGCATTTAAGAAATAGAATAGCAATAATCCCGCAATCAAATCTGTTTTGCTGCAGAGCTTCTTCCTAACATTTTATGCAATAAATTAATCATAGAATCGCACGCTGAGTGACATTGAGCTTTCTAATACGGCCAGCAGTGAAGGATTACGTTTCGATTCTGTAAATAATCACTGTTTTGTTTATTTAACACTTTTTTTTAACTTAAGATACAAATGCTGAATTTAAAGTCGCAAGTCATTTTATATCAGCGAACTGCAGGGTTAGCTATGTTGAGTTTCTACAATCGTTATAGCTAATAGAAAACTATGAAAATTAATGGGTATGACATAATATCTCAACGTAAACTCCTAATTTCATTTTAATGTTATCAATGGCAAAGGCAAAGGCAATATATATATATATATATATATATATATATATATATATATATATATATATATAGTATATATAATCTTTGAATTTTGTTACGCCATTAAAAATTTAATAATATAAAATTCAATGAGATAAATAGACATATTTATACACATATAGAGGCATATACGTGTGTATGTATATAAATACGTAATAATATAGTGGTTTCAAAACCGGCGTACCAATACGTCCACACACGAATAAAGAACCTAAAATAAAATTATTACTTTTCTACCATACAAATATTAATTGGCGTTAGAAAGAACAATAATTTTAATTATATGTGTGAAAACAAATTTTTATCATGGATGACAATAATTGTGTAGATAAATTTAGCAAGTAAAATGTTATCTTATTACGCTATTTAATTTAAATCTTAAGAACCGATTCCGGGAAACCAATTACATATTGTAATATATTACCGCTTGCGCATTGTATTAAGATTTCCGTCGTAAAGAAACAGCAAAAGTATTTTATTTTATTCTAAATTGATTTGAGGCTTCAGAAACTTTTCTATTATTTTTAATTAGGATTTATAGAGTAGTACACGCTTAATTTAAACGTTTTTAATTACGTATTAGTTTATATGGATATTTTTAATATCAAGGAAAATCGAACCCTTCATTTTAAATTAATAAGGTACTCGTATAAGCACAATTTCGTTCAAGGAAACATAATTTCGGTTTTCAACAAAATATTGAAACTGACGTTGATAAATTCGCTCGAGTGTAACAGAAAGCACAAAAAGTGGAAACGACGAAGGAATTAGAATCTTCACCATAATGAAATAATGTTTTGTACCAACGATTTTCATTTGGAACCTGACCTTAATTTTATATCAATTTAAATATAATACATTTGTAAATCAACAACAAATAAGTTAGTAAGACGCAATACTTCTATTGACTTATTTATTTTTAAAATACGAGTGAGCTATGTCATTTACGTGTACCGTGACCCTTACAGCCTATTAAAGTCCACTGCCGATCGTAGGCCTCCCCCAAAGATCGCCTTATAGGAGGATATTTGGCATAGTTGCAACGCTTGGCAAGCAGGTTCGCAACCGCAGTTTTTTTATTTTTAGTCATTATTAGACGCGGCTGCCAATCTCCTCATTTGTTCCCATTTGTCGCCTTTTACGACACCCAAGGGACGATATGAGGTAGTAGATATTGTTACAACACCACTACACGATAATTTACGTGTTCACCAGTAATTAATTAATTAATCATTTTTCATATGTATGGAAGAAAATGCCTTCTTCACGTTCAAGTACACACAGACATAGACGGCTTTACACAATATAATCGCTTACCTTAGTTGAGTATTAATTATCTTTACACCTATCTCTTTCCATTGTCTTATGATGTAGAGAGAAGAAGCCACTTTAAGTATTTCGTAAATTGACGTCGATCTTACGAGTAAGGGCGAAATAATCTTTTGTGTACCTAATAAATGAAGCAAGATTGAGTAACAAGCTTGAATTACTCCGATAATAAAATTTTACATATAATAAACGTTACCCTATGAGTTTTTCTCGTGACGACTTTTACATACATATGTACAGTTGGACAGACATCCAGATCGAAATAAATATTTATAGACCATATTGTACATAAATATAATGAAATGAAAAATTTTATAAATTTGAAACAAAACACTCTAGATCTTATCACATAAATGTAGTATATTATTCATACCAGAGTTCATTTAAAAAGTAAACTAAGTTACATACTATATTTATTATTTGCATTTCACATTTTGTTCGACATTAACTAAATCAGATGCTAATCTTTCTAGTATTTATTTTCCTAATAAGTATTTCGCTTGGATAATGAGTATAACCTTCCCATTTCAAAGCTGTATCGCGTCCCGTTTTGTGTTCCGATTGAAAGGGAAAGAATGCTATAACAATTTCCGGTTGAGAGGTGTGCATAGTTTGCAGTTTGTTAAAAATGGTTGCAAACGTAAAAACAGCATCTAATACCTACAATGTTATTTATTTTTAACCCTGCTTAAAAAAAGAGGTTTACAATTAGTCTGTATATCGTTTTGTGTATATGTTACGCGAGATCCTTTTGTTACCAAATAGATTATACTTCAAGGGTGGTATCATATAAACGTGGAGAAAAAATTCAACTCCTAAGAGTGACAAAACAGGGGAAGAAGTTTTCAATGTATCAATTTAGGTGAATCTGAGATTGTGGATATTCCTTATTGCATAATCCACTTAAAAGTTTAAAAAACTTTTAAGAACAACTTCAAAAAATTAAAAAGAGTAAAATAATTTCACACTCTGAAGTTGGAGCTTTTTAATTCTTATATACACTATGGCTTAGCCACTAACTACAGAATGATGATGTTTTGGCGGGAACTTAACTCAAAATAAGGTGTCTGTCTGCTTAGGCGCCTTGATATACCATCGCCAACCGTCAGCTGTCTGCTGGCTCAAGTTGCCGTCAAAATCTCCCAAGGGCTGCACAATGTGATGCATCAACATATTGTGAAGCAGTATACTATGAAGGATAATTATAATATATTGTAACTTCAGGCTTAGAAGGGCTAGATCCCAGAGCCGTAAAGCTAGTTATTAAAAAAAACTACAGAATGATTTTTTAAAAATTTGAAAATTATATATGGAAGAACTTATATTTTTAACTCTTTTATTTGTAACTCACTACCGTAAAATAAATTATTAAATAAATATAACAAAAAAGGTATTTGTACCGTGTAAGGTGTAAAAATATCCATTTCCCCATATCGTCACATGAGTATTATAAGAAGCGACAGAGGACAACTGAAAGAGAGATGGGCAGCAGCATTTTCATGATAACAATTAAAAATAAAATACTGCAGTTACAAAACCGCCCGCTTAGCGCGACAACCATGGCATAATCCTCTTTATGACGCAATCTATAGGGTACCTACCCTATTGTTTTGTTAGCGTTTGTTAGTAGTTCAGTAGTGAACTTTTACAGGCCGTAATGGAATGGAACGTAAAACAAACGACGTAACGCATTGAATTTTATGTCCGTGTATCATATTTGTTTACAAACATGAGCCCAGTTTTCTGGCGAGGAGAATTCGGATATTTATAAAGCATTCGATACATCTGAAAATGAATCGCTGTCGAGTTTGATTGATCACATGAAAGTTATGAGGGAGGAAATTAATCTGTCTTTACCATGGCCTAGAATAAATATGTGAAAATTAACAGTTATAAAAAAAACTTTACAGTTATTTTTCACATACATAATAATGTAAGGTCATTTCCCAAAATTGCTTTAAAACTGCTATATGTAAGCTCCGTCATAGTCATAGTTATCTCTGCTCTAGTATAACCAGTATATAATGTATCTTATATTAAATTTTATATATATATATACATAACGAAAATAAATTTGTATATGTGTGAGTGTGTATTCTATGTATATATTATAATATTAACGTTATTTCATTCTCTTGGGTTTTTTTTAGATATGTGTGAATATATTAGTTATAACTTTTTCTGTTCGTTGTAACTGACAACTTGTCATTGACTGGCAGAGAAGGCTTTTAGCAGAAAGTCCACTTTTTGATCCTTTACTGTTGTAAGGTTCAATAAAGTTAAAGTAAATATAAGGTTCTCATCCAGTTGTCCGTAGATCACTGGTGAATGTGTGGTGCGCAAGTTATCATATAGTTCCCTCACATATTGTTCAGATACTGTGCTACGATATACTGAAATAAGCGGTGCACAATGAAATATCTTTTCATATTAACTTTCTTAGTTACGTGTTCTATTTTAACAAACTTAAAAATTGGTGTTGAGTACTAAGATACCATCATTAAATTGAGTTTGCGTACAAAGATACCATCATTAAATTGAGTTTGGGTACAAAGATACTATCATTAAATTGAGTTGGGTACTAAGATACCATCATTAAATTGATTTGGGTACTAAGATACCACCATTAAATTGAGTTTGGGTACAAAGATACCAACATTAAATTGAGTATGGGTACTAAGATACCACCATTAAATTGGAGTTTGGGTACTAAGGTACCACCATTAAATTGGAGTTTGGGTATTAAGGTAGGTACCGCCATTAAATTGGACTTTGGGTTCTAAGTTACTACCATTAAATTGTACTTTGGGTACTAAGTTACTACCATTAAATTGTACTTTGGGTACTAAGTTACTACCATTAAATTTGACTTTGGGTACTAAGTTACTACCATAAAACTGGATTTTGGGTACTGAGTTACTACCATTAAATTTAACTTTGGGTACTTAGTTACTACCATTAAATTGGACTTTGGGTACTAAGTTACTACCATTAAATTGGACTTTGGGTACTAAGTTACTACCATTAAATTGGACTTTGAGTACTAAGTTACTACCATTAAATTGGACTTTGGGTACTAAGTTACTAACATTAAATTGGACTTTGGGTAATAAAATACCAGCATTAAATTGGAAAAAAAATATAAGAAACTGTTTCAGTTTGCCCCTAAAATAATAATAATAATGATACCGTTATCAGCTTTAATGTGATAGCACATCTATGGCTATAAGGTGTGAAAAATGGAAAAGGTCTCTACTAATCTATCTGGATGCAGCTGAAGTTATATCAGCACTCAAGTAACGAGCTACGCTATTGCATTTTGGTGGCTCTAGGATACAAGAAATATTCTACAATTTACCGGGTGCCAATGTCAAATCATCAGAAACCGTTGATGTATTTAAAGTAGCCATAAAAAAACTCTACGAGTATTTTCAACCTAAACGGAGCAAAGTTTATGAGCGGCATGTTTTTCGATTGCTAAAACAGGAAAAAGGAGAAACATTTGAGAAGGAAGTTTTTGATAAGATTGGGTCAACAGGCCGAAAAGTGTGCATTCGAAAAGCAAGATGATTATTTCATAGATCAAATTGCGGAAAAGTGTAATTCGAAATTGCGCAAGAACCTTATATCTTACAAAACATGGGAAGTACTATGTACTATGGACCATTTTTGCCTAAAATGAAGAAAGCTAAATATTTTAACAAATTAGACATAAAAAAATGCCTTCCATCAAGTGGAAATTCACTCTGAATACAGACACATAACGACTTTTATAACCCCCAAAAGATTATATAGATATAAAAGAATAATGCTTGGAATTACCTGCGCTTCCGAGATTTTTCAGGAAGATCATTGAAAGGATGCTGATAAACTGTCAAGGGGTCGTCAATTTTATTGATGATATCCTGGTATTCCGGAACAGTGAAGAAGAACATGACACATGACTAAAGAAAGTTCTACAGGTACTTAGTAAAAACAACGCCGTGCTCAATAGCAATAAATGCATACATAAAACGCAGGATGTGAATTTTCTGGGACACAGGCTTACACATGAAGGAGTAAACCCTTCAACAAGTACGTTGAGAGCATTATGAAATTTAGGGTCTCAAAGACCATAGAAGAACTCCAAAGTTTTTTAGGACTCTTAAACTACATAAACAAATGGATACCTAACTTGGCCGCCATGACAGAACTTCTGAAGCACCTGCTAAGACAGAAGATGAGCAAAAGGGAGAGCTTGGAAAAACAATGGTGTGGGGAACAAGATAAAGCATTCCAAAAACTCAAAAGGATGCTCACGGAAATACAGATTTTAGGGTATTATGACGTCACAGATGCAAGACAGGTGATAGCAGTTGCTAGCCCTGTCGGACTTGGTGCTGTCCTTGTACAAAATGATACAAATGGCCCTAGAATTATTGCCTATGGTAATCGAACTTTGACAGACTGCGAGCGCAGGTATAGCCAAACGGAAAAAGAGGCACTAGCATTAGTTGGGGGGGGGGGGTCGAATATTTTTATATTTTTATTTGGAAAGCCTTTTGATATAGTCACTGACCACAAGCCGCTAGAGATATTGTCCGGGTCTAAGTCAAAACCATGTGCGAGGATTGAACGATGGGTACTGAGGCTACAGTCTTATTCATTCAAGGTTGTATACAAGCCAGGAAAAACAAATATAGCTGATCCCTTGTCACGAATATGTAACTATCCTGATAACCCACCAAAAGGAAAAGACCAGCATGTGTACCAAATAGTAGAAAATTCTAGACCAGTTGCTATACCAATGAGTTCCATTGTAGCATATTCAGAAAATGACCAAGAAATTTACAAAGTGAGAATAGGTGTCTATCAAAACGACTGGGACGATTCGATAAAGAGTTACAAATTTTTTGAAAACTAGTTGTGTTTCCATGATAGCATTCTACTTCGTAGAAATAAAATTGTAATACTACAGCAACTCTGCAAGAGTGTATTAGATGCTGCATACGAGGGTCATCCAGGTATCGTAGCGATGAAGGGACGCTTCAGATCAAAGGTATGGTGGCCCCGTATCGATAAAGACGTAGAACAATTAGTAAAGGCCTGTAAAGGTTGTACGTTAGTGGGTTTGCCAAACCCAACTGCACCAATGAAGAGACGAGAGTTGCCTGCAACTCCATGGATAGATGTCACAATGGATATAATGCGACCATTGCCAAGTAACGAGTATCTATTAGTAGTGGTCGACTACTATAGTCGATACAAAGAAGTAAAAAATTACAAAAACATCACAAGCTTATAGATTATTAAAATGGTAAAAGAAATGTTCAGTAGACTTGGTTATCCTATTTCTACCACCGCAGACAATGGCAAGCAGTTTGTTAGTGAAGAGTTTCGATCTTTCTGGAAAGAATGTAACATTAAGTTATTTAGTACTGTACCATATTGGCCCCAAATGATCGGCGAAGTTGAAAGACAAAACGGAGATATTTTGGAATGTCTTCGTATCAGCCAGATCGAGAGGAAGGATTTAAAAGAATGTTTGTGGGTGTATCTTCTAATGTATAACAGCACCCCTCCTTAGTTACCGGGAGATTACCGTCTGAACTGCTTTTTCAATGAAAAATTAGGGATAAAATTCCATCAATAGGTGAAATAAATTACAGACAATCATTTTGATTCAGATATCAGGGATAGAGACAAAATACAAAAAGAAAAAGGAAAAGTGTTTGTATATAGGAAATGCAGAGAAACTCACTCAGATATAATACAGGGAGATAAGGTTTACATAAAAGCAGTGGAAAATAATTAATACAGACAATACTTGCTGCTTTGTGATTGTTATGATTTATAATGAAAAAAAGAAAAAAATCTTGATAAGAAAGAGATGTAGTGTTTGCATATATGTAGTATACAGTAAATATTGTTATTTGTTTTATTTACTAATAATTTACCAAGGTCTCGAGCGCACCGCGTCGGTTACACGAGAGCCTCGGGCGAGAGTGGACGTGTTTAGTTAAGTGAGTGTTGAGCCTGTGTTACACTACAAGGATTAGAGAAGATAGCAGACATTACAAGATGCATTTCATTCATTCATTCATTCATTACAGCCCTTCACAAGTCCACTGCTGAACATAGGCCTCCCCCAAAGAATGCCACAAAGCACGGTCCTGAGCCACCTGCATCCATCGACTTCCTGCATATCTTACCAGGTCGTCACTCCATCTAGTGGGGGGACGCCCTACACTTCGCCTGCCGGTACGAGGCTGCCACTCGAGAACCTTTCTTCCCCATCGGTTGTCGGTTCTTCGAGCTATATGGCCGGCCCATTGCCACTTCAGCTTACTAATCCGTTGGGCTAGGTCGGTCACTCTAGTTCTACTGCGGATATCCTCATTTCTGAGTTTGTCACGCAGAGAAACTCCAAGCATAGCCCTCTCCATAGCTCGCTGAGTGACCTTGAGCTTCCTCATCCGGCCAGCAGTGAAGGACCATGTCTCAGTTCCGTATGTCATCACTGGCAACACGCACTGGGTGTACAGTCTCGTTTTCAAGTTTTGAGGTATACCTGACAAGAAGATGTGCCGTAATTTCCCGAACGCTGCCCAACCGAGTTGAATCCGTCGATTGACCTCTCGGTCGAAGTTGGACTTACCTAGTCGGACTATTTGTCCCAGGTAAACATACTCGTCAACAACTTCGAGCTTAGTGTTCCCAACAACTACCGGCAAAGGTGTGACATGGACATTAAACATGATCTTTGTTTTGTCCATGTTCATCTTAAGACCTATCCGTTGGGAAGCACTATTGAGGTCATTGAGCATAGTGCTTAGGTCCTCCAGCGATTCTGCCATAAGGACTATATCGTCGGCAAATCGAAGGTGAGTGATGTACTCGCCATTGATATTGATACCGTATCCTTTCCAGTCCAGAAGCTTGAAAACATCTTCCAATGCAGCGGTAAAGAGTTTCGGGGATATAACGTCACCCTGTCTTACACCTCTCTGCAATTGGATAGGTTTCGTACTCTGGTTCTGTACTCGGATAGCCATCGTAGCCCTACTGTACAAGCACTTCAACACTTCGATATACCGACAGTCAACTTGGCATCGCTGAAGGGACTGCAGCACCGCCCAAATTTCGACGGAATCAAAGGCTTTCTCATAGTCCACATACGCCAGACATAGAGATGCATTGTCAATGCTGAAATCTAAGATAGAATGCCTCGTTTCCAGTAAAAAGGGACTCCGTTTCTCTACAATCCCCATACGAAACACAGCAGTTTTAAGCTGGTAAAAATACCAGCGTAAAACTTTAAGCTACTGGTATGATGTTGTGTTTCGTAGAGTGATTGACGAGAACTGGAGTGCCTTTACTGGTAATGGGGCATTCTATCTCAGCTCTAGGAATGTCAACTTATCGTATCTTTTAATTCTTAATGGAGGAACTTCTATTAACTACTTCTTCTAGGAACTACTTTACTTTCATAAAAATGTTGAAATTATGAGTCTATGAGAAGCTTACACCCTATTTCATCACGTGGGAATCAAGAGAGGACACGGTGGAAAATACCAAAACGATTATAACGATACGAACGAAAGCTTGCGGTAAATGGCGATACTTGTTTATAAGATATACTATGACGAATTAAGAGGAAAGGCAACAAACGTGCGAGATGCCTGGTACTGCGCTTACCAATTCAAACATATTTTGGCGGCTAAAACAAATCTCAGTAGACAGCTAGGCCCAAGTCTAACTGACTTTAGCCGGCTGTTAATGATTATAATAACGAAATTAAACCTTCACACATATATCTTCAAAGGTTGTTCGTAGCTTTCCAAAAGACCATAACAACATAAATCACCCGATTCTATATTATATATTTCATTCATCATCATCATTACAGCCCTTCACAAGTCCACTGCTGAACATAGGCCTCCCCCAAAGAATGCCACAAAGCACGGTCCTGAGCCACCTGCATCCATCGACTTCCTGCATGTCTTACCAGGTCGTCACTCCATCTCGTGGGGGGACGCCCTACACTTCGCCTACCGGTACGAGGCTGCCACTCGAGAACCTTTCTTCCCCATCGGTTGTCGGTTCTTCGAGCTATATGGCCGGCCCACTGCCACTTCAGCTTACTAATCCGTTGGGCTATGTCGGTCACTCTGGTTCCACTGCGGATATCCTCATTCCTAAGTTTATCACGCAGAGAAACTCCGAGCATAGCCCTCTCCATAGCTCGCTGAGCGACCTTGAGCTTACTCATACGGCCAGCAGTGAAGGACCACGTCTCAGTTCCGTAAGTCATCACTGGCAACACGCACTGGTTGTACAATTTCGTTTTAAGGTTTTGAGGTATGTCTGACGAGAAGATGTGTCGTAGCTTCCCGAACGCTGCCCAGCCGAGTTGAATCCGTCGATTGACCTCTCGGTCGAAGTTGGACTTACCTAGTCGGACTATTTGTCCCAGGTAAACATACTCGTCAACAACTTCGAGCTTAGTGCTCCCAAAAACTACCGGCATAGGTGTGACATGGACATTAAACATGATCTTTGTTTTGTCCATGTTCATCTTAAGACCTATCCGTTGGGAAACACTATTGAGGTCATTGAGCATAGTGCTTAGGTCCTCCAGCGATTCTGCCATAAGGACTATATCGTCGGCAAATTGAAGGTGAGTGATGTACTCGCCATTGATGTTGATACCGTATCCTTTCCAGTCCAGAAGCTTGAAAACGTCTTCCAATGCAGCGGTGAAGAGTTTCGGGGATATGACGTCACCCTGTCTTACACCTCTCTGCAATTGGATAGGTTTCGTATTCTGGTTCTGTACTCGGATAGCCATCGTAGCCCTACTGTACAAGCACTTCAACACTTCGATATACCGACAGTCAACTTGGCACCGCTGAAGGGACTGCAGCACCGCCCAAATTTCGACGGAATCAAAGGCTTTCTCATAGTCCACATACGCCAGACATAGTGTCAAATTGTACTCTTCGGACTTCTGTACAACTTGCCGAAGGGTATGTATGTGGTCTATGGTGCTAAAGCCCTTTCGGAAACCGGCTTGTTCGGGAGGCTGGAAGTCGTCAAGTCTGCGCGCGAGACGATTCGTAATGACTCTCGAAAACAGCACGTAGACGCGGCTCAGAAGGGAAATCGGTCTGTAGTTCTTCAAGAGAGCGTTGTCACCTTTCTTGAAGAACAAGACCACCGCACTTCTGCTCCACGCCTCCGGTGTAATGCCACCATGAAGGACAGAATTAAAGAGCTTCTGAAGGACTTCAAGTACCGGTCTTCCACCCGCTTTCAGAAGCTCCGCTGTAATTACATCCTCGCCTGGGGCCTTACCGTTTTTAAGGTGCTGGAGAGCCATCCTAATCTCGCTCAGACTGACATCCGGGATATCTTCGGAATAGTGTCGGATGAGACTCGCTCTTGGATCGTTACTCACACTTGCGTGTGGCTCCAACGATGATGTGTACAGCTGCCCATAGAACCTCTCAATCTCACTCAAAATCTCAGGTGTCCCGGAAACGATGCTGCCACACTCTGTCTTCAGCTTTGACAGTTGGCTCTTTCTGGCAGACAGATCTCTGGCAAAGACTTTGGAGCCTTGGTTCCGCTCGATCGCTTCTTCAATACGAGCTGTATTGAAGTTGCGTAAATCCCGCCGCATGCATTTGGAGATCTGTCTGTTCAGATGCCTGTATGCTGTCAAGTCTGTTGAAGAATGTAGCTTCATCTCCCGTCTAACAGCCATGAGATTAAGAGTGTGATCGGAGAGTTTTTGTGTTCTTCTGCGGCGGGTCTTGCAGAACTTAGCTCCGACCGCATGGACAGTTTCCACGAGCTTGTTATTCATATCGTCCACTTCATTGTAGTCTTCCAGGCACTGAAAACGGTTTTGTAACTCGAGCTGAAAGGTTTCGGGACTTTGGAACAGAGCACGAGGGGGACGGAGCGTTGACTTCATTAGACGAGACCTCTCCAACTTAACGTTTAGGTTCAGTGTGCCTCTAACCATTCGGTGATCGCTACCAGTTTTCACCCTCGCGATCACGGAGACATCACTGAACAGTTGTCGTCTGGTCGTCATAATGAAGTCAATCTCATTTTTTGTGGAACCGTCGGGGCTCGACCAGGTCCACTTCCTGTGGGGCCGCTTCTGGAAGAAAGAGTTCATCATAAAGAGTCCCTCTTTCTCCATGAAGTCGGCCAGCTGCTGGCCCCTTGGGTTCCGTTGCCCTATTCCAAATTTCCCTACTTTCAGCTCACCGTTCTCTCTTGTGCCTAGTTTTGCATTGAAGTCTCCCATTAACACCGTATATTGGGTTTTGGAGGAATGCATGGCTCTAGAGATATCCTCATACATTTCCTCCACCTCCTCATCGGGGTGTGCCGAGGTTGGTGCGTAAACCTGTATGACCTTCAGCGAATACCGTTTGGTGATTCTGAGTATAAGGTACGCAACCCTCGTCGACACACTCCCGATCTTTACAACAATGTTAACGAGAGACTTGTGGACGATAAATCCGACACCTCCTTGGGACAGATGGTCGCCCTCCCAGTGATAGAGCAAGTTGCCGGATTCGAGGATTACCGTGTCCTCCCCCTCTCTTCGGACTTCGGATAATCATATAATATGCCAGCGCAACTTGTCTATCTCTTCTTCCAGCTCCACGATCTTCTCGTCAGTCCTCAGGGTGCGTGCGTTGTACGTTGCCAGGTCGAGTCGTCTAAGGTGGCAACCGAACCTCCACCGGAGATTCTTAGCACCCCCTGCCCCGCCGTTACCATGGTCGCCACCGTAGCCAGGAATAGCGGGGCCGCCGGGGACTGGGGGCCGTTTCTTTGTTACTGTCATTCATAGGGGGTATTTGCCATAGTTGCCACGCTTGGCGAGCGGGTTGGCAACCGCAGTTTTCTTATTGTAATTTGGCTATTATCAGGAAGATGCTGCTGCCCATCTCCTGCCTGTTTCCCTTTGTCGCCTTTTACGACACCCACGGGAGGATATGGGGTAGTGGATATTCTTGACCGCCACTACACGGCTAATATTATATATTTATTTATTAAATATTGCCTTTGCCTTTAAAAAAACCCTACTCTCACACTTTCTCCAATATCGAGGAGGCAATTTTCATAGATAAATTACACAAGAAAAAGCATTCAGACCAGAAACAAGTATTTGTAGACTATAAAATAACTTCTTACATGCGGGATTCAAATCCGTGGCAATTAAGCCATCGAGCGATGAAATATAAAATATAATTGGATATTAGAAAAAAAGTTTTGTGTTAAGTTTTAACAAACGTTATAAATCATTACACGATTGGCACCTGTTGCCTTCAATCTGTTAAAGTTTTCTGTCCCTTGGAATGAAAATGATAAATTAATTTGTAAATTGTCTATTGAATCGTTATAAATTTGATTCATTATGAACAAAACTCAAAGCCTATTTATATGTTGAAAATATGTGTATTAAAGTAAAATATGAAATTGTTTAGCTGTCTAGTCGTCTTACCTCATTTCGTTATAATATGTCACTTGTTTATCGTTATACTCCAAAATGTACAATTTTAAACACATATGTCTTGTTAGAAGCATTGACAAAAAACTTAATCCAAATTTCTTATATTAGTATTTCGTATTGTATGCCGTAAACGCAAAGCGCGTAGGTATGTTCTACTAGCGCTTAATAATCAAGATTCCAACGTTTTCCCTACGAAACTAGCAATCATATACATACAAATGATATGAAACGCACATTGTCAGAAAGATAAATGATTCTTGAGCTTATTAATATTTTTTAAATCGATTAATTGCTATTTTTACACAAAAAAGTGGTTTTAGTAGCGTATGGTGTGGATTTATCAAGTCCGCATGGCTTTGTAATCACGATAACTTTTAAAAATATCAATTGTTCAACTCAATCTATTTTTATAACTCTTCCTCTATCATGTGGGAAGCCATTGAATGTAAATGGTAGTTTAATTTTGTTTTTTAGTTATAATTAATTTTTTATCGGCTGCAAAATGTCTAAATTTTCTGTGTTTTAGCAGCCTTGTATGAATTTTATTTTATTTTATATCTTGTTTACAGCGAAAAAGATTGCCGTAGAAATACAAAATATACCAAAAACCAAATTTGATACATACTTGACCAAGGAAAGATATTATTATTATTTTTATAATCACAGATTTTTATTACAATATTTTGTTTCCCTAAAAGCACGCAGGATTTTTATATAAATATACTTATAAGTACGTCTTTGAATTTATAGACCTAAAAGTGTACTTCGGTATCTGCTACTGGAACTCATCGACGAGGAGAACTAGATGTGCCGAGTTTGGCCTCGTTTTGTTATTTATGATGAGATCTTACCTCTGAACTTGATAGAGTGACTTGAAAGTATACTTCGGTGACTGCTACTGAAACTCTTTGACGAATAGAACTACAATTTACATTTTATTTTTCACGATCATATGAGCATTACTAGTCGTGCGTGTTTGGATTTTCCAAGTTTTTTTTTTAAATTGAAATTTGACATAAAATGATCGAAAAATTTGAAGTACCGTGAAACCTGGCAACTTTGCCATTTTTGGAAGGACTTAAAAGTTTAGGAACAATTTTCAAACAAAAAATGTACTATCAGACGGAGCGTCAATGTTAAATGTGACATTATATTCTTCATAGATTTGGTATTTATTAGTGATTTAAACAAATGATAACATTAAATAGATAAATAGACAAAATACTTAAAAAAATGAAAATGACAAAGTTAACCTCACTTTGTGGCAACTTTGTTATCGGGGTTTATAATGAAAATAATAGGATTTGACTTCAAGGCTGAAGGTAAATTTACCTCATAATATAATACACAATACTCAGAGTTATGATGGGCTTCTTTAATTGTGTTGTAAATAGCAATGTTTACTCTTGTGGCAAAGTTGCCCTCCACTTTTTCAATATTTCATACGAACTTGAAGATATGTGTCAGGGTTGTCAAAAATCTTAATTACGTACTTTACTTAAATTTTTATTTCAATATTTTCATAACAATTGTAGAAGGTATACGTTTTTTTTAATTATTTTCTCAATAATTATAAATAAATAAACATAAGAATTACTATAGGTAATTTGCTCTGCTAGAGTCATCGTCACTATCAAGAAATTCAACTTTTCGCCTTTTCGTCGGCTTTATGCTTTTATTTGTCAATTTCCGCTTCTCTGATTGAGTATTATTATTATTAAGTCTAGATGTGCTCGCCACAGGTTTTTCATATAGATCAAAACTTTCTTCACTTATTCTAATACCAGATGATGATTTTTGACAAATGTCAAAATTTAATGGATTTAAATTTTGACATTTGTATTGTATTGGACCATATTGTGACAAGTCAAAATATTTTTTGTTCTTTAGTGTATTTTTAACATCAGATAATATAGTTTCTAATTTGGCGACCCATTTTCCTAAAGTGATATCATTTTATTAAGATCATGATATTTTTAATAAACAACCTAAATTTTGATTTCCAACAATAACAAAACTAGTTAAGTTAAGGTTAAAGTTAAATGATTATAATGACACAACAATTATATTAATACTCTAAGTTGAAGATATGAAAAATACTAAAAAGTAATAATATTAATAATACCCGACAACGCAGTAAAATAATATAGATTCTCCTTTCTTTTCTTTTTCTTTTAATATAAATGAATCGATTTAATGTCAATCGATTCATTTTTATTAAAAATAAAATCGGTCCAATAGTCTACTACGATGAAACATCTATACAAACATACATACATAGATTGATAATTTGAATCGCCATAGTCGGGTCAAAATATAAACTTGGTTGTAGCAAAACATGGCAAAGTAACCGTCACATCGTGAAATCACTTTTAAATGAAACTAATTTTACGGATTTTACGGATTTTTTTATGGTCACGGGGGATCCCCCCCGTGACCATGGGTGCTGTAAAGTGCTTGAAACGTCGGGAATGTAAATTAAGTTAATATACGCGATAAAATCCGTAAAATTAGTTTCATTTAAATGTGTAGTGTTCGCGTAAATATAAGAAATCACTATGTGAAATCACTTGTATGGTAACTTTTCCAAATTACTTTTATTGACAAATATTAAGACTACTATATTAAAAACGAAATATTACATTTCCTAACTATTAATACTACGTTATTACAAGGGTACAGTATTTCAACTAAAATCCACAAAAGTTCTGGAGCACTGAAAAAGGTGCTTAAGTCGTCGGCACAATTACGCGGTAAAATATGTGTAATGTCAAAATTTACTCTGATTTTGCCATATTGAAAAGAATTCTGTTAATTAGTTATTAAATTTTCATACAAAAAATAACAAATCTCAAAAAACGTTACGTTTTCTGTGTTAATCGTATTTTTTTACCAGTACACCACTGATGGCAAAGTTACCTTCCATTGCTAAAGTTGCCAGACTTGACTAGTAATAATTATAAGGTTTTTAGTGAAAACTTGTGTGTAATTAAACTACATTAAAAATTACGAATAATCACATTATATGTAATTTTTTTAAGACGTTTAAGGCATGCTCAGTTGGATTTACCAATATCTTATATTATAAATGGTCAAATACTTCTTATATATTGGATCTTATTGGCGAATCTTCTTAATATGTCGTTATCGTATAATCGTTCTCAGTTGACCTCAAGATGACAAAAATAATAATTTCGCCAATTTTGAAACCTGGAGAAGCTATAGATTAAAATTTTATATTTTTTATTTTTAACGCACTGCCTCTTGTCGGAGGGAGGGGTGCCGGCAGGGATCAACTTAATCTGGTTTATATTGGTTCGATCCAGCTCGAGTACTGTGAAATTGACGGCGGGACCTTAGACCATGAACTACCAAGGTTTATAGATATTAGTTAAAATATTTCTCTGAACTCAACAAGTTGGATAGAGAGGTTAATGAGTCTTTACCTTGGTGACACGGCTTCTTGTATCTGTGAACCAGTCTGTGGGTTTTAGTCGGTGTTTTCAAATAAATATACAGGTACAACTGTTACTTGATCGTGACAGCCAAGTTTGATCAGTAAGTTCACCGTACACCCAAAAATAAATGTTATGCACAAACATCCAAGTCAGCTACGTAAAGCAGCGTCACAGTTGTAAAATACCTTGCGCTGGTTATTCTCCCCACTATTATCTTAATAGAAGAGCATCTTCCGTCAATCAGCAAAATGTATCGTTTGCAGATGAGGTTAACACCTTATCCACGGTGGCTTACCGTTCACTGTAAACATCACAGTACTCGAGCAAATTGGGTTCATCTCCGCTGGTGCCATTGAAATTGTTAATTGCAGTTTTAAGTGCTGATTTACCGCCTGTTCGAATGGTGAAGGGAAAAAATTGTGAGCAAACATGTATTTTTTATAGAATAAGGGTGACAAACGAGCACACAGTCCACCAGATAAGACCTGGTAAGTGTATTCTGTAGCTGATAGACATCTACATCTATCCGCAGTTACTTATATCAAAATGCAGACCTTCGGACTAAGATAGAATGCCTCGTTTCCAGTAAAAAGGGTCTTCGGTTCTTTAGGAGAGCGTGGTCCTAATCTGGTCTAGCCGACCAATTTGTACTAAAAATATAATATAGCTCCAACGTGGCTCTACCACGATTTTGAATGTCTAAGAAATTAAAAAATATATTTCTAAGGCGTGAATTCCATCAACATGCATTAAGGCAGCAGTGGACATTTCCTCTCAGAAATCAAGGAGGCCGGTGCCCAGGAGTGGGACGTTTGGCTGTAACTGTTTACTGTACTGTAACTTTAATTTACTTTAGATATAACAATTGGTCCTATTTTGCTTTTTGTAAAAAGTATTTTTATACAAGGAAGGGCTTTTTATAAAACAATATTGATAAATAAGCACACTGTCCACCTAATGATATGTGGATATGGTACCCATAGATATCAATATCAATCCTCGATTGATAATTGAAATGGAGATGCATTGTCACCTCTAAATACTAAAATGGAATGTCCCGTTTCCCGTAAAAATGGTCTTCAGATATTTACACTCACACAGCAGCTTTCGTGTATACTTAGCAATTATCAATTTATTTATGGAAGGTCTCGCGTAAAAGTAGTTTGCTTAATGCAGATGCGCTACTGCAAAAATTTATTCAAGTGCTATTTTAAAATACATTGAAAAATCTTACTCCCTCTTTTATATTTCTTTAATCTTTTCAGCAAATTTGCTTGAAAGCACTGAGTGCTATTTACGTCATAATAAAGCGTAAGGCTCGATAAACCCCAACATTTATGCATCCAGGCGCTCTAAGCGCCAAGGAACACACCAGCAACTTTAATAGACAACCTACTTTTACAAACAGACGGTAATTACCATTAAAGTATAAAATTATAAAAGTACCAATATATTTTTACGTACATAGAAATATACCCGGCCTTTAAATACTATGCTGTGAAAGTTAATTAATATCCTCCAGACTGAATTTCGGTCACGGCGGTCATCCGTGTAAGGATTATTAGTGCACGAGTTTGTGCTGAAACACAGGTGCACTCGCTATTCCCTTACTCTTATAAATCGATGGGACGGCAATCTACCATGACCGGAGAAGAACAAGCACAGAGCCTATGGCTTTACGTGCTTTCCGCAGCACGGTGGTGGAACACCTCTAACTTCCTGACTCCGGGCTGTTACGGAGATTTTCTTTAGAAAATAACCCTTTAACTGATTTTGGTCCGAATCGGAACTCAAACTGGGGACCCTATAATCAGTAATCGCGCTAACGACTACTAGACCTAAGAGACATTTAAAGTAAAAAAAAAAACACTGAAAAACAAAACACCAACCGCCAACATTTTCATTATTTTTGCGGGCCACGATATAAGAAGCAATCTAGAATTGAGTGAAAGTAAAAATATCTGCTAGGTATCTTACTAAACTATTGAAAATAAATTTTATAAAAGCCTATTACTTGTTTTGTTGTTTTGCAACTATATTCTCAGACTATATTATTAGACATTTGCCTTTTTCTTTATCTTTGACCCGTTAACAGTTCGCTGTTGAACATGGGCTTTTTCCATAAATAGCTTCCATAGTATATAGGATCTGATACATTTAATCATCTGTAAATTGTTCTTTTATAAAACAAATGATAAACGACGGCTTATGCAGTTCATTGACATCCAATTTTTTTTTATAGGTGACATACGAGCACACAGTCCACCTGATGGTAAGTGGATGCTGTGGCCCATAGACATCTACATTTATCCTCGTTTGCGAATCAAAATGCAGATGCGTTGTCACCCGTGAGGCCTAAGATGGAATGCCTCTTTTCCAGTAAAAAGGGTCTCCGGTTTTCTACACTCACTATACGAAACACGGCAGTGTTAAGCTGCTATTTTACGCTGGTATTCTGTGAGGGCGTGGTCCTTCCCCGGTCGAGCCGACCCATTCATGCTACAACTATACTACTAATATAGCTGTAGCATGACTCTACCACGTAAAAATTGAGAACTAAAACGAAATGCCTCACAACTACCAAAAACAAATTAAACCACCAAAAATATATATTACTAGCGATCCGCCTCGGCTTTGCACTTCTAAATTCTGGATCTCGACAACAGCGCCACCTACCTCGTCCGAATGTCTTAATCTAAACTATCTAGGGACTTATTCAAACACACAAAAAATTTCAACAAACTCGTTTGAGCCGGTTTTGAGTTTTAGCGAGACTAACGGACAGCAATTGCTTTTTATCATTTTAAAGTTTTATACGAGTACGTATATTTTGGCGGTAAAGTTATGTTATTTATAAGTGCGTGGCAATAAAAATGCATCTATTTATTTATATCTAAGTTTAAATATTATAAGTCTGTTCTTTTTCTAACCGCATTGCATGATCGTGTCTGAATTTAAGAATTTATTGCTGAGGAAAAAATTTATTAGTCCCATCCTAAACTAGAGGTATCTACTTACGTCTATTAAAATAAGGAATATGAGAAATATTTGTATAAAAGTATTACATGATATTTTATAGTTTTTTTTTCTCTAATTTATGTATCTCTGTCGCGATTCATAATGGTTGAACAAATAATCATTTTTGAGTAAATTCTATGAACAGCAATCATGAAA
Organism: Parnassius mnemosyne; assembly: GCA_963668995.1. Classification (NCBI taxonomy): domain Eukaryota; kingdom Metazoa; phylum Arthropoda; class Insecta; order Lepidoptera; family Papilionidae; genus Parnassius; species Parnassius mnemosyne. The sequence goes on from CAVLGL010000159.1 coordinate 13,391,852, forward strand.
TTTTTCAAAATGTTTATTTTATAACTAACTTACCGCCCCGGGGTGTTTCCCGCGTCCAAGCTGTAACGTCCATGCAGTTATCACCCACGCATAATACGGAGATCTCAAGCTATCACTTAAAAACTTTCTCATATTTCGTAAAGTTAATTATCGCAAATTTTAAGTTAGAATAAGGCCTTTCGAATAGTAAAAACAGCTCAAACAATCTTTCTCTTGGTACTCCCGTACGCTCACCCTCCTTTCTGAATAAATTAATATCTATTACAGCTGTACAGTTGTAGAAGTCTTTGCTGACCAATTGTGACATATGCTAGTACAGCAGTCACACGCTCAACTGTGACCGATTTTACTCGGTCACTGTGTCGAAGATTGGCACCATCTGCCAAGAGTGATGACATAACGCATGATCTTTCTATAATAGGAAAAACCCATTCCGAAGTGGGCTTTAAAGGCCCTATTATAATGATAAGGTATATTAAACTAAAATTCAAACAGTTATTATTTCAATTTTGAACATATTTAGCGGGGATGGAAATATCTTAACATATATTACGCAAAATTTCCACCTCTTTATTAAAAAGCCCGCAAGGGAATAAATTAACTTAGAGACTAACCCTGGGTAGGTAGAGCAGTTTCATAATATTTGATGTCCGGATAAAATGAACGTTAATCATGCAGACATACTAAAAGTGTAAAGCATGATGGAGATAGGTTGAGTAATAGTTTTACTTACTTTTACCTCGAGTTTATCTAAAAACTACCCCTTTTAATTAACACTAAGCCTGATAAGACAGCGTGGAATTAACAACCGTTATAATATAAAGGTTTTAAGTGGCAATACCGTATTGGTAAGCGCGGTGTGTAGCAGCCATTTATAATATTATACGTGGTAGAGCCACGCTGTAACTATATTATGGTTGTAGGACGAATGGGTCGGCTCAACCATGCTCTCACAGAATACATATAATTAATGCTGCTGTGTTCCTTAGAGTGAGTGCAGAAAACGGGAGACCCTTTTTACTGGAAACGAGGCATTTCTTCATAGTCCTCATGCATGACAAGGCATTATGCATTTTGATTCTTATTTGAAGACAGATGTAGATGTCTATGGGATATTACCATAAGATGGATTATGTGCTCCTCTGTCACCCTTATTCTACAAAAAGTATAGCGTTGAATCGATAAAGCATACAGGAAGACATTTCATATAGGCGCTGACCATCATTTTAACCAGTCTCTTGGCTGAGCCTATGTGTAGTGGTGATCTATATGATGGTATTAAAGGCCAATGATTACTAGAATCATTATTGATTCCTTTTTATTTAATTATTCATTAATAGTTAGAAAGATTATCGTAGTTATTTGCTTAGCAACTTGAAAGCAGTTTATTGGCAAGTACACAGTAATCAGTATATAGTATGCATAATAAGCAACATTATCTGTTTCCAACCCATGCAAGATGATATGATCATGCCATAAACATCCATAATACCTAAGGTATGTGGTGGATTGATGGCATTTAAAAAAGGAATAGGCTCGTTTATTGAAGTTTCCTAATCATACGGTGGTGTGTGTCATTAATATGCCAAACAATAAATGATTTTTTTTATAGAAGAGGGGGCAAACGAGCATGCGGCTCACCTGATGATAATTGACTACCACCGCCCATGAACAACCGCAAACCAGGGGAATTGCAGATGCGTTGCCGGCCTTTTAGAAAGATGTAAGCTCTTTTCTTGAAGGTCGCTAAGTCGTATCGGTCCGTAAAAATCGCCGGTGGTAAATATCTATAGTTGTTTCATATTTCTAAGAAATAAATACCTGCTGCACTTACCCTATAATCACACACTTGTCGGAACTGACGCAACCCATAAAAATTTTATATAATATTTTTAAATGTATCCATTTCCTATTATATATATTTAAAATTTTGTTCACAGACACATCGAAGGCAAAATGTGAAGTCTACGATCATGGAAGAAGCGGAGTGCTATAATTGTAGTCTGTTCCTAGACATAAATAGCACTTTCGCAACGAACTCTACAAGGAATGGAACACTTATAAACAAGTTCTATTTCTACCAGGTAAATTATTTCAAAACAATGTAGTGTTGTTGTTGTTATTATTTTTAAATTTAATCAGCATTTCAAAACTGTCAATCTGTATGGATTCTGTCTTAATTAATAAGTATTGTTTACAAAGTGGTAGGGCTATTTATTCGTTTAATTATTTATTTAACGTTACCGTAACAGCTTATAAAAAGTACCCTCCATAGATATCTCGTAGTGATAAAATTTGCCAAGCATAGCAGGCGGATTGGCAACCGCAGTTTAATAATTTTTTATTGTTTTATGAATGACAGTGTTGCCCATCTATTGCTTTGTTTCCCTCTGTCGCTTTTTGCGACACCCGTGGGACGATATGGCGTAGTAGATATTCTTAAACCGCCACTACACGGTCATTTATTTACATTTTATTGTAATTACGTATACGCTTAACAAAATGGTTACACCTTTGTAACCCTTTTGTTAAGTATATGGACTTAATACCCCAATTATGTGATATAAAATTATTGAATAGAATACATGTATAGAAATATAACAGAATAATACTTAAGTTTCCTATGAATGATCGAATTAAGATTATTAAATAAACATAAATAATCACACAATATATACCCTATTTACCTATTTACTATATAGTATTATTATTTTAGGTAGAAAATAAGCTATATAGTATATATCTTACTTTCTACCTATGAATTTGAAGAGGCTGGTACCACACTTTTACTCATTGCATTCACTACTGCGTTTGGGTTTGAAGGGTAATAAAATGTTTCAATGTTTTGCTGACTGCTTTCATAGTATAGGCAGGATTTGCCTTATTAGTCATGCTTGCCTGGCTCGACGATCGCAGTACCAAACGTCGCACTACATTGACGCTGCTGGCCGTCGTTAGTCAAGATATTTTACGCCGGGCGTATACAAGACGGTATATCGCCATCTGGACCAACGATTAATTCTATCCAAATCGTCATTCAGTGCATCTATCGCCATTTTAGCCTCAGATGCCTCAAAGTGACGGTAAAGCTGCAAATCGTCTGAATAAAGATGGAAGTTGGAGGATATTATTTTCGTTATAGAATTAATAAAAACGGTGAAGAGTAAAGGAGACAAGACGCCACCTCGGGGTACACCTGCGATAAGATTACACTAGTTGGAATAAGTGTCATTGAAGCGGATACATTGCGAGCGTCCCCGAAGATAGGAATCAAACCAAAGAATGGCCGAAGATGAAACATTGATAGCCTGAAGAATTTTAAGGAGGATATCAAAGTCAACAGAATTGAAGGCACTACTAAAATCTAATAAAACGAGTACTGTTAATTGTTTTTGATCTATGGCTCGACGGATATCATCAGTTACCTGAAGAAGAGCAGTTGTTGTACTGTGACCGGGCCGGAATCCAGATTGAAATGTACTTAAAATATTGTTGGAGTTAAGGTAAGAAGAAAATTGATTGTGAACAATGTGTTCCAGTACTTTAGAGAGGAATGGTAATATAGATATAGGTCGAAATTCAGAAGGTAATGTAGGGTTAGCAACCTTGGCTGTAGGAATAATGTGTGCTAACTTCCACGAATATGGAAAACAGGAGAAAGACAATGAAAAATTAAATATGTAAGTAAGAACTGGGAGAATACAAGGTAAAATCATAGTTATCATTGTGGAAGAAATTTTATCGTTTCCCGACGCAGTAGAAGATATGGATAGCACTGATCGTTTTACTTCATCTTCTGATACTGGTACAAATTCAAACTGGGGGAAATGTTGTACAGGGCATCTGGATAATTCTAACAAGGTCTTAGCCTTTATAAATGAAGATAAGGAAACAGGTGGAAGTGAAAAATGTTGATTGAGAGAATCTATATCAAGATTTCCAATCGCAAGCGCAGGATGTTTGCCAATGCCGACTGTTTTGAGAAAACTCCAGGCTTTTCCTGAATCGCAATTTGAAAGTGAGTCATGAAAGTAGCGTCTTTTAGCATCTCTACACAGACGATTGCAGCGGTTACGTAAAATCTTAAACTTGATTAAATTTCTTTCCAAGCGACAATGTTTATATCTACTTCTGGCTTTATCCCTACGTGCCATAAGCTCTTTTATATCTTTTGTAATCCAGGGCGCAGGACAATGTTTTATTTTTATACGTTTGAGAGGTGCATGGCAATCATACAATCTAAGAATTAAAGTAGTAAAGTTATTCACCATATTATCAATATTTTGACAATCCATTACGGAAGACCAGTCCATTCCACTTGCATCTCGTCTTATGGCTTCCAAGTCAATACCCTTATAGCTACGAAGAAATCGAAAATGTGGTTTACGCTTTGGTGGACGAACACGATATGAAATGAAAATGAGGTCATGATACGAAAAAGAAGCTGTTATTTGTCCATGATTCGCGATGTTATTTAAAGATGAAACTATTATAAGGTCAAGTAAAGACGGAGTACAGTTGGGAAAATGATGGGTAGCAGAGAGGGGTAAAATTTGTAGATTATGTGAGGACACAATAGACTTCAACTTATATGCACGTGAATCGTTTTTGAGTAAGCAGGTGTTGAAATCTCCCATCACGATCACATGACTGTATATAGGACAAAAGTCTGTAAGTAGATTTTCAAATACGTCAAAATAATTAATTTGTATATTAGGGCTGTATATCACACCAAGAAGGATTTTTGTGTGGTAAAGTGTAACCTCAAGAAAAAGGTACTCTGCAGATTCAGAATAAGTTGACGGGGAAGCAGAGATTTGTTTGTAAGGGATTTCAGAACGCAGGTAAATAGCTACACCACCTCCTCCCTTACCGATCCTGTCATTACGTATCAAAACGTAACCAGGAAGTGAAAACTGAAAAGAAGGAAGAGAAGACTTGAAAAAAGTTTCAGAAATAAGAAGTGCGTCGATTAGATTACTGCTAATGGATGCAAGAAGGTCAGGATAGTGGGCAGGAATACTTTGTGCGTTGATATGGGCAACATTAAAATTATTGGGATAAGGAGAAAATATGGCAGAAATATGATCATGCAGTCCAAGAGGTTCAGATGACTCGGTATCTGCGCTTAAGAAACTGGTAGAAGATGAATTACACGAGAAAAAACCATCATTAAAATCAGTTGGATTTTCCATAATTATGACAATAAAAAATAATATATATATTATATATTACTATAAAATAAAAAAAATTAAAATAACTTAATAATAAAAAAGCAATATCCTATTAGAAAAATATACCAATGTTAAAAGAAAAATATTATCTAACTTATGATAAACAAAAACGAAATTAAATAAGAACAAAGACAACTCAACTCAGTGCAACTCACTAGCGTAATGATTTTTAAAATTAATCTATAAATACACAATATTATATTAATACTATAAGAAGAAAACCAAAAAGACTAATTGCAATACAAAATTAACAAGGAGAAAACGGAACGTTATTTTAAACCTTAGAGTATACAATAAGACAAAGTAATGTAAACATTAGAAATAAGCTTAAAAAGTAGGTAGGTAGTAAAAACTTAATAAGTTTATTTTATTTGTGTTCATTGCATTGCAGCAATCTTTATTAACCTTGAAATTAAAAGTGCATTATATGTGGCGTTTATGCGTTCCGCCTATGTCAGTTAACTTCATTATTATATAACAATAACAAATTAAAAAGTTGAATGCTGCGATTATAGTCACAGAGTACTTTTCAGATTATAGTAATGCAATTTTTAAAGAAAACAATACTACTGTTTTTTAGTTATTTATGCGTCGGCGTGATTTCTTCGGGGCATTAACGGTTATCGATGTTAAATTAACGGAATGTGATACGTTATCATTAGTAGCGGAGCTAGAAGGATATTTCACGATGAGTAGTTCCAAATCAGCCAGCGTTTAAATTTTTTTTAATTTCCAGTAACTAAGAATTAATTCAAGCAGCCACATTGGTAGCATCGTGGATGACATCACTAGGTCCATTAGACGCTATAATAATATGACTAAATATATATTTAACATAAGAAAATTATGATAGGTAGGTCCCCGTCGAAGACACATCGCGAAACATCAAATCCAATAAGCGAGCGCCTCCATGTCTTCAAATTCGTTTCTTTTACAAAAATAAACTTTAAATATTTGCTAACTTATTGTAACTTATTATAAATAAATTAATTAATTATTAAAAAAATTCAACAGTTCGCGCGTTTACCGTCAAAAAGAACACATTTGTCGTATCTCCTTAATTTCAGAGCACTTCCCTTTTTGTCGTAGTCAGTAGCGGAGTCTTCGGCGTCGACACATCGAATGACCTGCAGTAGCAAGGTAACTTGGAATAGAACGCTAAATTGGCTTCTAAAAAGCTTGACGTACTCCGTAGAGCGAGACAGTATTTCATACCTACACATCGCTTGCAACTTCACAAGCGCAGGTTCGGCCTCACATAGAATACTGTTCTCATGAGTTCGCACGGGGCTCCCCAGTGCAAACTCCTTCCACTTGACCGCATAGCGAGCAGAGCGGCTCAAACCGTCAACGAACGAGTTCTCTTTGATCGACTCCATTCACTGGCACTGTGTAAGGATATTGCATCCCTTTCGATTTTCTATCGTATTTACCACAGAGAGTGCTCTGAAGATTTTTTTGGATTAATTCCAGCCACCAAATTTTACCAACATACATCGCGACAAAACTTACGATACCATCCACATCATTTGGATGCTTAGCGGCCCACTACCGTTCGATTTATTATGAGTTTTCTTAGGAATCGTTTACCATCGGCGATTTTTATAGACCGATACGACTAAGGGAAACTTTTTAAAAGGCCGGCAGTGTATCTGCAATTCTCCTGGTTTTGTAGAAATATATTAAAATTTTAAAAAGAAGGGAAATCTCATTGAATAGTTGTACTAATTGTACTGGCTGAGATAGACGTTTCACGTTACAACCAACGGCTGTGGGCCCCGGACACTGGCCCACCCGAATTCTTTATTGGTATGGGTACAGTATAGTTTACTGTTTCACCTCCTTAAATATTGTAGGTAATTAAATCTGCATCCTGTATAATATTGTTATCGATAGCTTCTATCGATAAACGTTGTCAATCACTAACTCTTTGGTGACGTTACTGGATAACAGAGGGCGCTTATTATCATAGTGATAAGTGTTCTAGAACAATCTACCAGTAATAATAAAAAATAAAAATTACGGGGTAAATATACATTATACTTTTATGTATATTCCAGTTTTAGCAATATATCGGGACTTGCAATACTTTAATGCACAATCGGACATATTTTCTTAAAAATATTTTTTAAATTTAGGAAATGAATGTGTCTTGAGCTTTTGATGATGTCACTAAGACTAAATTACACAAATCCGAAATATATCTTATAGGACATAAGTAAGAAGTGACCATTTTGTTGCTGATGTCCGGTCCATTACTACTACCTACTTAAATGTCTTTGTTTTCAATGCTATATTGAATGTCAAGCTGTTGATGTTTTCACTAAGAAACTTTCCTTTTTCCTCGGCATTCGCTAATCCTAACACAAATTTGTCTCTTAATGCCAATGAGATGACGAACCCGAGCCGCCCATTCAGTTAAATACCTATTCACCTGGTGTTTGTTCCGCTTTATAAGAAACATATCTTTCCGCAAACATACATTTCTATATGGAAAACTGGTTGTCAATCTTTGCTATAAGCGTGTTTTGTGCTAAATTTTCTAGTTTTAACGGAAAAACTAAATCGCCTACTAGGCGATATGTATCTTCTTCTAATGATGTGAGAAAAATCTCTTTTTATTACTCCTGTTTTGTCAGTGTCGTCATGATAATCATTTGCCACACAGAACTTGACAAATCGACTCTTGAAAAAGTAAATGTAATAAATTTGCAAAATGAAAATGGTATAAATTAAAACAAAAACAAAAAATATAAATTTTTTGTGTTACATATTGTGACGCCTCATAATTATTATTAATAAATAATAATTAAATTCATTATACAGACATTTAAAAATGTCTTAGAAATTATAATTTAAACAATAAAATGCAAATAATAAGCATAGAGTTCAAAAATATCCATTTGGAATATTGAATATTATATATATTAGTAAACGCATAAAATGTCTCTAAAAATCTCTAAATTTATTAAAAACCTGCTTAAAATGTTAAAAATGTATCAAATCATATAAATACAAGGCGATTATATTGCAATAACAAAGATAAATAACATTTGTAATATAATAGAAAAAATGGATTAAAATTTTTCTAAGTTGATGAAGGTGTTCGTGTAATAATTGGAAAATTTCTAAGTTAATGAACGTGTTCTTGTAATGTTCCCTTATATTGGGGCATTGTCGGAGACACATACCCAAGGTTATACATATATATGGGGTGGTCGGCTGACCGACTGCTAGTACTAAGGTTGCACAATGACTAGTCCTATATTAGGGACTTAACATAGTAAGGTCTGACGAACCAAAGCATTAATATAGAAGGTCTCTATGATGCATAAGCATTATGATAGCAGAGTTATGACTTGAAGTCCCATATGAATAAGACATACAGTAGTATGGTCTATGAATTAAAGCAAATATGTGGAAGGTCTCAAATATGTAAAAGCATTATATTGAAAGAAATGGGACTTGAAAAGGATTATTATAGTGGCGTGTAGGTTGCTTCGCAGCCTCTGAGACCGAGGTAAACTTGGACTCACTAACCGATGTGTCCTAGACATATCATCTTAGTGCCGGTGGTAAGCGGGTTTGTTGTAGCAATACGACTTGCCCGTGGACATCGCACACCCCTACCGGTTGTGGGCGGCGTCTTAGCGCATAGCGTTATGATACGTCGGCTATCTTTCGGATTAGGGTGAGTGTGTTTGGTAGTACTTTTAAGTGCAGCAAGCATACTCAACTTCATGTCTTAGTGCAATAGCGCTATGATACGTGGAGTTTTGGCTACTAACGTCTTAGTACCGTACTACTATGATACGTTGGTGGTATTTTTAGTTAACAACATTATCAAATTTTGTTACCAAAGTCGATAGGGGGATCATGTGGGTGTGTTGTGAGGGGGCGCCATCCGTATGATAGTTGCATTGATGCTTACTGCTACTTGCAGTATTGTGTCTTGTGATGGATCTGCGGGTGTGCTGCACCTGATTCGATGCATCTTGTGGTTCTGGTCGATGGAGGTATGCGGGTGGTGATGTCTGCTGGTACTGTATGGGGGACCTTGGGATGGTGTAAGCCCGACGATAGTCGTATTGATGCTTGTTGCATTCTGTAGCATAGCGTCTCTACGATGGTTGTTTGGCGGGTCGCTATTCTCAATGGCGCTCTCTGCGTCTTGGTTTGACTCACAACCTAAGTAGCTTTGCCCAAGTCGGGTCCCTTCATTGCGGGGCTGCAGACTGTCTGCCCTCCATGATGTTTTATATAACAACTTAATAATATATCTCTATAAAGTTCCCACCTTTGAGAGATTGAAGGCAACTTGTTGGTGGGTGAGGCAAACATGATCGAAAAATGCATATACTCAACGTCAGTGACACAAACCCTTTCTGATGGCGAATTATTACTATTATCTTATAACTGCCTATTGGCTGTATCTGCCATTGTATTGGTTGGTGGAGCATATGTGTCGACCTCATGCGGGTGGTAGCTGGAGGGAGAATCTGAGGAGGCTCTCAAGGCTGCGGCCGAAAGCCGCGCAACGTGGGACCCCATTCCCTTGAGGTGAGCGGTAGACTCATGACACGCTCTGCGGCCAATTGGCCGTGCTGACCATGCAATTGGTAGTGATGCCTTACACTTAACATCACGTCTGCAGGAACGGCGGTCTGGCAGGTGGTGGCGCTCACGGAGGGCTTTTTATGGCCAGTGTGCCGATTGTTGCCTAAACCGTGTGACGTACATTCACTGTGGCTGGATTTGATCGTATTCTGTATGGCGTTTACACGCATTGACATGCGCGACTTCGGTCGATGTTTGTGCTTACGCACTATCAAGGGGCCAAGTCCTCTTTTACTGGTTCGCCAGTTATTTTGCTGTGGACTACGGTCCAGTTTCCCTTTTAATCTCGTTGTTTAGTTTTGAAAGTATGTTTTTGAGACCCACTGATGATTGTTTTCTGAAAAAATATAATATACACTAAAGTTATATTTATTTTAGCATTCTTTTATATTTTAAATATATTCTCCTTGTGTAAGTCAATATTAATTGACTGTATCTTTTCCTTGACTTATCTTTTTGAGTGTAGATATCTCGGAAACTATTTTTTTTATAGGATAAGGCTGACAAACGAGCACACAGTCCACAGATGGTAAATGGTTGCTGTGGCCCATAGACATCTACATCTATCTTCGTATGCGAATCGAAATGCCTCTTTTCCAGTAAAATGGGTCTCCATTTCTCTACACACACCATACGAAACAAAGCAGCATTAAGTTGATATTTTACGCGGGTATTCTGTGAGAGCGTGGTCCTTCCCCGGCGAGGTCCGACCCATTAGTGCTACAATTATACTATTAATATAGCTGCAGCATGGCTCTACTACGTAAAAAAACGTGTGTATTGTTGTATTATGTTACTTTTCGGCGTACCTCTTTGAGATCTATGTGAATTCGCCTTCAAATTGTGGCACCGTATGAACCGTAGAAGCCTCAAGCCTTTTATTAAGCTCAGGGGGTTATTTGCATACTATTTCTGTATATTTCTGTCTGTCTGTCCAGGCTAGTCTTCGGAATGGCTAAACCGATTGCGATGAAACTTAATGAATAAATAGATAGCGAGTAGTGCCAGAAGTGATTTAGGTTAAACTGTATCTAAAAAGCTTGCATATTTCTTGTGGAGTCTAAAAAGTTATAAAATAAATGGTATGTCCCACAATAATAGATCCAACTTAAGACGATGACGGGGTGAGTCCATAGTATTTATTAAAAAAAATTGAAATCGCTTTAATATTATCAATTGTACCAAAATTAGTAGCCTCCGCGTTATTCAAATTGTTTATCCTCTTCAAGAATGATATTAAGTTAAGTATCTCATTTAAAAGGGTTGAAGCGTAACATTTTGCAAAACCTGAATTTGATGGACATTTAATGATAGTAATTTAATATGTTTTCTTTGGGGGTTAAATTTTATTGTTTCAAAAATGTTTTCGAACTATATTTTACTCTTATTAACGACGATATTTTACAAGCGAGGTTAGTAGTGTTAAACAAACAATATTTTATAGGTTATTGTTTTGACAGACAGTTTTTTTTTATAATATAAGGATGAACGAGTATATAGTCAACCTAATGGTAAGTGGATGCTGTGGCTCATAGACATCTACATTTATCCTCGATTAAAGCAGATGCGTTGTCACCCCTGAGGACTAAGATGTAATACCTCGTTTCCAGTAAAAAGGGTCTCCAGTTCACTACACTCAACATACGAAACACAGCAGCGTTAAGCTGCTATGTAACGTTGGTATTCTGTAAGAGCGTGGCCCAACCCCGGTCGAGCCGGCCCAATCGTGCTACAACTAATATAAAAGCTTCAGCATGACTCTACCACGTATTGACTGTTTTAATTTATTATATCATGTTTTAGATCGCATTAATTTTATTTCAGTAGATTATTATCTAATAAATAAATTAATTGGAAACTACCAGGAACTTTTTAAGCTCAATTGATAAAAAATAGTTTGCAGTCCAAAACATGCACATCGCACTAACCTAAAAGTGTTTTATTTTCATATGTGGTTAAATGTTGGCTCAATAATTTTACGCTAATAAAAATTAAATTTCATTACTTTTAAAAGAATGTCATCCCTTTGTTAATTTCGATATTAAATAGTGAAGAACTAAGTTAAGGCGATTACTATAAAATATGAACAAGGTCTAAAAATAAAATAAAACTGGCCAAGTGCGAGTCGAACTCGCGCACTGAGGGTTCCGAACTAATCCGTAGGTATACTAGTTTAAAATTATTAAAAAATTTATTATATGATGTAAATAAAAATGTATGCTTTTCGCAATTTTTCCTTTATCTGTGCTATAAAACGTTGCTTCGTACCAAATTTCAAGATTCTCAGTTCACGGGAAGTACCCTGTAGGTTTTGATTCCTTTGCGAATGTCGAAAATTTGCGGCATAAACGGCTGTATTTTTTGATTGCGTTGGCCTAGTAGTTTGATATTTTCACAGCTTCAAGAAACAGTAGACCAGAGTATTTGATACGAATTTCAGCTTGATACCTCCACACGTTCCTGAGAAAAAGGGTCTTGACAGACAGACAGACAGACAGACGGACGGACAACAAAGTGATCCTATAAGGGTTCCGTTTTTTCCTTTTGAGGTACGGAACCCTAAAAAACTACAACATTAGTATTTTAATTATATTGTACTATAATTATATAACATTATTCGATTACCTTGTGCTATAAAAATATGTAACTGCTGCTGTCACTGTAATGTAAGGAATCGAGTTGTGCTTTTTTGGACTTACAAATTTATTTAAGTACATTATATTAAATACATACATACATAAACACTCACGTCTGCCACCCGGAGTGGTAGGCAGCGTGTACGGACTTCCATTTGACACGATCCTGACACACCTTTCTCGCCCCCTTTACATCCATATATCTACGCATACATGCTCGTCGTTTAAGGTAACTCTTACACATTATATCAATCACAAGGAAAATAGTGTAACTAGGTCACTGCTGCTTGGCGGCAAAATCTTTTATATTGCGTTTAATTTATTAAACTAGTCATTAATTTTTTACCAGACCGCACAGTTGGCTGTATTGTGGGTGCTACTGGTGGCGATCGTCGCTGGAAATGCCACCGTGGTCTTGGCATTACTTCTTACTAAGTCCAGGAAGAGTCGGATGAACTTCTTCATCATGCAGCTAGCTATAGCAGGTAATATTGTAAACAGATTAATTACTAGAATAAAGATTTCTTATATTTACGCGAAGACTACCCGTGATCATTGGGGGGACTGATGTGTTTGACGTCCCGATGTCATAGTTAGCCCGGCTACCTCAGTCCCCCCCGTGACCACGGGTGCTGTAAAGCACCCAAAACGTCGGGAATTAAAAAGTTAAATTAAACGCGATAAAATCCGTAAATATTATTTTAATTTAATACTAGAATAACGTTAAAATGTTGATAATATAAACAAATTGTTTCAGATTTATGGGTGGGGTTAATAAGTGTTCTCCCTGATTTAATACAACGAATAACGATATCTTGGTTGGCTGGATCGATCGCTTGCAAATTGATGAAGTATTTACAGGTTTGAAATTTAATTTAATAAAGTTCTTTTGCTTTACAAGGAGTTGGCTTCAAGCAAAAACACTGAAATATTTACGACAAAATTATTTCTAACACGTTCCTTCTTTCTAGGGTGTAGTTACGTATTCCTCTACATACGTTTTAGTTGCACTCAGCGTGGATAGATGCGACGCTATAACGCATCCAATGAATTTTACGGGAAGCTGTAAGTTGACTGTTATTTTCTAAAGCAAACTTGCGCGCAAATAATTTAATTAAAGTGATAACAATAAGATTGGTTTTAAAGCACACTTAAATTAATATTACTGTATCACTGAAATCACTAAACTTTAAACATCACGATCAGTGACTCAAAGTTTATACGGGATATAAAAACTTATAAAGGAACCCAACAAATAATGGAATACGTTTGTGTTGTTATTTAAAGTTTTCTACATTATTATTATTACTATAATATGTGACGTCAGTGACACCCCATTACGTCTTGTAGGTATCGTAAAATTCGCTATGCCAGAAGTCTTTCGGTCTCTGATAAATTAGCTTAGTGACTCACGAATTTATTTACTTCATTGAGCCGAACGTTAGTCAGTGAATAAAAATTTAACAGTATTATTACTTTGCAGGAATGAAAGTTAAAATTAATTTGCGAACATTCGCGTGTAAATTTTTTATTTGCAAAAAAATAATAATTTGCCACTATATTCTTCTACAAGATATAAAATAATGTTGGAATGTAGTATGCAGTCTACGAGTTCATTCTTATATTGTTTAGTTGTTTAGTTATTATTTTTCATCGCTCTTTTTATGATTACAATTAAATGTAAATGTCATAATGTTATTATCAAATATTCTTCAGTCATGCATTGCTATGCGCATTCTGCTTGATTACAGTTTCACCTACACATAAACCTATTCACTTATGCCTTAAATCTTCGCACTCATTTGTTTAAATTCAATATATTTATGAGTATTATTTAAATTAAAACAAAAAGATAATGTTCCATATTTTATTTCTTTATTTAAGTCTTAATATTATTTACAAGAATATAAGTTTCTCTATTCGAGACTGCTTATGATTTTTCCCTGAGTCTGCCTCAGGGAAATATCACACAGCCACAGCCTTGTATTCTTTTTATTTAGGAATATTGATTGTAAATTGTTTTATGTCAAATTTTTCTTGGGTTGCATTGTATTGTAGCTACAATTATTTTTATATGTTCTCAAATATAAAATACCTTCGAGTTTAATGAACATTGTCGTTCTCTCCATAAGTTCGTGCATTGATGCTCCCACCTATATAAATATCACCAGAACATCCTAAAATACCACTAAAGTTGAAAACGATTGATAACTATCGAGTCAGCCGAGTTCAGCAGTAGACCATTGTATTGCATTTAGTGTAATAGTTACCTAGTTTCGGTGGTAGTGGTGGTGGTTGTTTGAGTGAAACTGTTGAAATTTTGCAGTCCAATAATTATTAAGATAAAGAAATATTTACAGGACTGCTTCTAGTTATTCTTATTTCTTGCAACGTATTGCCTTTACAAAATAAAACTCCTTAAATATCTTAAGACAAATGCTAAAAATTAAGCTGAAATTTATTTTGTTAAGGCCGTCTTGTATAATGGCGTTTAGATGAAACGTTACCTCACTCTCCGCAAGAGTCGAACGACCTACGTCCAACCTTCATGATGTCTTTGTGGACACTGGTACAAAGCTACAGAGTAGTGATGTGTTCCTTACTCATAAGTTACCTCGTTTGAGGTCCTCGTGATGGCAAATTGAAAGAGTTACTCAAATTAAAACATTGAACCACCTCACTCACTCGTTAACGACCTCGCTTATATCTGACAATACGAATCAAATCACGAGTGAGTGAGCGAGGACTCGATTAAAATAGTTCAAATAAGTATTGAGATTGTTTATTTTGCAGCAATATCTAAACGAGTGAGGTGTCGATGTTAAGGAAAAAGATTAATAAGCAACAATAATAATTTTGGGATAATGGAATGTGAAACAACACATATTCCATCAAGCACTAAAACTGTTCGATTATTTTTATTGATTTTACATACATTAAAAATAAAAACGAAGCTATAAAATATTTTCTCACAAAATATTACAACTTTTTTGTTGAGTTTTCATAGTTTTTTTTTAATCTCTACCTTTGCAGAAATTGCTATCACGTACACGTTTAAATAGCATTTAAGTGTCATTTTTATAATACTTATCGAGTTAATTATAATTTTAAACAACGCAAATAATTCGCGTTTCTGTCTTTATACTTAAATTTTACGATTTTGTTATAATTTTTTTATAAAATGATTTTGTTTATGCGCTTTAATTATATTCCAGTATATTTTTACAGGTTCAAAAAATTTATAAAGTGCCGTACTTTTTATGCATATATATTTTTTATTCACTCATATTCATCACATCGCCTTGATATTGTTACTAACATTTTGTATTTTAGGGCGTCGCGCAAGAGCACTAATAGTAAGTGCGTGGTTAGTCAGTTTTCTGTTCTGCATACCGATGCTGTTCCTTTTCGATGAAGCAAATATTGAAGGTAAGCAGATGATAAACATTATTTATCATGATTTTTTAAATTAAACAAGTAAAGTTTTATTAAATATTTATGTAATTTTTATTTAAGAATCTTTACTCGTATTGCACATAAAGTATACCATTGGTGGACTTAATGCCCTTAGGCATTCTCTAACAGTCAACAACGAGCTAGCAGAGAAAGTTTAGGTGCCATAAAAACAGAACAGAATATTTTTCATGCAATACAAATTACAAGAATTATTATTAGAAGTTATCTAAGTGTTTACAACAAGTTCGGAAAATATCTGTCCTCGGAAGAACCAGCAAAATACCCAGCGGGCCTCTTTTTTTAAATATTAGTTTAAAATATAATACATTGTACAATTAGTTGAATTATGTTTATGTTATATTTAATGAAAATATTTAGAAACAACATGGCAACAGGGTTTTTTTGGTACGACTTTCCATTGACTCCCATCGAGTTGGGAGTTGATACGTATTTTTACAGAAAAGTTACACTATTATAAGCACACACACAAAGTTACAATATGCGGAAGCGCGTAATTTCTGAGAAAAAGTTATTGAAAATCAATTATTCTTGCATTTTTTATGTCTAATCCTACAATAAAACTGACGCCATTTTTTATTGTTATTGTTAGTAGAGAAGTCGATTCTTTCCGAAAAATATCGATTTTTTAAATAGATTCGAATTGTAAGCTGATGTATCGATTCCCAAAAAATCTATTTCTAAAATATCTATATTTTTTAATATGAGAGGGGGTAAAGGAGCATGCGGTTGCCCGGATGGTAAGTGATTACCGCCGCCCATGAACAACTGGAACACCAGGGGAATTTCAGATGCGTTGCCCGCCTTTTAAAAAGGAGTAGGCTCTTTTCTTGAAGGTCCCTAAGTCGTATCGGTCCGGAAAAAATGCTGATGGTAGTCGATTCCACAAGAAATTGTGCGAGGAAAAAAATTTCTTGTAATCGCACAGTGGACCGCCAATCATACAGATGATAAAGATGGTATCTCGAGTTTTATCTCGATGTGTAATGGTGAAATTGAGCGGTTATTAACAATCATGTACTCATACACAACATCCACTTACCATTAGGTAGACTGTGTGCTCGTTTCTCACCCTCATTGTATAAACAGATACAGTAAAATCGCTGAGTAATGGCCAAGTAATAAGTTATCCACTAACTCAAATAATCCCCTGCTTGTCGTAAGGGGCGAAAGAGGGAAATGAAATAGGATATGTGCAGCAGCATCTTTCTGATAACAACTGAAAGTGATGAAAACTTCGGTCACTGACACTACAAGCGAGGCAACCATGGCAAATATTCCTCCTTCCTCTCCTATTCTCAAAGACGCTGCTGTACTTCATATTGGAAGGTCATAAGTATAGAGTAACTAGCAACTAGGTATTATATTTTTTGTTTTTAGTGTTACCCGAGGTCTAAATGTGTCTCAGTAGAACAAAAGCATTTGACTAACTATAACGGATCAGTGTGTTGAAGTTGCAATAGGCTTGACCTATAAGAACCAACATTCGATTGGAAAAAGGGTTTATGAAGTAGCAGCCTCACAAAATATGCAAGTGTAGGGCGAGCTCCCAGTAGAAAACTAATGATAAACGGTATCTTGATTTAAAGTCGCTTATATGCAATAAAATTGTTAAGTGCTGTTTTATCACTGTGATTGGCGTTGAAGACAAACATCGTCAGGAAATTTTTAAGTCTAGGGTTGAAATATTTCGAAGACATGCAAAGTCTGTCAACATTCAATGGAGCAGCATGCGAACTAATAGCTTTATAGCCCTGGCAGAAAGAAGAGGAAGCCTGTATACACTAGTACCGTAACACTAACAAAATTTTCATTTTTCTCAGGTACTCTCCAATGTTGGTCAAGTATCAACGAACTACAGTGGCAAATTTGGATGACAAGCGTTTTTGTCTCATTATTTGTAGCACCTGCTCTTACGATATCCGCTTGCTACGGTGTTATTGTAGTTACAATACGGCAGAAGAGTAGAAGAGTTTTAGGTAAAAGAACTGGTGCTACTAGACAATGTAAGTGCTTTTTTCAATCAATATTATATAACTTATGATAAATTTCAAAAGCATATTACTTTTTATAATAGATCAATACTAGCTATGAACATATTCGCGCCAAAATCTCAATTGGTCAAATCGTTCAAAAGTTACACGATCACTAACAGACGCATCGCTTCGTGACAATTTATTTGTTGGTATTAACCATTAAGATTAATTTCTAGTTTCATCCCATAATAAAAAAAAATATATATAAAAAGGATGACAATCAAGCGTTCAGCCCACCTGATGGTGAATGGATTGGAGTCTGGAGTGGAGTGGAATCCATCCTCGATTAAGAATCAAAATACAGATGCATTGTACCTCTGAGGGCAGTTTTAGTTCTCTACACTCATCATATAAAACACAGCAGCATTAAGTTTCTATTTCACTCTAGTATTCTATGAGAGCGTGATCCTCGTCAGTCGAGCCGACCAATTCGTACTACTACCATAATATAGTTGCAGCGTGGCTCTACCACGTATAAATTCCATTAATATCTACTACTTATACTGTCTGTTTGCCTTGAAAAATATATATCCCCTCATGTGCCCGGCCATTTTATTTTTTTACGGGAAGTCATCCAATGCCGACAGGCGCTAATGTGTACAATATATTTTTAATTTTGTATGTCCGCTATATATAAAACTTATACTAAATTACCAATTAGTATGTAATTTGTCCACAACTAGCCTTAAATTTTAACTGATTGAAGTTTGTAAAAAATCTTATAAAGTAACTAATAATACAAGCTGCATAAACATAAATAGCGTGTTCAGTCATTAATTAAGTGAAACAGTTAAACGAGAAGAATATCGTGGGAAATTAATTGGATCGTGACTTGACTGCAAACTACGGAGTAAGGGTCAAAGCTTCTTTAAGAATAATCGCTATGATTTTACTTAAATAAATTTATATTTTCATTATGTCAGGATTAACTAGAGAGCCTATAATTGAATGTAAATAACGCTTTCCTTTGAAATAATTGTGCTACTTTTTTAACTTTGTTATACTTTGATATACTTTTACTTTGTTATAAATATAAAAATTGTTAAAAAATAAAGAAGAGCTCAATCTAATACAAATCCATTTTTTATGCTGAGACGTATAAAGGTATAGATTATAACTTATTTATCTATAATCGATAAATTATGTAAAGTCACTTTTTTTTTTTTTTTAAGACTGAAGTGACAAATGACTTTGCAGTCAGCCTAATGATAAGTGGCTACTGCAATCCATGGACACCCAGCAACCAACTTCAAGCAAATAAGGCTACAGATGCTTTGTCACCTCTTAGAACTAAGATGGAATGCCTCACACAAAGTCAAGAGAGTGGTACCTACCCATTTTGTCTACTTAATATTTATGCCGAGATACTTTTCTGCAGATAGTGATGACTTGGACAGCCGCCGGGCGAGCAGTCGTGGTATAATTCCGAAGGCAAAAATAAAAACTGTCAAGATGACTTTTGTAATTGTTTTTGGTAAGATCTTTTAAAAAAATAAGTGATTATTGAATAAAATGAAATCTATCACTCGATCACCAGTACTTAATAAGTGAATACTGCAGTCCTGCAACCCACTTCAGACAAAAATGGACATAGTGGACATGTGGTGTACATCTTGAAGACAAAGATAAAATGTCCCACAGCCTTCTAATTAATGCAGTATGTTCAAAATTATTACACAATCATTAACTTTTAATGTAATAATATTAATAGCAGCAATATTAAAAAGTGAGTACGTTAAAGGTTACCTTTACGCGCGGTTGAAGTATAGTTTACCGATATAACTTTTTTTTTATTTATTTATAATTTTTATATTTTAATCATATATTTGAAAAAAGAATGACATTTAAGTACACATATGTGTCCATCCTAGGCATCTAAAGATTATGCCATTCTTGCTGCGCTTGGCAGGCGAGTTGACAACCGCATTTTTTATTATTTTGAGTTAGTGTCAGGAGGACAATATGTATAATATAAAATTACGAAGTACTATAGTAGTAAGTCGCTGTCGTAACAATTGCGGAAACTGCGTAAACGGACCATAGATTTTACTTCACGTTACTTCCGTCCGAAAAAAGATCCCAGTTACCCACAAGTCACGCCAAAAGCGAAAAATAAATTATCATTTATTATTATTATTGTATTAAAAATAATTAAAACTATTAATAAGGAATAAATCTGAGCATAGAATATGTTTTTAATATTTCTACATACTATTCACCTTTTATAAATATTTTTGGTACATACAATAACTTTCAAATACGAGATTTTCTCAAGTTTGCAAAAAATATTTATAGCTAAAAGTACTTAATACTTTGAAATATTTAATGATCAAATAGAGCGTGAGCGGACGGAACCGTCATTTTTAGCGACTGTAAGGGACCGTTGTAAATTTAAATAAATTCCTATAAATACAGTATTTGAATTCAGCCTTTATATTTTTTCCATAACTTTCATATTAATCGTATCTAAATTGTTTTACAGTTCAAATACTATCTATTACAAGATATTCTTTTAGGCTACTTTAAAGTCATGTTCAATCAAAGAATCAATGTTAACGAGTTTTTGATGTCACTTTTGAATTAAATTGTACATCGTAATTATAGCGATTTTAAATACAATACAATATATTAAAAATTAGCTGGACACTGCAAATACTATAAACGGCAAAAACAACACTTGCAGTACCAAAAACTTCTTGGTTCAACAAATCATATTATAAATAGAGAGTCAAAGTCGAAGCTCAGAGGCCAAGCGATCGCAATAACATAGCGAGAGCAATCCGGGTTTTAACACCAGTAAAGTTGTTAATTTCAATGTAACACTTGCTCTGCGATGATAAAATATCCAGATAAAACCTGCATGTCTAAGAAATATATCATTTTGAAGACATGTGAAGTCCTCCGACAACGGAACGGAACGGAACAGCGCGACTTATTGCTCTGTAACCCTTTGAAAAATTAGAGTCGTTTAAAGTATGTCACAGTACTTTTGTTTATCAGTTCGTTGCAGATTACTGATATATATTATGGGCCTCTACCGTATAATAAATAATGCAATATTACATGTACAATTTCTTATCATTTAAAGTTTACCCAATAACATGTTATGGTTATTTATAATTTTAAATATTATTAAACACATATTTATCCGTAAATTACATTTAATTGTGACATTTTTAGTGTTCGTTCTATGTTGGTCGCCGTACATGATCTTCGATCTACTTCAAGTTTATGGTTACGTACCAGACACACAAGTCAATATTGCCATCGCATCGCTCATCCAAAGCCTCGCTCCGCTCAACTCTGCTGCAAATCCGGTTATCTACTTTATATTTTCCAACAGGATATTTCTCAGCCTTAGGTACGTATTTATTTTTATTCTACACAATTGACACATTTGAAACTGCTAGCTTAACTCCAGTTGAATTCCAAATTCAATATAATATGTAGGTAAGAGAAAGGGGTCGGCCATGCAGAATAAGAGATCAGGGATTACAAGATAATATTTAGTTTTATTAATTTTAAATTGCACCAGGGCACTTATACCATTAATGATAATAATTAATTTCAAATTAATTATCCGTGAGCGTCTAGGATAAACTAGCTTGGTACAACCAGTGCACTTATTCACGCCAGAGCCGAGTTTTTTTTTGCGCCCAGATGCAAAGTAAAGGGCTACCCTGCGGGATGCGGGGGAGGGAGCTGGTGAATGCTCTCAGCATACCACGCAGCCGGCTGCGTGGTATGCTGGTTGTGCGGGACTCACTATGTACCAAAGTGCCTACCCACTAAACACCACCTGGCACTGGCTTTAGCCTGGAGGGCCTTTCTGCCGTATCGGAATCGACCCCCCCTTGGAGAAAGGGGGCGCAGAGCGTGCTCTATAACTGCTCGGTTTTATACCAGTTGCAAAACAAGTCTAGTATTATCGTTCTGAACCAATAAGCATCGCTTGATTATCCTAACAAAAACCATAAATTTTTACACATTCAGCAACATGTTCCGGTCCAGTTTATAATGACACTGCAGATATTAATAATCAGCTCTGGTCTGGTCTATATCGACCCTTCAGGCAATTATATTGGACCGTTTCCTTTGAACCCTGCAACACTAATCAGTCTTGGTCCGGCAATATGCCCTTCAAAACTCTTTTTTTTTAAACAGAATCATTCTTTTTTCTATTTTCTCTTTTTTTTGCAAGTACCGTTTATGCTAATCTGAAATCATGATTCCTCAGTAGCGATATCATTGGACCGGCAAAAGCCCTGCAATGATAGTAAGAACCATTTATTTTCTTACTTTTTTTCAAGTACTTTAGCCAAGTGTACGTAGCCAAGACATTATGGAGTGGGGGTGGAGCCGATCCCACTTCTGATGTAAGAAAAAGGGGTCGGCCATGCAGAATAAGAGGTCAGGGATTACAAGTTAATATTTAGTTTTATTAATTGTAAATTGCACCAGGCCACTTTTATAACTAATAATAATAATTACTACTTATCTTCACGCACAATCCCTGACGGGGTAGCCAGAGAGAACAGATCGCCAAGTGTCAGGATCCTTACATACCTCTTTCGCTTCTTTCAGATTCATTATCTTCTTCATACATGCACATCTAGGTATCCGAGTACTCTTGACCCTACCCTCTTCGAGCAATTTGCTCACATGGTCTTCGAAAGTTAGTCTCGGTCTACCTCGACACCTTTTAATATTAACTTTCGCGCTATATATTTTCTTCACCATTCGGTCTTCACTCATTCGCTCAACGTGCCCAAACCACCGAAGCACGCCCTTATCAATTTTTGTGATAAGTTCATCTTTCAAACCTGCCACATTGCGAATCTCTTCGTTTCGCTTTCGGTCGACCATGGTAACGCCACACATTTTACGAAGAGATCACATCTCCACTGTTTCTTCTGGCATACCCAGGTTTCGCTGCCATATAACAAAGTCGGTACCAACACTGTGTTATGTATTGCAAGGCGTGCACTCTTCACTACGCCTTGCCTTTTGACTAACGCAGTCAGGGCACCATTGACTTTGTTCCCGGCAGCGACACGCCTGTCCACATCTAATCACACCTTCCATCCCGGCTAAAAGCATTCCCCAAGTATACAATTTCATTTACCCGTTCTGATTTACCCATATTTCACACTTCGTTCTCTATTCGTCCCTTTCAAATACCAGAACCTTAGTTTTATTAGCATTCAAACGGAGACTTTTAATTTCAAATTAATTATCTGTGAACGTCTAGGATAAGCTAGCTTGGTACAACCATTGCACCTAGTCACGCCAGAGCCGAGACCTAGTATATATACAGTAATGAGACTGCCCACTTCGTTTTTTTTTTTCGCACCCAGAAGCAATTGGAAAGGGCTACCCCGATACGCGAGGAAGTGGAGAATGCTTTATGCATACCACGACAGCCGGTCTGACGTGGTTATGTCGGACTCACTGTGACTACCTACTGGGGAACCTAAGTGATACCCACTAAACTCCACTTTGGGGACTGGCAATTGGCTGATTAAGCCTCTTTGCTGGATCGGAAGCGAGGGTCGCTTCCGATCCAGCAAAGAGGCTTCGAGAAAAAAGAGATCCGATTTTGGGAGAAGAGGGCGCAGGCGCACTTCGTAGCTGAGCGGTCGTTTTATACCCGTTGCAAAAGAAGTCGAATTGTGAGGTGGTGGGGGAAATCAAGTGGCGCGCTGGATGGCGTCATCGGTGCACGATTCACGTGTTGTTTACAAGTTTTGCTGTACCAGCGTACTACGACGCCGCTGTCATGCCTTCATAAACTTAAAAAAAAAAAAACAAAAGAAATACGATTATTTTGTTATAAAAGGCATACTAAATTATTTTTAAATTTTAAACAAAAAGGCGGGAGTGCTGATTACGACTGTATTATATTTTAAATTATGTAAACACAATTTTTCTCTTACTTAAGGGTGTGCAATTTACCTGTTTTCTATTAAAAGGTACTTCAATTAACTTGGGTCGATTACGCAATCTACAGATAAACAGACAAATTGCGTTTATTCGACAAAGCAAATAAATGAAATTTGCAATCGTTAGACTTTATTCGACGAATAACATGACTACCGGGAGGCATGAACTGTATCTGTCTCTTTGACGACCATATTAAATAGTTTCATTCGATGACAAAAGATGTTAATTATTTACTGTTTATTGATGTCGCATAAATTATAAAGAAAAACTGGATTATGAATATTTATTTGAATAAAACAGAAGAGTGAATAAATCGCAAGCATTTGAAAACCTTTCTCCGGTTTTGTAGACTTTGCAGTCTGCACTCTGTCTTTGCAGAAAGGATTTCTTTTTTTATACTTTTAAATTTCGACTTATTTCTTTTTACACCACTTATTTCATTGCTTATTTCACAGAAAATGAGAAATAGTTTGTCCTGCTTCAACGTTTCTTTTCGCAAAATTCTTTTTTCACTTCCTAGAATCGGTTATTTGCCGTCGTCCAATAAATTAATTAATATTTTTATTACCACTCGAATTTCAATTTATAATCTTTAAATCTTAAAATTTCACATTAAAAACTCATGAAAAATTATGATCCATATAATTAATAACACTAACTACTTGAGCAATATTGAAATTGATATAACAATATCGAATTCAATCAATCTATCGTCTTCAGGAACATTCCACCATATAAATGGTTTTGGTGCTGGATGAAGAACACAGGGAGTCCTACGGGGAACGAGTCTAGGGCTCACACGGAGTTGCTGACATCGTCACACAGAAGAACCAGACATGAGCTTACTATTAGGGTATGTATTTTAAGCAGTATACATAAATGCATTAAATTAAATACATGATCCGAAAAGAACAGTAAAGTACTGTACTTACATAAAATTTTACCTTGTTGTCTCTACTTAATTTTAATACAAGATGAAACGAAATGTCCAAAAAAATTTTTACAAGTTTATGAAAACAATGCTTCGTGTTATCCTCCTACCATAGTCAGAATGCGTTGCATTTATAACGAGATTACGTGTGTACAGAAAGTAGAGTAGATGTTTTAGATTATCGATTTGCTTTGTGTTTAAAGATAATATACAACTAGTTGTAAAATAATTTTAAAACGAATACATTTTAATTTTTCTTTGTTAGCATATTATTTCAAGCGTTGATTTTTATTAGAGAACTGTAATTGTTGACAAAGCATGCGAATTTATCATGGTGTGCATGTTTTTGGTTATAATCACATGGAAATAACTTTTAATGTTTAGTTTAAAATGTCATAAAAATATTATAATATGTTATGTGCATAAAATAAATAATAAATATATAAATAAATTTCCCTCTTGTATTCCAGTCAGAAGGATACAAAAAGCCAGTATAATTACCGGCATTTCATCTCAGTTCTGAGAGATAATAACGTTTCCTTAGCCTTTTTTTAATAGAAGTAGGGGCAAATGAGCATGCGGCTCATTCGATGGCAAGTGTTGACCATTGCCTACTTGTCTTTGTTAACTTATGATCAGGAGGGCTGTAAAATTATTGTTTATCACACCAAATTTTATAAAAAAATTTTTTTATAAAATTTGGTGTGATAAACACCGCTTTTATTCGACTTATCCTAACAGTATTTCATGTAAAGCTAACATTAACTGTTCAAAGGGCTCTCAGGAACATAATTATTTGCAAATATGTCGTGTTAATAAAGTTGAGTTATTATTCGTTTTTCGTATAGTTTTTCTATCATTTAATTTTAAAATCCTAAATCTGATACCGAATACTAACTAATTACCAATCAGTTAGTATTCAATCAACTCAGATATGAGGGGAGGCCTTAGCTCTTTAGTGGGATGTATATAGGCTGTAACTTTAACTTTAACCAATGACCATTCAGTACCTAGTTTAGTCACAGGAGTTTTGATTTGTTTTAGCTATTTTTTGTAGATACCTTTAAGGTTAGTGAATCTACTACTCCTTATGATCCCGTGCGTGTCGTTAGAAGCGAAAGAGGTAAAATGAAACATAATATGGGCAGTGGCACCTTCCTGATAACACCTCAATAATAAAAAAAAACTGTGGTTACCAACCCGCCTGCCAAACGTGGAACAATTGAAAATAACCCCCTTATAGGCAATTCGAGAAGAGGCCTATGTATATTAGCCGTGAACTTTGATAGGCTGTTGTGATGATTATGATGACGTTGATGAATACCTTTTTCATATTTAAAAACATCGACGTCTCGCATTCTTTGACACTGTTCCTCGTTGCCGGTCTGGCTAGGTTTTAAGTTCAGCGTAAGTGGGACTATTCCGACATTCTTCGGAAGCCATGACATCTTTCTGTAATTTTCCAAAGTCACCAATATAGATTCTCTTTGCACCGCCACCACGGCTATCTACTTCTACTAATACGGTTGTGTGTAATTTTTCTAAAATATTACTCAGCCAACTAATCGAATAATGATGATGAATGAGTTAAACTATTATTGCTCGTATAGTAAAAATATTATTTCCAGCTAAACGATGACAGCATAAAGATGCCTAAGCAACGTCTCCATCAATGTAATAGCAATTCTCGCAAGGTTCGTCTTCATGTTCCCGAAGGGCAGAACCAATATCACAACAACAGTCATCCGCAGCATGGAAGACCAAGGGAAGACACATTTTTGTAATAAACTTAATTAGAAAATAGACAAAACATTAATAATAATAATGTTAAAGATGATGCGTTTTAAAGTTAAGTAAACCTATTTCATGAGAGCGAAGAAGTCCAAATGAGTTCAAAGTAGAACACAAGGTTAAACTTGATGTGACCCAATTTTGTTTTACACTCTTTGTGATTTTTATCTAGATATATTGCATGTATATTTTATATATAGTAACTTCTACAAATAAATGTTTTAAAATAAATTGATCTTGTCGCAAGATAATTAAATTTGCAAAACATTTACAATTAGCCTGTTTCCTCTGAAGTTTTAAATAGTTTGAAAAATCCAAAAGTGCACGCCTGATGAGCTTTTTATTTAGTTTTGATAAAAATAATTAAATCACTAAAATAAATCGATTACACAAAGTACTAAAGCGATATAGGCTGTATGGTACATTTGTCCTTTGACTATCAAAGGTTAAAGAAAAAATTAAAGCCCCTTTAAATTTTTCATAGCAATAAAACATATAAAACTTGAAAATCATTTTATAATGCGTACTAGACTATTGATATCAAATAGGGAACCAGATCATGTAACTCTGAAACTAATAAAAAACTCCGGTCTTTAGACGTCTTTGTTTCGGGAGTAATCGTGACATACAATATTGCATGCCCAGCGCAAAGCGCATAGGTATGTTCTACTAGCGCCTAAAAATCAAGATTCCAACGTTTTGTCACATGAAATCGTATCCAGCAATCATATTATATATATAAATGATATAAAAAGCACATTGTCAGAAAGATAAATGATTGTTGAACTTATTAATATTTTTTTAATCGATTAATTGCTATTTTTACATAAAAAAGGGATTTTAGTGGCTTATGGTGTTGAATTATTAAATCCTCAAGGCTTGTAAACACGACAACTTTTGAAAATATCAATTGTTTAACTCAATCTATTTTTTAATCTCTTCATCTGTAATGTGGGAAGCCACTGAATGTAAATGGCAGTGTAATTTTGTTTTGTTTAGCTATAATTAATTGTTTGGGCTCCAAAATGGCGAAATTTTCGGTGATTTCGCAGCCTTGTGTTAGAATTTATTTCAGTAAACAGAAACTGCCTATGGCTAGCTCACTCGCTCGCTGAGTTCGGCGTCAATCGCCGTTGTGAGTGGATACTGTATTAGTTGTTTGCAGCGGCTCAAAAACATCGCTGTACAAATAAATACAAGCAATTCGAAAAACAAATTTCACACATACTTGATTATTATAATAATCAGAGATTTTTATTACAATATTTTAAAAGCACAGAATAAATAATAGTAGTACGTACTAAAAGTAAGTAGGATGTAATATTTATACTTGAATACGTCTTGGACTTTTTGGAGTGACATGAATGATGATATGATGACCATATGAGCATTATGAGTCGTGCACTTTGGATTCTCCAAACTTTTTCAAATTGAAGTTTGACATAAAATTATCGGAAAATTGGAAGTATAATAAGGTTATTAGTGAAAATTTGTGTGTATTTAACTACTTAAAAAAATTCCGTATAATCATGCTATACGTAATTTTTTTTAATGCGAAGGCATGCTGAATTGGTTTTACTAATAGTTTTTTTAATATATTTATAATATTTTTACGTGGTTTTTAAGAGCAATGCTGCAGCTATATTAGTAGTATAGTTGTAGCACGAATGGGTCCGCTCGACCGGGGAAGGAACACTATGTCTATGGGCCACAGCAACCACTTACCATCAGGTGGACTGTGTGCTCGTTTGTCGCCCTATCCTATAAAAAAATACAAAATCTACATTCAGACGTCCACGTAATTTTTTTTTTCAAACCGTTTTTTATCAATGTAGCAACATAAAATGAAACAAACATTTTTTTGAAAATTTAAGATGAATTAATTAGAGTGTTTCTTGATATACGGCTACTCATATTATCTTATAAGTGCAATATGGTTATGATAGAGGCATTTTAAGACCACAAAATTGCTTGAAGCATGCAAAAAGATCCGCCAGAGGCAGCACTAGTGCTGGTTGGGGTTACACGTTTTTTGATTTCCTTATTGACAGTAACGTTAAACGCATGTCTTATTATATAATAATAAATAAATTAAGAAAATAAAAAATATAAATCATAAATTTTCATTCTTACCAAACATTCATTCATTCATTCGCGGATTACACTTCTGAGAGTCTAGTTGACTAGAAAAAGTGTTTGAAGTTGAATTATTTATCGCGAAGATGCGATTCAAATATAATATATTGAAAGTAAAGAAAAAAACCTTTTCTTATAAGATAGGGTGACAAACGAGTCTACCTGATGGTAAGTGGTAGCTGTGACCCATAGACATTTATCCTCAATAAAGAATCAAAATGCAGATGTGTCGTCACCCATGACGACTAAGATGGAATGCCTCTTTTCCATTAAAATGGGTCTCCGTTTCTCTTCACTCACGAAACACAACAGTGTCAAGCTGCCATTTTACGCTGGTATTCTGTGAGAGCGTGGTTCTTTCCCGGTCGGGCCGACCCTTTCGTGCTACAACTATACTACTAATATAGCTGCAGCATGACTCTACAACGTATATAAAATATGTTAAAAGTTTAGAAAAAAATTGGACACAGTTTTAATTGTAGATTCATGTCACGATAATGTTAAAGAGTTTAAATATTATACTGGTTTAAAACCAGAAGATTTTGATACATTATGGCAATTTCTGGGACCTCCTGTTCCTGAATAAATAAAAAAGTGGCTTACTATGGACCCAAATCTAGTCGTACATCGTTACGGTCACAACAAAAAAAAATCACTAAAAAATCAGCTCTTTTGACATTGATTCCTACATTCGGGATTATTACTTGCAGATATGTGCTTTTTTTTAAGCATTGGATATCTTTGAAGGATTTTTACAACTCTGATTCAAGATATCAACAGTTTAAAAAATCAGATATTTTCCCTTCTGCAGACACAATTAAAATATAAGTCTCCCTAAATTATTTAGAAAATTTAAAAATATCTGTATCATCACTGATTGTTTTGAGTGGAATTTGCAAAAGCCTTAAAATTTCAGCCAACAAGGAAACACATATTCTAGTTATAAATCTCATAATAATATAGTAATATGTTTGGTAGGAATAATACCAACCGGAGGATGTTGTTTTCTATCTAACGATTTCGAGGGTCGCATAAGTGATAAGCAAATATAGTAAAGAGTGGAATTTTTAATGATATACAAAAAGATGATTTGATAAATATAACGAACTGTCACTGTCACTTTCTACGAGTTCATTTTTATTACCTGAAACAGGTAAACCATGGCATGCAAGCCATCGTTTTAAATCTCAGACAAGATTATCTTGAATTTTTGTAAATTTCAATTTTTCTCCAGGTACATCATCTTCCGTTAATTTCATTTTTATAATGTAAGTTTAACTTTACTGTCAATAGGGAAATCAAAACATATGTGAAACCCCCCCCCCCCCCCCCCGCCACTAGTGCTGCCTCTGGAAGATCTTTTTAAAATCTTCAGAAGAATCAGGCTTAGAGGAATGTTCGTTATGCGAGTAACTAATGAATTAAAATTATCATTCCATTTCCTTTCCATTAGCGATACCAATACTAAACGCCTTTTATTTTAAAGATATTTTAATGCCTTTATTTTGCCATGTGGCAGAATAGTTTTCTCAAGACTCGCAAACAATCGCATCGCCTATGTCTCGCGTGATCGCTTCCCCCTTTGTGTGGTTTAGATATTGTACTATATAAGAACATAACGAAGTGTTTATTCATTTACAATAACGCTATATTTTGCGATAATCTATGAAAGTTATATATGTGAAGACAGCCGGCATCCAACCAACGTGCAACGCAGCCGCTGGAAACACGAAGCAGATAAGCTCAGGTGAGTGCACATGCCTTCTTTCACGTTCTTCCTGTAGCCCGAACTTGGGACATTTGCAGTATCGTGAAATAGTATATTCTTATCCCCTCATGCGGTCCGTAATCTACGTAAAAATGTACTTTTAATAAATCTGAACCAGCAGCTTTTTACATAATATTGACTATATTGCAAGCTTAGGGTGATAAGGGGATGCACCCAGTAACAATGATACAGCAACAATAGAATCGCAATCAGAAAATTGTCGTCATTATTTGCTGGCGTTTCTCAACTGAGCCTTGTTATTCCAAACGGAAATAAACGTATGTGTGTGATGTATTCACGGAATCACGAAGCAGAATTCCGTATGTATGTGACCGGCCTTATCCCTTTAAACTTTTGCCCTTGTCTTTTACTTCCGGTGTCAAAAAGACATCTTTTTGATTTCGTCGTATGTGGGAGTTTTCACCTAAGCGTCATTTTACGATGCCTCTCACATATCAAACAAAGTTTACTTATTCTCCGAGTTCAAATGCTCCGAAATCGAATTCAATAAAATGTTAATAACCCCTGTCTGTGTCATTTTCATGTCGTTTTTCTAATAACATTGCGTATAACATTAGAGTTGGATAAGTCAGTCCCACTGTACTTAAGGGCCGTTTTAAGAAATTAGATTAAAAGTTCATGTGTCAATTTTTTTGTTAAAATAGTGCTTAAATTTCCTATATTTATATCATTTTATTTTTATTGGGTACGAGTTGAAGCTCGTTTTGGTTGAATGTTCTCTTAGAAGATAATTTTATAGAATAAGTATTTTATTATAATATAACAAAATACAGGGATTATTTAGAGAAATAAAGGGGCTATTTTCAAGTCTGTCTACATTTTTGTATGATAAAGGTCTCTTGTACCAAATGTAGTTAGTTCTTTACATTATATTGCGTATTTAACTCTTTCTATACATAAGTATAAAGTAATCCTAATAATGTGTTAATATAATGAAAACATCACCACCATCACTTTTCTCATTTGTAAAATGATTAAAGCGACTTGATAAATCATAAATAAAATATTTAACGATACAACATATAAATAAATCAGGAATATTACATTGGCATATGAATAGGTGTTACTCGAGTTGTTTGTGCAAATACGTATTCACTGTTTCTACTTGATGTTAATTAGTATCACATCATTGTTGTATTTTAAACTTAAGGCTCATCGATGTATTAATTTTTAAGTTAAAGTGCCAAAATTGATTCGAGTCAAACTCCTTTCATTTGGTACTAATATAATCGATGTTCGTTGAATTTACGAGTACCTACCCTTTTCAAGGTGATTTTATACTAAAATGTAAGTTGGTATAATAAATGTGATTAAAAAAATAAACGTTTTTTATTAAATCACTAAATATATGTGTACGTTTTACAGATACTGCTGAACATATTCCTCCCCGGCGGAACGCCACAAAGCACGGTCCTAAGCCACCTGCATCCATCGACTTCCTGCATATGTTACCAGGTCGTCACTCCATCTAGTAGGGGACCACCTTACGGTCTATGTTCAGCAGTGGACTTGTGAAGGACTGTAATGATAAAATTATGATGATTACAGACACGAATATCTTTATATATAAAAATTACGTGTCACGTTGTTAGTCCGCGATGGACTCCTAAACTACTGAACTGATTTCAATGAAATTTTTGCACACTGTATGCATTTTGTTCCAACTTGAGAGATAGGATAGTTTTTATCCCGATAAATGACCCTCAAAACTTTTTATTGCAAATTTAAGCATTTTTTTTTTAGGAAGGGTCGTTGAAAAGGGCTGAACAACGTCTGCCTGGCGAGCTAGTACTACTATAAATTTAACACCATTTCGTCGGTTTGAGTATTTATATATATATTATTACCACACCTACTTACGGGGGCAAAATATTAGAAATTAAAGGTTATAGTTACAGCCTATATACTTCCCACTAATGGGTACAGGCCTCCTCTCAATTTTGAGAAGGTTTTAGGGCGACCGGCGGGCACCGCTACTCCCAACACCAGTACACTAGGCAAGACACGCCACTGACGATAATACGACACGTGTTTCGCCTCTACACGGGGCATCCTCAGGTGATATAGACTCTACGGTGACTAACCGCTAAGTTGAGAGTGCACGCAATTGAGGGAGGGCGGGAGATGCTCTTCATACTAGGTAAGACACATCATTTTATTTTATAACGCGGATATTTGCGAAGTAAATTTTTCCAAAAGCTTTTATATCATATAAATTATTAATGTATCCCAATATTCAACTGGCTGATCAAGTGTGGATAGTGATCGAATATTTTCATTTGTTACGTCAATTATATATCTGAGAACTTTACTGGACTCGCGTTGTAATGGCTCTACATTAAAAAGAGCTTGAACGTGGTTGTTCACTAAAAGCCTCTTATTATCATACCTGTCACAGAGTAATTTCCAAGCAGAGTCCAGTCCAGTCTTAGGAATTGTGCAGTAACACTAGTCAAAGGGACAGTCCCTCCGGTCCACGCGTGATCGAAGGGACGCATCCGTTTGGTCTATTCAGTTTAGTTGAATAGAGTAAAGATAATAATATCGTCCGGGCCAGACCCGAGCGTTTGCTCGTAGATACATACTAGTTTACAGCCGTATGTGGTGGCTTGATAGAAAGGTGCCGTCTGGTCCATGCATGGTCAAGGGGACGCACGCTTTCGATTATTTTATGATTGAGGAAGTTAGAATGATGCTCTAACGAAGCATCGTATTTGTGGTAACGTGGCAAAGGTTGTTGTTTGTAGCATTTTATGGGAAATCACTATCATCGCGAAAGTGTACCTTATATTTGGGGTAAATTGCTAACTTATTTTTCAAAGATTAGCAAAATTTAAACTTAAGTTCAAATATATAAATAATGATAATACGAGTATACCGTTATTGCACTTTTTGGAAATACGATTAAAGAAAGCTTCTACTAGAAAACAACTACGCGTACGCGCGAATAGTGGATGTCGCCGCTGAAGGACCCAAAAAAAACCAAAATTACTTTTATTAACTTTAATTTTAAAGATACTACAATTAATATAACTAATACTAAATTAAATCTTCACCCCGCCCGATGTTAGGAACGAAGTGAAGTTGCATCGTGGAGTTTCGTATATATAATGCTGTCGGATGACGCCGCGGGCGTCACTGTGTATCCACGGCAGCTACATTTCCCATCAGGTTAGCAGAATTGCCTCGCTGCATTAGGTTTCTGGTAAAGGTGCTATGTCGGTTGACATCGTGTGCATCATGGTGAGTCCACGGCGACCGAGTTTCCCATCAAGTCAGCAAAACTGCCTCGTAGAAGCAATGTTGAAAGGTTATGTGGGAAAATGAGGAAGCCGCGTAGTTCGCGGTTTTGTAATTTGTGGGTCCTCCGGCGGCGACATCCATAATTCGCGCTCTTCTGTGTCGATTTAATTCACAACGTTTTTGCCAACCGAGCGACTCTTACCAGTATGTGCGTTCGTATTAAAATACTCGTAGTAGGCATCAAATATTTATGAATGAAAATCAGTTAAAATTAAAATTTTGTATTAAAACGATAAAAAGACTGAATGTTCGTGATTATTTTCAATGAGTCTATCCTTGATAAACACATGAGCTATTTTACGCTGGTATTCTG
The DNA here is from genome assembly GCA_963668995.1 of Parnassius mnemosyne. Classification (NCBI taxonomy): domain Eukaryota; kingdom Metazoa; phylum Arthropoda; class Insecta; order Lepidoptera; family Papilionidae; genus Parnassius; species Parnassius mnemosyne. Next base: position 13,426,055 of record CAVLGL010000159.1, read on the forward strand.
TGAGAGCGTGGTTCTACCCCGGCCAAGTTGACCCATTCATGCTACAATCGTAATATAGCTGCAGGGTGGCTCTACCACGATGAAAATTCAACTCACTAGAATTATACAACAAAATTCTAAGACTGGTGGACTTAAAAACATTGTCTATGAGATCTGATATGGCAGAAGTTTTATTACCAACGAACTCCAAAAACTAAGTTCGTTGATTGTTACTGAAATTACTTATACATCGTCCTAAACGGTAAATTAATGGAAGGAAGAACTGACTTGAGATGAATCGGGGTAGAATAAAACGTGACTTGACTGTACTTTAAGAAGATATGAGATATGTGTTTTCGTTTGTCGGCCGCCAGGTTGAGATATGTAGTGTATTTGAACAACTGTTGATACTTCCCTTATTTATTTATTTAACAATTTATGTACACACAAAATAATGTTACAATGAAGAAAAAAAGGATATTTTGTATAAAGGCACTGCTTATTTCATATTGAAATTTCTTCCAGCAGGCCTGATACTGGACAAATTAAAAGAGAAGCTGATCTAGTGTGCACTCTCATAATAAAATTTTATAATATTAATATACTTAACATAAAGTAAAGATAATAAAAACATATATCCATGTAAACATACATATAACTAAATACCACTGTAAATACATATACACACATATATATATATATATATATATATATATATATATATATATATATATATATATATATTACATATATAAATATAATAATATATGATATATATAATAATTGGGACAACAAAGAAAGATAGTGCTCTTTGACTCACCTTTTGAACACGGACACTGTTTGAGCCTCTCGAATTGCAGCAGGAAGAGAATTCCATAACCTAACTCCATGTACTGTAAAAGAGTGAGAATAGGACTTAGTTCTAGAGGATGGGAAATTTAGGAAGGTTTTTAAATGTGATCTGCAAACTGCATCGGGGGAGTGCGCAAAGTGGAATCGATCACGTAGATAGGGTGGTTATGTTGGATTTGTTTGGATTTATTTATAAGTTATTAATAATAATTAATCTGCATAGCTAGTTAAATAACAATCGTGCATATAATATTGTTCATATTCATACAATATACCATTTTAATTACAATTAACACAATTATTTGTTATTAAAAAACAATACATAGGTAATTTTTCACTGGTTTAATATTAATTAGTCGTATCTTTCTCATCTTTGTAATTATTTGTGTAATACGAGTATGTTTATCGGTTAGAAATATATGTATTGGGAAGACTAGTAGCTAGAATTTATTTTCTGTCCAGGAATCTGTCTGAGAAGGTACCAGGCTCTAACCTATTTCTGAAGCAAAATAATATTTCCTGCACTGCTGTGTTCCGATCTGTAGGATATGGAGAGCCAGTATAGTTAAAGGTTGTGAGGTAGATATTGCACCTTAGTTTTCAGAGTAGACAACGCATATGTAGGTTCTTTGCTTGAAGTTGGTTACAGGTGTAGATGGGCTGCAGTAACCACTTACCATTTGGTGGAATGTAAGTTCGTTTGTTACTTGAGTTTTATAAAAAATTTTTGTCCCTCAGGAGAGATAAATGTGCATCTATCGAGCATACTCCTGACCTGTGTGGTCGATACATCTCTTTTTCAAAGTTTTAAGTGCAGCGAACAAAATGATGAACTGGCAGACAGATACTCAAATAATTCCGTAGCTGATAAAATTAACTAATTATCGCACTTAATACCAAAATGTATGCATAACATTATTATAATTCTGTTTTCTTATTATTATTTAAGTTTTATTCTTTTGTATTATAATAATTTTTTGTGGTTAAAACCTTCACGTGAACAAATAATCAAAGGGCGCATTAAAAGTTTTCCTTTAGAAGGAAAGAAGTTTAGCATCGTTTAAAGCTAAGTGTGGGAATGTTTCCTTTGGAAATAGGGAGGTAATGTACTGTAACCAATTGTATTCGTTAACGTATACCATATAGAATGTATTATGAACGTATATGTATGTGTCGCCAGCTGAATATATAATCATGATGAACTTGGGTAAATTATATAGAAATTTAAAATTTTTACAATCAACTTCAATATGAATAAAATTTGTTGTTAACTTTTTAATACCCCTCAACCGATTTCGAAAAACTTTAAATGGAACCACCTGAGAATAGCCCTTTGAATGAAAAAAAGAATTTTCCAAATCGGTTCAGGCGTCTTTAAGCAATCGGTAAATATACCTACATAAAAAAAGATTCTGACGAATAGAGAAATTCTTAAAAGTCAGAGCACATAGGCAGAATTGGCGAGAAACTAGTTCGCCTTCCTTCGGGAACTCGTGCATTGTGGTCTCTCGCCAAGGCTGTCCAAGGGAATTTCTGTAAGCCATCACTACCATCTCTGCACAGGGAGGATGACTCACTGGTCCAAGACGCAAAAGACAAAGCCGACCTTTTAGGCTCCGGAGTTGGCACCGGTCCTAACGCGTCTTTTCCGGTACTCCTACTCCCAAGGCGTTCATGGAAGACAGCTTCTGTCCACCCGATCCCTAAAAAAGGCGACCGCTCAGACCCATCCAACTATAGGCCTATCGCGATCACCTCCTTGTTCTCCAAAATAATGGAATCCATTATTAACTGCCAGCTCATCCGGTACCTTGAGGTCAGGATCAATCAGCTGGTGATCTTCTGGTCTACCTCACCCATAGATGGGCGGAGGCAGTAGAGTCCAAGGGGGAGGCGTTGGCCGTTAGTCTGGACTTTGCGAAGGCCTTCGATTGGGTTTGGCACAAAGGGCTTCTTTCGAAGCTCCCTTCCTATGGGCTTCCCGAGAAATTGTGCAATTGGATCACCAGCTTCCTTGCAGATCGGAGCATCAAGGTCGTTGTAGACGGTGCATGCTCCGACTACAAGCCTATTAACGCTGGTGTTCCACAAGGCTGCGTGCTATCACCAACGCTGTTTCTTCTGCATATCAATGATATGTTGCAAGCCGGTAGCATTCATTGCTATGCAGATGACAGCACTGGTGATGCTCTATACACCGGCCGTGCCAATATTTCTCGGGAAAACGTCACCGAGTACCGGAACAAACTTGTGTCTTAAGTCGAGTCTTTGCTGGACAAAGTCTCGGATTGGGGGCGACTAAATCTAGTCCAGTTTAATCCTCAGAAGACACAAGTTTGCGCGTTTACCGCTAAAAAGAACCCCTTTGTCGTATCTCCTCAGTTTCAAGGTACTCCCCTTGTTACCTCAGCCAGTATCGGAATCCTCGGCGTTGACATATCGAGTAACGTGCAGTTTTGTGGTCACTTGGAAGAGAAGGCCAAATTGGCCTCTAAAAAGCTTGGCGTGCTCAGTAGAGCGGGACAGTATTTCATGCCGGCTCAACGTCTGCAACTTTACAAGGCGCAGGTTCGGCCTCACATGGAATACTGTTCCCATCTCTGGGCTGGGGCTCCCCAGTGCCAGCTCCTTCCACTTGACCGCATCCAGCGCAGAGCGGCTCGAATCGTCGACGACCGAGTCCTTTCCGATCGGCTCGACTCATTGGCACTGCGAAGAGATGTTGCATCTCTTAGCATTTTCTTTCGCATTTACCATGGGGAGTGCTCTGAGGAATTGTTCGGATTAATCCCAGCCGCCAAATTTCACGAACGCACATCGCGGCAGAACTCCCGATACCATCCACACCATCTGGATGATTGGCGGTTCACCACTGTGCGGTTTAGAAGATGTTTTCTTCCTCGCACAACTTCCTTGTGGAATAGTTTACCACCAGCGATTTTTCCGGACCGATACGACTTAGGGACCTTCAAGTAAAGAGCGTATCATCTGCAATTCCCTCCCTTGTGTTGCAGTTGTTCATGGGCGGCGGTAGTCACTTACCATCAGGTGAGCCGCATGCTCGTTTGCCCCCCTCTCCTATATAAAAAAAAATCTTTTTTTAAGTCGTTTGAAAATAGCAGCATTGCGTAATCTACCAACCAAGATGTTAGCGCGCTTATAAACGTTTATAAACGCTACTCGGTTGAAGAGGTAGCCGAAGTGGACTAATGCTGATGACGTCCATGATTTATGACTTCATTGACACACCATTTGTAAACAAGTACAGTGGTTGATAGTGGCTGACCGTCATCAGCGACATCAAAATTATTATAGAATAATGACACCGCCCGTTTTATTCGTCTAAAATACCCTTAAATCATCATTACAGCCCTTTACAAGTCCACTGCTGAACATAGGCCTCACCCAAGGAATGCCACAAAGCACGGTCCTAAACCACCTGCATCCATCGAGTTTCAGTTTGTCTTACCAGGTCGTCACTCCATCTAGTGGGGGGACGCCCTATACTTCGTCCGCCGGTATGAGGCTACCACTCGAAAACCTTTTTTCCCCATCGGTTGTTGGTTCTTCGAGCTATATGGCCGGCCCATTTCCACTTCAACTTACTAACTCGTTGGGCTAAGTCGGTCACTCTGGTTCTACTTCGGGTATTCCCATTTCTGAGTCACGCAGAAAAACTCCGAGTACAGCCCTCTCTATAGCTCGCTCAGCGACCTTGAACTTCCTAATCGGCCAGTTGTGAACGACGACTTCCAGTCTACCGAACAAACCGATTTTCTAAATGGTTTTAGCACCATAAACTACATACATACCCTTCAGCAAATTGTACAGAAGTACGAGGAGTACAATTTGCCACTATGTCTGGCATATGTGGACTATCAGAAATCTTTTGATTCCGTCGAAGTTTGGGTGGTGCTGCAGTCCCTTCAGAGGTTCCAAGTGGAGTATTGGTATATCGAAGTGCTGAAGTGTTTGTACAGTAGGGCTACGATGGCTATCCGAGTACAGAACCAGAGTACGAAACCTATCCAACTGCAGAGAGGTGTAAGACAGGGTGACGATGTTATATCCCCGAATCCCTTCACCGCTGCATTGGAAGACGTATTCAAGCTACTGGACTGGAAAGGAATCGGTATTAACACCAACGGCGATTACATCACTCACCTTCGATTTGCCGACGATATAGTTCTTATGGCAGAATCGCTGGAGGACCTAATCACTATGCTCAATGACCTCAACCGTGCCTCCCAACGGATAAGTCTTAAGATTAACATGGAAAAAACAAAGATCATGTATAACGTCCATGTCACACCTATGCCGGTAGTTGTTGGGAGCACTAAGCTCTAACTTGTTGAGTAGTATGTTTACCTGGGACAAATTGTCCGACTAGGTAAGTCCAGTACGGCACATATTCTCGTCAGGTATATCTCAAAATCCTAAAACGAGATTGTACCAGTGCGTGTTGCCAGTAATGGCTCTTGGATCTGAGACTTAAAATTAAAAATTTTGTGCAACCGACTCCAATATAAATTATTAAAAATAACTCAAAAACTCATATCAAACTATTAATCACACCATAATCAAATTTATATATGAACACATGAAGAGCACTAGCTTTCAAATAAAAAAAAAATCATCGAAATCGGTTCAACCAGGAAAATGTTATGAGGTAAGACACATAAAAGAAAACTAAAAAAAAAAAACATACAGGCGAATTGAGTATCTTCTCCTTTTTGAATTCAGTAGAAAATTTTAATAAAAAATGTCACTCAGATCAATCAGCTTTGAACGTTGAATAATTAACGGAGCTCTATGGCCTAAATAAGCAAAACGACGCAAATCGAAACATCCCTACTGATTGAGTCGGCCTATGTTGCCAAATATTGTTAATTAGGCAAATAGCAAGATAATATAAACCATCCTTGTTTATTTTATTAATAATAACGATGTAAAGATATTATAGGTTTTTGTATTTTATAGAGTCTACAGCTCACAATCTACTTGATGGTAAGTGGATAAGACCCATTGACATTTATCCTCGATTGAAAATCAAAAAAATGCATATTGTTTGTCACCCCTGGGAACTCAAATGGAACGCCTCATTTCCAGTAAAAAGTGTCTGTATATCAGTAAATCTTTTATTTTAAAATTTTAAATGTAATTGTGTAAAGGTTTTTTTACAAATGTTCTCCTAATGTTCTACTAAATACTCAATCATTCTATATTCTGCGGGAGCGTTCAACAATAGCAATTATAACCCTCTCAAATATGAAAAGAGTTTGTATAAAAGCCAACTTTATTAAAAGTTCTTTGTGTCACGCATGTATGCATTCCTTACATATATATGTAATCCTGCTCTACAACACCAAAATGAAAATCTGAGGAATTGTCACTTAAAATAAAAACGTTATCAATCCAGCTAACTGTCAAATTTATAAAGTTTTCCAGAACTGGAATTGATTTAAAATGCCACGATCACGTAAGACTTTTGTAAAATTGGCTACCTCTAGCCCGTTCGAAAAAGTCAACAGGTGGACATTAAAAATATACCCTCGCCACTTTTTATGTGCTCGTAAGATTATAGTAGATCTTTATTCGAAATAGTTATCAGAGAGTACGGATGTAAATAATATAGTCTGTGACGACAAGCTGACATGAATGTCTCCTTATCTTAGATTGAGGTTCAAAATGCATATGTGTTATCAACCCTGAGGGTGAAATGTCTCCTTATCACAACTTATCTATATTTCGGAATTTATGACATATTTATTAGTACGTACTTCTTCAAGTTATGGCTTCTACAGAAAAGCGCCACGCTGTTTAATATTGGGTTTTATATATCATACAGTTCCTGATCTTTTGATTATATTCATTATACTATATAGTAAAAGGATGATCGTGATCTCTTTTCTATGACTTACTTAATCCTATTTTTGTTGCAATACGCTTTTTCGGACCTGTAACAACTCACCGTCTTGATAGTAATTGACACTGCTGCCCATAGACACCTGCAACTAACTTCTAATAATAAATAAAGAATCTACATATGAATTGTCAACTCTATGCACTTAGACTGTGGCTATATTGGTTCTATGGCCGAATAGTTCAGACCGAAACAAATTAGCACGCACTGCTGTTTGGTGGCAGAAACAGGTAAGTACTTATCAGTTAAAGTAAGAAGCAGAAAAGGGTATATCTACCAAGATTATTTAGAAAAGAAGCTCTAGCAGTTAGTGAACGGCACACGGCAATTTATTTATTCAATTATAATTTATTGTACACGTTAATAAAAAGGATTACAAAGGGCGGACTTAATGCCTTCTGGTATTCTCTCCCAGTCTACCCGGGTAATTTATTATATTATTATCTAATATACTTCCACTACTTCCTAAAACAGAGATGCACTTGACTTCAGAGATATGACACGATTTTAAACGTTCATCGTAAAAATAAATGGTTAAGTTATTCTATCCGCTACGAACAATCTTCCACAGTGTGACCTACTTGGCAAAGGAATCTTGAAAGCTCAAGTCTAATCGTGACATGACTACTATTCACATTTTCAACTTGTAGCCACATAAGAAAATCTGTTTAAGTTATTATCTCTGTCATGTGATTACCGATAAGTATCAGGCAAGTATTATTAAAGCCATGGCGTTTTAAGACAAGTTCATTTTAAATTTACTGTTTATTGTTTTTAGTACCTATAGTTTTTATTAAAACTTAAAAAATTAAAAAAAAAACTTAATTTATTAAATTTGCATTAATGTTGAGAATCTTCTGAACGAAAGTTTATTTATCAATTAACATAACCTATAGGGGAATTGGAGTCAAACACTGCTCTACAAATAAGTGATCTAAGAGGAGTTATTGTACTGTCCAGGAACCAATGAGATATCCCGAACTTTATTTCATATAACAATTGAGGGCTATTATAATTGTTAAGAACCGCATACCCTTCAAAGTTAAGTTAATGCGTTATAAGTTTATAACTCACTAGCGATTTGCCCCGTCTACGCACGGGCGTGATCTGGATCTTGACATCAGTGCCACTTACTGGGTTCAACTCACTCAAACACACTGTGGGCGGTGGAAGGAAAAGGGGAGATCTCCCGCCGAGCAAGGTGTTCCGAACTTCGTTAGTGCGATTTAGACTTCCCCTTGCTCAGAACGGAGGTTGATAGTGCAGTCCGATTGCCGGTGCGTCCTTAATGCCAGTGGGGAATGCATGCTGTGTGCGTGAGGGCAAGTGATGCCGGTGAGAACGATGAGCCGGAGCAAGTGCCAGGGATTGCCCTGTAGTCTGCGGTGAGTCGAGAAGAAGGCAAGTAATCTGCGAGAGTGCCGTGAAGCATAGGCGAGCAGTAAGGCTCAGAGCCGTGCCGAACACTGTAGCGCAGAGAGTAGCTTGAAGGAACAGGAAGCATTACAATTCCAGTGCTGCGATGAACCTTTGTAAAGCTAGGCTTGTAGAATGTGAAGACTGTAGACAATATCTACTCGAGAGCGAATGAATGGGTTACTTGAGGACGATGATGAAGGTTTTGAAGTTGTAGTTTCCGAAGGTTGTTGGTTGCGTGTATCACGTCGGGGTCACGACTGTGGCCGGTGGAAGGAAAAAGCAGATCTTCCGCCGGGCAAGGTGTTCTGCCCGGGGAGCGGTCAACGCTTCGATTGGTAGTTCGGAGCTATTCTATATATGCTGCTTTAACTTCGGAACTTTGTTAGTGCGATTTAGACTTCGATGTGTTTCGCTTGTGGCGCGCTTTTTGGGTGTGACAACACCCAAAAATCATCAGAATCGGTTCAGGCAATTTCGAGTATTAGCGAGACAATTATTTTTTTTTTTACTTTCATTATAACGCCCCCGCAATCCCCTTCATGAATGGAATTTCATAAAATTCGTTTTCAGTTGTACTCAAGATGACTGATGGTGATGGTGGGTGGAATTTCATAAAATCCGTTCTGGGTAATTTTTAACATGCCAAAACAATATTCTGGCCAAGTTTTATACCTGTAAAGCTATAGTTTGAATTTTTTTTTTAATTAACGCCCCCGCAATTTGTCTTGCGGAAGGAATTTCGTTAAATCCGCTAACCTCTAATCGGCATAAGGAATATTCCTACCAAATTTCAAGTCTCTAGGCCTTAAGTTTCCATATCGTGACGAGTCAGTACAGATGGAGGTGTCTTGGCGGTTCTTCACGTTGGCCAACATAGTGGCGAATGTGTTGGCAAAGATATTGACCAAGAAGTTGTGATCGCGTCCACACGTTGGAAGGTCGTTCAGTTTGCTTCGGTTCAGGCCAATGTGCGGACGAATTTATTAAAATTATTATTGAAGCGCTAACGGCTGCTGCGGTTTATTTATTCACAGCATACCACTATTTTTTATTTAATTTTCACTATTTTTAATATTTAATATTTTTAATATAACTTTTTAATATTTCTTTATTATACAATAACGTTATACAGATAAGTAAACTATATAAACATTAACACAGAGTGTGAATGAAAGTGTTGGAAGGGGTAGACCTAGGCGGACATTTCTAGACCAAATCAGGGACGTCTTGAAAAAAGGCCAGATCAAGAGTACCCTAAACCGTAGAGCATGTATGAAGGGAATAATGAAAGTGGACGAAGCAAAACAAGTATGCAAGGATCGTAGCAAGTGGAAAGAACTGGTCTCTGCCTACCCCCACGGGAAAGAGGCGTGATTATATGTATGTATGTATAAACATTAACACACCTAGGCATAGGTATAATTAACACTTTTACAACTAAGGCCTGGAAAATATTATATGTATGAAACTGTTGTAAAATTTTATTAAAAAAAACCTTTTTAAAAAGGGTTATTATATAATTATAGAATTAAAGTTAATAATAATAAATAATTTATTTCGTCAAACATTAAAGTTACATTATACGATCAGTGATCGAGGTCACCTAGTAAGCAAAATAATGCCTGTAACAGGTGACTTCGTTTTTCATAGCTAAAAATTACAGCATTATTAATGAAATAAAGTAACTAATAGGGAATAATAAAGACAGTAAAAACATGATTTTAGTATCCTACTTTTTAATTTGATTTTAGTATCCTACCTAGTCTCATAGCATTAATACATCAATAAATCAATTAATACATCAATAAATCAATTAATACATCAATAAATAAATTAATACATCATTCACTACAACGTGAATGTGTATAAGAAAAGGTTGATCAAAAAGAAAAGGAAAAAAGATTTTTTTTTCTTGACGGCTCCGTAGCGTAGTGGCTTAGCAATGAGTTGCTGCGCTGGGGGCCGCGGGTTCGAATCCCGCACGGAACAAGTATTTGTATAGCCTGCACATAATTTCTCCGGGTCTGGATGTTCGTCCTTATGCAATTTATGTTTCTAAACTGCCTCCACGATACAGGAGAATATCCTAGTGTGGGGATAACATTTTTTTTAAAAAGACTTGTGCTTTACAAACAATTTTCGGCTTGGTAGGGCTCTATAAAGCGAAAAGTTTTTTCATTGGTCATTGTTACTGCCGTTATGTAGACACTAGTTAGGATGCGTGCATATAAAATTTAAATCAGGTGCGTGCAATCACTCTGGGAGCTCGTAGAAAACTGAACGTGCGCCTAACGTGTGGAAGCGGCGGCCAATACTCTGCCACAACCCTTTGATCTTTTGTAAAAAACCGACACCAGACGGATCTCGCGCCAACTTATGGGCCATCGTTCCAATACGTACCAACGTAGCTTAAACACCCGCTCTACACGATAGCCATCGTTGTTGGCCAACACATTCGCCAGTATGTTGCCAACGTGAAGAGCCGCCTTAATATATATTATGTAGATTAGCTGAATCTTTTATGCAATACGGGCTCAGTATTCATAAGTGCACATATAAAACATATCTCAATCAAATATATAAGCGTAAACTAAAAATTGTCCTAGTAACTCCAAACATAAAGGAAAAATTTCAAAGCGATAACGTTAAATTATTTAAACATTGTTAAATTTTACCCATTCATACACAATTTAAATAAATTTAATCAAATCATAATTCTATCGTAAAAAAAAATACTGAAAAAGTAAAACATTCCGTTAGTATATACGCGAGCAGTCTAACATTACCTAACATTACCTGAGTAAAACAATTCCACAGAGAGGTTGTCATAATAATCATCATTACAGCCACTGCTGAACATGAAGTCTGAATACCACGAAGCACGTTCCTGAGCCACCTGCATTCATAGACTTCCTGCATGTCTTACCAGGTCATCACTCCATCTAGTGGGGTGTCGCCTTACACTTCACCTACCGGTACGAGGCTGCCACTCGAGAACTTGTTTCCTCTTCGGTTGACGGTTCTTCGAGCTATATGTCCAGTCCATTGCCACTTCAGCTTACTAATCCGTTGGGCTAAGTCGGTCACTCTGGCTCTACTGCGGATATCCTCATTTCTAAGTTTATCACGCAAAAAAACCCCGCGCATATCTCCATAGCTCGCTGAGCGACTTTAAGCTTCCTCATACGGCCAGCAGTGAAGAACCACGTCTCAGATCCGTAAATCATCATTGGCAACATTCACTGTTTGTACAATCTCGTTCAAGTTTTGAGGTATACCTGAAATAAAAAGTTGAATGCGTCGATTGACCTCTCGAGCGAAATTGGACTTACCTAGTCGGATTATTTGCCCCAGGTAAACATATTCGTTAATAACTTCGAGCTTAGTGCTCACTACAACTACCGGAATAGCTGTGACATGGACGTTAGATATGATTTTCTTTTGCCAATATTCATCTTAAGACCTATCCGTTAGAAGGCACTGTTGAGGTTATTGAGTGTACTTCTTAGGTCCTCCAGCGATTCTGCCATATCATTCTCAAAGTCACAGAGGACGTTTGGGAGGGCATGGAGAATATAAAGGTCATAGTACTTGTTTCGATTGATTTTACAAATGCGTTCAACATGGTTGATATTGTTATCCTCCTTGCCATGCATCGAAATCTCAAATTTTAATCTACTGCTGTAGACTGGTTTTCTTCTTACCTTTGTGGCCGTCAGCAAGCTGTCATTAATAGTCGTGACATAGCTGACTGGTGTCAACTCTCCAGTGGCGTGCCACAAGGAGTATTATCTTCACTTCTGTTCTTCATTTTTATTAACTTTCTCTCTTGTCAACTTATGTGAATATAAAGAGTTGGCTATTGTCAGACTCAATATGGATTTAACGAATCTCCACAATTGGTCTCGTAAGTTTTGTATTAGTGTGAACCCCAATAAATGCCAAGCTATAATAATTGGTAGTGCTCAACCAATTATGTTAGCTTGACGTCCATTGCGTCACGTTTTTTAATTCTATGATACAGTATTCTGACAGCGTTAAATATCTGAGTGTCAACTTTGACACAACCTTATGTTGGTTCACCCAAATTCAGAATATCAGTGGTGCTGTTTTGGCTAAACTCAGTGTGTGTGGTCTATGGTGCTAAAGCCTTTTCGGAAACCGGCTTTTTTGGGAGGCTGGGAGTCGTAGAGTCTGCGCGTGAGACGATTTGAAATGACTCTCGAAAATAGCACGTAGACGCGGCTAAGAAAGGTAATCGGTCTGTAGTTTTTTAAGAGATCGTTTTCACCATTACTGAAGAACAAGACCACCGTACTTCTGCTCCACGCCTGTGGTGTAGTTCCACCATGGAGGACGGAATTAAAAAGCTTCTGAAGGACTTCAAGTACTGGTTTTCCACCCGCTTTCAGAAGTTCCGCTGTAATCCTATCCTATTACCTATCGGCTCCTACTTTTTCACAACATGATCTTACTTATATATCATATAAGCTGGTTTCTCGTAAGCACAATCCCGCAGTGCAATATATTCGTAATTTCGCTAGTGATTCGTAAACTTAAAAGTGACGCATATCATACGAACTTAACCTCTGTTTTTAAATCAACTTCTATTGACCATATACTCTCCATAATTAATAATATAAATTTAAGTCTATACAACAATCATGCTCCTAAACATCAGATAAGAGTGAAGCGTCCACCAGCTCCGTGGATAACTAGGGCCATTAAGGTCACCTTTGACCTGGTCACCAAATGACCAGGCAATATCGAGCATTTGTGAAATTTAAGAAGTATCGTACTCAGGAGAGCTGGGATTGCTACAAAATGCTAAGAAACATATGCTATCAGACGGTATGAAATGCTAAACGCCATTACGTTCATAGTTATATTACAAATTCTTAGACCGCCGATGTGTTGAAATTTCTTAAATAACTAGGTATTTTTAAGGCCGTTACATCTGATCATGGTCCACAAATCACTCTGGATGAAACAAATCATCATTTTATCTCTACTTCTCCTTTGGATCCCACAGTTTGTTCTACAACAATAGCTTCCATTCAATCCATGCCTTCTCCTCTTATTCCTTTTTTTTTTCACTTTTTGTCTGTGACTGAGGATGAGATCCAGAAATCAGTATTAGCTATTAAATCCAAGGCTGTGGGTTGCGACGAGGTTAGTAAGTAAGGTTATGATATCAATGATCCTTAAGTGCCTTTTACCTGCAATCACACATATCGTAAGTTATTCCCTTGACTCAGGCCAATATCCTACTCAGTGGAAAAAACTATTTGTATGACCACTTCCTAAAATACCTAATCCCTCATTACCTACCCATTTTCGACCAATTTCAATTTTACCATACTATTTAAAGTTCTGGAAGCAAATCTCTGTGTTCATTACCAAACATAACCTGCTGAATGAATATCAGTCAGGCTTTCGCGCAGGTCACAGTACTACGACTGCCTTGATAAAAGTTACAGATGACATTAGGATGGGAATGGATGAGCAGAAGTTTACAGTGGTAGTGCTTGTTGATTTTTCAGTTGCTTTTAACACAGTCGACAATGATATCCTTATAGCCTTCCTAACTAATCTTTGATTCTCAATACCAGCTTTGAAATTGCTTTCATCTAATCTTCGCGGCAGCCAGCAATCAGTTCAAGTAAGACAAGAGTCCTCAACATGAGCTGACATTGAAACAGACATGCCGTAAGGCGGAATATTTTCTCCCATAATGTTTTCTCTATTTATAAATTTTAATCCTTCATTTCTCAACTGTTCGTAGCATCTGTATGCAGATAATTTTCAGCTCTATGTGCAATCTAGTGTTAACGCCTTAACGATAATATTAATAAAATCAACCACAAACTTGATGCCATAAGAGATTGGTCGTACATACATAGTGTCTCGGTTAACCCTTCCAAATGGAGTCAAACGTAGAACTTCAAAGGAAAATCACTATCGGAGTTGCACAATTAATTTAACAGAAATTAATAAGTCCTGAAGAACAATACGTGTTCTCGTAGACGCAACGATTTACGCGGGTTTATACTTTCGTAACAAAAATAGGCGCTAATCACTAAGACGTCAGTATAGATTGCAAAAACTTTACAATGCTTCTCGAGAAATCCGGCCGATACCGCCGTGGAATGCGACCGGGTGGGGGGCGGGTGATCTTGCTATCGATGCTACGCTACGAACGCACGTTAAAAAATTCACGTTTCAAATGTATAATATTTTTGCCTAAACAAACCCCCGCCCCGGACCCTTATGTCCGCGAGTAGATTGGCAAAGGAGACAAGGTCGCGACGGCTCGTTGCAAGACCGAATCTCCGACCAAAACCTCGGCCACTCTAGGCACCCCATCCGCTCCATACGACAACTTAACAATGCGCTCACGGTGCCAATACAAAGGTAGAGCGTTGGGTTCTTTAACCAACACGAGGTCTCCCACCCGATGAGGTTCCGTCTTGTCAGACCACTAAATGCGCTGCTGCAAAAGATGTAGGTACTCCAGAGACCATCGGTGTCAAAAGCTCTAAGTCATCTGTTGCAGCAGGTCAAACCTGCTCAGCCGCGAAGCACTCGTTTCCCTGAAGGGGTACTCGGGCAGAGCGTTAAGCAGCTGGCCAATCAGGAAGTGTCCCGGGGTTAGAACCTCCAAATTATTCGGGTCGTATGAGAGGGGACAGAGGGGCCGAGAGTTGAGTACAGCCTCAATTTTACAGAATACAGTGGCGAGCTCCTCAAATGTCAAAATAGTTTCACTAATAATGCGACGGAGATGCGTTTTTGCCACTTTAACCACCGCCTCGAAAATACCGCCCCAGTGGGGACACGCCGGAGGGTCGAATTTGACATAGCATTTGCCCGTTTTTGACATAGCATCGCCTAAATAAGTTCGGTGGCTAGACAGAAATTCGACGACCTCTTTTAGATACCTATCCTTGCCCTTATAATTCGTTCGCAATCCGACCGGATCAAGTCCGGCAAACCGCGCCGCGATACGAAACGGCCGAGCGTGGCCAAGAAGGCTTCCGTGCTGAGGGCGCTTACAAGTTCCAAGTGAACGGCTTTAGTGGAGTGGCACACAAAGATGCAAAGATAGGCCTTATGCGAACGCGCGTTACGAAGGTTAGAGGACTTGACGAGGAAGGGGCCAGCAAAGTCGGTTCCGACTCCAGCGAATGGTCGGATGGCCCTGACGCGGTCGGGCGGCAAGTCACCCATGAGAGGCTGCGATATGGTGGCCTTCAGTTTATAACAGGATATGCACTTAAAGATGACGCTCCGAATGGTGCGTCGGCCAGCCAAAATCCAAAACTCCCGCTGCAAAATAGCCGAAAGAGCGTTATACCCAGCGTGGGCATTCTTAACATGGTGATGGGCTACCAGCAACCGGACAAGGGCACCGTCCTTAGAGAGCAGCAACGGGTGTCGAGCCCCGTACGGCAGTTGAGAATTTTTCAAACGTCCGCCAACGCGCAGCATCCCAGCGTCGTCCAGAAAGAGGTTCAGGCGGGCCAGGGCGCCCTTGATAACGGAGCTACGCTTCAAGTTTTCAATGACGGGCTCAAAATGCTCCATTTGGACCATACGGGTCCAATGAATCAAAGCTTCACGACGCTCGCTAGGGGACAAAACGCAATCAGAGAGTCGGTTGGACGGGTCTCTCGAATTGCGGACAAAGCGGCGCAACCAAGCAGTAACTCCTAGGAGCTTATCGAGAGAGCTGTAACGTTCCAGAAGAGAGAGATCCCGAGTGAGATTATCCTTGCCCACTCCTACTCGGGCTCGTAGGCCCGGCAATTCGGTAGGTTCGGAGTAATTACCCGGGGGCCAGAATGACTGATACTCAGATAACCAACCGGGACCCCACCACAGTGGGTGATCAACCAGCGAGGGGACCTCACAGCCGCGAGAAGCGCACTCTGCGGAATTCAACTCCCATGTCTCCAGTTTAGAGAAGTCTCAGAACTCTGGATTTGAGACACGCGGTTCGCCACAAAGACTCAAGATTGTGAGGTGCAGCTCGGAGCCAACAAAGTACTATCTCACTGTCCGACCATGCGTAGACGCCCGTAATGTCGATTACAGGCTTCAAGGACGAGTGAACGTGGTTGAGGAGTCGCGTGAGAAGAGCGGCACCGGATAGTTCCAATTTAGGGATAGTTAAGCGGGACCTAATGGGAGTAACCTTGCTTTTAGCGAGTACGAGATGGACGGCAGTATGACCAGAGGAACTCACAGTCCGCAAATATACGACAGCAGTATAGCCCTTCTCAGAGGCGTCGCAAAACCCATGTAGGGTAGCCCTGCATTTCCCGGGGGGGAGGAAGCACCTTGGCATGGAAACCCGGTTGATGTCCGGAAGGACGGAGAGCATGGAGAGCCATTCTCGCAAGAGGACTCCGCTAATAGGCTCGTCCTAACCCAACCCGGACATCCAGAGCTTTTGAAAAAAGCACTTAGCCAAAAAGATGACCGGGGAGATCCATCCATTAGAGTCGAAGGTGCGGGCTACGGTAGACAGCACGGAGCGTTTGGTCCATGATTTGGGCGGTGGATCAAGTTTTACTCTATACGTATAGGTGCCCTGAACAGGCTGATATTGAATGCCCAGCACAGTCAACAAATTAGGATTCTCAGGGTGCTCGAACAGATGAGGGTCTTGTTGAGCCTTTCCTGGGAGGTCCTTCAAAATATGAGGGGAGTTCGACAACCACTTGCGCAACTCATAGCCTCCGGACTTCAGGATAGCAATTAATTCGTCTCGCAAGACAAGAGCCTCCTCGACGGTGGAAGCGCCCGTACAAATGTCGTCCATATAGACCGAAGTCTCCAAAATAGAAGCTCCCCGAGCGTATCTCAGGCGCTCTCTCTCAGCGAGTTCAAGGAGGGTTCGCATGGTGATATACGGGCTGGACCGGAGTCCGTATGTGGTGGTGTTCAACTCTAACACCTGTATAGGATCGCTGGGCTTCTCGCGCCACAATATCAGCTGATATCGACGGTCATCACGATGGACCACTGATTGGCGAAACATCATCCGATTGTCCGCTACAAAAATCACTTGGTGTCGACGGAATTGGGTCAAGATGTCGGATATGTCCTTGATCAGCTTAGGACCCGAGTGAAGACACTGGTTCAGAGACACACCATTTGATGTGGGGGCGGAACCGTCAAAAACTACCCGAATCTTACTCTCAGGGGTCTTCAAGACCGCATGGTGAGGGAGAAAGTAGTGCTCCTGTGAACGCCATTCGAAGTTGGACGGTGACATGTGACCCAGCTCTTGATACTCGCGCATGAACTCGATAAATTTGGCGCGAAAGGCTGGGTCGCGCCGCATGCGGCGCTCCATGGAAAGCAACCTCTTCTCGGCTAGTGCACGAGATTGGCCCAAACAAGGACGTGAGTTCAGAAAGGGTAAGCGAGTGACGAAATGACCGTCGACCCGTCATTATTGTCTGCCAGTATTGTTCTGGAAGAACAACTCGCACTCACGGTCCAGAGGGTTGATTCACGCCGCATGTGGTGGTTCCTCAATTTCCCAGAACCGCTGGACGGCGTCTGAAAGGGACACGCCCACAACGGAGAGCGGGTCAGCCGTCGGAGGGGGAGGAGACCACATAACCGGTCCAAAGAAGCTGTGCCCAAATATCGTGGAAATTAAATGGAATGGCTGACAGGCCATCGGGCTGTAGAGCTCATATCTCACCTAACAAGATGACCCCCAGCGTGTCGGCCCCCAGTAACAAATCTATAGGCCAGTAAAAAATAATTGTGGTTGTATCACCCAGGCAGACAACAAATTTCTGGGGCGCCCATAAGCACGTACGTAAGATCAATTTAAAAAAAAAAGTTATATTAATTAAAAGTAAATAAGATAGTTTCATATTGATTGCAATTAATAATAATTACGGGTTATAAAATAAATAAAAGTTGAATAAGCACACAATATTCAATATTTATTTGATTATGTTTTAATGTTATGATGTCATAATAATATTAATTTATTCATGAAAATGTTTATTATGCATTTTATTAAAAACTCAATAATTTTAAGAATATTCAAATCATATTATTCTTGGCTATCGGAGTTGTAGCCTTCAGGTTCATCGTCAGACAGATGCATCACTTCCATCGAAATTCGAAATGTACATTCTCATCGTCAGACGGAACTATTTCTGCAAAGAATAAATTTCAGTTTGTAAATCAAGCCAATTATAATAAAATAAATAATTTAAAAGTACTCGTATAAATTTTTATAAAAGAAAATTACCTGGTAGATCTGCGACTAATTCGTTCACAAAACTGGGCAACTGATCTCCGTCAAACCATTTAAATATATACGTGTCATTTCCTTCGTGCCGTGCTCTACGTGTTATTTTCGAGAGTCATTCCAGATGTGACGATGCCCCTCTGGGCTCTTCGGACCATTGTCTGATCCGAAGTACAGCAATTTCCGCAGTTGCGATCTGCAGCTTGCCGCGTGTTTGCAGCTGATTGGGACGGGATGCAGTCTTTTTTTGCATCCTACCCTTGGGGGTGGGTTTGCTTCTCGCCGGAAGATCCCAGCGTTGTTGCCGATTCTGTTACTGATGTGGTACTTCAGGCTATGGAACTTTTTATTCCATCCTCTGCGGTGCCCATCAGAGGCAGATCCCAGTCATGGTTTGGTTGCTCCTGTAAAATAGCATCACGCTAAAAGCAGGAGTGCTACCGGGCCTGAACTGACGCATCAACGTCTCGGGATGTAATCACCAGCGCACGAAGTATAATTCCGCCTCCAGGTCCTTCAAAAGCGTTATTGCCAAGGCAAGGTCTGAGCACATCGGCAGAATTGGCGAGAAACTTGTTCGCCTTCCTTCAGGAACCCGTGCATTCTGGTCTATCGCCAAGACTGTCCAAGGGAACTTCTGTCAGCCATCTCTTCCATCTTTGCACAGAGAAGACGACTCACTAGTCCATGCCGCAAGAGAGAAGGCCGATCTGTTGAGCTCTCTCTTTGTGTCCAACTCGACTCTAGATGACGGGGGGAACACACCGCCGACCATCCCGCGATGTGAGTGCTCCATGCCGGATGTGCGGTTTACAAAGCACTCGGTTCGCAAAGCACTCTTCTCCCTGGACGTCAGCAAGTCGAGTGGGCCCGATGGAGTCCCTCCCATTGTGCTGAAGACGTGTGCTCCGGAGTTGGCACCGATTTTAACGCGTCTTTTCCGGTACTCCTACTCCCAAGGCGTAGTCCCGAATTCATGGAAGACAGCTTTGGTCCACCCGATCCCTAAAAAGGGCGACCGCTCAGACACGTCTTACTACAGGCCTATCGCCATCACCTGCTCGTTCTCCAAAATAATGGAATCCATTATAAACTGCCAGCTCATGAGGTACCTTGAGGATCACCAGCTGATTAGTGACCGCCAGTACGGTTTTCGTCGGAGTCTATCAGCTGGTGATCTTCTAGTCTATCTGACTCATAGATAGGCGGAGGCAGTAGAGTCCAAGGGGGAGGCATTGGCCGTTAGTTTGGACATAGCGAAGGCCTTCGATCGGGTCTGGCACAAAACGCTTCTTTCGAAGCTTCCTTCCTATGGGCTTCCCGAGAAATTGTGCAAATAGATCACCAGTTTCATTGCTGATCGGAGCATCAAGGTCGTAGTAGACGGTGCATGCTCTGATTTCAAGCCTATCAACGCTGATGTTCCACAAGGCTGTGTGCTATCACCAACGCTGTTTCTCCTGCATATCAATGATATGTTGCTAACTGGTAGCATTCACTGCTATGCGGTCGACAGCACTGGTGATGCCTTATGTACCGGCCGTGCCAATATTTCTCGGGAAAACGTCGCCGAGTACCGGGAAAAACTTGTGTCTGAAGTCGAGTCTTTGCTTAACAAAAAAGAACCCCTTTGTCGTATCTCCTCAGTTTCAAGGCACTCTCCTTGCTGCATCAGCTAGTATCGGAATCCTTGGCGTCAACATATCGAATAGTGTGCAGTTTCGTGGTCACTTGGAAGGGAAGGCCAAATTATCCTCTAAGAAGCTTGGCGTGCTCAGCAGATCGAGACGACCGATTTCTTTCTGATCGGCTCGATACATTGACACTGCGTGTTGCATCTCTTTGCATATTTTATCGCATCTATCACGAGGAGTGCTCTGAGGAATTGTTCTGACTAATTCCAGCCGCTCAATTTCACCATCTCACATCGCGACAAAACTGGCGTTACCATCCATACCATCTGGATGATTGGCGGTCCACCACTGTGCGATTTAGAAGAAGTTTTCTGCCTCGCACAACTTCCTTGTGAAATCAATTACCACCAGCGAATTTTCCGGACCGATACGACTTAGGAACCTTCAAGAAAAGAGCTTAAATCTTTCTAAAAGGCCGGCAACGCATCTGCAATTCCCCTGGTGTTGCAATTGTTCATGGGCGGCGGTAGTCACTTACCATCAGGTGAGCCGCATGCTCGTTTGCCCCCTCTTCTATAAAAAAAATACATTTTGTTTGAGGAATGACTCGGCGACAGTAGGGGAGGAATTATATTACATAATACGAAGAAAGTTTCTTGTTTAAAATTCGATTTGAATCCATCTGCACTAGATAACATTATTCAAAGATACTTCGTGCTAAATTGTTGTAGAGCAATATTTTTCTCTTAAAGCTGAGGATAAATTTAATATTTTTGTAAAGAAATACAAATGCATTTTAGTAGCTTTTTTATACTTTATTCTCTAAGCTGTATAAATGTATAATCTTTTTTCTCTACTTTTGTAAATTATTACTACGTATGTGATAATTGTAGTACCATCGCTTGCAATGCCAGCAAGCCGTATTTGCCTTTTTAGTACATTTAAATAGACCATAAGCGAGCAACGATACACATATATATATACACACACACACACACACATATATATATATATATATATATATATATATATATATACATACATACATTCTTACACACGTACTATGAGACACATATAATGTACAAGAACTTTTCATATAGTGTATGTACATATGAACAAAATATGTATCATACATAGATATAATATTTACGTTACATATGATAATAAAATACATATATTGAAAATACAAAACAATGAAACATCATTCTTATTTGGGAAAGGAGTTCCAGGGTAGTGTTGCCTGAATAGTAAAGGAATTGTTGGTGAACCCAGTGAATTGAAATGAAATACTAATCTTATAATTAGATGAGGAGCGAAGAATCTTATCATAGTTTAAAAGAGAAACTGGAATTTGTCCTTGCGATATGTTAGTGATGTTGAATTATTCAAAATTGAGAAACGAACAAGCAGAATTCTGGAGTTTTGTCTTTATCGGATAGTAAGCCATTTCAGGCGTCACGATGTGATTATACTTTCGGAGAGCAAATTTATCTCATAGAATTATTGAGAAGACGCTAGCTCTAGCTTTTTAAGAAGAATTTAGTTCAAATCTGGGTAGCACACATCTACATAATCACATTTGGACAACATTATTATATATCGAAATTCGAAACCATGCCCTAAAGCAAAGAGCAAAAAAAGCAACGATAAAATAATGAGCGTAAATATTTCGATTTATAATTTTTTTGTTAGTGTTTAAATTTTTCAATAAAAAACAACAATTTCATACTTTAACCCCTAATTATTTGTCTACTATATGAAATAATAATAAATGAAATAATAAAAATGTCTACTATATAAATATATGAAAGATATTTTTGAATTTAGTGTGTTATAGCTTTTGGGTACAAAAGCTTTAATCACGAAACTTGGCTTAAATATAACTCAAAGTGGCCATTCGATTAAAAAAGAAAAATCAACCTCTATTATTAAAAAAGGTAGGATGTGCAGGAACTAGGCTCAGGACCGTCTTTGTAGCATTACTTGGGGAAGTCTATGTAGATATTAAACGAACACGGCTTCAAAAACAATAACAGCAATTTTAGTCTAATATGATAAGACCTGTATAGTTTTATATTTTGATAAGTTAAAAAAATGTAACTAATCTTTTTGCAGATCTACAAGAATTTTTTTTTCAGATATTCGATGTTAGAAATGAAAAAACAATTGAATTATCAAACTAACTAACTAAATACATATCAATTCAATAAAAAAGTTTGCCAAACGTTTGTTTATGAGAGAACTAAATAGATTATATAAAAAAAGAAATGTTATCTTTGCAGCTTTTTGATGGAAATATATTTCCGATAACAGATCCATTATTCCTAGCAGTGATAAATTCAGACTGTTATTGATTGAAGAATTTATTTATTGCTCTTTGTAAACGTGAGCAAACAAAGATCCCAAACACACAAATCCACGTGTAGGTACTCTGTACATAAATCAGTATTTCTATAACAAAGCAAGCAAAATATCTTCATTAAATTATTAATTAAAATATTATAAAAAAATTTGAAAAATTTTTTTATTTGCAGGTGTTTGATGGAAATATATTTCCGATAATACGTCCATGTATACACAAAGCATCCTCTGAATTTTCCCATGCACAGAAATATGTTTAATGTAGGTTTGACTTGAGTCAAACCAGCGCAGCGCACGCGCCGGCATCGTGATATCGGAGGGGAGCGGGAAGACAGTGCGAGCGGCGCTGCCGAGCCGACAGTACGAACGATATGTACTATAAGATTATAACCTCATAGCTCGCGCCTTTGACACTGTGTAAACAAATAGTGATTGTACTTGTTGTTGATTCAGGTATTTAGCATTACATCGTCTTTGTAAACATATGTCTCCTGTATGTAACGTGTATTATTCATAAGTATTAATGTGTTTTGTGATTAAACTTGCAGTTATTACTCGCATCAACAGCCGTACTTATTGCCATATCCCACCTAAAGGGAAAAAAGTCGTGATTTCCGACTTACATTAATTAGCTCTACACTGGCGACAGTTGTCGAGCGACCCCTTGTAAAACCAAACAGATGTTTATGAAGTAATTTATTTACGTTTAAAAAATTAACTTCTGATCTAGAATTTTTTTCAAAAATATTACTGAGAGTTGGCAGTACAGAAATAGGTCTAAAATTAGTAGGAACCTATGCTTATTGATTAGAGTATTGGCAACTACCTAGCGGGTTTTGTGTTTAATTTTCAGCCAGAACTAAAGAACAAAAAGAACTTTTTATCCAGTTTATTTTATTTTCCACGATACTGCCAATACTGCAGAAGACATTACAGCAAAGCTTTGGAGATACGTGAAGTCATACATATATACCTCTTGTATAATTTAGTATAGAAAAAAAGTCCTGCTGGGTTTGTTGCTGGTTTTTTCCCAAGACAGAGGTTTTTTTCCGAACCAGTGGTAAAGTAAAAAAATGATAATAGCGTCATTCGACGTATGTACTACTAAATTTAAATAAAGGTATAACTTAACTATGTTTCATAAAAATAGGAAAAATACCAGATGCGATACTAGTATTTAAAATAATAGCAAGTTGGGGAGCGATTGCATCTATTATAGACGCAATAACTTTAACGGAAATCTCTCATAGATGTGCTGTTTTCTTAACATCAATATTTTGAAATATTTTGCAATATCTCTTGATAATATTTTATGAAATGCAAATTCTTTTTTGCAAACATTTACATTTTGTTGAGAATAATGACTCGGCGACAATAGGGGAGGAATTATGTTATATAATACGAGAAAAGATTTTTGTTTCAAATTCGATTTGTATCCATTTGAACTAGAGAACAATATTCTAAGATACTTCGTGCTAAATTGTTGTAGAACAATATTTTCTCTAAAAGCTGAGGATAAATTTAATATTTTTGTAAAGAAATACAAATGCATTTTAGTAGCACTTTTTATAATATATTCTCTAGGCTGTATAAATGTATGTTTGTTAACAAATACGATTCCTAGATCTTTTTTATCTAGTTATGATGTTCAAATATCCAGCATTAAGTATTAAAGTTTTGTAACTCAAAATGAGTTTATAATTTATTCGGGACCAACTATGTACTACGGCGATTTATATCGAAAGTACGTTCCACTAATTACTGAAGATTAATACGAATTTGTTAACATTAAAATGGATATTTATATGTACATTTTGGTCTTCCATTTTGAATTTTCTAGCTTTCATTACAATAAAACCGTTTAGTGTCCAAATAACCTTTCTCACAGTTTGTTCACTCACAATTATTTGTAGGGTCCTATCTGATAGTCTTTATCTCTGGTAATATTTTTTAAATCTTATGCTCTTTGACCGCTTGGTACTTACAAGAACAAGAACACCGTAGGGCCACAAGCACGATTTCCGCCCGGAATAATTATTTGTCTACTATATGTATATATAGGGGTTATAGTATGAAATTGTCGTATTATAGAAAAATTAAAACATATTTTTATGTATTAGAAAAATAAATGTAAATCGAAATATTTATGCTCATTATTTTATCGTTACTTTTTTTGCTCTTTGTTTTGGGGGATTATTGATAAGTCATCGCGCGCTCTGACTAGATACCGCGCTATCTGAAAGTAACAGCTCCGTGAATGCGGCATCTCAATATTGTACGGGGTATAAGACAATTTACAAGGATGCTAGTGTTCGTGAAAAATTGCATATACCAGCAGCTTGACTATTACGCGATTAACGGGAAAATTTATTTTATGCTATGGCTTAGTAGTTAAGTTCATAGTTGTGAATGTATTCCAGAAAAACTTAAAAATGAATAATTTATTACTAACGAATGTATAAATATATTTGTGTATATTATGTATAGGTTTTTCTTCTGAATAAATGACATATAAATGAAAAGGTCTCATTTTTATCAGTTTATTTTTTTTATTTACATGTCTAACTAATATTCACAAATTACTTAAAAATAGTAATAGAATTAGTAAAAGAAATAGTAAAAAATAGTAATTAACTTTTTGAATTTCGTGTGTTATAGCTTTTGGGTACAAAAGCTTTAATCACGAATCTTGGGTCAAATATAATTCAAAGTGGCCACTCGATTAAAAAAGCAAATTCAACCTCTATTATTAAAAAAAGGTAGGATGCGCAGGAATTAGGCTCAGGACCGTCTTTATAGCATTACTTGGGGAAGTCTATGTAGATATTAAACGAACACCGCTTCAAAAACAATAACAGTAATTTTAGTCTAATATAATTAGACCTAGTATAGTTTTATATTTTGATAAGTAAAAAAATGTAACTAATCTTTTCGCAGATCTATAAGAATGTTTTTTTTTCAGATGTTCGATGTTAGAAATAAAAGAGAATTTATTTATTGCTCTCTGTAAACGTGAGCAAACAAAGATCCCAAACACACGACTCCACGTGTAGGTACTCTGTACATAAATCAGTATTTCTGTAACAAAGCAATATGAAGTAATATTTGTAGTCCTTATAGTCATGTTATTTATTTATTGACGTCGACCAGCCGCTTATTGATTAGAGTATTGGCAACTACCTAGCGGGTTTTGTGTTTAATTTTCAGCCAGAACTAAAGAACAAAAAGAACTTTTTATCCAGTTTATTTTATTTTCCACGATACTGCCCATACTGCAGAAGACATTACAGCAAAGCCTTGGAGATACGTGAAGTCATACATATATACCTCTTGTATAATTTAGTATAGAAAAAAAGTCCTGCTGGGTTTGTTGCTGGTTTTTTCCCAAGACAGAGGTTTTTTTCCGAACCAGTGGTAAAGTAAAAAAATGATAATAGCGTCATTCGACGGGCCTTAACTAGTGCCAACCTACCTTCAACTCTAGAGCCAAATGGTATATTCTATAAAAAAAATTCGGGAAGATTGCAAGAGGCCTAATGGAATGACGCTCATTTATTAGCGCCATCACATGTTACGGTGACTACACAAGACAGGTGCGGCTGCTACAGCAGCCGAGTCTAACCACCTCTCAAGCTAAGAGTGGGATACATGTTATATTCCGTGGAGTCCTGAAGCAAAGCGTTTGTTCAGAGATATCTTATCACGCCTTGTCAACGTCACTGGTGACCCCAAAAGCTGACAGATATTTAGGTCAACGGATCAGCCTCGCAATACAGTGAGGCAAGTCAGCCAGTCTTCTGGGCACACTATTAAAAACGGCGATTTATCAAGTATGTTTTACTTAAGATACGGTATAATTTTGTAAAACAGTTTTTTCCTTTAATTTGTTTATTATTTTTACACGCGGTAGAGCTATGCTGCAGCTGTATTAATTGTATAACTATAACACGAATGGGTTGGCCCAATCGGGGAAGGACCACGCTCTCACAGTATACCAGCGTAAAATAGCGGCTTAATGCTGCTGTGTTTCGTATGGTGAGTGTAGAGAACCGGAGACCCTTTTTACTGGAAAAGAGGCATTCCATCTTAGTCCTCACCGCTGACAACACATCTGCATTTTGATTCGCATACGAGGATAGATGTAGATGTCTATGGGCCACAGCAACCACTTACCATCAGGTGGCCTGTGTGCTCGCTTGTCACCCTTATCCTATAAAAAATATTTTAATTAGAAGTATTTATGTTTTCATTTCATTTTTCATTTATTTATATAGTTAACTATACAAAACAACTATCGATAGATGGTGCTGTACATCTACTCACAAATTATTTTTAAAACTGCTATATTAATATTTCTTAAGTTAATTATACTAGACTTAAAATCTTCTATAATTCAATCATTTTCGCATTAAGTCCAAAAAAGCACAAAGCAGTTAAGAAATTATATCGATCAATCATTTTCCGTCGTCCTTTCGGATATTGTTTGTAAACTTTGTTGGATTTAATTTGTTTTTCTATCGTTATTATTACGTAAATGAATACAAACTAATGCGTTTACATCTATATTTTTAGAAAATAAATACTTATATTCAATAATTTAAAATGTCGATCGAATTTTGCGTTAGTTTTTAGAGACTAAAATTGTAAATGAGTTATTCAGATACGGTTAGTACTTTTACATTGTCTTGTAATTAATTAAGATATTTTTAGTTCTAAAGTTGAAAAATTTGTGTGAATGAAAGTTATAAAAAGAAATTGGTTGACGTCGATATGTCGTGCAGATTGGACAGATTGATGATTTTCTCATCATCAAAACCTGACCAAATGTTTTATGGGGCTAATCACCAAAGTAGGAGGTACTTGCTACTTTTAACAAAACAATAACTATTGAAATCGAACAACGTAGTAAATAATTATCGCTGAATATACAAAATAATTCCAAGGAATTGGGAAACTCCTCCTATTTTCAGTTTAAGTTTAAGTCGGGTAGTGAATTAAATATCTATTGGAGTCTAAATTATCGTAATAATCGTTATTATAATTAAATATCTTTAATAAAATCCAGTAACATTAATTATAAGGATTATGTCCAACAGAAGGACCGACATATCGACGTCAACCAATAACTTTTTTTAAAGTTTCATCATTCACACAAATTTTTCAACCTTAGAACTAAAAATATCTTAATTAATTACAAGACAATGTAAAAGTACTAACCGAATCTGAAAAACTTATTTACAATTTTAGTCTCTAACAACTAACGTATAATTCGATCGACATTATAAATTTTTGAATATAAGTATTTATGTTCTAAAAATATTAATCTAAACGCAATAGTTTGTTTTCATATACGTAATAATGACGATAGAAAAACAAATTAAATCCAACAAAGTTTACAAACAATGGTCGGTAGAACGACGAAAAATGATTGATCGATATAATTTTTCAACTGCTTTGTGCTTTTTTTGGACTTTATGCGTAAATAATTGAATTATAAAAGATTTTAAGTGTAGTATAATTAACTTAAGAAATATTAATATACCAGTTTTAAAAATAATGTGTGAGTAGATGTACAGCACCATCTATCGATGGTAGTTTTGTTTAATTAACTATATAAAATTAAAAAAAATTAAATTAAAACATAAATACTTCTTATTAAAATAATATACAAATTAAACAAAAAAAGTGCTATACAAAATTATTATGTATTTTTTTTAATATACTTGATAAATCGCCGTTTTTAGTAGTGTGCCCAGAAGACTGGCTGAGTCGCCTCACTGTACTGCGAGGCTGAATCAGCCAAAAGCTGACCAAAATATCTGCCAGCTTTTGGGTCACCGGAGACGTTGACAATGCGTGATAAGATATCTCTGAACAAACGCTTTGCTTCATGACTCCACGGCGTTTCTACACCAAATGGATCAAACGTGTATCCCTCTCTGAGGGCTGCACATTTCACCGCTTGTTAGACTCGGCTGCAGCAGCAGCCGCGCCTGTCTTGTGTAGTCACCGTGACATGTGATGGCGCTAATAAATGAGCTTCATTCCAGGCTTCTTGCAATCTTCCCGCATTTTTTTTTATAGAATATACCATTTGCCTCTAAAGTTGAAGATATTTTGGCACTAGTTAAGGCCCGTCGAATGACGTTATTATCATTTTTTTACTTTACCAATGGTTCGGAAAAAAACCTCTGTCCTGGGTAGAACCAGCAAGAAATCCAGCGGGAATTTTTTCAAAACTAAATTATACAACAGGTATATATATGTATGACTTCACGCATCTCCAAAACTTTGCAGTTAATGTCTTTTGCAGTATCGGCAGTATCGTGGAAAATTAAAATACACTGGAAAAGTTCTGTTTGTTCTTAATTCTGGCTGAAAATCAAACCCAAAACCCGCTAGGTAGTTGCCAATACTCTAATCAATAAGCGGCTGGTCGACGTCAATAAATAAATAACATGACAATAAGTACTACAAATATTACTTCATATTGCTTTGTTACAGAAATACTGATTTATGTACAGAGTAAGTCCAACTTCGACCGAGAGGTCAATCGACGGATTCAACTCGGTTGGGCAGCGTTCGGGAAATTACGGCACATCTTCTCGTCAGGTATACCTCAAAACTTGAAAACGAGACTGTACACCCAGTGCGTGTTGCCAGTGATGACATACGGAACTGAGACGTGGTCCTTCACTGCTGGCCGGATGAGGAAGCCCAAGGTCGCTCAGCGAGCTATGGAGAGGGCTATGCTCGGAGTTTCTCTGCGTGATAAACTCAGAAATGAGGATATCCGCAGTAGAACTAGAGTGACCGACATAGCCCAACGGATTAGTAAGCTGAAGTGGCAATGGGCCGGCCATATAGCTCGAAGAACCGACAACCGATGGGGAAGAAAGGTTCTCGAGTGGCAGCCTCGTACCGGCAGGCGAAGTGTAGGGCGTCCCCCCACTAGATGGAGTGACGACCTGGTAAGATATGCAGGAAGTCGATGGATGCAGGTGGCTCAGGACCGTGCTTTGTGGCATTCTTTGGGGGAGGCCTATGTTCAGCAGTGGACTTGTGAAGGGCTGTAATGATGATGATGATGATGATGTACAGAGTACCTACACGTGGAGTCGTGTGTTTGGGATCTTTGTTTGCTCACGTTTACAGAGAGCAATAAATAAATTCTTCGATCAATAACAGCCTGAACTTATCACTGCTAGGAATAATGGACCTGTTATCGGAAATATATTTCCATCAAAAAGCTGCAAAGATAACATTTCTTTTTTTATATAATCTATTTAGTTCTCTCATAAATGAATCTTATTATATCACAGTTATTATTTTGTTTTATGTATAAATTGAAAAACACACACACACACTCACTCACTCTCTCTCTCTCTCTCACACACACACACACACACACACACACACACACACGCACACACACACACGCGCACACACACACACACACACACACACACACACACACACACACACACACACACACACATACTCACAGCTATTATAATTATTGTTACTTTTGTATATCTATCATGACTTACTGATTAAAGAAAGAGCGGACTCATCCTAATACAGGTTTTTCAAACTTAAAAGGGTGAGATCCATATCTTACACTGTAAATGAGACTTGTGTTATGAATAAATATTTTTGTATTTTGTATTTGTATTTTTTGTAAACAAACATTTGTCAAACTTTTTTTATTGAATTTATATGTATTTAGTTAGTTAGTTTGATAATTCAATTGTGTTTTCATTTCTAACATCGAATATCTGAACAAAATATTCTTATATCTCTGCGAAAAAATTAGTTACAATTTTTTTTACTTATCAAAATACAAAACTATACTAGGTCTAATTATATTAGACTAAAATTACTCGAATTATATTTAACCCAAGATTCGTGATTAAAGTTTTGTTGGGCATAATCCTTTTCTAAGAGGGTTTGTGGATTCTCAAATGAGTAATGGCTGACTTCACGTGTCTCCGAATTGTATTTTTTTAAATTTCTCACACATGTATGTTTATTCAGGATGTTCTCCCTCATTGCCCAACACGTGGTAACTCAACATTTAAAACCGCTATCAGTATTTTCTCTGATCACGTTTACTAAATTATATCGTCACATTAATAAAGAATCAAACAAAGCCCTCTCCTGACCCTTTGCTTAGATCGCATTGTTTCCTGGTGGCATGTGTTTGATTGACGATTAAGTAAACCTTTTACTCCAGACGTTTGTTGTCCATTCCTTTGTCACGTTATTACAATGCGCTAAAGTTATGATAAACAATAGCTTTGAATACTCTATATAATTTCCTGTGTTATACTTTCTACGTTCTAGGGCGGGTACCCACTGTTTCTTGATGACAGTTATATCGTTTCAAGGCAATCGCCTTCTAATAGTTTATTGTTGCATGACAGAATCGTTCGATGGTTAAACATAACAATGTTTGCATTGACATACAAAGGAAAACTACCGGTTATTGTTATTCGGTAACGGCAGCTGTTAACAAAGTTATTGATGCGGTAGTAACTTTGCTTTGCAGGCAAGTTAGCCAAGATGAACAATATAAGCATATTGCACATTAATTGGCTTACATAGTTTCGCACTTTAGATTTAAACTTTACTACCGGTTAAACCGACGACCACGACCTTCTTTTGTACTAAAATTGTCCTCCTTTATATATTATTATTTTTGGTAGGATAGTTTTATTTTTGGGTCGACTTTCACGTGTATTTCCAGAGCTATGACTATTTCGCCAATTAGCTTAATTAGCCGTTTAATTCCTTGTCCTAGCCTATTTACTAAACGACGCGGTTGGCCTGAATGATATTCAGTTTAATATAACATTGCACATATCTTGTAATATAAGCGAGAGTAGGTTAAGGTGCGACTGAGGTGGCCCTTGGGCCACCCTAATGGTAACGTTTTAAAAATTGCGGGTTCAGGTAATGAAACGTAAATGTCTAACTAAGTTAACCGCGAAGCTATACAGTGTTGAACGTAATGTTCCATGGTTTACGGCTCTCGTGTAAAATTGGAAAGTGTTACTTATGCTCCTATGTCAGTGAAGCTCAGATTTTTTATTGTGAATGGAGTACTTATTACATACTACAATGCCAATGGATTTATGTGGTGTTATGTCGAATTGTGTGATATCATGTGAAAATATTTATTGAATCATGAAAATCAGTGAAGTGTGATGGGAAATTAACTCACAAGTTTGTAATATGTTATTTACAAGATTATAAGTTACTAGATTATATTATGGCTCGCCGGCTCCGTGGCGCAGTGGCTTATCAAAGACTTGATGCGCTGGAGGCCGTGGGTTCGAAACCCGTACGGGACAAGTATTTTTATGGCCCACAAATAATTGTTCCGGGTCTGGATTTTTGTCCTCGTGCAATCTACGTTTGTAAACTGCCTCCACAATATTGGAGGAAATACTAGTTAGGGTGTAACATTCTTTTAAAACAAAAAAATAAATAAAAATATGTTATTAAAATACTAATTTCTAGCATGACATCAACGACGACTCTATACATCTATACATATTAATAAAATTGAAGTGTCTGTCTGTAATTGACTGCCTTTGATTGAGTTGAGCTGAGACACCATTTTTTTTAAATTTTTGTCTGTCTGTCTCTATGTCTGTTTGTCCGGGCTATTCTTTGGAATGGCTTAACTGATGGTAATGAAACTTCACAAACAGATATACAGCGATGTCAGGAGTGATCTAGACAATATTTAATTCGAAAAACTTGGAGATATTTATTTTTAAGATATCGAAATATTGATATAATAATAATAAAATAGAAGACGACAGACTGACTAAGATGAAATACCTCACGGCCTGTTTACCTGTTAAACTAGCTCTCTAATACCTTCAGACGGGAAGACAGTAGTGCTCGCACTGCTATTAAACAGCAGATATAGGTCAATTGCTGAAACCTATCCTACTTCTAGGCAGAATAGGATTTTACTACCAATACAACTGATGAAAATCTAAAAACTAATAAAATTTTCGTAACTATTTTCGAAAAAGGGTAATTTTTTAGACGTAACTAACCAGTTACGAAGAACATGGTCACGGGGGGAGGTAGCCGTGGTTAACTATGACATTGGGACGTCATACACCTCAGTCCCCCCCATGACCACGGGTGCTGTGAAGTACTCTAAACGTCGGGAATATAAAATAAGTTTATATACGCGTTATAATCCGTAAAACTAGTTTTATTTAAATATATTATACCAATATAAATAATTGTTCAAGCCAGGCAAAGCCGGGGCGGGCTGAATACCTTTGAAAAAATTATGGAAGAAGTTTTAGTTTAGCTTAATAAACAGAATAAATCTCTGGTAGAAAATTTCCTGGATGCTTCTTCCATCACTATTAACTTTTGCTTTTGGTTCAAATCCTGTAATCTTGACAATTACTTTTTTGAAGCTACACGTATTGCAGGGTGTAGTGCAACTTGTATTGATAATATTTTTACAGGTGTTGTACCAATCAACAAATCAATAATTCAAAAACTTAGTTCATATCACTGTGGACAACTGGTTTCATTATGCTATTTGCACAAAAAACAGGTAATTGAGAAAAATATGTTTGTTCCTATTAATGCAAAACGCCTGGAGAGATTTAGAAGTTGGTAAAAAAACTTCCATCGCTTTCTTATAAGAATAATTCAGGCTATTTATATGAAGTGTTATTTACTCTTATAAGCATTGCATTTAATAAAACATTTACTTAATGATTTCTTATATTTATGCGAACACTACACATTGAATAAAACTATTTTAACGGATTTTACTGCGTTTAGTTAACTTATTTTTAAATTCCCGACGTTCCGGGTGCTTTATCACGGAGGACTGAAGTGACTGATCCTGAAGTCAGAGTACCTTCACCTTTTTTATTATTAGTTTTTGTCCTATCTACACAGAATGATCATATTGTGTCTTGAAGTCTTGCAGTGCTATGCTTTGGTTTAGTTTTAATTTTATTAATTACAGGATCCCAAGCAGGTGGTAGCCCAGCCTCCCTCTCTATAGAAATTGGGATTTTTTTTTAATTTCAATAGCCTCACGTATCATCCTTGACAGCAATCGATGTTCTTTCGCGAGTATTTGTGGTCTATCAAATCTGATGTAATGGCGGGGGCCGTCTAGGTTATGATCACAAACTGCAGAATTCCCGGAACGTTGTTGTTTCTAGTCAGCTATGTGTTCTTTTACGCGGGTTTTGATAGACCATTTTGTTTTCCCTGTATATGAGAGACTACATTCACAATCAAGCTTGTATACTCCTGCCTCTTGAAGACGGATTCTTCGGCCTTCTTCGGTGGCTTGAAGAATGTTCTAATAGAAGCTCGCTTCAAGATGTAGTCTACTAAAGTTTCGGACGTATATCATTACATCTTGCGTCATTACGTGCATGTATCTGGGAGAAACTGTAAATGTTGTGGGTTATGTTATGTATTGGTCAATATTTTGCGCATTCACGTTCTGATCCCGTTATTGTCGTGCCGACCTCATCATCATCATTACAGCTTTTCATAAGTCCACTGCTGAACATAGGCCTCCCCCAAGGAATGCCACAAAGCACGGTCCTGAGCCACCTGCATCCATCGACTTCCTGCATGTCTTACCAGGTCGTCACTCCTTCCGACCATTGTTTGTAAACTTTGTTGGATTTAATTTGTTTTTCTATCGTTATTACGTAAATGAAAACAAACTAATGCGTTTACATTAATATTTTTAGAAAATAAATACTTATATTCAATAATTAAAAATGTCGATCGCATTTTGCGTTAATTTTTATTATGAGACTAAAATTGTAAATGAGTTATTCAGATACGGTTAGTACTTTTACATTGTCTTGTAATTAATTAAGATATTTTGCTTGCTTTGTTACAGAAATACTGATTTATGTACAGAGTACCTACACGTGGAGTCGTGTGTTTGGGTCGTTGCTCACGTTTACAGAGAGCAATAAATAAATTCTTCGATCAATAACATTCTGAATTTATCACTGCTAGGAATAATGGACATGCTATCGGAAATATATTTCCATCAAAAAGCTGCAAAGATAACATTTCTTTTTTTATATAATCTATTTAGTTCTCTCATAAACAAACATTTGTCAAACTTTTTATTGAATTTATATGTATTTAGTTAGTTTGATAATTCAAATGTTTGTTCATTTCTAACATCGACATCTGAAAAAAACATTCTTATAGATCTGCGAAAAGATTAGTTACATTTTTTTACTTATCAAAATATAAAACTATACTAGGTCTAATTATATTAGACTAAAATTACTGTTATTGTTTTTGAAGCCGTGTTCGTTTAATATCTACATAGACTTCCCCAAGTAATGCCACAAAGACGGTCCTGAGCCTAGTTCCTGCACATCCTACCTTTTTTTAATAAAAGAGTTTGATTTTGTTTTTTAATCTAGTGGCCACTTTGAATTATATTTAACCCAAGATTCGTGATTAAAGTTTTGTTGGGCATAATCCTTTTCTGAGAGGGTTTTTGGATTCTCAAATGAGTAATAGCTGACTTCACGTGTCCCCGAATTATATTTTTTTTAAATTTCTCACACATGTATGTTTATTCAGGATGTTCTCCCTCATTGCCCAACACGTGGTAACTCAACATTTAAAACCGCTATTAGTATTTTCTCTGATCACGTTTACTAAATTATATCGTCCCATTAATAAAGAATTAAACAAAGCCCTCTCCTGACCCTTTACTTAGATCGCATTGTTTCCTAGTGGCATGTGTTTGATTGACAATTAAGTAAACCTGTTACTCCAGACGTTTATTGTCCATTCCTTTGTCACGTTATTACAATGCATTAAAGTTATGATAAACAACAGCTTTGAATACTCTATATAATGTCTCATGTTATACTATCTACGTTCTAGGGCGGGTACCTACTGTTTCTTGACGACAGTTATATCGTTTCAAGGCAATCGTCTTCTAATAGTTTATTGTTGCATGACAGAATCGTTCGATGGTTAAACATAACAATGTTTGCATTGACTTACAAAGGAAAACTACCGGTTATTGTTATTCGGTAACGGCAGGTGTTAACAAAGTTATTGATGCGGTAGAAACTTTGCTTTGCAGCGAGGTTAGCCAAGATGAACAATATAAGCATATTGCACATTAATTGGCTTACATAGTTTCGCACTTTAGATTTAAACTTTACTACCGGTTAAACCGACGACCTCGACCTTCTTTTGTACTAAAATTGTCCTCCTTTATATATTATTATTTTTGGTAGGATATTTTTATTTTTGGGTCGATCTATGTTATCAACATGTAAATTTCACGTGTATTTCCTGAGTTACGACTATTTCGCCATTTAGCTTATTTAGCCGTTTAATTCCTTATCATAGCCTATTTACTAAACGACACCGTTGGCCTGAATGATACTCAATTTAATACAACATTGCACATATCTTGTAATATAAGCCAGAGTAGGTTAAGGTGCGACTGAGGTGGCCTTGGGCCACCCTAATGTTAACGTTTTAGAAATTGCGGGTTCAGGTGATGAAACATAAATGTCATACTAAGTTAACCGCGAAGCTATACAGTGTTGAACGTAATGTTCCATGGTTTACGGCTCTCGTGTAAAATTGGAAAGTGTTACTTATGCCCCTATGTCAGTGAAGCTCAGATGTTTTTATTGTGAATGGGGTACTTGTTACGTACTACAATGCCAATGGAGTATGCTATGTCGAATTGTGTGATATCATGTGAAAATATTTATTGAATCATGAAAATCAGTGAAGTGTGATGGGAATTTAACTCACAAGATTGTAATATGTTATTTACAAGATTATAAGTTACAAGATTATATTATGGCTCGCCGGCTCCGTGGCGCAGTGGCTTATCAATGAGTTGATGCGCTGGGGGCCGTGGGTTCGAAACCCGTACGGGACAAGTATTTGTATGGCCCACAAATAATTGTTCTGTGTCTGAATTTTTGTCCTCGTGCAATCTACGTTTGTAAACTGCCTCCACAATATTGGAGGAAACCCTAGTGAGAGGTAGCATTCTTTTAAAACAAAAAAAAATATGTTATTAAAATACTAATTTTTAGCATGATATCAACGACGATTATCTATACATCTATACATATTAATAAAATTGAAGTGTCTGTCTGTAATTGACTGCCTTTGATTGAGTTGATTTGAGACACCATTTGTTTTATTTTTGTCTGTCTGTCTCTATGTCTGTTTGTCCGGGCTATTCTTTGGAATGGCTGAACTGATGGTAATGAAACTTCACAAACAGATATACAGCGATGTCAGGAGTGATGTAGACTATATTTAATTCGAAAAACTTGGAGATATTTATTTTTAAGATATCGAAATATTGATATAATAATAATAAAATAGAAGACGACAGACTGACTAAGATGAAATACCTCACGGCCTGGTTACCTGTTAAACTAGCTCTCTAATACCTTCAGACGGGAAGACAGTAGTGCTCGCACTGCTAATAAACAGCAGATATAGGTAAATTGCTGAAACCTATCCTACTTCTAGGCAGAATAGGATTTTACTACCAATACAAACAAACTGATGAAAATGTAAAAGTTATTTTATAGGGTCCTTTTGACACTGGTCGCTAACTAATAAAATTTTCATAACTATTTTCGAAAAAGGGTTATTTTTTAGACGTAACTAACCAGTTACGAAGAACAACACTGCTAAGGCGAAATGCATTTGAAAAAGGGTCTCCGGTTCTAATACCTTACTATAAAAAACTCAACACTTTTATGCTGTTATTCTGTGCGATATACCAAAAAATACCGATCTTTATACCAAAACCTGCATGTCTGAGAAATAATATAAAAAATATATTTTGGAGGCATGTGAAGTCCACCAACACTCATTGCGGCTGCGTAGTGGACACTTCTTTACCCTTAAAACCATCTCAGAAATGAGTGGTGGCCTGTGACCAGCATTAGGATGTATATAGGCTGTAATTTTAACTTTGGACTCATTCTGTGTGAGCGTGTTACTTCCCCAAATTATCCGATCCATTTGTGCCGAATCCAAGATACGTTTCATATGAAATAAACTAAACAATACAATTGTCCGATAATTTATCGCTAAAAAATCGTAAAAATTTCTTTCATAGAAATCAAAATAATTCATTCATGGAAACTAAGTTTTTTTAAATTCAAAATATTTCCTCATAAATACTGTGGTTATGAAACTTTAAATATGTAAAGGGCTGAAGAGGTTATTCGTTCTATTTTATTTTAGACTAGCAGCCCGCCCCGGCTTTGCCTGGCTTGAACAATTATTTATATAGGTATAATATATTTAAATAAAACTAGTTTTACGGATTTAATCGCGTATATAAACTTATTTTATATTCCCGACGTTTCGAGTACATTACAGCACCCATGGTCACGGGGGGAGGTAGCCGTGGTTAACTATGACATTGGGACGTCATACACCCAGACCCCCTCGTGACCATGGGTGCTGTAAAGTACTCTAAACATCGGGAATATAAAATAAGTTAATATATGCGTTGAAATCTGTAAAATTAGTTTTATTTAAATGTGTAGTGTTCGCGTAAATGTGAGAAATCATTAGCTATAATATATTTCTGATTTAGCTTTGTAGATGTAATTAATTTTAAAACTTCTTTATATACCATTCCATATATACAGTTCCATTTTTCCGTCAGTAAAACGATCTTCT
Organism: Parnassius mnemosyne; assembly: GCA_963668995.1. NCBI lineage: Eukaryota > Metazoa > Arthropoda > Insecta > Lepidoptera > Papilionidae > Parnassius > Parnassius mnemosyne. Next base: position 13,464,249 of record CAVLGL010000159.1, read on the forward strand.
CTTAAGTCAAGTCCAATATATTTGCATGTTTGGTTTTGGGATTTGTTGATGGTGATTGCGAAATAATTTTTTATTGGAAACTGTAATCGCTAAAAATGAAAATGCCTATGTGTAGTACTGAGGAACTTCAAGGTATAACAATGTTTTGATTTTAAATAACTTTCGATCTCATTTTTACCTTTTCGACAGACACAGTGGCTTTGTCTGATCCTTGAATTAATTGACAATACTCGACATCCCATCAGGGATCTGCCCATTTATTATTAACAGTGAGCTCCTCTCCTCTTATTCTCTTAATATTGTTGTGTACAGTGATGATGTAGGTAAAAACTTAGGTTTAGTATTAAATAACTCTCTAAAGGAACAAGAAATTAATAATTATTGTATGCCTGGAGCAACACTTAGCCAAATTATAAAAAAAATATCTAATAATTCGCCATAGTCCTAATAGTAAATTGATACTCTTTATTGGTAGAAGAGGTGATGTGAATAAAAAACAAATATTGGAATATATTGAAATTCTAAATAATTTAAATGTTCACAAGATTGTTTTTTTACATCGCCTTACTAATGAAGTCTGTCACAATAAAATTAATTAAGACATAACTTAAATATACAAATGAATAATTTAATATGCAATAGTATTGTAAAACTGACTTATAATTGTTATAATTATAAATTTTATTTAATTAACTTAAATAATTTAACTAAGAATTTTCTGACGATAGATAAATGTTACCTGTCAAAGTATAGTATAAGACTGGTAGCAAATACGCTATCTTATTATTTATATTTCAACTTAGCCAATGATTTGGCTACCTTGACACCTGCTCCTATTGAGCACCAAAATAATATTACATTTGATTTGGGACCAATTCCAAGTAATTTAAATTAGATAATAAGATAATATAGGTAATCTCTAGCAAATATAATTTGAATAGCTTAGAATATAACTCACCAATTCTTAAATGTATATTTTCACGAAATAGCTATAATAAAAACTGTATCAACATGGTGCATCAAAATATACCAGATATGATAAGCAAAGAATTAAAAATTATTTTTAAATAGTGAAAATATACATATGTTATATATTACTGAACATTGGTTGAAATATTACAATTACATATTTAATTTCAGTAATCACCAGGTGGTCAGATCGTTCAATAGAGATACTAAATAACGTGGTGGCTCCTAAATATTAAATCCTTATCATGTAAAGAACGTAAAGACATTGTGAGCCTCTCTGTTGAGCGTAATGTAGACATGGCATGTGTTGAGTTTAAGCACCTTATTTTTATCAGTGTATATAACCCCATGTGCACGTGGTAGATCCATGCTACAGCTGGTGAGTGTAGAGAACCGGAGACCCTTTTTACTGGAAAAGAGGCATTCCATCTTAGTCCTCACGGGTGACAATGCATCTGCATTTTGATTCGCAAACGACGATAGATGCAGATGTCTATGGGCTACAGCAACCACTTACTATCAGGTAGACTGTGTGCTTGTTTGTCATCCCATCCTATAAAAAATGTTAATGTTATGATAGCTTTGAAAAAATTATGGAAGAAGTTTTAGTTCAGCTTAATAAACAGAATAAATCTCTGGTAAAAAATTTCCTGGATGCTGCTTCCATCACTATTAAATTTTGCTCTTGGTTCAATCCTGTAATCTTGACAATTAATTTTTTGAAGCTACACGTATTGCAGGGTGTAGTGCAACTTGTATTGATAATATTTTTACAGGTGTTGTACCATAATGATTTCTTATATTTACGCGAACACTACACATTTTTAAATAAAACTAATTTTACGGATTTTATCGCGTATATTAACTTATTTTTATATTCCCGATCTCACCTGTATCTCCCGTAGTCGCCGACATATTCATGGAGGACTTTGAGGAGAAAGCCCTTCTTACTGCTCCTGTAAATCCAAGATTCTACAAGCGGTACGTAGACGATACTTTCACAATTTTACCATCTGACAAAGTAACTGCATTTTTAAACCACCTTAATTCCATAAACCCTAAAATACAATTCACAATGGAGTTAGAGGCAAACAATACTTCAGCTTTTCTAGATGTTTTAGTCATCCGAAATCCTGATAACACTATTGGTCATACTGTGTACAGAAAAAATACCCATACCAACCGATATTTAAATGGTGAATCTCACCATCATCCTTCACAGTTAGCTACCGTGGGAAAATCTTTGTTTCAGAGAGCACGAGGGATCTGTGACAGAAAACATCTGGCCGCCGAGCTTCAGCACGTCGAGCAAGTACTGCAAGACAACAAGCTTCGGGTCCCGCGCCTACGTCACAGTGACCGAGTGAAGCCAGCCACAGTCGAGCGTGTGCCTGCTGTACTACCCTATGTCAGAGGAGTCACAGACAAGGTTGGCTACATCTTGAAGCGAGCTTCCATTAAAACGTACTTCAAGCCGCTGAAGAAGATTGGTCAATTTTTACCATTCGTCAAGTGTCATATCCCTCTACAAGATGCAGGAGTGTACAAGCTGGATTGTGAATGTGGTCTCTCGTACATAGGACAAACAAAAAGATCTATTAAAACCCGCGTTAAAGAACATATAGCTGACGTGAAGCACCGACGTATCGGGAAGTCTGCAGTTTGTGAACATGTTCAGGATCGTCCCCGTCATTACATTAGATTTGATAGACCACAAATCCTCGCAAAAGAACACCGATTCCTCCCAAGGATTATTCGCGAGGCTATTGAAATTAAAAAAACATCCAAATTTCAATAGAGAAGATCGATGGGTGCTGCCATCTGCTTGGGATCCCATAATTAATAAAATCAAATCCAAACCCAAGTATACCACTGCTAGACTTCAAGATACCGAAGCTCATTCTGCGTAAATCGAACCAAAAATTTTAAAAAAAATTAATATTAAAAAACTGAAGGTAGCCGGGCTAACTATGACAGCAGGACGTCAAACAACTCAGTCCCCCGTGACCACGGGTGCTGGAAAGCACCCGAAACGTCGGAAATATAAAAATAAGTTAATATACGCGATAAAATCCGTAAAATTAGTTTTATTTAAAAAAGGTGTTGTACCAATCAACAAATCAATAATTCAAAAACTTAGTTCATATCACTGTGGACAACTGGTTTCATTATCTTATATGCACAAAAAGCAGGTAATTGAGAAAAATATGTTTGTTCCTATTAATTCAAAACGCCTGGAGAGATTTAGATGTTGGTAAAAAAACTTCCATCGCTTTCTTATAAGAATAATTCAGACTATTTATATGAAGTATTATTTACTCTTATAAGCATTGCATTTAATAAAACATTTACTTAATGATTTCTTATATTTATGCGAACACTACACAATGAATAAAACTATTTTAACGGATTTTACTGCGTTTAGTTAACTTATTTTTAAATTCCCGACGTTCCGGGTGCTTTAGAACACCCATGGTCACGGAGGACTGAAGTGACTGATGTCCTGATGTCAGAGTACCTTCACCTTTTTAATTATTAGTTTTGGTCCTATCTACACAGAATGATCATATTGTGTCTTGAAGTCTTGCAGTGCTATGCTTTGGTTTAGTATTAATTTTATTAATTGCATGACTTTTTCCAAATGACATAAGACATAACCTAAAAAGTTCAAATGTAAATATCTTTTTTTTTGATGCCTTCTCAGTACAAAATTCTTTGACAGAGTTATTAAGGGACTGAGGCTTAACATTTTAAGATATTTTTGGTATATACACGCTACCATTTCTTCTCAACTAATTTTATATATTTATGTTCTAAATATTAATCTAAACACATTAGTTTGTATTCATTTACGTAATAATAACGATAGAAAAACAAATTAAATCCAACAAAGTTTACAAACAATGGTCGAAAGGACGACGGAATATGATTGATCGATATAATTTTTTAATTGCGTTGTGCTTTCTTTGGACTTAATGCGAAAATGATTGAATTATAAAAGATTTTAAGTGTAGTATAATTAACTTAAGAAATATTAATAAAGCAGTTTTAAAAATAATGTGTGAGTAGATGTACAGCACCATCTATCGATAGTTGTTTTGTATAGTTAACTATATAAAAATTAAAAAAATTAAATTAAAACATAAATACTTCTGATTAAAATAATATACAATTTAAAGGAAACAAGTGCTTTACAAAATTATACCGTATCTTAAGTAAAATATACTTGATAAATCGCAGTTTATAGTAGTGTGCCCAGAAGACTGGCTGTGTTGCCTTACTGTATTGCGATGCTGATCCGCTGACCAAAATATCTGCCAGCTTTTGGGTCACCAGAGACTTTGACAATGCGTGATAAGATATCTCTGAACAAACGCTTTGCTTCAGGACTCTACGGCGTTTCTACACTAAATGGATCAAACGTGTATCCCTGTCTGAGGGCTGCACATTGCACCGCTTGTTAGACCCGGCTGCAGCAGCAGCCGCGCCTGTCTTGTGTAGTCACCGTAACGTGTGATGGCGCCAATAAATGAGCGTCATTACAGGCCTTTTGCAATATTCCTGCATTTTTTTTATAGAATATACCATTTGGCTCTAAAGTTGAAGGTATGTTGGCACTAGTTAAGGCCCGTCGTATGACGTTATTATCATTTTTTTACTTTACCAATGGTTCGGAAAGAAACCTCTGTCCTAGGAAGAACCAGCAAGAAAGCCAGCGGGAATTTTTTCTAAACTAAATTATACAACAGGTATATAATATGTATGACTTCACGCATCTCCAAAGCTTTGCTTTAATGTCTTTTGCAGTATCGGCAGTATCGTGAAAAATTAAAATACACTGGAAAAAAGTTCTTTTTGTTCTTTAGTTCTGGCTGAAAATAAAACACAAAACCCGCTAGGTAGTTGCCAATACTCCAATCAATAAGCGGCTGGTCGACGTCAATAAATAAATAACACGACAATAAGGACTACAAATATTACTTCATATTGCTTTGTTACGGAAATACTGATTTATGTACAGAGTACCTACACGTGGAGTGGATCTTTGTTTGATCACGTTTACAGAGAACAATAAATAAATTCTTCGATCAATAACAGTCTGAACTTATCACTGCTAGGAATAATGGACGTGCTATCGGAAATATATTTCTATCAAAAAGCTGCAAAGATAACACTTGTTTTTTTATATAATCTATTTAGTTCTCTCATAAACAAACATTTGTCAAACTTTTTTATTGAATTTATATGTATTTAGTTAGTTAGTTTGATAATTCAATTGTTTTTTCATTTATAACATCGAATATCTGAACAAAATATTATTGTATATCTGCGAAAAAATTACTTAAATTTTTTTTTAACTTATCAAAATACAAAACTATACTAGGTCTAATTATATTAGACTAAAATTACTGTTATTGTTTTTGAAGCCGTGTTCGTTTAATATCTACATAGACTTCCCCAAGTAATGCCACAAAGACGGTCCTGAGCCTAGTTCCTGCACATCCTACCTTTTTTAATAATAGAGGTTGATTTTGCTTTTTTAATCTCGTGGCCACTTTGAATTATATTTAACCCAAGATTCGTGATTAAAGTTTTGTTGGGCATAATCCTTTTCTGAGAGGGTTTGTGGATTCTGAAATGAGTAATGGCTGACTTCACGTATCCCCGAATTGTATTTTTTTTAAATTTCTCACACATGTATGTTTACTCAGGATGTTCTCCCTCATTGCGCAACACGTGGTTACTCAACATTTAAAACCGCTATTAGTATTTTCTCTGATCACGTTTACTATATTATATCGTCCCATTAATAAAGAATCAAACAAAGCCCTCTCCTGACCCTGTACTTAGATCGCATTGTTTCCTGGTGGCATGTGTTTGATTGACGATTAAGTAAACCTTTTACTCCAGACGTTTGTTGTCCATTCCTTTGTCACGTTATTACAATGCGTTAAAGTTATGATAAACAATAGCTTTGAACACTGTATATAATTTCCTGTGTTATACTTTCTACGTTGTAGGGCGGGTACCCACTGTTTCTTCACGACAGTTATATAGTTTCAAGGCAATCGCCTTCTAATAGTTTATTGTTGCTTGACAGAATCGTTCGATGGTTAAACATAACAATGTTTGCATTGACTTACAAAGGAAAACTGCCGTTTATTGTTATTCGGTAACGCCAGGTGTTAACAAAGTTATTGGTGCGGTAGTAACTTTGCTTTGCAGCGAGGTTAGCCAAGATGAACAATATAAGCATATTGCACATTAATTGGCTTACATAGTTTCGCACTTTAGATTTAAACTTTACTACCGGTTAAACCGACGACCACGAACTTCTTTTGTACTAAAATTGTCATCCTTTATATATTATTATTTTTTCTAGGACAGTTTTATTTTTGGGTCGATCTATGTTATCAACATGTAAATTTCACGTGTATTTCCTGAGTTACGACTATTTCGCCATTTAGCTTATTTAGCCGTTTAATTCCTTATCATAACCTATATACTAAACGACGCCGTTGGGCTGAATGATATTCAGTTTAATACAACATTGCACATATCTTGTAATATAAGCCAGAGTAGGTTAAGGTGCGACTGAGGTGGCCTTGGGCCACCCTAATGTTAACGTTTTAGAAATTGCGGGTTCAGGTAATGAAACATAAATGTCAAACTAAGTTAACCGCGAAGCTATACAGTGTTGAACGTAATGTTCCATGGTTTACGGCTCTCGTGTAAAATTGGAAAGTGTTACTTATGCCCCTATGTCAGTGAAGCTCAGATTTTTTATTTGAATGAAGTACTTGTTACGTACTACAATGCCAATGGAGTATGCTATGTCGAATTGTGTGATATCATGTGAAAATATTTATTGAATCATGAAAATCAGTGAAGTGTGATGGGAATTTAACTCACAAGATTGTAATATGTTATTTACAAGATTATAAGTTACAAGATTATATTATGGCTCGCCGGCTCCGTGGCGCAGTGGTTTATCAATGAGTTGATGCGCTGGGGGCCGCGGGTTCGAATCCCGTACGGAACAAGTATTTGTATGGCCCACAAATAATTGTTCCGCGTCTGGATTTTTGTCCTCGTGCAATCTACGTTTGTAACCTGCCTCCACAATATTGGAGAAAATCCTAGTGTGTGTGTAACATTGTTTTAAAACAAAAAAAAATAAAAAATATGTTATTAAAATACTAATTTCTAGCATGATATCAACGACGTTTCTATACATCTATACATATTAATAAAATTGAAGTCTGTCTGTAATTGACTGCCTTTGATTGAGTTGAGTTGAGACACCATTTTTGAAATGCGTGAAATAGAGGTTTATCTCTGCGTTCCGCTTGGTGCGTGCAGGTGGCCGGAGGCCCGATCCCCCCCCCCCCCCCCTATCAACATGGTTGCGGAATCGAACAGAGGAATACCCCAGGAGGGTACCAGCACCCCTGGAGAATCCCTCGCGGTTGCCCCGCGTATTCTGGGGTGGGGGGGTTTGGGCGAAATTCCGCTCGCGACTAATGCTGCTCGGGGCAAGCGGAGCAATAAGACCAAGGCGACCCCGGCAGCAGCGCAGCCGGCCTTGCTCTTTTTAACCGAGAATCAGGTGTCCTCTCCGGCTGTTACTTCATATCTCTCCTACCCGGGATACAAATTTGAAAACTTATTTGTGCCCTGGGCTAGAGTTTGCGTATACGTCAGAGAGGATATCTGTTTTAGACAGCGACGACCATCCCCGCATCTACGGGTGCCTCTATAGGTCCCATAGCCGTAATGCCGACACATACTGACTCATCGATCACGTCCAAATAGCTGCTGACACCGTGCTACAACAGGTTCACTCCGCAGATATCGTGGTACTCGGTGATTTTAACTCCCACCACGCTGAATGTCTTGGTTCCCGTTTAACCGATCATGCGGGTAGATCTGTGTATGACTTTGCCTTGGAATATGATCTAACACAACTGGTTACTTCGCCTACGCGGATCCCAGATGTGGAGGATCATGTACCTTCCCTGTTGGACCTTCTGCTGACCTATTATCCGGACGGATATCAGGTCTCCGTCGATGCCCCTCTGGGCTCTTCGGACCATTGTTTGATCCGGAGTACGGTGCCACTCACGCTCCCATCGCAGTTGCGATCTGTAGCTTGCCGCCGTATTTGGCACTACAGGTCGGCCGATTGGGACAGGATGCGGTCTTTTTTTGCATCCTATCCTTGGGAGAGGATTTGTTTTTCACCGGAAGATCCCAGCGTTGTTGCCGATTCTGTTGCTGATGTGGTACTTCAGCGTATGGAACTTTTTATTCCATCCTCTGTGGTGCTCATTGGAGGCAGATCCCAGCCATGGTTTGGTCGCTCCTGTAAAATAGCATCACGCTATAAGCAGGAGTGTTACCAGGCCTGGGCTGACGCATCAACGTCCCGGGATGTAAACACCGGTGCTCTTAAAAAGAAGTATAATTCTGCCTCCAGGTCCTTCAAAAATGTCATTGCCAAGGCAAAGTCAGAGCACATCGGCAGAATTGGCGAGAAACTAGTTCGCCTTCCTTTGGGAACACGTGCATTCTGGTCTCTCGCCAAGGCTGTCCAAGGGAACTTCTGTTAGCCATCTCTGCCATCTCTGCACAGGGTGTAAGATTCACTGGCCCATGACGAAAAGGAGAAGGCCGATCTGCTAGGCTCTCAAGATCAACTCTCACAATTCAAACTACCAATTAAGTGTTAGTAACAAATTAACCGAATCAGATCAAGACGTTGCAATGGTTTTTGAGAAATATTTTACTGATATTCCGATATTAACCACTAAGTCACTGAATTCTTCTCCTGCGGTCGCCGAATCATTACTTAAACAAAATGTAAATGCGTGTACAAAGAATTTTGCATTTCATAAAGTATCATCAAAAGATATTGTAAAATATTTTAAAACTATTCATGTTAAGAAAACTGCGGATCTGTGGGGGATTTCCGTTAAAGTTATTGCGTCTATAATAGATACAATCGCGCCTCATTTAGCTATTATTTTTAATACTAGTATCGAATCTGGTTCCTGATTTAATGAAGTATAGTAAAGTAATACCTTTATTTAAATCTGGTAGTACATTAGACCCCGCCAATTTTAGACCTATTTCTGTACTACCAACACTTAGTAAGATTTTTGAAAAAAATATTCTTGATCAAATGTTAAATTTCTTTAAAATAAATAATTTACTTCATAAAAATCAATTTGGTTTCACAAGGGGTCGCTCGACAACTGATGCCGGTGTTGAGCTGATTATATATATATATATAATGCATGGGAGAATTCACAGGATGCTTTGGGTATATTTTGTGACCTATCCAAAGCCTTCGATTGTGTTCACCATGAAACATTAATCAGGAAACTTCAACACTACGGTGTAAGAAGTGATGCTCTTAAATTAATTATTTCATATTTAAGTAAGAGAACGCAATAAGTTGTCACTAACGGTATGAGTTCTTCCGGGTCGATGGTACAAATGGGCGTGCCTCAAGGCTCAATTCTCGGCCCCTTTCTATTTCTTGAATACATTAATGACTTACCTTACATAGTAGGAGATAACCATGATATAGTATTATTTGCAGGTGACACTTCTTTAATTTTCAAATTAAGTCGACAATTGCTAAAATATGACGAAGTAAATAACGCTATATCTAAATTAGTTAATTGGTTCAATGTTAATAATTTGCATTTAAATGGCACTAAAACGAAATGTATGAAATTTATGACTCCAAATGTCAAACAATTAAATGCTAATGTAATTTTAAATGGGGAGAAACTGAGTCTTGTAGATACCACCATTTTTCTTGGAATCACACTAGACGCGAAGCTTCAATGGAGCCCCCATATATCAAAACTAGCAAGCAGACTTAGTTCTGCAGCATATGCCGTAAAAAAGATTAGAAGTCTAACTAGTGTTGAAACAGCTAGACTAGTTTACTTTAGCTATTTCCATAGCATAATGTCGTATTGTATTTTGCTATGGGGACACGCAGCTGACACTGAAATTATATTTGTTATGAGGGCCATGAGAGCAATCTATGATTTAAAACCTAAAGAGTCTCTGCGACAAAAATTTAAGGAAATTAATATATTAACTTTGGCCTCTCAATACATTTATGAAAATGTAATGTACGTGCACAAAAATAAAAGTAGCTTCACAAAAATAAGTGATATCCATTCTGTAAATACTAGGAACAGACACAAGCTAGTAGTACCAGTTACTCGACTCCATCGAGTCAGTAATTCATTCTTGGGGCGATGTATACGCTTTTACAACAAAATTCCAGAAAATATACAAAATTTGACCTGCTCAAAGTTCAAAAACTTTATTAAACTAAGTTTGTATAAAAAGGGTTATTGTAATATTAATGAATTTATAGATGATAGTAACCCCTGGAAATGAGGTGATCGCTACCAAGCTATTTCTAATTTATTGTGTTGTTAATTTGTGTAGCATACATGATTGTAAGCTGTTATTTAAAAAAAAAGTCCCGCTGGGTTTCTTGCTGGTTCTTCCCAGGACAGAGGTTTTTTTTTCGAACCAGTGGTAATCATACAAAAGAGTGACTTTCAATAAGTATTATTTATAATCTATATTGAATAAAAAAGTTTCTGTTTCTGTTTCTGTTTCTGTTTCTCTTTCTCTTTTTGCTTCCAACTCGACTCTAGATGACGGGGGGAACACATCGCCGACCATTCCGCGGTATGAGTGCTCCATGCGGGAAGTGCTGTTTACACAGCGCTAGGTACGTAAAGCACTCTTCTCCCTGGACGTCAACAAATCGAGTGGGCTTGATGGAGTCCCGCCTATTGTGCTGAAGACATGTGCTCCGGAGTTAAAACCGGTTTTAACGTGTCTTTTTCGGTACTCCTACTCCCTAGGCGTAGTCCCGAACTCATGGAAGACAGCTTTGGTGCACCTGATCCCTAAAATAGGTGACCGCTCAGATCCGTCCTATCTACACTAACTACAGGCCTATCGCTATCACCTCCTTGTTCTCCAAAGTAATGGAAACCATTATTAACAGCCAGCTCATGCGGTACCTTGAGGATCACCAGCTGATTAGTGACCGTCAGTACGGTTTCCGTCGAGGTCGCTCAGCTGGTTATCTTCTAGGTTACCTAACTCATAGATGGGCGGAGGCAGTGGAGTCCAAGGGGGAGGCGTTGGCCGTTAGTTTGGACATAGCGAAGGTTTTCTATCGGATTTGGCACAAAGCACTTCTTTCGAAGCTGCCTTCCTATGGGCTTCCCGAGAAATTGTGCAATTGGATCACCAGTTTTCTTGCAGATCAGAGCATCAAGGTCGTAGTAGACGGTGCATGCTCCGATTACAAGCCCATTAACTCTGGTGTTCTACAAGGCTGCGTGCTATCACCAATGCCGTTTCTTCTGCATATCAATGATATGATGCAAACATTCATTGCTATGCAGACGACAGCATTGGTGATGTTTTATACACCGGCCGTGCCAACATTTCTCGGGAAAACGTTACCCAGTATCGGAAGAAACTTGTTTCTGAAGTCGAGACTTTGTTGAACAAAGACTGGGGGCGACTAAATCTAGTCCAGTTCATCCCCTCAAAAACACAAGTTTGCGCGTTTACCGCTAGAAAGAACCCCTTTGTCGTATTTCCTCAGTTTCAAGTCACTCCCCTTCTTGCCTCAGCCAGTATCGGAATCCTCAGCATCGACATATCTAGTGACGTGCAGTTTCGTGGTTACTTGAAAGAGAAGGCCAAATCGGCCTCTAAAAAGCTTGGCGTGCTCAGCAGAGCGGGACAGTATTTCATGCGGGCACACCGCTTGCAACTTTACAAGGCGCAGGTTCGGCCTCACATGGAATACTATTCTCATCTCTGGGCAGGGGCTCCCCAGTGCCAGCTCCTTCCACTTGACTGCATCCAGCGCAGAGCGGTTCGGATCGTCGACGACCGAGGTCTTTCCGATCGGCTTGACTCACTGGCACTGCGTAGAGATGTTGCATCTCTTTGCGTATTTTATCGCATCTACCACGGGGAGTGCTCTGAGGAATTGTTTGGACTAATTCCAGCCGCTCAATTTCGCCATCGCTCATCGCGACAAAACTCGCGATAGCATATATTTCATCTGGATGATTGGCGGTCCACCACTGTGCGATTTAGAAGAAGTTTTCTCCACCAGCGATTTTTCCGGACCGATACGTCTTAGGTACCTTCAAGAAAAGAGCCTACTCCTTTTTAAAAGGCCGGCAACGCATCTGCGATTCCCCTGGTTTTGCAGTTGATCATGGGCGGCGGTAGTCACTTACCATCAGGTGAGCCGCATGCTCGTTTGCCCCTTCTCCTAAAAAAAAAAAGATATTTCTTTTTAAGACAGACTGACTAAGATGAAATACCTCACGGCCTGTTAAACTAGCTCTCTAATCCCTTAAAACCGGAAGACAGTAGTGCTCGCCCTGCTATTAAACAACAGATATGGGTAAATTTCTGAAACCTATCCTACTTCTAGGCAGAAAAGTAGCTTACCACAAATAAAAACAAACATAAAACTTAAAAATTATTATATTGGGTCCTTTTGACTCTTTGGTCGCTAACTAATAAAATTTTCATGACCATTTTCGAAAAAGGGTTATTTTTTAGATGTAACTAACCAGTTACGAAGAACAATGCATTTGAAAAATGGTCTCCGGTTCTAATATCTTACTATACAAAATTCAACACTTTTATGTTGTTATTCTGTGCGAGCCATTATATCAAAACCTACATGTCTGAGAAATAAAATAAAAAAAAATATTTTGGATGCATGTGAAGTCCACCAACACTCATTGCGGCTATGTGGTGGACACTTCTTTACCCTAAAAACCATCTCAGAAATGAGTGGTGGCCTGTGCCCATCAGTAGGATGTATATAGGCTGTAGTTTTAACTTTGGACTTATTCTGTGTGAGCGTGTTACTTCCCCAAATGAGCCGATCCATTTGTACCGAATCCAAGATACGTTTCATATGAAATAAACTAAACAATACAATTTTCCGGAAATCAAAATAATTCATTCATGAAAACTAAGTTTTTTAAATTCAAAATATTTCCTCATTAAAATATATTTAAAATAAAATGTAATGAAATATATTTCCGATAACACGTCCTGTATAAACAAATCATCCTCTGAATATTCCCATGCACAGAAATATGTTTAATTAGCTCTACACTGGCGACAGTTGCCGAGCGACCCCTTGTAAAACCAAACAGATGTTTATGAAGTAATTTATTTACGTTTAAAAAATTAACATCTGATCTAGAATTTTTTTCAAAAATTTTACTGAGACTTGGCAGTACAGAAATAGGTCCAAAATTAGTAGGAACCTTTGTACTACTAAATTTAAATAAAGGTATAACTTAACTATGTTTCATTAAATCAGGAAAAATACCAGATGCGATACTAGTATTTAAAATAATAGCAAGTTGGGGAGCGATTGCATCTATTATAGACGCAATTACTTTAACGGAAATCCCTCATAGATCTGCTGTTTTCTTAACATCAATATTTTGAAATATTTTACAATATCTCCTGATAATATTTTATGAAATGAAAATTCTTTTTTGCAAACATTTACATTTTGTTTGAATAATGACTCGGCGAGAGTAGGGGAGGTTAATTAATTCGAGGAAAGTTTCTTGTTTCAAATTCGATTTGTATCCATTTGAACTAGAGAACAATTTTCTAAGATACTTCGTGCTAAATTGTTGTAGAGCAATATTTTTCTCTAAAAGCTGAGGATAAATTTAATATTTTTGTAAAGAAATACAAATGAATTTTAGTAGCACTTTTTATAATATATTCTCTAGGCTGTATAAAGGTATGTTTGTTATCAAATTCGATGCCTAGATCTTTTTTATCTAGTTATGATGTTCAAATATCCAGCATTAACAGTTTGGTAATTCAAAATGAGTTTATAATTTATTCGGGAACAACTATGTTCAACGGCGATTTATATCGAAAATACGTTCCAATAATTACTGAAGATTAATACGAATTTGTTAACATTAAAATGGATATTTATATGTACATTTTGGTCTTCCAATTTGAATTTTCTAGCTTTCATTACAATAAAACCGTTTAGTGTCCAAATAACTTTTCTCACAGTTTGTTCACTCACTGTTATTTGTAGAGTCCTATCTTGTAGTACTTATCTCTGGTAATATTTTTTAAATCTTATGCTCTTTGACCGCTTGGTACTTACAAGAACAAGAACACCGTAGGACCACAAGCACGATTCCCGCCCGGAATAATTATTTGTCTACTATATGTATATATAGGGGTTATAGTATGAAATTGTCGTATTATGAAAAAATTTAAACATCTTTTTATGTATTAGAAAAATAAATGTAAATCGAAATATTTATGCTCATTATTTTATCGTTGCTTTTTTTGCTCTTTGTTTCGGGGTCTTAGATTATTGATAAGTCATCGCACGCTCTGACTAGATACCGCGCTATCTGAAAGTAACAGCTCCGTGAATGGGGCATCTCAATATTATAGTGTGTATAAGACAATTTGCAAGGATGCTAGTATTCGTGAAAAATTGCATATACCAGCAGCTTAACTATTACGCGATTAACGGGAAAAATTATTTTATGCTATGGCTTAGTAGTTAAGTTAGTTGTGAATGTATTCCAGAAACACTTAAAAATGAATAATTTATTACTAACGAATGTATCAATATATTTATGCATATTATGTATAGGTTTTTCTTCTGAATAAATGACATATAAATGATAAGGTGTCATTTTTATCAGTTTTTTTTATTTACATCATCATCATCATTACAGCCCTTTACAAGTCCACTGCTGAACATAGGCCTCCCCCAAAGAATGCCACAAAGCACGTTCCTGAGCCACCTGCATCCATCGACTTCCTGCATGTCTTACCAGGTCGTCACTCCATCTCGTGGGGGGACGCCCTACACTTCGCCTACCGGTACGAGGCTGCCACTCGAGAACCTTTATTCCCCATCGGTTGTCGGTTCTTCGAGCTATATGGCCGGCCCACTGCCACTTCAGCTTACTAATCCGTTGGGCTATGTCGGTTACTCTGGTTCTACTGCGGATATCCTCATTCCTAAGTTTATCACGCAGAGAAACTCCGAGCATAGCCCTCTCCATAGCTCGCTGAGCGACCTTGAGCTTCCTCATACGGCCAGCAGTGAAGGACCACGTCTCAGTTCCATAAGTCATCACTGGCAACACGAACTGGTTGTACAATTTCGTTTTCAGGTTTTGAGGTATGTCTGACGAGAAGATGTGTCGTAGCTTCCCGAACGCTGCCCAGCCGAGTTGAATCCGTCGATTGACCTCTCGGTCGAAGTTGGACTTACCTAGTCGGACTATTTGTCCCAGGTAAACATACTCGTCAACAACTTCGAGCTTAGTGCTCCCAACAACTACCGGCATAGGTGTGACATGGACATTGAACATGATCTTTGTTTTGTCCATGTTCATCTTAAGGTACCTATCCGTTGGGAAACACTATTGAGGTCATTGAGCATAGTGCTTAGGTCCTCCAGCGATTCTGCCATAAGGACTATATCGTCGGCAAATCGAAGGTGAGTGATGTACTCGCCATTGATGTTGATACCGTATCCTTTCCAGTCCAGAAGCTTGAAAACGTCTTCCAATGCAGCGGTGAAGAGTTTCGGGGATATGACATCACCCTGACTTACACCTCTCTGCAATTGGATAGGTTTCGTACTCTGGTTCTGTACTCGGATAGCCATCGTAGCCCTACTGTACAAGGACTTCAACACTTCGATATACCGACAGTCAAATTGGCACCGCTGAAGGGACTGCAGCACCGCCACTCTTCGGACTTCTGTACAATTTGCCGAAGGGTATGTATGTGGTCCGTATCCTTTCCAGTCCAGAAGCTTGAAAACATCTTCCAATGCAGCGGTGAAGAGTTTCGGGGATATGACGTCACCCTGTCTTACACCTCTCTGCAATTGGATAGGTTTCGTACTCTGGTTCTGTACACGGATAGCCATCGTAGCCCTACTGTACAAGCACTTCAACACTTCGATATACCGACAGTCAACTTGGCATCGCTGAAGGGACTGCAGCACCGCCCAAATTTCGACGGAATCAAAGGCTTTCTCATAGTCCACATACGCCAGACATAGTGGCAAATTGTACTCCTCGGACTTCTGTACAATTTGCCGAAGGGTATGTATGTGGTCTATGATGCTAAAGCCTTTTCGGAAACCGGCTTGTTCGGGAGGCTGGAAGTCGTCAAGTCTGCGCGCGAGACGATTCGTAATGACAGTCGAAAACAGCACGTAGACGCGGCTCAGAAGGGAAATCGGTCTGTAGTTCTTCAAGAGAGCGTTGTCACCTTTCTTGAAGAACAAGACCACCGCACTTCTGCTCCACGCCTCCGGTGTAATGCCACCATGGAGGACGGAATTAAAGAGCTTCTGAAGGACTTCAAGTACCGGTTTTCCACCCGCTTTCAGAAGCTCCGCTGTAATTCCATCCTGGCCTGGGGCCTTGCCGTTTTTAAGGTGCTGGAGAGCCATTCTAATCTCGCTCAGACTGACGTCCGGGATATCTTCAGAATAGTGTCGGATGAGACTCGCTCTTGGATCGTTACTCACACTTGCGTGTGGCTCCAACGATGACGTGTACAGCTGCCCATAGAACCTCTCAATCTCACTCAAAAAGGATACGGTATCAACATCAATGGCGAGTACATCACTCACCTTCGATTTGCCGACGATATAGTCCTTATGGCAGAATCGCTGGAGGACCTAAGCACTATGCTCAATGACCTCAATAGTGTTTCTCAACGGATAGGTCTTAAGATGAACATGGACAAAACAAAGATCATGTTTAATGTCCATGTCACACCTATGCCGGTAGTTGTTGGGAACACTAAGCTCGAAGTTGTTGACGAGTATGTTTACCTGGGACAAATAGTCCGACTAGGTAAGTCCAACTTCGACCGAGAGGTCAATCGACGGATTCAACTCGGTTGGGCAGCGTTCGGGAAATTACGGCACATCTTCTCGTCAGGTATACCTCAAAACTTGAAAACGAGACTGTACACCCAGTGCGTGTTGCCAGTGATGACATACGGAACTGAGACGTGGTCCTTCACTGCTGGCCGTATGAGGAAGCTCAAGGTCGCTCAGCGAGCTATGGAGAGGGCTATGCTCGGAGTTTCTCTGCGTGATAAACTCAGAAATGAGGATATCCGCAGTAGAACCAGAGTGACCGACATAGCCCAACGGATTAGTAAGCTGAAGTGGCAATGGGCCGGCCATATAGCTCGAAGAACCGACAACCGATGGGGAAGAAAGGTTCTCGAGTGGCAGCCTCGTACCGGCAGGCGAAGTGTAGGGCGTCCCCCCACTAGATGGAGTGACGACCTGGTAAGATTTGCAGGAAGTCGATGGATGCAGGTGGCTCAGGACCGTGCTTTGTGGCATTCTTTGGGGGAGGCCTATGTTCAGCAGTGGACTTGTGAAGGGCTGTAATGATGATGATGATGATGTATGTGGTCTATGGTGCTAAAGCCCTTTCGGCAACCGGCTTGTTCGGGAGGCTGGAAGTCGTCAAGTCTGCGCGCGAGACGATTTTTTTTTTTATAGGAGAGGGGGTAAGTGACTACCGCCGCCCATGAACAACTGCAACATCAGGGGAATCGCAGATGCGTTGCCGGCCTTTTAAAAAGGAGTACGCTCTTTTCTTGAAGGTCCGTAAGTCGTATCGGTCCGGAAAAATCGCTGATGATAATCGATTCCACAAGGAGGTCGTGCGAGGAAGAAAACATCTTCTAAATCGCACAGTGGTGGACCGCCAATCATCCAGATGGTGTGGATGGTATCGGGAGTTCTGCCGCGATGTGCGTTCGTGAAATTTGGCGGCTGGGATTAATCCGAACAATTCCTCAGAGCACTCCCCATGGTAGATGCGAAAGAAAATGCAAAGGGATGCAACATCTCTTCGCAATGACGATTCGTAGTGACTCTCGAAAACAGCACGTAGACGCGGCTCAGAAGGGTCTGTAGTTCTTCAAGAGAGCGTTGTCACCTTTCTTGAAGAACAAGACCACCGCAATTCTGCTCCACGCCTCCGGTGTAATGCCACCACGGAGGACGGAATTAAAGAGCTTCTGAAGGACTTCAAGTACCGGTCTTCCACCCGCTTTCAGAAGCTCCGCTGTAATTCCATCCTCGCCTGGGGCCTTACCGTTTTTAAGGTGCTGGAGAGCCTCTAATCTCGCTCAGACTGACGTCCGGGATATCTTCGGAATAGTGTCGGATGAGACTCGCTCTTGAATCGTTACTCACACTTACGTGTGGCTCCAACGATGACGTGTACAGCCTTTATTTACATGTCTAACTAATATTTACAAATTACTTAAAAATAGTAATAAAATTAGTAAAAAAATAGTAAAAAATCGAAATTAAATTTTTGAATTTCGTGTGTTATAGCTTTTGGGCACAAAAGTTTTAATCACGAATCTTGGGTTAAATATAATTCAAAGTGGCCACTCAATTAAAAAAGCAAATTGAACCTATTATTAAAAAACGGTAGGATGTGCAGGAACTAGGCTCAGGACCGTCTATGTAGCATTACTTGGGGAAGCCTATGTAGATATTAAACGAACACTGCTTCAAAAACAATAACAGGAATTTTAGTCTAATATAATTAGACCTAGTATAGTTTTATATTTTGATAAGTAAAAAAATGTAACTAATCTTTTCGCAGATCTATAAGAATGTTTTTTTTTCAGATGTTCGATGTTAGAAATGAAAAAACAATCGAATTATCAAACCAACTAAATACATATAAATTCAATAAAAAAGTTTGACAAATGTTTGTTTATGAAAGATTTAAATAGATTATATAAAAAAAGAAATGTTATCTTTGCAGCTTTTTGATGGAAATATATTTCCGATAACAGGTACATTATTCCTAGCAGTGATAAGTTCAGACTGTTATTGATCGAAGAATTTATTTATTGCTCTCTGTAAACGTGAGCAAACAAAGATCCCAAACACACGACTCCACGTGTAGGTACTTTGTACGTAAATCAGTATTTCTGTAACAAAGCAATATGAAGTAATATTTGTAGTCCTTATTGTCATGTTATTTATTTATTGACGTCGACCAGCCGCTTATTGATTAGAGTATTGGCAACTACTTAGCGGGTTTGGTGTTTAATTTTCAGCCAGAACTAAAGAACAAAAAGAACTTTTTATCCAGGGTATTTTAATTTTCCACGATACTGCCAATACTGCAGAAGACATAACAGCAAAGCTTTGGAGATACGTGAAGTCAATCGTATATACCTGTTGTATAATTTAGTATAGCAAAAAGTCCCGCTGGGTTTGTTGCTGGTTCTTCCCAAGACAGAGGTTTTTTTCCGAACCATTGGTAAAGTAAAACAATGATAATAACGTCATTCGACGGGCCTTAACTAGTGCCAACCTACCTTCAACTTTAGAGCCAAATGGTATATTCTTTAAAAAAAATTCGGGAAGATTGCAAGAGGCCTAATGGAATGACGCTCATTTATTAGCGCCATCACATGTTACGGTGACTACACAAGACATGTGGGGCTGCTACAGCAACTGAGTCTAACCATCTCTCAAGCTCAGAGTGGGATACATGTTATATCCCGTGGAGTCCTGAAGCAAGCGTTTGTTCAGAGATATCTTATCACGCCTTGTCAACGTCACTGGTGACCCCAAAAGCTGCGAGATATTTAGGTCAGCGGATCAGCCTCGCAATACAGTGAGGCAAGTCAGCCAGTCTTCTGGGTACACTATTAAAAACGGCGATTTATCAAGTATGTTTTACTTAAGATACGGTATAATTTTGTAAACAGTTTTTTTCCTTTAATTTGTTTATTATTTTTACACGCGGTAGAGCCATGCTGTAGCTGTATTTATTGTATAGTTGTAGCACGAATGGGTCGGCCCAATCGGGGAAGGACCACGCTCTCACAGAGTACCAACGTAAAATAGCGGCTTAATGCTGTTATGTTTCGTATGGTGAGTGTAGAGAACCGGAGACCCTTTTTACTGGAAAAGAGGCATTCCATCTTAGTCCTCACGGCTGACAACACATCTGCATTTTGATTCGCATACGAGGATAGATGTAGATGTCTATGGGCCACAGCAACCACTTACCATCAGGTGGACTGTGTGCTCGCTTGTCACCCTTATCCTATAAAAAAATATTTTAATTAGAAGTATTTGTTTTAATTTCATTTTTCATTTATGTATATAGTTAACTAAACAAAACTACTATCGATAGATGGTGCTGTACAAATCTACTCAAAAATTACTTTTAAAACTGCTATATTAATATTTCTTAAGTTAATTATACTACACTTAAAATTTTCTATAATTCAATCATTTTCGCATTAAGTCCAAAAAAGCACAACGCAGTTAAAAAATAATATCAATCAATCATTTTCCGTCGTCCTTCCGACCATTCTTTGTAAACTTTGTTGGATTTAATTTGTTTTTCTATCGTTATTATTACGTAAATGAAAACAAACTAATGCGTTTACATTTATATTTTTAGAAAATAAATACTTATATTCAATAATTTAAAATGTCGATCGCATTTTGCGTTAGTTTTTAGAGACTAAAATTGTAAATGAGTTATTCAGATACGGTTAGTACTTTTACATTGTCTTGTAATTAATTAAGATATTTTGCTTGCTTTGTTACAGAAATACTGATTTATGTACAGAGTACCTACACGTGGAGTCGTGTGTTTGGGTCGTTGCTCACGTTTACAGAGAGCAATAAATAAATTCTTCGATCAATAACAGTCTGAATTTATCACTGCTAGGAATAATGGACGTGCTATCGGAAATATATTTCCATAAAAAAGCTGCAAAGATAACATTTCTTTTTTTATATAATCTATTTAGTTCTCACATAAACAAACATTTGTCAAACTTTTTTATTGAATTTATATGTATTTAGTTAGTTTGATAATTCAATTGTTTTTTCATTTCTAACATCGACATCTGAAAAAAATATTCTAATAGATCTGCGAAAAGATTAGTTACATTTCTTTACTTATCAAAATATAAAACTATACTAGGTCTCATTATATTAGACTAAAATTACTGTTATTGTTTTTGAAGCCGTGTTCGCTTAATATCTACACAGACTTCCCCAAGTGTAGCCACAAAGACGGTCCTGAGCCTAGTACTTAGACTTCCTGCACATCCTACCTTTTTTTAATAATAGAGGTTGATTTTGTTTTTTAATCTAGTGGCCACTTTGAATTATATTTAACCCAAGATTCGTGATTAAAGTTTTGTTGGGCATAATCCTTATTTCTGAGAGGGTTTCTGGATTCTCAAATGAGTAATGGCTGACTTCACGTGTCCCCGAATTGCATTTTTTTTAAATTTCTTACACATGTATGTTTACTCAAGATGTCTCATTGTCCAACACGTGGTAACTCAACACTTAAAACCGCTATTAGTATTTTCTCTGATCACGTTTACTACATTATATCGTCACATTAGTAAATAATCAAACAAAGCCTTCTCCTGGCCCTTTACTTAGATTGCATTGTTTCCTGGTGCCATGTGTTTGATGAACGATTAAGTAAACCTTTTACTCCTGACGTATAGTTGTCCATTCCTTTGTCACATTATTACAATGCGTTAAAGTTATGATTAACAATAGCTTTGAACACTCTATATAATTTCCTGTGTTATACTATTACTACACTATATTCTACGTTCTAGGGCGGGTACTCACTGTTTCTTGACGACAGTTATATCGTTTCAAGGCAATCGCCTTCTAATAGTTTATTGTTGTATGACAGAATCGTTCGATGGTTAAATATAACAATGTTTGCATTGACTTACAAAGGAAAACTACCGGTTATTGTTATTCGGTAACGGCAGGTGTTAACAAAGTTATTGATGCGGTAGAAACTTTGCTTTGCAGCGAGGTTAGCCAAGATGAACAATATAAGCATATTGCACATTAATTGGCTTACATAGTTTCGCACTTTAGATTTAAACTTTACTACCGGTTAAACCGACGACCACGACCTTCTTTTGTACTAAAATTGTCCTCCTTTATATATTATTATTTTTGGTAGGATAGTTTTATTTTTGGGTCGACTTTCACGTGTATTTCCTGAGCTATGACTATTTCGCCAATTAGCTTAATTAGCCGTTTAATTCCTTATACTAGCCTATTTACTAAACGACGCCGTTGGGCTGAATGATATTCAGTTTAATATAACATTGCACATATCTTGTAATATAAGCGAGAGTAGGTTAAGTTGCGACTGAGGTGGCCCTTGGGCCACCCTAATGTTAACGTTTTAAAAATTGCGGGTTCGGGTAATGAAACATAAATGTCAAACTAAGTTAACCGCGAAGCTATACACTGTTGAACGTAATGTTCCATGGTTTACGGCTCTCGTGTAAAATTGTAGTGTTACTTATGCCCCTATGTCAGTGAATCTCAGATTTTTTATTGTGAATGGAGTACTTATTACGTACTACAATGCCAATGGATTTATGTGGAGTTATGTCGAATTGTGTGATATCATGTGAAAATATTTATTGAATCATGAAAATCAGTGAAGTGTGATGGGAAATTAACTCACAAGTTTGTAATATGTTATTTACAAGATTATATTATGGCTCGCCGGCTCCGTGGCGCAGTGGTTTATCAATGAGTTGATGCGGTGGGGGCCGCGGGTTCGAATCCAGTACGGAACAAGTATTTTTATGGCCCACAAATAATTGTTCCGCATCTGGATTTTTGTCCTCGTGCAATCTACGTTTGTAACCTGCCTCCACAATATTGGAGAAAATCCTAGTGAGGTGTAACATTCTTTTAAAACAAAAAAAAAAAATATGTTATTAAAATACTAATTTCTAGCATGATATCAACGACGATTATCTATACATCTATACATATTAATAAAATTGAAGTGTCTGTCGGTTATTGACTGCCTTTGATTGAGTTGAGTTGAGACACCATTTATAATATTTTTGTCTGTCTGTCTCTATGTCTGTTTGTCCGGGCTATTCTTCGGAATGGCTGAACTGATGGTAATTAAACTTCACATACAGCGATGTCAGGAGTGATCTAGACTATATTTAATTTGAAAAACTTGGAGATATTTATATTTAAGATATCGAAATATTGATTAAATAATGATAAAATAGAAGACGACAGACTGACTAAGATGAAATACCTCACGGCCTGTTAAACTAGCTCTCGAATACCTTCAGACAGCTTAGCAGAGGCTTTCTTTTGTTTTTGAGAGGATGATTTGGTCATCCAAGCGTGACAACTATGACAAATATCCCTCTTATGAGGAAATCTGAGGGGTGGCATATGTAAAACAGTGGACATTGATAGGTTGTCATTTATGAATAAATAAAATTTATGAATTATTGCCTTTTAATGTGAACGAATAATATTTTTGTTGATTTGTAAAAAAGGAAGTACATGTTAAAACGAGCATTAGACTAAGATATTGAATCCGGAATTTACGTCGTATAATTTGTTTGGGCATCAGAAGGTCAGTGGGCTTGGATAAGATTTATCCTGATCCGCCGCAAAACCCCTTAATTGTATTAATACGGTCTTCGGGAATGATTGTGTATGATACCGAAATTGTTCACCAAGTTTTATATAGGATAGAATATAATAGAATGATTTTTTATTTAATGTTGATTATTACATAATACTTATTGAAAGTCATTTTTTATTTACTACGGGTTCTGAAAATACCTCTGTCCTGGGAAGAACCAGCAGGAAACTCAGCGGGACTTTTTTTATTCATAATTTCACTTAACAATAATTTTGTTTATACAATTTTAAATGAATTTTGAAAATAGGAATTGTAATACAATCCTTAAAATATAAATCAAATCGTCCGAATGACCAATATTTCGCAATTAGCCTGTAATAATTCACAGCTGGATGTAGGCCACTCTCAAGTTTAAGTCAACTGAAAAGAGAAAAATTCAAATATTATACACTACTAGTTTTAGCCCCCGACTTCGTCCGCGTAGAAGAAAATGGTTCTAAATAGGATTTTAATTGGTTTTTTTCATTATTAATTTTGTTATAACATATAAATTATTGTGTTAAGATGTTTGAATACTTATAAAATATAACAATCTTTATTATAGTGTAGAGAAATTAAATTAAATTATTATTTTATCAACACGATGCTCGGACTTTGATTTGGTGAAAGCGACACGGGGGTAACTTTTTAACAACATAATTTAAAATTAAAAATTTTGTACAGCTGACTTCAATATAAGTTATTTAAGAATTACTCAAAAACTATTGGTCTGACCTTGACCAAGTTCATATGGAACCACACGAGAACTATCAGATTTCATATAAAAAAAAGAATAATCGAAATCGATTCACCCAGTAGAAAGTTATGAGGTAACACACATAAAAAAAAACATACAGTCGAATTGAGTACCGTCTCCTTTTTGGAAGTCGGCAGAAAATCGAAATACTACACCTACCACAGCCTTTCTTCGTACTTACTTACTTACTTATCTTCACGCAAAATCCCTGACGGGGTAGCCAGAGAGAACAGATCGCCAAGTGTCACGATCCTTACATACCTCGCTTGCTTCGCTTCTTTCAGATTCATTATCTTCTTCATACATGCACGTCTAGGTATCCGAGTACTCTTGACCCACCCCTCTTCGAGCAATTTGCTCACATGGTCTTCGAAAGTTAGTCTCGGTCTACCTCGACACCTTCTAATATTAACTTTAACGCTATATATTTTCTTCACCATTCGGCCTTCACTCATTCGCTCAACGTGCCCAAACCATCGAAGCACGCCCTTATCAATTTTTGTGATAAGGTCAACTTTCAAACCTGCCAGATTGCGAATCTTTTCGTTTCGCTTTCGGTCGGCCATGGTAACGCCGCACATTTTACGAAGAGATCGCATCTCCACTGCATTCAACTTGCTTTTATGCTTCTTCTTGCATACCCAGGTTTCGCTGCCATATAACAAAGTCGGTACCAACACTGCGTTATGTATTGCAAGGCGTGCACTCTTCACTACGCCTTGCCTTTTGACTAACGCAGTCAGGGCACCATTGACCATGTTCCCGGCAGCGACACGCCTGTCCACATCTAAATCACATCTTCCATCCCGGCTAAAAGAACTCCTCAAGTATACAATTTCATTTACCTGTTCTAGATATTCCTGATTTACCCATATTTCCCACTTCGTTCTCTCTTCGTCCCTTTGATATACCAGAACCTTAATTTTATTAGCATTCAAACGGAGACCTTAAATTTCACATTCCTCTTTCATACACGTGACTAATGCCTGCAGTTCTGCCTCTGATGGTGCAATAAGCACTGCATCATCAGCATACAGCAGACAATTTACTTTAATGTCACCCAATTTCACACCCAAACAGTATGAACAGCCAGGAAGACATGACACAACCCTATTTTACGCCCGTTTGGACGCTAAAAATGAGTGACAGTTCATGCCCTACCCGCACACAGGCTTTACAGTCACAATAAAGTGACTGCACAGCCCTTAGCAATCGACCATCCACACCATACCCCGGCAACAGTTCGCACATTTTCTTCCTTATAACCTTATCAAATCCTTTCTCAAGATCCACAAAAGCACAGAAAATCTTCTGGTTAGCAGCCAGAAGCTTCTCCGTGATCATGCGGAGAGAAGACATTTGATCCGTGCATCCTCTTCCAGGTCTAAATCCGCATTGTGTCTCCCATAGAAATCTTTCCGATTTCTCTTGCATCCTACGTGTCAAAACTTTCGAGTAAACTTTACTTGCTAAACTGGTAAAGCTGATCGCCCGATAGCACCCGCAGTCAAAATGTGAAACTTTACCTTTGTATAAAGGCGCAATGACTAAGGATCGCCATTCATCCGGGACATCCCCCGTCCGCCAGCACAAATTACACAGCAGATGAAAGCTGTCCCAGACGTGAGGCGCACCATACTTGACCATTTCAGCAGTAACTCTGTCTAACCCCGCAGCCTTACCACTTTTCAAACTTCGAATCGCACGTTCAATATCTTTCATACTGATAACCTCAGTGTCATCGAGGTCCGGGTCTGGCGTACCAGTCACGGCGTCACCCCCGGATCCCTCACTAAGTCCGAGTTTTCTGAGAGGACGTCATTGGTTCTCGAAAGCACTTTGTTCATTCTTAAGGCCGTCGCACCACTTTGGGTCCTTCCAACCTCTTTCCAGAAGAGTTTGGAGTTCTCCTTAAAGTTGTGCGACAACCTTTCGTCCGCTTCCAGTCTACACCTTTCACGCACTTCCTCAATCAGTGCTTTCGTGTGAACTTTCTGCAGCCTATATCTTTCTTTCATCTTCTCTCTCATATCCTTATCATTACTAGAGGCCAAGTACTCTAACCATGCTTTCTTCTTCTTCTTTACAGCTTCTTTCACTTCATCATTCCACCATGCATCTCTTCTTTTACTACTACCTCTTTTTATCGTTCCACACACTTCTTCCGCTGCACTTACCATTCCATCCCTAAGGTTCTGCCATGTTATTTTCACACATTCTTTTCTGCCATTGATGCTGTCAAGCCTTTCGGCTACCCTCGCATGATATTTGTCCCTAGTATCCGCTTCCTGAAGCTACCAGCTTCGGATGCGACAGACCAAATGTGGTTCTGTTACTGCCGTTCGGTAGCGCCAACCCGCGAACAGAACCATAAATCTAGTAATCACTAGATAGTGATCCGTTCCCAGGTCAGTACCCCTGAGCACTCGCGTATCCATCACCTGTTTTCGCAGTCGGTCATCCACCAGGAACAAATCGATCATACTTCTCTCATTCTTTCTTTCTCTAGTATATATTATATGTATGGATTTTATTGTGATTATACATATATATTTACATAAAATTCTCCATAATAAGATTGATTCCGATTACCTCTTAAGTAAATTAAACTTAACTACAAAGCGCAATCCCCGAATTCCTAACAAGACATTTTACCTGCAGACTTATAAGAATAATACTTCCTTTTATAACCCGATAGTAAGAATGTGTCGACTTTACAACGAGATATCCATGAAAAGCTCCGGCATGGATGTTTTTGACCCAAGATCCAGGACATTTAAAAGAGTAGTGAAACAGTATACACTTATGCACACTCATTCCCATATCACATAGGTTTTAAGTTTCTTATTTGTATATTTTTATTTTTTGTTTACTATAATTATGTATGTCATAAACATTGCAAAGCGTAGAGTTGATCTCCTGTATTTCATATAAAAATGATGTGTCAACATATTTAAGATAACAATCTGGCATAAAACTGTTATATTAATATTATATTGTAATGTATTTTGATTGTTATCTGTTTTGTTGTCCATATAATAAATAAATAAATAAATAAATAAATAAATATACATAGTGGTTGTCACAAGAAGACCCTTTTCCTTGTATACAGTTAGTATAAGCTTGCCAGCATCATTAACCCTTTTATCGCCAAACTTTCCAAGCACCGACTCGTACCCTGGTCGAGCGGTACCAACCCATCCATTCAAATCACCACATACAACAATTCTTTCGTTTCCCTTAACCAAATCTAGAACTTCTCTTACATTCTCCCAAAACTCCTCCAGCTCAGCCCTGGACGACGAAGCTACCGGCGCATAAACAGCCAAAAGGAATAACTTTGTCAGTCCCAATTTAAAGCGAACCCAGAGAAGTCTTCAGTTCACAACCTTATATTCAGTCATAAAATCGACCAACCGAGACGACAGCAGCACCCCACTCCTTGGCAGGCGCTCTCGCTCTCCGGGACTCCGGACCATAGAGCTAACGCCCCGCCAGGGAGCTCTTCAGTACCACTGCCCTTCCGTTTGGTCTCCGACATACATACGACATCTAATTGTCTTTCTTTCATTATTTCGACCAACTCATTCGTCTTATCTTTTATGCCTCCTCTAACATTCCACGTGCCAACTCTGCACTCTGTCCTTCCGCCGTCTCGTGTCGGTCTTTCTTCGTAAACAATATTTTTTGTTTTTCTTTTGGGTGCTAGAATCACCAGGCTACTCTGTGCGCTTACTGGATCATGCCACATACAACTGACCGTGGTAGAAACAGCTTTCTCTTAAGTTTTCCCCTGCTACCTTCAGAGTTTTAAGTTAAGCTTTTTTATGGTAATGGCGAAGCAAAATTTGAAAGGAAACTGCAACATCTTGAATTCGGAGGAGTAATTTGATAGTGTTAGGGGAATGCTAGGAATAAATACAGACTCTCCTCGAGAACAACCTGTCAGTATAGTTGTCTCGATTACATTGCGATGCAATGTTTTCACTTGCAATCTGGTGTCATTCCATAATTTTGGTGAAGTTATATTGCGCATCAACATAATTAGCGCGCCAACTCTCAATTTTGATATGTGAGTTGGGAGACCGGTAGGCTTCAGTGTATTCAGAAATTCAACCAGATAATGAATGGCATCATTGGTGTTTATCACTGAGTCAACGGATTTATATTGATATTCGACCCCTTCAAATGATCTCAAAAATATTTCATTTATGACTGAGGTTTCAGTGGAAACAATTGTACTAAACTCAGTAGGGAGAATTATATTATTATCCAGTTCCGGGCAATCACCTTAACCTATTTTAAGCAACAGGTCTGAGAACTGTCCGGCAGTAACATCTCCCCTAATATGGACTCTTTCATATTTTTGTAAGGCTCAGTTTTGTGACTGAAGGCCACAAATGAGACCGCTTCACGCAAGCTTTACTGGTACTACTGGTTAGAGTCTCCCGAAAATCGCCTGCTAACAATACAGTAACTCCTCTCATCTGACAATTATTATTCTTAATTTCTTGTAAAGTTCTATTTAGGGCTTCGAAACTCCCTTTATGAGCCATAGTACTCTCATCCCAAACAATTAATTTCATTTTTCGGAGTACTTCTGCCATATTACTTTGTTTGGGTATACAGCAGAGTGAGGTTTCGTTTTGTATCAAATTAAGAGGAAGTTTAAACGCAGAGTGTGCAGGTTTACCTCCTTCCAGCAATTCCGGATGATGTGGCCGCTAAGGCGATATCATGATTGCTTCTCCCTTTGGCCAACAGTAAATTTAATAGAAAAGTCTTGCCTGTTCCACCAGGAGCATCAAAAAAAAAGATATCAGCTACACCTGCGTCGATACTGGAAAATATTTTATAATAGATATGTCTTTGTTCATTGGTTAGAGAGCCTTCACTACTTGACACCAGTTCTGCTGAGGGGTTGACATCGTAACTTGTTTCCTTCATGTAGTCCCGGTTATGGTGTAAGCCTTCAGACCTTTCATGCTAAGGTAACCTGTACTGCTGTAGGCTTTGTCTTCCTAATGCTAATACAGCTTCTCCTATTGCGGACAGTTCGACAAGAAAAGAGATTGACTTCATTAGGAAGACCAGACGACAACTGTTCAGTGATATCTCAGTGATCGCGAGGGTGAAAACTGGTTGCGATCACCGAATATTTAAAGGCACACTGAACAGAAACGTTATGTTGGAGAGGTGTCGTCTAATGAAGTAAACGCTCCGTGCCCCTCGTGATCTAGTCCAAAGTCTGAAACCTTTCAACTCGAGTAACAAAATAGTTTTCAGTGCCTAGAAAATTTCAATGCAGTGGACGATATAAATGACAAGCTCGTGGAAACTGTCCATGCGGTCGGAGCTAAGTTTTGCAAAACATGCCGCAGAAGCATGCAAAAACTCTCCGATCACATTCTTATTCTCATGGCTGATAGACGGGAAGCTGCAGTCTTCAGTAGATTTGATAGCATACAGGCAACTAAAAAGACAGATCACCAAATGCATGCGGCGGGACTTACACAACTCTAAGACTGCTGGTATTAAGTTAAAGCAGCATATATAGAATAGCTCCGAACTACCAATAGGAGCGTTGGCCGCTCCCCGGGCAGAACACTTTGCCCGGCGGGAGATCTGCCCTTTTCCTTCCACCGGCCATAGTGTTGACCCTGACGTGATATGAACACGCAACCAACAACCTTCGGAAACTACAACTTCAAACCTACTTCATCATCCTCAAGTACCCCATTCATTCGCTCCCGAGCAGATATTGTCTGCAGTCTTCACATTCTGCAAGCCATCTAGCTTTACAAAGGTTCATCGCAGCACTTGAATAATTATGCTTCCTGTTCCTTCTAGCTACTCTCTGCGTACAGTGTTCGGCACGGCTCCTAGCCTTACTGCTAGCCTCTGCTTCACGGCACTCTCGCAGATTACTTGCCTTCTTCTCGACTCACCGCAGACTTACAAGGCAAATCCCTGGCACTTGCAATCGGACTGCACTACAGACCTCCGGTCTGAGCAGGGGGTGATGTGGTGGCGCTGCCGTCACGCCACAAGCAAAACACATCGAAGCCTAAATCGCACTAACAAAGTTCTGAAGTTAAAGCAGCATATATAGAAAGCTCCGAACTACCAATCGGAGCGTTGGCCACTCCCAGGGCATTACACCTTGCCCGGCGGGAGATCTCCCCTTTTCCTTCCACCGGCCATAGAAGCAATCGAGCGGAACCAGGGCTCCAAAGTCTTTGCTAGAGAGAAGAAAGTGCCAACTGCCGAAGCTGAAGACCGAATGTGGTAGCATTGTTTCCGAGACACCTGAGATTTTGAGTGAGTTTGAGAGGTTCTATGGGCAGCTGTACTCGTCATCGTTGGAGCCGCACGCAAGTGTGAGTATCGATCCAAGAGCGAGTCTTATCCGACATTATTCCGATGATATCCCGGACGTCAGTCTGAGCGAGATTAGAATGGCTCTCCAGCACCTTAAAAACGGCAAGGCCCCAGGCGAGGATGAAATTACAGCGGAGCTTCTGAAAGCGGGTGGAAAATCGGTACTTGAAGTCCTTCAGAAGCTCTTTAATTCCGTCCTTCATGGAGGCACTACTCCGGAGGCGTGGAGCAGATATGTGCTGTCCTTGTTCTTCAAGAAAAGTAACAACGCTCCCTTGAAGAACTGCAGACCAATTTGACTTCTGAGCCGCGTCGACGTGCTGTTTTCATGAGCCATTACGAATCAACTCGCGCGCAGACTCGACGACTTCCAGCCCCCCGAACAAGCCGGTTTCCGAAAAGGCTTTAACAATAGATTACATACATACCCTTCGGCAAATTGTACAGAAGACTGAAGAGTACAATCTGCCACTTTGTCTTGCGTATGTAGACAATGAGAAAGCCTTTGATTCTGTCAAAATTCGGGCGGTACTGCAGCCTCTCCAGCGGTGCCAAGTGGACTTTCGGTATATCGAAGTGCTGAAGTGTTTGTACAGTAGGGCTATGATGGCTATCCGAGTACAAAATCAGAGTACGAAACCTATCCAACTGCAGAGAGTTGTAAGACAGAGGGACGTAATATCCCCGAAACTCTTCACCGCCGCATTGAAAGATGTTTTCAAGCTACTGGACTGGAAAGGATACGGTATTAACGTCAATGGCCAGTACATCACTCACCTTCGATTTGATGACGATATTTTCCTTATGGCAGAATCGCTGAAGGACCTAAGCACTATGCTCGATGACCTCAATAGTGTCTCCCAACGGATAGGCCTTAAGATGAACATGGACAAAACAAAAATCATGTTTAACGTCCATGTGATACCTATGCCGGTAGCACTAAGGAGCACTAAGCTCGAAGTTTTGACGAATATGTTTACCGGGAACAAGTAGTCGAACTAGATAAGTCCAACTTCGACCAAGAGGTCAATCGACGGAATCAAGTCGCCTGGGCAGCGTTCGGGAGATTACGACATATCTTCTCGTTAGACATACTTCGAAATCTCAAAACTAGATTGTTCAACCAGTGCGTGTTGCCAGTGATGCCCTATGGATCTGAGACGTGGTCCTTCACTTCTGGCCGTATGTGGAAGCTTAAACTCGCTCAGTAGCTCGCTGTATAGCTATGCTTGGCGTTTCACTGCGTGATAGATTTAAAATCGAGGATATCCGCAGTAGAACCAAAATAACCGACAAAGCCTAAAGAATTAGTACATATGAAGTGGCAATGGGCCGGCCATATAGCTCGAAGAACCGACAACAGATGGGGAAAATAGGTTCTCGAGTGGCAGCCTGCTACCGGCAGGCGAAGTTTAGGGCATCTCCCCGCTAGATGGAGTGACGACCTGGTAAGACGTGCAGGAAGTCGTTGTTGGGTGCAGGTGGCTCGGGACCGTGCTTTGTGGCATTCCTTGGGGGAGGCGTATGTTCAGCAGTGGAATTATGATGGGCTGTAATGATAATGGTGATTATTATTATCTTTCATGCAGGGAGAATTATTAAGTTTCCCACATGGACCGTGTATCATATTATTTTTAATTATGTCGTATAAAATAGGATCTTCATTTAGATGGTATCTCAGCACATATAACTTCATCCACCATGTCAGGCGAAATGCGGTTAACCATCCAAAATAATATGTGTATCTGAGGCAGACCCCGTTTCTGCCTTTCGATAGAGTACATGAAACAACGTACCTCTCCAAATATTGTTTCTTTGTATAGAAGTGCCATTATTTTCTTAACTTTGAGGTGAAAAACCCTGGCTATTATATCTATCATAACTTTTTGCCCAGGCAAAAGCATCTCCGTGATTTTATCCTATCGAGGATTGCAAGTAAATGTTTTAAAGAGATCGGTAAGATCGTAGTGGCGCACTTACGTCATGGCGTCTTGCGTCCGCTCATGCATATAGCGTGGCTTCCCAGTAAAAGAAGAAGGCAGCACTACCTTTTGACACAGCTGATCAGCATCAACGTCCTATCTCCCTGTCGCATCTTGCAAGATTATGTAATGTCCGCTCTAAACTGCAGCTGATGTTTCTGAATGTAACTGAACTTTTCCTTCTCGATTTTCGCCAACATGTCAACTAAAAACTGACTATTATTATTCGATGCAATGTTTTATCATGGCTATCAATTACAAAATCCCGCTTAGAAAATTGCTGTCCCACAATAACTAAAGCAGCTTCATTTGACGTAGGTTGATTATACTAGCCGCTATGGCCATTTGTAGGTTTTGTTCCAGCATTTGTAACAACTTTAAACGTATTTGTTGTACTTTATTTACTTTGCACTTTACTTTGTACTTTTTTTACTTACAAATGTTTTATTTAAAAAACTTTTGGACAAAGTATCTAGTACTTTGTCCAGGGCTAGCTTTAAATCTCTTACTTTTATTATGCTATTGATGGATTATCCTTATGGCAAACTAAGCAAGTGCCTAGAGGCACAAGGTTAAAAAGGTGCGCGCTAAAGTTTTACGACGGTACTCGTAATCCTACTTTTTTACAGTTTTATTAAGTTAGTTGGCTTGTGGACACTTAATAAAGAAAACGCTTGTTACATGAGACATTACAAGAATGCTTATTTAAGTTTTCTATGTTTTTTACGACTGGTTCGGAAAAAAAACTTGTGCCCTATAAATAACCAGCTAGAAACCCAGCGGATAGACTTGTTCAATCATTAATTCCCTCATTCCCATGGGTTATTATCAGACATGTACATTTAACATTAAACTATTTTTGCTTAGTAAAAATTAAAAAGGTTTAACTTCTCGATAGACAAATCCTGCTTACATAATATTTATATGTACTAATTATAAAATATAAGTATATAGAATATAGATCATATATTTTTGTATGTGTAATATATATATATATATATATATATATATTTTTTTTGAGAAATTAATTAGTTATAATGAATTGTGAAGTATGATGATGACTAAATAATAAACATAAATAAACAACAACTTCTAGACAAAAATTGACGTCTAGATTTGGAGAAAAAACTCGTAAAGTCGGCCTCGCAATTTTGCGCCACTCGCGTAATTTTAAGTCTACTTTTTTATAGGGTGAAAAGCGAGCATACAGTCCACATAATGGTAAGTGTTTATTGTGGCCCATAGACATCTACATCTACAAACGTTTGCGAACCAAAATGCAGATGCGTTGGCAGCCGTGAGGACTTAGATGAAATGCCCCCCTTGCAACAAACTTCTTACAAACTTGTCCACGGTGAACCAGCTTTTATTTTACACAAATGAAAAACTAATATAGAATTTCAAACATGCCATAAACATTTCTTATATTAAATTTTTGAATGTGTAAAGTAAAACCGAGTCCTCACCTTATTTGCGATGAGCTACAAAAGCGCGAGAAAAAGGGATGACTAGTGCCCAATAGAATATGTGCATCAAGCTAAACGGGCATGTAAAATATGAATTCCTAAAACAAAAAGTGTAATGATAGTTTGTAAAAGAATTGACTTTGTGTTCATTCATCTCTTTTCTTTTCTTAGGTTTACGATTATTAATTGTGTGTATAAGTATTAAGTGTGTAACCACTTAATACACTTAATCATTATCATAACTTCTAACAAAATATTATATTGTAAGTGGGTAAAATTCAATGTCAGCGGCGAATTCAAAATTGTTCATCAAAACTATTGCTATTGGTAACTGAACACTAATTTCGCCGATGAAAGTAATGTATAATTAGCCCAGCAGTGGAGCTAACTTGGAGTGATATATGCTTGGTCTACCATCGAACCTCGACAAGACTATACTTTTCCTAATTTTAAAACTTATTAATTTTAAATTGCAATATGAATTTCTTCAAACATTTCGAAAAACACGCACTCGTTCTGTGACAGATCTTACTTGTGGCAAAAGTAATTCAGATGATTCGGAACTAGATGGCATTATTTGTAGTTTATCGAAGTTATCAGGTGATGAAAATAGCATAAAAATACAAAAACTTAAAAAACAAATAGTACCCCCCACCTTCAACTAAATTCAGCTCATGAGGAAATAAAGATTTGTTCATAGAAAATCACGAGCTAAAAACGCCGTCCAGGGTTTAGCATCGAAGCATGACGTTCAAAAAAAAAACACCAAAATATTAACGAACAGTGTGGATACTCCAAAAAAAGTTTTAAAATATCCACTCCACTCAATAGATCCACCAAAAGGCCTAATACGCCCATTAGTCAATAACCAACCGTCAAATACCAAATCCATTTAAAAAAATACCATTACACAACAAGATAATACAGTCCAATTAAGCGAAACAACAAGCATTATTACGTAAGCTAGAAAAGTATGGGATAAGAGGACTGACATTGCAGTGGATAAAATCATACTTATCATCAAGAAAACAGTGTGTGGAAGTTATAAGCCCTAACAAAAATAATATTTTGACAAAATTTAGATCGCAACTAATTCTTAAGTATACTGGAGTTCCTCAGGGAAGCGTTCTTGGGCCTCTTTTGTTTGTAATTTATGTAAATGATTTACCGGATTCAACTCCATTCCCATGCATTTTATTTGCGGATGACATATCTTTGATCATAAAAAATAATCATGGAAATAAACATTATTACGAAAATGACATTAAATGCGCAATAAATGATGTCATTTCATGGTTACATGATAATAATTTAAAGGTCAATATCGCCAAAACCTGTTATGTTCAATTTTATAGTAATAGTAGAAAGAAACTAGACCTTGACATAAGGTATAATAATGACAAAGTGCAAGAAAACGAACAGAAGAAATTTCTAGGATTAAAACTAGATAGTAATTGTAATTGGATGGCTCATATTGACGAAATTTGTAATAAAATTAATAGATTTGTATATGTTTTGAATAGGTTAAGAAGAACATCGTCACGCCAAACCGCACTCATTGCATATCATGGGTATGTTGCAACAATACTAAGATACGGATTGTTAATTTGGGGTAATAGCTCTTATTCAAAAAGAGCTTTTATAGCTCAAAAAAAGTGTGTGAGAGCCTTAACTGGGGCCAAATGGTATGATTCGTGTAAGCCCTTATTTAAGGATTTTAACATACTAACTTTACCAAGCATGTACATATTTGAAGCAAGTGTTCATGTAAAAAAAAATTTACATATGTACAAAAAAGCATCTGAGGTATATTTACGTAACACACGAAAATCTAGTAGACTAGTTTTAGAACGTATACCTAAAACTGCCTTTTATCATAATGGCTGTTACGCGATGAGTGTAAAGATTTACAATAAACTTCCGGTAAGCATTAAAGAAGAGAAAGAAACTAGTAAATTTAAAACTAAACTCAAAAGCTGGCTTCTATTAAAATGTGTTTATGATATAAAACAATTTTTAAATGAATAAAATCTTGTTGCCTCAATTTGACTTTACTATATTATTTTAGACTTTATTTTTGTGTAATAATTTGTACACTTTTTTGACATTTTAATTTTTGATATTTATTATGATTGACATGATGATTGTAATTTTAATTTAATTTAATAATTCATAAATAACTTCTTTGCTTGAATTATTATTGTAATTTTAACTTTTTTAATTTATATTTATTTGGTTTAATTTAATCTATGTACTTAATTAATTATTTTCATTTAAATAATAATTTTCGCATGCCAGATGTGGTAAACATGTGGACAATGTATAATATGCAACTATGTGTCACCTCTGATGTACCATGTTTAAGCGAATAAATGATATTATTATTATTATTATTAAATTAAAACCTGTCAGAAAAATATTGCATTATAAGTGCCAATAAAACCAACAACGTATTATCTATTGCTGAGGATACGTTTTCGAATACCGAGATATGCAACTACATTTTCCAACATGATTTTTTTTGGATTTGCGTAATTTTGAAACTGTGATATATTCTAAGATAAAATATTAAATTTTTTGTTAGAAAATTTTATAAATAGGTATATTGAAGGTAAAACACTGATATATTTTTCTTAAATGCCGCCCTAAAAATTAGAAATGTTTTTTTACTATCCAGTAGAGATTAAAATAAACATTATGTCCGGTGTAGGCTTGTTTTGGGGAAATAGCTTCTCTTAATTAATTTACGCGGTATCTGTAACATGAATTCAGTCCACATCTTATTCTCCATATCCTGAGTATAATACTAAGTATAACAATTTTTTTCGCATTCATTTTAACTTTTTTTTAATTCCCAATTATCTCGCGAATCATTCTCGGTGGGATTTGTGTTTCTTTGCGAGATTTATGGTTTGTGGTCAGTGTGCGAGGCAGCAAATATTGGACTACGTCCGATGCTGTTCAATACCTAATACCGTGAGCGGTATAGCGGTTTTTTATTCGTATTTTCGTTTTAGGCAAAGTTAAGTATGGAAGGCAGTTTACGGTATCAAATTCGATGTAATGGCGGGGGCGATCCTGAATAAGGTCACAGAATGGTGATTTACGTTCGCTTGTTTCGCATATTTTTACACGATTTTTTTTTTAATGTCCTATACAATATTTTAGTGTAATGTCTGAAGGTGTTGAATGAAAAGGACGTGTTGTTCAGTTCAAGATTTTAATTATACTGCCTTTATTCTACCTTTACACTAATATAAATATATTTTTGTGTGAGCTTCACTACACCTCCCACCGACAAAATAATAAAGAATAATTCTTTGATTTTTTTATCTATCCTTAAAAATATACTAAACGTAATAAATGAATTTATGAAAACTATAAACTAAGACATTTTAGATTTAGCAGGGCGTTTGACTAAACTTAATGCGTAGTCACAGTAGTTATAATAATTGACATAATCAGCCATAATTATGTTATAATATAATATTATGTTTTCACATTCACATGACTTAGTTATCAAGATAAGTCGTCTAGGCCGGGCATTTAAAATACATATTTCTTTTCCCTTATATATTTCTTACTTCTTATGATTTTCATTTCATTACTTATTCTTTAAACTACATTTATTTTTTAGTTTTACATTTGGTTAACTAATATTTATTTTTCTTTTTATTCCATTATATTTGTATCATATCTTTCACGTACACAGCTCACGTACATACATGATCAAGATAATGACCATTATAATTTCATTCACATCTTTACATTTATAGCATTTCAGTTCATATAATTTATTATTAAATTGTACCGCCGCCGTGTGCCTGAGAGTACACGATCAAATTAATAGATAATAATATGCCTATACAATTCTTAAAAAAAAAAAATCATTTCCCTCATTACCAATACATTAAAACTCATTCCGCATTTCATCGCACCCGAACAACCTAAAAATTAGTCGGTTACTAGGTTTTTCAAACTCTCAGCTGATCAGGCCGATTGTATATGTGGATATGTTAACCACCGATAATTTTTCTTTACTTTACTCTCACACCTACACACTATTAATATTTTTCATTTATAATTTCGTAACTGAGCCGTAAAATTTCTAAGATCTTTTACAAATTTATATCATACTAGCTGTTCCCCGCGACTTCGTTCGCGTGTTAGGGTTTTTATGTTTCTGCGCGGATCCCTGATTCTTTTTCTAAAATAAAAGTAGCCTAAGTTACTCCTTATGAAATCAGCTATCTGCCAGTGAAAGTTCTATCAAAATCGGTCCAGCCGTTTCGGAGATTACCCGGAACAAACAGACAGACAGACAGACAGACAGACAGACAAAAATTTTAAAAATTGTATTTTAGTTATAGGTATCGTATTTACTTTCATATGCATTTAGTAAAAAACTGTAATTTTGACATTACAATCAATTATTTGTATAGATAGTCTCGTGTAATATTATTACGAGCTTAAGGTTCGAGATAATTAAAAACTGCCGATCGAATTACCAAAATTGACACTTTCATTACAGAACACTAATTACATCTTAGAAACACACTAACAATAAAACACAATTGTAATACTGATCACTTTAGTTCGCAGTTATATCACTTCGAAGTATTCGCTTATATCGCCAATTCGATACAGAATCGGTCGCGGTCTATACCGCCCTTATATAGGGCTTCAGAGAGTTTCAGAACCTTCTAATGTAGAAACATCTAGAATGGTCGAGTACATATCGGTCCCGAAATTTCTAGAACGATCTTGACTCTCGTAGTTCTGCTACTCGATACTAGAGCGCGCTAGTGGTAACTAGTGTTGCCATGTACAAGATATTAATAAGACATGCTCGTCCCGAGCATTATTGGCCCCATAATAACGCGTCAGTCGATCCACATGGACGATCTTAGGCGTACCTCTGGCACCATTCTGTATCCGGTAGGTTTCGTCATTGATCCTTGTCACAATCCGGTACGGTCCGTCCCATTTAGCTTGAAGCTTAGGAGATTTCCCTTTGCTGCGAACTGGCTTGTGTTACCACACTAGTGAACCTTCGGCATACCCTATGTTGTTCGTTTTGCGGTCATACCGTGTTTTCATCTTCTCAGACGTTTACTGGCCCGACTGTCTGACGTGCTCATAAATGTCATTCATTTCGTTCTGCAAGTCATTTACATAATCGGTTAAACTGCGTGGGGCATCAGGTGGTATTCTGGTCCTCAGGTCAGCAGGCAGCCATAATTCTCTCCCAAAGATTGCGAAAGCTGGTGTCACTGATGTACTTTCGTGAACAGCGCTTCGATATGACAACAAAAACGGTTGTATGTGCCTGTCCCAGTCTTGTTGCCGTTTTTCCACAACTTTTGCTAGCTACCTCTCCAATGTCTGATTAAATCGTTCTACCATTGCATCAGATTGTGGGTGGTAAGAAATTGTTCTTGTTTTACGAGTACCCATAACTCGACAAGTTTCCTGGAATATTTGAGACTCAAAATTCCTTCCTTGATCGCTGTGAATATCTAAAGGTACTCCAAAAGGACAGAAGACTTCATGAACTAGTTTATCTGCAACTGTTGAAGCTTCTTGATTTGGAATGGCGAAGATTTCTGACCACTTGGCGAAATAATCCATCACAACGATGAAATACTTGTTACCACTTACACTTTCCGGAAACGGCCCCGCAACGTCAATGGCTATTCTCTCCCATGGTTCACTAACATTGTACAATTTCAATGCGCCTCTACTACGAGTTGGAGGTCCCTTTACAGCCGCACAACTTGTACTTTTGCGGCACCAGTCCTCGACATCGTCACGACAGTGGACCCAGTAAAATCGTTCTCGGATCTTCAATAGCGTTCGTTTAATTCCCAGGTGGTCTCCTGAACAACCATTATGGTACAGCTGTAGAACATCCGGTACTTTAGCCTTAGTGACAACCATTTGCAAATGACAACTGTCTCCCCGAACATTTTCCCATTTACGG
The DNA here is from genome assembly GCA_963668995.1 of Parnassius mnemosyne. Classification (NCBI taxonomy): domain Eukaryota; kingdom Metazoa; phylum Arthropoda; class Insecta; order Lepidoptera; family Papilionidae; genus Parnassius; species Parnassius mnemosyne. The sequence goes on from CAVLGL010000159.1 coordinate 13,504,433, forward strand.
CACAGGACTCCATCCTGAATCCTAGTTCTGCTACTCGATACAAGAGGGCGCTAATGGTAACTAGTGTTGCCATGTATAAGACATTAATAGTGGCGCGTAACAATATTTGGTTACATCATTGTCAATCATGGATTTAGGCTCGCTATATGGGCACAACAAATTTTTAATTATTTAATTGTATATACGAGTATATATAGACAAATATATAATGAGTTTCTAAATCGTTTAAACCGAAGTAACTGTTTTCTTCCATTCCACACAAATAAGGTAGATATATAAACTGTTATCCCAAAAATAATGAACTAATAGTTTAAGCTTATGATTTGAAAGTTTAATCAATATTAAACCAAAATCACCTTTGTGGCATTCCTTGCGGGAGGCCTATGTTCAGCAGTAGACTTGTGAAGGGCTGTATGATGATGATGATGAAACTAAAAGCACATTATTAAATTTCATATTAAGAACAAAAAAGTCAAAAGTAAAGCAACGTATAATAACATAATAACAGACAGATCAAACTACAATTTGTAATCCCACTTCTAGTAGCGCACGTGATTTGAGAGACCTTTGTTTTAATTACCAAAGTACGTATATGGAAATGATTGCGATTACATCGTATTATGATCACCAAATTTTAACATAACTTGTACAATGTTATTATTAAATAAATATATATGGATAGAAGTAAAATTATACTTTATGAATTCCTTATTTATACAGAATTTTAGATTACATTCATCACTATTGCCTGGATCGAAAACAATTGCTATAAGTTTGATATATACTATATCGTTTACAGAAAATAATTGAATAATCATTATAACACCTATCAACTTTACACAACCAAAAATTTATTAATTTGAACATTCGACAACAATTTTTGAAAAAAAAAGTCTTTTACTGTACAGGCCGTTCATTTATGGAATGATTTCCCATTGTTAGTAAAACGCGCACCATCCGTATCGGTATTTAATAATTAAAAATTAAAAATTTTGTACAGCCGACTTAAATAAAAGTTATTATTAAGAAGAACTCAAAAACTATTGGTGTGACCTTGATCAAATTTATATGAGACTACACTAAAAGTACCAGCTTTCAAATAAAAAAAAGAATCATCGAAATCGGTTCACCCAGTATAAATTTATGAGGTAACACACATAAAAAAAACATACCGTCGAATTGAGTACCGTCTCCTTTTTGGAAGTCGGCAGAAAAACTAGTTAAGAATCATTACCTCGCACTTTAAATTCTAACTTCCCTTCCACACTAGCAATTAAATATAGTATTAGCATATCTATTTCATTTATTTAATTAAATAATTCAATATATGTATATGGTTGTAGTATACATATTTATTCTTTTTAACCTCTTTTTTTCTCTATCACGCCAATTTGTCCTGCCCTTGTCATATTCATGCAATCCTGTCCATTCATTGGTTGTCTGAAGAAATTGCTGTCAGCAATAAGACCGCCCATTGCGTATTTCTGTGGTGTGCAATATAGAATATTAAATAAATGAATAAAAGAGCAATTTAAATTATTAAGTAGGTTATTATATAAATTTAAGGTTCATTGCCTCCATAAAAGAAAAGAAAAACTAACACCAATTGATAATAACAATTTTTTTAACCTTTTTAAAATACAATACTACTTACATTTAAATAAAATTTATTACAGAAAAAAAAACAGCGAAATAATAAATAAAGCACTATTATTAATAAGCACTGAATCTTACCCACCTTATGAACTGTTACATAAATTTTTGTATATTATAAATAAAGCAAAAAGTATTTCAAAATAACATAACGATTGCTTGAACTATTCGATAGAATAAATAAAAGGAAATTTGCAAAATTTAATTCAACATTTCCTTAAAAATGATAAGCATTTTCATTTGATATTATTTACACAAAAATACAAAACCCTTACTTTACAAACGAGCACATACTTCACCTGTTAGTTAGTGAATGCTGTGGCCCATAGACATCTGTATGTAATAAGCATAAGCAGATTATTAATATGCAGCAGAAAGTGAAGCGAAAAGAACCGATTCCTGAGTAACTGCGGCTTTAACCCTTAAAGCGGCAAAGCACTAATAAAACATAATTTTGTGTTCAAAAATCTATTTTTATGTATTGTTAGGGATGTAATTAAATGTAAATATAAAAGAAAAAGAAAAAACATTTATTTAGAAGGTTTTTTTAATGTCCCATAAAACGGACAGCACTGCATACGTAAAAATCAGTTCTTTTATTTAGCGTCCTAGAAAAAGGACAGTGCTGGATAAATATAAATATAAAAGAAAAAGAAAAAACATTTATTTAGAAGGTTTTTTTTAATGTCCCATAAAACGGACAGCACTGCATACGTAAAAATCAGCTCTTTTATTTAGCGTCCTAGAAAAAGGACAGTGCTGGATACTGTATATATTAGAAACATTTACATATTAAATAACAATTCCATTTATAAATATACAAAAGCGTGGGTTTAATAAAACAATGAAATTGGCAAAAAATATCTTTAGTTAAAAAATAGTCTTAAGCAATTAAACAGTAATTAATTAATTATTTTTGTGTATGAAATTGCAAAAAACACTTCTTTTTTTGAGTCAGGCACAATCTTACATCGCATTTCAGACATTTTATCATTGTTTTCCCTTTAATACATAGACGGCACCGTCCTTGTGTATCGATATCGGGTAGATGGTTGATTCCATCTAACCGCATCTCTGGTGGCGGCCTCGGAACTATAGGTTTAGTGATTTCGGCTGGAATTTCGGAATCTATTACAATTTTTATACGCGTGTGAGATTTTATTAGTGCATCTGCAATTTGGATTCGAAACCTTTTCAGTGGTATAGAATTATCACCCATTTCCTGCATTTCACGTTTGTACACAAGCCATGCATTATTCAGAGAAATGTCGATGAGGTGGCTGAAAATGTTCATATACCATTTCTTGCTTTTCAGAGCAATTCTGTATAAAGAAATCAACATATCGGCTTTATCCACCCCGCCCATTTTTTGTTGTATTCCTTGATAATGTGTGGACATGAAACAGGCCGCTTTTCGCGCACATCTTTATTATATCGTAAAATGCTGGTAACAGGCTCTTCTCCGCAATATGAATTCGCTAAATTTACACAGTCATTGTCCACCCACTTCACAATTGATAGCTTATTTTTATTGTCTGAAATCATTAAATAGCTTCCTCTACCTTTTTTCTTCAGCACTTTATCTTCGACAATATTCTGTCCTCTAAGTCTGTCCTCCCTTATGGTTCCCAAAGAAAGAATTCCATATTCATTTCTTAGATGATATATTAGCTCCAAAGACGTGAACCAGTTATCAAAATAAACAGTTGATATAGGTTTATCCTTTATAGTTTTACACAGCTTTATAACAGTTCTCCCGCCAATCCCGAGATAATTATTTTCCCACTCTGTAAATTCAGCGTGGTCAAAACTGTTGCTACCATCGTATACGAAAAATTCATATACTATCCCGGAATTCTCAGCTCGAACAAAAAATTTAAAACCCCATTTTGTGGGTTTTTTCGGCATATATTGACGCCGAGATCCAGCCTTTTTACCTTTATACGGCACCATCATCTCGTCTATGGAATACGACTTTTCCTCTTCAATCGCCAAACAATTTAGCCGTAAGTGCTCCATCACGCGCCTAATTTTAAAATAACGATCTACATGATCATCCTCCGCGTTATTACTAAAGTGTAAGTTTCCTCTTAAATTCTCATATTTTTTGAGAGACATAGCGTATGTGATAGGAGCAAAGCGAGTACCTTGTGCCCAATAATCAGCATATGCTGGCATGCTTACTATTCCCATTAAAATTTCAATACCGACAAAGGATTTTATGTCTTTCACTGTTAGATTTATTGACTTGCCATTGTAACGAACCCCCCCCCCATCTTTTTTCTCTTCTACTATATATCCACTTATACTTGTATTTCTTTAGAATCTATATCTGTAAGATATATAATTATATCTAATTTACGTGACCAGTATAACTTGATCTTTCTAAAGGTTTAAATATAGGCCGTTTAATAAATTTATGGCGTGATCGTCTTAGTTAGGACCCTTTTTTACGTTGTGTCTGTATAGTAACTTAGTTCTTTTAGGTGTATCTTGGAAGAATGAATATTCACGAGAGCAATCGAAAGCTGTTGGTAGAGTCTTATAAGCTAAAGAACCCGGTTCACGAAGACAGAGCTCAAAAAGGTTAAGAACACTAAATTGTCCCTATTCCACTTGTATCTGGTTCACAACAGTCAATTCCTTATTAATTAATCCCTTCCCGCTTGGAAAAGGCTCACAATATTTATACCAAATACCAGTTACAAGGGCTTCGCTCTCCCACATTTTAAAAAAATGTGGAGGAGGTACACGTCCCCACACACGCCGCGCACGGTGAGCGCCAACCATTTTAATGCGCTCCCCCCGAAGGGTACGCAAAGTTGGGAACTGGACCGTAGTCCACAGCAAAATAACTGGCGAACCAGTAAAAGAGGACTTGGCCCCTTGATAGTGCGTAAGCACAAACATCGACCGAAGTCGCGCATGTCAATGCGTGTAAACGCCATACAGAATACGATCAAATCCAGTCACAGTGAATGTACGTCACACGGGTTAGGCAACAATAGGCACACTGACCATAAAAAGCCTTCCGTGAGCGCCACCACCTGCCAGACCGCCGTTCCTGCAGACGTGATTTAAGTGTAAGGCATCACCACCAATTGCATGGTCAGCACGGCCAATTGGCCGCAGAGCGTGTCATGAGTCTACCGCTCACCTCAAGGGAATGGGGTCCCACGTTGCGCGGCTTTCGGCCGCAGCCTTGAGAGCCTCCTCAGATTCTCCCTCCAGCTACCACCCGCATGAGGTCAACACATATGCTCCAACAACCAATAAAATGGCAGATATAGCCAATAGGCAGTTATAAGATAATATTAATAATTCGCCATCAGAAAGGGTTTGTGTCACTGACGTTGAGTATATGCATTTTTCGATCATGTTTGTCTCACCCACCAACAAGTTGCCTTCAATCTCTCAAAGGTGGGAACTTTATAGAGATATATTATTAAGTTGTTATATAAAACATCATGGAGGGCAGACAGTCTGCAGCCCCGCAATGAAGGGACCCGACTTGGGCAAAGCTACTTAGGTTGTGAGTCAAACCAAGACGCAGAGAGCGCCATTGAGAATAGCGACCCGCCAAACAACCATCGTAGAGACGCAATGCTACAGAATGTAACAAGCATCAATACGACTATCGTCGGGCTTACACCATCCCAAGGTCCCCCATACAGTCCCAGCAGACATCACCACCCGCATACCTCCATCGACCAGAACCACAAGATGCATCGAATCAGGTGCAGCACATCCGCAGATCCATCACAAGACACAATACTGCAAGTACCAGTAAACATCAATGCAACTATCATACGGATGGCGCCCCCTCACAACACACCCACATGATCCCTATCGACTTTGGTAACAAAATTTGATAATGTTGTTAACTAAAAATACCACCAACGTATCATAGTAGCACGGTACTAAGACGTCAGTAGCCAAAACTCCACGTATCATAGCGCTATTGCACTAAGACATGAAGTTGAGTATGCTTGCTGCACTTAAAAGTACTACCAAACACACTCACCCTAATCCGAAAGATAGCCGACGTATCATAACGCTATGCGCTAAGACGCCGCCCACAACCGGTAGGGGTGTGCGATGTCCACGGGCAAGTCGTATTGCTACAACAAACCCGCTTACCACCGGCACTAAGATGATATGTCTAGGACACATCGGTTAGTGAGTCCAAGTTTACCTCGGTCTCAGAGGCTGCGAAGCAACCTACACGCCACTATAATAATCCTTTTCAAGTCCCATTTCTTTCAATATAATGCTTTTATATATTTGAGACCTTCCACATATTTGCTTTATTTCATAGACCATACTACTGTACGTCTTATTCATATGGGACTTCAAGTCATAACTCTGCTATCATAATGCTTATGCATCATAGAGACCTTCTATATTAATGCTTTGGTTCGTCAGACCTTACTATGTTAAGTCCCTAATATAGGACTAGTCATTGTGCAACCTTAGTACTAGCAGTCGGTCAGCCGACCACCCCATATATATGTACAACCTTGGGTATGTGTCTCCGACAACGCCCCAATATAAGGGAACATTACAAGAACACGTTCATTAACTTAGAAATTTTCCAATTATTACACGAACACCTTCATCAACTTAGAAAATTTTAATCCATTTTTTCTATTATATTACAAATGTTATTTATCTTTGTTATTGCAATATAATCGGCTTGTATTTATATGATTTGATATATTTTGAACATTTTAAGCAGGTTTTAAATAAATTTAGAGATTATTTGAGACATTTTATGCGTTTACTAATATATATAATATTCAATATTCCAAATGGATATTTTTGAACTCTATGCTTATTATTTGCATTTTATTGTTTAAATTATAATTTCTATGACATTTTTAAATGTCTGTATAATGAATTTAATTATTATTTATTAATAATAATTATGAGGCGTCACACCATGTTTTTGCATAGAGTATAAATTGGTCATTTCGACGATGTGGTTCCATAACTCCTCATTCCAAAGCTTCTTGAAATAATCGAATGATGTTTTATCCGTATAATCTATAGAAGGGTGAAATTCTGAATCTATGTGTACCTGGCTTCTGAATTTTTGGCGTTTGAACTCGAATTCCATCTGTTCTAGTTTTTTTTGCTTATTTCTGACTTGGTTAGATGTAGAAGGATCATTTGAATTTCTTATGTTTCTTGTGCGTCGTATTGAAATACCCAGTGGTGTTACTGGGGATGGTATTGATTGTTGCGGCTGAACAGTGAAAATATTTCTTGGAGACTGTACTGACGTGGTGACCACAGATGGAGAAGGTTCAAGAGAAATATTGCTCGTTGCAGGGGAATCCACCAAAATATCATAACAATTATTTAATAGAGAAGGACTCGCTAATTCTTCATCAATATCGTCATCAAAACCATTCAAAAATTCTTCCAGCCCGGGAGACAGAGTTCGGCAGGAAGATGAATCGTCTAACACTATAAGTGAAACTACTCCTTCCTCAATATTGTCATCATTTTCGACGTCGGATGGTTCCGAATCTGACGGTGGAATCATAGCCAAAATTCTTTGCGCACGCCACGCTTTGATATTATTAGTGGAATTCCCTATAACAAGCATAATTAGCATTTAAAACCAAACACCATGAAGCATTAGACATTAAAAAAAATAATGCATACGTGCTCATTTAGATTATTATTGTTAGTAACATTAGCAAAGTCCGTTATTTGGGACACCTAAAATTAAATACCTAGTGTTGGTAAAGCGGCAATGTCCGTCAAAAGTGACACCTATAATTTAGCATAACAATCCTATAAATTGTCATGCAAAGTGGTTATAAATTGTTCAAAATAAACAATAAACTCACCTCCTTTCGAAATAACCGCAGGTCGCAGTAGTTTGACCATTTTTATTCCAAATTTTTGCACTGTTTTACGAATAGCTGCCGAACATCGACTTCACAAATTTCAAATCGAACGACAGTTACTGTTGTGATGCGCACGACGCGTAGGGTCTGTTACGGATCGCCGTAACGCCGTTCGAAAAATTAATGAAACGCGTAGGTCTTGCTTAAACTGGAGGCAAGCGGCGGTGAGGAGGAACTTTTTCTTTTCTTGCTGCTGTTTTCTTTTCTGTGGCTGGAGAGCGACTGCCGACCGTTCCGGCCGGCCCGTCTTATATGTGATTTGGCCGTTATATTACTGCACTATATAAAGGAATACAATTTACATTTTTTTTTTTTTTTTTTTTTTATAGGATAAGGGTGACAAACGAGCACACAGTCCACCTGATGGTAAGTGGTTGCTGCGGCCCATAGACATCTACATCTATCCTCTGTTACAAATCAAAATGTAGATGCGTTGTCACCCGTGAGGACTAAGATGGAATGCCTCATTTCCAATATTTACTCTACAATGTGGCATTAATTAATTTCTATATTCTAAATCTATGTTAACTCTCGCCATTTGTTCGGTGCCTTTATTGCGAGTGTTATTACATAGTTACAATACTATTTATTAAAATAAAAGCTATATTTTTCAATATTATTGCTACGGCTTTTCCCGCGTTGCTGGGTGCAACCACCGCTAATTGTGGAACCATGAGCGCGGCCCGACGATCATAACATCTTCATGGCTCCGCCCACCGCTCCTAGGTTGTTCAACTAGCGATGGTTACGACAAGCAATCAGTAAGTCATTTCGTTCGACGTATTACTTTGTTTGCGTCGTGCACATTCTCCCGCCGTCGCCACGCTTCGATCCCTCTGGTAGCACGACGATCTTCTTTGTCGGTCTTCGTAGTATATGCCCCGTGCTTGTGGTTACGTCCACTACTCGTACCTCTCCGTCGACGCCAGGATATACGTTGCTGATTTTTCCCCTGGGCCAGATGTTGCGTGGTAGATTGGAGTCACAAATGATGACTAGGTCTCCAATCTTCAGTGATACTCCTATGCTGCTGGGCTCCCGCCGGTGTTGGAGTAGGGGCAGGTATTCCTTTACCCACCTTCTCCAAAACATGTCGGCCAGGGCTTGAGATCGTTTCCACTGCTGGCGGGCCGTCACATCGCTCTCGCTGAAGTGTCCCGGCGCAGGTACGTGCGAGTTGGGACCGATGATGATGTGATTCGGCGTGATGGCTTCTGGGTCTCCTGGGTCGACTGAAACGTGTGTGAGAGGTCTTGAGTTGACCGTGTTTTCGACCTCGGCGAGCAGGGTCACCAATGTCTCGTCACTGGGATAGCGCTCGTTGAGGGTGACGCGTAGAGCTTCTTTCACGGAGCGAACCATTCTCTCCCATGCGCCGCCCATGAACGGTGCTGATGGTGGTATGTACTTCCACACAATTTGTCAACATGTGGTTTCGTGCTCGAGGGCTGCGAGTGCTGCTTCGGCCAGCTCCTTGTCGGCTGCCTTGAAGCACGTAGCGTTGTCACTCCATATTTCTTTTGGGCATCCTCTTCTGCTCATAAAACACCTGAGCGCCGACACGGCTGAGTCGGCGCTTAAAGAGTGGGCTACCTCTATGTGTATTGCTCGTGATGTCATGCAGGTGAATAACGCGCGAGTTGAAAAGGTTCTGTATGCGTTCTTCGTATTGTAGCTTGAGATTGCTGTCTCGGTCGAGCCTCTTCTCTAAGGCGTGCAGGCGCCTTTCCACGTCCTTGTAATTATTTGGTATTTGAAAATCCTTTTGTTTACACAACAACCCTGTCTCGAATCTGCCGTCTGCCGAGCTCTGGCTGGTTTCCCTCAATATTTGCATAGCTCGCTGCTCGGGATCTTCTTTCGGTCTTCTTGGCTCGATGCACAGCGATTCTAATTTGAAATAATTTTTTATTTCCTCTTCTATCGGCTGTGTATCTTCCCTCTGATGTAGTCTGCCGCAGAAAGTGACCGTCGACGTCAATGAGCTATGACAGCCATTCAGAACCCAGCCCAGGTTGGTGTGTGATGCGACTGGTTGGTCTCGACGACCGGCGCGCAGTTTTCTAGACACTATGAGGTGCCAGTTATCTTGTCCGATTAGTATTTTTGGTGAGGCGCGTTCGTAGGTGATATCTTCTTTGATATCCAACAGATGTTGGCAATTCTCCAAGTGATTTTCATTTACGGATTCTGGCGCGAAGTCCAACCGCTCTACCGTACGCACTGCTTCTATGTTGTGTTCCTCTTGCGCGTACTTTCCTCTTATTTTAAGGCTGACGATCTTACTCTTCTCATGTTTTACCTCCGAGCCGACCCCTTGTATCCACATTGCGTGGGCTGGGCCGTCGGCGCCGATGACGTCAGCGATTGAGGCATCGACTAAGGTGACCGTGCTTCCTTCATCCAATAATGCGTATGTTTCGACTCAGCTTAGCGGCCCCCTTATTGTTACGGGCGCAATCTTTAGATAAGCGCGGCGGTGTTTGTACGGTTGAGTCGCTGTGATGACCTCCCTTGCCGATGTTGCGGTTTCCATAGCGGGTTCCTTTTCAGTTTCTGCTGTTCTGTCGTGATGCAGCAATTTATGGTGTTTCATCATGCATCCGCCTTTTTCGGACGGTGGAGCTTTACACAGCAATAGGCGATGTATGCCTCGCAGACAGCGGTAGCAGATATTATTCTTCTTTGCTACTTCCCATCTGTCATATGTGGACAGAGCGGCGTATGACTTGCAATCGGACAGTTTGTGTTCTTGTTTGCATTGAGGGTAGCGTTCTTCATATTGTTTCTTGCTCGTGGCGAAGGCACGTTCTATTTTTCTCGGTCTTCGCTCTATCGTCTCGCTGTCCTCTGCTATGAACTCCGGCAAGGCATACGCGCTGCATTTGTCCGCTTCTTCGTTTAAGAACATTGATATCTTCTTAAGCTCTGGGATATCTTCTTTCTTTCTGGCTGCATAGTCGTACCATTTGCTTCTCAATATGGGCGTGAGTTTGTCTGTGATAACTCGCGTTATTTCCGGACTATGCAGATAGTGTGCTTTCTTGAGTCCACGGTGCCCACTACGTTTGCTATGCGATTTGCGAATATGCATAGCTCCCCGGGGATTGTCCGTAACTTTGTTCAGCAGCTTCAGCTTCTCTATTTCCAAGTGGATTAACGATTCTGATCGTCCGAATCTCCTTTCCAAAGCTTCCACTATCAGGCGGGGATCTGGTTGGCTTATAAGTAGGCAACCTGCGGCTTCTTTTGCTGTCCCTTTTAAGCTTCGGCGTATTCTCGCTATGTTTTCGTTCATCGTGAAGTACTTTGAAGATTCTTCGTACGTTGTTTTGAAGCTGAGCCATTCTTTGCTGCTACCATTGAATGTGGGCAGCTCTTGCACATATTTCGGCGGCTCCCTTGTGCTTCGTACTGCTTGTGATAGAGCAGCGGCTAAGGTAGCGATGTCGATTTGTTGCTGCGCCTGCCCATTGTCTTCTTTCTGCGGCGCGGGTTGCGATGTAGACTCCGGAGTGGGTTGCGATGCGAAGTGCGACGTGGGTTGCGGCGCAGGATGCGGCGCTGGTTGCGATGTAGGTTTTTCTTGCAACCATGTACGAATGCGTACTGATGCTAAATCGTCTTCTATTTCTTCATCTTCGCCATCGGTTGATCCGACTTCTGCTTGTAATCGCTGCACGTGTTTTTCTTGCAATTCCGTTCTTGCTTGCAACTGAGCCTGCTCGAGCTTGAGTTCGGCTAACCGCTCTTTCGCTTCTAACTCCGCGAGGAGTCTCTTGCGTGAGGCTACGGAGCGGCGCGACCTAGTCTCGTCGGGCCTTAGCGTGCGATGCGATCTTCGATCCCTCTCTTGCTGGGTTTCTTCCGTTGCGGCCGTGTTATCGGTCGCAGAGGTAGCGGTTGTATCGCTGACCGTTGTGGTTTCGCTCGTGGTGTTGGATATACCAGTAGCGGTTGAATCGCCCCCAGAGGCCTCTTCTGTGGCCCCTTGGGTTATTTGTTCATCCTTGCGACGCTTCGATGATTCTCCGTTGTTACTACGCGTAATCACCATTTTTCTTCACGATAATATTTTTTCGTTCTTGCGGTTTGCTTCTTTCTTCCGGCAATATCAAGACCGATATTTTCTTTTTCTTCCAGTAATCCGGCTTCTCGAAGGACCATTAATGTTACGGATCGCCGTAACGCCGTTCGAAAAATGAATGAAACGCGTTGGTCTTGCTTAAACTGGAGGCAAGCGGCGGTGAGGAGGAACTTTTTCTTTTCTTGTTGCTATTTTCTTTTATGTGGCTGGAGAGCGACTGCCGACCGTTCCGGCCGGCCCGTCTTATATACTATTTGGCCGTTGCTGGCCAGCGGATCCTTGCCTCACCCCCGCGCCTTTCTTTATTGGTTAGATTTCTTACAAACTAACGAACAGACTTAAATATATAACATTCTTACAACTACTTATTAAACTAATACTTACATCACAATTTTTCTATATAGTAAAGGTTAAAACGTTGTTTTTCCAGCAATTTTGAGCTGAGGACCCTGCCCACCGCCTCAGTACTATAAATATAAAACGTCGTGGCGCGGCGCGCGTAGCCTTATTCGCTCCGCGGCCGCGTCACGGTAACTATTTTTCGTGCCTAAGGGCTTAATATATAAGAAATTAAATTGCACTATAGAAAGGAATACAATTTACATACAATACTTACTCTACAATTTGGCATAAATAATTTCTATATTCTAAATCTATGTTAACTCTCGCCATTTGTTCGGTGCCTTTATTGCGAGAGTTATTACATAGTTGCAATACTATTTATTAAAATAAAAGCTATATTTTTCAATATTATTGCTACGGCTTTTCCCGCGTTGCTGGGTGCAACCACCGCTAATTGTGGAACCATGAGCGCGGCCCGACGATCATAACATCCTCATGGCTCCGCCCACCGCCCCTAGGTTGTTCAACTAGCGATGGTTACGACAAGCAATCAGTAAGTCATTTCGTTCGACGTATTACTTTGTTTGCGTCGTGCACAGTGTCTGTGCGAGGAGAATGGATGTATCGCTCTCTTCACGTTTTTTTCAAAAACAGTGCCAGTTTACGTTTAGGAACTTTATTAATTTTGATAATTTAGTTGTACCAAAAAACGGACAAAAATACATTAAGGGTTAACCGTTACAGGGTGGGAAGAGCTACCGCCGAAAATGACTATGAGAGTCCGATTACTCAAAAGTTCCTACACTCAGTCAATCAGATAAACCGTACAAGGTAACTTGATGAAATTAAGGAAAGTGGGTCAAACAATGTTAACGACATTGTAGATATCAAGAGAAATATAATAGTGCTTCCCCAATTTTCTCGAATTTCTCTCCCCATATGTGAGTGGCATATTATGGTAGATAGCTAACCGATTTCGGCAAAACCCGTACTGTCGGTTAGTTAAGGGGTCGTTCTTTTGTAGGTATGCGGTTAGTGAGGTATTCAATATACGCTTCATAATATTACATAGTATTAAGTTAATGAAAATAGACGATAATTGGGCCTGCACAGTATAATTTCAGCACAGTGCCTTGTTTGGGCACTGGCTGCGCATTGGCTAGGTTACAAGATTTGGGCACTATTCCAACGTTAAATCAGAAGCGAAACAAGCGTGTTAATTCAATTGACAACTTGGGTTCACGACCTTTTAGAATTATAGCTGTTATTACATCTGTTCAGCTTTCTACAAGAGATTGAGGACCTCCTTGTGGATGATGAGGACCTACATAGAGGTACCGCTGTGAGGTAATTCAAATGGTACAGTGTTGGTGCTGTCTAAGCGCGACTTGCAAGCAAAAAGAAAAGCAAACAAGTTCGCTTTCTCCTTAGCTATATTCGTTAATAAGCCAATTCGTTTTACCAGCTAGAGACAGTGTAGACAGGCAGAAGTGTGTCTCCAAGACATCATACTGAGACCTGTGAGACCAAGAATATCAACTAAGAAACCACCGATGCGCTTGATGCGGAATTTGATTTGCCAGTTTTATCGCATAAACGCAGTAATAGATACTGATTACACGATACTAAAATATTTTTTTCGGAGATGACCCCTTATATTATATATTTTAAAAATGAATTGAATTAAATTATTATCTTTATAACAGCTTTCAAAAGTCCTCTGCTAAAACATAGGGCTTCCCATAGGAACGCCACAAAGCACGAGTGGGAGGCACCTGCATCCATCGACTCCCTGCGTGTTGTGTGGGTATGTCCCAACAGTGGGAGGTCATCCAACAACAAACTTGAATCCCAATTGTAGGTCAATCGTAAATTGAATGTTATAAATAAATTCGCCGTTAACTTTAAAACTGACAATACGTTCTAATTACGTACTTTTGTTTAAAACTATGCTGCTTCGAACAAATCCCAAGCAAATAATTAACAAAGGATGTGGATTGAAGTTTAATTGAAATTAAATTAAAAAAAAAACCGCACTCAATCAAAGTCATTTGCAGCAACCCCTTGTCGATTTAAGTAATTAGATACTGAATTCGTGCGTTTCAAATTTTGCATACTTGCAAAGTTCTGACTCTAGTCTTAGAATTTATGTAAAAATATGCCTAGCAAATGCAATAATATGCCCATAAACAGTTCACTGTTAGACAGACATTGGCCGCTTTTAATATAGGAATACTTAGCAGAAGATAGAAGGATATTTTTAGATATGATTAAAGTGTCTAACTTACTAACAGTCCACCTGATGTTAAGTGGGTATTGCAATCCATGGTCACCTTTATTACATGGGGAAATGCCTAAGTACAAACACCTCGCAAAGACAAGGATGGGATATATCGGAAACGCACTGACTAAAACCCTATGGTGTTTCACCTTCGCCACATATTGGCAGGGCCGCGACAACGCTTTCACACACATCCGCAGCCCTACCAGCACCGGCCGCACTATAATCAACGATAGATGTAGATGTCTATGGGCCACATCATCCACTTACCATAATGTGGAATGTGTGATCGATTGTTATGCTTATACTGATATGAACGTATATCAATGTGTGTGTTATGTATAACATAGGCACTTTGTTTAGAGTAAAAACATCTCTTTGATAGGTAGGTAAATAAATAAATTTATTAATTAATGTTTTGATTTGACATTCTGCTATAATTATTATTATTTGACATTTGCTAACTAGTATATTATTATGTACATATCTCATTGTTGATGATATATTATGTTATATATAATCAATTTTAATCAATTTCACACCAACACTGCGTAGTGAGGTCTCTCACCAAATGGAGTGATAACCTACCTCGTTAAACGTGCAACAGGTAAATGTGGACAAGTGGCTTAGAGTCGTGCTTTGTGGCTGTCTTTATTTATTTATTTATTTATTTATTAGAAAACTACGGCATGATTACAATAATAGTATACAACCTTTACTTAGTTTTAAATTAAAGCTAATTACAGTTTTCTTACTTAAAAATCATAACTTAAGAGTACGAGCAGAAAGAGTAATTTAAAAATATATATATATATATATATATATATACATAATGTGTGTGTATATGCGTTTGTGAGAGAGAGTGTGTGTGTCTGTGTGTGTGTAAAATGCTTTAGTATTATATAAATTAACATGCTATATTGATGTTACATAAGCTTTTTGATGACGACTTGTTTAAAACCATATGTGGTCGAATTAAAGGGATCTATATCAGAAAATTTCGTGTTGTAATTATGTAGTATCCTAGACAGAACTGAGTTTGATGAATAACTGGTATGCGACAAAGGTACATGGAATAAACGTTTATTTGTATGACGAGTGCGCTTTGAAGGTACATTAAGCGATATCATCGATAGCAGCTCCGGAGAATCTATTTGACCTGTGAGCAATTTATGCAAAAATAACATATCGAGCAACTTGCGCCGATCTCTTAATGGTAGAAATCCGTAAAAACGACAGCTATCTTCGTAGATAACACAATTTGGACTCATTTTGAAATTTAGGTATTTAATGAATTTTTTCTGGATGGATTCAATGGCATCAATATGCTTTGCGTACTGTGGAGACCATACACAGCTCGCATATTCGAGTAAGCTTCTTACATATGCAAAGTAAATGGCATTTATGCACTTGATATTACTGAAAGGCTTGCACACTCTAAATACAAAACCTAGCATTTTATATGCTCTTTCTGTTATGCAGTTTATATGGTCCACCATTGTGAGCTTGGAATCCAAAATTACTCCTAAATCCCTAACCCTACAAGATTTGTGTAGGGGAATATTATTTATTGTATATTGAAATAATACCGGATTTTTTTTACGTTTCAAAGTTATTTGATTACACTTCTACACATTGATGCTTATTCTATTAATGTTATAATATTTTGCTAAACTGTCTAAGTCATTTTGAAGGAGTATACAATCTTCAATTTTTCTTACGTTACAGTAAACTTTTTTGTTGTCAGCAAACATTAGAAATTTAGAATGCCTAAGATATGAATGTATATCAAATAGATAAGCATTGTAGAGGAGTGGGCCTAAATGAGAACCTTGTGGTACTCCAGATTTTATAGTTATAAAGTCTGATCTGCACCCGCCAACAATTGTTGCTTGTCTCTTATTAGATATATATGATTTTATCCAGCGGTGTAAGTCTCCGTTGATACCTAATACCTGTAATTTATGCAACAAGATAACGTGATCCACTCTGTCGAAGGCCTTTTCAAAATCCGTATAGATCACGTCAACCTGTGCACCTACATCCATGCTGTTTAATATGTCGTTGGTAAAAATGCTAAGATTAGTAGTAGTAGAACGATTGCTCATAAATCCATGTTGTTTATTAGGAATTGTTCGTGCTACAATTGGATATAAATTGGTATATAAAATTTTCTCCAATAACTTCCCCAATGTATTTAGGATTGAGATGGGACGATAATGGTCGATTTTAGTTTTAGTGCCTTTTTTATGGATAGGAATGATGTGCGCTTCTTTCCATTTGGATGGAAAATTGCCTTCACTTAAAGATTTATTAAATAATATGGTTAGTGGCAAAGTAAGTTTATCAGCACAGTTTTTAAAGAAAATAGGGGGTATTTTGTCGCTGCCTGGCCCTTTACAACTCTCTAAATTTTTTAAAGACTTTAACACCTCTTCTTTCGTAATTGTTAACGAGTTCAAAGACTCAGCATTATTATTAACTGCAGTTGTGGAGAAAAAATTGTATGTTGGGGCTGGATCTGTAAATACACTTTCGAAGTATTCATTAAACCCTTTACAGATTTCTTCATCTGTTCTATATTTATTTGTGCCTAAATGAAGAGTTTTTGGATAACCAGTAGTTTTTAAACGTTTAGATTTAATATACGTCCATAACAGTTTGGGAGTCTTTATAATACCTTCTTGCATTTTCTTTATGTAGAAATTATAACACTCCTTTTGTATCTTATGTTGCCTATTTCTCAGTTACCTGAACTCATCATAATCACGTGGATTTTTATACTTTTTCCACCTGCGGTGCACTGAACTTTTTTCTTTAATAACGGCTATTAGTGCTTTTGAAGACCATACCGGGTAGTTATATCGTCTTGATAACATGTACTTTGGGACGAATTTTTCTATGATTTTGTATAATTCATTATATAATATATCGACGCTTTCTTCGGTTGATTTATTACTAAATATGAATACCCAATCAATATTATAGTCCCCTTTATAGAAGTTATGCCTAATTTGTGGTTTAGATTTTCGATCAGAAACTAGAATTTCAGAAGCATCTACTTCTATTGCTGGATGAAAATGATCTTCTAATAGTAAGGGTGTATGTGGATCGGAAGTCATAACGTGTGTATTACTGATTAATAAATCTAATATATGATTGCTACTATTACTTTTCAAATTGTATTGACTAAGACCTAAAAATTTCAAGTTATTTATAAAGTTACTGGAAGCAGTTTGAATATCACAGGTACCTAAGCGTGAGTGTACAGGTCCTGTTAATATTTGGTAAATTAAAATCGCCAGCTAAGATAATATAATCCTGTGGGTGGGCAGACATAACCGCAGAGAGCGAATCTTGTACTAGAGTCAATTGATAAGATTGCATTGGACCGCTAGGTATGTATACAACTCCAACGTGGAGGGCATAACGCTGCGTATTGCTCAGTGTACGAGCTGCAATACTTATCCATACAAGTTCTACGCCATCCCTACTAAACTCTAATCTTTCTTGAGGCTGGTAGAGGCGTTTTGCACATATCATTACTCCCCCTCCAATGACTTTACCTGATGTATTGCTATTGCGATCGCACCTAAATGCTGCATACCGATTATCACATATTTCGTTTGATGAAAACCTTTCGTTTAGCCATGTCTCTGTTAGTAAAATTAAATCATAATCATTCAGTAATATATTTTGGTTTAGTTTGTTAACTTTGGTTCGTAAACCCCGAACGTTTTAGAAATATAGAGTTAATGCGTTATTTATTTTATGAAAGAGGAATATAAGTAATAGTATTATTATAATCTGTTAAAATAAAATGATAGTTAATTTGGTTTACCAATTCTGTCGTGATCCTAGTTTTAAATTTATATCTCACTGAAAAATTAGAGAAAGCTATTAGTAACATCACTGTGAAGAGATAATTTTGGATTATGATATGTGTGTGTGAGTAACGGTGTAAAGTGTAACAATGAGCAAGAAATAAACAATTGAGCATATGAATATAAATTAAACAACTACACTTGTTAATAACAATAATTAGTGATATATGGTTATTAAATCTAAAGTGAAATGTGTTCAAACTATTTTCAATAAATCTTTTTCTGAAGTTATTGATATGACCGGTGACTTTTCGTTCTTTCTGGTAAAGATTTGACAGTTTTTTGTCCATACAAATTTGTACGCCAATTCTGTTGCCTTCAGCTTACGTTTTTTGTATAGAGCCTTATTTTCGGGTGTAAGATGATCGTTAACTTTTGATTCACCTGTTAATCCTATATCCTTTGTTGAGATGCCCTTAGATTTTTTCAGACCAGAAATCACATTATCTTTCAGACATCTCTGTCTTAATTTGGCAACGATGACCCTTGGTCGACCTTCAATACGATTCAAAGGCTGCACTCTATTAGCAAAGTTGATATCCTGTTCATTGAGTGGAACACCTGCATGATTGCAGATCTTGATTATTATATCTTTTGGATTCTCATTTTTTACTTCCGGAACACCTAAAACTTCAATATTCTGTTGTCTCGACCACTGCTGCTGTCTGGAAATCTGACAGCGAAGATCATTTAAATATTCTTCTAAGTTAATTACATTGTTCTTCAGGGTCATGTATTCTTCATTTAATTTGTAGTGTTCAGTCTGTAAATTGGAATGGGAGTCAGCTATAGACCGCAACTCTTGGGAGATTTCCTTCATGTTGTTATTTAATTCAGACACAATTGTATTCTTAATTTCAGCAATGATGGCATTTTTAAAATCAAATAATCTTTTATCCAGAAAGCTTTCCAAATCTTCAAGCATAAATTTATCATTTTTGCATGTATCAGAATCCGGTGAGCTTAAGTGAGATTTAGCGGGTGTATTAGAGTTATCGACCTTTTTTTCTGTTGTTACACACGCAGGGCATTTGAAAGACTTTAAAAATTTATTGGACGTTTTTCTAAAATTAATTTCACTTATATTAAGACAGGCATAATGATATTTTTTAGGGCAATGCGTACACGATAATTCTTTCTTTTTTGTGAGTGTTTGCATACATCCATTGCATTTTGAAGTCATATTGATCTGATGTTCAAGTAAAAGTGTCCAATTGTATTTGAGTTGAGTTGAGACAAAATAATTGTGAAATCGTTAAAATTGTAGGTAGAAAATAAACAATTCGCAACTAGTGATTTTGTAGCATGCATTCAATTATTTAAAAGTTGTTACTCAATAATTGATGTTGTGAAAAGAAGGTCCCAAGTGCCATGCGGCAAGCGGCGCTTACGCGTTTAGTTCTTGCACTCTGTTTTGTGATAGTTTCTCACAATTTTGCACTGTATAATATTGATGTTATCCGATATATTGACTTACTTTATTATTTTAATAGCACTTTTCGTAACTGTCACTGTCACTTTAACTATCACGGTGTTTTATAAACGTTAATTTTGGTGTAGTTATTATTTTTAACAAAAGTGTGCCTAATACGTATTGCTCGTACGGTAACAAAAATGTTCAATTGTCTTGTCATCAAAGTTATCTGTGGTAATAGTAAAGTATATAATTGTCACGACCTTCTTCTCATTCTTAGAAAGGTTTTTGAGTAGAGATGAATCCAACACGCAGTATGTTGGGGGATTTTTTAAATTATTTGAAATATATTTTATTTTCAAACATTGATGTTTCTTCACGATCACAACATTATCATTCATAGCTGAATACCCAATAAAGTTATACTTAAACATGCTTACAATCTTTTTTGTGCTGCTTATTAATAATGTTATGGTGTGATTGACGTAAAGGAAATATGCTAATTTTTCCCCGACCATCAATCATACGAGCACACGGTCTACTCTGCTGATTGATAGGCTATGGCAACCATCTAATGGCAGCATACCCATCCAAAAACGCGGATGACTGGTAATCTTTTCTACGTTCACCAAACCATTTTCTTTTCTTCTTCTTCTTTATCAGCCCCCAATAGTAACAACTTCTCATAGTTTGGCGCTCGCACGTACAGAAATTTCGCACTTTTAACACTTCTCTCTGTCGCCAGGCTTGTTATATTAAGTCCAGCGTGAACGAAATATGTCGCCATCTATCTAAAACAATGAGATCTTTTTGAAACATGTCAAGAAAAAGAATTTGAATAACACTATTTTTAATAATATTACACGGGTAATTTACTCATGCTTATCCCTACCGGTGGAGATAAGAACAAAAGAATACACTTATAACTACTCGCTGGGTAAAGTCTTACGTGGTTAAGCCATGCTGCAGCTATATTAGTAGTACAGTTGTAGCACAAATGGGTTGGCTCCTCCGTGGAAGGACCACGCTCTCACAGAATACCAGAGTAAAATAGCAGCTTAAAACTGCTGTGTTTCGTATGGTGAGAGTAGAGAACCGGATACACGTTTTAACTGGAAAAGAGGCATTCCATCTTAGTCCTCACGGGTGACAACGCATCTACATTCTGATTCGCAAACTAGGATAGATGTAGATATCTATGGGTCACAACAACCTTTTACCATCAGGTGGACTGTGTGCTTATTTGTCACCCTATCCCATAAAAAATGGTAGAGCTTAGTGATTTAATTTTTTTTACATTTATTCCTAAGAGAAGCAATAAATATAAAATGAAAATGCTTAGCCCTACCAGTATAGATAATTAATACTGCTATCCCCAGTCCGCCTGCGTCAGTCAGGCGTCTATGGTTGCGCATGCCAATAGGCTACGACAGTTTTTACTGTGAGAAAGGCCATGCAACACCAGAACTTTACAACTAACAGGTTTGTCTGGATTGGCATAACAGATTTCTATTTTTGCTCGAAAAATGAATAAACTCAAGTCACATGTTTCATTTTCCAGACAAAAACCGAGAAGGGTATATCATATTGGCTCAACATATCATATTAATATCTGAAAGCTGCCGATAGCTCTAAATTGCTTTTTTAACACTACAAAGGTATAAAATTTATTGTTTTTTCCTTAAGTGGCCATTAGATATGCTAGTTCAACTTTGAAAATGGAAACTAACACTGCAATAGTTTCCGATAGGAAGGAACACATTAATATAAATGAGTTGGAGACAATCGAAGGAAAATTTTACTTAATTTTTTCAAAAGTAACACGGGAGATTGCACAAAGTATTAATGTACTTTCATAAACTACAATAAGAGTTCCAATCTAGTATGTATATAGTATTATCTCATGGTATATAGTATATATGATATCTAAAACTTTACAAAAATCCCATATAGCAGTGAAAACTTTCGTAAGTGTGTACAATTACACTCCATTTGAACATACGTACCTGATTGTGGATAAATAAAAATTTCAACAGGTTCCCAAATCACATTTTATACGTGGTAGAGTCATGCTGCAGCTATATTATGGTTGTAGGACGAATGAGTCAGCTCGACCGGGGAAGAACCGTGTGTATGTTTAAACTGCCAACTACAGGCCGATATCAATACTTCCGATTATCGACAACATAGCAGAAAAGTGTATATGTGAAAAAAAAAACAACATTTTACACTGCAAACTCTATTCTATCTAACAATCAATTCGGATTTCAACCTGGTAAATACACTACACAGCTACTGTCAATATTTAAAAATGATATTAATACTTACCTTAATGAGAAAAGATACGTATTAGTTGCCTTTACTGACTATAATAAGGCTTTCGATACTTTACGACATGAAACTCTAATTGAAAAGCTTCAAGACACAGGTATAAGAGGACCTTTATTAGACTGGAGTAAAAGCTACCTCTGTAACCGACAATATGTTGTTAGGGTGGATAATACACTTAGTGATAAAATAAACATTATAGAAGGAACAGCACAGGGATCAGTATTGGGTCCCTTGCATTACCTTGCCTATGTAAATGACCTTAACTACCTTATAACAAAGCGTAATCTATATCAATTTGCGGACGATACTTGTCTCGTATCAGCAGATCGTGACATCGCCGCCGCTCAAAAAACACTTCAAGATGATATAACGCTCTTAAATCAATGGTCTCATGACAAGGGACTAGTTATTAACGTAGAAAAAACTAAAGTCATGCATATTAGGTCGAGTCATAACACAGTATATAGTCCAATATCAATAATTGTGCATACACATGAATGTTTGCATGACCTTACTCAAAAATAAAACGCGCAAACTTGTGTCTTCTGGAGATTGAACTGGACTAGATTTAGTCGCCCGCAATCCGAGATTTTATTCAGCAAAGACTCGAATTCAGAAACAAGTTTGTCCCGGTACGTTTTCCCGAGAAATATTGGCACGGCCGGTATATAAGGCATCACCAGTGCTGTCGTCTGCATAGCAATGAATGTTACTAGTTTGCAACATATCATTGATATGCAGGAGAAACAGCGTTGGTGGTAGCACGCAGCCTTGTGGAACACCAGCGTTGATAAAGTAATAAAGTCTTAAAGCCTATGTTCAGCAGTGGACTTCATTTATAGGCTGTATTTGACTGGTAGTATAATACCATCTCGAATATGTTTCAAATAAGTCGCATAACACTAGGAAGTATTTACGAAAAATTATGATCTCTTATACCTTCCTAACGTCGTCAACACGTCTCAGTTACAAAGGAAAACTTTTAAAGCCGCTTCTTGTCCCTCGTACGCCTCTATTGTTCGTACAGGGACCTACTAAAAATATCGTTCACGGAGCACGTACTGCAACGTCAAAACCATTGTAACCTAAAAGGAAGTAAAATTGAGGGTACATCGAAGGTGGTCCCATATAAATGATGGGCGAGTATTTACAAAAGTTTTCGGTTAGAGATAATACATGTAATTTAATTCATTCCTTGAGTAAAACTACTTTTTTTACGGATTTTATCGCGTTTAATTGGTTGTTGCTTCACGTTCCGGGAAGTCTGCAGTTTGTGATCATATACTAGACGGCCCCCGCCATTACATTAGATTTGATAAACCACAAATTCTTGCGAAAGAACATCGATTCCTGCCAAGGATGATACGTGAGGCTATTGAAATTAAAAAAAAATCCTAATTTCGATAGAGAGGGAGCCTGGGTACTACCACCTGCTTGGGATCCTATAATTCATAAAATTAAAACTAAACCCAAGCATACCACTGCAAGACTTCAAGACACAGTAAGTTCATTCTGAGTAGATCGGACCAAAATTAATCATTATGAATCTGTAGGTACTCCGGTTTAACTCTGACATCGGGACGTCAGTGACCTCAGTCCTCCGTGAGCATCGTTGCTGGAAAGCAATCGAAACGTCGGGAATATAAAATAAGTTAATTAAACGCGATAAAATCTGTAAAAAAGTAGTTTTACTCAATGTGTAGTGTTCGCGTAAATATAAGAAATCATAATTCATTCCTATTAATATATTTTGATGATAATAGCATAAGGCTTCCTTTGGTAGTAATAATCCTATATTTGATATGATTCACATCTTACCTTTTTATAATCAAATATTATGATATGCAAGCAAACGACTTCGATTCCCACTGGTACAAAAAATAAGCTTACAGCTCACTTGATGGTAAGTGGCTACTGCAGCCCAGGAACACCTGCAATATAAAGAAGTCTATTGATTGTGTTGTCAACTCCGAAGAGTAAGGTAGAATGCTTCACTGTCGTAATTATAGTGGTTCTCATTACCCGACAGACCGGAACACAGCGAAGCACTGCAATTTGGCGGCAAAATTATGTAAGAGTAATATGTATATTCTTTCGGTGCACCAACTTGCATTAGAGGCGAGGAAGAAGTGAGGCGACTTTTATTTACAAAATCCGATATAATTTTCCGAAAGTCCCAATAAAAATAAAGTAGAAAGAGTTTATTTATTTTATACCGACTTAAAAAAGGAAGAGGTTCTCAATTCGACTGCATTTTGTTATGTGTTACCTCAGAACTATTTTCTAGGTGAACCGATTTTGATGATTCTTTTTCATTTGATAGCTGGTACATCTCATGTGGTCCCATATAAATTTAACCAAGATTTTTTTTAATTTAACTATCATTTCAAAGTTAAATACAAAAACAAGTAAAATAGCATCTATATACCACAAAATTGAAAGTAAGTAATGCTATCGTCTACAATGCTATTTCTAGATTTGATAAAGAAAAATAAAATATACGTCATATTACGTTGTGTTGCAAATAGCTTAAAAATCGGGCTACATATATAATTTTGATAGCATAGGTACGAGTAATTACGAATAAATATCTGAGTGATTGGTAAGTCAAAAGATCAGTTTTATGAGGGAAATACAATTTTAATTTTGTTTTAATATTTTCTCGTGTAATATTATTACGTAAATAAGAGGATAAGTTGCTTATTAATCGGGGAACTAAATAAGTAGCTGATCGTTTGCTGTAGATGTTAGCACGGGTAGTATAAAACCGATTTTGTGCGACTGCTGGTGTGTATATACGGAATATTTAATTTTTTCACTAAGTTTTTCATTAAATAATCCGGAGACACTGTAGTGTCTCACGCCAAGTACACGTTCAACATATGTATATGTATGTAAACGTGTAAGCGTGAGACTACAGTGTATATATTCTCGAATCAGATGTCAACATAATCTCACCAAATTTTTAACTTCATATATTTAATTATTGAGGAAACGTCAACATTTTATACAGTCATTTACCTATTATTTTGTTTATCAATTGTTTCCATATAACACTAAAAATTATTTCTATCTATCAATTATTTCATACTTTTCAATATCTTAAATTTTTGCTTGCTCAGTTTTGCGATTCCACAAAAGATTTTATTAATTTCGGTGGATTTTTTTATCTTTTTAAAGATTTTTGACTTGAATGCTTGTCTTTTAAGCCATATTTTCATTTACTTATTTTCAAGATTTTTGGCTTGGATGCTTGTTTTTTAAGCCATGTTTTCATTTATTGCAACTTGAGCCAGCAGATAGTTGGCAATATTATCTCAAGGCGTCTAAGCAGATAGACACCTTTTGTTGAGAATATTGGTATGGCGGTAGGGATGCAACATCGCTCATAAAAAAAGCGAAATTAGAACCTCGATATTTTCGAAAGTGAAACATAGATTTTAAAAAAGGGTTATTATGGTACAAATTAATACATGGTTGATAATAACCCCTGGAAATGAGGTGGTCGCTTCCAAGCAGTTTCTAAAATAAATTTTGGTTATTTAATAATTGGTTAAATTTATATGGGACCACATGAGATGTACCAGCTATCAAATGAAAAAGAATCATCAAAAATTTATTTTAAAAAAAAGTCCCGCTGGGTTTCTTGCTGGTTCTTTCCAGGACCGAGGGTTTTTATCGAACCAGTGGTAAAGTAAAAAATGACTTCCAATAAGAATTACTCATGTAATGTATATTGAATAAAAATTATTCTATTTTATTCTATAACTCTATTCTAAAAACATCAAAGTATATGAATAGAATGTTACTACATTCTATTGAAGATGGACCTATTACTCAAATGGGATTATTCTTTCATAAAACTAATTCTAAATTAATATAATAGCAATAGAGGTGGAGCAATTTTGGATTTTTCTGGAGCATTTAAGGATCAATTTATTGGCATTTAGTTTTATTTTAAAAAGTAGATATTTTATGTTTCATAGCAAAATTAAATTTTCGATACATAATTTTTTTTAATTTATTATGAATTAACTAATAGCAATAGAGGTGGAGCAATTTCGGATTCTGCTGGAGCATTTAAGGAGCAATTAGTTGCATACAGTTTAATTTTAAAAAGTAGATATTTTAAGTTTAATAGCAAAATTAAATTTGCGATAATTAAGTATTTTTAATTAATTCTAAATTAACTAATAGCAATAAAGGTGGACCAATTTCGGGTTCTGCTGGAGTTATTAAGGATCAATTAATTGACATACAGTTAATTTTAAAAAGTAGATGTTTTATGTTTTATAGCAAAATTAAATTTTCCAAATTGTTTTTTAAATTAATTCTAAATTAACTAATAGCAATAGAGGTGGAGCAATTTCGGCTTCTGCTGAAGCATTTAAGGAGCAATCAAGAAGCATACAGTTTAATTATAAAAAGTAGGTATTTAATGTTTTATAGCAAAATTAATTTTTCGTTAATTTTTTTTTAAATTAATTATAAATTAACTAATAGCAATACAGGTGGAGCAATATTGAATTTTGCTGGTGCATTTAAGAAGCAATTAAATGGCATACAGTTTTATTTTAAAAGGAGATATTTTACGTTTTATAGCAAAATAAAATTTTCGATACTTAAATTTTTTTTTAATTATTGTTACGCGCCACTATTAATGTCTTGTATATGGCAACACTAGTTACACTAGCGCCCTCTAGTGTCGAGTAAAAGAAAGTGTTGCGCGCCACTATTAATGTCTTGTACATGGCAACACTAGGTACACTAGCGCCCTCTAGTATCGAGTAGCAGAACTAGGAGAGTCGAGATCCTTCCAGAAATTTCGGGACCGATATGTACTCGAACATTCTAGATGTCGCTACAGTGGAAGGTTCTGGAAACTGTCTGAGGCCCTATATAAGGCCGGTATGGACCACGACCAGGGCAGTATTGAATTGGCGATACAAGAGAATACTTCGAAGCGAAATAATGGCGAACTGTGTTTTATTATTAGTGTGATTTTAGATTGTAATTAGTGTTGTGTAATTAAAGTGTCAATTTTGGTAATTCAATCGGCAGTTTTTAATTGTCTCGAACCCCAAGCTCGTAACAATTGGTGTCAGAAGTGGGATCAAATATGCCGATTTTACCTAAAGACGACACCGAGGGTATCCGTACCCGAAGTCAACGCCAACAGGAGACGGACCAGAAACGATTTGGTGGTGCAACGTCACAGACGTCGGCAGGCCAGTTGCCGACCACGGAGTTTGGCCCGTCAGCAGCTCCTGCATCTGCAGCACCTGACTTAGGTACTCTGATGATGATGCTGCAGGAACAAGCTCGCCGACAGGAGGAACAGGCCCGCCGACAGGAGGAACAGGCTTGTCGGTTGGAAGAGCAGCTGCAGCGCGGACAGGAGGAACAAGCCCGCCAACAGGAGGAACAGGGCGGTCGGTTGGAAGAGCAGCTCAAACGTGATAAGGAAGAGCAGATACTTCTCATGAAGGACCTTCACGCTACCTTCGGGAAAGAAATAAGTGAGGTGAAGGATAAGGTTGCTCAATATGACATCCGCCTGTCGGAAGCTGAAACCCGAATCGACCAATTGTACAATCGGGTTGACAATGTGATGGCTGACGTGAAGAAAATGCTGAACGACCTTAAAATTGGGGATGGAGTTACAGCTCCCGTGGTAGCTACAACACCTTCGCTACGTGGATTCAAAGTGCCACCGTTCGATGGGACTTCTTCCTGGTCGGCCTACAAAATCCAGTTCGAGGCTGTCATGAAAGCGAACGGCTGGAATAAAAGTCAGGCCATGACTGCTCTCACCCTAGGCCTGCGCGACCAGGCCTTAACTGTTCTGGAAGCTCTCCTGGAACACGTGTTTCGTGCGCAGCTCAAAGATCGCGTGCAACGCAGTAACGAAAACGTGCAGCAGTGGGCCCTTGAGGTGGAGAAGCTGGTTCGAAAAGCGTACCAGTCTGTACCTGCGCTTATTGTAGGGAACCTGGTGCAGACATTCATCGACGGCATCCGCGACCTTGAAGTCAGAGCTGCTGTGAGGCTCGGGCACCACGAGACACTTAAGGACGCCTTGACCCATGCACTTGAGGTGGAAGCCGTGCGGCAGGATCATCGTTCCCACCGCGTCAGGGAGGTTGCAGCAGCTACAGTTCAGGACCGCAATAAAAGCTACAGCCCTAGGTGCTACGGCTGTGGAGAAAGGGGTCATCTTCGATCCAGCTGCCCTAAGCGAACTATAGAAAGGGAAGGTGATCGATCTCGAGAGGGTAGTGCGGCTAACAGCACCGCCCAGCAGCAGCAGGGAAACTTGCGGGTGCTGGCTGATGTTAAAAAAGCCCCAAGGATTTCGATCTCACAAACCCGTGATGGGAACAGCCTGATCATCAAGGGCGAAGTCAACGGAACGCCGTGTAAACTGACCATAGACACTGGAGCCTCTCGCACGGTTGTCAGTTCCCAACTTATAAGTCGGTTCCTTGGGGACTCCGCATACAACCGAGAACGCATTAATTTGGTGACAGCCACTGGTCAGCGCATACCCGTCCGTGGAGAGAAGGAGATGGAGTTGAAGCTAGGCAACATGATCTACCTGCATAATGTCATCGTGGCTGATATAATGGACGACTGCATCCTGGGCCTAGACTTTATGAGGAAGAATTGTTGTGAGATCGACGTTAAGCAAGGTGTTTTGAAATGTGGACAAGAGGAACTTTTCATGGACGGGGCGTTACCAGGGAATGTGTACAGCCTTAAGAAGATTGTTCTTCCGCCGAGATCGGAAACGATTGTGCCGGTTAGTCTTCCTCGGAGTCCTGGGCAAGCTCATCGTTGTGTACTCGTGGAAAGGGTAGACAATGACCTTCCATGGAAAATGGCTTGAACCTTGGTCAGAACCACCGACATCTCAGGAGTACGTGTGTTGAACCTTTGTGATCAGGAACAGATTATAGAAAAAGGCACATTGGTCGGTACTAGTGAGGAAGTGGATTGGTTGCGTCGGTGCGAATATCTATCGACCGGGACCCCTAGCAAGGATGGACAAACGAGAGTGACCACACTTTTAGAAGACTGTCGCATCGTTCTCTCCCCGAATGAAATGGTCAAGGCGAAGAAGTTGTTACTCAAGTACGCCAATGTTTTCTCGTCAAACGAAGCTGACATAGGAAAGACTGCCTTAGTTCAACACAAAATAAACACAGGACAAGAATTGCCTATTCGTCAGCGGCCAAGAAGATTGCCTGTAGCACGTGAAAAGGAAGTGGAAACCATGATTGAGGGAATGGTGAAGGAAGGTGTTATTGAACCTTCATCTAGTCCATGGTGTTCACCTGTGGTGCTGGTAAAGAAGAAGGACGGCAGCATGCGGTTTTGTGTTGACTACCGCCGCCTGAACGACATTACGAAGAAGGACAGCTATCCCTTGCCTAGAATTGATAACACGCTGGACATGCTCACAGGCGTAAAGTGGTTTAGTACGCTGGACCTGAAAAGTGGCTACTGGCAGGTTGAAATTGACCCTAAGGACAAGGAGAAAACTGCATTCTCCACAGGAAAGGGTCTGTGGCAATTTAAAGTCATGCCGTTTGGATTGTGCAATGCTCCAGCAACGTTTGAAAGATTGATGGAGTGTAGTATCTACATAGTATCTATACGTATGTTTGGGTATAATATAATATATAAACTTAACAATAACGTAATTACAGACAGTCTTTCGTCAACACTCAAGTGTTTCATTTCCCTCGACCTTACATGGCGACCCTGCCAGGCGGTGCGCTGCGGCAATGCAAGCGCACCGCCGGGCCTATTTAAAAAAAAAATGGGAATAAATATTGCTAAGTTAAATAAAGAAGACCTGAGTAAAATTATTGACAATAAAGTAATATTACGACGCAATGAATACAACACTGGACGTGACGAAACATAAATAAATATGAATTCGAGAAGAAGCCACAATAACACAATAAGAATTTTATAGAAGCTGACTGAAAATTTAAAGATATATAATATATAGTACTATGAAGACAACTAACGAAGAATGAGGAAAATAAAATGTGGATTATTTTATATGATGACCTAAGTTCAAAATTCAAGAAACAGCAGATTAGTTTTCAAAGGAAAGTAGCAGTACTTTTGCAAGCTTCATGCAGAAGAATATAAAAATTGAGCCAAAAAAGAACAAAAATGAAAATTTGAGGTAATGGCATTAGCCTACTTTTTGTCATTTCTTTATAAGATTTCTTTAAAAAGTTTTAAATATTATAAAAAATAAAGTTATGTACTAAATATCCTGTATTTCATATATGCTTAAATTGAAATTAATTATTAGATATTTTATATTAACGATTTATTTCTTATTTTATTATTGTTTTTAAAAAATCATATTACAATAATTATAAATTTAGTTGCGTAAGTGCTTCAGTGGCATTTGTATTAAGGCACTAGACTAGACGATTTTATATTCACTTTTATTCAGTAATTGATTTGCAAAAAAAAATTATGAAATAATACGAAAGATAAAAATTTTACGTACTTAATTTCACCAAATTTATGGTTAAAATAACATTGTGATACATTTCGTTGTTTTTTTTCTGTAGTCTTTTAATATAAAATTTTACAATTCATTCAACAAACTAATTCTACACATTCAAAAATAATGAATTTTAATGACGCAATGAAAATATATTATGTATTGTATAGGAATAGTGTCCATATTCTTTATCATGTATATAAGTACGCGAGCCATGTACGTGAAAGTATATTATGGTACAATTAAATAATGATTAATAAAATACTATAAATGTAAAGAAATAAATAAAAATAAAACACGTTGACCTTGACGAACAAATAATGGAGAGATACGGGAACGTCCATCACTGGTATAGCATATAGTCCTCGAGCAGGGTATGTTTCCATGATTGGATGAAAAAATCGGAAGTATCGGGTACTAGGGAACAATACCTTCAGTACAAGTGAGATGTGAACAAGTTTACTCATATTAGTACTGTTGGGGACAAGAGAAGTCTTAAATTTGTTACCCTTGATAATGGTACATAGAGGTCACAATCCTTCATTGGATCATAGTGTGAACTTAGTTTTCCTCCGTGACAATTGTTGGAGTCCTTTTAAAATGACTTAAACGTAGACCTCAAGGTTGTGCGCACAACCCAAGGTACAGTTTTACCTTGATTTAGTATGATAAAAAAAAATTTATGTACCAATAAAATGAAATGAATGTTATGAAAAAGTAATATAATACCCAAGTAAATGGGGGGCCCATATTTATTAAGTACCCGCGTGATAAATATCACGAAATAAAATATAAATGAAGTGAATTAATACTCCGATTCCCGGGTATCTAATTAATAAATAAATATATAAGGGAAGAGAATACTCAAAGAAATAAAGCTAGCTAAAGGTCAAAAATATTAAGAAAGAAAAGAAAGTACGTACAAGAATTATGAAATAAATAAATAAGGCCTGACAACCGAAAACAAAGGAAATTAGATTAGTGTTAGCATGAAAATAACTAACATGCAAGGACATGAGAATAATTAAAATGAGGTAATAAGGGGATCCCCGACCAAACCTAAAAGTGAGATATGTAGTTATTTTGCATTTCTGTATTTGAGCTATTAATGCTACCCAAAATCCTACTCACAAGTTACACATGTACCTAGTAACTATATTATTGATCCACATAACCACACGTAAACAAAAAATATTAATCAAAAATAATAAACACATTTTCACGTACATACTTAATTATTTTACCATATTTTATATGAATTTACAAGATTTTTTCATATTTAAATTGATTTATATTTATAATAACCATTAGTTTTACATTAAAAAAAATGTTTATTTATGTAAAATTTGTTTTTGTTTTAAACGAAAATTCGGTAATCCAAAGTGTATTAATTTGCTATTTATTATAAGTTTTTTTTTATTTTCTACAATGAAACCAAAAATTATATGATTATATACTTAAAAAAAAAACTTTTCTTTTCTAATGTTAATAACATTTTATTAACATACAACATATATTTTCTAATACAGACTTATATAATATGTGTAAAAGCCTATGTTTTTTTACAAATTTGTGTTTCAAATAAGATAAACATGTTCCTTAGAACTCATGAAATCTTAAAAAAAGTAATATGTAATACGTTTCCGACTATTAATGATAAAAATAACACATATTACTTGATAATGTAAAAGTATTATAACAATGCAATGTAATCTTAACTATGTAAATGAAAACGTGTTTAATACTATAAATTTTAGATATTTTTAAGTGTATTTATAATAAAACATTTTGTAAGTTATGTTGAAATTAGGTATCATCATACGATGTAATCGCAAACTTTCCCATAAACGTACTTTGGAATTGAAAACAAAAGTATCACAAATCGCTGACGCGACGGGGATTGCAATTTGTATTTCGATCTGGTAGTTGTTATGATAATGAAAATGATTACATTGCCTAACATAGACTTCTTTGTTCTGTATATCTTAAAATGAAATGTAATATTGTCGGTTTTATATTAATTTATTGAACCTTCATTCAAATCACGTGTTTTTAACTTTCATAACTAATTATTTTCTGAAAAAATAGTAGATCTAAATAATTTGTGTGGATCATGAAAGCAATGTTTCATTAAATATACAGGCATAAATAAATGAAATATATAACTATAAAATTATAAGTCTAAATGTGAATAAATATATAAAGGAAGGGTACTATTTAGTGTGAATGTCTACATAAATGACTTAATAAGTAACTGAATAACTCAGTATCAAAGTGTGTTACAGTGATGTGTCGACCAAAATAATATACGTTCGCGAATGTACACCTGATTTTGTCAAACATAATGCATCAACAATGTATCAATGCATTAAGCCTTAAACATACATAATGTGACTACGGAATTATTATGTACTCGTACATAGGGGGTTTGGCCAGCCACCCTACCCAAGCCAAGATAATTATTATATATGCATAATTATAATATAAGACTTTATTTAACATTGAGTTTTACTATATAAAAAAAATTATGTTATTTTTATATATTTTTTTTCGGTATTTTTCATATAATACTTCCGTTCACCGCGAAACTAAGTATACCCCATTCAAGTTAGTTTATGGCAAAAAATGTAATTTACCTAGTAATTTAACTAAAACAGTAGAACCCCTATATAATTACAAAGATTATCCGTTAGAGTTCAAATATCGCCTACAAACCTCCCAAAAGGAAGCAAGAGAAAATTTAATCAATAGTAAATTTGTTAGGAAATCCAAGTATGATTGTAAAATGAACACTAAACTTATAAAATTAATGATTTGATATTAGTTAAAGAAGAAACTGGTAACAAACTCAGCGCCATTTGTGCAGGTCCATATTTAGTAATTAGAGATTGTTCACCGAATGTTGAAATACTAAAAGATGGCAAAAATTACATTATTCTTTTCACATTTATTGTGAACACATTAAGTCACTTAGAAAAATTGGATGATACTATCTTTAATAGTTTGTGCATGTGGTGTTTACCTAAATTAATTGTGCATTTAGCTGTAAAACACATGTTATTGTTAAATACTCATTGATGTATTATTATTACAACTACTGGTAAACCTAATAAATAAATAAATAAAAACCGAACTAAATTGCATTATTCTTAAAATAAATGTAATAAATTTATTATAATATTACATATATAATATTGCAATAATAATATAGTAATTAAGTAATATATTTCAGGCATTGTTTACTTAATCGATTATAATTATAATAAATTAGTGTATTAAGCTTCATTAATTAATATTACTTTACCTTAATATTAATTACTAAGTACTATAATACCAATTGTAATCATTTTAATCTAAATATTATTTTAACTATGCTTTACCCATGTTTACATTTTATAAATTAGAATACTTAGGGATATAATTATTGTGTAATTTTAAATGTTAGTATTATATAAAAAAAAGAAATGCACGTATTCATTTCTTTTTTTTCTTTGGGAAGGAAGGTGTAGTATCTACATAGTATCTATACGTATGTTTGGGTATAATATAATATATAAACTTAACAATAACGTAATTACAGACAGTCTTTCGTCAACACTCAAGTGTTTCATTTCCCTCGACCTTACAGGAGCTTGTACTTACCGGGCTAATTGGAGATGCCTGTCTGGTCTACTTGGATGACATCATCATCGTAGGCCGTACGTTTGAGGAACACCTTCAAAACCTGGAACGCGTGCTCATGAAGATCCAGAGTGCCAACCTAAAGTTGAGTCCGAAGAAGTGCTCACTATTCAAACGGCAAGTTAGTTTTTTGGGGTATGTAGTGCCGGAAGAAGGTATCCGCACGGATCCAGAGAAAATTGCTGCTGTCAAGGAGTGACCGGTCCCAAAAGACAAGACACAGGTTAGAGCATTTTTGGGTTTGTGCTCTTATTATCGGCGATTTGTGAAGAACTTTGCAGATATAGCCAAACCTCTGCACAAGCTAACCGAGGAGAAGCGACATTTCTGCTGGGATGAAAGTTGCGATATTGCATTCCAGGAGCTCAAGAACCGTCTGTGCAAAACACCTATTTTGGGGTACCCTGATGCGGGCAAGGAATTCATAGTTGACACAGACGCAAGTGATATAGGACTTGGCGGTGTGTTGTCTCAACGGAATGGTGATCAAGATATTGTGATAGCGTACTTCAGCAAGTCGTTGTCAAAGCCGGAAAGGAACTATTGTGTCACAAGACGGGAATTGCTTGCTGTGGTAAAGTCCTTGCAGCATTTTAGCAAATATCTTCTAGGGCGGAAATTCCACTTACGAACTGACCATGTTGCACTGAAATGGCTATTGCAGTTCAAAAATCCGGAAGGACAAGTTGCGAGATGGATTGAACTACTGCAGGAATACGACTTTGTGATCGAACATCGCAGCGGGAAATCTCATGGCAATGCAGATGCATTGTCAAGAAGACCTTGCCCTGAAGATTGCAAGCATTGTACTAGGCAAGAGGGTAAAGAAGTGGTATCTGCGAGGATATTCAGGACAGACGAGCTCAGCAATGAATGGAAGGACAGCCTACAACATGCACAGCAGGAAGATTCGGACATTAAGCCGATTCTGGAATGGATGAAGGCCAGTGCTCCTAAGCCCAAGTGGAGCGACGTCTCGGCATGAGTTCGACCACGAAAAGCTATTGGGCCCAATGGGACAGCTTGCTGATTCAGGATGGAGTCCTGTGCCGCAAATGGGAAAATGGTCGGGGAGACAGATGTCATTTGCAAATGGTTGTCCCTAAGGCTAAAGTACCGGATGTTCTACAACTGTACCATAGTAGTTCTTCAGGAGGCCACCTGGGAGTTAAACGAACTCTCCTGAAGATCCGAGAACGGTTTTACTGGGTCCACTGTCGTGACGATGTCGAGGACTGGTGCCGCAAATGTACAAGTTGTGCGGCTGTAAAGGGACCTCAAATTCGTAGTAGAGGCGCATTGAAATTGTACAATGTTGGTGCACCATGGGAGAGGATAGCCATTGACGTTGCGGGGCCGTTTCCGGAAAGTGAAAGTGGTAACAAGTATTTCATGGTTGTGATGGATTACTTCACTAAGTGGCCAGAAGTCTTCGCCATTCCAAATCAAGAAGCTTCAACAGTTGCAGATAAACTAGTTCATGAAGTCTTCTGTCGTTTTGGAGAACCCTTAGAGATTCACAGCGATCAAGGAAAGAATTTCGAGTCTCAAATATTCCAGGAAACTTGCAGAGTTATGGGTACTCATAAAACACGAACAACTTCTTACCACCCACAATCTGATGGAATGGTAGAACGATTTAATCAGACATTGGAAAGGTACCTGGCAAAAGTTGTGGAAAAACGGCAACGAGACTGGGACAGGTTTTTGTTGTCATATCGAAGCGCTGTTCACGAAAGTACATCATTGACGCCAGCTTTCGCAAACTTTGGGAGAGAATTACGGCTGCCTGCAGACCTGATCACCGGAATACCACCAGATGCCCCACGCAGTATAACCGATTATGCAAATGACTTGCGGAACAAAATGAATGACATTTATTAGCACGTCAGCCAGACGGGCCAGCAAACGTCTGAGAAGATGAAAACACGGTATGACCGCAAAATGAACAACAAGGGGTTTGATGAAGGTTCTCTAGTGTGGTTACACAATCCAGTTCGCAGCAAAGGGAAATCTCCTAAGCTTCAAGCTAAATGGGACGGACCGTACCGGATTGTGACAAGGATCAATGACGTAACCTACCGGATACAGAAAGGTGCCAGAGGTACTCCTAAGATTGTCCATGTGGATCGACTGGCGCGTTATTATGGGGCCAATAATGCTCGGGACGAGCATGTCTTAGGAGGGGGCAGTCTTACGCGCCACTATTAATGTCTTGTATATGGCAACACTAGTTACATTAGCGCCCTCTAGTGTCGAGTAAAAGAAAGTGTTGCGCGCCACTATTAATGTCTTGTACATGGCAACACTAGGTACACTAGCGCCCTCTAGTGTCGAGTAGCAGAACTAGGAGAGTCGAGATCCTTCCAGAAATTGACCAAAAAAGTGGAAGGTTCTGGAAACTGTCTGAGGCCCTATATAAGGCCGGTATGGACCACGACCAGGGCAGTATTGAATTGGCGATACAAGAGAATACTTCGAAGCGAAATAACGGCGAACTGTGTTTTATTATTAGTGTGATTTTAGATTGTAATTAGTGTTGTGTAATTAAAGTGTCAATTTTGGTAATTCAATCGGCAGTTTTTAATTGTCTCGAACCCCAAGCTCGTAACATTATTTATAAATTAACTAATAGCAACAGAGGTGGGGCAATTTTGGATTCTGCTGGAACAATAAGGAGCAATTATTTGACATACAGTTTAGTTTTAAAAAGTAAATATTTTATGTTTTATAGCAAAATTAAATTTTGGATACTTAAATTTTTTAAATTAATTATAAATTAACTAATAGCAATAGAGGTGTAGCAATTTCGGATTCTGCTGGAGCATTTAAGGAGCAATTAGTTACTTACAGTTTTATTTTAAAAAGTAGATGTTTAATAGCAAAAATAAATTTTCGATAATTTTTTTTAAATTAATAATAAATTAACTAATGGCAACAAAGGTGGAGCAATTTCGGATTCTGCTGGAGCATTTAAGGAGCAATTAAGTAGCATACAGTTTAATTTTTAAAAGTAGGTACATAATGTTTTATAGCGAAATTAAATTTTCGGTAGTTATTTTTTTTAATTAATTCTAAATTAACTAATAGCAATAGAGGTGGAGCAATTTTGGATTTTGCTGGAGCATTTAAGGAGCAATTAATTAGCATACAGTTTTATTTTAAAAAGTAAATAGTTTATGTTTTAACGTAAAACAAAATTTTCGATACGTAAATTTTTAAAAATTAATTATAAATTAACTAATAGCAATAGAGGTGGAACTATTTCAGATTCTGCTGGAGTATTTAAGGAGGAATTAATTGGCATACAGTTTAATTAAAACAATAATGTTCTACGCTAACTTCCTTCTGGTGTTTTGTATCCTGGCATTTTACTAACTACTCTAGTCATGAAATTATTAAAATATTTGAATTCAGCTGACTTCACTCCGTCTACAACAGCTATGTTCATATCGTAGCTTTTCAGACGCCAGCGCTATTGTGGTAGGTTTTGGAACCTCTATTTTCAGTATATAGTTGGACACTTTTTTAACTTTCCCACCTTATAAGATGGTTCTACTTCTACTCTACACTCCATAGTTTAACTCCACCGTTCACACCACAGACTAACTAGTATATTATACTTAGTCTAGTTACGCCTTAGTTAATCGACTCCATCGAGTCAGTAATTCATTTTTGGGGCGATGTATACGCTTTTACAACAACCTTTTACACCAAGTACACCATTTTTTTATTATTACTTTTTCCAGCAAAATTTTTTTTCGCATCTAAAACGGTTATGTACTTGGTTTTTGTTTTATTTTATAATTTTTTTGTCAAAATGTAATTATTATTTTTCTAACTATAGTTGAAAGTGTACTTGGCGCGATGCTTTACATTGGAAACTGTTTTTGTTCGGATTGTTCTTTTAGTAAGCCATATTTAAATTGTGCATAAATCGGTAAAAAATTAAAATGTTTAAATATTTTAACATTATGGCTTTGAAATCTTTCTTTATTGTTTGGAGATTTGATTAGTAGCTTTTGAATTATTCTTAATAATGCCTATTTAATTGACTTCGACTACATTGTTGATGTTCACGTTTTATTCATATTGAAGTCGGTTGTACAAAATTTTTAATTTAACCACTTATTTAAATCAAGTTTTAAGTAAATGGTTGCTGTGTTTGATAAAAACCCACGTCTATCCTCAATTATGAATCACAATGCAGATACATTGTTGCCACTAAGGCCTCAAATAACCAGCATAAGAAATACAACAGCATTATGTTATAATTTTACGGTGGTATTCTTTGTGAAGAACTAAGATGAAATGACACGTTACCAGTTAAAAGGCGACGACCATTTACTCAATTTAATAACCATTAGAAAAACAGCAGCATAGAAAATTCATAGAACCACTTGTGTCGCTGTCATAATCCCGGAAATAAGGTTGGTAACATAGAGTATCTTCAAATGCATGATCTTGTTCTTCTAGGTTCTTTTCGCGTTACTTAATTATAATTATTCATTATATAAAAATGATATTCAATTATGAAACTTTTTGTAATGCATAACTATGTGTACCTAAAAGTAATAAAATATTACTAGTGCCATTGAATTGATGTGTTTTCGTAATAAAATTTTCGCAGAGACGTTTTTTGGTTTACGTGCGTTTTACGACTTTCTGAGGGTAGAAGATCTCATGAACATTTTTGCATGTCGAGACATTTATTGGTTGATATCAGGAAGAACTATATTTATTCGTTTTATTTTTATTTTTATCATTAATGTGTTTCGGGAAGAAATTTATGTTACACAAGCACCTCGATTTATTTGAGAAAAGTCTCGCAAACTCTCACGTGAAGCAAGGACGAGTTATATCGGTCTCACAACGACTACACCCTATGTTGTTCCTTACATAATAATATGTAGATCTTCAATATTATGCCAATTTGGTCGATAAACTTTCATCTGGGGCGTTCGTTCCCGACTCTTCCGTCCACTTCTTCAACATAAATTTGCTTTGTCACTCTTTCCTCGTTCATATTTTCTACATGATCAAACCACCGAAGCATTTCTTTCTTAATTCTTTCTTGGTTATAACATCATCTTGAAAACCACACTTTTATCTTATCCCACTATTTTTCGTCCTGTCATTCAGTTTCAGTCTTGTTTCTTTTCGC
This sequence comes from Parnassius mnemosyne, assembly GCA_963668995.1. Taxonomy (NCBI): domain Eukaryota; kingdom Metazoa; phylum Arthropoda; class Insecta; order Lepidoptera; family Papilionidae; genus Parnassius; species Parnassius mnemosyne. Next base: position 13,543,727 of record CAVLGL010000159.1, read on the forward strand.
CGCATAAAGGGAGGACTACGAAAACGTTCGTATTTCGTCATCGAATGCGTACGTATGACGCTGTGGCGAATGCGTACGAAATACGAAGGTTTTCGTAGTCCTCCTTTTAAGAGAAGGAAGGTTCTTAAGGTTCTCCTTCCTTCTCTTTGCCCAATCGCATCCCCTCCTCGTGAGAAGACTTCTGTCTTATAAAGGAAGTATGTAAAGGAAGTGAAAGAGGTGTGTCAGGATCGTGACAATTGGAAGTCAGTTATCTTTGCCTACCCCTCTGGATAACAGTTGTGAAGATGAATGTATTATTATGTAAGAAACAGCATTGGGTGTAGTCGTTGTGAGACTGACATAACCAGTCCTTGCTTCGCGTGACAGTTTGCGAGACTTTTCCCAAATAAAACGAGGCATATGTATACTCCTGATATAAATTTATTCCCGAAAAACATTGATGATAAAAATAAAAATATTCAAAAACTATTGGTAAATCCAATTGTGCATGCTTTAAACGCATTAAAATAATTACTTATAGAATGATTATACGTGAACTTTTTATATAGCTTAATTACACACAAGTTTTCACTAAAAACCTTATAATTACTAAACGAATAGTATATAAATAATAAAAAAATTACGTGGTAGAGCCATGCTTCAGCTATATTAGTAGTGTAGTTATAGCAGGAATGGGTCGGCTCGACCGGGGAAGGACCACGCTCTCACAGAATACCAGCGTAAAATAGCAGGTCACCGCTGCTGTGTTTTGTATGGTGAGTGTAGAGAACCGGAGACCCTTTTTTACTGAAAATGAGGCATTCCATCTTAGTCGTCACGGGTGACAACGCATCTTTATTTTGATTTGTAATAGAGGATAGATGTAGATGTCTATGGGCCGTAGCAACCACTTACCATCAGGTGGACTGTGTGCTCGTTTGTCACACTAATCCTAAAAAAAATATTAATTATTATACTTCCAATTTTTCGATAATTTTATGTCAAATTTCAATTAAAGAAAAGCTCGGAAAATCCAAAATTGCACGACTCATAAGATCGTGAATAAATAAAAAAAATGTAAATTGTAATTCTATTCGTCGGGGAGTTCCAGTAGCAGTCACCGATTTACACCTTCAAGTCACTTCATCAAGCCCGGAGGTAAGGTCTATTCATAACTAACGAAACGGGGCTAAGCTCGGCACACATAGTACTACACTTTGAGGAGTTCCAGTAGCATTCACCAAATCACACTTTCAGGTCAACTACTTTTCTTTACACTTAGAAATGAACTTACCAATCATCTAGATTAGATATTAGATTAGACTACTCGTAATTACCTAAGCAGCATTATTTACCTTTACCTTTGTGGTTTATAGATGCTATTTTACTTGTTTTTGTATTTAACTTTGAAATGATACTTAAATAAAAAAAAAAACTTGATCAAATTTATATGGGACCACATGAGAAGTACCAGCTATCAAATGAAAAAGAATCATCAAAATCGGTTCACCTACAAAATAGTTCTGAGGTAACACATAACAACATGCTGTCGAATTGAGAACCTCCTCCTTTTTAAGTCGGTATAAAATAAATAAACTCTTTCTACTTTATTTTTATTGGGACTTTCGGAAAATTATGTCAGATTTTGTAAATAAAAGTTGCCTCACTTTTTCCTCGCCTCTAATGCGAGTTGGTGCACCGAAACAATATACATAATTAATCTTACATAATTTTGCCGCCAAATTGCAGTGCTTCGCCGTGTTCAGGTCTGTAGGGTAATGAGAACCAGTATAATTACGACTGTGAGGCATTCTACCTTACTCTTCGGAGTTGACAACACAATCAATAGACTTCTTTATTTAAAGATTGCAGGTGTTCCTGGGCTGTAGTAGCCACTTACCATCAAGCGAACTGTAACTTTATTTTTTTATACCAGTAGGAATCGAAGTCGTTTGCTTGCATATCATTATATTTGATTATAAAAAGGCGAGGTGTGAATCATATCAAATATAATCACATTACATCAACAGTTTTCTTTTGATGAAAAAATGTACAATAAATTTTCTTTACCTATTATATTTTCGTGAACAAGTATTTTGTACTTAACAGTCGTTCGACCGAGTAAACTTTTCCAAGATACGAATCACGAAAGTAGTTTATTATTATTTGTAATATAGGATTATTACTGCCAACAGTTATACAAAGATATAATTTTTAAGGCATAGATTTCAGTTACGTGCAAATTGTTTCATAATTGTTTTGATAACAAACAGTATTGGTTTTGTTATATTTAGATGGTTCAGCGACACTTCTGTAAACTGACTATTATCCAATAACCGACAAAAAAAAACTAATCACAATTTGTGAATAACATTTCACTACCCTAAAACCCCATTACGACTAAGGTCAGTGTTCAGCTGTGTATATATAAATAATTGTGCCTGGTCCGCTTCAAGAAACATGCTGATTTAAAACTTGCAGACAAAGAGGTAACACGTAATACCAACCAGTGATTGGATAGAACCTAATGTGGATACTATCCATACTTATCATAGAACTATAAACAAAAAAAAAACACTTATAAAAGGAGGATACCTTTTTCTTTTTAGTGACTTCTTTCTTTTTCATCATCACCATCCTTATTATCGTTAATATTTTGAAGAAAAAATACTAGCATACTATTAACACTACTAATATTCCTGTTAACCACTCAAACTACATCTTACAATTGCTATGAGACAATTATGTATGTGCGAATTCAAATCCCTGACTTTTTACTTTCTTAGACTGTGTCCTTAACCATAACGTTTCAATGAGATGATCAGGTTTAAAGCCGCAGCCGCATGTAAAACAAAACGCAGTGATTTTATTTTTACATTCGAACCGCAACTGAGCCGTGTCCTAGCCACGCCGTCGAAGAAAATTTTAGTAATTTTACGGCGATTGCAATTCAATATGGAACCGCTAACAATTTCATATATAAAACAACCTTGATTTTCTTAAAAAAAAGATTCACTTTAAGAACTACTTCATTATATGAATACTTTGTATAAATTACATTACGAGTAATTAATTTACACAATTTACAATTACATTTATATAATTTAATTGTCAAGTTACTTCACTGAATGGTCTTTCAATTTCTACAAATAGGTTTAAGGGCTTGAAATTTAATCAGTTCATGTAAATATTCGCTTTAGTCGTTATCGGACATTGTTTCAAATTTGTCATTCAAAATAAAGCATATTCCATTTTTACTATTGTCTTAATTAAATTTATCGATCTTTCCCCACCAAAACTCCCTTGCATTAAATTAATTAATTATTCAGAATCGATTTATTAAAATAAATTAAATGTAATGAACCATAGAACAGATTTTACTATGCCTCAATTCCTCTTTCCCTTTTCCACCAGCGCAAAACCACGCGGTTAGTGGGTCTTTACCCCTCTGTTGTCGTAGTTCGACGCATTCAAACAAAATGGCTTACTTTGTCTTTCGTAATGCGTACAGCAAATCAGTGTAATAATTTTCCGGCGTCAATCTTTCCATCAGATTACAATCTGGGTGTATTCTGAGCAAGATTTAATATGGCTTTTATAACGCTAAGGCAATGTGATTTACTGTCTAGGGCTTCATCACTTCTTACTACTGGCTAGATTAAGACTACATTTTATTCAAGCACTTGTTTTTATTAAGTAAAATAAAAGATAATCCTATTAGTATAACATAAAATATCCCTTTTTTGTTCACATTTACACAACTCTGCACAGGTGACGTAATATTTAGTGTAATCTACACAAAAGGGTGGCGCGGCAGTGGTGCGGCTATTGCAGATGCGATTTCGGTACGTACCTAATGCAGTTGCGGTGCGTTGTCGATGCCGACCCTAACCGATTTTAGCTTGTATAAACTAACCGACTCCTTGTAAAGGAAGCTTAATGCTGTTGTCACCAAAATATGTTTCTAGGAATGAATTAAATTAAATGTATTATTTTTAACCTTTAGAGGGGTACTTAGGTACTCTCACTTGTACTTCCTTTTAGGTCGTAATCGCTTTGACGTTGCAGTACGTGCTTTGTGAACGATATTGTTGGTAGGTCCCTATACGTACAATAGAGGCATACGAGGGACAAGAAGGAGTTTTAAAAGTGTTCCTTTGTAACTGAGACTTGTTGACGACGTTAGGATGGTTTAATAGACCATAATTTCTCGTAAACACTTCCTAATGTTATGCGACTTAGTTGTTACTGAGAATAAAATTAACTTATATTATGTATTATAAAGCCGTGTGGTGGGAACAAACATATTCGAGATGGTATTATACCACCAGTCCAATACAGCCTATAAAAAAGTCCACTGCTGAACATTAGTTTCTTCCAAAGATTACCTCGTAGGAGGGATTTAGCCATAACTGCCACGCTTGGCAGGTGGGCTGGTTAGTTTTTTATTACTTTGAGTTATTATGAGGTAGATGCAGCTGCCCATCGCCTGTTACAGTTTCCCTTTGTCGCCTTCTACGATACCCACGGCACAATATATCCATCTCGAATAATCGAGACACCCGGACCGAGAGCAGCGTCATTTGTGTGAGATATTTGTCACAGCTATCGGTAACCCGTTTGATGAGGATAATGACTACATATAATACTTTTGAAAACTACTAGAGTGCTACAAATGAATGATATATATATTTTTGGAGACATATATATATATATATATATATGAAAATCTGGAAAAGTATGAATCTTCGTATTTTGTTTGTATAAGATTAAAGAAAAATCTTTGGTTGTCCTGTTTGTGTCTGGCTGGTTTTAATATCAATACATATATGTTTTAGGACTGTAGTAGAACATTACAAAAAAAAAAGTAAAAAAACACTTCCCCGCTATTTTTCAGTTGTTTTTCTGTACGCCAAAATGAGCGAATTTAACGAATAAATTCGATACATTCTGAAGATTTATTACGAAACAAAAAAGGGTATCAGTAAGAGAAGCACAAAAATGGATCAAGCGTTTTTAGTCCGGGAATTTTCATGTCAAAGATGCAGCTCACTCTGGTCGCCCTCAAAGGGATAAATTCGATGCCATTTTTAAAAAGGTAGAGCAAGATCAGCATATTAGTAGTTATGACATAGCCGAGGAACTAAGGATTGACCACAAAACAGTTTTGACCCATTTGAAAAGTCTTGCAATTTCTTGCTTGAATCTCATTAGTTGTTGGCAGAAAAAATCTGAATTGATGGTTTTGCCTAGCGGTAAAAGATCACAATAAACGATGCTCTTGCAATCCCACCATACACACAGCATCACCTTATTGTGTGTTATTCCGGGTTTCGCTACAGTCTGTGGAGCCTAACTACCCTTTGACCATGATCATTTTCACAATTTTTGTCGTAGGTGATCCACTTTTCATCACCAGTAATCAATCTTTTCAAAAATGGTTCGTTTTCATTACGTTTCAATAGACAGAATCGCAAATGAGTGCACGATTCACTAGGTTTCTTTCAGTGAGCTTGTGTGGTACGCAAATATCAACCTTTTTGTATAGCCAGACTACTTCAAATGGGTCAAAACTGTTTTTTTGTCAATCCTCAATCCCTCGGCTATGTCATAACTGCTAATATGCCGATTTTGCTCCACTTTTTCAAAAATGGCATCGACTTTATCCTTATGAGGGCGACCAGAGCGAGCTGCATCTTTGACACCAAAATTCCCAGACTGAGAACGCTTGAACCCACTTTGTGCTACTCTTACTGATACTGCATTAGGTCCATAATACACATGTGTGTTATGGAACTAATGCCAATTTTTTTCACATTGTCACATTTTTTTCTCGGCTTTTTCCCTTTTTTGTTTTGTAATAAAATTTTCAGAATGTATCAAATATCTTCGTTAGATTCACTTAGTTTGGCGGACAGATAAACAATTGAAAAATGGCGGGAAAATGTTTATACTTTTTATTTTTCTTTTTCCCTTTTTTTACTTTTCTTTTATCCTGTATGTATTTATTTTAAAACCAGCCAAATACAAACAGTACAACCAAAGAGATTTTTCATAATTTTTATACAAACAAAATACGAAGAAACCTTTTCTACGACCTGTATATATATATATTAGTTCTCATATATATAGCCTAGTATTGTATGCCTATCTAAAATAAATAACAAACCACTAACTAGAAAAAGCCTCTCTTTTTAGGATTACCTAATTTAAATAATTCGGTCCGGGTAAAGATATTGCACAAGAAATTTTAACCTAAATCAATCCTACATTCCAAGCTGAAAAGGGTAAAGGGTTTAACCCCTTGGTCTGTGTCACGACACATTTGTTTACCCAGAAACAATCAGGCGTCGGACTGACAGAAGAGATTTCGTAATAGGGAATTCAAAACAGCACTTATTAATGTATGCATGAGTAATATTTGTTGGAATAAATATTAATATGTCGGAATTACTTAAATCATGAAGTTAATTGATAAAACTAATAAAAGTGTGAGAGCGGATGTTCAACTTGCTCTCCTGCTTAAGTTATTAATCATTATCAACAAAAGAAGCGTACTGCACTAAACATTCAGTATAGAGCAATAACAATTTGACCATAACGTAATATGTTCCCGTCACAATTAGGCAATTAGTGTAACATGAGGGATGTAATTACATGATAACACCAAAGTATGCAATCCAACAGCAACACTATACATCTCAGTATAACACAGAGCAGCCTTTCAGCTACACGATCTTCTTTGCCTGCACTAGAAGAATTACTACAACGGACAGGACCACGATACTGTCATTCTTCGAGTCTTAGTCTGGTTGAATGACTTAGGCGGAATCTCTCGCGCACGGCGGCTACTGTGAACTTCATACATCACAAACGAGTGGGGGTTTCTCGATATACCCTCAATTCTACCACACAACCATCGATTTGACACTCCGATAGAGTGATGCAACCTCTCGCTCACGTTCGATCCATTAGGTATTTTATAGACGCACCGATAAATAAATCTACTACATATCCTCTTATATATAAAAATCAATTGCTGTCCGTTAGTCTCGCTAAATCTTGAAAACGACTCCAATGAAATCTTTTATTTGTGTTTGAGTAGATGATCTAAACGACTCATAATTGGACCCGGTAGTTCGCGCTGTTGTCGAGATCCAGAAATCACCCGTGCGAAACCGGGGCGCATTGCTAGTTTATAATATATAGTAGAATTAACACAATCTGTTTGTTTTGATTTCAATCTCATTAAAAATTGTAATGCCAAATTTTTCACATTTGTAATTTGATTGATTATATTTTTGTCACGTCAATAACTTTATAGATTACTATTTCTATGCCTAATTGTCTTAACTCTCGTATTAAGTTATCAATAAGACTCATTGAGTAGTTATTTAGAACTGAGTAAGATATCATTTTATTTTTTCATCTTGCAACTATTATAAAAAAAGTCTATAAAAAAAGATAAATAATTATCAACTGTTAGACAAATGCCTCCAACACGTGCGATATACCGACTCGGAACGTTACGCTAACCCTCCGAAGGCCCCGCAACATTCTATTCGAACCCCTTGTTCGGCTTGATTCCGACGACTGAAATGTGGCCGGCCAGTTACACTCAAACACTACACAATCACCTAGTGCCATAAACACTGTTTGGACAACAACGACGGGAGCGCCGCACACCCCTCCACTCTACGTACACACCGTACACCCACGTCCCTGGGCGGTGAGAACCGAACATCAAACGATACGAGTTAGCCGTCAGAGCCAGGGCCCTGTTCGGATGGCCGTTAGATAAGTTATGCATGTAATGATAATGTGATAATTGAACTGAACACAGTATTATCCCACTACCCAAGATTATCGATTTTAGTGCAACTAAAATAAATAATCCCCCCCCCCCTTTTTATAACCCAGTGGTGGGTATAGGCCTCTATCTGATTGTAGATTATTACAAGGGCTGTAATGATAATGATGATGACGATGTCCGTCAAAAACCTTTGCCCGAAAGTCCTGAATTGTGTGTGTTAAAACCTTAATTTATTATTATTTGTTCAAAAAAATCCTACACCAACCTTATTTAATTTGTACTATGATTAAAATTGGCTGACAGAATTTTTTTTTATTTCTATTTATATTATTTTACCTATATATCAAACATACGTTAGTTCCGGATGCGTTATTTTTCTTCAAATACAATTATAAAATAATGAGCTTTAGTTAATTTTACTTGTTTTATAATAAAATTTTGGTGTCGGTAAGTAACTTTTACCTGTTTGTAATTTTGATGAAATTATTACTAACCGACACAATTTCTTAAAATATGGTGAAAATTCATAATCTTTAAATAACAGTATATTAAGGCTTTAATATACACCTAAAATTCGCTGAAATCGAGTAGTTATGACTAATAAGCGATATTTTACGAGTTTGTTTCTAAAAAAAAAAAAACTTTTAAATGCTCTACTGTAAAGTTTCCAACATGTCGCTTGGTAATTATCGACTTTCAAGTGTCGATATTAATTGTGATTGAAAGAGGCAATTACGGCAAATTCTCTCATGGTTTATAGTTATAACAATATGTAGTCTGCGGTTTAAACTGGGGTTCAGAACAGTATATGAATTTCTAAAGACACAGCGCCACATTTATTTGACATTTGTTGGCAAATTTAATACTTTATACGTGGTAGAGCCACGTTGCAGCTATATCACGGTTTTAACACGAAAGGGTCGCCTCGACCGGGGTAGGACCACTCACATACAGAATAATAGAGTAAAATAGCAGCTTAATGTTTCGTATGGTGCATGTAAAAAACCAAAGGCCCATTTTGCTGGAAACGAGGTATTCCATCATAGTACTCAGTGCCACCCCTGACGCATCAGCATTTTGATTCTTAATTGAAGATAATTGTAGATGTCTTTGGGTCACAGCATCCACTTACCATCAGGTGGAATGTGTGCTAGTTGTTCACCCTTTTTCTATAATAATTAAAAATTAAAAATTTTGTTCACCGAGTAAAAAGTTATGAGGTAACAAACATTTAAAAAAAACATACAGTCGAATTGAGTACCGTCTCCTTTTTGGAAGGCGACAAAAAATGTGTTTTAGGTTTTATTTCGTACATTTATTCGTTTATTACAAAAATTATGTAGTCTCAAGTTTAAACTATAATATTGTTACGGCCCGCAGCTGCCCCTGTAAAAGTAGCCCAGGCAGGGGCCCATAGCAGCCTGCTCGACGGGCAGACACGGGTCGGGCCCAAAGGCCATTGGAAGAATTTCCTATAATACTAAGCTATATGGGACAAGGCTAGGGAAATATAGTACGTACCTGTTTGAGACTATTCTATCGCCCCAAGGCTCGGTCAGGCCGTAAGTGGGTGTGAGGTGCATGGCAAGTAGTGTTTAGTGATGTATAAATGTCTGAGAGCTGGACCAGCTTAGGCGACCAGCAGCAACCGAGTTCCAGGCTGCCCCACAATGCTGCATCGCTCCAGCAGGCTCCACCGCTGGACCATTTCTTTCTTCTTTGTCACTATTTCAGTCTATAAGCTTCATTGTACATTTAACTAACTTAAACTCACCTAATTCCACACTCATCGTAGAATCGAACACGTGATACCCGACACAGTAAGGACAGTTGTTCAAAATTCGACATTCAATGTCCCGGATTCACTTATCACAAAATTATAAATAGGGAACTAACGCGATCTCTTAATGAGTCATACGGTTCAGCGTTAAACACAACGAAGTTCCTTCATTCGACACCAAAACACCACGTCGCGAAAAGAATTCAAAATACGCCTCGTTGACACGTAAACTAACAAACCAACTAACACACAAAAAAGGGCACTTGACGCGACGGCACAATTATAATGATTTCCAAACAATTAACCGGGAGACGCTCTCGACCAAGGAATGCGCGGTTCGAATCCTAGATCGTATATCTACTCGACGCGCGCGTGTAAAATTCCGCATCACCCGAACAAGTTAAATATTGATTTCTTATATTTACGCGAACACTACACATTTTTAAATAAAACTAATTTTACGGATTTTATCGCGTATATTAACTTATTTTTATATTCCCGACGTTTCGGGTGCTTTCTAGCACCCGTAGTCACGGAGGACTGAGGTGCTTGACGTCCTGCTGTCATAGTTAGCCCGGCTACCTTCAGTTTTTTAATATTCATTTTTAGTTCGATTTACGCAGAATGAGCTTACAGTATCTTGAAGTGGTATACTTGGGTTTGGATTTAATTTTATTAATTATGGGATCCCAAGCAGATGGCAGCACCCATCCATCTTCTCTATTGAAATTAGGATTTTTTTTAATTTCAATAGCCTCGCGAATCATCCTTGGGAGGAATCGGTGTTCTTTTGCGAGGATTTGTGGTCTATCAAATCTAATGTAATGGTGGGGACGATTTTGAACATGTTCACAAACTGCAGACTTCCCGATACGTCGGTGCTTCACGTCCGCTATATGTTCTTTAACGCGGGTTTTAATAGATCTTTTTGTTTGTCCTATGTACGAGAGACCACATTCACAATCCAGCTTGTACACTCCTGCATCTTGTAGAGGGATATGACACTTGACGGATGGTAAAAATTGACCAATCTTCTTCAGCGGCTTGAAGTGTGTTTTAATGGAAGCTCGCTTCAAGATGTAGCCAACCTTGTCTGTAACTCCTCTGACATAGGGTAGTACAGCAGGCACACACTCGACTGTGGCTGGCTTCACTCGGTCACTGTGACGTAGGCGCGGGACCCGAAGCTTGTTGTCTTGCAGTACTTGCTCGACTAGCTGAACCTCGGCGGCCAGATGTTTTCTGTCACAGATCCCTCGTGCTCTCTGAAATAAAGATTTTTCCACGGTAGCTAACTGTGAAGGATGATGGTGAGATTCACCATTTAAATATCGGTTGGTATGGGTATTTTTTCTGTACACAGTATGACCAATAGTGTTATCAGGATTTCGGATGACTAAAACATCTAGGAAAGCTAAAGTATTGTTTGCCTCTAACTCCATTGTGAATTGTATTTTAGGGTTTATGGAATTAAGGTGGTTTAAAAATGCAGTTACTTTTTCAGATGGTAAAATTGTGAAAGTATCGTCTACGTACCACTTGTAGAATCTTGGATTTACAGGAGCAGTAAGAAGGGCTTTCTCCTCAAAGTCCTCCATGAATATGTCGGCGACTACGGGAGATACAGGTGAGCCCATTGCCACTCCGTCTACTTGCATGTAGAACTCTTCTTTCCACAATAAATAGCCAGATGTGAGGCAGTGTTTGAGTAATACTGCATATTCTGTAGGCATGTTGTTATCTTCTAGCTTTCTAGTAACAATTGAGATGCAGTCTTCAATAGGTAGGCATGTGAATAGTGACTGAACATCAAAACTGACCACAGTTTCATTGTCAGCGAGATGTAGGTCTTTAATCTCACTAACAAAATGGTATGAATCTGGTATGTCCTCTTAGTGGTGACAGTATTTTTGCCAAGTGTTGAGCCAACTTATAAGTTAGTGAATCGATCTGGCTTACTATAGGACGTAGTGGAGCGTTTGGTTTGTGTATTTTCGGTAACCCATACAACCTCGGTGGTTTGGCACATGATGGTATTGTCGAATTCACGTCGAGATCTAATTTTTCGGAGTATTTCTTTATAAAATCAGTAGTTGTTTTAAGTGTATTATTTGTAGGGTCTATTTTGACCTTTTTGTATGTACTTACGTCCGATAAATGTTGTTGTATTTTGAAATTATACTCTGACGTGTCCATTATAACCGTAGCATTTCCTTTATCCGCGCAGAGAATCGTGAGCTCTGGTCTGTTGCGTAAATTGTACAACGCTTTAAATTCGTCTTTGGGGAGATTTAGTTTCGGCGCTGAACTTCGAGGTAACAAGGACGAAATGTCTTGACGTATAGCCTCTAAATCCTCTTTACCGATATTATTCTTAAACAGACAATCCTCAACACTACAGATAATTTCCTCGTAAGGGATTTTTTGCGGCGTTATAGCAAAATTCAAGGCTTTCGACAATACTTTTATTGTACGTTTATTCTACTTTTATGTTACGTCGAAAATTCAGCGCCGAAACTAAATCTCCCCAAAGACGAATTTAAAGCGTTGTACAATTTACGCAACAGACCAGAGCTCACGATTCTCCGCGCGGATAAAGGAAATGCTACGGTTGTTTCAGAGAGCACGAGGGATCTGTGACAGAAAACATCTGACGCCGAGCTTCAGCATGTCGAGCAAGTACTGCAAGACAACAAGCTTTGGGTCCCGCGCCTACGTCACAGTGACCGAGTGAAGCCATCCACAGTCGAGCGTGTGCCTGCTGTACTACCCTATGTCAGAGGAGTCACAGACAAGGTTGGCTACATCTTGAAGCGAGCTTCCATTAAAACATACTTCAAGCCGCTGAAGAAGATTGGTCAATTTTTTACCATCCGTCAAGTGTCATATCCCTCTACAAGATGCAGGAGTGTACAAGCTGGATTGTGAATGTGGTCTCTCGTACATAGGACAAACAAAAAGATCTATTAAAACCCGCGTTAAAGAACATATAGCTGACGTGAAGCACCGACGTATCGGGAAGTCTGCAGTTTGTGAACATGTTCACAATCGTCCCCGCCATTACATTAGATTTGATAGTACACAAATCTTCGCAAAAGAACACCGATTCCTCCCAAGGATGATTCTCGAGGCTATTGAAATTAAAAAACATCCTAATTTCAATAGAGAAGATGGATGGGTGCTGCCATCTGCTTGGGATCCCATAATTAATAAAATTAAATCCAAACCCAAGTATACCACTGCTAGACTTCAAGATACTGTAAGCTCATTCTGCGTAAATCGAACCAAAAATTAATATTAAAAACTGAAGGTAGCCGGGCTAACTATGACATCAGGACGTCAAACACCTTAGTTCTCCGTGACCACGGGTGCTGGAAAGCACCCGAAACATCAGGAATATAAAAATAAGTTAATATACGCGATAAAAACCGTAAAATCAGTTTTATTTAAAAAGTTAAATATTGCAAAATTCATATATCCACGTAGTGAAGTAACAAGCCCTAAATCTAACTATCTGAACCCTACACGGTCGCGTGAACTTAGGCCGCGATAATCGAGATACGCGAGTTCCCCGCATCGCGGCCAGCGAGCAACTCATCTTCTTCCCCACGCGTCGAGCCACTGCCAGCCGCACACGGCCGCCCCACCTCGGCGTTTACCTCACCTACATACCATCGGGTGACGCACCAGCTGAACGCGATTGGATAGCGTTCAAAATGACCAATTTTGAGCATAAACAAATATGTTTAAATAAAGAAGTCTATCGAAAATAGGCGATCTAAAATGTAAAGTATGGAACTTGACCTTTCTAAAAGGACTCTTTAGTCAGAAACTCTTATTTAATCATAGTATTATAAGCCCAACGCTATCACTAAGCTTTGTATTTTTACGTGGTAGAGCCATGCTGCAGCTATATTACTAGTAGGTATAGTTGTAGCACGAATGGGTCGGCTCGACCGGGGAAGGACCACGCTCTCACAGAATAGCATTGTAAAACAGCAGCTTAACGCTGCTGTGTTTCGTATAATGAGTGTAGAGAACTGGAAACCCTTTTACTGGAAACGAGGCATTACATCTTAGTCCTCACGGGTGACAACGCATCTGCATTTTGATTCGTAATCGAGAATAGATGTAAATGTCTATGGGTCGCAGCAAGTACTTACCATCAAGTGGACTGTGTGCTCGTTTCTCTCCCTAATCCTATAAAAAATGTATTTTATAAAAAGTTATTCATGTTCTATTGTGGTTTGTTAATCAATTTCTTTAAAAGAGTTAATTTTAGGAAAGCTAGTTTTTTAAAAGAAATCGTTTATACCTTTCCTAAACTACTTACGTGTAAGAAGTACTAATTTTGGTAACAAAATTCTAGCAAATTCGGAAATGATTTACTTGCCTCGGTTTTATTGTCACTTTCTTAGTTGTGAATTACGAAAACTAACATTTACATTTTTATTTACACCTACATTTAGAAGCTTAACGGTTTAACATCCGCTTTTTTATGTCACAATACATCTTTGAGTTTAAGATTTCTTTTCATTTTTCGTTTTGTCGTATTTAACCTACTTACTTTTTAAGTTGGCTACGAATTATTTTTCTTATTTTTGATTTAGCAGGAAGATATTCCTTCCTATCTCCTTTTTCATTTCTGTCTGTTGCCTCTGATGTTAATATGGGGAAGTCGATTTCCTTACACCGCCACTACACGGCGGCATAAATTATGAACAGTTCTCAAGAACCAATTCTCATCCGGCATACTTCAAGATCTTAAAACAAAAATCTATGACAGCGCATGTTGCCAGTAATGACTTAGGAAACTGAAACGTGGTCCTTCATTTTTGGCCGTAGTATGACGCTCAAAGTCACTCAGCGTACTGTAGAGAGAGCTATGCACAGAGTTTTCTACGGTGCAAAATTATAATAAGGATATCCACAATAGAACCAGTAAAACCAACATTTTATGATACCAACCCAGACAGAATCCTAAAGAGCTCTACCACCTTTTTTATAGAAGTAAGTGTAACAAACGGGCACACTGTCCACTTGATGCTAAGTCGATACTGCGACCATAGACATCTACATCTATTGTGGATTATCAATTAAAAACAGATTTTTTTTTCACCCCGAGTACTGAAATAGGGACTAGTAAAAGGATACCTGGTTCTTGTTACTCATTAGCGTCAAATGTTATTACGACATAGCATAGCCGAGATGTGTTCTTTCATCATGATAACGCCAGACCACACACGTCTTTGGCCACTCAGCAAAAATTGGGAGACCATGTTTAGGAAGTGTTAACGCATCCACCATAATATACTCTTGACCTTTTTGAATTTTTTGGGTAGTGGTAGGTTAACATCAAGAGAGGACTGTCAAAACTACTTGTCGTTTTTTTTTATCAAAAATCACAAGTTTCTATAGCAACGGGATTATGTCACTACCTACAAGATCTAACAAAATGGTACATACATTAAATTATAATTCAAATTAAATAATTTTCAAATAAAAATTTCTTGAATTTGTATATAAAATACGAAGAAACTTTTTCCCCGACCTTTTATTTCACGCTGGTATTCTGTGGGAGCGTGGTCCTACACCGTAATAGTCCCATTCGTGCTGCAGCTTATATACTCCAGGAGGAATTGGCGCATGAGTACCGATGCGCAAGTTTTTTATACAATAACCGATGTTATTGTAAAAAAAATGTTAGTTGTATACTTTTTTATATACTATTATGTGGTTGTGATTCTGAGCAATGTACAAATATCATATATAAAAAATGATATCGGTAAATAATAGGACTTAAAATATATAATTTGAAGTCTTATTATTTTACTATTTCATACTTCTACATCTATAACCTTTATTTATAAAAGTTATTCAATGCAATATAAGTACTTTTTATTATAATAATAACAATAAAAGTAATAGAAGGCGATAAAAAATAATAATTACATCTTCGGCTTTCAGAAATATATAATCAGAAAAAAATATAAAAAGCAAATTGTAATAATAATAATAATAATAATAATATTAAGTGACGACCCCATCGCCCGCTGACGTAACAGTTAAGTGACAAAACTGCTATGTCAGCGCAGTCAGTCAGTGCCTTGCCAAGAGGTGTGAGCGCCGTGCCTCGGCAGTATTGAGGGTGCAAAGGCCCGTTTGTGCTTACGGCCACACTATTAAACGGCGCCGGGTCTGGGCGTCTCCCGTTAATTGACGCCCAATTTAATGGATGATGGAAGATAATAGAACGCGCATAGGGCCGCTGCCTGGGGGTCGCCGGGGCGCGTCTGGAGCTGGCGCTGAACGTGACAGCATGCGAGCCGCCAGCCGAGCGCGAGGTGCTGCACGACCACCTAGCAGCCCCTCGCGTCCATCATCCCCACCAGACGGCTTGGTGTCGGCGGGGTCCTCTCGGACTCGGCAAGCGGCACCCGCCGCTGGTGGAGTACGCCGCATGCGTTGGACAAAAAATATGAACATAAACGCATTGCGGGCGTACTATAGGGCGAAAGGGGAAGAAACTGGAGGGATAGCGTATCGGGCTCGGATGCATCGCTTTTTTGCTGAGCTTGAGCCGTCAGTTTCCGTCACGGAGCAAAACCTGGCAGACCGAGTTCGGTACATCATACGCTCGAAAATATTTGATGATGCCGAACTCGAACGACTACGACGTGAGGCTATTCCCTCATCGAATGAACCGGCTATAGCTGGGGGTGCGGCTCTTCAGGCCACAGACCAGCAGCCACATTTAGAGGGCGCCATGGATCTCCCTGCTCTGGTTGATTCAGGCGATGATGGAATGGTCACCCAAGAACTAGAGCAGATGAGGAGTAAATTGGAGGAGGCGATTGTGGAAACGCGCAGTACGCCTCTCGAAAATCGACCGCGACTCCCGCGCATACCCCTAAGCAAGCGGAATCGGGCTGTCGTGAGGGCTCTCAACCCAATGCTGGTGACCTATTTGGAAGCCAGCCGGGACCTTTGCGAGACGGACTCAATTCTTTTTGGCGCCGCACTGGCAGTTTGCCGTATTATTGGCGCCAAACTTCCCAAGGCTGGACGCGCTACTAGACAAAGTAGCGCCATCCCAGCCTGGAGAAGAAGGATTGAGGACCGTATCGCAAAGGCAAGGGCCCTCATCGGCAGGCTGATAAGCTTCAGGTCGGGCAATAATAGGCCGAGAATTGTGCGCACCGTCAGGATGGCGTTTGCTGGGACAAACATCAGTTTGTCCCAGCCGGATATAACGCAAAAACTGACGGAGCGCATAGACAACCTGAAGCAGAGAATCGCTGCTTGGGGGAAGCGGATTCGGCGATATACCGAGAGGTCGACACGGTTCAACCAGAATCGTCTCTTCCAGAGTGATCAGAAGAGGCTATATAAATCATTGGATCGACCAATGGTACGTGGAACGGGCCAAGCACCGAATCAGGCCGACACTGTCGCATTCTGGCGCGGCCTGTGGTCAGAGCCCGTAAACCACAGCGAGGGCCCTTGGACGGAAGTTGTAGTGAGTCAGTGTGCGAATCTTACGCCCATGGACCCCGTCATTATAACGCCGGACGATGTAGCTGATGCGGTCCGAAGGGCCCCGAACTGGAAAAGTCCGGGGCTCGACGGGCTGCATCACTACTGGCTGAAGGGGTTCGTGGTGTGTCACGCTGTGCTCGCCCGACAATTTCAAGAGGCTCTCGACCAAAAGTCGCTCCCGAGCCTCTTCACTACTGGGATCACTCACTTGGTTCCTAAAGACCTGGATACCATAGACCCGAGCAAATACCGCCCCATCACGTGTCTACCCACGATATATAAGACACTAACATCCATTTTGAGCGCGAGAATCACTCGTCACCTGAACTCAAATCAGGTGATGTCGCGCGCTCAAAATGGATGTCGGGGCGGTGGTCGTGGAACCAAGGAACCACTCCTCATTGACGCGGTCATTGGCAAAGTGGTTAAACGCAACCGTCGGAACCTATCCGCCGCCTGGATAGACTACAAAAAGGCATTCGACTCGGTGCCTCATACATGGCTGAAGAGGGTCCTCGAGCTGTACAAGGTTGACTGTACAGTTAGAGACTTCCTCGGGCAGTGTATGGGGCAGTGGAGTACGATCCTTTGTCATCTAGGCGAGCGGATGACGGCTGCGGAGAACCACATAAGGATAAGAAGGGGTATCTTCCAGGGCGATTGTCTGAGTCCAATCTGGTTCTGTCTCTCTCTGAACCCTCTCAGTACCTTACTGGAGGGCTCCGGGAGGGGATTTCAGCTTCGGAGGGGAGGTACAAAAGTGACCCACCTTTTCTATATGGATGATCTCAAGTTATTCGCCTCCAGTCACTCTCATCTTGTGGAATTGCTAAACATCACTTGTGATTTTAGCAATTCTATTAGAATGGAGCTGGGGACGGATAAGTGTGCGGTCCTCCATGTCGAAAGGGGTAGGGTTGCTAACTCTGAGGGCATAGATTTATCTATGCCCATCAACATAAGGACCCTTTCCGAGGCTGAAACATACCGATACCTGGGTATGTCACAGAACATCGGTGTAGATGAGGCGGGTATGAAACAGTCAGTTTGCGATGTGTTTTATGCACGCTTGACCAAAGTGCTTAACAGCCTTTTGTCCGGTGTGAATAAGACGCACGCATATAACGGTTGGGTCATGCCTGTTCTCATGTATACCTTTGGCATACTTAGGTGGACTCAGACCGAACTAAACGCTCTGGACAGAAAAGTCCGCACTATAATGACGTCCCACAGGATGCATCATCCGAGATCGTCAGTAATGAGGCTGTACTTGCCGCGGAAGCATGGTGGGCGCGGCTTTTTAAGCGCGCTTACCATGCATAATCGCGAAGTGTGCAGCCTCCGTAATTACTTTCTGACGAGAGCGGATGATCCATACTATAGGGACGTTATTTCTTGTGATAAAGGACTGACCCCTCTATCCTTAGCCAACGAGCAATGGCAAGACCCAGCAGTACAGTGCATTTCCGACCGGGAGGCCGTATGGAAGGAGAAGGAGCTCCACGGGAGGTTCTACAAGGCTCTACATGAGCCTTTCGTAGACACAGTCGCTTCCCTTCACTGGCTACGTTTCGGTAACCTCTTTGGGGAAACCGAGGGTTTTGTCTGTGCAATACAGGATCAGGTTATTAAGACCAACAATTATCGGAGATACATCCTAAAGGATGGCGCCGTCGACATCTGTCGAGCTTGTCGCCATCCCGGTGAGTCACTTAGGCATGTCATCTCCGGTTGTTCGGCGCTTTCTAACTCTGAGTATTTGCACAGACACAATCTAGTAGCCAGGATTCTACACCAGGAGCTCGCTCTGATATACGACCTAGTGGATCGGAAACTGCCGTATTATAAGTCTTGCCGGAAGCCGTGCTCGAAAATGACCGCGCCAGGCTCTACTGGGACCGGGCCATCATCACAGACAGGACTATTCTTGCGAATAAGCCTGATATTGTGCTGATGGACCGGGCACAGTCAAGGATCTTTTTGGTCGACATTACCATTCCTTATGACGAGAACCTCGTGAAAGCCGAAACAGATAAGGTGACAAAATATCTGGACCTGGCTCACGAGGTTACCGGCATGTGGGGTGGTCTGCCGGCCGAAATTATTCCTGTGGTCGTTTCTGCGAACGGGTTAATCCCAGTCAGCCTCCCGGGTCATCTGAGGCGACTGGGACTCCGTGACGGACCGCTCCAGGCTCAAATGCAGAAGGCGGTGCTCCTCGATACCGCCCGCATCGTCCGCCGGTTTCTTTCCCTTTCCCCCTAACCCTCGGCCGTCTGGTCTCCCCTGCCGAGGGCTTCCATCTGGTTGGGTTTTTATATATTTATGTATTTTTTATGTATTTATTTTATTTTATTCATATTTATGTATGTTTACCATTTTCATTTACAATTATATATTTATACTGCCCAACCAGATGAGAAAACTTTATAGATACCCCAATATTAATTAATTATTAATTTATTTTAAATTATAATAAATTAATATATAATAAATTATATATAATAAATAATTATATATAATAAATTATAATAAATATAATAAATTATATATAATAATAATTATATATAATAAATTAATTATTAATATATATTTTTTTATTATTATTATTAATTTATTTTATTGATATTTATGTAAGTTTATCATTTTCATTTACAATTATATATTTATACAGCCCAACCAGATGAGAAAACTATACAAATACCCCATAATAATAATAATATATTTATTTGCTTAAACATGGTATGAAAAGGTTTTACAAATAATATACAATTGAGCAACATGTTTTGCTACAGTTACATATAGCATGCAAAAGTTTTGTTTTGTACATTAAGGGTTATGATTAAAAAAGTCTATAATGCTGTAGAAATTATTCTTAGTTAGGTATTCTTGTAATTTAGATTTAAATAATTTAGTATTTAATATTTTTAGATCATTTGGTAACTTGTTATAAATACGTACACACATAGATAGACAACTTTTATTATATTTACTTATTCTAGGTGTGTTACTTAAAATGAGCTTGTATGGATTTCGTCGGTTTCGAGGATTTGCATCATTTGCCGTGTTAAATAAATATTTATGCTTCCATACGAACATGCATATTTCATAAATATAAAGACACGGGAAGGGTAAGTCAAGTTTTTTAAACATCTGTTGACATGAATCAGTTGGTTTAAGCCCACATATTGCTCTGATGCATTTTTTTTGTGCACTAAATGCTCTATTTTGATCCGTGCTTTTACCCCAGATTATAAGTCCATAGTGCAGTATTGACTCTACGTATGCATGGTAGGACAGAACAGCCGTTTTTATGTTTGTAACGTTTTTTAAATGTTTAAGGGCGTATGCAAACTTATTTAATCTCGTAGATACATCGTTTACATGCAATTTCCAGTTTAAATTTTCGTCTATAGTTATTCCTAAAAATGTTTTATTTGTTACTGCTTTTATTTTTGGTATGTTAAGATTAAAATTATATTTCTTGTTAATACATTTATTGAATTGTATATATACAGATTTGTCAAGATTTATTTTCAAATTGTTTATGTCAAGCGAATCAATTAAATTATCTATAGTATTATTTATGTCAGTCTCGTGGTCATTAATAGTATTACATTTTTTATTAGAGGTCACAATTATTGAAATGTCATCCGCGAATAATATGCATTTATGATTTGTTACATTAACAATGTCATTTATATATAATAGAAATAAAATAGGACCGAGCACACTTCCTTGTGGAACGCCATACCTATTGAATCTATATTTAGACGAATACGGTATGATATCCTTATTTTCATCTATTTTCATGACCGTAACACATTGCTGTCTGTTACTAAGGTATGAAGATATCCATTGAAGAGTATGTCATCTAATCCCAAGCTTTTCGAGTTTTTGTAGCAGGAGGTCGTGTGACACCAAGTCAAAAGCTTTAGATAGGTCAAAAAATAGCCCTGTAGTTAAATTATTATTGTTTAAATTTTCCAGTATTATTTTTAGGAGAGAAAAAATGGCCAACGTTGTAGATTTGTCTTTTTAAAATCCGTATTGTTCGTTAATTATAATATTATATTTGTTGCAGAATTCGATTATTCTTTTGTACATACACTTTTCATATATTTTGGACATAATAGGTATCAACGTTATTGGGCGATAATTGTTGACTATATATTTCTCTCCTTTTTTAAACAGTGGTTTAACAATGGATAACTTAAGTGCATCTGGAAAAGTTCCACACGAAAAAGATAAATTTATTAAATGAGTCACGATTTCTATAATTTCGTTGATACAAATTTTTATAATTTTTGTACCTATGTCGTCATAGCCCGCAGAATTAGTATTTTTTAATGACATTGTCTCTCTTTTAACTTCGTCTTTCGACATAGGTTTGAGAAACATAGAGTTAATATGATAACTGTTACTTAGTAAGTTTTTTCTTTTTGTGTGTGTTGTTTCGTGTGTTGAATTAATGTAGTGATTGTTAAACGCAGAGGCTATTTCTATTGGGTTCGTGATAACTGCGTTATTAATTATAATTTTTCTATGTTGTTTTTGCTACGTAAGCTACCTATTTCCTTTTTAATAATGTTCCACGTGGCCTTACACTTGTTGTCATTGTTATTAATAAATTTTACGTTGGAATTTTTTTTGAATTATAAATACATTTTCTTAATAATTTGGAATATGTCATATATTTTGCTTTATTAACAGCATTTGTATTTCTATAGTATTTATATCTTAAGATTCGTTTGGTTTTAGAACTTATTTTAATTCCTTTACTTATCCAATTTTGTTTCTTATTACTATTTATATCTACTTTAATTCGTACTTTTGGAAAACAAAGATTATAGAAAAGACAAAATAAGTCATGAAAGCTACTGTAGCTAATTTAATTATTAATAACATTGTCTTCTTTAAAAATATTAATAAACTTAATAGTTTTTAAGATAAATGAAAAATAATGATTCCGGACGTGGAGAGGCCGATGCAACGCGTGAGTTAAAGAGAGACAGCGATACTTAAAGGTAAGGAATGAATACTAATAAGCGCGTGTAATAAATAATTAAAAAACTGGTATAAATGTTTTTTTCTTATTATCGCTTAAGGATATTATTAACCATTGTCTAAACAATTAAAAAAATATCTTTTATATTTTTTTTATATATTTTAATGGGTCAAAAGTATCTAAATTTGAGATTTAAAAAAAAATTAAATTCATAACTCCAAAAATATTTATTATCTTTATCGTAAAATGTTCGTATTTTATCCAAGAATTTAATTTTTTTATATTTTATTCTTTTTTTAATGGGTCCAAAGGTTCCGAATTTGGAATTTTTTCAAAATTTAAAGATTCATAACTTCGAAAATATTAACTTTATCGTAAAAATTCATAAAACCTTTTTTATTTATATTTAATCAAAGTTGTTAAGTTGACCTGTTGTCGTCATCATCGTTGTTTGTATGTACAATTATTTTTATTGTACAATTATTTCTTGATTTTCTTCGTATTACATTCAAAATGAATGTCTCTTTCATAGTCATCCATGACAATTTTCTTTGTTTTCTCCATCACATTGGCCTGGTCATCCCTTGTTACACCTCCTCTATATTTACAACTACTACTCAGTTGTATTTTCCACAAAACCTCTTCCGGCGGATCCCACATGACAAATTATGAGGCACCCTTTTCCATGAGCACGTGTCATCTGTCTATGTCTGCAGCACAGTATAGTTGAAGTTTGGCCATGTTTCAACAATGAATAAAACGTTGTCCCAATTTTTAGCCTATGGAAAAATGTTATACTTTGCATTCATGTCACTAAATAATTATTTTGCGTCTGTCAATTTTTTGTATTTGAATTAAATTCCTTTCAATCTACTCTTTACTGAAATCGTATAAGCTGGCATTTTTAAACTTACACGCAACTGGAATTATGACAAAATTAGACTTGTTTAATTCATGATTGATATAATTTATTCAACTCTAAACATAAAAATTTTGAATCAACTAATAATAAATTAATAAATGTAAAATTTCTGTAAGAATAATCGATTATTTTAATATTTTTACCGATTATTCGCATTAATATGAATTTTAATCGTCCAAACACACTACGGTAAGGTATGTACATAACGATAGTTCGTTGAAACAACGTGAAGTAGATAGAAATAAAAAATATTTAAAATATTTTGGTTATTTTTTATATATTGCTTCGTTTGCACGAATTTAATTCAGTGATTAAATAGCTATACACGGTTTAATGAAATATAGGAACATCATAACTCTTTGGATTTACGTATATAGTCCATGCTTGCATTTATATCATCAGTAGGACGATTTAAAGAGAATCATATTAAAAAAAACTGAGGTGAAACAGTTTTCGGCATTTTTTAGATTTGGTGAAGTATAATTACTCTTTTACTGTGCAGTCCATACTACATTGTCTGCGTATGTAAAATAATCCTTGATTAAACTAAACAGTAATTAAATAAAAGTAAATATATAATATTAAGGTCGTCGAAAGCGACATATAAAAAATGTTTATAAAATACTGTCCTTGAAAACTTATGATTTACCAATGCACCAAATTTTTTTCGGTATTTTTTTGTTTTTAACCTTTTATTAGTTCCCAGCACGAGGTTCACATTTGAAAAAATATTTCATTACGCTCTAGAAAAACAAACATAAAATACATTGACTTGAAATAACTTAAATAAATTATTGAACAATCACAAACATTTTGATCTCACGACATATTACGATGAGTACGTGAATAAACGAAAAAGAAAACAAATTTGTTAGGCAAGAAACTTCATAAATCTAGGTCGCTTCAATTGTTGTTGCCAGGTTCAAATTGCTTTTTATCTTACTCCTGGTTAAGAATAGCTCTTCGTTAGTAAGATTATTTTTATGTTACAGTTACGAGTGAAGTTTTAGCACGGAATACATAATAGGTTCTGGTGATAACTTAACTTGTAATAGATGGTTGTTGTTGTCTTATCGTTTATAATTTATATAACAGTTTGAAGTAGATTTATATTTGTAACAATCAAATGTCTGCGTATGTAAACTAATATTGGAAACAATTAATCAAGTTCTCTGATGTTGATATAAACCTCTTTACAATATCTATTATTCCATTGTATAGATTTTATACAACTCTATAAAATCTATACAATAGAATAAAATAGAATAAAATAAAAAGAATAAAATAGCATGAAGCAGAATGGAGCAGAATGGGGTAGAATGGAGCAGAATAGAGCAGAATGGAGTAGAATGGAATAGGATGGAACAAAATAGAACATAATAAAACAGAATGGAGCAGAATGGAACATAATAGAACATAAGATAATAATATATTTTTTATTTAATATAGAAACTAATTTTTTACTTTTACCACTGGTTTGGAAGAAAAGGCCTGTCCTGGGAAGAACCAGCAAGAAACTTAACGGGACTTTTTTCAGCCTGTTGATACATTATCTCAGTATTAAACAATTAAATAGTAAGCTTTGTTCAGCTACTGTATGTAAGCATTGAAATATAAGATGAGGCTAAATATTTTGTTATAAATATTAAAAAGTTTTATTTTCGTAACAAAAACCAATAAAATGAATTGACAGTCCACATAGGCTTCGATAAATCATAATAGACTCTGAAGCCGCAAAATCGCGACAAATTGTGTTCTTATTTATAAGTCTTAAGAATGACTCAATAAATTGCTATAATCTTTTCCTCTTTTCTATGGGCGTAAATTTTATAAATTATGTGCAATTTCTGTTACGTGTTTTGAATGAAAAAAGAAAATATCTCCATACTGTTAAACAATTATTGCTATTTATTTTTCACATATTGCCATATTTTAAAGTACAATTTAAAGCATTCAAAATGATAAAAAATGAACCGTTGTTTCATTAATATTGTGTGATTTAATTTCTAATCGCTTTAGAATACGACGTATTTTTATAAATCTTTATATATTTCCCCATTCCCTGGCCAACATAATATAAGATACTCTTATATAATGTTGTATTTACTTATTCAGTTACGTAATTTCAAACAAGGAAGTTTATGTTTTTCCTTTCTTTATAATTATTTCTAATTTAATTATATTTTACTAGCCATTAGTGTAATAATGTACAGTTCTTTAGATAAAGTTAAAATTACTGTAGCAGTTGTCATAGATTTAAAATACGTTGTACATACTTTATAACTACGCCGACGCTCTATGATCTATGTTTCATTAAAGGGCGTCATCTCTTATAAAATACAAAAGTTATGTGTTTTCTTTCAGTTACTTATAAATTAATGAATTAGTATAAATAATAGAAGTAATTAATAAAGAATAATAGAAATAATTTGTACGTGGTAGAGCCACGATGCAGCTATATTAATAGTATAGTTGTAGCACGTATGGGTCGGCTCAACCGGGGAAGGACCACGGTCTCACAGAATACCAGCGTAAAATAGCAGCTTAACGCTGCTGTGTTTCGTATGGTGAGTGTAGACAACCGGAGACCCTTTTTACTGGAAAAGAGGCATTCCATCTTAGTCCTCACAGGTGACAACGCATGTGCATTTTGATTCTCAAACGAGGATAAATGAAGATGTCTATGGGCCACAGTAACCACTTACCAGCACTATTAAAAAAATAAGAGTTACATTATATAAAAATAGTAAAGATTCCGCGTAAAAATCTTAACCTGAGTATAAGTTTTTTCTTCAATGCGGCTAATGCTTGCACACATCAGGCAATGGACACAAAATGGCTCTAAAAATTTAATTAACGAATATGTTCAAATGAAGCTATAACAAACACATACTGTACTTCGTTGAGGGCTTATTTTCAATTGTCAGGAAAGTTATTATTAAATTATATGAACGTGAAAAACTATTTAATTTATATCCACTGTTATTTTTAATTTCTTTGTTTTGTGTTCATTACTTCTTGGTGGTCCCATGCTGCTGATATACTATGGTTGTAGCAAGAATGAATCGACTTGACCGGAGAATGACTGCTCTTTTACAAAATACCATTATAAGATAGCAGCTTTACTGTCACGTGTGATGAGTGTAGAGAACTGGGTACCGTTTCTACTCGTACTACATAGGACATAGTATCTAAGTAGTCAAGGTTGACAACGCATATATATTTCGATTCTTAAACAAGGATAGATATATAAGTGTCTGTGGGCCAGAACATCCACTTACCGTCAGTTTTTTATAGGATAAGGGTGACAAACGAGCACACAGTCCACCTGATGATTTCTATCCTTGATTACAAATCAAAATGCAGATACGTTGTCACCCATGAGCGCTAAGATGAAGTGCCTCGTTTCCAGTAAGTTCTCTGGACTATGCGCTCGTTTGTTATCCTAATTCTATAACTATATCTGATGATTGGAAAATCATCTCATAACGTGTTTTACAAGCATTTCTGACGTATCGAGTGATTTGCAGAACCCTTAGTCACAGGAGGCTAACATCTGGTACTATGACAAAACAAAGAAGAATGCCAGATTCTCTATAGAACTTTGCTCCACCCAAAAGTGTGGTGTACAAGAATGCCGTATGCAACAGTTTTTTCTACTTTATTATCATTCAAATTATATAATTTGAAGTCTCTAGAACTTGCGATTTTTTTTAAACTGGACTTTAATAATTACATTTACCTAATTTTTTAAACATCATTCGTTGCGTTAATGATATATATAAATAAGAATTTAAGAAGTATAATAATATATTGGTCAGAAATATTGGAAAAATAGTTCTCGCGTATAGGATCTATAAGCTCCTCCTAGCACCACCTGTTTTTCATAAAATCTAAGTCCTAGTCATGTAAACGAGTTATATTATTTACAAAATTATTTTTCAAGATAAATATTATTATGACATGTTTCTGAAGAAGGTGTAAATATTTACAGATTAGTAACTAATTTTACGAAATTACAATAAAAAACTGCGGTTGCCAACCCGCTTGCCAAGCGTGGCAACTATAGCAAATAGCCCCCTATGAAGAGAGTAACAAAGAGACTGCCCCCAGTCCCCGGCGGCCCCGCTTTTCCTGGCTACAGTGGCGACCATGGTAACGGCGGGGCAGGGGGTGCTAAGAATCTCCGGTGGAGGTTCGGTTGCCACCTTAAACGACTCCACCTGGCAACGTACAACGCACACACCCTGAGGACTGACGAGAAGATCGTGGAGCTGGAAGAAGAGATAGACAAGTTACGGTGGCATGTTATAGGATTATCCGAAGTCCGAAGAGAGGGGGAGAACACGGTAATCCTCTAATCCGGCAACTTGCTCTATCACCGGGAGGGCGACCATCTGTTGCAAAGAGGTGTCGGATTTATCGTCCACAAGTCTCTCGTTAACAATGTTGTAAAGATCGAGAGTGTGTCGACGAGGGTTGCGTACCTTATACTCAGAATCACCAAATGGTATTCGCTGAAGGTCATACAGGTTTACGCACCAACCTCGGCACACCCCGATGAGGAGGTGGAGGAAATGTATGAGGATATCTCTAGAGCCATGCATTCCTCCAAAACCCAATATACGGTGTTAATGGGAGACTTCAATGCAAAACTAGGCACAAGAGAGAACGGTGAGCTGAAAGTAGGGAAATTTGGAATAGGGCAACGGAACCCAAGGGGCCAGCAGCTGGCCGACTTCATGGAGAAAGAGGGACTCTTTATGATGAACTCTTTCTTCCAGAAGCGGCCCCACAGGAAGTGGACCTGGTCGAGCCCCGACGGTTCCACAAAAAATGAGATTGACTTCATTATGACGACCAGACGACAACTGTTCAGTGATGTCTCCGTGATCGCGAGGGTGAAAACTGGTAGCGATCACCGAATGGTTAGAGGCACACTGAACCTAAACGTTAAGTTGGAGAGGTCTCGTCTAATGAAGTCAACGCTCCGTCCCCCTCGTGCTCTGTTCCAAAGTCCCGAAACCTTTCAGCTCGAGTTACAAAACCGTTTTCAGTGCCTGGAAGACTGCAATGAAGTGGACGATATGAATGACAAGCTCGTGGAAACTGTCCATGCGGTCGGAGCTAAGTTCTGCAAGACCCGCCGCAGAAGAACACAAAAACTCTCCGATCACACTCTTAATCTCATGGCTGTTAGACGGGAGATGAAGCTACATTCTTCAACAGACTTGACAGCATACAGGCATCTGAACAGACAGATCTCCAAATGCATGCGGCGGGACTTACGCAACTTCAATACAGCTCGTATTGAAGAAGCGATCTAGCGGAACCAAGGCTCCAAAGTCTTTGCCAGAGATCTGTCTGCCAGAAAGAGCCAACTGTCAAAGCTGAAGACAGAATGTGGCAGCATCGTTTCCGGGACACCTGAGATTTTGAGTGAGATTGAGAGGTTCTATGGGCAGCTGTACACAACATCGTTGGAGCCACACGCAAGTGTGAGTAACGATCCAAGAGCGAGTCTCATCCGACACTATTCCGAAGATATCCCAGATGTCAGTCTGAGCGAGATTAGGATGGCTCTCCAGCACCTTAAAAACGGTAAGGCCCCAGGCGAGGATGGAATTACAGCGGAGCTTCTGAAAGCGGGTGGAAGACCGGTACTTGAAGTCCTTCAGAAGCTCTTTAATTCCGTCCTCCATGGTGGCATTACACCGGAGGCGTGGAGCAGAAGTGCGGTGGTCTTGTTCTTCAAGAAAGGTGACAACGCTCTCTTGAAGAACTACAGACCGATTTCCCTTCTGAGCCGCGTCTACGTGCTGTTTTCAAGAGTCATTACGAATCGTCTCGCGCACAGACTTGACGACTTCCAGCCTCCCGAACAAGCCGGTTTCCGAAAGGGCTTTAGCACCATAGACCACATACATACCCTTCGGCAAGTTGTACGGAAGTCCGAAGAGTACAATTTGCCACTATGTCTGGCGTATGTGGACTATGAGAAAGCCTTTGATTCCGTCGAAATTTGGGCGGTGCTGCAGTCCCTTCAGCGGTGCCAAGTTGACTGTCGGTATATCGAAGTGTTGAAGTGCTTGTACAGTAGGGCTACGATGGCTATCCGAGTACAGAACCAGAGTACGAAACCTATCCAATTGCAGAGAGGTGTAAGACAGGGTGACGTCTTATCCCCGAAACTCTTCACCGCTGCATTGGAAGACGTTTTCAAGCTTCTGGACTGGAAAGGATACGGTATCAACATCAATGGCGAGTACATCACTCACCTTCGATTTGCCGACGATATAGTCCTTATGGCAGAATCGCTGGAGGACCTAAGCACTATGCTCAATGACCTCAATAGTGTTTCCCAACGGATAGGTCTTAAGATGAACATGGACAAAACAAAGATCATGTTTAATGTCCATGTCACACCTATGCCGGTAGTTGTTGGGAGCACTAAGCTCGAAGTTGTTGACGAGTATGTTTACCTGGGACAAATAGTCCGACTGGGTAAGTCCAACTTCGACCGAGAGGTCAATCGACGGATTCAACTCGGCTGGGCAGCGTTCGGGAAGCTACGACACATCTTCTCGTCAGACATACCTCAAAACCTTAAAACGAAATTGTACAACCAGTGCGTGTTGCCAGTGATGACTTACGGAACTGAGACGTGGTCCTTCACTGCTGTCCGTATGAGGAAGCTCAAGGTCGCTCAGCGAGCTATGGAGAGGGCTATGCTCGGGGTTTCTCTGCGTGATAAACTTAGAAATGAGGATATCCGCAGTAGAACCAGAGTAACCGACATAGACTAACGGATTAGTAAGCTTAAGTGGCAGTGGGCCGGCCATATAGCTCAAAGAACCAACAACCGATGGGGAAGAAAGGTTCTCGAGTGGCAGCCTCGTACCGGTAGGTGAAGTGTAGGGCGACCCCCTACGAGATGGGGTGACGACCTGGTAAGACATGCAGGAAATCGATGGATGCAGGTGGCTCAGGACCGCGCTTTGTGGCATTCCTTGGGGGAGGCCTATCTTCATCAGTGGACTTATGAAAGGCTGTAATGATGATGATGATGATGAACTAATTTTACGACAACGGCAGGACCATAAATTATCAACTATATAAAAAAGCTATCAAACTAAATACATCTGTGACAGATCTCCATGTTGGAAGAAGATTTAAGATTGTAAATCGAAATGAGGACACAAAATGCTTCTGCACCTCAACATCGTGGATGCAATTATCAGAATGTCCGTAGTAATTAGCAGTAAGTCAATAAATAGGCGCGATTGAGTCCGTATACGAGTATTTATAAAAGCATAAGTCGTCAGCAAAGTCAGGAAAAAGTGCAACGGTAAAAAAAGCGCGAATCAGCACAAACAAAAATGTGATATAATCATAATAAATATATTTCACAAGCACAGATTACTCAATGCGTGAAATTATTCGACATTAATTTGAAATACGTACTTACGATATTGACACAATGACGTGTGTGTATCTTTTCACATAATGCACGAAAATCAATGATTGTTATTTTGTAATTATCTAATGCAATTTATGATTATTATCGACTTATAATAATGATTGAAAATAAAAATTGATAAGTAACATTTTTATATGACAAAGACTTATAATTTATTTGAATAGAAATATGTATTGTTTGATACTTTATGCGTACGTATATACTTATCCGTACAAAAAACGCAGATTTTATTAGAAAAGACTGGAAATGTAAATATTAATCGTTGAGTTCCTTTTTTTAATTATATTTTAACGCAAGTTGTACAAAATAAAGATTTATCACAATAAACGTGAAAATTTATAAGATTACTTTTCATATTCCATATTTTTGTACATGGTGGGGCACGATCTGGCATTCTCCTTTAAATGCATAAAGTTCCGTAAAATTAATTTGAAATAACCATCAATGTGTTGACATAAATATGATAAATATTTTTTTGATTACAAAAGTCTACACGGCAGTTAACGGATTAAAATTATTTTGTCAAAAAATTAACAGTAATATGGTAAGTGCATGTACTTCCCATGAAGTTAATATTAAAAGTGTCCTATTGCTTTTCTGAATATCTCCATGTTGTTTCGGACTTATAAATTATCCAAGTTTTGTAATAAAATCCCAGCACACTAAATATTTCACTTGGTAAGCTTTATTTTGTGGTTTCATAACTTATAGTAAATTATGGAAAAATAATGTGAACTTTCTCCGCTTGGTCTTATTATATGGCTTTTATAGAATTCGGCCTTATATAACCTTTATATAATTTTTTCCTTCGATTCCATCCATCCATTACAGCCTCTAAGAGACTACTGCTGAAACATAGACCTCTCCCATAGATTGCCTCATAGGAAGGATTTTGTCATTGTTTTCAAGCTTAGTAGGTGGGTTGGCACCCACAGGTTTTTATTATTTTGATTTGATATCAGGAAGATGCTGCTGCCCAAAGTCTGTTTTAGTTTCCCTCTGTCGTCTCTTACGACACCCACGGGACGATGTGATTTAGTGGATATTCTTACTTCGCCACTACACTGTGTTTTTTTATTACATTTCACAATAATTTTTTCCTTAATTGCATAATTTTGTTTCAAAAAATATTAATATATAATAACTTTCACTTTTTTCAATGAAAATCAAGAAGTTAAATATTATCCCATCAAACTTCTGAAACATTAGATAAGGTTAAGGATTTTAAATTCTTTCTTGATTCGAATAGCAATAAACATAGTACATATTTGTTTATTCAAATTAACTGACAGCGATCACTTTCACAGTTGCACGTGGGGTAGATTTTTATTCAGCTGAGGACTTTTGAAAGGCTGTAAATGTAAAGGAAGGATCACTTGAAAGATCAAATGTAACTGATACCAGCACTCTATAACACCCTTCAAATTTTACGGGTAAGGGAAGCAACTTGTATCAATTGGCAATGGATGCCAATTGATACAAGTTTAGACCAATTATACTCAGAGTATACCCGTACTGTGGCTCTTCGAAATATAATGCTAGTTATAAAGAAATGTTTCGCCTAACTTATGAAGGCTTTGTAACTTTAATTGAATTTGAATTTGTTAGTATAAAATTAAATTTTCACGTCATACCCATCATTCAAAAACTATTCTTGAGTAATTCCTAACATATTTCATGACATATTGAAATTCTTTAGGAATTTTGATAAGGCAGTTTTTTCAGGAAACTTTTAAATGCAGTCGGGTTTTTTTAATTACTGTTTTAAGCATTAAGCTTGCTATAATGTACTTCAAAATATGCCTGCTAATTATATAAGCTATCTGGCCTCAAAACTACGGAATTCAGTAAAATTTTTTAATTTAAAAAAAAGCAAAAAAACCATGTCATCTATTTTTGCTTTCAGATATTGTTACTGACAACCGTGAGCCACATCAATTAAATATCCAAATATATAAACCCATCTGCATCTGTTTTGTAAAACTTACGCCGCGCACAATAGTAGTTGTTGGCGACGTGCTTAAAAAATATTTTATCATATTTTATTTCATAAAAAAAATATACATAAATTTGTATTTAAAACTATTGCTGTAAAAGTATATAAGGCATTCCAAATGATAAGGTAATCTTTATGTTTTTTATGTTTTTAAAAGAAAGGTTACCCCCACACTAGGATTTTCTCCTGTATCGTGGAGGCACCAAAATCCTAGTGTATTTTACAAACACAAATTTTACAAGGACAAACATCTAGACCCGGAACAATTATTAATATGTAGGCCATACAAATACTTGTTCCGTGCGGGATTCGAACCCGCGCCCCCCAGCGCTGCAACTCATTGCTTAGCCACTGCGCCACGGAGCCGCCGTTAAAAGTATTAAGTCTACGTTAAAAGTAAATAGATTCAATATAATTTTCAATAAAAAGTTCAGGGTTCGATTCCCCTGTCGAGAGTAAATTCCACAAAAGCTTGTTTATAGATTAGAGTCATGTGTTACAAGTATTCGGCTATGAAATACAAATAAAAGTCTTGTATTAAATTAGATACTTGTTTCAGATAAAAATATACTTTATTCTTATGATAAGAGATAATTATAATACATATTACCTATAATATATCTTATATACCAAAGTATATAAGATACATACTGGCTAGATAAGAATAGTATATGTAAACAAATAATGTTTTGTAATGAACAGATATAATTGTAATTTAGACAAAAAAAACCCTAGCCTCCTTTTTTTGCGCTCATAGCAAGGTTACGTACAATATCCGGATTGTACTGCTGGGAGAAACAAAGCTGCGCCCCTCCGCTCAACTAAAACTTCCTAACTTCTTCGTGTATCGACATGACGAGGTGTCCCCCGAAGGTGTCGCATTCAGAGGTACTGCGGCACTAGTCAGAAGAGACATCATACACGAAGAGTGGAAACAGACCTTAACTTCACATCTACGTGGACCAAAGGGATACGGATGAAGGTAGGTAGAGGGGAACCAATGAAGTTAGGATATTCGCCACCTAGAGACCTCCCGGCACCTCGTACGCCCCCCAGGATATAAGGAAAAATTTTGATGCAAGAATACCCGCTATTATCGCTGGAGACCTCAATGCAAAACATGCTGCTTGGGGCTCCATGATAATCATTCCTCGTGGGAAGAAGCTGTACAAAGTAGCCGAAGATTGGAGGTACGAGGTGCTACGCCCAGATGAACCAATACGGCTAGAGGTGCTGTATGTTCTGGACACACAGCGCCTCCCCGCGTTGTTCACCATTGACACAAGTGCGGACGCTGTATTGCCCAGAGTATTAAAGATGAAAACAAATTAGACTCGCTTCCGTAGAGCGCTGGAGGACCTGCGACTCGACGTCACCATTACAACCAAAGAAGATGTAGAGGTAGCGGCTATACATCTCAAAAAAAAAATGCAAACCCAACTGCAACTCAACTCACACCCTGTCTCTACAGGGCGTCGAAGAGAGGAACTACAACATAATCTACAAACCAAACTCTCCGAGAAGCGGAGACTACGGGAGCTCTGGGCACGAACACGCTGCCCGATCGTCAAAAGGAAACTAAACTCCTTAACAGAACAGCTGTCGGAAGCAGTGAAAGCTCATAGAGGGGAAGCATGGGAGAGGAGAGTCGACGAGGCATCAGAGATACCCGCCTCCCTACACCTCCTCAACTGGCAGCTCACAAAAACACCAACACCTGTATGCCCGCTTGTGGACAACACGGGTAAACGCTACTATGACGCCCAGCAAAGAGTGGAGATGATGGCACAGCATCTAGAAGAGCAATTCAAGACCAACACAGCATAGCGGAGGGGTACGGCGAGATTATAGAAAACATAAAAGAACGCGTACAGGAATACCTATCGAACCCGGCGGTTAATAGCGGTTATTAAGGGGCGACGACTTTATTTCACCAGCGGAGGTAGGGCGCACAATCATGCGCCTTCGCGCTCGTAAAGCGCCGGTATTCGACGGAGTTACTACAATGTCATTCAAGCAGCTGCCCAGAAGAGGGATTGTGGAGATCACCAGACTATTTAACGGCATTTTAAGGACTGGCCACTTCCCAAATATCTGGAAACAAGGAATCATCGTGTTATCGAAGCCAGGAAACGACAGGAGGCACCCGGCTAGCTACCGCCCTATAACGCTATTACCATACATAGCGAAACTGTTTGAGAAGCTCATATTAAGAAGACTCTCGCCGCACATTGCTCTACTAAAAGAGCAATTCGGCTTCCGTAGAGCACATTCTACGACCTCACAGTTAGCCCGCGTGTTACACTATCTTGCGGCCGAACATAACCGCGGCCGCATCTGTGTAGGGATCCTCCTAGATATGGAGAAGGACTTCGACAGAGTGTGGCACGCAGGGCTAATTTATAAGATAATAGAGCAAACAACCTAGTGCGGCTAATAGCGTCGTTCCTGGAGGGCGGAGCTTCAGAGTCAGCCTAGAAGGGGCTGTTTCGGTAGCACGACCGATTGAATCGGGAGTGCCACAGGCCAGCTGCTTATCACCTCATCTGTACGCGGTCTACACCAATGATATACCCACACTCCAAGGCCAGCTGGGGGAATGGGAAGAGGACATCGTGCTCGCACTATATGCAGACGACAGTGCGTACTTCACGTCATCTCGTCGGGTAGAACTCGCTGCAAAGAAATTGCAGCGGCCCGGTTACCAGAGTGGCTGGACAAATGGAGGATGGCGGTCAACGTCGGGAAGACCACCGCCTTCTTGACCAGGCTGAGAAGGACGCCACCAACGCTACAACTCTGTGGACAGGACGTAGGTTGGAGGACAACCGTCACCTACCTCGAATCTCGAAAATCACGTTGTGAAGCGTACTGGCATCCAAACTCCCTATAAACACCAAGATAGGTATCTACAAAACCTACGTCCGCTCGCGGCTGACCAAGTCGTGCCCCCCCCCCCCCTTCCGCGAAAACGCCCGGGTAATGAGCGCTACCTCGACCCCCGAAGACCTTCTGTCCCAAGAAAAGGCCAAGAAGAGGAACATCACTGGAAATTCGTTCGAGGCCAGCTAGAGAAGACAGTAGGGAAAGATTATTTATTTATTTATTATATGGACAACAAAATAGATAACAATCAAAATACATTACAAAATAATATAAATATAACAGTTTTGTGCCAGATTGTTATCCTAAATATGATGACACATCATTTTATATGAAATACAGGAGATCAACTGTACGCTTTGCAATTTTTATGACATACATAATTACAGTAAAAAAAAAATATACAAATAAGAAACTTAAAACCTATGTGATATGGGAATGAGTGTGCATAAGTGTATACTGTTTCACTGCTCTTTAGAATATCCTGGATCTTGGGTCAAAAACATCCATGCCGGAGCTTTTCATGGATATATCGTTGTAAAGTCGACACATTCTTACTATCGGGTTATAAAAGGAAGTACTCGTATTATTCTTATAAGTCTGTAGGTAAAATGTCTTGTTAGGAAATCGGAGATTGCGCTTTGTA
The DNA here is from genome assembly GCA_963668995.1 of Parnassius mnemosyne. Taxonomy (NCBI): domain Eukaryota; kingdom Metazoa; phylum Arthropoda; class Insecta; order Lepidoptera; family Papilionidae; genus Parnassius; species Parnassius mnemosyne. The sequence goes on from CAVLGL010000159.1 coordinate 13,579,776, forward strand.
GTTAAGTTTAATTTACTTAAGAGGTAATCGGAATCAATCTTATTATGGAGAATTTTATGTAAATATATAAGGTTATATTCCTTACGACGAATAAGTAAGGTGGTCACTTTAAATTTGTCGAGTAATTCACTATAACTAACTAGATTACGAGCAAACCCACATTTATAGCTAACTATTCTGATAGTTCTTTTTTGGACGCTTTCTATACTATCTGAATGGACCGTGTAGCAGGGAGACCAAATGACACAAGCATATTCAAGAATGCTACGAACAAGACTACAATAAACGGTCAGGAAGCTTTGAGGCCGTTTGAAGCCCTTAGTGCATCTCGTTATGAAACCTAGTAACTGGAATGCTTTGTTTTTAATGTACGCATAGTGCTCACGAAATGTTAATTTAGAGTCAAATAGCACACCTAGGTCTTTAACTACCGTTTTCCTGTCTGTTTATATCTCTTATTAGTGAACGTTATAACAAAACATTTTTTAACATTGAGGTGCATACCGTTAAGCCGGCACCATTCATATATTGATTAGTAGTAGTAGTAGTAGATTTCCCTGAATTCCTGACATAGCTAATTTCTTACAGAGTAAAGAATGATTTACTTTGTCAAAAGCTTTCGTAAAATCGGTGTACACGGCATCAACCTGCCCACCCACGGCGAAAACTTCACATAAGTAATTTTTGTACTCTAATAAGTTAGTCACTGTTGATCTGCCTCTCACAAAACCGTGCTGCTTGTTGGATATAAGCGGCTTAACTTGAGAAAAATATAGCGGGAATTTCATCATACCCTGGACCTTTGCGAATATCTAATTTCTTTAATTTGTCCAATATTGTGGCCTGATTTAGTTCTATATTACACATACTGTAATTACAAAAAGTATCACAACTTACAGTGTCATTAGTAACTAAATCCTGGTTGATGACAGGTTGAGAAACATCGAAAGCTGAACTAAAGTACCGAGAAAAAAGTTCCCATATTCCTTGTGTGTCAAAAAAAGTTTCTGTACCAAGAGTCATAGTCTGTGGCATACCCGAGCTACCTATTTTATTGATAACAAAATTCCAAAATACCTTTATGTTGTCCGATAAACCCTCCTCCGTGGAGGTAATAAATGATGCATACGCCGATTCCGTGAGTTTTTTACATCTCGTGCGTAGCAATACATAAGTATCGTAATCCCTAGGATTATGATATTTCTTAAAAAGACGATGATATTTATTTTTTTTTCTTTAAGACACTTTATTAATGCTGAAGTATACCATGGTGGATATTTGTTATTGGTTTTACTTACAAGCGGCGTGTGTTTTGCAATTAACTTATTTACGATAGTGTAGAAATTATCGACGGCATAGTTTATATCCGGTTCATTCGATAAGCTAGACCATTCAATAGTTGCTAGATCCTTTTTTAAATCATAATAATTACATTTGCGGTAGTTATATCGTATTCGTTGCGCATGTTTAATTGTTTTTAATTTCAAATTTTTCATTATTACAATTCTAAGTGGGGGATGATGAGAATCTAATCGAGTAATAGGCTCAGTAGTTGTTACGAGCACTTTCTCTGTTGTTGATAAAACGAGATCAAGGAGACCGTTATTCTCATTATAGACTGAATTAAGTTGAAGAAAAATTAAATTTTACATAATACTTAATTTTATCTACAATAATAAAAACTATTATTATAAAAAAAAACTAAAACTAGAAACTTAATTATCATATAGTCCTACTCCCCGCGGTATCGTGCCAAGAACGCTGGCAGCGTTTCCCCGCTGAATGGCTATACTTAGCCTTTGAGCGAGGAAAGAACCAGCCCTCTTATCCCCAGCAGCAACGACCAGCCGCGGATGGAGTTCCTTTAGGAACTTCACCGCACGTGGACCCCACCGACCGATAGTCTCTACAGCAAATGGCACAAATATGTAGTCATCTCTCAGAGACTTATATTTGCGCCACTTACTCGCTCAGCTGCCTCTGATGCCGCCCCGGCTTTAAACTGAGATGAGAGGCTGCCAGAGTGTCTACGCAAGTAGCATCCCACACTAGGGCTTTACCTCTCTCCCAAGGGACCAATGTCATACCGTCGGGTCTCTTGCCATCGTCTCTAAATATTCCACAAGGCTCTAAAACCGAGGGAATATTTATAGAGGCAAGAGCCCTTCGGATGACATCGTTCAAAGAACTGTTTCGTGAAAACCTACCAGCGCTTTTCTTACATGAAAGTCCGTGGAGCCCAAACTTGTCGACGCTGCTACCACAGGGGCACTGATGGGGTTGACAAATCGCCGCTCCTAGTCGGATTCCTACGGCAATACGCAAGCTTTCCCTATCAAGTAATGTGCCGAGATTACTTGATGGTAAAGCGTGTAACCAGTGACTAGATTCCTTAGTTGAAACAGCTAGAAGGCGTGCCTTATCTTGGTCACTATGGAAATTATGAAACAAATCCTTCTGCACGCCCTGTACCAACGGAATATCCCACTGTTTTTGTTGGTTAACTTCCAGTGGAATATTTTCACCAGGACAGAGCGTTTGCCATGTCTGCCCTGCCTCTGTAGCAAAGCATAGGTCTACTTTATTATTTAAAATTATGTAACATAAGTCACTGACACTATGCACGGAAGCAAGGAAAGCAGGCAATGCAATGCTAGAAAGATTTCTCACACCAATGCCACCAAATTTTATAGGTAAAGTAGCTTGAGCCCAGGCTGTTGTATTTAAAGTTAAATTTAGAATTATTTCTATAGCAATTTTAAGATTATTATCAATATCTTGTAAAATATCCGAACATTTCCAGACTGGACTCGAGCGGAGTAAGTATGTAAATCTAGGTACAAGAAGGCAATATTTTAAAATATTAAGAGCTATGTGGGGGTTTAATTTATACAATTTATCAACGTGGTTTAAAAACTGATCAAATTTTGTTTTTAAAACAGGTTTAATACTATCGAAAAACAACGGGGCACCTAGCAGGTATAGTGATTCCGTATTGACAGTTTTTATTCCTGGACAAATATGATTAAAATTTTGAATTAAATTGTCTCTGTGAGAAGTAGATAAATTATTGGAAAAAAATATTTCACATTTATTGCTATTTGGTTCAAGGCCAATATTTTTAAAATTTCGAAAAATATGAGTAAGATCGCTGAGGACGTCATCTGCTCTATCTCCCAGTGTACCGTCGTCTAGGTACCAGACATTCAGCTTGGATTTCAAATTTGAAATAAAGGGTTGAATTCCCAAACTGAAAAGTGCTGGACCCAGAGGGTCACCCTGCTGAACACCAACAGCAGAATCGATAACATGGTTTTCGTAAAACAAGTTAGTATTTTGACTATAACATTGCCAAACGTAATGATAAATTTCGGGGGTATTGTTAGCCACTTCTTTCAGCAAGGTTACCCATAGATTTTCGATAGGTTATCGATAGAGTTAAAAGCATTCCTTAGGTCAACCTTCACAAGAACATCTGCATCAGAGTTTGTTAAAAATGTACGCACTGAATGTACCGCCGCCTCACAGCCACCTCTAGTGCCAAAACCTAGTTGAGTAGGCTGAAATTTGGTCTTAAGGTTAGAGATTATGTACCTGCAAGCTAATTTTGAAGTTAAGCGTCGAAATGTGGAACCAACGGCAATAGGACGGATACCGTTATCCTTTTTTTTTGAAGGCACCTAATCTTGCCCCATATAAGAATGGAATGAAATTTGGATTAACATTACCAGAAAGCATAAAGTTACATAATTTTGTAATGTCTTTAAGAAGTACTCTGCCGGCGTCACCGGCAGAAGCGCTTACAAGATCTTTAAGATGTTGAGGCGTAATTCCGTCAATGCCGCCAGCAGAGCCATTCGAAAATGACATAATTGCTTCTAAAGTGTCTTTTTCAGAAATTTGTAAAGGTTGCTTAGAAGTCTTGGGAGGCAGCGGTAAACCCTGAAAAGGTTTGACCGAAGGATGCTTCTGACGAAGGCTTTCAAGAGTTTCAACATTACGAGGAGCCAGGATGTCGTCTGAGAATAAAATACGGGATGCATTTTTTAAGTCGCCATCGATTACTTTCGACTCAAATACTTTTTTTTAATCAAATTTAGGCCGTGGTCGAGATAAATGAGTATTAAATTGGGTAATCTAAATTTTGAAAAGATATCTCTTTTAGTTGAGACGTAATTGTTTTATTTATTGTTTTATCAAAATGAAAATGGGAATACGCGAAAGTAAATAATTTTTGCCAACTATTTTCACTGTTAGTGAAACAATTTTGAATAGTGCATGACAATGCTTTAGCAAGCTGCATCCTCGCACCTCTAGGAATTCTTTTAACCACTGGTACATTACGATAATAATTGTAAATTTGCTCCGAAAAAAGGGAAACATTTGTGTCAATAGAGGAATTGCTAAAAAAGTTATGAATTTCTACGGCAGGCTGTGAAGCCGAAATACTTTTACTATGACATCGTTTAATATGAATATTTAATCCCCTTTTACCTTTAAACAGCCTACCGTCAGCACAATTTTGACACTGTAGGAAATCCGGCTGTGAATGTAGAGGAGCAGAGATATTCATTAAAAAATCTAAACAGATCTCTACAACACTCAAAAGCCTTTATATTGCATATTCATATTAACTTGAAATGTGCTGTACCCCGCATCTCTCCCTGAAACAATCATTTACGGCCTAAATAAAAGCACTTTACTCTATAAATGAAATATTATTACATTACTTCCCTGGATTTATTCCATATTTATAAACATTGTATGTATAGTCGTTACGCTTTGACAGTTGTCAACGGCGCAGCAGAAATATTTTTCTTTATTAATTAGTATTATGTCTGAAATCAAAAAAAGTAAGTTACAAAGATTCATAATATCAACAAGACAATTAGATTTAAGGTTGGATGAAATACCCGGAGTCATAACGTTACTATGAGTACTAGGCGACCAACTCAGATATGGGGTGTTAAAACCGCCAACAAGTAAGAATACGTCTTTATCCTCACCACGAGATATGTTTTTATGAACATTGTCGTAAAAGGCTTGCAAATGGTCACGAGAAATATCGGGAGGGATAACATAAACATAAGTGGAGCTTTTGATAGGAAACATTGCTCGGAAGGATAGTCACCCAAAGATCTTCTACTTCACATTTTCAACTTGCTTGTCCAATTACATGAAATTTTTCCTTAACAGCAATTAATACACCACCGCCTTCATGCTTAGAAATACAACTAGTATGACGGTCCCTTCTGAATACAGTAAATTGAGAATCAAACTTTTCAGAATCAAAGACATTGTCATTTAAATTGGTTTCGGTGAAACATATAACATCAAAGTCACAACTTAAAGTATTTAAATAAATATAAGTGACATTAATAAATTATTTATAAGGTATGAAATAAAAGTTTAAAAGGTTTACTAAAATAACAAGCAAAAAAAAACAAAAAGAAAACATTATTTTAGAGTGTCCAAAGTGATTGCATTTTTAACATGTATGGCAGTTGAATTATCGTCTTTCCTCATATATACACGGCCATATTTAATCCAGACATGTTTATATGACAAGTTTTTGGCAGATAATCTTGCTGCGGCATGAAGCTGTTTTGTTTCCGGTGAAAGGTGTTCTGAAAGATAAACGAGTCACTCCTCTCCATGAACGCCCAAATGAACAGAGTTCAATTGGGTAGATTTATTATTCTTGTTGTAGCGTTTGTAAGCAGATATCTCGTTATCTCGGTCACGCTCCGATGGTAAAGTGACAAGTATTCCGCGAGGCCTTTTTGATTTTTTATCAATTTTGCAACTCGCTTTACAGCTTTAATGATGGTTTCACTAATTGATATTTTTATTTCTTTTAACAGATTACACATAGCTGAGACCAAATTTTCGTTTTTCTTTTCCGGCACACACTGTATTTCAAAATTACAGCCCCTAGAATTTTTTTCTAATATGGAGATACGACTGTTTAATTTGTAAATCTGCGATTCTAATGCGGTTTTTTCGGTTTCCATTTTGGCAATGTTTTTTGTAGCGGTATCTAATTTTATTTGCATATCACATTGAAGTGCGGCTAAGTGGTCAGTCGTCTTGGTGAACTCTGCCTTAAGCTTACAAATAGCGGAGTTGATATCCTCCTTAATTGCAGACCTCATATCTGACAATTTTAAGTCCAGGAGTGCGCTGAACTGATCATATTGTTACGAACTTGGGGTTCGAGACAATTAAAAACTGCCGATTGAATTACCAAAATTGACACTTTAATTACACAACACTAATTACAATCTAAAATCACACTAATAATAAAACACAGTTCGCCGTTATTTCGCTTCGAAGTATTCTCTTGTATCGCTAATTCAATACTGCCCCGGTCGTGGTCTATACCGGCCTTATATAGGGCCTCAGATTGTTTCCAGAACCTTCTACTGTAGCGACATCTAGAATGTTCGAGTACATATCGCTCCCGAAATTTCTGGAAGGATCTCGACTCTCCTAGTTCTGCTACTCGACACTAGAGGGCGCTAGTGTAACTAGTGTTGCCATGTACAAGACATTAATAGTGGCGCGCTACACTTTCTTTTACTCGACACTAGAGGGCGCTAGTGTAACTAGGGTTGCCATGTACAAGACCTTAATATTGGCGCGCAACACTGCCCCCTCCTAAGACATGCTCGTCCCGAGCATTATTGAACCCATAATAACGCGCCAGTCGATCCACATGGACAATCTTAGGAGTACCTCTGGCACCTTTCTGTATCCGGTAGGTTACATCATTCATCCTTGTCACAATCCGGTACGGTCCGTCCCATTTAGCTTTAAGCTTAGGAGATTTCCCTTTGCTGCGAACTGGATTGTGTAACCACACTAGTGAACCTTCATCAAACCCCTTGTTGTTCATTTTGCGGTCATACCGTGTTTTCATCTTCTCAGACGTTTGCTGGCCCGTCTGTCTGTCGTGCTCATAAATGTCATTCATTTTGTTCCGCAAGTCATTTGCATAATCGGTTATACTGCGTGGGGCATCAGGTGGTATTCCGGTGATCAGGTCTGCAGGCAGCCGTAATTCTCTCCCAAAGTTTGCGAAAGCTGGCGTCACTGATGTACTTTCGTGAACAGCGCTTCGATATGACAACAAAAACGGTTGTATGTGCCTGTCCCAGTCTCGTTGCCGTTTTTCCACAACTTTTGCCAGGTACCTTTCCAATGTCTGATTAAATCGTTCTACCATTCCATCAGATTGTGGGTGGTAAGAAGTTGTTCGTGTTTTATGAATACCCATAACTCTGCAAGTTTCCTGGAATATTTGAGACTCGAAATTCCTTCCTTGATCGCTGTGAATCTCTAAGGGTACTCCAAAACGACAGAAGACTTCATGAACTAGTTTATCTGCAACGATTGAAGCTTCTTGATTTGGAATGGCGATGAGTTCTGGCCACTTAGTGAAGTAATCTATCACAACCATGAAATACTTGTTACCACTTTCAGTTTCTGGAAACGGCCCCGCAACGTCAATGGCTATCCTCTCCCATGGTGCACCAACATTGTACAATTTCAATGCGCCTCTACTACGAATTTGAGGTCCCTTTACAGCCGCACAACTTGTACATTTGCGGCACCAGTCCTCGACATCGTTACGACAGTGGACCCAGTAAAACCGTTCACGGAACTTCAGGAGAGTTCGTTTAACTCCCAGGTGGCCTCCTGAACAACCATTATGGTACAGCTGTAGAATATCCGGCACTTTAGCCTTAGGGACAACCATTTGCAAATGACACCTGTCTCCCCGACCATTTTCCCATTTACGGCACAGGACTCCATCCTGAATTAGCAAGCTGTCCCATTGGGCCCAATAGCTTTTCGTGGTCGAACTCATTGCTGAGACGTCGCTCCACTTGGGCTTAGGAGCACTGGCCTTCATCCATTCCAGAATCGGCTTAATGTCCGAATCTTCCTGCTGTGCATGTTGTAGGCCGTCCTTCCACTCATTGCTGAGCTGGTCTGTCCTGAGCATTCTCACAGATACCACTTCCTTACCATCTTGCCTAGTACAATGCTTGCAATCTTCAGGGCAAGGTCTTCTTGACAATGCATCTGCATTGCCATGAGATTTCCCGCTGCGATGTTCGATCACAAAGTCGTATTCCTGCAGTAGTTCAATCCATCTCGCAACTTGTCCTTCCGGATTTTTGAACTGCAATAGCCATTTCAGTGCAGCATGGTCAGTTCGTAAGTGGAATTTCCGCCCTAGAAGATATTTGCTAAAATGCTGCAAGGACTTTACCACAGCAAGCAATTCCCGTCTTGTGACACAATAGTTCCTTTCCGGCTTTGACAACGACTTGCTGAAGTACGCTATCACAATCTCTTGATCACCATTACGTTGAGACAACACACCGCCAAGTTCTATATCACTTGCGTCCGTGTCAACTATGAATTACGTGCCCGCATCAGGGTACCCCAAAATAGGCGTTTTGCATAGACGGTTCTTGAGCTCCTGGAATGCAATATCGCAACTTTCATCCCAGCAGAAATGTCGCTTCTCCTCGGTTAGCTTGTGTAGAGGTTTGGCTATATCTGCAAAGTTCTTCACAAATCGCCGATTATAATAGCACAAACCCTAAAATGCTCTAACCTGCGTCTTGTCTTTTGGAACCGGCCACTCCTTGACAGCGGAAATTTTCTCTGGATCCGTGTCGACACTACATACCCCAAAAAACTAACTTGCCGTTTGAATAGTGAGCACTTCTTCGGACTCAACTTGAGGTTGGCACTCTGGATCTTTGTGAGCACACGTTCCAGGTTTTGAAGGTGTTCCTCAAACGTACGGCCTACGATGATGATGTCATCCAAATAGACCAGACAGGCATCTCCAATTAGCCCGGTCAGTACAAGCTCCATCAACCTTTCAAATGTTGCTCGAGCATTGCACAATCCAAACGGCATGACTTTAAATTGCCACAGACCCTTTCCTGTGGAGAATGCAGTTTTCTCCTTGTCCTTAGGGTCAATTTCAACCTGCCAGTAGCCACTTTTCAGATCCAGCGTACTAAACCACTTTACGCCTGTAAGCATGTCCAGCGTGTCATCAATTCTTGGCAAGGGATAGCTGTCCTTCTTTGTAACGTCGTTCAGGCGGCGGTAGTCAACACAAAACCGCATGCTGCCGCCCTTCTTCTTTACCAGCACCACAGGTGAACACCATGGACTAGATGAAGGTTCAATAACACCATCCTTCACCGTTCCCTCAATCATGGTTTCCACTTCCTTTTCACGTGCTACAGGCAATCTTCTTGGCCGCTGACGAATAGGCAATTCTTGTCCTGTGTTTATTTTGTGTTGAACTAAGCCAGTCTTTCCTATGTCAGCTTCGTTTGACGAGAAAACATTGGCGTACTTGAGTAACAACTTCTTCGCCTTGACCATTTCATTCGGGGAAAGAACGCTGCGACAGTCTTCTAAAAGCGTGGTCACTCTCGTTTGTCCATCCTTGCTGGTGGTCCCGGTCGATAGATATTCGCACCGACGCAACCAATCCACTTCCTCACTAGTACCAACCAATGTGCCTTTTTCTATAATCTGTTCCTGATCACAAAGGTTCAGCACACGTACTCCTGAGATGTCGGCGGTTGTGACCAAGTTTCGAGCCACTTTCCATGGAAAGTCATTGTCTACCGTTTCCACGAGTACACAACGAAGAGTTTGCCCAGGATTCCGTGGAAGTCTAACCGGCACAATCGTTTCCGATCTCGGTGGAAGAACAATCTTCTTAAGGCTGTACACATTCCCTGGTAACGCCCCTTCCACGAAAAGTTCCTCTTGTCCACATTTCAAAACACATTGCTTAACGTCGATCTCACAACAATTCTTCCTCATAAAGTCTAGGCCCAGGATGCAGTCGTCCATTATATCAGCCACGATGACATTATGCAGGTAGATCATGTTGCCTAGCTTCAACTCCATCTCCTTCTCTCCTCGGACGGGTATGCGCTGACCGGTGGCTGTCACCAAATTAATGCGTTCGCGGTTGTATGCGGAATCCCCAAGAAACTGATTTATAAGTTGGGAACTGACAACCGTGCGAGAGGCTCCAGTGTCTATGGTTAGTTTACACGGCTTTCCGTTGACCTCGCCCTTGATGATCAGGCTGTTTCCATCTCGGGTTTGTGAGATCGAAATCCTTGGGGCTCTTTTAACATCAGCCAGCACCCGCCAGTTTCCCTGCTGCTGCTGGGCGGTGCTGTCAGCCACACTACCCTCTCGATATCGAACACCTTCCCTTTCTACAGTTCGTTTAGGGCAGCTGGATCGAAGATTGCCCCTTTCCCCACAGCCGTAGCACCTAGGGCTGTAGCCCTTATTGCGGTCCTGAACTATAGCTGCTGCAACCTCCATGACACGGTGGGAACGATGATCCTGCCGCACGGCTTCCACCTCCAGTGCATGGGCCAACGCGTCCTTAAGCGTCTCGTGGTGCCCGAGCCTCACAGCAGCTCTGACTTCAAGGTCGCGGATGCCGTCGATGAATGTCTGCACCAGGTTCCCTATAATGAGCGCAGGTACAGACTGGTACGCTTTCCGAACCAGCTTCTCCACCTCAAGGGCCCACTGCTGCAGGTTTTCGTTACTGCGTTGCACGCGATCTTTGAGCTGCGCACGAAAGACGTGTTCCAGGTGAGCATCGCCATATCTCGCCTCCAATGCCTCAAGGAGCTGCTCGTAAGTCACTTCCTTACCGAGAGCTTCCAGAACAGTTAAGGCCTGTTCGCGTAGGCCTAGGGTGAGAGCAGTCATGGCCTGACTTTTATTCTAGCCGTACGCTTTCATGACAGACTCGAACTAGATTTTGTAAGCCGACCAGGAAGAACTCCCGTCGAACGGCGGCACTTTGAATCCACGTAGCGAAGGTGTTGTAGCTACCACGGGAACTGTAATTCCATCCCCAAGTTTGAGGTCGTCCAGCGTTTTCTTCACATCAGCCATCACGTTGTCAACCCGATTGTTCACTTGGTCGATTCGAGTTTCAGCTTCCGACAGGCGGTTGTCATGTTGAGCAACCCTATCCTTCACCTCCTTTATCTCTTTCCCGAAAGTAGCGTGAAGGTCCTTCCTGAGGAGCATCTGTTCTTCCATACCGCGCTTCAGCTGCTCTTCCAACCGACGGGTCTGTTCCTCCTGTCGGCGAGCCTGATCCTGCAGCATCATCATCAGAGCACCTAAGCCAGGTGCTGCAGATGCAGGAGCTGCTGACGGGCCGGCCTCCGTGGTTAGCAGCTGCCCCTCCGACGTTTGCGGCGTTGCATTACCAAATCGTCTCTGGTCCGTCTCCTGTTGGCGTTGACTTCGGGTACGGATACCCTCCGTGTCGTCTTTAGGTAAAATCGGCATATTTGATCCCACTTCTGACACTAATTGTTACGAGCTTGGGGTTCGAGATAATTAAAAACTGCCGATTGAATTACCAAAATTGACACTTTAATTACACAACACTAATTACAATCTAAAATCACACTAATAATAAAACACAGTTCGCCGTTATTTCGCTTCGAAGTATTCTCTTGTATCGCCAATTCAATACTGCCCCGGTCGTGGTCTATACCGGCCTTATATAGGGCCTCAGATTGTTTCCAGAACCTTCTACTGTAGCGACATCTAGAATGTTCGAGTACATATCGCTCCCGAAACTTCTGGAAGGATCTCGACTCTCCTAGTTCTGCTACTCGACACTAGAGGGCGCTAGTGTAACTAGTGTTGCCATGTACAAGACATTAATAGTGGCGCGCAACAATATGTTATAGTCGCTGATGGTAGTACGGAAGCACTTTTCTCGGTAAAATCAACCGTTTGCGGTGTTATGTTATCGGAAGACATATCCGAGATGTCGGTAGGCGGTATTGAGAGCTGCTTGCGAACAGGCGTATTATCATCTTTACGACGCGTTACTAGTTTACATGACTGGCACTTCCATTGTCGTTTTAGTTCGTGTAAATTGTCTTTATAGAAAGACGTCGATAAATTATAGCACTTGTAATGGTAACATCCCTTGCATGCAATACATTTAAGCTGTTCGTCACTACGAGTGATTTTATTGCATGCTAAACAATACATTTTAATAATATTGAAAGTGATAGTAAAAGTAGTGAAAATTTCTATGTTGCACTCTTATTGGGAAATTACGAGGATAAAATTGATGTTCTATTCCCTACTGCACCTTCATAACGATTACAGTCCACTTCAACTGACGTCAAGACCGGGACCACTCCATAGGGACCCGTAATCTTAGTCGTCTAACCTTTCTTTTAAGAAAGGGCGACAGACTGATTTTGAGTTGCACACCTTCTCATGCATCATGCCCACCTCGTTGTACCCGAACCCAACGTGGTGTGATATTGGTTTCATGGGATAGAAGGTCACTCACCAGTTGACCCCCGTCTGTTGGACCCTATTAGTAGTCATAGTAGTAAATTTATACGCTTTAGATTTTTTATGTATTACGCTTAAACTGTATAAGAAAACCGAATCAAATAAACCGTAATTGTGTGAAGTCGCTGTAAAGAGTATATTTACCGGAAAAATCTAGATGAAAAGCAATTTATTGCTGTCTACAACTGACAAAATGCTACTGATTAATGGAGTTTCGTGCTAACGTACCGTTGTGTTTGGATTTCATTCAGTTTTCTTAAGATTCTAGTACATTATCCATAGTTTAGAAGCAAAAGTTGACTAGTGTGGCATATTATGTTGTGTTATATAGGATTAATGCTATTTTTTTAAATGTTATGTAACACCTACTAAAACAAATAAATTAACAAACAGTAAAGTATTCAACCAGGATTTCATCAAATTCAACAAAAAAAATATTAACTACATTTAAATTTAACGCACGTGTGATAACTACATCATCAGCCTGCGGTAGTCCAAGTCAAGACACAACAATTGGCCTGTTCTTCGGGATTCACATCATCTACTATACTGTTTACGTGTTAGAGTCATGCTGCAGCGATATAAGTACCATAGTTGTAACAAAAATGGGACGGCTCTAGCGGAGAAGGACTCTCACATAATTTTTACTGGAAACGGAGCATCCAATCTTAGTCCTCACGGGTAACAACCCATCTGCATTTTGAAATGTAATCGAAGATAGATGTAGATGCCTATAGGTCACAGCAACCACTTACCATCTGGTGGACTGTGTGCTCGTTTGTCAACCATATTCTATAAAAAAAACTTTTTTTACTACCGTCGAAAGGCATAAAATCTCGCTAATCGCAATTAAGAAAAACCTGATAACGGGCATCAAAATTGTAAAAGCTATAATTTAAAAGCCGTTCAATATCAACAAATTGACGACAATTTCGTTACACTTTATTACTCTAGAGGTCTTAATAGCGCGATTATTCGCTATCACGATAAACCAATTTTCCCTTAGGAGACATTTTTATAAGTAATGAGGGCCCTTTTTATCAGTGCTGGGCATAAGGTCATCATTTGTTACTTCGTGTTACAGAATGATGAATGGAAAAACTGGTGCAAATATTCCATCATTATTTAATACTTCGCCCTAAATCTAATCAAATAATTAAATAATACTCGTAGTTCAATGTACGTTACTGTTTTACTTTAAACAAAAGTGAATTACGAATTTCTTAATAAAGTCACACGAGCAAAGAAGAAAAAAGTTACAATTACAAGTTTATAGTAAAGTAAGATTTTGTTAACTATATTCTCTGTATTCAAAAGTCAAGTGCAAGTATGGATTAAGCCTTTAAGAAGGTCTTACTATTTTATCTTTAGAAATTTTAATGTTAATTAAATGTAATCTAAGTCAGTTAAAAAGTTGGTTGTAACATTTAATTGCGTTTGAGTTTAAAGTTTAAACTGATGGAAATTAAGAGTTGTAAGCATCCCTATGCATTTTTATAAATTCACATTGCCGGTTGATGTGTTTTGCGACATATGAATTATTATTATTATTACATTACGACATATATGGTCATAAAACTATAATATCATAAATATAAATACAATCTATATAAATAGTATTACTATTTCGGCTATTATTCACCGCGGTGAGGAATCCTAAGCCATCGGTGAAGTTAGGCATCCAAAGATAGGAACCTCCTTACTATTCGAGCCGTATTTAATAAGGCCTATTTTTGAATTAATCCCTTCAGCTATTTGCCCAAACCTAACTTGGACAGATAATCGTCCATATTTTTACCAATAAGTCCATTGACTGATACAACTATTGGTAGAATAATAGTAGAATCGACGTCTCACATAGCGACAATCTCATGAGCCAAGTCGATATATTTTATTTTTTTATCATTCTCTGCTGAATTATTATTATTATATTATTATATATACTTTATTGTACACCACAAAAACGATAAAAGAAATAGATTACAGTAAAACTTAAAAGGTAGGTATAATAAGACGGTCTTATCGCTAAAAATCGATCTCTTCCAGACAACCATAAGATTAATTGATGGCACAAACAGCGGTCCTCAGCGGTAAGCAAGTCCTCAAGTTTTGACTGCGTATACACTTGAAGATCGTCAGCATACATGTGATAGAGAGAAGAAATTTTGTCGGAGATCGAACTAACTCGAATCGATCGAACTTTACAGAGCACACACATATTTTCATCATTGATAGGGAAGAGTAAAGGAGACAACACACCACATTGAGGCATTCCAGCTCGCAGTTCACACGAACATGAAAATTTACCTTCAATGCGAATTCGCTACCATAGACCTCTAAGATAACTTTGAAACCAGCTAAACACTGATGGAGATGTATTTAATACGTTTCGTTTCGTTTAATTACGTTCGTAACAGGCTCAACAAGATATTCTGACGGCGAAATAATATTATTATTAAATAATAATTAAATTCAATATACAAACAACTAAAAATATCATAGAAATTATATTATGAACAATGAAAATGAATTAAATAAGCATAAAGTACAAATGAATTCATTTCGTACATTAATAATTTTAATATTACTATATTATATTAAAATAGGCCTAATATTGCCTTAAAAAATCTTTAATTTCATTCAAGCTCTGCTTGAAACATTCAAAATGTATTAAATAATAGAAATTTAAGTCTATTATATCAAAATAATAAAGAAAAATAACATTTGTAATATAATTGAAAAATTAACCCATCATCATAATCGTAAAACTCTCACGTCTCCTATTGGCGCACTTGGCACACTTCCATTTGGCGACACTGACACACCTCTCTCTTGCTTCTATCATATTCATATTATATAATATTATACAATTTTTAATAAATTTTAAGCCCTTGCATAAATTAATCATTCAAAATTTAAGTTCAGATCACTATGGATAGTTGGTCTCATTACTTACAACATACCTAGTAAAAATACTTGCGATATGTGTATGGAGCTATATTTAAAATTGTAAGTTGTGAATTTAATAGAATATTTGCTTCTAAATCTTTCTCCTTAAACACTCACAAATAATTTAGTGAACTGGCGCCAGTAACCCATTATACGTAATAAAAGTAGAAGAAATGTGGACTTTATAATGAAAGATTATTTAGTCGTAGGGGTCAATTAAAAAAAATATACAGTAATTAAAAAAGTTTGCTAAGGTTTTACATATTATATTAGTAATAAAATTAAAATTGTCACTAATAACATTCAGATGATTTGGAGTGAAAAAAAAAACATACTTTAATTGCACATGCAACTCGGAATTTCAATTAAATCTTTTCAATATTTCAACTAAATCAGATCAGAAAATTTCTGCGGAATTTGAAAAAAATTTTTCTTGTATTCCTTTTTAAAACCAAATTCTTTAAATTCTTTTCCTAATGTCGCCAAATTATTCCTCTAAACAAAATGTAAAAACTTCTTCAAAAACTTATATATTCCATAAGGCATTGCCAAAATACATATATTGTTAAATACAGGATTATTTTGCAATAATCGGCCAAGTTTGCAGAAAAGGTTCAGAATAAGTAATATAAGCAAATGGTGAAGAAAAATTTATTTACAAAATTTCAAACATTCTGTCCTTTTTATCTTTTAAATCCAAAATGCGTGGTAATTCATTATTTTAACTAATTTTACTGCGCACGCACACATTTGTAAGGGTCTATTGTTAGGGAAAAACGTTGTTGCCCAAAAATCACATTCGATTTGGGATTGTTTCTAATAAAACTAGAAGCCTTATTTACCCTTATTTTCAAAAACTGCAATAGCAGTAGGTATGTCATTATTCATATATTTGAACTTTAGTTTAAAATTTGGCCACTCTTTAAAAAAATAACCCTGTATTTTAAAATTATTTATGTTAAGAAAACCGCAGACTTGAAATCGTTTTCCGTTAAAGTTATTTCACTCATAATAGACACAGTTGCATATTATATAACCATTATTTTAAGTCCAAGTAAAGTCATACCTTTATTCAAATATGTTAATACATAGACCCTGCTAACTATAAATCAATTTCTAAACTATCAATATTTAGATAAATTTTGAAGACATCATTGTAGATTAATTAAGTTTTATAACATAAATGAATAGCCGCATAAAAATCAATTTATATTTACGATGGGTTACTCGACAACTGACGCTGGTGTTGAGCTAATTTAATATATTTTCCCATGAGACAGTAATCAGGAGTTTACAGTATTAGGATGTTAAGAACTCGGTGTTTAAACTTATTATTTCATACCTACTTACTTACTTTTAAGAGCACGTTATAAAACTTTTATTATTTTACGTCTAGAAGGCACACTTGAACAGCAAGCTCGTAAGTTTTAAACGTCAGAAAGTAATGAAAGTTATTTAATCTACGATGATATAAAAGTAATTTATTTTAGACTGGTACCTACAGATTATTAAAAAATAATTAATCGTCGTCATGTCTAAGTGGACTCCTTTTCTATCTACGAGTCCATCTAGGTAGAAATCAACCTTGTACCTATTTCTGCCGCCAAGCAGAAATGCTTGCACTGCTGTTTTCCGGTGTGAAGGGAGTAGAATGTTGGTTTATTTAAGCCTATAAGGCATTCCATTTAAGTCCCCCGAAGTCACAACACATCTGTCACCTTCTTTGTTTGAAGTCGGTCGCAGGCGTGCGTGGACCGCAGTAGCCGTCTAGTGGATTGTCTTTACTTTTATAAACTCAATTTTAATACAAATAAATATGCTGTCATTTTTGAACGTAACAGTAGGCGCGCTATTTACACGCATAATATTCCGATCGCCACATTTTATTCGAATCGTAAGAATCGCAAAATCTCCCAGGTTCGTTACCCGCAACGGAACGGAGAAAGTGTATGCGTTTAGGGTGAGAGTTGGTTTGTTTGTTTGTGTGTGCAAACGAATGTTCCCATTTATCTCCAATACGGCTTGGCGGATTTATATACAGATTTCAGTAGAGGGTTTGTGATTTATTGGCAATGGTTCTTAAGTAGTTGAGAGAGAGAGAGAGAGAGAGAGAGAGAGAGTTGATAAATATTTTGAAAACGTAGCTTATCGCCACAAGTACAAAGATTTGTGGTATAAAACTCGCTGCTGTTGTCAAGCGCGAGGCCGTGCGGGCAAGTCAACGCGGTGGCTTTTTTATTATCTATTAGCAGAAATAAGCAGGCCACAATTTATAATGAGTTTAGGTTTTTTTTGTGGATTTTTTCCCATATTGATGAACTTTTATATGTGGTAGAGCCATGTTGCAGCTATATTAATAGTATAGTTGTAGCACGAATGGGTGGGCTCGACCGGGGAAGGACCACGCTCTCACAGAAAATGAGCGTAAAATAGCAGTTTAACGCTGCTGTGTTTCGTATGATGAGTGTAGAGAACCGGAGACCCTTTTTACTGGAAAAGTGGCATTCCATCTTAGTCCTCACGGGTGACAACGCATCTGCATCTTGAGTCTTTATTGAGAATAGATGTAGATGTCTATGGGTCACAGTAATCACTTACCATCAGGTGGACTGTGTGCTCGTATGTCACCCTATCCTATAAAAAAAAAAACTATCGCCAAATACCTACACTTTATGTAGGTAACAAAAGAACAGTTATTCATTGAACACTGAAAAATTGTTATAAAAATCTAGCGCTTGTAATCTTATCCGAATTTTACATCAATCCATTAGTTAGCCATTACAGCCTTTAAAAGTCCACTCCTGGTTTGCCATATTAGGTATATATAAATTTGGCAACCGCAAGTTTTTATTTGTTATTAGGAAGACGCTTCTGTTCATCTTCTCATTTGTTTCGTTCTGTTGCCTCTTACGACACCCACGTAAAGATATGGTGTTGTGGATTTATTCCACCGTGTAGTGACAGTGTGAAGTACGTTTTAAAAGGATCTTTCAATAAATTGCACTAGTTCCTTACCTCTATATACTGCTAAGTAGCTATGCATCCTTTATACGTTTATAGGAAAAGGCTTCAGCAGTCAATTTTCTTTGGAGTTTTAGTTTATACAACACAACAAATAACAAATGGTATTAAAATATTACAAGTCAATAAGTATAATTATAAAAACATAATATACTGAGTGCACAAAATATACTGTTATTGTAGACTATTTTAAATTCAGACATTATTTGAATTAGTTGTACAGTTTATTGAAATAAAATTATTATTATTATACTAGTGCTTACGATTTGAAGTTATATACATATGTGTCTTATAACTAGGAGAGATTGTCAAAAGCTATTTATTCCGTCCTTTGTTATCCTATTTATAAGTGTTTTATACAATTAATAAATAAATAAGTACTCGTTTTGCCAGCTTTATTCACACAAAACGTAAGAAAACATTAAAAACATCTTGAAATTTAGCTTTTACATTGTGAAATGGAATCTGATACTATGATGGAAATGATAATAGTTTTACAAAACGTGACAAGACTTTTACATTCGTTTGAAAGGAAAGGGTCAGGTCAATTTGTATAGGAGCGTGTCGGGCACAAAAACATTTTAAGTAACACGTGAAGATTCAACGTGTTTTATTTATTGTTTTTTACAAGAATTTTATAATATACAGCGTTTCCTACCCCAAAGGGAGGAAAACTATTATTTCGAGTCTTGCCGAAGGCTTGAACTTTCGAGATTTACCCATCGTTATACTTTTATGTGTACTTGTCCAAAGGGCTCCAAAAGGGGCTCCATCCCCTTACAGCCCCCTTGCACGTTGTGATGGCTAACGAAGCCGGCAAGGGCTTAATAATCCTTTTCCTCCCTTCAGGGTAGAAAATGCTGTATATTTCAGGTATGTGCCTTTGGCTTGATTTTTCGGAGAGATGTTTAGGATTTGCTGGCTCACAACTTACAGCATACTGTGACCTGAAGAACTTACGTTATCTCTTATTGTTATTATTATTATTTAGGAACGAGATGCTATACTGTAATCGATTCAAAGTCGGGGAGACTAAAATTAAGTTCCTAAATTTCGCCCCTAACAAAGACTACAGGTGGTAAAGGGGTGGTAGATATTGTATTATAATAAAAACAACTTTTATATTTAAAATATAAATCCGACTGCAGTGAGGTTATTAATATATAAAAGATATTAAAATGTATATTTTGTAAACAAATTTTTCCTCTTTGTTTTAAAAACATTACCCATACACTAGGATTTTCTCCTGGATCGTGGAGGCAGTTTACATCATATATAAGTTTCACAAGGACAAATGTTCAGACCCGAAACAATTATTTGTAGGCCAAATGCTTGTTTCGTGCAAGATTTGAACCCGTGGCCCTCAGCGCCGCAACTTATTGCTAAGCTACTGCATCACGGAGCCGTCAATATATTTTTGAAAGTGCTCATTAATACCTCTCATGTAATAACGATAAACGATATTGTTTAGGCCCAAAAAAGGTAATTTGTACGCCATTCAATCACGTTCGACTTCGTGAATCGCACGATGGTACCAGGTGTCACGCGAGTCGCGGTGCAGGGGCGGTGGTACCGGCTCCGGTGATTCCGGCGCTGGGCTAAGAGAACAAGTGGCTCGACGGCGGCGGGGCAGTTAATTAGTGTCTTTTGGTGCCCGCCGCTGAGGTTTTGCGACACCGGTTTTTTTTGGATTAGGGTCTAGAATTTTGGAAATTGTGTGCGTGACTTTGCTACGTAATTGTGTTTCGTGAAAACTGCCGCGTTTTAGGTTGTCTAGGGTTTAAGTTCTTGACAAGAGGCTTGTAATGTGTTTAACTGATTAAAGTAACTTTTTTGAAAGTAATTGTGAAAATCAGATAGTGAATGCGTGTTGAATTACATTTTGTAATATTTAACTTGCTCGTGTGACGTGCAATTGCGCGCGCGCCGATTAGAGATACGGTTTAGAATTTGGACAGCGTATTACCTTTTTCGAGGGCGTCGCCGGTGGACTGTTTTGGAGATACGTGGTAGAGCCATGCTGCAGCTATATTAATAGTATAGTTGTAGCACGAATGGGTCGGCTCGACCAGGGAAGGACCACGCTCTCACAAAATACCAGCGTAAAATAGCAGCATAACACTACTGTGTTTCGTATGGTGAGTGTAGAGAACCGGAGACCCTTTTTACTGGAAACGAGGCATTCCATCTTAGTCCTCACGGGTGACAACGCATTTGCATTTTGATTTTTAATCGAAGATAGATGTAGATGTCTATGGGCCACAGTAACCACTTACCATCAGGTGGACTGTGCGCTCGTTCGTCACCCTTATCCTATAAAAAAAAATCATTGTAATTGTGCCGTCGCGTTAAGTGCCCTTTTTTGTTTTGATAGTTTTACTTACTACGAGGCGGATTTTGAATTCTTATCGCGGCGTAGTATTTGATATCGAACGAAGGAATTTAGTTATGTTTGTAACGCTGAACCGTGTGACTCATGAAGAGATCGCGTTAGTTCACTATTCGTAATTTGGTGATAAATGAATCCGGGATATTGAATGTTGACCTTTGAACTACTGTCCGTTACTGTGTCGGGTATCACGTGTTCGATTCTACGATAAATGAGGAATTAGATGAGTTTAAGTTAGTTAAATGTACAATGAAGTTAATAGACTGAAATAGTGACATGAAGAAAGAAATAGGCCAGCGGGGAAGCCTGCTGGAGTGATGCAGCATTGCAGGGCAGCATGGAAATCGGCCGCTGCCGGTCACCTCAGCTGGGTCAGGTTTCAGATACATACACATCACTAAACACTACTTTCCATGCACCTTACACCCACCTACGGCCTGACCGAGTCTTGGGGCGGTCTTAGATTCGGATACAGGTACGTACTATATTTTTATAGCCTTCTCCCTGCAGCTTAGTATGATAGGACATTTTTCCATATGGCCATTTGGGCTCGAACCCGTGGCTGCCCGCTCATGGGCCTCGGTATATTTGACCTTTGAAGGGGCAGCTGTGGGCCGCAACAGATATATTTATTTATTTTATTTTTAGATCACATTTTTTGACAATTCATGACGGCCATATATATTTTATGACGACTTTAATAGTCTATGGTACCTGCGATAATTACAAACCAATTAATATAATATGATTTATTTAATTTGTTCAAAAAGTTGTCACAAACTTAAGAGTGATCATAAAAGTTGACATACAGCACCTACATAATTATTAAATTATGAAAGTGAAGATACAGTCTATATACCTCTACCTCTCATTTCAAAAAGGGTTACATACACACAATCAAAAAATATTTGGCTCTTTTTGGGCTCTGCCGAAGGAAGAAGTAGGAATAGAGTAGTCTGCTGGAATTCTGGTAATAAACACGACATATTATCACTTCTTGTACGTCTTATTAGGTCGTTACTCCATCTAGTGTCACTCGAGAACCTAAAGAAGAAAGGTAAGTAGATCGATGCAGGTGGCTCAGGACCGTGCTTTGTGGCATTCCTTGGGGGAGGCCTATGTTCAGCAATGGACTTGTGAAGGGCTGTAATGATGATGATGATAATGATGAATATCATTGCAAGAGTAAATATTATGTTATTACGAGTACCACTTTAATCGACTAATGTAGTATGTCGCTTCATGTACACTCAATTTATTTACTACTTCACAATCAAATCGAATACGAAAAGTACTTTATTGCAAATCATTAAAAACGATTCAAATCGCGGAATAGCTGTGAGTTCAACAAATTTAAGTATTTTATTTGCAAATTAAATTTAATTGATATCGTAAATTTTCGCTCCTTATAAAACGATTCAAGAAATTACTCTGGCAAAATATTTAAAGATCGTCGACGGTAGAACGCGCGTCGTTGTTGGAGCGACTTCGTTCAAATATACTTTAGTTTTTTAAGAGTTTATATTTAATTATAAATATTTTATGAATAGACATACTTAATTTAGTTAATATCTGTACATTGGTAACTGGAAATATTGTTTTCGAAATAAATAAATTTATAAAGTGTCAAAAAAGAAGAAATTTTCGCGGCGCCGTTGATTAGTGAAATTGAATGATTGAATGCATTTTTATGTAATTTAGATGTGGAACGACCAACCTGCTCTCGTAACTTAGAATTCGATATTATTTAATACCTATGTAATTTTATTGTTTAATATTTTTGTTAAGTAGGTGATACTGAATTTTATAATTATGTATTACAATAAAACGCTCTTTTATGAGTATGACTTTAACAGAATATTATTCTGGATGGAAATCTAGATACATATACTTATATTTAGGTACACTATTATAAAATAAAATCAAACGATTTAAATAAAAAAATGGTGCTTCCCTAAGTACTATATAAAGATATTTTCGGGTTTATGTTTTCTTTGAACGTTAGACAAACTATCATCTGAAAAATGTAAAAAAATTTAATGGGAGAGGGCTTTCTCTAAGTGATAAAGTTAGAAATGAGGATATCCGCAGTAGAACGAGAGTAACTAACATAGCCCAACGGATTATCAAAGTGAAATGGCAATGAGCTGGCTGTGTAAATTGAAAAACCGATAAATAATCGGAAGAAATGATCTCGAATGGCAACCTCATACCGGTAAGCGAAGTGCAGGGAAGCCTCCCACTATATGGAGGGACGACATGTTAATATATGCAGGAAGTCGATAAATGCAGGTGGCTTAGGACCATGCTTTTTGGCTATATATATACGAGTGATGGGAATATGTATATAAGAATAAAGGTTGTCACAGGACAGTAATAATATTATATCTTACAGTATCTGCGCATGAAAATTTTAAAAATCTCCGAATCCCGAGGTATATGCACATTAAATTAATAGGCTGAATATGAATGGGGATAGTTTTGTGATTTTACATCGTAATTGAAAAAAAATTACTTACTATTGAGCGTATTCCAGATGGTGGTTTTCAAAACACGATTCCACAAAATTCACTCAATAGAACATAATTGCAAAGTAGCTTTTGAAAATAATTCTCTCTATTACCACGTTTAAATGTTTTATTAAGTTGAAACTGTATAAAAAGAGTTATTATAGTATAAATGAATACATGGTTGATAATAACCCCTGGGAATGAGGTGGTCGCTTCCAAGCTGTTTCTAAAATAAATGTTGTACTTATATAGTTTGTACAACCATTAATGTAAAATTTGCTTTTAAGAAAAAGTCCCGCTGGGTTTCTTGCTGGTTGTTCCCGGGACAGAGGTTTTTTTTTCGAACCAGTGGTAAAGTAAATAATGACTTTCAATAAGAATAACACATGTGATCTATATTGAATAAAAATTATTTTATTCTATTCTTTTCTATTCTATTCTAATTAAATTTTCAACTTTCTCAGATTTCCATACAATAATGTTGAGTATATTTAAGTACAATTTAACTTTAACTTTATGTGTCACATGTTAATAAAGCTATTGGGCTATTTTGTTATTTAATAAAGTGATTTAACTTTAATTTACATAAATAATTTATTTTGCCCATCTATATCAAGTAGCGTTTTTTTCTGTCACTTCTTCACTCCTATTGCATTTGTCAGAGCTCGCTGTAATTTAGCGTCTAGATAATCGGCTATATCTGCCATTGTATTGGTTGGTTGAGTATATGTGTCGACATATCCAATAGGCAGTTATAATATAACAGTAATAATTCGCCATCAGAAAGGGTTTCTGTCACTGTTGTTGATTATATGAATTTTTCGATCATTTTTTTCTCACCCACCAACAAGCTGCCTTCAATCACTCAAAAGTGGGCAATTTATAGAGATACATTACTATGTTGTTACATAAAACATCATGGAGGTCAGACAATCTGCAATCCCGTAATGAAGGGACTCGACTTTGACAAAGCTACTTAGGTTGTAAGTCAAACCAAGACGCAGAGAGCGTCATTGAGAATAGCGACCCGCCAAACAACCATAGCAGAGACGCAATGCTGCAGAACGCAACAAGTATCAATACGACTATCGTCCTACATACATTATACAGTCCCAGTAGCTATCACCACCTGCATACCGCCATCGACCAGAACCACAAGATGCGTCGAATCAGGCGCAGAACACACGCAAATCCATCATAAGACGCAATACTGCAAGTAGCAGGAAGCATCGATGCAACTAACATACGGATGGCGCCCCCTCCATAACACATCCACATAATCCCTATCAACTTTGGTAACAAAATCGGTACTGTTATTAACTAAAAATACCACCAACGTATCATAGTAGTACGCCACTAAGATGTCATTAGTCAAAACTCCACGTATCATAGCGAAATGGAAAATTCGTAATTAAAGTTTTTGATTAAACTTAATTAAGAAACAAACTTACATTCCTACTGTTGGTTAGTGACCACAGACACCGGCAACCAACTTCAAGCAAAGAAAGTTCCAGATGCGTTATCTCTTATCATCTCTAAGCAGTAAGATGTAATTCCTTACAGGCCTAAACTAATTTAAGGATTAAAGGCTTTTGAGGGGTACCACGGCGATTTATTTGTTTTTTTAAATTGTTGTATAGCATCAATTAAAAAGTAAGTGCCATGCGGTGGTAAAGACCATGACCAGAATTCTACGGGCTGGTGATGATGAAGTAGATCAAATGAACTCTTTAAAACACTATTTTAACTTCAAACAATTGATTATTTTGTGTTTAAATTTATATTAAAGTTATTCCCTCGTAAATGATGAAAACTATAATTCCCCACCGTATATCCACGGTATTGGCAGTGAACAATTGTTTTGCATATCGTGCACTTGTCCTATTTATACTTTGATTTTTTTAATTATTGATATACAGCAGATAATAAATATATTTTCTGTTTAATAAAAAATCACAGACCATAAATAATGATCAAAATAACATGTAACATAAAATTCTTTAATGACGATACATCCTTGACCTCACACGCTCTTGGTAGATAGATAGTAAAGTTGTTTTTGTTACAGATTTAGTAGTCTTTTTATTACCATGGTACAGAAAATCCTAACTGAAACCCGCGACAGTACTGGCTACTATAACTTTAGTTACACTAGGATTTAAGGTCTTCACGTAGAAAATCGTTTCCGCGTTTATATCCACTTGACATCTTTTAGGCCACCTGTATATTGAATAGATTTATCTATATAGTATCATAAGAAGCGGAATATTGTATCGATTCCTTGAAATATTAATTTATTCATCCATTATTGGAGTTTTTCAGAGTTATTTCCTTAAGAATCGTTTCATATAGAAGGTTATTTTTCAAAGAGTAGCCATATTTTAAACTTAAGTTCAAATATATAAATAATGCTATACCGTTATTGCAGTTTTCGAAAATACGAGTAAATAAGGTTTCCACTTTTATTTGAAACTATCCCAAATTGAAGATTTTTGGGTAACAAGATTTTTGGTAAGAAAAGTGCTGGTTAGTTTTCACGCCATGGTTTTTAGAACGATGTCATCCGAAGGGCTCTTATCTCTATAAATGTTCCCTCGGTTTTAAAGCCTTGTGGAATATTTAGAGACGATGGCAAGAGACCCGATGGTATGAAATTGGTCTCTTGGGAGAGAGGTAAAGCCCCAGTGTCGGATGCTACTTGCGAAGACACTCTGGCGGCCTCTCATCTCAGGGGTACCTCGTATAGAGCCGGGACAGCATCAGAGGCAGCTGAACTGAGTAAGTGGCGCTAATATGAGTCTCTGAGAGATGACTACCTATTTGTGCCATTTGCTGTAGAGTGCACGGACTTATTAAGACTAGGAGCCACTCGGGCAAATTGTGAACTGATGGCGGGCCGCCAGAAGTATAGGTAATTAAAGACAATAAAGAATTTATAATAATGTATTATAATTGAAAAAGAATTTATTAATTTGAAGCGTGGCACTGCATGGTGCTTAAAATCTTTTTTATATATCTTTTTTATACCGGTAGTCTCTACAGTGTAGAGACTATCGGTCTGTGGGGTCCACGTGCGGTGAAGTTCCTAAAGGAACTCTTTCTGCGATTGGTCGTTGCTGCTGGTGATAAGAGGGCTGGTTCTTTTCTCGCTCAAAGGCTAAGTATAGCCATTCAGTGGGGAAACGCAGCCAGAGTTCTTGGCCCGATACCGCAGGGAGTAGGACTGTATGATATTTAAGTTTCTAGTTTTAGTTTTATTATTATAGTTCATTTATTGTTGAAATTTGACGTTATTGCTTCAAGTGTTTTATTGCATTACCAGTCAGTAAGCCCTCCGACAGGAAAACTGTTAATAGGCGGGGCAAATTTACCTGGCATTAAAACAATCGAAGTAATAAAAAATACACCTGCAGAGCTCTAACTCTCAATATTCTTAACAGCTGCATTCATCACATTCCTACATTAACATTACGTTACCCAACTCGCACATCGTAAAATTAATTCATTTTGACTCGATTTTACGATTTGCATGGGCCTCATTTTACAAGCGCGAAGTAATGTTTAGCGCTCTAAGCTTAAGCTTTTGCTCGTAAAATACATACTCGTAAATATTTTTTACGATTTTGTTCATAAGTTAAAATAACGTCTAATAACAAAAATGAGGAGGAACCCAACTAATTCAAATTTTGCGGACCGATCCCAAAATATGAATTGTAATCTCTCGCTGATTGCAATAAATATATAAATATATTCAAAATTTATTTACAAAATGAAAGTTAATGCGCAATATTAAACTATTATAAAATGTTAACTACGAAAACTTATATGACATTCTGAAGCTTTTTCTAGGATTTTAATATAAGAGATTTCATAATTTACCCAGCGTACTAAATGAGTGCGTGCTGTTAAATCAACTTGTTAGATGTCAACAGGCACTATTGCCACATAAGTAAAGAAACTGTACAGAGGCAAAGCTTCTAAGGAGCTTATAAAATAAGTATTCTAAATGTTTTACTTTATAATTATTGTACTTCAACAATTGTTTGTGGCTTTTAATTAAATAGTAAATTCTAAATTTAATGTATTTTTTTTTAAATAATCTATTGGAAAGTACTCGCATTTTATAACAAATATAAAATCTTGCACACGTTTTAATATTTCACTACCAATTTTTAAGTATTATTAAAAACCCAATTGAATTCTATATTTATTAAAAGCCTTGTAATGGCTGCAAAAAGAAACTTTTCCCAAAATTATAGGTTGTTCAGATCTATTAACGTACAATTTTATTTTCTCATATTTGTGTTGTTTGAGATAACATTTTTCTATAGAAATATCCCGACGTATTGACTAAACCATATTTTTTTCTGGTAAATCAAATGGATAATCAATGCTGCCTGTTAACACAGGGGCAGTAATATTGGTCAGGTTGCAGTGAAGATGTATTAAAATACGACAGTCGTCTAGTTTCATAAGTAAAGTATCGAAATCGTATTCAAAATTAGTCTTTTGAGGTTTCCCTAAGATATTGGTTATAAACATCTTATTGAAGGCAATACTAACTAGAGGACTTGTTGTTTCCTGGTAGTTACCACCCGCGTGTCTGAGTTTTCCAAATAAATTTTCGAAAACAATCTTTATTGAGACGTCTCGTAAATATCAATTATTTTAATTCCTTCTGATTTAAATCTCCATAAAGTTTTATTAAATATTTTATAGACACTTGAAATCCGTGACTGAAATTCATTCTTTTTGTAACATATTTCAGTCTATTACTTCGTATTGATTATAGTTTTCTAAAAAATGTTAGCATTTCTTCTAAAAACTCTATTTGATACTCGTAACTTTCGTATAAAAAAACTCTATTATATTTATTAGGAGATCGCAGTGTACTTGAGTTTAAGAAATCAATCAAATTATTAATTTTATTTACAAAATCAGCGGTATCTCTTGCAGCACCCTCGATAAGATTCAAATCTACGTAAACCATATTTACACTTTTTTATATTTCGTTTGATACGAATTATTCTTTAAAAAATAAATTGACACTTATTATTTTTACACAAACCTGAGTTTGAGCACTGTCCGTGCCGGTTTAAAGCAGTTTCTCTCTGTACATGACGAGGCGCCAGTGCTCACGCACACACGTGCCTCAAGCTTGTAATAGTGTATCTATCACAGCGTGGTTGTATGATGCTTTGCCTCTAAACGGTACGATTTCTTTACTCATGTGCTTTGCCGCAAATCCTGAGGCCACAGAAACCACTCTTTAAGTGTGTAC
Organism: Parnassius mnemosyne; assembly: GCA_963668995.1. Taxonomy (NCBI): domain Eukaryota; kingdom Metazoa; phylum Arthropoda; class Insecta; order Lepidoptera; family Papilionidae; genus Parnassius; species Parnassius mnemosyne. The sequence goes on from CAVLGL010000159.1 coordinate 13,608,346, forward strand.
TGGTTATTTATTTAATAAACGTTGCACCTTCTCTAGGCACTACGTATACTATATAGTAGAAGTGTTATTTATAACAGCCATATCCTATAAAATTATTCGTAGACCATCCAAATAGCTGATTACGTGTAGGATTTATACGTGGTAGAGCCATGCTGCAGTTATATTAGTAGTATAGTTATAACAGGAGTGGGTCGGCTCGACCGGGGAAGGACTACGCTATCACAGAATACCAGCGTAAAATAGCAGCTCAACACTGCTGTGTTTCGCATGGTGAGTGTAGAGAACCGGAGCCCCTTTTTACTGGAAAAGGGGCATTCCATCTTAGTCCTCACGGGTGACAACGTAACCACAGCATTTTTTTAAACTCTTATATTATTGTTAGATGTGTTATTTCATCATTGCAGCCTCTTGAAACTCCAAAGCAAAACATAAACCTCCCATAGATTGCTTAGTATGGGTGTATTTGCATAGTTGCTACTCTTGGTTTACAACAGTTTCTTTACTATTGCATAATTGTTATCAGGAAGATGGTGATTTTCATATCCTGGTTCTATTTCCATTTGTCGCTTCTTGCGATGCCACACGAAATGACTAAGGTAGTAAGTAACCTTGTCTCTACAACACAGCACATAATTGCATTATGAATACCAAATTTAAGTTTTCACTAAATCATCATCATCGTCATCATCATTACTGCACTTCACAAGTTCACTGCTACATACATATACATAGCTCTCCTTCTCACGACGCGCTGCTGAGTCACCTGCATCCATCGACATTTCCATTTCATTAATAGTTGTCCTAAATTTTTCAAAAATAAAAACAAATGGGAAGGTGATAGTAAAACAAACCGAATCGCACTCACCGCATCATTTTTCAATAAAGTTTGTATAAGGTTTAATTGCTAAAATTATATTTCACTAAATTCTTACAATTGTAACGAAATGGAAAACGAGGAAGGTAAAAATTAGCGTAATAGGTATACCGCCCCTTTAATGTACTCGGTAATTTAAAGACCGCTATTTACGATCTCACTGACTAAGATTTGTATCGCGAATAAAATTTACCACTTTCTTAATTAATATTTATCATGTAATTATCATGAGATTTCACTAAAACCGACGAAGAAAATTAGGAACGTGATGTCATTTTTAATCTTTCTCAAAGTTAAAGAGGTGATATAATAATAATCATCATCATCATCATCATTTTCGTTATCATTATAGCCCCTCACAATTCCATCGCTGTACGAAGACCTAGTAGTATTTTATGCCAACACACTACTTATACTTTGCAAACCAAAAGCACTCACATAAAGTACTATCCATTGATTTAGCTGGGGTAGCCCAATTCCAGCTCTTTTAATTTGACCAAAACCAACGAAGAAGGGCCTAAGTCGTCGACGATCGACTTCTTTCTGATCGGCTTGACTGCGCCTACTTCTAACCGAAGAGATGTTGCATCACTTCACATATTCTATCTCATCCTCCGCAAGGAGTGCTTAGAAGAATTGTTCGGACTATCATACTAAGTTGTGTAATTATTATGACACTGTTGATATTATATGGGAGACTAATTCATTATCCTCTTTCAACCCTTGGATGGGAATTTTTTATAGAATATAAGGAACAAACCATGCTCTCACAAAAAACCAGCGAAGAATAGCACCATCTGTGGTTCGTAGTACAGACAACCAGAAATCCCTTTAATTGAAAACGAAGCATTAAGATAGAATGTCCTCACGGGTGACAATTCATCTGCATGTTGATTCGTAATCGAGGATAATGCAGATGTTTACGTGCCACAGCAGTTACTTACCATCAGATGGACTGTGTGCTCGTCTCAGGGTATCCAATAGATAGCGGTTTAAATACATTTGTAACTCTTTTTTTACGCCAAATTTAGAATACGCATATCGTGGACGGGAAGCACCGTCAAAGGTTTTAGATATCATCGGCTCTTAAAAATATTTCTAGGACATGTGAAGTTCGCCAACACGCATTGCGGCAGGGCGGCGGACATTGCCTTGCCTTAAAACCCTCTCAGAAGTGAGAGGAGGCCTGTGCTCAGCAGTAGGACGTATATAGGATGTTAATTTAATTTACTCTTTAGCAAATAATTCAGTAGCTGTTTTATGGAAATTATTTTTATTTTGGTATTGAATTTGTTTTTTAGTTATAAACATACAGATCATAGTAAAGATCCCGAGAACACATCTAAAGTTTTAGGTTGTACTGTCTTTATTTATTATATTATTGATCTTTTAGTTCACCGACAATTTAAGATCGTCCCCAAATCAGCCTCATTTGATATATGAACACTCTGTGAAATTTAGGATTGGGATTTTGTAGGAATTTTCCGCCATCATTTGTCACTAGAGCTTCGGTAGTCGGCAGGGAGGATCACGTGCAGGTTAGATTGGCATTCAAAGGTAAAATTAGAAAATTCTTCGGAACTGATACAAGTTAAGTAATACCAGTTACCCGATTCAATAGAGTGAGTAATTAATTTATCGGGCTATGAAACAAACGAAATTTTGTCTAATGCCAATTTCAATTATTTATTAAACATGTTGAAAGATTTATAAACAAAAAGTTGTGAAAATTATAGTGGACGACAACAACCTCTTGTGGAAGAGCACTACCGAGTCATTTCTATTTTAATTTATCTATACATAATTATAATAAATATGTAGAATAGTCGTGTTTGTAATTCTAATATACTATCGAAAAAACAAGTCCAGGGGCCTAAATAGAAGGTACTGAAGCCAAAATGGTGGTTATTAGAATTTTTGTCTGTCTATGTCCGTATGTCTGTTTGTCTGTGTATTAGCGATTCACGCAAAAACTACGGGACAGATTTCCATTAAATTTTATATGTTGGTAGTTAGTAACTCGGGACATCTTATATCATCATATTTGTAAATAAAGTTTAAATTAGTTTTGACCTTTGCATAACAATTTGAAACTCCGCTGACGATATACGGTTTAATTATCAAAATATCATCAAATGAAAAAGCCTATATTTTGCTTTAATGACTAATCAATTAAATAATATAAATAAGTTAAATTTATATGTTTAAATAACTACAACTACAAAAATTATTTAAAAATCCTAACGTTTAATTTAATCGTTATTTCATTTAAAAATTGTAATAATTGAAATGAAAAAAATTGATAATAGTGACATCTGTCAAACGTATGAAAAATTATATTTTATTGAACTAAAAAAACATATCAATTTTCATACGTTTGGTACTATACCTGTATGTAAACATGTAAACTCAATAAAACTGGTCTGCCTGTAGTTATTGCAAAATTATCAATAAATCATTATGTTGTGAAATTGTATCATTTTATGATATTTATCACTCTTTGTTGACCATGTCATGATATAACTTAGCGAAATCAATGAATAATAATTGTTTAAAGATATTAATAACTAAACATCATTGCTATTTCATGATAATATGGTCATATCGTCAAATAGTTTTTCACCGCTAGCGGCGCTGATGACGTGTATTTTGACAGAAACAGATTTTTAACCGAATCAACATTACATTATGCCTTTTTTATATAATAAATAAATGTTCCCGGCTTTGGGGCGGCTTTTGAGTCAGACGCATCCCAACCTTCTATAGCTGATATTACCAGATAGTATAGTTTTGACTTTCATAGTATTAATGTAATATATCGCCCTCTACTTTCTGGAAAATAAACTAATGTTAAGTAACTGTAACAGATAAAATTAAATTTTTGCATGGTACTGAATACTTATTCGTGCAGCATCAAAAATTGTCACATTTAAAATAAATTATAGAATGTAACTTAATGCCATCATATATCACCAGTAATCATAGTAAAATATCAAAAAAGTATTATAATACAAAACGGCAAAAACATACCTTTTTTTTACATTATTTATATACTGTTCTCTTTGTTAAATGTTTTCTTTCGTTCCCATTATACATAAATGGAAACATATGCTAATTTTTAATCCATGAAATGTGTTTTATTATACTTTCATACAAATATTACACTTGCATACATAAAACGAGACATTAAGGAAATAAAAATGAATGCGATTATTTCTTCGTACATAGTAAATTTCAATTTACATATAAAATAAATGGAATTATTTATCCAGTACAGTAGTATCAAAAATACAATTTCTCGAGCGTTTGGAAAACGTTAGCAAAACACAGCATAATTTGCATGTAAATTTACATGCCAAATAATTGAAATATCTTATTCAAAACAACTTAAAGAAACCAATTTCTCAATTTTTTGTTTCTTTAAAGACAACTAAGCAACACAAATGTTTTTATTATAATAATATTATAAGGTAAAAAGGTAATATGCCAGTCGTTTGGTTCTAAGAATTGACATCCGATGAAGGAGAAGAGTTCTTGAGTGGTAGCCTCGTACTGGTAAGCGGAGTGTAGGAAGGGTTTACACTAGATGGAGTGACACCCGGCTAAGACGTACAGCAAATCGATGAATACAGCTGTGTTACGACCGTGTTTCTTGGCATTCCTTGCAGACGAATTCAGCAGATGACAACGATGAGAGTGAAACAGGAAAAAATATTTCTCTACTCCAAGTAACCTATCTGCCTTCTCGTATGTGTACAAATATATATATATATATATATATATATATATTTATAAATATATATATATATATATATATATATAGAAATAGATGAAACACATATTAAAATTTGGTAATTGCATATAAATACAAACAAATACATAATAATCTATATTTATCCATGCAAGTATTGACCTTTCTTCATTATACTACTAAAGATAATATAAAAATTTCAATTAAAATAGAAAAACAACAAATTTATTTTTTCTGAATACGATATCATAATTTCTGTTCGAGATATAGGTTGCGAAAAAGTTACCTAACATACGAACACACATGCTAGGTTCTGCCTAGTAGATGTGTTCGTTATTAGTTAGGTAGTTTGTCTGTAGAGGTACCTTCCTCTTTCCTTTTTCTGTTGCCAACTAGCAGTGCTTGCACTCACACTCCTGTATTCCGGTGTGAAGGGTGTATAGAGTCAGTACAATCACATGCTGTAAGGCATTCCATTCCATCTTAGTCCTAAAGAGCTAAGCATATTTGTTTAATTAATTTGATAAAATAGTCATAGTTACCCCCATAGTAAAGTACTCTAGCGTGCAGCCTCTAGCAATGGCAAGTGGATGCTATGGCCCATAGACATCTACATTTATCTTCAAAAGGACCAAGATAAGTTGTCACCACTGAGGACTAAGATGGAATACCCCGTTATAGTAATAAAGGTTTTCGGTTCTCTACACTCATTATACGAACCACAACAGCATAAAGCTGCTATTTCACACAGGTATTCTGTGAAAACGTGGTCCTTTCCCGGTTGGGCTGACTCATTCGGGCTACAACAATACTATTATAACTGCAGCGTAGCTTAACCACGTGTAATAAGGTGTGTGATGTCTGGTGCTGCAATAGTCACTTCACCTGCTAAGAGGCAAATTCTCCCTACAACGAAATAATCCAATGAACAGCAGTGGATTTTACGAGCTGATGATAAAGAAGTTATAAATGATGTTATAAATGTTTTAAATGTCATATTAGATTGCTGCCTCAAGTGTAAGTCATTTTAATTTTATTGATAATTGGTATTTACGGTGAAAGCGAATATTTACCTTACTAATTTTGCTCGCGATTAAAACAAGACGCAAAACGTGCCAAGTAGAACTCCGCTTATTACCCTCACCGCCTCGTTATGCGCTCGATAAATTTAAGTTTGTTGTTTCTAGCTAAGCTTTTGTTTTACACATGAAATACATAACGTAATATTAATTAAGAGAGATAAGAAATGCAGGAAGTCGATGGATGAAGGTGGCTAATGACCGGGTTTTGTGTCATTTATAGGAAAGGCGTATGTTTAACTTATGAACTGGTGAAGGGTTATAATAATTATGATGAATGTAATCAATAATTTTTATTATCAATGAAAAAAATGGCCGTGTCATGGCAGAGATAGAGAATCCACTAGCCTAATTTAATATAAGTGTATCATAGATTTAAAACCAGAAGGACCTCGTAGCTTCTGATATATGGCGATATACCATCTTATATATAATTTAAAAAGTTAAGTTACAGGCTTTACGCATCATACATCTGGACGTAGAGCTCTCATTTCTGACAATCTCTTATATTAATTTCCAGATGTGAAATAAATCGAAACCGGGAGCAGCATCTATACTGCAACACATCTCTTCTATAATTTTCAATACCGCTACACATCGCGGCAGTACTTGTGTTGAGGCAAATTTTTCTTACCGAGAAGGTACAGTAGAGTCCCTACTCTAACAGCGTACTATTACGGGTTGAAAATTGAGAGGAATAATGTAAGTAATCACGTGTAACATGTAGGTAATTACGTGGTAGAGCCGTGCTGCATCTATATTTGTAGTATAGTTGTAGCACGAATGGGTCGACTCGACCGGGTAAGGACCACGCTTTCACAGAGTACCAGCGTAAAAATAGCGGCCTAGCACTGCTGTGTTTCGTATAGTGAGTGTAGAGAACTGGAGACCTTTTTTACTGGAAAAGAGGCATTCCATCTCAGTCCTCACGGCTGACAACGCATCTGCATTTTGATTAGCACATGAGGATAGATGTAGATGTCTATGGGCTACAGCAACCACTTACCAAGCAGGTGGACTGTGTGCTCGTTTGTCCGCCTATTATATAAAAAAGGTTGTTAAGAGGAAGGAGCTACTGCCCATATCCTGTTACGTCGCACGGAACGAGTAGGGTGATGAATACTCTTACGTCGCCACTGCATAGTGAAGTATAGCGATGCGATACACGTAAATTATAGTAACGTGTTGTTTTGTTTTAATTTAAGTAGCAATGTTGACAATTTATATAGTTTTTTTTAATTGCTTTATTCAAACGTGGGCCAACTTTTTAATAGTCAGATAAAACTTATGAAAAGAATAAACTATAACCTGACTGAATATAAAAGTGAAAGATTGAACTATCTTATTAATAGAATGTAATTTTTAATTTGTTTATGTTGTTGAGTAACTTTTATTTGAAGATTTTAATATCTGACCTAAATAAATTAGGGAAGCGATTTGTTTAAACCAACGATTGCATTATCCTAATTGATCCGAAATACCGTACGAAATTGCAAGCCGTTTCATTAATTGAACGGATCCAGTCGAGCAATACTTCCAACAATGGGCGATTAAGCAATTGTTTACGAAATCACCTATATGATTCGAACTTAATTAGTGCAACAACTTGAAAGGGCGCAATAATATATATACATAATCTCTTTGACGGCATCACCAATTCGGCATCAATTGACGGTTCCGTGGGGCAGTGGCTTAGCAATGAGTTGTTGCGCTGGGGGCCGCGTGTTCGAATCCCGCACGGAACAAGTATTTGTATGGCCTACAAATAATTGTTACGGGTCTGCATGTTGGTCCTCGTGCAATTTATGTTTGTAAACTGCCTCCACTATACAGGAGAAAATCAAAAAAGGTGGGGAGTTACGTTTAAAATAAAAACCAAAACCAAAACTACGTTTCAAGTAGTTCCAGTTAAGTCACAGTAAGAAACGATCATAGGAATATTAAAGCCAAGAATTTACTTTGATACAAGAGAGTAATTTTTTGGGATAAAAATAGAAGTGGTAGAAATTTGTATCCATTAATTTTTGTACAAAAGACGGAATGTGGTTTAGCTACGCTGCGCCTTATTATTATTGTAATACGAATGCCTGTTCCCAGTTCAGCTGTACCAGAATGCCAGCATAACATAGCAGTTTAATGCTGCGGTTTTTCATATGGTGTGGTGAGAATGGGGAACCAGAAACCCTTTTACTGAAAACGAGGCATTACTTATTAGTCCTCAAGGTATCAGCATTAGCCCTTAGCATCTCAGTTTCTATAGAGACAGGTCAAGACAAGTCAAAAGACTGATCCTAACATACCAATTTCACTTATTTCTTATTTAATAGTTATTGTAGGCCTACAGTTTCATTAGTGGTATTCTTGGTTTACGCTTGCGACCCTCAGTATAGTTTCAGTAGTGCTTTCCAAGAAGGATCGTTACGTAGACAGCATCTACTTACCATCAGGTGGATTGTGTGCTCGTTTGTCACCAATATTCTAAAAGAACGTACAACGTATAACGGTAGAGGCCCATATCCAGTAGTTTAATTTTATAACAAATTATTACACGGATTATTTGACGGCTCCGTGGCGCAGTGCCTTAGCAATGAATTGATGCGCAGGGGGCCGCGGGTTCGAATCGGGTAGAAACACCACCAACTTCCTGACGCTCGGTTGGTACTGAGATTTTCTTGACAGATAAAGCTAATAACTGACTTGTGGCCTGATCCGGGATTCAAACTCCGGACTCCATGATTCAGTAGTACTTACAACCACTAGACTAACGAGATAAAGTAACGAAGGGTGGGAAGGAATGACGACATAAATCTAACATCGATATGTTTAAAAAATATAAACATAAAATAGAAATTATTCGTGATAAAAGCTGTAGAGAAAAGTCTAAACAATGCAATTATTATTTATAATTTTAATTGCTTTCCATAACATTATTAAACACAAATCGTAAACATTTGAATGATAATTTTTAATTTAATCTCCCTCGCCTTACACATCGTAAAATAAATGCTATTGAAGTCCTTTCATATATCTACACACCTGGCATGAGTTGTACGAATACGTGAAATTAATTTTAGACAATATTAGCTTTTAAAAAAAATTTAAGAAGCAGGTTAATTTGGACATATAAAATCATAAAGAATTGTTATAAAAGCTCTAATAATAGTCTATAATTTTTTCTTCTTTTTTAACAAAAGTTTTTTAGTTTAGATTAAAAAATCTAAAAGCGTAAAAAAACGGCCGCTGCAAATTTTAAACGGAGTGGAGGCACAATGGATTGACTGCTGGAAACAGACTGTTATATATTGCAATTATGAACAAGTGAACTGTTGACAGAAGTAGAAGACACACCACACCTTATATTATGCTATTCGTTACTACTGATGTCGATGAGACACAAGATTTGGTATTTCACAAGAATTACGCAACATATTTTGCTTTTATAAAGAATGTTACCCCCACGTGGTAAAGCAATGTTACAACTTTATTATAGCTGCAGTATGAATGGTTCGGCTCGACCGGTGTAGAACCACACAGAACACCAGCATGGAACAGCAAAATAATGCTGCGTTTCGCATAGTGAGTGCAAAAAACCAGAGACCCTTTTTACTGTTAACTAGACATTCCACTGTAGTCCACAAGAGTAACACGCATCTGCATTTTGATTCCTAACCGAGGTTTGATATGAATGTTTATGAACCACAGGATCCATTTACATACGCGAGCACACAGATCTGATAAACTGAAGCATAATATTTGGTATATAATAGATGTAAAAATACCCAGATCAACGAAGGAGAGCAGTTATAAAAGTGCGTGACCCCTAATACTACAATCACCAATACCAAGCCTGACGAAAATGATATTTCTCCTTGCTATAGCAAAGTCTCATATCTCCCTCTTGAACGGGATTACGTTTTGTCTTGGCAAGAGGGCTTAGTAGCCGCTTAAGTAGTAGCTTGGTCGCCCACCGTGAACACAGAGGAACCCACTTGGCTGACCCGAAGTGTAGAGCTGGCCCAAAGTGGCCGCTCCAAGTGGGCTTGCTTAGCCCACTCCGGAAGCGCGTGGAGGACTGTAGCACAAGGGATGTACTTTCACTCCTCCCGTTGCATCCGAAGTGGAGTCCCGGGGAAGGTGAGTGTTGGTATGACGATGTGCCAGTCGTCTATCCTCCACGACTGTGACGGGGCCGCACGATTGAGGTGGTGGTGGTGGGGCCGCGGTGAGAGAGGAATGTCGGTATATCGCTCTCCCTACCCTTTGCGACCGAAAGTTGCTGATGCTTGCGAGTGCTCACTTTTTTTGTCGGGCTCGGGACATCCGTTGCGCAGGTAGAGTTAGAGGCCGCTGATGTAGGCGCGCCTTGTATTCCTGGTATGCTTTACGGTAGGAGGAGTCCTCCCCTGAGGAAGGACAGCCATGGTGTAGCTGGAGCTGGTGAGGCTGCGGATAAGTGCGAAAGCATTTCCGTAATCCTGCCAAAATGCAGCGAAGGTGGAAACGAAATGGGGTTTTAGTAAGTGCGAGTTAGACGTAAGCATATCCCCATGTAAAAAAAGGAAAATCTCACATCTCTAGCAGTGTACTCTTACAGTTTGAAAAAGATGATCCGTCTTATTACCATAATGCTTTATATATAGTTTCAGGCTTAAACTGGTCTAAAAAGAACTTTTATGAATATCATCAAATGAAAAAGCCTATATTTTGCGTTAATGACTAATCAATTAAATAATATAAATAAGTTAAATTTATATGTTAAAATAACTACAATTACAAAAATTATTTAAAAATCCTAACGTTTAATTTAATCGTTATTTCATTTAAAAATTGTAATAATTGAAATTAAAAAAAATTGATAATAGTGACATCTGTCAAACGTACGAAAATTGATATTTTATTGAACTAAAAAACCATATCAATTTTCATACGTTTGGTACTATATCTGTATGTAAACTCAATAAAACTGGTCTGCCTGTAGTTATTGCAAAATTCTCAATAAATCATTATGTCGTGAAATTGTATCATTTCATGATATTTATCACTCTTTGTTGACCATGTCATGATATAACTTAGCGAAATTATAGAATAATAATCGTTTAAAAATATTAATAACTAAACATCATTGCTATTTCATGATAACATGGTCATATCGTCAAATAGTTTTTCACCGCTAGCGGCGCTGATGGCGTGTTTTTTGACAGAAACAGATTTTTAACAGAATCAACATTACGTAATGCCTTTTTTATATAATAAATAAATATTCCCGGCTTTAGGGTGGCTCTTGAGCCAGACGCACCCCAACCTTCTATAGCTGATATTACCAGATAGTATAGTTTTGACTTTCATAGTATTAATGTAATATATCGCCCTCTACTTTCTGGAAAATAAACTAATGTTAAGTAACTGTAACTGATAAAATTAAATTTTTGAATGCTACTGAATACTTATTCGTACAGCATCAAAAATTGTCACACTTAAAATAAATTATAGAATGTAACCTAATGCCATCATATATCACCAGTACTCATAGTAAAATATCAAAAATGTATTATAATACAAAACGGCAAAAACATACCTCTACTTTTCTCTTTGTTAAATGCTTTCTTTCGTTCCCATTATACATAACTGGAAACATATGCTAATTTTTAATCCATGAAATGTGTTTTATTATACTTTCATACAAATATTACACTTGCATACATAAAACGAGAAACATTAAGGAAATAAAAATGAATGCGATTATTTCTTCGTACATAGTAAATTTCAATTTACATATAAAATAAATGGAATTATTTATCCAGTACAGTAGCGTCAAAAATACAATTTCTCGAGCGTTTGGAAAACATTAGGAAAACACAGCATAATTTGCATGTAAATTTACATGCCAAATAATTGAAATATCTTATTCAAAACAACTTAAAGAAACCAATTTCCCAATTTTTTGTTTCTTTAAAATCAACTAAGCAACAAAAATGTTTTTATTATAATAATATTATTAGCTAGAAAGGTAATATGCCAGTCTTTTAGTTCTAAGAATTGACATCCGATGGAGGAGAAGAGTTTTTGAGTGGTAGCCTCGTACTGGTATGCGGAGTGTAGGAAGGGTTTACACTAGATGGAGTGACACCCGGGTAAGACGCATAGCAAGTCGATGAATACAGCTGTGTTACGACCGTGTTTCTTGGCATTCCTTGCAGACGAATTCAGCAGATGACAACGATGATGATGAAACTGGAAAAAATATTTCTCTACTCCAATTAAATCTCGTATGTGTACCAATAAAGTTTACAAAGTTCGGACTAAATACCAATTAGCATTATCTGGCAGTCAAACCATTGCGTGGTGAAAAATCAGTGTACAAATATATATATATATATATATATATATATATATATATATATATATATATAAACATAAATAAGTAAAATAAACAGAAATAGATGTAACACATATTAAAATTTGATAATTGCATATAAATACAAACAAATACATAATAATCTATATTTATCCATGCAAGTATTGAACTTTCTTCATTATACTACTAAAGATAATATAAAAAATTTCAATTAAAATAAAAAAACAACAAATTTATTTTTTCTCAATACGATATCCTAATTTCTGTTCGAGATATACGTTGCGAAAAAGTCACGTAACATACGAACACACATGCTAGGTTCTGCCTAGTAGGTGTGTTCGTTATTAGTTAGGTAGTTTGTCTGTAGAGGTACCTTCCTCTTTCCTTTTTCTGTTGCAAACTAGCAGTGCTTGCACTCACACTCCTGTATTCCGGTGTGAAGAGTGTATAGAGCCAGTACAATCACATGCTGTGAGGCATTCCATTCCATCTTAGTCCTCAGAGGTGCGAACGCATCAATAACCTTCTTTGTTTGAAGTTGGCTGAAGGTGTCTGTGGTTTGCAGTAGCCACTTACAAAGTGGTTTGTAGATTTGTTTGTCAATACAATTTTATAAAAAAATACTTTTTAGAAACATTTGACTTCACGGACCTCAAAATGTGAAGGTATGGTTATAATTAGTTATTTCAAATAATACAACTCCGAAAAAGCTAAGAATATTTGTTTAATTAATTTGATAAAATAGTCATTGTTACCCCCATAGTAAAGGACTCTACCGTGCAGTGTCAGTGTAAGAGTCATAAACGAGGACACAGTCTACCTAATGGCAAGTGGATGCTATGGCCCATGGACATCTACATTTATCTTCAAAAGGACCAAGATAAGTTGTCACCACTGAGGACTAAGATGGAATGCCCCGTTAAAGTAATAAAGGTTTTCGGTTCTCTACTCTCATTATACGAACCACAACAGCATAAAGCTGCTATTTCACAAAGGTATTATGTGAAAACGTGATCCTTTCCTGGTTGGGCTGACTCATTCACGCTACAACAATAATATTATAGCTGCAGCGAAGCTTAACCACGTGTAATAAGGTGTGTGACGTCTGGTGTTGCAAATGTCACTTCACCTGCTACGAGTAAGAGGCAAATCCTCCCTACAACGAAATAATCCAATGAACAGCAGTGGATTTTACAAGCTGATGATAAAGAAGTTAAAAATGATGTTATAAATGTTGTAAATATCAGATATTAGATTGCTGCCTCAAGTGTAAGTCATTTTAATTTTATTGATAATTGGTATTTACGGTCAAAGCGAAAATTTACCTCACTAATTTGCTCGCGATTAAAACAAGACGCAAAACGTGCCAAGTAGAACTCCGCTTAATACCCTCACCGCCTCGTTATGCGCTCGATAAATTTAAGTTTGTTGTTTCTAGCTAAGCTTTTGTTTTACACATGAAATACATAACGTAATATTAATTAAGAGAGATAAGAAATGCAGGAAGTCGATGGATGAAGGTGGCTAATGACCGGGTTTTGAGTCATTTATGGGAAAGGCGTATGATTAACTTATGAACTAGTGAAGGGTTATAATAATAATGATGAAAGTAATCAATAATTTTAATTATCAATGAAAAAAACCGTGTCATGGCAGAGATAGAGAATCCACTACCCTAATCTTATAAAAGTGTATCAAATATTTAAAACCAGAAGGACCTCGTAGCTTCTGATATATGGCGATATACCATCTTACATATAATTTAAAAAGTTAAGTTACAGACTTTACGCATCATACATGTGGGCGCAGACCTCTCATTTCTGACAATCTCTTATATTAATTTCCAGATGTGAAATAAATCGAAACCGGGAGCAGCATCTATACTGCAACACATCTACTATAATTTACTACAATACCGCTACACATCGCGGCAGTACTTGTGTTGAGGCAAATTTTTCTTACCGAGAAGGAACAGTAGAGTCCCTACTCTAACAGCGTACTGTTACGGGTCGAAAAATGAGAGGAATAATGTAAGTAATCACGTGTAACATGTAGGTAATTACGTGGTAGAGCCATGCTGCAGCTATATTTGTAGTATAGTTGTATCACGAATGGGTCGGGTCGACCGGGTAAGGACCACGCTTTCACAGAGTACCAGCGTAAAATAGCGGCTTAACACTGCTGTGTTTCATATGGTAAGTGTAGAAAACCGCAGACCTTTTTTACTGTAAAAGAGGCATTCCATCTTAGTCTGCATTTTAATTCGCAAATGAAGATATATGTAGATGTCTATGGCCTACAGCAACCACTTACGATCAGGTGGCCTGTGTGCTCATTTATCATCCTATCCTATCAAAAAATTGTTGTTATGAGGAAGGTGCTACTGCCCATCTCCTGTTATGCCGCACGAAACGAGTAGGGTGATAAATGCTTTTACGTTGCCACTGCATAATGAAGTATAGCGATGCGATACATGTGAGTTATAGTAACGTGTTCTTTTGTTTTAATTTAAGTAGCAATGATGACAATTTATGTAGTTTTTTAAATTGCTTTATTCAAATTAGGGCCAATTTTTTAATCGTCAGATAAAACTAATTAGTCGAAAAAACTATAACCTAACTGAATATAAAAGTGAAACATTGAACTATTTTATTAATAGAATGTAATTTTTAATTTGTTTATGTTGTTGAGTAACTTTTATTTGAAGATTTTAATATCTAACCTAAATAAATTAGGGAAGCGATTTGTTTAAACCAACGATTGCATTATCCTAATTGATCCGAAATACCGTACGAAATTGCAAGCCATTTCATTAATTGAAGGGATCCAGTCGAGCAATAGTTCCAACAATGGGTGATTAAGCAATTGCTTACGAAATCACCTATATGATTCGAACTTAATTAGTGCAACAACTTGAAAGGGCGCAATAAATTGAACGTTGAAGCAAATGTCGAGTTTTGGCTACTGATCGTTACTACCAAAGACTACATAATCACTTTGACGGCATCATCAATTCGGCATCAATTGACGGCTCCGTGGCGCAGTAGCTTAGCAATGAGTTGTTGAGCTGAGGGCCGCGAGTTCGAATCCCGCACAGAACAAGTATTTGTATGGCCTACAAATAATTATTACGGGTCTGGATGGTGGTCCTCGTGCAATTTATGTTTGTAAACTGCCTCCACGATACAGGAGAAAATCCTAGTGTGGGGGTAACGTATTGTAAAAGAAACCAAAACAAAAAAAAAACCAAAACTACGTTACAGGTAGTTCCAGTTAAGTAAGAAATGATTACAGGAATATTCAAGCGAAGAATTTACTTTGATACAAGGGAGTAATTTTTGGGATCAAAAGAGGAGTGGTAGAAATTTAACTGATTATCTTTTGTACAACGGAAGGAATGTGGTCTAGCTACGCTGCAGCTTTTACATTATTGTAATAGAAATCAATTCCCAGTCGAGCTGTATCATAATGCCAGCATAAAATAGCAGTCTAATGCTGCGGTTTTAGCTAATAAAAATATTTTCAAGAAGCAGGCTAATTTGAACATACCTATAAAAAAACATAAAAAAATTGTTATAAAAGCTCTAACAACAGTTTTTCTCTGCATTTAACAAATTTTAGAATTAAAAAACCTAGAAAAGTAAAAAAAAACTGCCGCTGCTAATTTTAAACGGAGTCGAGGTGTTGTCAAGGCGCAGTGGAGGCACGAGCAAGGATCGTGCGTAGTGAAGCTGAAGTGCGCTAACGCCTTGACTGCGCCGCCGCAATTGTGCCTCGATGAGTAAGTAATCACAGTTGCACAAAACAAAACAGGAAAAGCTCGCCATGTGAAAAGTGAAAAGCGATAAAAAATGTTTATTTTAGTTTTGAGATTTTAATTTTGCTCTTAAATCATGGGTGAAGTGGATAGTGTTTGCAAATTTAATTACATTGCGTCGTAGGTTATAGTGTTCTAACAGGTCTAATATAAATACGTAAACACTAGAGAAAAAAAAAACTTCATAAAAGCAATATTTCATTGATGATTCACGGCTTATTTCCATTGTTGAATAAACAAAAACAAAAATAAATATCAAAATTTCTAGATGATAAATTATTGTCAAGTATATTTTTAACTTATTAACTTAATATTTCGAATTAATAATGGTTTAAGCAGTTGGATTAAGATAGTAATTAATTTTCAAATAAAATTAAAGTGAAATAAATCTTTATCAACTTGCTTGAATTCAGACGTCCCTATCTACATTAAAATTACTTGCGATCTAATACAGTTCATGAAAATGAGAATAATACTATGAGGCATTCCATCCAAGTGCTCAGAAGTGACAATGCATTTGTAGCCTTCGTTTAAAGTTAGCTGCAGGTGTCCATGGACTGCAGTAACCACTTACCATCAGGTGGAATGAAGGATCATTTGTCACTTCAGTTTTATAAAACTAAAATAATTCATGGATTGACTGCTGCAAACAGACTGTTGTACGAGTAAATTGCGATTATGAACAAGCGAACTGTTGACAGCAGTACAAGACGCACTCCACCTTATATTATGCTATTCGTTAGTAATGATGTCGATGAGACACAAGATTTTCTATTTCACAAGAACTACACAACATATTTTTGAATGTGTAAAAGTGTGGTAAAGCAATGTTATTATAGCTACCTTACCAATGGTTCGGCTCGGCCGGGATAGAACGACACAGCGTGAAACAATAATATAATTCTGTGCAGTGCAGACGATCAGAGACCCTTTTTACTGATAACTAGGCATTCCACTTTAGTCCTCTGGGGTAACAACGCATCTGCATTTTGATTCCTAACCGAGATTAGATGTTAATGTCTATGTACCACAGGATCCACTTACATACGCGAGCCCACAGATCTGATAAACTGAAGCATAACCATTTGGTATATAACAAATGTAAAAATACCCAGATCGACAAAGGAGAGCAATAACAAAAGTGCGAGACCTCTGGTATTACAATCACTAATACCAAGCTTGACAAAAATGGCATTTCTCCTTGCTATAGCAAAGTCTCATATTTCTCCCCCTGAACGGGATTTCGCCTTGTCGTGGCAGGAGGGCTTAGTAGCCATGGCTTGGGCGCCCACCGTGAACACTGAGGTACCCACTTGACTGGCCTGAGGTGTAGAGCTGGCCCAAAATAGCCGCCCGAAGTGGGCTTTCTCAGCCCACTCAAGAAGCACGTTGGTAAACTGTGGCGGAAGAGATGTACTATCACTCCTCCCGTTGCATCCGAGGTGGAATCCAGAGGATAGGGAGTATTGGTATGAGAATAAACCACTCGCTCTATCCGCCACGACTGTGACGGGGCCGCAACGTTGATGCAATGCTGGTGGGGCCGCGGTGAGAGAAAAGTGTCGGTATTGCGAGGCGCCGCTCTCCTTAAACCTTGCGACCGAAAGTTGTTGATGCTTGCGAGCTCTCACATTTCCTGGCCCGTATCGGGCTCGGGACGTTCATTGCGCAGGTAGAATTAGAGGCCGCTGAGGAAGGTGCGCCTTATATTCCTGGTGTGCCCGACGAGAGGAGGAGTCCTCCCCTGAGGAGGGATAGTCATGGGTTGGCCGGCTATGGTGAGGCCGCGGATGTGTGCGAAAGCATTTCCGTGATCCTGCGTTCGTTAGTCCGTGGTTCGCATGTTTCCGCGGGACTTTATTTGTGAAGCGCATTCTGATTTAAAACTCATGTGTATAATAAAAATTGAATAAAATTTAATCAAATTAGTATATAGTACTTAAGAGAATTTTCTCGTTCATCACATGATAAAAATATAAGGTTGATGCTAAAATCCTGTGTTGCTTATAATAGTACATTTTAAAAGATTTTACCGCTAAGCGCTAGGTTTACGAGGCGGGATGATGAAAACGCTCGTAAAATCTTTTGATGGAGTAATTTTGTGTCCAGTCAAGAACGACCGAGTTCAAGGATATTACACTGGCTGAAAATAAGACTATATTATATAAAGTACAGATTTTCTTACAAACATTGGTGAAATTGCCTTACAGTACCTTATCCCCTAGGGATGAACCTGGTCAATTGAAATCCGTCAGAAAGTGGCCGATAAAGTGTTATGTACCTTTCAAGACGAATATCACTGGCTAAACATTTTTTCACATTATGATATTGCTGGGTATAAGTCGTTTCAATATTTGAAACATAGTTTTTTATAGGACAAGGGTGACGAGCGAGCACACAGCCCACCTGATGGTAAGTCGTTGCTGTGTCCCATATACAGCTACATCATTCTTCGTTTGCGAGTCAAAATGCAGATGCGTTGTCAGCCGTGAGGATTAAGATGGAATGCCTCTTTTTTAGTAAAAAGGGTCTCCGGTTCATTCACCATAAAATCACAACAGCATTTAGTTGCTATTTTGCGCTGGTATTCTGTGAGAGCGTGGTCCTTCCCTGGTCGAGTCGACGACGGAATGTTCACAGTATCCACTCATCATTGGATGGATTATGTGCTCCATTGTCACCCTCAAACATTTTATTAACCTATCATAAGGAAATTAAAATTCATTTGCGAAGAGTTTGCGAAACGACACAATTAATAGAAATTTCTCTTAGAATTTGGTTCAGTTACTGAACATAATTACGTTATACCAACCCGACCGCGACAATAACCTACTTATTTAATACAAACGCTCTTCTCGAATTTAATTTATAATATAAATTTAACATTCCTAGAGTTCAAGCTATCGTATATTAGTGATGTAATTCTAAATTAATTTTCACTTTAAGTAAACAGTTGGGAGCCCATAGTAGCTATGGTTAGTACAATTCAATTAACCAGATGTTAGGACGAGTAACATTATTCATTGACGAGGCGATATTGAAGGCTTTTGACGGACAGGGCCTTACCACCAAAGCGATAGCTAACAACTTGGCAAATAGCTTTGAAAAGGCAGTAAAAACATTGTTCCTCGATGCACCTTAAAATTAACCAATTCCCTAACTTATCGGAGACCGGTGGATTCTAGTATTCTGTTCCAAAAAACTTCTCAGGACAATGTAAACAAAATCATTAGGAGAATGAACTCACATGAAGCTCCTGGACCTGACGAGATAAGAGTAACTGGTCTAAAAGTGGTTAATAAACATATATCCTTACCCATTGCCAATCGGGGGGCACAGCAGTGCCCCCGCCATGTCGAGCAAAAAAGCGGCACGGCCGTACCATCATTTTCTCGAAGCAGTTCAGGCCATTTTCGAAACCCTATAACTTCGTTCTGAATAAAACTAGAAGCTTGAATTTTCAGAAACCAAGTAAGAATTGTATAAACTCAGTAGATTTCAAATTTCATTAAATTTGAGCCAGTAATTTAAGAATTATGACTAGTAAAAGTTTCTTAATTTTGTCACTTACTGACTGATCGATCATCAAAACTCTAAGGTACTTCTAGCAGACATAGAAGCTTCAAATTTGGAATACAATTATTATTTAGTATACAAAGTAAGAAAAAATTAAAAATTTTGCAATTTCAGTCCAGTTTTTGAGATACACCAACTGCAGAAATAACTTTGTAATCCCATTTAAATATATAGGATTACAAAGTTCCATTTGCAGTGAATGAATCCGTGTACCTATATATGTATAATATAATGGAATAATAGGTGTAGATAGGTACCTAGATATAACTATCTACAAAACGAAATGAGATGCCATCAAAAACATAACTTGTAAAAAAAAACTCAGTTCTTCTACCGTAAAAAGTTGTGAGATCCATGTAATACCAAGTCGGTTAATTTATTTAGTCCCTACTTAAGAGTCCTTCTGTCTTAAGTTATTACGTAATTAGCTAACCTAACAACATCTTATAGTGACCATATCAATATTAAAAACCTTTTATGTTTTAAATAAGTAAATTGACTGATGAGATGAGATGTTGTTAGGTTAGCTAATTGGGTCGATATGGGGTAGTATTCTACCTCTTACACTGCCACTACAGGAACTTAAAATAAGCCACTGAAATGAGAGTGAGTCACGTACAGTTAATATTTATTTACTAAATTCATCCGTAAAATTCTACAGGTCATTCACCACCATCCAAACCACTGACGACAATATATAATAAGTATTGTCGTCAGTGGTGTGTCTTTCCTAGTGTAGTGTTGGGAGTAGTGGTGCTGGAATTAGTGGTGACGGGGATAGTGAACGCAATTGAGGGAAGGCGGGAGGTGCTCTTCGAAATAGTTAAGATACATCATTATATTTTATCGAGCGGATGTACGCGAGGTAACTTTTTAAAAACTTTAATTAGCAAAGAGATTTTTACTAATTTTCATACTGATGACATTTAGCGTCTTTTCACGGAATTAATGAGCTCAGTACGTCCGATAAATCAAAAAAGTTTGGTTTAGCTTAGCCGGGCGATATTGCTGGTGAGTGACCTTATTTGCCCTTGACTCATAATAAAGGCTGCCTACAGATAGTGTCACAACAGGTTTTACGACCGAATTTGTTACCGCCTCTAGGAAATGTTCACATTTTATTAATCCGCAGTTTCGAGACATAATGGACAAAAATATTTTCAGTGTTAAATATATGTTTTCTACTAGCAACAAAATTTATTAACTACACAAGGAGCCCAAACAGCGCAATGCCTAACCACTAAGCCTTAAAGTTTTCTACGAAATTCACCTCCTTACAATTTTATAATAAATAGGCATTTGCTCGGCGTTCAAGGAAGCTTAGAGAGGAAACCTGCATGTCTCGTACACGTAATGTACTCGTAGCACTTGGCGGACACTGCCTTGCAGCTAAAGTTCGTTAAAATGAAAGGCAGCCAGTGCCTAGCAGTGGAACCCATAAGATTTTACTTCTCCTTTTTACATTTTATAATATAACTAGCTGTTCCCCGTGACTTCGCTCGCGTGGCTTTTTTTTTTGCGTGGAACTCTAAAATATAAGTAATCTAAGTTAATCCTTATATCATCAGCTATCTGCCATTGAAAGTCGCCTCCTAATCGGTTCGAAGATTTTTGCGTGATACGTGTTCACGCCATAATAGCTCGCAGATAACAGATTTTTTCAGACTCACATAATATTAATTATTATACCTATTTTGGCCAATTTACATAATATGTTTTGAGTTACTTAACTTTTAAAGTAACACATAACCTATAATGTGTTATTCTGATGTATAAGCTATAATATTGTAAAGTTTCATTAAAATACATTCAGTAATTTTTGCGTGAAAGCGTAACAAACATCCGTACTTCCTCACAAACTTTCACATTTTTCAAATTAGTAGGATGTCTAAATGCAAATGTTGTATGAATATTCCTTCTTTCTTCTTTTATTATTACTGTAAAAGCCTGATGCTGGATATGGGCTCCTCAGATGATTTGTCCTAATCGTCGCACTAAGCCAATTCAAACCTTTGATGTATCAGTAAGTATTTTAAAAGCAATAATATAAACAATAAATATTGAGCTTCTTCAAAGAACAAAAATAATTTAAAAAATACATTCTGAAGTAGGTGCTACGTTATTATAAGGCCCGGCTACACGCTCAAATTTACTTCGACAAATTCTAATTGGCACAAGCAAGCATAATGTTAAGCCGGCGTGTGGACGCCACAAATGTTCTTTGCAAAAGCTTTGAACAAAATGTTTGCGCATGCAACAAGCTGTCGTGTGGACGTTGTTACTGGCCACTAGTAGCGACTTTAAAAAAATTTAAGTGATAGACAATCATACGAGCCACCTGATGCTAAGTGGCTATTGCATCTCATGGACATCTGCAACCATTGTTCAGACCACAGATATGTTGTCACACTTGAGGACTGCGTTGAAATGCCTCACAGCTTGTAATTTACTGACACTCTATATCCTTCAGACTGGAACAAATCAGTGCATGCACTGCGACTTGGGGACAGAGATAGGTAAGAGGCCAGGAGATACTTACCCAGACAGACGATTGGGCAGAAAGTAGCCATACCAACTAATATTTTAGCCTACTGCTTGACTTAATAATAAAATACTTTACGGAAACCTCTTTCAATAATGTTTTTTTTTTTTTTTTTTTTTTTATAGAATAGGGGGCAAACGAGCATGCGGCTCACCTGATGTTAAGTGACTACCGCCGCCCATGAACAACCGCAACACCAGGGGAATTGCAGATGCGTTGCCGGCCTTTTAGAAAGGTGTAAGCTCTTTTCTTGAAGGTTCCTAAGTCGTATCGGTTCGGAAAATTCGCTGGTGGTAATTGATTCCACAAAGAAGTTGTGCGAGGGAGAAAACTTCTTCTAAATCGCACAGTGGTGGACCGCCAATCATCCAGATGGTATGGATGGTAACGCGAGTTTTGTCGCGACGTGCGATGGTGAAATTGAGCGGCTGGAATTAGTCCGAACAATTCCTCAGAGCACTCCCCGTGATAGATGCGATAAAATACGCAAAGAGATGCAACATCTCTACGCAGTGCCAGTGTATCGAGCCGATCGGAAAGAACTCGGTCGTCGACGATTCGAATCGCTCTGCGCTGGATGCGGTCAAGTGGAAGGAGCTGGCACTGGGGTGCCCCGGCCCAGAGATGAGAACAGTATTCCATGTGGGGCCGAACTTGCGCTTTGTAAAGTTGCAAGCGATGTGCCGGCATGAAATACTGTCTCGCTCTGCTGAGCACGCCAAGCTTTTTAGAGGCCAATTTGGCCTTCCCTTCCAAGTGACCACGAAACTGCACGCTATTCGATATGTCGACGCCAAGGATTCCGATACTGGCTGAGGCAGCAAGGGGAGTGCCTTGAAACTGAGGAGATACGACAAAGGGGTTCTTTTTAGCGGTAAACGCGCAAACTTGTGTCTTCTGGGGATTGAACTGGACTAGATTTAGTCGGCCCCAATCCGAGACTTTGTTAAGCAAAGACTCGACTTCAGACACAAGTTTGTCCCGGTACTCGGCGACGTTTTCCCGAGAAATATTGGCACGGCCGGTATATAAGGCATCCCCAGTGCTGTCGTCTGCATAGCAATGAATGCTACCAGTTAGCAACATATCATTGATATGCAGGAGAAACAGCGTTGGTGATAGCACGCAGCCTTGTGGAACACCAGCGTTGATAGGCTTGTAATCAGAGCATGCACCGTCTACTACGACCTTGATGCTCCGATCAGCAAGGAAACTGGTGATCCATTTGCACAATTTCTCGGGAAGCCCATAGGAAGGAAGCTTCGAAAGAAGCGCCTTGTGCCAGACCCGATCGAAGGCCTTCGCTATGTCCAAACTAAAGGCCAATGCCTCCCCCTTGGACTCTACTGCCTCCGCCCATCTATGAGTTAAGTAAACTAAAAGATCACCTGCTGATCGACCCCGACGAAAACCGTACTGACGGTCACTGATCAGCTGGTGATCCTCAAGGTACCTCATGAGCTGGCAGTTTATAATGGATTCCATTATTTTGGAGAACAAGGAGGTGATGGCGATAGGCCTGTAGTTGGACGGGTCTGAGCGGTCGCCTTTTTTAGGGATCGGGTGGACCAAAGCTGTCTTCCATGAATTCGGGACTACGCCTTGGGAGTAGGAGTACCGGAAAAGACGCGTTAAAACCGGTGCCAACTCCGGAGCACACGTCTTCAGCACAATGGGAGGGACTCCATCGGGCCCACTCGACTTGCTGACGTCCAGGGAGAAGAGTGCTTTGCGAACCGAGCGCTGTGTAAATCGCACATCCGGCATGGAGCACTCACATCGCGGGATGGTCGGCGGTGTGTTCCCCCCGTCATCTAGAGTCGAGTTGGACGCAAAAAGAGAGCACAACAGATCGGCTTTCTCTTTTGCGGCATGGGCCAGTGAGTCGTCCTCTCTGTGCAGAGATGGGAGGGATGGCTGACAGAAGTTCCCTTGGACAGCCTTGGCGAGAGACCAGAATGCACGGGTTCCCGAAGGAAGGCGAACTAGCTTCTCGCCAATTCTGCCGATGTGCTCAGACCTTGCCTTGGCAATGACGCTTTTGAAGGACCTGGAGGCGGAATTATACTTCTTTTTAAGTGCGCTGGTGTTTAAATCCCGAGACGTTGATGCGTCAGCCCAGGCCCGGTAGCACTCCTGCTTATAGCGTGATGCTATTTTACAGGAGCGACCAAACCATGGCTGGGATCTGCCTCCGATGGGCACCACAGAGGATGGAATAAAAAGTTCCATACCCTGAAGTACCACATCAGCAACAGAATCGGCAACAACGCTGGGATCTTCCAGCGAGAAGCAAACCCGCCCCCAAGGGTAGGATGCAAAAAAAGACCGCATCCCGTCCCAATCAGCTGACCTATAGTGCCAAACACGGCGGCAAGCTGTAGATCGCAACTGCGATTGGAGCGTGAGTGGCACTGTGCTCCGGATCAGACAATGGTCCGAAGAGCCCAGAGGGGCATCGACGGAGACCTGATATCCGTCCGGATGAGAGGTCAGCAGAAGGTCCAACAGGGAAGGTACATGGTCTTCCACATCTGGGATCCGCGTAGGCGAAGTAACCAGTTGTGTTAGACCATATGCCAAAGCAAAGTCGTAGACAGATCTACCCGCATGATCGGTTGAACGAGAACCAAGCCATTCAGCGTGGTGGGCGTTGAAATCACCGAGTATCACGATCTCTGCGGATGGGACCTGTTGTAGCACGGAGTCTGCAGCCATTTGGACGTGGTCGATGAGTCGGTCTGTGTCGGCATTACCGCTATGGGACCTATAGAGGCACCCGTAGACGCGGGGATGGTCGTCGCTGTCTACGCGCAGCCATAGGATGGACAGGTCCGTACCTTCAAGGCTGCCGAGGCGTCGAAAACAGATGTCCTCTCTGACGTATACACAAACTCCAGCCCGGGGCACAAAGGAGTGTTCCAATTTGTACCCCGGGTAGGAGAGATATGAAGTATCAGCCGGAGAGGACACCTGAGTCTCGGTTAAAAAGAGCAAGGCCGGCTTCGCCGTCTCTAGATGGTAATGGACAGCGTTAAGGTTGGAATGAAGTCCCCTGATGTTGCAAAAATTCACGGATAGCGTGACAGGGGTCGCCTTGGTTGTATTGCTCCGCTTGCCCCGAGCAGCATTAGTCACGAGCGGAATTTTGCCCCCCCCAGAATACGCGGGGCAGCCTGAGCACCCACGCTCAGGAGTGAAGTAGTTTGTTCGTGGATGCTCAGCGAGGGATTCTCCAGGGTTGCTGGTACCCTCCTGGGGTAGTCTTGTATTTAATTCCACTACCATGTTGATGGGGGGGGGGGGGGGAATTGGGCCTCCGGCCACCTGCACTCACCAAACGCAACGCAGAGGTAAACCTCTACTTCACGCTGGTATTCTGTGAGGTCGTGGTACCACCGTGGTAACTTTAATATCATTGTTGATATTATCGTTTCATTATTGTGACACCCGTGCAAGCTAATGCTTAATTTGAATTCAAATTCATAACTTCATTTATTTATTACAACCTCCGCATAGATTGCCTCATAAGGAGGATATTTGTCATAGTTGCCACGATTTGCAGATGGGTTGGCAACCGAAGTTTTTAATGTCTGGATTGACGCTGCTGCCCATCTCCTGGTTTGTTTCTCTCTGTCGCCTCTTACGACACCCATGGCGCGATATCGGGTGTTGAATATTCTTACACCGCCGCTAAAAAGTAATTCCAATTGAAATTCAATTTCATTCAAAAAGATATACTAGTATATTATGATATTAATTTTACATTTGAATAATTTAATAAAAACGGAATGACTAAATTAAAAAAGAAACTGAAATATTTACAAGTACATGTAATAGGATTACTAAACGTGATTTGACTTTGTCATTTGCTCAAGTAGAAAAGGGTCGGTTCAAATTATATAAGAGCTTGATGAGTGAGATTCAACTTTTTTGTGAGAAATATTTTTTTAGGAATATAACAGGGAAACATTTTTCTTTACCTAAATTAATTTAATTATATTAGGTTCCCAATTTGAAACTGAACTCGAAATAAGTTTTATATTTCTTTATAAATTTTTTAGAATAGACAATTTGACAATTTGAACCTACATCTAATGCCTGCTACGTCGGTGATGTTCATGCTAGTCAAGATGCTACCAGCCTCATCAGACCCTGTTCTCGTAGACGGAAGGCAACAGACTAAGCGGTAGATTAGGCCTTAGTAACTGTGAATCCGTAATAGACTAGAAGGAGGTTGCTGAGCCTCGGGATGCTGATTGGGAGAGCACAGATCCAGCTCGGACACGACGTCGTCAAGACGTACATCATGATCCTCTCCTTAATAAGGTGTTCCCCACCAAAAACGGGGTCTCTGGAATTGTGTGGTAATGTAACCGCCGTAGAGTGACTCGGAAGTGGTTTTAGATATGATAATAGCACTGTGAGTGTACTTTGGTAGGGTGCTGTTTCTGGTACCTGCTTCTATCGTTTTTCGTTTCGTGGGTAAAAGAAGCGTGCTTGCACTATATTAAGTATAAATCACCTGGCGATTGGCGGAGGCGGCAGATCGCTTAATTTTACAAAATTTTTTTTTATTGTCCACTGCTTAGCGTATATAAGGTTATATATACTCTAGTATGAAGCGTCTGAAGTTGAAACAAAAATACAATTTGTGGGTTCAAATAAGTACGCTCAAGTTCGGGTAAATGTTTAAAATGGAACGGTTAGACCATCGTGTAGTGTTAGCATTAATAAAACGGGAGGGACTGATGTGTGACGTCCCAATGTCATAGTTAGCTCGGACACCTTCAGTTTTTTAATATTAATTTTTTGTCCGATCTATGAAGAATGGGCGTATAGTATCTTGAAATCTTGCAGTGATGTGCTAAAAAAAATAATATTCAAAAGCGGAGAGTAACTGGGGAATCAATGACATCAGGACATTAAACACGTCAGTCCTCCCATGTGACCATATATGCTGTAAAGCACCGGAAATGTCGGCAATTATAAAGTTAAATTGAACGCGATAGAATCTGTAATATTAGTTTCATTTAAGTGAAACTAGTACTCGGATCTGTACAAATCAACAACATGAAGATAAGTTTTCACTCGGTAACAATCGCAAGTATAAATTATACAATTATTTCATTCTTTTAAAATACATACATAAAATTCTATTAACACGAAGGATTTACAGTTTCCTGTTTTGTTCTACTTTACATATATTTTTCTTTTTAGAACTGACGAAATCGTTGCCTCCTAACTCTATTTGGGTTTGAGGGTCCTCTCCACGGCTCATATTTGTATGGTAATATGGCAGTGTTCGAGAACAATGTGCGAACTTAAAGCGAAAAGAAGGATGATTTATTACTAATATTCCCCGCACAACACACAACCCAACCACATTCTATGCAGAATGAGTAATTCGTATTCTAGAAAGAATAGAATCTTTGTGTCGGTTCATAGAATTTATGAGTGAGAATTAATATTAGTGTTCCTCAAAATAAATTCTTAATTTCATTTTTCATCCGACTTTAAAGGATAATTAGGTTTACAATTCAACTGTTTATTTTTTAATGAACGTGACGCGATATTTTCTTTTAATATTGAATCGATTTTGAGAATGGACGTCAAACTCCTTAATCCCCCCCCCCCCCCCGTGACCATAGAAGCTGTAAAGCACCCGAAATTTCGGAATTGAAAAGTTAAATTAAACGCGATAGAATTCGTAAAAATTAGTGTCATTTAATGTGTAGTTTTCGCGTAAATATAATAAATCGTAAATATTTTTCATGTGGTTTAAATGTTCGAAATATGTTTTATTATATTTTATACAAATATTACACTTGCATACATAAAACGAGACACATTAAGGAAATAAAAATGAATTCGATTATTTCTTCGTACATAGTAATTTTCAATGTACATATAAAATAATTGAAATTATTTATTCGGTACAGTAGCGTTAAAAATGCAAATTCTCGAGCGCTTGTTTAAGTTGAGAAACCACAGAAAACATTCATTCATGTAAATTTACATGCCAAATAATTGAAATACCTTATTCAAAACAACTTAAAGGAACCAATTTCTCAATTGGTTGTTTATGTTATGACAACTGAGCACAAAAATTGTTTTAATTCTATCAATATAGTAAGCTGAAAAGGAAATATACCAGTCATTTAGTTCTAAGAATTGGCATCCGATGGAGGAGAAAGGTTCTTGAGTGGTAGACCATTTCAGCAGATGACAACGATGATGACGAAACTGGAAAATATATTTCTCTACTCAAGTACTCTCGTATGTGTACCAATAAAGTTTACAAAGTTCGGACTGAATACCAGTTAGCATTCTTTTCCAGTCAAATCATTGCTTTTAAAATAAAAAAAAAACAAACTTATTTTTTCTGAAAACGATTAATTTCTGTTCAAGATATACGTGGCGAAAAAGTCTACTAACCTACGAACACACGTGCTAGGTTCTGCCTAGTAGGTGTGTTCGTAGGTAGTTAGGTAGTTTGTCTGTAGGGGTACCTTCCTCTTAACTTTTTCTGTCACCAACTAGCAGTGCTTGCACTCACACTCTGGAGGGTGCATAGAGCCAGTACAATCACATGCTGTGCGGCATTCCGTTCCATCTTAGTCCTCAGAGGTGAGTTTACGTGATAGAGCCATGCTGCAGCTATATTTCTGGTATAGTTGTAACACGAATGGGTCGGCTCGATCAGGGAAGGACCACGCTCTCACAGAATACCAGCGTAAAATAACAGCTTAATGCTGCTGTTTTTCGTGTGGTGAGTGTAGAGAAACAGAGACCCTTTTTACTGGAATTAAGGCATTCCTGGCAAACTGAGGACTAAGATGGAATTTTGATTCATAATCGAGGGTAAATGTAGATGTCTATGGGTAGGGCTACCAGATGAAAAAATTAAAAGTCCGGAGAAGAGGCCTGATTTCCATTTAAAAATCCTGAGATTTTTTACAGTTTGCGAAGAAAACCTGATTTAAAAAGGTATCTTCACATATTAAATATGATAAAACTGTTTAAGTACCTACTTGGATAAATAAGTTTTGATTTTAATTGTGGAATCATTACCAAAGGAAAATTATTTTTAGTTTGTTTAACTTTTTATTAAAGAGATCTTTAAAATGTAAGCTGTATTATATTGAAAGTTCTAAAAATACTGAGATTTAATGAGATTTGCAAAATCCAGCCGCAATCCTGAGAAGAGTCTAAAAATCCTGAATTCTCAAGACAAATCCTGAGATATGGTAACCCTATTTATGGGTCACAGCAACCACTTACTATCAGGTGGACTGTGTGCTCGTTTGTCACCCTTATCCTTATAAAAAAAAGGTGAGAACGGATCAATAACCTTCATTGTTTGAAGTTGTCTATGGTTTGCAGTAGCCACTTATAAAGTGGTTTTTAGACTTGTTTGTCAATTCAATTTTATAAAAACATACTTTTAAAATCAATTGACTTTATGGACCTCAAAACGTGGAGGTACGGTTATAATTAGTTCTTTCAAATACTACATCTCCGAAAAAGCTAAGATTATTTGTTCAGTTTATTTGATAACATAGTCATTGTCACATCCATAATAAAGGACTCTACCGTGCAGTGTCGGTGTTAGAGTCACCTCATTTTGTCTCGTATCTATCATAGAGGCGACTATTGGAAATGCCTGAAAGATCTTTTGACTTTGAACAGATGGCGTTTTAACCTCCTATGTACATGAAATACTCCTACCAGCGACAATAAGCAGCGTAAAAGGTTTTTTTTTAAATAAGTGTGACAAACGAGCACACAGTCTAACTAATGGCAACAATTGGATGCTATAGCCCGTAGACATCTACATTTATCTTCAATATAACCAAGATCCGTTGTCACCACTGAGGACTAAGATGGAATGCTCCGTTAAAGTAATAAAGGTTCTCGGTTCTCTACTCTCATCATACGAAACACAACAGCATAACGCTACTATTTCACACTGGTATTCTGTGAAAGCGTGGTTTTATTTCGGTTGAGCCAACTCATTCGGGCTACAACAATAACATTATAGATGCAGCGTGGCTTAACCACGTAAAATAAGGTGTGTGACGTCTGGCCATCACCTGCTACGCCAATCGCCACTTCACCTGGTAAGAGGCAAATCCTCCCCACAACGAAAAAATTCAATGACCAGCAGTGGATTTTACGAACTGACGATAAAGAAGTAAAAATTGATGTTATAAATGTTTTAAATGTTAGATAGTATATTGCTGCCTCAAGTGTAACTCTTCGCACACGAGTCGTAAGGGTAGTCGTATCGTAAGCGTATCGTTACGACGCAACGCGTACGAGACCTGCAGTGTTCTACAAACGAATCGTCGAGTGGACTTATCCTTTTGTAAGATCTTAGTTGAAATCATGGTGTCAGCGGTCTCAGACGTGTTGGTTGAACTGATAGATTATCTTACTTCATTTTTAGATGAAGAGGATGTTTTATTGTTTGATTATGTAAGAAGTAGAAAGCGATATTTGGGTGAGGCTCACAGAAAATGTACCATCACACACGAGACTTGTAACGCACAATAACACACTGGACATAGATAACATACTGGAAATATTGTTAAGATTAGTTCACACGATTTTTATACGTGGTAGAGCCATGCTGCAGCTATATTAGTAGTATAGTTGTAGCGCAAATGGGTCGGGTCGACCGGGTAAGGACCACGCTGTCACAGAATACCAGCGTAAAATAGCAGCTTAACACTGCTGTATTTCGTATGGTGAGGAAAGAGAACCGAATACCCTTTTTACTGGAAAAGAGGCATTCCATCTTGGTCCTCACGGGTGACAATGCATCTGTATTATGATTCTTTATTGAGGATAGGTGTAGATCTTTATGGGTTTCAACAACCACTTACCATCAGGTGGACTGTGTTCGTTTGTCCCTATCCTATAAAAAAAAAACACAAAACTATTTATTATAATGAAATTTTAAATAGAATACTTTATAGACCAATTTATTTATTTAAATTCAAAAACTTCACAAACAAAGTTGTATCATAATTTATTGTTTCTTAATTACTAATTATTCAAATAATGACATAAAAATTTGTACTTGAAAATGCTTAAAAAAAAAATAATACAATCAAACAAAATATAATTTTCGAGCACATTATATCCTACTCAAATAAACCTAGTCGCTATTAGCAACTAAAAAGTATTATTTTGACCAACTAATGTTTTATTTAATAATTTTAATCTGTTTTCCAATGAAGTCCTCAGTAATTGTTTCTTAATTTTTTACTATCTGATTTTTTTACAGTTTTCAAAAACCGTGCAGTAAAATAACTTTTCCCTTCTTCAACGCGAATATATTATATAAAACCGATGTAGTATATCCATGAGCCTCTTTGGTAGTACCTTACTAGTACTGTGTCATTGATACACAGCCTCCATATATCTGATTGAGTTTCCGATGTCGCTTCCGAATCGTTTATTTAACTGTCAAAGTCTTTTAAATCATTCTGCTGAGCTGTAGCCAACACCGATTCAACCTTTGTTTTTATTACTCCCTCATTTTCATTAGATATAAGACTTATTTTTGCCACTTTCTTCCAAGTGTAATTTTTTTTATCTCCATAATTTGACTGTTCAGTTTTTTTCGCTACCTTACCAATGGTTCGGCTCGACCGGGATAGAACGACACAGCGTGAAACAATAATATAATTTTGTGCAGTGCAAAAAATCAGAGAACCTTTTTACTGATAACTAGGCATTCCACTTTAGTCCTCTGGGGTAACAACGCATCTGCATTTTGATTCCTAACCGAGATTAGATGTTAATGTCTATGTACCACAGGATCCACTTACATACGGGAGCCCACAGATCTGATAAACTGAAGCATAACCATTG
This sequence comes from Parnassius mnemosyne, assembly GCA_963668995.1. NCBI lineage: Eukaryota > Metazoa > Arthropoda > Insecta > Lepidoptera > Papilionidae > Parnassius > Parnassius mnemosyne. The sequence goes on from CAVLGL010000159.1 coordinate 13,640,225, forward strand.
GGTATATAACAAATGTAAAAATACCCAGATCGACAAAGGAGAGCAATAACAAAAGTGCGAGACCTCTGGTACTACAATCACTAATACCAAGCTTGACAAAAATGGCATTTCTCCTTGCTATAGCAAAGTCTCATATTTCTCCCCCTGAACGGGATTTCGCCTTGTCGTGGTAGGAGGGCTTAGTAGCCATGGCTTGGGCGCCCACCGTGAACACTGAGGTACCCACTTGACTGGCCTGAGGTGTAGAGCTGGCCCAAAATGGCCGCTCGAAGTGGGCTTTCTTAGCCCACTCAAGAAGCACGTTGGTGAACTGTGGCGGAAGAGATATACTATCACTCCTCCCGTTGCATCCGAGGTGGAATCCAGAGGATAGGGAGTATTGGTATGAGAATAAACCACTCGCTCTATCCTCCACGACTGTGACGAGGCCGCACCGTTGATGCAATGCTGGTGAGGCCGCGGTGAGAGAAAAGTATCGGTATTGCGAGGCGCCGCTCTCCTTACACCTTGCGACCGAAAGTTGCTGATGCTTGCGAGCTCTCACTTTTCCTGGCCCGTATCGGGCTCGGGACGTTCATTACGCAGGTAGAATTAGAGGCCGCTGAGGTAGGTGCGCCTTGTATTCCTGGTGTGCCTTACGAGAGGAGGAGTCGTCCCCCGAGGAGGCATAGCCATGGGTTGGCCAGCGCTGGTGAGGCCGCGGATGTGTGCGAAAGCATTTCCGTGATCCTGCGTGCGTTAGTCCGTGGTTCGCATGTTTCCGCGGGACTTTATTTGTGAAGCGGATTCTGATTTAAACCTCATGTGTATAACAATAATTGAATAAAATTTAATCAAATTAGTATATAGTACTTAAGAGAATTTCCTCGTTCATCATATAAAACATGATAAAAATATAAGGTTGATGCTAAAAGCCTGTGTTGCTTATAATAGTACATTTTAAAAGATTTTACCGCTAAGCGCTAGGTTTACGAGGCGGGATGATGAAAACGCCCGTAAAATCTTTTGATGGAGTAATTTTGTGTCCAGTCAAGAACGACCGGGTTCAAGGATATTACACTCGCTGAAAATAAGACCATATTATATAAAGTACAGATTTTCTTACAAACATTGGTGGAATTGCCTTACAGTACCTTATCCCCTAGGGATGAACCTGGTCATTTGAAATACGTCAGAAAGTGGCCGATAAAGTGTTATGTACCTTTCAAGACGAATATCACTGGCTAAACATTTTTTCACATTATGATATTGCTGGGTTATAAGTCGTTTCAATATTTAAAATATAGTTTTTTATAGGACAAGGGTGACGAGCGAGCACATAGCCCACCTGAGGGTAAGTCGTTGCTGTGTCCCATATACAGCTACATCATTCTTCGTTTGCGAGTCAAAATGCAGATGCGTTGTCAGCCGTGAGGATTAAGATGGAATGCCTCTTTTTTAGTAAAAAGGGTCTCCGGTACATTCACCATAAAATCACAACAGCATTTAGTTGCTATTTTGCGCTGGTATTCTGTGAGAGCGTGGTCCTTCCCCGGTCGAGTCGATGACGGAATGTTCACAGTATCCACTCATCATTGGATGGATTATGTGCTCCATTGTCACCCTCAAACATTTTATTAACCTACGAGTATCATAAGGAAATTTAAATTCATTTGCGAAGAGTTTGCGAAACGACACAATTAATAGAAATTTCTCTTAGAATTTGGTTCGGTTACTGAACATAATTACGTTATACCAACCCGACCGCGACAATAACCTACTTATTTAATACAAACGCTCTTCTCGAATTTAATTTATAATATAAATTTAACATTCCTAGAGTTCAAGCTATCGTATATTAGTGATGTAATCCTAAATTAATTTTCACTTTAAGTAAACAGTTGGGAGCCCATAGTAGCTATGGTTAGTACAATTCAATTAACCAGATGTTAGGACGAGTAACATTATTCATTGACGAGGCGATATTGAAGGCTTTTGACGGACAGGGCCTTACCACCAAAGCGATAGCTAACAACTTGGCAAATGGCTTTGAAAAGGCAGTAAAAAACATTGTTCCTCGATGCACCTTAAAACTAACCAATTCCCTAACTTATCGGAGACTTATTCTAGTATTCTGTTCCAAAAAACTTCTCAGGACAATGTAAACAAAATCATTAGGAGAATGAACTCACATGAAGCTCCTGGACCTGACGAGATAAGAGTAACTGATCTAAAAGTGGTTAATAAACATATATCCTTACCCATTGCCAATCGGGGGGCACAGCAGTGCCCCCGCCATGTCGAGCAAAAAAGCGGCACGGCCGTACCATCATTTTCTCGAAGCAGTTCAGGCCATTTTCGAAACCCTATAACTTCGTTCTAAATAAAACTAGAAGCTTGAATTTTCAGAAACCAAGTAAGAGTTGTATAAACTCAGTACATTTCAAATTTCATTAAATTTGAACCAGTAGTTTAAGAATTATGACTAGTAAAAGTTTCTTAATTTTGTCACTTACTGACTGATCGATCATCAAAACTCTAAGGCAATTCTAGCAGACATAGAAGCTTCAAATTTGAAATAAATAAAGTTTTGTATACAAAGTAAGAAAAAATTAAAAATTTTGCAATTTCAGTCCAGTTTTTGAGATACACCTACTGCAGAAATAACTTTGTAATCCCATTTAAATATATAGGATTACAAAATATATGTATAATATAATGGAATAATAGGTGTAGATAGGTACCTAGATATAACTATCTACAAAAAGAAATGAGATGCCATCAAAAACATAACTTGTAAAAAAAACTCAGTTCTTCTACCGTAAAAAGTTGTGAGATCCATGTAATACCAAGTCGGTTAATTTATTCAGTCCCTACTTAAGAGTCCTTCTGTCTTAAGTTATTACGTAATTAGCTAACCTAACAACATCTTATAGTGACCATATCAATATTAAAAACCTTTTATGTTTTAAATAAATAAATTGACTGATGAGATGAGATGTTGTTAGGTTAGCTAATTGGGTCGATATGGGGTAGTATTCTACCTCTTACACTGCCACTACAGGAACTTAAAATAAGGCACTGAAATGAGAGTGGGTCACGTACAGTTAATATTTATTTACTAAATTCATCCGTAAAATTCTATAGGTCATCCACCACCATCCAAACCACTGACGACAATATATAATAAGTATTGTCGTCAGTGGTGTGTCTTTCCTAGTGTAGTGTTGGGAGTAGTGGTGCTGGAATTAGTGGTGACGGGATAGTGCACGCAATTGAGGGAGGGCGGGAGGTGCTCTTCGAACTAGTTAAGATACATCATTATATTTTATTTTAAAAAGTTACCTCGCGTACATCCACGCGAGGTAACATTTTAAAAACTTTAATTAGCAAAGAGATTTTTACTAATTTTGCTACTGATGACATTTAGCGTCTTTTCACGGAATTAATGAGCTCAGTACGTCCGATAAATCAAAAAAGTTTGGTTTTGCTTAGCCGGGCGATATTGCTGGTGAGTGACCTTAAATGCCCTTGACTTGTAATAAAGGCTGCCTACAGATAGTGTCACAACAGGTTTTACGATCGAATTTGTTACCGCCTCTAGGAAATGTTCACATTTCATTAATCCGCAGTTTCGAGACATAATGGACAAAAATATTTTCAGTGTTAAATATATGTTTTCTACTAGCAACAAAATTTATTAACTACACAAGGAGACGAAACAGCGCAATGCTTAACCACTAAGCCTTAAAGTTTTCTACAAAATTCACCTCCTTACAATTTTATAATAAATAGGCATTTGCTCGACGTTCAAGGAAGCTTAGAGAGGAAACCTGCATGTCTCGTACACGTAATGTAGCACTTGGCGGACACTGCCTTGCAGCTAAAGTTCGTTAAAATGAATGGCAGCCAGTGCCAAGCAGTGTAACCTATAAGATTTTACTTCTCCTTTTTACATTTTATAATATAACTAGCTGTTCCCCGTGACTTCGCCCGCGTGGATTTTTTTTTGCGTGGAACTCTAAAATATAAGTAATCTACGTTATTCCTTATATCATCAGCTATCTGCCAGTGAAAGTCGCTTCCGAATCGGTTCACAGGTTTATGCGTGATGCGTGTTCACGCCATAATAACTCGCAGATAACAGATTTTTTCAGACCCACATAATATTAATCATTATACCTATTTTTGCCAATTTACATAATATTTTTTGAGTAACTTAACTTTGAAAGTATCACATAACCTATGATGTGTTATTCTGATGTATAAGCTATAATATTGTAAGGTTTCATTAAATATATTCAGTAATTTTTTTCGTGAAAGCGTAACAAATATCCGTACATTCTCACAAACTTTCACATTTTTCAAATTAGTAGGATGTCTCACTGAAAATGTTGTAGGAATATTCCTTCTTTCTTCTTTCATTTACGGACTGTAAAAGCCTGTTGCTGGATATGGGCCTCTAAGATGATTTGTTCTAATCGTCGCACTAAGCCGGTGCATTGATGATCACAGTTGGTTTGTTAGGTCAGCAATTTAATGACCGCATTACCGACGGATTCACACCTTTGATCTATCAGTAAGTATTTTAAAACAATAAATATTGAGCTTCTTCAAAGAACAAAAATAATTTAAAAAAAATATATTCAGAAGTAGGTGCTACGTTATTATAAGGCCCGGCTACACGCTCAATTTTACTTCGACAAATTCTAATTGGCACAAGCAAGCATAACGTTAAGCCGGCGTGTGGACGCCACAATTGTTCTTTGCGAAAGCTTTGAACAAAATGTTTGCGCATGCAACACGCTGTCATGTGGACGTTGTTACTGGCCACCAGTAGCGACTTTAAAAAATTTTAAGTGATAGACAATCATACGAGCCACCTGATGCTAAGTGGCTATTGCATCTCATGGACATCTGCAACCATTGTTCAGGCCGCATATATGTTGTCACACTTGAGGACTGCGTTGGAATGCCTCACAGCTTGTAATTTACTGGCTCTCTATATCCTTCAGACTGGAACAAATCAGTGCATGCACTGCGACTTGGCGACAGAGATAGGTAAGAGACCAGTAGATACTTACCCAGACAGAGGCTTGGGCAGAAAAGTAGTCATACCAACTAATTAATTAGCCTACTACTTGACTTAATAATAAAATAATACAACTTCACAAAAGTTAAGAACAATAAGGTAAATTTTACGAAAATAAACGGAAACCGCTTTCAATAATGTTAACTTTAATATGATTATTGATATTATCGTTTCATTATTGTGACACCCGTGCAAGCTAATGCCTAATTGGAATTCAAATTCATAATTTCATTCATTTATTACAACCTCCGCATAGATTGCCTCATAAGACGGATATTTGCCATATTTGCCACGATTTGCAGATGGGTTGGCAACCGAAATTTTTAATGTCTGGATTGACGCTGCTGCCCATCTCCTGGTTTGTTTCTCTCTGTCGCCTCTTACGACACCTATAGGTCGATATCGGGTGTTGAATATTCTTACACCGCCACTACAAAGTAATTCCAATTGAAATTCAATTTCATTCAAAAAGATATACTAGTATATTATGATATTAATTTAACATTTGAATAATTTTATAAAAACTGAATGACTAAATTTAAAGAAAATATCATTGTTGATATTATCGTTTCATTATTGTGACACCCGTGCAAGCTAATGCTTAATTGGAATTCAAATTTATAATTTCATTCATTTATTAAAATCTTTTTTTTTATTATACAAATGGATTTGAAGGTTTTGAACTTGTTAGCAATGTTCTTTAAAGAAAGTCCATAAAGGGGCCAAATCCTTCAATATCGCTACCACCAAACACTAATGCGTTTGACAGATGGCGCTTCAAGATTTTTAATAATTACTTGAAGAGTTTTAGTGTGTATCCTCTGAAATTTGTAATCAAATTCGTTTTCAAAGTTTTACACGTAAGTATTGTTCTTTTAAGACAATGCTACTTCGGTTTATGTTAAATAAATTATTAAACTATTTTTATGCTCTTAAATTCACACAATTATATAAATCTGTGACTTGTATGTATAGATATATTTTTTGTATATATGTTCCACTTATTTTTTTATATATATACCGGTCGCTTTTTATAGTTTATACATCAATGTAAACTTAAGTGAAACCTAAGTATTTCTTATATTTACGCAAACAATACTTATTAAATGAAACAGTTTTTACGGAGTCTATCGCGTTCAATTTAACTTTTTAAAACCCGAAGTTTCAAGTGCTTTACAGCACCCATGGTCACGGGATTGAGTGAGGTGTTGACATCCCGATGTCATAGTTAGCCCGGATACCTTCAGTTTTTGAATATTAATTTTTAGATCGATCTACGCAAATTGAACTCTATCTTAAGGTCTTGCAGTTGTTAAAAAAATGAATTTTCACAAAGTAACAATCGTACGAATAAATTATACAATTATTTAATTCGTTATAATATATACATAACAATATATAACAAATATATAACATTCTATTTACACGAAGGATTTTAATTTTCTTATTTTGTTCTGTTTTAAATATTTTTTTCTTTTTAGAATGGACGAAATTGTTGACTACTTACTCTATTTGGGTTTCAGGGTCTTATCCATAGCTCATATTTTTATGGTAATGCGGCGATATTCGGGAACAATGTGCGAACTACAAGCAAAAAGGAAGGATGAATTATTACAAATAGTCCCCGCACAACACACAACCCAACCACAGTCTGTGCAGAATAAGTAATTCGTATTCTAGAAAAAATAGAAATTTTCTGTCAGTTCATAGAATTTACGAGTATACATATTTATTAAGGCGACAATGTGGGAAACTATTACAGTTAGGTCAGTTAGTTAGAAACTACGACATGGACCTATATTAAGAGAACAATTTATTAAAATTCGTTTTCCTCGAAATAAGATTCTTAATTTCATTTTTTAGCCGACTTTAAATGATAATGAGGTTTACGATTCGACTGTTTAGTTTTTAATGAACCTTATGCAATATTTTCGTTAATATTGAATTCATTTTAAGAATATTTATTGGGAAAAAAATTTCACACCTAAGAATGGCAAAGTAGGAGATGAAGTTTTAAATGTAACAATTGAAACGACATTGAGATTATGATATTTCTTAGCCCACAAAATGGTAAAAGGGCAAAAATATAATTACCAATAATTAAAAGCTAAAAACTAAAAAAATTATAAATCACATTCTGAAATCGACCTATTAATTACTTTATTCTTCCCAATACACTTGAGACTTGACTTGACACTAGACCTGAGAATGAGAAATGATTTTATTTTTTTTAGTTCATTGAAGTCTGCTTTTATTTTTATTAAAATGTATTTTTTTCAAGGGTACAGAGTTCACAGTTATTTTACAAATAGTCAAAGCTGATGGAACTTTAACAACATAAATGGTTTCATGGTGTCATTGTCACCCTGTGAAATTTTAGAACATAATTTCAAACATAAATTCTTAGAACCAAATTTGATTTTCCAACAAATTCCTTGCAGCCGGCTAAACTTTGGCCAGATTTTTGTTAAACTTTTTTTTTTAATTGAAGCATTCTTTAGAAATTCAATTAAATACCCCCGTTTAAATCCGAATTACCGAATTACCGTCCAATTCATTACCTGATTAAACCATTGATGACTGAAAAGTATACAAGAACAGATTAACCCTTTCGCTGTCCCGTGCACTATATATAGGGCACTGCTATTGTCTTACTATTGTGTCTGGAAACCGGACAGTGAAAGTGTTAAAATGGAACGGAATAATGTTTATTCTGCAAAGATTATTAGTAATGCTTCATCATCATCAACATTACAGTCCATCACAATTACACAGATGAACATAGACCGCCCCCAAGAAATGCTTTAAAGAATGACCCTTTACAAATCATTATTGGTAATAATAATAATATTTCTATTGTAACTATATTTCGCAAATAAATTGTTATGATTGTGTTCACAACTCTGATTATGATTGAAATTGTGATTGTAATTGTCATTATGATTGTAGACGGATATAGATCTTCTGAGCCTTGTCCGTCAGCCGCAAAGGTGTGCACATCCGATTGATATTTAGATAAAAAGTTTTTACTCTTTTTAGCACGCCAGAGATTAGTCATCATACACAATTCCACCTTTTTAAGTAAAATTATCTGTTGAGTCTTGGTTGAGGTACAGAAAAATTTTAGTGAAACACAATATGTCGGGAATTATAAATAAGTGAAATTAAACGTGATAAAATCCGTAAAAATAGTTTCATTCAATATTTATCATTAGGTTGCGTAAGTATAAGAAATCATTACACATTAAATCCTTAATTATACTTTTGGTATTTCATGTATGATTTTTATAATTTAAAGTGGCTTTTATCCAAAGAGGATTTTCATAGTGGATAAATCGACACGAAAGCAAAACTTGTAGATCAACTTGTTGCTATTCATTGCGTTAGAATGTGTGGTAATTATAACTTCAGAGCGCGTGTCAAGTTTATAAACGAAGAAGTAGTCAGCTATCATTAGGACTTCTTTCATCATATAAACACATCACGACGTCACGATACGTCACGTCTGTTAGTACCTTTAATACTTAGTCGTCTTTTATGACACGCTAGGGAAATAACACAATAACTTATTATTTTTTGTTATAAATCCCACAACAACTGGGGACCAATAAGTGTCAGACCCATATGGCACAGTCTCATCATACCAAGAAATATATTTCATAATTAAAGAACGATTATAGTCTCGATATAAAATGAAACTAACTTCATGGAAACTGTTTTTTCTTTATCTTGCCATCAACGGGCATTAAATAAACTTTAATTAAAATAATAAAATAAGGTTTATAATGAGCCGTGGCAACTCAAGTGTTAAGCACGCCATAAAACGAAAACAAAGTCTGGTTTGATCCCCATCGGCACCATAGAAATTTTTAATTGCAATTTTAAGTGTTGATTAACCACATGCTCTTCACCGGTGCAATGGAAGACCCTTTCAAGCTACTGTACTGGAAAGGATACGTATTAACATCAATGGCGAATACATCATGGTATATCATAGAACCAGAATGACCGACATAGACCAACGGGTTAGTAAGCTGAAGTGGCAATGGGCCGACCATATAGCTCGAACAACCGACAACTGATATGGAAAAGGTTCTCAAGTGACCCCTCGTACTGGCGGAAAAGTATAACATCCCCCCCCCCCCACCTCATGGAGAGACGGCCTGGTAAGACATGCAGGATGTCGATGGATTAAGGTGGCTCAGTAGCGTGCTTTGTGGCATTTCTTGGGGGAGGCCTATGTTCAGCAATGGACTTTTGAAGGGCTGTAATGATGATGATGATGATGATACAGTTAATCAGATTGCGCTAAAACGTTCTTAACATATTGCTTGTACTTGCGCGTAGGTCATAGGCATAGTATATTTAACTTTATTAACACGGGGAGGCGCTCGTATCGCACCGACAAATTTAATTGAAAGTTAATTATCATTCAATTTCTACGCATCCACTCTGTGCGGAGGTCGAGGGACGAGACGATTGTTCAACCAATGGCTGTTGCCAGTGAAGACTTATAGATCTATCCTTCACCGCTGGCTGTATGAGCTCAAGGTCGCTCAGCAAGCTATAAAGAGGGCTATGCTCGGAGTTTCTCTGTATGATAGACTTAAAAACGAGGATGTGCGTAGTAGAACCAGAGTACTTGACATAACCCAACGGATTGCTAAGTTGAAGTAGCAATGGGCCGGCCATATATCTCGAGGAACCCACAGCCGATAGGGAAGAAAGGTTCTCGAGTAGCAGCGTCGTACCGGCACGCGAAGTGTAGGGCGTCCCCTCCCCCCTCGATAGAGTGATGCCCTGATAAGACATGCAGGAAGTCAATGGATACAGGTAGCTCGAGACCGTGCTTAGTGGCATTTCTTGGGAGAGGCCTATGTTTAGCAGTGGACTTGTGAAGGGCTGTAATTTTTTTTTAATGATGATGATGATAATATTAATTACGTTATGTATACAAATATTATTATGAACTTGTCATATATAACAAGATAATCCATGCAGTTTTTGACACAACGACATAATTGTCAAATGCGTTGTTGTGGCACCAATAATGTTGAAATTGATTGTCATAACTTACATTTACGTCGCTGTAGGCCGCTATACATTCGCACTTTACGGGGTTCCCCGCACGACTGTCACATCTGCCAATATTTCTCCGTAGCTATGCAAAAACCAAGCTAATTCCCAAACGATATTCACGCCCTCTAAAGAAAACTACTGTAAGAATAATTCTGGTGTTTTTTCTATAAAGAAAACTTCAGCAACTGAAACTTGTGACATCAAAATGTAAATTTCACCTTTTTGATAGTTACGTCATTGTTTTATTGGATGAGCGATTTGTCCTAATAATTTTAAGTAGGTATCTTTTTCTGCGATGTCAATTGACATTCGACATTGGCAAATTAAATTTATATAATAATCTATGTTCAATCAAGTTATTATCATCTACAGTACAGTCATTTACAAGTACAACGCTGAGCATCGACCTCATATGTAATGTTATCATGTGTAATTCCTAATTAAACAACATAATTGTTGTGTTATCATTTCGCTCATCCAACAAAACAATTACTTAATTACGTTTTCGGCATTTTCAGAAGAAGGGTTTCAATGTTTGGAATTGAAAATGTAAATGTACTTTTAATCATTTTGATTATATCTTTAAATATTATCTTATGTTAGTTTATTTTTAACCAACAATTATTCATAAATACTGACTATGTAAGCTTAAGAAAATTTATTTATGTTGCCAAATTAAAAAATCTAACATACCTACACTTATGTCATTATTTTTAAACAAAAAATAAAAAATACAATTATGACATACAGGCGTGGTTTGTAAATGTGTATAAAAACATGAATTTAAACAAGGAGATATTCAATATAGTTTTTATTTACCCGTATAAAAGTAGCACCAAATAATAGAATTAAATCTTCAAAAATAACAAACCCTACGTACGAAATAACACCGGTCATGGTCATAATTAAAATGATACAGTAAATCTTTAAAAGAACAAAACAGTTAATTACTATGAACTAAATTGACGTTATCACGAATGGTGAGAGGTACACTGAACCTAAACGTTAAGAAGACTGCAATGAAGTATACGATATGAATGACAAGCTTGCGGAAACTGTCCATGCGGTTGGAGCTAAGTTCAACAAGACCCGTCGCAGAACATAAAAACTTTCCGATTACACTCTTAATTCATGGCTGTAAGACGGGAAATGAAGCTGCAGTCTTCAGCTGATTTGACAGCATACAGGCAACTGAATAGACAGATCTCCAAGTGCATGCGTTGGGACTTACGCAACTTAAATACACCTCGTACCGAAGAAGCAGATCGAGCCGAATCGAGCGGAAACAGGTCTTCAAAGTCTTTGCCAAAAATATGTCTGCCAAAAAGGGCCAACTATCTCAATCGTTTCCAGGACATCTGAGATTTTGAGTGACAGTTTTCTACGTGGTAGAGCCATGCTGTAGTTATATTATGGTTGAAGCACAAATGGGTCAGCTCGACCGGGGAAGGACCACGCTCTTACAGAAAACCAGGGTGAAATAGCGGCTTAGCGCTGCTGTGTTTCGTATGGTGAGTGTATAGAACCGGAGACCCTTTTTACTGGCAAAGAGGCATTCCATCTTAGTCCTCTCGGGTGACAACGCATCTGCATCTTGAGTCTTTATTGAGGATAGACGTAGATGTCTATGGGTCACAGTAACCACTTACCATCAGGTGGACTGTGTGCTCGTTTGTCACCCTATCCTATAAAAAAAAACATTGACAGCTTCTATGAGCAGCTGTACACATCCTCGTTGGGGCCACATGCAAGTGTGAGTAACTATCCAAGAGCAAGTCTTATCCAACACTATTCCGATGATATCTCTGACGTCAGTCCGAGCGAGATAAGAATGGCTCCCAAAGATCTTTAAAACGGCAGGTCCCCGGGCGAGAAAAGAACAGCAGCGGAGCTTCTGAAAGTGGGTGGAATACCGGTACTTGAAGTCCTTCAAAGATCTATAATTCTGTGCTCCATGGTGGAACTACTCCGGAGGCGTGGAGCAGAAGTGCGGTGATCTTGTTCTTAAAAAAGGCAACAATGCTCTCTTGAAGAACTACAGACCGATTTCCCTTCTGAGACGCGTCTATGTGCTGTTTACGAGAGACATTACGAATCGTCTCGCATGCAGACTCGATGACTTCAAACCTCCCAAACAAGCCAGTTTCGGAAAAGGCTTTGGCACCATAGACCACATACATACCCATTGGCAAATTGTACATAAAACCGAAGAGTACAATCGACCACTTTGTCTTGCGTATGTGGACTATGAAAAAGCCTTTGATTCCGTCGGAATTCGGGCGGTGCTACAGTTCCTTCAGCGGTGCCAAGTTGACTGTCGGTATATCGAAGTGCTGAATTGTTTGTACGGTAGGGCTACGAGAGCTATCAGAGTACGAAACCTATCCAACTGCTGGAGGTGTAAGATAAGGTGATGTAATTTCCCCGAAACTTTTCACTGCTGCATTGTAAGAAGTTTTTAAGCTACTGGTCTGTAAAGGATACGGCATTAAAGTCAATGGCGAGTATGTCACTCTTCTTCGATCTGCCGACGATATATTACTTATGGCAGAATCACTGGAGGACCTAAGCACTATGCTCAATGACCTCAATAGGACAAAACAAAAGTCACGTGTAAAGTCCATGTTACACCTATGTCGGTAGTTGCTAGGAGCACTATGTTGTTGACGAGTATTTTTACCTGGGACAAATAGTCCGGCTATGTAAGTCCAACTTCGACCGAGAGGTCAATCGACGGATTAAACTCAGCTGGGCAGCGTTCAGGAGATTACGACACATCATCTCGTCAGGCATACCTCAAAAGCTCAAAACCTCAAAACAAGATTGTTCAACCAATGCCTGTTGCCAGTGAATACTTATGGATCTATCCTTCACCCCTGGCTGTATGAGCTCAAGGTTGCTCAGCAAGTTATAAAGAGGGCTATGCTTGGAGTCTCTCTGTATGATAGACTTAAAAACGAGGATGTGCGTAGTAGAACCAGAGCACTTGACATAACCCAACGGATTAGTAAGTTGAAGTAGCAATGGGCCGGCCATATATCTCGAAGAACCCACAACCGATGGGGAAGAAATGTTCTCGAGTAGCAGTGTCGTACCGGCACGCGAAGTGTAGGGCGTCGCCTCCCACCTCGATAGAGTGATGACCTGGTAAGACATGCAGGAAGTCAATGGATGCAGGTGGTTCGAGACAGTGCTTTGTGGCATTCCTTGGGGGAGGCCTATGTTTAGCAGTGGACTTGTGAAGTGCTGTAATGTTGAAATTGATTGTCATAACTTGACATTTACGTCGCTGTAGCCCGCTATACATTCGCATTTTACGGGGTTCGACGCGCGAATCAACAATGTCAAATCTCCGTAATTCTGATGTAAAGGTACAAAAGACCCTATATTTATTTTGTTTGAAAAAAAATATCACAGTCGCAGTCCTAATAGTTTGGCTGCAATTGCGAAGTTTAGGCTAAAATCGGATTTTGACAAAATTTTTACTAAAGTCCAAATAACTTTTGAACCTCTGAATATTGCATTACCTGTAGGGGGACTAAATCGATAGGTATATAGGAGGTCCTTCAACCCCCAGCCACCGATGATCCACCCCTCATGTTACACCGTGTATATATTCTGGTTTATTCGAACTTCGTTACGTTTTTTTCTCATTATTAGTTTACTTTTTTTTAAAAGGGGTTATAGTGGCTTATGGTGTGGATTTATCAAGTCCAAAAGGTTTGTAAACACGCTAACTTTTGAAAATATCAATTGTTCAACTCAATATATTTTTAAAACTCTTCATCTATCATGTGGGAAGTCATTGAATATAAATGGCAGTTTAATTTTGTTTAGTTTAGTTATAATAAATTTTTTCGGCTGCGAAATGGCGAAATTTTCAGTGTATTCGGCAGCCTTGTATGAATAAATTATTACTAAATAGAGACTGTGACACTCAGTTCGGCGTCAGCCGCCATCGTGAGTGGACATTGTTACGGTTGTTTGCAGCGGCTCAAAAAGACGGCTGTACATATATACAATATTCGAATGACCAAATTTCTTAAATACTTGATGATAATAATAATGAGAGAATTTATTATTACATTATTTTAAAAGCACAGTATAAATAATAGTAGTACGTACTAAAAGTAAGTAGTATCAATTTTTAAATAATTAGTATCAACTTCCACCCACGCACTATGATACTAACGAACTGTTGATTTTAATTATTTTCCAATCTCCTGCACAGTTTTTATTAAGCTACGAAATTTTATGTAGAAATTATAATTTATTTTTCATTCCTTTAAAATTAATATTTCGTATAATTGAACAACAGTACCTGTGGTAAGTGGATGCTGTGGCTCATAGATCGATATGCAGATGCGTTGTCACCCCTGAGGACTAAGATGGAATCCTTCGTTTTTAGTAAATAGAGGGTCTCCAGTTCTCAATTTTATTTTATTTTTTAAAACTAAACTAACGTTAATACAAAACCCAAAAACCTCACTTTGTATCAACTTTGCCATCGGGGTTGTTCATAAAAATAATAGGGTTTAACTTCAAGGATGAAAGTAAGATTTGCTCCTCTAATTGTGTTGCAAGTAAGAAAGTATACGCTGGTGGCAAAGTCGTCCACCCGTTATTAAATTTTTCATAAAAACTTGAAATTATGTGTCAGGGTTGTCAAAAATCCTTGCTTTTTTTATAGGATCGGGTGACAAACGAGCACACAGTCCACCTGATGGTAAGTGGTTACTGTGACCCATAGACATCTACATCTATCCTCAATAAAGACTCAAGATGCAGATGCGTTGTCACCCGTGAGGACTAAGATGGAATGCCTCTTTGCCAGTAAAAAGAGACTCCGGTTCTCTACACTAACCATACGAAACAAAATTATGAAAAACAATGAGTAGTAATAATATTATTAATACCCAGTAAAAATAATATAGATTTCTTTTTTCTTTTCCTTCACTTTTTATGAAGATGAATCTATTGACAACTCATTTCGTAAAATTGGTCCAATAGGCTGCTACGGTGAAACATCTATACAAACTTATATACATAGAATGTCAAAGTATTTGAATCGCCGTAATCGCTTATAACGTAGGTTGAAAGTGACAACCCTTGGTTGTAGCAAAACATGGCAAAGTCAGCGTCACATCATGGTGTAACTAGTATGGTAACTCTGCCAAGTCAGTTTGGTAGTTTAATATTAAGACCACCATGTTAAAAACGAAATATTACATTTTTTTTACTATTAATATTACCTCATTACAAAGATATACATACCTACATTCAGTACTTCAAACAAAAGAGGTTACGTCGCCGGCACAATTCCGCTTTAAAATAAAATGCCAAAACTCTCATGTTGCCATATTGAAAATAATATTGAATTTTCATCCAAGAAATGGCATATATGGAAAAACGTTACGATGTCCGTGTTAATCGTAATTTTGTACCTGTACATTCTTGATGGCAAAGTTAACTTCCATTGGTAAAGTTGCCAGACTTGACTGTACATTAAAACTTCATGTTCTTTTTACCCCTAGGCCGAGATGAATTTATCTCCCAAGTTTATGTGACCACATCTGAAGTATAAACTTATTAATACAAAAGAATTATTACAAACGGTCCACAATATTGGTGAAGATTTCGCTTAACATAGAGATAGAGAACCTCCCCTTTTATTGAAGTCGACAAATAACTATTTACGTAACCTACTTAAAAATATATCGGAATAAACCGCAGCCACCATCAATGACATAAGTAGCCTTAATTATCGAGTGAAATTGGAAATAAAGAGAGGTGTAAAAAGCTAATTAGAATTAATTAAGGTGTGTCACCATTCAGACTCAGAGTGATTGCTTTCACGTGGGCAATTTGCTTTAAGATAAACACTAATTCGAAAAGACAACAACTAAAACGAAATGTATAATGAAACTGTATAGGTATACCTATACAGTTTCATTATACATTTCGTTATTATCCAAATACACGGCATAGTCAAAACGGGTCACCTTCAGCTTTAAATAATTGATTGTTGATGTTCAATCAATGCAATAAAGACTTACTGCTCCCTAAGCATGTGTATTTGTCGCTATCTAGTTTATTTTTATGGAATAAGGGCAACAAGCACACATTCCACCTGATGGCAAAAGGATGCTTTGGCCCACATACATATACATGTCTTGATTAAGATTCAAAATGCAGAAGCGTTGTCACCCCCGAGGACTAAGATGGTATGCTTCGTTTCCAGTAAAAAGGTTCTTCGATTCACGAAACTCACAATATGAAATACAGCAGCATTAAGCTGATATTTAACGATGCTATCTGTGAAAGCTTGTTCCTTCCAGGTCGAGCCAAGCTATTCGTGCAACAACCATAACACAGTTGCATCACGGCTCTACTAGGTACAAGTACTAGTCTACTATGTCCTCCTCTGTTATTTTTATACATACTTAACTCACAGTATATATTTGTATTATCTATTTAGCTGTTACAGTATGAAGCAACGTGTGAATGTTGATTTTTTATGACAAAACTTAATTCCATCTACGTCCACCAGGGGCGCTGTTCATATTTTCATACAATTATAGTCGATAATGATACAACGGTACGAAAAGTTAATGTCAAATAGGTATTTGCGCTTATTGCAGTCATTGTTCTTGATGTTTTGCAATAGAAGCTTGGCTAATTGGCAATTGGTTGTATGTCTTAAACAACCTATAGATTTTAAAGAGCGATTTTTTATATGCTTTCTATACCTATTTTATGCATCGCATGTTCTCTCGGCGTGTGCATTTGTTTCCCGTCATTTTTTAATTGGTCACAACAACAGCGATTCAACATACGTTCAGTAGGTATAACCAGTCGATATCAATCGCAAACACAAGAAAATAATCTTTTCATTAATAATAGAAGTGCAGCGACTCCTTTGTCCACCATATGGCAATAATTTTTTGTCGCATATTGTGATATTGTTTATTGTTTTTATTGAAAATTAAATTAAAAAATTAAATTTTAATAAAAAGTAAAAGCAGATTTCAATACACTAAAAATACTGCAAAGTGCTAAGACATAGTGTATAGAAGTTATTGTCAAAGCTCCAACTTCAGAAGCTAATATGTAAAAATAATTTTATTCTTTTATTAAATTTATCACTCTTGAGTGGACTAAGGATACGCTCGAGGTAACAAATGGAATGCCGTCTAAAGTTGCCTATTTTTACACCCATAGAATTGACATTTTTCCTCCAAATTTATATGAGAATGTTCCTGAAATATAAACTATATATTGTTATAAATAAAAACGTTCGTATTGTTATAAATACGTATCGTTATGTACGTATTGTTATAAATAAAGACGTTCTGTATAATATAGACAAATTAAGAAACTTGCGTAGGTGCCGATTGGTGGCAGCGTAAGAAAATTCATTATCCTATTTAGATATTTATCAATTGTGAATGATTCGTTCGTTTGACCAGGATCGCATCAAAGTATTGGTGATTGAAATTACATTTTATGAACGTTCCAAATCAAACGATTGCCAGGACCTACGATCAAATAGTATAGTAATATAATGACGACCGACATTATCGAGAGGGTCTCACACCACGACGATGTATCAATACTAGCCCCATTGTACAAAAGCCATTAGCACCATTATAGCACATTTTTTTTATATGTAATTTAAATAGCCTCATATGTCATAATAATTCATTATAGTATCGTTATATAAGTTCTTTGATACCTTTTCAACGTGGTAGAGCCATGCTGCAGCTATATTAATAGTATAGTTGTAGCACGAATGGGTCGGCTCGACCCGGGAAGGACCACGCTCTCACAGAATACCAGCGTAAAATAGCAGCTTAACGCTGCTGTGTTTCGTACAGTAAGTGTAGAGAACTGGAGACCCTTTTTACTGGAAAAGAGGCATTCCATCTTAATCCTCACGGGTGACAACGCATCTGCATTTTGACTCTTTATTGGGGATAGATGTAGATGTTTATGGGCCACAGCAACCACTTACTGTCAGATGGACTGTGTGCTCGTTTGTCACCCTATCCTATAAAAAAAAAACCTATAACACTCAATCACGAATAATGCTCCTGTTTATCCCGTGGGCTGGGGACCTGGTAATTTGTAATACAGGCATTTTATAGCCTAACTCAGACACCAGCTTCTCGCATATTCTAGACTATGAGTATGAATATACCTGTATTTAAATAGATATAAGTTTTATTATGTATTGTCTGTTTTTGTGAGGAGAAATAAACATTATTATTATTAAACGTTGCTATTATTATTATTATACCGTGAGTATCGTTGAACTCGCCTATGGGAAATACTAAAAGATCTTATGATTTCCTATAGATAGCTGTATTTTCTTTTGTTAATATGATACGTACAATCATCAAAGTCATCAAAGGTGCGAGACGGCAGGAACTACGTTGGTCATCCGCTTTACAAGCGTGACAATGAAGGCAAATCTTTCCTGCAACGGGAGATGCCCGTTTATAGAATTGGGGTAAATAATAGATCCACCACCTGATGTTCAGTGGATACTGTGGCCTATAGCGATGTTCATCTATCCACAATTAAGAATCAAAATTTATAAATACGTAGTCATCCCTGAGGACTAAAATGGAATACCTCGTTTCAAGCAAAGGGTCTCCGGTTCTCTACACCCGAAAATGATAACTAAACACAGCAACATTAAGTTGCTATTTCAGACATGCATTCTGTGAGAGCGTGGTCCTTCCCCGGTCGAGCCTACCCATTCGTGCTACAACCATAATATAGTTGCAGTATAGTTTCACCACGTACAAATGCCATGTATAGCATTGTTTAAACTGGCTTTACGGCTCTGGGTTCTAGCCCTTCTGAGCCATGTATAGCAGTAAACTTTCAGCGGCTTGTGATGATGATGATGAAACGCACCGCACACTTTGAGAGGCCCATGTCCATCAGTGTATTTTCAGGAGCGTATGATGATGATAACGTGATACCGATATTGGTAAGATCTTGACGAGGTGGACGTTGCATAGAATTCGTAGTGACTTATCATGAAACAGCCAATGTTCCGATAAAACACAAAAGTATGAAAAGAAGTTAAAATCGATGACGGTTGAGATTATATATTATTCGTAAATCATGCAATGTCAAACAAAGCCTCCTTTGAGAATTTTTGTTGAAACGAGCTTCATCCACTCGTAATCTTTTTCTTTGCCCTTGACTGACCTTCTTTCGAATCAAGAGTTCATTGACGTTGATGTACGAAATATATAGCATTGAAATGTTATATTATGTTATTATTATTATTAGTAGTTTCCAGTGGTAGAGCCACGCGGCAACTTTTGCTGTCGCACGGATGGGCCGGCTCGAACCGGGGTAGTACCACGACCTCACAGAAAACCAGCGTAAAGTAGAGGTTTACCTCTACGTTTCGCTTGGTGAGTGCAGGTGGCCGTAGGCCCTTTTTACTGGAAATCAGGTGGACTGTCTGCCCGTTTGTCACCCTTATCCTACAAAAAAAAATAGAATAAGGCGTTACTTTGCGGAAATCCATTATATAAAAGCTTTTAGAAATTTTTTTCTGAAAGCTTTTATATGTTATTATTCTTAAAATGTATAATATAATCATTTTATTATTATTGATATCATATAAAACTCGAAATAAATGCGCATAGCCATATCCATTACAGCCTATTCACTGCGGAACATAGGCCTCCCACACCGATTGGTTCATATGGAGGATTTTGAAATAGTTAACACGCTTGGTGAGCCTGTTGTCAACCGCAGTTTTTTTGTTATTTTGACTAGTTATCAGGAAAATGCTGCTGCCCATCACCTATTTAAATTTCCATCTGTTGCCTCTTACGACAACCACGGGACGATATGGGGCGGTGGATAGTCTTACACCGCCACTACACCATCATAAAACTACTGAATGAAACCAGTGTAACAAAACTAATTCAGTATATATGTAACAAAACATCATTGAATTAGATATGTAAATATATTATATCTTGTGTTAGGTTTGTTACGACTTTGAAATTATTCTTTTTTTACTTTATTGTATCTATTAGGTACGTAATATGTTAGAGAAAAATTTACAAAGTTGTTGGCGGTAAATTTAATGCAAGCGGGTTGCTATGCTTCTTTATAAACGACATTAGATATAATTGGTAGATACGTAAAAGTCAACAATAACAGGAAACGGTGAAACAAATTTACATAAATATATAACATACTCGTGTATCCCATATTTATAAAAACCTTAAGTTCTTACTTTCTTTAATAATGGACCCGTACGATTGTAATCCTACCAGTATCAAGTAATAAGAAATTAACCTCTACTTCGTTACAATATCTTGATCCAACAAACAGTTGATGGTGATAGTATCTTAAGGCACCTAAGCAGACACATTATCTTGAGGTTCACACCACCATCGGAGCACTTGTTTCACCGTTTCCACCAGCTCATTCGTCTGCGTCCTACGTTTTATTTACGATATTTAATACACAATAATTATTAAATAAATTATTATATATTCAAATCGACTTCTTACTAACAATAACTAAACAATACAAGAGCAGCAATCAGCCGGCAGTCAATTTCCAACCAAAACTAAAAATTATATTAATCTTAAGTTATTATGTCCACATTGGCGCCTTGAGATACTATAGACATCGATAACTCTGCGGTTATGCTGTTGTCAAAATCTCCAACTTCGTATAGTGTCACATTAATACATTATGAACAATTGTGAACAAATAATATAATTCCCAACAACTTAGTACCTACTCGCAAAAGTACACATACTAATTGAATGAATCCATAACCATACAATACTTGCTGTTTTTCCACATAAATAAACCTATAGTCAGAACTATATAATAATAAACCAGCTCAGATCATACATTGTTGTAGTTTGATTTATATATTATCAACTCTTCAAGTGTATCAATAGGACAAACAGTACAACTAGCTTGCTAGTAAACATTGGTCCATCGACCCCGGATATCAGACCCGGAATAGTCTGAATTTTTTGTTAGTTTGCGGTGCCAGCTTTGGGCCGCACCCCGTAGTACTCGCAGTGGATCGCTGCGGCAAGGGTACCGGGCACCTCGCAGAGGCAGCAACAGCTTGGCCCAGCAAGAGGGCCATACTCAGCTGCATTGGGAGTGTTAGTTCAACGTGACGCCACAGAGGGCGCCATCAGCAGTACATCGCCAATTCAATCTTCGAGTTCGTCGATAGCAGCCGGGAGTTGAAGTTCAAAGTGACGCCGAAGGAGGGCGCCACGAGTACACTACTAGTTCAACCTGGGTTTGTGTGAGTGAAGTGCAAACGTGAGTACAATTTAATTAAATACCATAGTAGCAGAGACATTTAATATAACTTGATTGGTGACAAGTACTGTAGACATTATTTGCCAAGCAATTTTAAACTTTATTTCTAAGAAGATTTTAACTTTAAAATTGTGCATGTTAGATTAAGGACTTAGAATAAGTTTTATAAAAACGGAGGAACGGGGAACCTATGTCCGATTTCTACCAGAGTGTATTTATTTATAAACACTTGTAAAATTTTTCGTTGTTTTTGAGACTTAGAAAAAATCGCAAACTTTTGTCTAGTAAAGAAACTTGTAAAGTTATACATTTCAATTGAGGTTGTTCTGTTACCAAGTTAATATTGTGTTAACATTTAGATTGATAAATTTATCTTCACATAAATAATTAAATTATACTTTTTTTGATATTAATTAATCAATTCTATAACTATCTTTTACCATCATTTTGTTTGTTGTTTACGATGGAAGGACAAATTAATATATTAAAAGACCTTCAACAAGTAATTCAAAAAGCCTTTACTAATTTTAAAAAGTGTCCAAAGGATAGACTTACAGTAGAATATATACAAACAAGGCTTGAATTATTAGAAAATGATTGGTCTTCGTTTAAAAATACTAAATCTCAACTTTATGGTCGGTTTAAGTTAGAAGACATAGGTCAAAAGGTTGTCGATATATATCACACAACCGAAGATACTTACATATCATGTAAATGTTTAATGAAATCAACGTTAAATAGTGTAAGAGAACCGCTACCACAAGACAGTGGATGTAGTAATAATTCTTCTAAGCAATCTAATTCATTTGTAAAGTTGCCCAAGATAACAATTCCTACCTTTTCTGGCAAGTACAGTGAATGGACATCTTTTCACGATCTTTTTATTTCACTTGTACACAATAATGCATCTTTAGATAATGTGCAAAAACTGCACTATCTTAAAAGCCACCTCACTGGTGAAGCCGAACTGTTGATTAGGCACACACCAATCACAGATGCCAATTACCGCGAATGTTGGTCTCAGTTAGAAAAGCGTTATGCAAATAAAAAGTATTTAACCAGTTGTATTTTAAAAAGATTGTTCGGCCAGAAACGCTTACATGTGGAATCGGCTAACTCGTTAAAGGAGCTGCTAGATACCACGAGCGACTGTTTAAATGCATTGAAAAATTTGAAAATCGATGTAAGTACATGGGACGTTATTGTTATCCATATAGTGACGTTCAAATTAGATAATGAAACACGAAAGCAGTGGGAGTTAAGTGTTTCTAATGACTCCAGCAACGAGTTGCCCACCTTTGAGCAGTTTCGGATATTTATTGAAAGTCGTTTTCGCGCTTTAGAATGTATAGAGCCGAGGAAGGCTGTGGCTCACCAGATCAATAATAGTTCTCACGTTCTTAGTTCGAAAGCAATGCTGGCCACAAAGTCGTCGAATATTCGTTGCGAATTTTGCTCAGAACTTCACAAGCTCTGTTTTTGTAAGCAATTTGCAAAACAGTCCATAGAAAACAGACGAGAGTTCGTAGCAAAAAATAAAATATGTTTTAATTGTTTAGGTGGAAATCATACAGTTTATGACTGTAAAAAGCAGAATGTCTGTAGAGTTTGCAAAAAGCGCCACCATTCCTTGCTGCACCCTAATAGAGAACCTAACGCTGAGAATAAAGGCCAAGATTCTACAGTAAAGTCCACTATCGACAACGCCAGTTCTTCAAATAGTGACAATCAGATAGTTACATGCTTATCTACGGGCAAAGTCTTAAAACCCAGACAGGTTTTATTAGCCACTGCATTAATAAAGGCAGAGTCCAAGATAGATGAATTTCAAACAATTCGAGCCCTACTTGATCAAGGATCACAAGCATGTTTTATAACAGAGGCCACTGTCCAATTTCTTAGGCTTAAGAAAATTCCAGTCCGAGGTCACGTTTCAGGTTTAGGAGATAATAAGTCAACCATTGCTAATTATATGGTAAATTTAATTATTAAATCCACTGTTGATCTTGATTTTCAACTTCAAATAAATGCTTACGTCTTGAGTAAGATTACATCATACTTACCTGAGAGAAGTGTGAATACCAGTTCATTGGATTGGATTGATATATAATAAAATAGACATTCTTTTGGGTGCAGATGCTTACTGTTGCATTATGAAGGAAGGTGTAGTAAAGAGTCCGTCTGGTACTCTAATAGCGCAGAACACCACCTTAGGGTGGATCCTTTCCGGTGTAGTCAGTTCAAGCAATGAGAGTTCAAAACACCACACAAGAAATTTAAGTGTGCACTGTACACAGTTCAATGAAGATAATATTCTAAAGAAATTCTGGGAGATAGAAGAACAAGTTAGTACAAGGAAATTACTTAACCCAGAAGAGCAAAAATGTGAAGAATTTTATATGAAAACTACTAAGAGGGATGATACAGGCAGATACATTGTACGTTTACCATTTCGAGACGAAGATCCTGCATGCAAGGCCGGAAGTTCCCGTGACATAGCTGAAACAAGATTCAAATCGTTAGAAAAAAGATTAAATAAGGACACATATTTAAAGGAAAAATATACAGAGGTAATTAATGAATACTTACAATTAGGACACATGAGACCTGTAAAGGAAGAGGA
Organism: Parnassius mnemosyne; assembly: GCA_963668995.1. NCBI lineage: Eukaryota > Metazoa > Arthropoda > Insecta > Lepidoptera > Papilionidae > Parnassius > Parnassius mnemosyne. The sequence goes on from CAVLGL010000159.1 coordinate 13,664,338, forward strand.
TAATAAGAAAGATGAAGCAGTTTACTTACCACACCACGCGGTGATTAGAAACGATAAGACCACCACGAAGGTACGTGTAGTTTTCAACGCCTCTGAGAAAAATAAAAAAGCAGTTTCACTCAATGACACTTTAATGGTTGGACCAACGCTGCAAGCAGACTTAAGACACACCATTCTTAGATGGAGAGTACAAGCTATTGGTATTGTGGCGGATATAATCAAAATGTACCGCCAAGTCAGAATAGCGGATGAAGATGCTGTCTTCGAGAGGATACTTTGGCGAGAAAGCCCTGAAAAGCCACTTAGGGATTATGAGTTGGTAACGGTGACCTTTGGAACAGCTTCTGCACCATATCAGGCAGTTAGGTCACTCCATCAGGTTGCGTACGACGAAGGAGATAAGTACCCGCTTGCAGCAGATAGAGTTTTAAACTCTTTTTATATGGACGATTTAATGATGGGAAGTAATAGCGTCGAAGAGGGCGTTGAAATCTGTAAACAGATGGTAGCATTATTAGGAAAGGGAGGATTCGCATTGCAGAAGTGGAACAGTAACAATCGGCAACTATTAGATAGAATAAGTTCAATATATACAAATGAAGTAGTACAGCAAACAGGTCAAATAAAAATTAAAAATGAGAACACTGAAAATAAGGACAAAGAGGACATAGGAGTTAAGGAAAAGGAAATAGATAATAAGGAAATAGAAATTAAGCTAGATAGTACAATAAAAATTTTGGGACTTACCTGGAACCGCCACGAAGATTGCTTTCAGTACTCGGTAAATCTTCCACCGCTGACGACAGCACCTGTAACAAAAAGACTAATAATATCAGATATAGCTCGTTTGTTCGACCCATTGGGATGGTTAGCTCCTAGTGTCGTATTAGCAAAGATGTTCATACAAAAATTATGGCTCTTAGGTGTATGTTGGGATGAGGAATTAACTACCGAAGTAATAACAGAGTGGAGTACTTACCGCGAAGAGTTGTCATTACTAACCAAAGTTCAGGTACCTCGTTGGCTTGGTACTAGTTCATCTGATGACCTTGAATTGCACGGTTTTAGTGACGCCTCTAAAGCAGCGTACTCAGCCGTCGTTTACTTAAGAACAATTGATGTCTCAGGCAAAATTCATCTGTCGTTGTTAGTGGCTAAAACGAGAGTAGCTCCCATCAAACAAATTAGTATTCCTCGATTGGAGCTATGTGGTGCTGTACTTGTATCAAAGTTATTGATAGAGACAGCAGAGATTTTAAATATTTCAAAGGAAAAGATCTTTGCATGGACTGATTCTACAGTAGTGCTATCGTGGCTTAATAGTCACCCTAGCAGGTGGAAAACGTTTGTTGCCAACAGGACTTCAGAAATTTTGGGCGCTTTGAATTCATCTCAATGGTTTCATGTGCCGACCAAAGAGAACCCAGCTGACTGCGCATCAAGAGGAATACTACCCAGTTCATTAGTCGGTGATGAGTTATGGTTTTCAGGACCATCATTTCTGAAAAATAAATTAATTGAGTACAAGAGGCCAAAGAATCTAAAGACAGATTTAGAACAAACTATAAAGGCGCACACAGCTGTAGTTCCAGAGTACCGTAGTTTTCGAAAATTATTCCAGTCTAAGAAAATTAGTTAAAGTTATTGCGTATTGTCGAAGAGTTTTAAAAAAGGAAAAACACAATAGTAAATATTTGAAAGATCACGAAATAGAAGCAGCATTACAAACTTGTATAAGGAAATCACAAATAGATTCATTCACAACAGAATATGAACAATTAAAGGAAAAAGGGTATTTGAATATAAAATCAAGTAAATTGAAATCACTTTGTCCTTTTCTCGACAAGAATGGTATCATGCGAATTCGTGGACGACTTGAAAAGTCTGAACTAGATGAGCAAGTAAAACATCCGATAGTTCTACCACATTCATGCCATTTGACTCTTCTTATAGTTGCAGATGCGCATGAGAAGACATTGCATGGTGGTCTTCAGTTAATGGCAAACTATTTAAGGTCAGCCTATTGGGTAATAGGTGCTAGATCTCTAGTTCAACAATATGTTCGCAAGTGTGTAACTTGTGCGAAACAGAGAGCTAATGTTAGAAACCAACTGATGGGTGCGCTCCCATCGGTTCGATGTACACCAGCAAGACCATTTTTATATAGCGGAGTGGATTATGCTGGACCCATAAGTATAAGAACCACTAAAGGACGTGGGCATCGTTCTTATAAGGGCTACATATGCCTTTTCGTTTGCATGTCCACTCGTGCTATTCACCTAGAGGTCGTCAGTGACATGAGCACACAGGCATTTTAGCCGCTTTTCGACGTTTTGTGTCGCGACGAGGTCACTGTGCTAAATTGTGGAGCGACAACGGCTCCAACTTTGTAGGCGCCTCCAGAGAACTGCAACAGTTGGCATCTATTCAGCCAGCCATAGCAGAATATCTGGAAGCAAACAACACCGAGTGGCATTTTATTCCGCCTCATGCTCCCAATTTCGGTGGTCTTTGGGAAGCGGGTGTAAAATCCACCAAATTTCACCTTAAAAGGGTTATTGGCGACTCTACCCTAACGTACGAGGAAATGACTACATTCCTCAATCAAGTGGAAGCCTGTCTGAATTCGCGGCCGATAAGCGTTATTAACTTTACTGATCCTGGTGAGCCCCTCCCTTTAACTCCTGGACATTTTTTAATAGGAGAACCGATAATTAATGTACCAGATAAAAATTACAAAAGTTCAAACGTAAGCTATTTAACTAGGTGGCAATTTGTGCAAAGGATGCTGCAGTCTTTTTGGAAACGATGGTCACAGGAATATCTGTCAAAGCTCATGAATAGGTACAAATGGGCGTCACAAGTTCCAGAACCTAATGTTGGTGACGTTGTTTTAATTAAAGAAGATGATTTGCCTCCAAGTCGTTGGTTATTGGGTAGAGTTATAGAGAAACACCCCGGTGATGATAACGTTACCCGTGTAGTCACATTGCGTACGAAAACATCCGTAATTAAGAGGCCAACATCAAAATTATGTATTCTGCCTATCTCGGATCCATGAATCGTTCAATTTTTATGTCAAATTTATGTAAAAATATTATTGTATCAAATGTTCTTTTACTTTTACGATCAAGTACAACATTAATTACATTTATAGGTTTAATTTTACAATGTTACTTTTCAAAATTTTATTTTAGGTTATTTTAAGCTCTTGAAGTCTTTATTTTTATGTGTAAGTTTTTAGGTCATACTTTATGAGATTAAATTATAGAAGTGTGTTATAATGTATTAAGTGCAAATTTTAGATTTAAGTTCAAATTTTAAATTTAAGTGCAAATTTTAGATTTAAGTGCAAATTTTAGACCTAAGTACAATTTAAAAGGCCATTCCGTCACTAAATGTCCTTGGTGGGCGGTATGGGCGGTATGTTAATGAAGAAACCTCATTTGTAATTAAAAAAGTTTTAGTTCTACTTCGATAGATGGCGTTGACATAGAAATAGATTGCACTATGGTTGCGTTACTCAGTGTGTAATAAGGCCATTTAAATTATTGTATATAATAATAAACCAGCTCAGATCATACATTGTTGTAGTTTGATTTATATATTATCAACTCTTCAAGTGTATCAATAGGACAAACAGTACAACTAGCTTGCTAGTAAACAATACCTACATATTTGTTCGGAACCCTCGGTGCGCGAGTCAGACTCGCACTTTGCCGGTTTTATTTCGTGAATGATTTGGACTAGCATGCTGTACCGCTGCAGCCAAAACCTTAGCTACTGAGGCGCGAAATTTAAGAAAAATAATCTAAAAGTTTTGTAAAAAACCTTTGCAAGCATATCCTGTAATATGGCTATTGCAAACCATAGGTACATGTAAAGTACACTTCTAAGGACTAAGAATGCTTTATAGCCTGTACTTATTTTAGATTTCTATGCCTCATCAGACGACTGCACTATACACTGCTTTTTCGTGGCAGTACATATGTAAAAGGAAGAAGAAAAGGGTTGGTTTCCTATTCCTAGTAAGAAAAACAATCCGAAAAACGTTAAGAGAAATAGTAACAGAGATAGTCTAAGTCGTGATTGAAAAGTCAATTCGCTAAAATATAATAAGATATTATTGTTTCTATCTAGTCTGATAAGACGAAGCTTTAAATTTCATAAAACATGAGCGGCTTTCTTCCGATTCGATGAAACCAATACAATTTCAAGTTCTAATATTATACAATCAACAAGAGCCGGCCTACGTTTTGTATGAAATCACTCATCGCCTTACATTTCACTTTATTACAATACTAGCTTTTTACCCGTGGCGTCGGTCTCGTGAGCTTGCATTTAGGAACATCATTAACTGCTGTTCCGTGCCAAAAGCAAAATTCACAGATTAACTAGTAGATACTAAATTTAATCACTTTTAGGGTTACCTCGGTATCTGTGTCTCTATGTCTGTCAAATATTTTTTTTTAATTCTAAAAGACTATTAGACTGATGATTGGTATTTGGTCTAGATATAATATGCTACAGGAACACGTGAATATAATAAACTCGTATGTCTAGAAACACCTACTGAATAGGAATTTGATCTCTTTTTAATAGTAAAATGCAGTAATTTGCTCAATCGACCTTTACTTGATCTCTAAATTTTACAACGACGACAGGTACAACATTTTTTTAAACATACCTACACAGCTTACGGACTAATATTGGCATGAGAACTGCTAATATAATTTGACAGGCGCTTCAACATGCCCCCCGGCGTTGAAAGTCTACCTTTCAACCAGATTCTTCAGGTTCAGGAAGCGGACAAATTTTGCTAAATGATCGGCGAACTATACCAGTCGATGTTTTGATATCCGCCACCCTTGATACGCCGTCCGAGCCTGGATGGACTGCGACGATGCGACCCATCTTCCACTTTAATGGCGGTGAATTCTCCTCTTTTAGGAGTACCAGTGAATTTAACTTCAAAGAGCCTTTACAGGAACGCCATTTCATCCGCAGTTGAAGCTCTGATATATATTCCTTGCTCCATCTAGCCCAAAAATGTTGACGTAATTGTTCTATTCGTTGAAATCGGGTTAAAGAGCTTACGGAATGATCTTTATAGTCTGGTGTCGGCAAGGAAGTCAAGGGGCGTCCAATCAAAAAATGACCGGGCGTTAGTGGTAGCAAGTCTTCAGGATTCGTTGACAAAGGTGTGAGTGGTCTGGAGTTAAGTATAGCCTCAATTTGTATTAATGTGGTATTTAGTTCCTCGTAAGTCACATTACAATTGCCCAGCACTCTAACTAAATGATATTTAATGCATTTGACACCAGCCTCCGCAAGCCCAGCAAAATGGGGAGAATAAGGCGGTATGAAATGGAAATTAATTCCTTCATTTGCCATTACCTCAGATAAAGAATTACAATACGTCCTAATAAATTTTGAAATGTCATTGTATGCGCCTACAAAGGAGGTACCATTATCCGAATAAATATTAAGAGGTTTCCCTCTTCTAGACATAAATCTGCGCAAAGCTAATATGAAGGTATTGCTAGTTAAATCACCCACTAATTCAAGATGAATTGACTTAGTCGCGAAGCAAATAAAAATAGCTATATACACCTTTACAATTTTACAACCACGGCCATGGCGAGAAACAGATTGAATTGGTCCCGCATAGTCTAGTCCAATATTTTGAAATGGAAAACCAGAAAGGATGCGTTGGTGGGGTAGGTTGCCCATTATTGGAGAGATGGTTTTTCCTTTCATTCTATTACATCTTACACATTGTCGATAACAAGATCTGGCCAAATTACGACCTCTAATCGGCCAGTACATCTCTCTTATAGTGGCCAACATTAGCTGTGGTCCCGCGTGCATTAACCTTATGTGCTCATAATTGAAGAGCAATTTGGTAAAATAATGAGTGGACTGTATAAGTATGGGATGTTTTTTCTCATAACAGTAATCGGAATTTTCAAGACGCCCTCCAACACGCATTATTTTATTATCATCGAGAAATACATTAAATTTATGCAACGGACTTTTAGTGGGTAAACTTTTATTTTTAATTAACATGGTGTATTCCTCAAATGATTCACTCTGAGATATTCTTATAATAACATTGAGTGCGGTTTGCAACTCTTGATTGCTTAGAGGACCGTGAACGGATTGCTTTCTACAATTATTAATAAAACGCAGCACATAAGCAACGGTCCGATTTAATCTAGTATATTTAGAAAAGCGTTTAAATTCAATTAATTTATTCCCACCTAAATCTTCATTGTTGCTAGAATGAAGTATTCCGTGGAGGATAACATTTGACGATTTAATCTCAGGCAACTCGTGATTAATACTTAAGAAATTTGCAGGCCAGTGAGAGACCTCTTTCTTTAAAAATTCAGGTCCTGACCACCACTTACTCATGGATGAAATATCCTTACAACTCACACCGCGAGAAATATGATCGGCCGGATTACACTCTGTTGGGACATGCCTCCACTCGCAATTTCCAGTCTTCTCTAATATTTCAGCAACCCTATTTCTGACAAAGGGTTGTAGCTTGCTAGGTAACACCTTTAACCATCCTAACACGATGGACGAATCTGTCCAAAAGAAAGTGCGCTTAGCCTGTTGTCTCAGCGATGCTACAACCTTTTGGTAAAGGCGAGCTCCAACAAGTGCACCACAAAGTTCCAGTCTTGGGATTGTTATAGGTTTAAGCGGCGCGACACGACTTTTCGCCATCAATAATTGAATTAAAACCTCACCCTGATCATTAACACTACGCACATATAAACAGGCGCCATATGCTCGCTCAGAAGCGTCCGAGAAAATATGAAATTCAAACAAACTAGGCGAGTCACAAATAACACGACGTGGAATACGTAGAGTATTTAATTTAGGTAAATCGACTATTATCTCAGCCCATATCTTGCTGATTTCTGGCGTCAACTGCTCATCCCATGACAGCTTGAGCAGCCACAACTGTTGAAGAAGCATTTTCATCTTAATTACACAGGGAGGTTACAAATCTGTAACCTCGTTAATATCATCCCCTCCCGTTAGCAAGTCATCAACGTAAAAATCGTGAATGATCACTTGAGCAACCTTGTCATCGGTACACTCTAAGCCTAATTGTTGGAGGCACCTAGTTGCCAAAAAGGGAGCACTAGAGGTGCCGTAAGTCACGGTGTTAAGTTGATAAGCTTGAAGCTGTTCTGAAGGGTTATCACGCCAGACAATTTGTTGCAAATAGCGGTCATCGGGATGAATGACTATTTGCCGGTACATTTTCTCAACATCAGCTGTGAGAACGTATTTGTGTAGCCGAAAGCGTAAAAGAATGGACAAAAGGTCGTCCTGTACCACGGGACCTACCATCTGTATATTATTCAAGGAAACACCCGAAGAAGTCGGACTGCTAGCATTGAAAACGACTCTTAATTTAGTAGTAGTACTACTTTCCCGAAGCACACCGTGATGTGGTATAAAATGCATCTTACGTGGTAAATTATCATTCTCACATTTCTCCATATGACCCAGACTTTCATACTCTGACATAAATTCTTTATACATTTCATAGACCTGAGATTGACCTGCTAACCTGCGCTCTAGCGATAGTAAACACTTTTTAGCTCGTGGCCAAGAATCACCTAATACGTCAGGATTATGTTTTAAGGGTATCCTCACGCAAAATCGACCATTTGCCAGTCGCGTGGTGTTTTTTAAAAAGTGTTCTTCGCATAATTTTTCTTCGTTTGAATAAAGAGACGCAGGGCTTACCTCTTCGAGATGCCAGAAGCGTACTAATTGTTTTTGTATATCTTCATCTAAATCTTTACTAGCCTCATCTTGAAATATTCTTGTAAAATTACATTTAATAACGTTAACCCCTTTCTTTACATATCTATAATCTATCGGACCTGATACTAACCATCCTAAGCTAGTTTCACAAAGAATCGGCTGACCGTCCCCTAATTTTAATCTCTGCGTTCCTATTAAGTCCCAAAAGACATCAGCACCTATAAGCATGTCAACGGGAGCAGGTGAGTGAAAATTAGGATCTGCCAGAGAAATATTAGATGGAATTTTTAAGTTTGACAAATTAACATATCTAGTAGGTACATTTTGGGTTATTGATGGTAGGACAAAACAATGAAGATTACTAGAGAAGTTATCATTCAATGATTTTATCGATACCTTACAAATCTTCTTGATGTGTGCCGAAGCATTATTAATACCGACTACCGACTGATTTACATTTTGAGCGGGCAAACCTAGCCTTTGATATAACTCTTCAGTTATTAAACAAGCGTTACTGCCACTATCAAGAATAGCACGAGCAATATATGGACAACCATTCTTACCTATAACTTTAATTAATGCCGTCGATAACAATACGTCGCCTTGTTCACTACACGATGCAGTGCCTACCTTTGCGGATAATGACAGATGTGCGTTAGAATTGGATGACAACTGTGAGCCTGTCGAACTGTTTGTTTGTTCGAAATGACCTTGCATAACGGGCTTATTATTACCACTACTCGTGTTAGATGTATTAATATCTGTAATTGGTTTTGACTGGTAATCTGCGACGTGCACGAGAGTGTTATGCTTTCGGTGGCATATTTTGCATCCTGGCTTTTTGCAGTGATTTGCATAATGTCCTGAATTAAGACAATTGAAACATACTTTATACTCTGGCAGTAACTGTAGACGCACATCGTTACTTAATCCAAGAAACTGAGGACAACTGCTTAACTTATGGTCACCCTTACATTTAGGACACAGTTTGGCGGAAAAGGCCGAACCGTTTTTATTACCGGTATCCCGCACTGAAACCATTGCCTTAACTTTTGGAGCATATTTTATAGAAGAATTTAAACGGTTAGTAGCACCAGAATTAGACATTTCTAGTGTTTCGATTAAATCGGCTCGATTTTTTAAAAACATCAAAAATATATCGAACGTAATAGGTGTATCTTTCTCCAAACGACCTTTAGACTCATCCCATTCACGATATGTCTTAGCATCTAATTTTTGAGTAATAATATGAATGAGAAGTGTGTCCCATTGTTTAGTTGGCTCACCGAGAGATTCTAGTGCACGTAAATTTTTATTTATTTGGTCAATAAGACGTTTTAAGTTGACAGACAATTCTTTATTAATTGGTGCTATATTAAATAAGGCTGTCACGTGATTTTGAATTAGTAGTCTTTTATTATCATATCTATCACATAATATAGTCCATGCGACGGTGTAATTAGCTGCCGAGAATTCGATTGACTGTATTACCACAGCAGCGGGCCCTTCCAACGACGCTCTCAGATAGTGAAACTTATTTATGTCATCTATCTCGTCATTTGAATGTATGAGGCTCATGAACGTGTCATGAAACTCTAACCAATTATCATAAGAACCATTAAATTTAGGTAGTTGAATAGTGGGCAGTTTAACAAATTTATGATTGCCGGAATGAGAGCCACCGTCACTGCTTACGTCATCTGACTTAATGCAATCTGCTAAGATCCTTTTTGCAAGAGAAAGCGATTTAAAATACAGGGATTCAAAATCAGTTCGTTCTGATATCTGGGCGTCTATATTATCAGTATTACACTCGATGGATAATTGTACCTCATCATATCGTTCATACATTGACTCAATCCTACTAATACGTAATTGCAACTCATTTACCTCAGTAGCAGCCAATGAAGATACCTTCAGTGAATTTAAATAATTTGAAAAAGCTGTTATTTGTCCCTTGTAACTAGCTCGTTTCCTAATTTGCTCCTTATCTTCTGGCATGCTGGCTGGTATTGGGAGACTAGTGCAAATGCCTGAAATTTATACAAACAAGAAGTTTATATTTTATAAAATATAATTCATAAGTAGTTTTATACAATTTTGCTTACAGTTGTAAAGAAATGAAAACTAATTCCCTTACTTATTTTTCAAACTCTTAAATAATTAAACAAAATGGTACATGTACTACCTTGATATTTAACTTTATAATTCTCTCTCCTCCAGATTTCTTGGTTAAATATCTTCACTCCCTCGGTGGTATTTCCACAACGAATATTTAAGACTTCCCAAGCGTATTCCACTAAATAATATCTAGTCCAATTACGTTTTTTCAAATCCGGCTTCGATTTAGGACCATGAATAGGAATTTGATCTCTTTTTAATAGTAAAATGCAGTAATTTGCTCAATCGACCTTTACTTGATCTCTAAATTTTACAACGACGACAGGTACAACATTTTTTTAAACATACCTACACAGCTTACGGACTAATATTGGCATGAGAACTGCTAATATAATTTGACAGGCGCTTCAACACCTACTATTTTTTTTTATATCGGTCGTGTTTCCATAAGAAAGGTAAATTGTCTTGAAATCAAAATTTATTATATTTATTTACATTGTACTCTTTACTGAATGTAAAGAGTACAATGTAAATAAATAAATATATTCATAATTAAAGTTAATTTAGATTTAACAAAATAATGTTGAATTTCATGGTATTCCATCAATTTACGGTATAAAGTTTATTTGAGATATTTTATTCATATTATTGATCCTATTTAATATTGATTGGAAACATAAAACAGATGTGGATATTTTTTTACGTTGGAGTAGACTTCAAAATTTTATAATTGCAGTTCTATAATGATGTATACTGCACATGGAATAAAACTAATGTTACGGATTTTATCACGTTTAATTTTAACTTTTTTTACCTGACGTTTTTTTACACATCTTTGGATGAACGTTCCATAAAATCCCGCATAAAAGAACATATCGTTTGTACACGCCCCTAGCTGCCCTAACAAAGGTTGACGGGACTAGGGCCCATGAGTAATCCCATCGACGGGCAGCAGAGGGACGGGGCCACGTGGCCACATGGAATTTCCTATTGCAATAAACTATATGGGAGAAAGCTAGAAACACATAGTAATTACCATTATCCGAAGCTAACTTCACACCAAGGCTTGGGCAGGCCGTGAGTGTGTGTAATAGTGGATGGCGAGTAGTGTACAGTGAGGTATGAATGTGTGGGGCCTTGGCAAGCATAGGCGACCAGCAGCGGCCGATTTCCAGGCTGCGCCAAAATGAGGTAATCTTCCGCGGCGCCGTCCACAGTCACATTCTTCGTTTGTCACGATGACGGTCCATTAACTCTATCGTACAATTAACTAACTTACAGAAGCCACTAACTCTAATTTGTTATAAAGCGTAACACCCAAAACAAATATCTAAAATATATACGCTATCAAATTAAAATAACCAAATTCGCGGTAAATTAGGCGCGCCTAACACGCAATTCAGACTTTGATCGCAGTCAATGTTAACTTCCTAACAATTTGTCAGCCCGGCGTCGAATTCTAGACTTAACAAAGAAACCTTCGTCGTGGCAACGTCTGCTAACAAAACCGACTCCAAAATGGAGGTTTCCCGGGCGTCCTTAAGCGTGCTCTCGATCGCACAGTATTATAGCAACTGTTCGACTCGACACCACCGCCGGTAGGACATAACTCTCTCGCGCGAACGTCAAACCGGTACGAATGCACCGCGCCGAGCGCCCTCTCGCGTTAATTTTTGAAATTAGCGTTTGGCGCGAACATCGTTGATGAGAATCACCGACGCTCCGGGAAGTCTAATGTACGTCAACAAGTTTAATATTGTCTCAATCATTATATAGGATCTGATAGACAACAAATCCTTGCATTAGAACATCGATACCTACCAATGATGATTCATGACGCTATTGAAATTAAAAGACATCCTAATTTTAATAGGGAAGATGGCTTAGTGCTACTACGAGGACTACTAGGAATGATGGTATCCTTAGCAGATGCTAAGGATACCATAATTCCTCATAATCATCATCATCATTACAGTCCTTCACAAGTCCACTGCTGAACATAGGCTACCCCCAAGGAATGCCACAATGCACGGTACCGAGCCACCTGCATCCATTGACCTTTCTTCCCCATCAGTTGTCGGTTCTTAGAGCTATATGGCCGGCTCATTTCCATGTCAGCATATTCATTCTTTGGGCTATGTCAGTTACTCTGATTCTACTGCGAATATCCTCGTTTTTAAGTCTATCACGCAGAGAAACGCCGAGCATAGCCCTCTCCATAGCTCGCTGAGCGACTTTGAGCTTCCTCATACGACCAGCAGTGAAGGACCAAATCTCAATTCCATAGGTCATCACTGGCAACATGCACTGGTTGAATAATCTAGTTTTGAGATTTTCAGGTATATCTAACAAGAAGATGTGTCGTAATCTCCCGAACGCTGCCCAGCCGAATTGAATCCGTCGATTGACATCTCGGTCGAAGTTGGACTTACCTAGTCGGACTATTTGTCCCAGGAAAATATATTCGTCAATAACTTCGAGCTTAGTGCTCCCAACAACTACCGGCATAGGTGTGACATGGACGTTAAACATGATTTTTGTATTGTCCATGTTCATCTTAAGACCTATCGTCATTGAGCTTAAGGCTTAGGTCCTCCAGCGATTCTGCCATAAGGACTATACCGTCGGCAAATCGAAGGTAAGTGATGTACTCGCCGTTGACGTTAATACCGTATCCTTTCTAGTCTAGTAGCTTGAAAACGTCTTCCAATGCAGCGGTGAAGAGTTTCAGGGATATTACGTCACCCTGTCTTACACCTCTCTGCAGTTGTATAGGTTTCATGCCCTGGTTCTGTACTCGGATAGCCATCGTAGCCTTACTGTATAAACACTTCAGCACTTCGATATACCGAAAGTCCTCTTGGCACAATTGGAGGGACTGCAGCATCACCCAAATTACAACGAAATCAAAGGATTTCTCATAGTCCACATACGCAAGACAAAGTGGCAGATTGTACTCTGTTTTATAGAATTAGGGTGACAAGCGAGCACACAGTCTACCTGATGGTAAATGGTTGCTGTGGCCCATAAACATCTACATCTATCCTCGATTACGAATCAAAATGCAGATGCGTTGTCACCCGTGAGGACTAAGATGGAATGCCTAGTTTCCAGTAAAAAAAGGGTCTCCAGTTCTATACACTGACTATACGAAACACAGCAGTATTATGCTGCTATTTGACGCTGGTATTCTGTGAGAGCGTGGTCCTTCCCCGTTCGAGCCTACCCATTCGTGCTACAACTATAACAGCAATATAGTTGCAGCATGGCTCTACCACGTAAGAACTACTACTCTTCGGTCTTCTGTACAATTTGCCGAAGGGTATGTATGTGGTCTACGGTGCTAAAGCCTGTTCGGAAACCAGCTTTTTCGGAAGGCTGGAAGTCGTTGAGTCTGCATGCGAGACGATTCGTAATGACTCTCGAAAACAGCACGCAGACGCAGCTTAGAAGGGAAATTGGTCTGTACTTCTTCAAGAGAGCGTTGTCGCCTTTCTTGAAGAACAAGATCACCGCACTTCTAATTCACGCCTCCGGAGTAGTACCTCCATGAAGGACGGACTTAAAGAGCTTCTGAAGGACATTAAGTACCAGTTTTCCACTCGCTTGCAGAAGCTCCGCTGTGATTCCATCCTCACCCGGGGACGTGCCGTTCTTAAAGTGTTGAAGAGCCATTCTAATCTCGATCAGACGGACGTACGGGATATCATCTGAATAGTGTCGGATAAGACTTGCTCTTGGATCGTTACCTACACTTGCATGTGGCTCCAATGATGACATGTACAGCTGCCCATACAACCTCTCAATCTCACTCAAAATCTCAGGTGTCTCGGAAACGATGCTGCCACATTTGGTCTTCAGCTTTGACAGTTGGCACTTTCTGGCAGACAGATCTCTGGCAAAGTCTTTGGAGCACTGGTCCCGCTCGATTGCTTCTTCTATACGAGCAGAATTAAAGTTGCGTAAGTCCCGTCGTATGCATTTGGAGATCTGTCTGTTCAGTTGCCTGTATGCTATCAAATCTACTGAAGACTGCAGCTTCATTTCCCGTCTAACAGCCATGAGATTATTGTGATCAGAGAGTTTTAGTGTTCTTCTGTGGCGGGTCTTGCAAAACTTAGCTCCGGCCGCATGGAGTTTCCACGATCACAACCTTCTAGGCACTGAAAACGATTTTGTAACTCGAACTGAAAGGTTTCCGGATTTTGGATTAGAGCACGAGGGGGACGGAGCGTTGACCTCTTTAGACGACACCTTAGGTTTAGTGTGCCTCTAACTATTCGGTGATCGCTACCAGTTTTCACCCTCGCGATCACGGATACATCACTGAACAGTTGTCGTCTGGTCGTCATAATGAAGTCAATCTCATTTTTTTTGTGGAACCGTCGGGGCTCAACCAGGTCCACTACCTGTGGGGTCGCTTCTGAAAGAAAGAGCTTATCATAAAGAGTCCCTCTTTCTCCATGAAGTAGCCAGCTGCTGGCCACTTGGATTCCGTTGCCCTCATCCAAATTTCCCTACTTTCAGCTCACCGTTCTCACTTGTGCCTAATTTTGCGTTAAAGTCTCCCATTGACACCGTATGGTGGGTTTTGGAGGAATGCATGACTCTAGAGATATCCTCATACATTTCCTCCATCTCCTCATCGGGATGTGCCGAGGTTGGTGAGTAAGTCTGTATGACCTTCAGCGAATACCGTTTGGTGATTCTGAGTATAAGGTTGTTCTGGGTATAAATCTCGTCGACACACTCCCAATCTTTACAATGTTGTTAACGAGACACTTGTGGACAATAAATCCGACACTCCTTGGGTCAGATGGTCGCCCTCCCGGTGATAGAACAAGTTGCCTGATTCGAGGATAACCGTGGCCATACCCTATCTTCGGACTTCGGATAATCCTATAATACGAGTATTCCAGCGCAACTTGTCTATATCTTCTTCCAGCTCCAGTATCATCTCGTCAGTCCTCAGGGTGCGTGCGATGTAAGTTGCCAGGTCGAGTCATCGTAGGTGGCAACCGAACCTCCACCGGAGATTTTTAGCACCCCCTGCCCCGCCGTTACCATGGTCGCCACCGTAGCCAGGAATAGCAGGACCGCCGGGGACTAGAGGCCGTTTATTACTGTCATTGCTCATGAGGGGTATATTACCATAGTTGCCACGCTTGGCGAGCGGGTTGGCAACCGAAGTTTTTTATTGCTTTTGCTGTTATCAGAGGAATGCTGCTGCCCATCTTCTGTCTCAGTTTCCCTCTGTCGCCTTTTACGACACCCACGGGAAGATATAGGGTAGTGGGTATTCTTACCCGCCACTACGCGGGGACATTAATAAAATTAAATTCAAACCCAAGCATACTACTGCATTTATTCAATTCGATTCTATTCTTATTCTACTTTATTCTAACTACGATATCAGGCCGTCAAACACTTCAGTTCTCCCATGACCATGGGTACTGTAAAATGCCCAAAACATTGGGAATTTAAAAAGTTAAAATTAAACGCGATAAAATTCTTAAAATTAATTTTATTTCTTATAAATTTTATACACAGTGAACGGGGATGGAAAAATGTTCATCTTGTTGTGGCGGTGAAAGAGTATCCCCCACCTCATATCCTCCCGTCGTAAGAGACGACACAGGAAACAAAATAAGAGATGGGCAGCATCATTTTCCTGACAACAGATCAAACTAATAATAGCTACGGCTGCTAACCCGCCTATTCAGCGTAGCAACTATAGCAAATATCCAGCTACTTGACTATTTACAGCGGAGGCCTATGTTAATTTCAGTGGAGTTTTGATAGGCTGACGATAATGATTTCTACTCATATTTGCAACCCTTAAAATTTATGGTAAAGTGAAAACAAAAAGTAACATACCCGAAAATTTGAATGAAATAAAAACTGCATAATATACTGCCCCATGACGAGTAAAAAAGTAGTAGCTTACCTACATGTACTGGGCACAGGCCGCACAGAGTTTTTGGCCAAAAAAGTGTTCGCTGCGCTGATTCCAACGCAGGATGACCTCAACTGGGAAACTTCTCAGATATGCAGATTTTCCTTCACCGCCGAGAACATGGTAAATCGACACTTCAAATTGTAATACAAATATATGCTAAATTATACAATTATGCTTACGTACCATGAAGTTTTAATCAGTTTGATTACCGCCTTTGACAAATAAAACAAAATGAACCTTTGTCTAAGTAAAATCAGCTTTCTTTAACTAAAGTATATTTCTGCGAGAGCCGGTTCATTTACATATACTCATATGAGCTATGAAGCCAGGGCAGTCATAAATATCTTAAAATGTCTGAAAATATGAAAGCAATCTTAAACTACAAACTGATTTATAAGTCTCATTAATGGTAAAAATGTAAAGTAGCAGTTAATATACGTCTCACTAATGTGCACAGGGCTTCTCACTACCTATAGTGTTCTGTGGGCAGAAAAGAGTAGGTACGCGGCAATGCTTCCATGCATATTAACGGTTTTCAAATCTCCACGTCTATATTAATTACTCAGATATCTAGGTTTGCCCATGAAGTTATTCATTGCCACTTTAACGAACACGTGTTAAGTCAGCATATAAAATTTTCTATAACAGATTCCTTAGAGAGGGAACCGTAAACGTTTTGCTCCCATGGCCTGATGAAATCTCACGGTGAACTACACGGCCCTTGTATTCGATTAAATAATAAAAATTAAAACTAAGCTATTGCATGTTTGTTGACCACAGGAACCACATCTACCTAGTAATTACACATCCAATGAAGCTACGAACGAATTTTTAATTATTTACATAGTACCAATAGCATTCTAATATTTAATTTTATCAATGACTTACCATTTTAATTTATTTAGAAGTAGATAGCGCTATTGTTAGATGAAATAATCAAAGCCAAAATTATACTATCTAGTAATATTAGCGATAGAAGCGAACATTTATTTATTATATCAATAATCCTCGTTTTATGAATCAAAATGCAGATGCGTTGTCACCCGTGAGGACTAAGATGGAATGCCTCTTTTCCAGTAAAAAGGGTCTCCGGTTTTCTACATTCACCATACGAAACACAAGTGTGATGTCAATTGCATTAAAAGTTCTGTTTCTGTTAACATAACATTTAATGATATCATTATATGACCATAATATTATGAAATAACAACGTTGTGTTTGGTTATTAATGTCTTTAAACGATTTCTATTTATTGACTAGGTCAAGCTACATCATGAAATGGTCAACAAACAGTGTTACATATAACGAAATGACCACGCCATTTCACGAAATGATAGACTATTTTATGATATATGATCAATTCTACGATCTGGCCACGACATATACGAGTATAAAAATCTCTTTAATAAAACTATGATGATAAAGAAAATTTTGCAATAATTGCTGACAGACCAGTTTTATTCAGTTTACACATAGATTTTCATACAGCTATATGATAGACATAACTATTATGTGCCTATTGAAATTATTACACATTTAAAATAAAATAACAAAATACTAAAAAACTAAACGTTAGAATTTTTTAATAATTTAAAAAATCAAATTATTTAAACACTTAAATGTAAGTTATTAAAAATCTAATTATTTTTTTTATTAAACATATAAATGTAAGCTATTTATATTAGGTACATTGAATTTGTTAGTAACTGAAGGCAATATATACTACTTTTTCCATTTGATAATAGATGGCACTGTTTTGATAACAAAATCGGCGTAGTTTCTAATTATTTTACCAAGGTTTTAACTATATTTTAAAATTTATTTATAAATATTGAATTTATTTGAAAAATACCCGTCATCCCGCCTAAAACTAAGATATAATAAAAAATTTACATCTAAAGGAAGGAAAATATCTTCTTTTTTTTTTGAAGTTCCGTAATAGGATAAAAAGTAGCCTATAATTTGCCCCGGGTTACTTACTACCTACATACCAAATTTCATGTAAATATGCCCAGTAGTTTTTGCATGAATCCGGAATATACAGTGAGACAGATAGACAAAATTCTAGAAACCACTAATCTGACTGCAGAACCCTTTCTTTAGTCTTTTGTTTTTTCAAGAATGTATTAGAATTACAGACATGGCTTTTCTACGAATTTATTATATGTTAGATGCCAGATATCACCTGTCTAATACGAATGGGCGTTTGAGACAGAGATAACTATGGACTTTTCGAAAAGCAAACATAAGTGCATGTTTTGTGAAAATGCGAAATAAAAGTTGATTTTTCGGTTGAAATATATTAATTTCTCTAATAAGTTTTTAGAAACCGATAAACTATCAAGGTCAAAACAAGCTAGTATCAGTTAGCTAACAAGCTCATTAATTTCGTACATTTTTCGACTTCTTTGTTAAACTTAAATAAACTTTTTCCTAATTGTAAGTCTATTTTGTACAATCTTCATTTATGTGAACAGGATTGCGGTAATTTATGTACCTAGATCAAGTAGTAAATATGATTTTTTATGGCTTGAGCATGAAATAAATAGATTAAATACGTACATATCATACTATTGGTGCTATTCAATAGTTTATGCCGAATTCTGTTTTCAAAAATTAGATGGTATCTCAATCCCAGGCACTATCTTCAGCTTTATATTGATTTAATTCCGTGAATTGTGCAAGTTCGGTTATGCTTCTTTAAATATATTTTGATATATACAATATTAAAATCTATAATAATTAAAAAAAAAAACAAAACTAAAACTAGAAACTTAATTATCATATAGTCCAACTCCCCGCGGTATCGGGCCAAGAATGCTGGCTGCGTTTCCCCGCTGAATTGCTATACTTAGCCTTTGAGCGAGAAAAGAACCAGCCCTCTTATCACCAGCAGCAACGAACTGCCGCGGATGGAGTTTTTTTAGGAACTTGACCGCACGTGGACCCCAAGGACCGATAATCTCTATAGCAAATGGACATGTAGTCATCTCTCAGAGACTCATATTTGCGCCACTTACTCAGTTCAGCTGCCTCTGATGCAGCCCCGGCTCAAAACGAGGTACCCCTGAGATGAGAGGCCGCGTCAGTGTCTACGCAAGTAGCATCCTACACTAGGGCTTTACCTCTCTCCCAAGGGACCAATGTCATAACATCGGATCTCCTGCCATCGTCTCTAAATATTTCACAAGGCTCTAAAACCGAGGGAACATTTACAGAGACAAGAGCCTTTCGGATGACATCATTCAAAGAGCTGTGTCGTGAAAACCTATCAGCACTTTACTTACATGAAATTCCGTGGAGCCCAAACTTGTCGACGCTACTATCATAGGGTCACTGATAGGGTTGACAAATGCCGCTCCTAGTCGGATTCCTACGGCAATGCGCAAGCTTTCCCCATCAAGTAATGTGCCGAGATAACTTGATGGTAAAGCGTGTAACCACTACTACAAATCTAGATTCCTTAGCCGAAACAGCCAGAAGGCGTGCCTTATCTTGATCACTATGGAAATTATGAAACAAATCTTTCTGCACGCCCTGTACCAACAGAATATTCCACTGTTCTTGTTGGTTAACTTCCAGTGGAACATTTTCACCGAGACAGAGCATTTGCCATGTCTACCCTGTCTCCATAGCAAAGCACAGGTCTACTTTATTATTTAAAATTATGTTACATAAATTATTATGTTACATCAATCTATGCAAGGAAGCAAGGAAAGCAGGCAATGCAACGCTAGAAAGATTTCTCACACCAATACCACCAAATTTTATAGGTAAAGCAGCTTGAGTCCAGGCTGTTGTATTTAAAGTTAAATTTAGAATTTTTTCTATAGCTATTTTAAGATTATTATCAATATCTTTTAAAATATCCGAACATTTCTAGACTGGACTCGAGCGGAGTAAGCATGTAAATCTAGTCAAAGTAATCAAAAGGAGACAATATTTTAAAATAGTAAGTGCTATGTGGGGTTTTAATTTATACGTGGTTTAAAAACTGATCAAATTTTGTTTTTAAAACAGGTTTAATACTATCGAAAAACAACGGGGCACCTAGCAGGTATAGTGATTGCATACTGACAGTTTTTATTCCTGGAGAAACCTGATTGAAATTTTGAATTAAAGTATCTCTATGCTATTTGGTTCAAGACCAATATTTTTAAAATTTCGAAAAATTATGAGTAAGATTACTGAGGACGTCATCTGCTCTACTTTCCAGTGTACCGTCGTCCAGGTACCAGACATTCAGCTTGGATTTCAAATTTGATATAATGGGTTGAAGTCCCTAACTGAAAAGTGCTGGGCCTAGTGCTGAACACCGACAGCAGAATCGATAACATGGTTTTCGTAAAACAAGTTAGTATTTTGACTATAACATTGCCAAACGTAATGATAAAGTTTAGGGGTATTGTTAGCCACTTCTTTCAGCAAGGTTACCCTATCAATAGAGTTAAAAGCATTCCTTAGGTCACCTACCTTCACAGGAACATCTGCATCAGAATTTGTTAAAAATGTACGCACTGAATGTACCGTCGCCTCACAGACACCTCTAGTGCTAAAGCCTAGTTGAGTATGCTGAAATTTGGTCTTAAGGTTAGAGATTATGTGCCTGCAAGCTAATTTTGAAATTAAACGTCGAAATGTGGAACCAACGGCAATAGGACGGATACCGTTATCCTTTTTTTGGAGGCACATAATCTTGCCCCCACATAAGAATACAATGAAATTTGGATTAATATTACCAGAATTATAATTATTATTAAATTATAATTAAATTATATAAATATATAATTAAATATTATAATTTGTAATAACTTCTGATAGGAAGGATTTTCGGTATCGAGTCGTTAACAAGAGAACGTTAAACTTCCACATTTTGGATACCATAACATCTTCCAAGCACCACTGTCACAAAATTTCACTTGAAGGACATAAATTTCGAAGACGGCTAAGAGGCTTATTGGTGACCTTAATTTGTTAAAAGCCAACCTTATCGTAACTAGCGCAAAATAGCCAATACTTCAATGTTTTTCATGATACATTTCGGAGTGAGTGCGAACGAATTTTTTTTTATAGGATAAGGGTGACAAACGAGCACACAGTCCACCTGATGGTAAGTGGTTGCTGCGGCCCATAGACATCTACATCTATCCTCTATTACAAATCAAAATGTAGATGCGTTGTCACCCGTGAGGATTAAGATGGAATGCCTCATTTCCAGTAAAAAGGGCCTCCGGCCACCTGCACTCACCAAGCGAAACGCAGAGGTAAACCTCTACTTCACGCTGGTTTTCTGTGAGGTCGTGGTACCACCCCGGTTCGAGCCGGCCCATCCGTGCGACAGCAAAAGCTGCCGCGTGGCTCTACCACTGAATAATAAAGAATAATTTCATGGCATTCCTCCCTCTCCTTACCACTATTGGACAACTAGACCATTTTTGTTGTTGACATACCATTCGAACCAAACGGTTTGCATCGTCGTTCGTAATTTGTATAACAATGCAATAATATACCAGCATCATTTCTTCCGTCACATTGCAATATGGGCTTTAAAGCAGGCGTCAATAAGTTTTGTTTTAAGTCAGTGCTCTTTACCATCTTCAGTTACATCACGGCTTACCATCAGGTGGAGTAGTAGTCAAGCGCAGGTATATAATAGTTAAAAAATATACACGGCAGCGTTTGCATTACTAGAAATGAATGTCATGAATTTTTATACGTGTTAGAGCCACGCTACACCTATATGATAGTTGTTGCACCAATGGGTCAGCTCGAATGGAGAAGGACCACGCTCACCCAGAATACCAGCGTCAAGTACCAATTTAAAGCTGCTGTGTTTCGTATTGCGAGTATCGAGAACCTAGAAAGCTTTTAATTTTAGTTCTCAGGGGTGAAAACGCATCTGCATTTTCTACCGACATCAAAAAGGAGACGGTACTCAATTCGACTGTATGTTTTTTTTATGTATGTTACCTCATAACTTTTTTCTGGGTGAACCGATTTAGATTATGATGATTGATTTTTTATTTGAAAGCTGATGCTTCACATATGGTCCCATATAAATTTGATCAAGGTCTGACTAATAGTTTTTGAGTTATTCTTAATAATTTATATTGAAGTCGGTTGTACAAAATGTTTAATTTTAAATTATGATTCTTAATGAGAATGTAGACGTTTGTACTCCACAGCATCCACAATCCATTCGAAAATGGTTTAAATTCATAATTGGACCCGGTAGGTGGCGCTGTCACCAAGATATAGAAATCACCCGTGCGAAGTCGGGACGGATCGCTAGTTCTTTATAAAAAAACAATTGCAGCAAGTTTAAGGAATAATTCTTGTTACGTTAATGATATGACATGAGAACCCTCATTTATTTGAAGTCACGTGTAATATTATTCATTCATTCCTTCGTTTATCACTGCCTATCAAAAGTCGACTGCTAAACGTTGGCCCACACATGTATATTGATTCATATGGGGTATATTACCCTAGTCGCCACGCTTGGTTGGCGGGTTGGCAGCTGCAGTTTTTTTATTACGTTCAGTTGTTATCAGAAAGATGCTGTTGCCCATCTTCTGTTACAGTTTCCTTCTGTCATCTTTTACGACACCCGCGGTATGTTATGGCGTAATGAAAATTCTTACGTCGCTTAATTATCAAAAGTCCACTACTGAATACAGGCCTCCCTATAGATTGCCTCATAGGGGGATATTTGCCATAGTTCCCGTGCTTAGCAGGTAAGTTGGCAACCGCAGTATTTTTTTTTTTAGTTGTTAATAAGAAGACACTGCTGCCTATTTCTCGATTTGTTTCCCTCTGCCGCCTCTTACGACACCCACGGAACGATATGGGGTGATAACTATTCTTACACCGCCACTACACGCTCTAAACTTATTGAAAATATTAACATTAAAATAACGATATCTATAAATTACAAGAATATTGCAATACTTTGACTATAGTGGCGGTGTAAGAATATCCGCTACCCCATATCGTCCCATGGGTGTCGTAAGAGGCGACAAAGGGAAACAAACCAGGTGATGGCAACGTTCTCCTAACATCAACTAAAAAGTAAAAAAAAACTCCGATTGCCATCTCGCCTGGTAAGCGTGGCAACTATGGCGAAATCCTCCCTATGAAACAATCTATGAGGGAGGTCTATGTTCAGCAGTTGACTTTAATAGGATGTTATAGATAAATGGATATATATTTGTTATACTTACATCAATACGATTGTACAGAATAGCTTTCGACGGCGAGATCTGTGTCGGATAAAACTATGTACTCGTAGTTATAGAAAGTCAATGCAATAAAACATTGTGGTTGATCCAAGATAACTATGTGATCCGAGACGAGATGTTGCTCACAGACAATTCTCACTAACATATATTAGAACAATTTCGATTGAATAAAATGTTATTCGCTATTGTTTTGTTTAGGTACACAATCATTTTTACAGTCCGTAATTGTATTCGAAGTTAAAGTATAACTATCAATCAAAATAGTTATTGAAAAATAAAATTAAAAATTCACATAAAATATTTGATTGCATTTCGTTGGTATTATTAATTCTTATTTCAAGTTACTTTAATTTTTCTCTTTTCCATTTTGATTCTACCAGGTACCTAAAAGAAAAACGATCGTCTTGAAAGGATCACGTAAATGATATTTGCGGTAAGCTGAACAGTTTTGTCTACCCGTTGAGACGTATTTTTTTATAGGAGAGGGGGCAAACGAGCATGCGGCTCATCTGATGGTAAGTGACTACCGCTGCCCATGAACAACTGCAACACCAGGGGAACCAAGGGAATTGAATTGAATTGAATTGCAGATACACAGTAGACTCTTTTCTTTAAGGTCCCTAAGTCGTATCGGTCCGAAAAAATCGCTGGTGGTAATCGATTCCACAAGGAAGTTGTGCGAGAAAGAAAACATCTTCTAAATCGCACAGTTGTGGACCGCCAATCATCCAGATGGTGTGGTTGGTATCGGGAGTTCTGCCGCGATGTGCTTTCGTGAAATTATGCGGCTGGAATTAATCCGAACAATTCCTCAGAGCACTCCTCGTGGTAAATGCGAAAAATAATGCCAATGAATCGAGCCGATCGGAAAGGACTCGGTCGTCGACAATTCAAGCCCTTTACGCTGAATGCGGTCAGGTGAGAGGAGCTGGCACTCGGGAGCCCCAGCCAAGAGATGGGAACAGTATTCCATGTGAGGCCGAACCTGCACCTTGTAAAGTTGTAGGCGTTGTGCCGGCATAAATTACTGTCACGCTCTGCTAAGCACGCCAAGTATTCTAGAAAAGTTGCATTAGTACAACACAGTTGTGTGTATATATTCTCCATTCCACGGTATGGTATCATTCTGTGGGGCCTTTGTGAAATGAATCAAGCACTTATAATGCAGTAAACGTGTCTAAAGGCTATTTTTGGGCTGAAGCAAATAGTCTTGTCGTTGTTTCTATAGAAGTGCCTGAGAAACGAATACACAATTCACCCGATGATAAGTGGATGATGTGGCTCATAGACATCTTTATTAAACCTCAATTAAGAATCAAAATGCAGATACACTGCCAGGCCCGAGGACTGAAATTGAATACCGCATTTCCAGCAAAAAGGGCCTCCGGTTCTCCACACTCATTATACGAATTTATGCTAGTATTCTGTGAGAGCGTGATTCCACACCGGTGGAGCCCACCCATTCATGCCACAACCATAATATAGCTGAAGCATTTAAATAAAAGTAATTTTACGGATTTTATCGCGTATATTAAGTATTGACTTATTTTATATTTATATTCACGGGGGGGGGGGGAGTCTGCCCCCCCCCCCCGTGACAATGGGTGCTGTAAAGTGCTCGAAACGTTCGGGAATATAAAATAAGTTAATATACGCCATAAAATCCGTAAAATTAGTTTTATTTAAATGTGTAGTGTTCGCGTAAAAATAAGAAATCATTATAGCTGCAGCATATGTCTACCATATATAAATGTCGTCTTTTTTTTAGGAAATATAAAATATTTGTATTTTTTTTCAAACTTATGAGATTTTTAAGCAAGCGCCAAGCTATTCTCCCGGATAATATGTTAATGCTAGCTAGTTATATAGACCCAACATGAATAGCACAGTTACCTCTACCAACAGTTATATTATGTACATTAAATTGTTTAATCCTAATACTATTAAAATACTTTTACTCATCAAATTTAATCGTAACCTAACAAAATTAATTATTAGCAAAATGCTTTTATAGTTAACCTGAGTTTCTAGATTATAAACTGTAAGCACTGCAAATTGTAATTAACATCTGTCATTTGTGTTTCTGTAAAAATAGTTCATGTGGTAACCATTATTATATTGTTATTAATAACCATTATTGTATGACTTTGACTTCATTAAAATTAAACTAATGTTTGCCTTCTTTTATGTCTATATTGTGTAGTTGTAATAAGGAATAAAAAATGTAAAGTTTCATTCATAGGTAGAATAAGCCATTTAATAATTTTGTGAAGATTCTCTACCCTATTCATGCAAATAAACGATCTTAATCTTAATAACTTCAGATTTTTGAATGCTGTCGAAAAATGATGGAAAATAAATGATGTATAAATACAACAATATTATCATTATTGTAATAATTTTCTCTATATTATATCTACATTATAGACGTTTATAAATTTTAGAGTACAAATCATTTTAGAAATAATGTACCGCAGTTTTTAATTTTTTCACATTTGTCTGGGAAATATAATAAATAAATTAACTTTAATGATTGTAATGTTTTTTTTTTTATTACAAATAGGCTCACTCTTAACCTCCATCTGGCTCAAGAACAAAGATGAGGTCTACGATGGAGCGAGTTTGCCAAGGAGAAGCGTGTTAACACGCACCTTGAATAGTTCCAGGTTATAGTCACTCGAAAAAACAGAAGCTGGCAGGGCATTTCCCTTCTTGGCTGTGCGCGTTATACAAGATAACTTAAAGCGCTTAGTGCGATAAAATATTCGGAATATTAACCAAGTGTGAATAGTAACCTGCAGTACGTCTGGTACTCCGATAGGTGAATGGAGATGGCGGTATGAGTTTATGAAGCTCATAGGCACACTCTTTGAAATACACCTGTAGAAGACCGACAGACAAGCAACTTGACGGTGGTGAGGTAAGCTATGAAGCTTAGTTTCCACCAGCTTTTTGTTCCCGATAAGTCTCTTAGCTCTTTGTTCCAATGAGTTGAGTGCGGCGAGTTGATATTTTGTTGAGCCATAACAAAGGTGACTACAAGACTCCATGCCTGTTCGGACTTGAGCTAGGTTAGTTTTAAAGGCGCTTTAAAAGCTTATAACCAACATAACACACTACTTCTGATTTCAAAAATATTTCACATGTTTACACCAAGACTACACGCTTATGTTGAAAATTCTGAAATGAGAAAAACATTTGGTTTTGCGGTTTCTTCTGTTCCAGTAAACAAATATCGTTTCTCTTTCTCTATCAACTTGCAAGCTTGCCGTTTAGTAAGTGCTTTTAAGAATGATTTTCCTTATTGATCCTGATTGGAGAAACATCCAAACAGTTTATTTGCAAACTAATCTTCATAAACAAGTCGAATTTCATACTCACTGAAATAAGAAAGTGCTCTAGCTTAAGATATATTTCATTCATTTCATTGTCTTCTCATTTTACTAAGAAGTAGGAGTCTTCACTCCTGCTTCTTAGTAAAATGAGAAGCTCTTCACCTTCGCTCTGCCTTCCAATTTAGAAAGCTTAAAATATTTTTTTATTTACTCAATATGCTAATGTTTTACGATAAAATTCCCTACAGCCAGTAAACTCAAAGTGCCTCAAGTAGAAACCGCATGCAACCACTAGAAGCAGAAATCTGAAATTTTGACGGCTCCGTGGCGCAGTGGCTTAGCAATGAGTTGCAGCGCTGCGCTGATGGCCGCGGGTTCTAATCCCGCACGGAACATGTATTTGTATGGCCTGCAAGTAATTGTTCTGAATCTGGATGTTTGTCTTTATAAAATTTATGTCTGTAAACTGCTTCTAACAAGAGAAAATCCTATTATATAGGGGTAGTAATGTCTTTTAAGAAAGATGCAAAGATTTAGACCTTTTGTGACACAGGCATCTACTAAGAAAGGGTTTTGAAAAATTAAACCCCTAAGTGGGGTGAAATAGGGCGATCGACTAGTAATTCACTCCATGTACTCTCTGTGATCAAAACATCGATATATATGTACTACGCACTAGATTTCGCATTCCGAACATTCACTATTTTCAAATGAACTGTACTGCAATCCGTACACTAAACTAAGTATTGCGTAAATTGAAGATTTGTGAATTTCATAAGATAATTATCTATTATTATATTTTATTTAGAAATATGTTTGTTCAGATTAAAATAAGAGTATTTTATATTAAATTCTTATATTTGTTTTATATTAATATCTTATTTCATATTAAGTTAAAGTCTTATTTATATACAGTATTTGCGCGGGAGATAGTAGAGTCGGGCATGCGCGACGACATAGAGTAGCGCACAATTTTTGTTAGGAATAGCTTCTCTAGTACGTAGTACATATAACTCAATGGATTAAAATTATTCAATAAAAACAATAAACAACCCGTTACGTGGTGTTCCAGAGGTTATTGTATATAGTTTATAAAAATAATTTATGTTTTATCGTCAGCTGAAAATGATGTAGGCGTAGCTCTTTGTATCTCAGTACTTACTAAATGTGTTCCAAAAATACTTTATTCCTGTAATATAGACAGAAAAAGTTCTCACAACGCTTGAAAATCGATGTTAACGATCGTAGCAGATGTTGTCCGAACCCGTAAATTTGCATTTCAAAGCTGTTAGTTTATAGTCAGCATTGTTATAAAAAATCTGTTGCGAAATTTTAGAAAAGAAATATTAGAAAAATTAATTTGTTAAAATTAGATAAATAATCATGTTTGGAAATCGATATTAGTATTATTATTTTAAACATACACCATTCATATTTTGCACAGTTTGTGATCGACCTCATGAAAAAATAAATTGAAACCCCAATATTATATTAAGGCTTCGCCAAAATTGCTTAATAAAATATAATAAAAAGGTCATGGTTCAACACGAAGATTCATTTCTAAGGGTGAAACGAACTTATTCCTGAACGTTGAGTACTTATATATAAAGAAAATCGAATAAATTTCTTATTATTTTAATTATACATTCTACCAAAAATCCACTGGTTAACATAGGTCTACCTATAGATTGCCTCATGGAGGAGATATTTATCAAAGTTGCCACGCTTGGCAAGGTGGTTGACAACCGCAGTTTTTTTATTTTTTAGTTGTTACTAATAGGTCGCTGCTGCCCATCTCCTGGTTTCTTTCCGTTTCTTGATTAACTTAATTTACAATGTAAGTGTTGCCAGTGGGCATCAGACTCTGCGTATTATGAATAAAACAACCGCGTATTCCCTGAACTACTACGTTGATATGTATAATTTGAATGTGAAAAAAAACTGAGAAATTTCGACTGTTGGCTGAGCTTTTTAGTAAACGTCGTACTCTCATCTCCCAATCATATAATACATTTAAATTCACCCTAAGCGCAGAATAATTGAACTCACGAGGCGAGTAGCTATTTAATACGACACTATCATGAATATTCCAACATTAACTTCGCGTTTTATTTATTTTTTCATAGAATAAGTGTCACTATCCTGATGGTAAGTAGATGCTGTGGCCCATAGACAACTACATCTTTTCTCCATTATGAATCGAAATGAAAATGCGTTGTCAGTGTATAGGGTATCCGATACTGTACACTCACCATACGAAACATAGCAGCATTGAGCTGCTATTTCACGCTGTTATTCTGTGGTCCCTGTCCGGTCGAGCAAAGCCATTCGTGCTCCACCAATAATATAGCTGCAGCATGCCTCTACTGCATACAAATAAGCTCTCATCCGTCGTTTTTATAAATACTTAACTCACTGTATTTCATAGCAATATCTATGTATCTACTTAGCTGTTACGGTTATTTTAATAAAAGAGAGTCATCTATTATCGCTTCTCTACAATTGTATGTAACTATATTATTCGCTTGTTCGCATGCGATGTCCAACTGTCTATCGATGAATGCGATAGAGGGCACTGAAACTAATTTTTACAGATTCTATCACGTATAATTTAACTTTTTAATTCCCGGCCGGGTGAAATATGAATATTTAAATAAATTTTCATATTTCGCCCGGCTACCTTCAGTTTTTGAATATTAGATCTACGAAGAATGAGCTTTAGAGTATCTTGAAGTCTTGTAGTATATGGTGTTCTTTTGCGAGGATTTGTGGTCTATCAAATCTAATGTAATGGCGGGGACGATCTTGAATATGTTAACCAACTGCAGACTTCAGTGAACATGTGGAACATGATGGATGGGTGCTGCCATCTGCTTGGGATCCTATGATTAATAAAATTAAATCCAAACGCAAGTATACCACAGCAAGTCTTATATAAATATAAATATATATATATATATATACATTAGGAGCTAATCAGTGAAACATAAAATCTAAAAGATTCCCATTTTTCGGAAAAGTACGATGACCTATTTAAGTTCAATGTAGTAGATAAGCCTTTTCAAAAATGTGGCAGCAAGCATACTTGAAAAAGTTGCCGTTTCCCACTGGACAGGTGAGTAGGTGAGCACAAAGCTATGTCGCATACGCACTGGTAATGCCGCGTCCCATCACCAACTAGTCAGATTTGGTTTCCGTATTTTATGCAGGATGGGTTTTCCGTCTTCATTCAGCCGTTAGTGCCGTCAGCCTCACTCATCAATGATCTTACAAACATGCAGTGCACTTTAAATAAAATTATATTCCTTCTAATTGATATCCCGATTGGTGATGATGATAAGCGTTTAAATTATTACTTGTCTTTTACTTTGATCATCGGTCCGCTTGATATTTAAAATAACTAGAAGTAGTGTTGTACTTTTCTGTATTTTTTGGTCAAAATTAAATCAAAATTATTTTGGAGCGTATTTTTAATACCTGACTACGGCAAGGACCTAAAAGAGGGTAATGTTTTAACTCTTATCATCATTACAGCTTGTCATAAGTCCACTGCTGAACATAGGCCTCCCCTAAGGAATGCCACAAAGCACGGTCCTGAGCCACCTGCATCCATCGACTTCCTGCATGTCTCACCAGGTCGTCAATCCATCTCGTGGGTGGTCGCCCTACACTTCGCCTACCGGTACCAGGCTGCCACTCATTAACCTTTCTTCCCCAACGGTTGTCGGTTGTTCGAGCCATATGGCCGGCCCACTGCCACTACAGCTTACTAATCCGTTGGGCTATGTCGGTTACTCTGGTTCTACTGCGGATATACTCATTTCTAAGTTTATCACGCAGAGAAACCCCGAGCATAGCCCTCTCCATAGCTCGCTGAGCGACCTTGAGCTTCCTCATACGGCCAGCAGTGAAGGACCACGTCTCAGATCCGTAAGTCATCACTGGCAACACGCACTAGTTGTACAGTTTCGTTTTAAGGTTTTGAGGAATGTTTGACGAGAAGATGTGTCGTAGTTTCCCGAACGCTGCCCAGCCGAGTTGAATCCGTCGATTGACCTCTCGGTCGAAGTTGGACTTACCTAGTCGGACTATTTGTCCCAGGTAAACATACTCGCCAAGAACTTCGAGCTTAGTGCTCCCAACAACTACTGGCATAGGTGTCACATGTACATTGAACATGATCTTTGTTTTGTCCATGTTCATCTTAAGACCTATCCGTTGGGAGACACTATTGAGGTCATTGAGCATGGTGCTTAGATCTTCTAGCGATTCTACCATAAGGAATATATCGTCGGCAAATCGAAGGTGAGTGATGTACTCGCCATTGATGTTAATACCGTATCCTTTCCAGTCCAGAAGCTTGAAAACGTCTTCCAATGCAGCGGTGAAGAGTTTCGTGGATATAACTTCACCCTGTCTTACACTTCTCTGCAATTGGATAGGTTTCGTTCTGTACTCGGATAGTCATCGTAGCCCTACTGGACAAGCACTTCAGCACTTCGATATATCGACAGTCAACTTGGCACCGCTGAAGGAACTGCAGCACCGCCCAAATTTCGACGGAATCAAAGGCTTTCTCATAGTCCACATACGCCAGGCATTGTGGCAAATTGTACTCCTCGGACTTCTGTACAACTTGCAGAAGGGTATGTATGTGGTCTATGGTGCTAAAGCCCTTTCGGAAACCGGCTTGTTCGGAAGGCTGGAAGTCGTCAAGTCTGCGCGCGAGACGATTCGTAATGACTCTCGAAAACAGCACGTAGACGCGGCTCAGAAGGGAAATCGGTCTGTAGTTCTTCAAGAGAGCATTGTTACCTTTCTTGAAGAACAAGACCACCGCACTTCTGCTCCACGCCTCCGGTGTAATGCCACCATGGAGGACGGAATTAAAGAACCTCTGAATTACTTCAGATACCGGTTTTCCACCCGATTTCAAAAGCTCTGCTGTAATTCTATCCTCGTCTGGTGCCTTGCCGTTTTTAAGATGCTGGAGAGCCATTCTAATCTCGCTCAGACTGACTTCCGGGATATTTTCGGAATTTAACTCTTAGACTAGTGAAGTTTTGACAAATTATAGATACCTATCTTAATTAATATATCTTTGCCATCTTTGTCAGGGTAAAATAGATTAAGGGCTGATTTTAAATCGTCAGTTAACATTTATCCTTTTAATAAATTATAACTTGGCTGAATATAAAAGATATTTTATTATATACAATATTAAAAACTATTATAAAAGAAAACTGAAACTAGTAACTTAATTATCATACAGACCTACTCCCCGCGATATCGTTGGCTGCATTTCCCCGCTGAGAAAACAACCAGTCCTCTTATCACCAGCAGCAACGACCAGTCGCGTGTGGAGTTCCTTTAGGAACTTCACCGCAAGTGGACCCCACGGACCGATAGTCTCTACAGCGAACGGCATAAATATGTAGTCATCTCTCAAAGACTCATATTTGCGCCACTTACCATAGTTCAGCTGCCTCTGATGCCGCCCTGGCTCTAAATTGAACTATTTTATTCATGCAACTGTAATTTTAAATTTGTTTATGTTTAATTTTATCCTATGAATAAATTTTAAATAAGGATTGAAAAATCGGCCCCAAGTGGTATTAGCAATAAAATTACTCTACTAGGGTATTAACTAAACACGGCTGTCATGAATTACTAAATAATTGCGAGCCAAAAAAAATTAACTAGCAAACGTATCTTGTATGGCATGTTGTGAAAGAACCCCAAAGAACAATGGCAGACTTTCATACATAAAATTAGTTGAGAAGAAATGGTAGCGTCTATATACCAAAAATATCTTAAAATGTTAAGCATCAGTCCCTTATTAACTCTGTCAAAGAATTTTGTACTGAGAAGGCTTCAAAAAAAAAGATATTTACATTTGAACTTCTTAGGTTATGTCCTATGTCACTTGGAAAAAGTCATGCTTCCTGTGGTTGTTTGATGTTAGCTTAATACATAATACATAATTGAGAGTTTTTAGATTATTGTATCTCTGTTATATATTTACATACTATAAATGTATATTTCTGGCATGGCTCCAGGTCTTTTGTATCGTAGTGACATTCTCAGAAGGGCTAGAACCCAGAGCCGTAAAGCCAGTAAAAAATCAGTGACATTTTATTTTAGCTAGTGTTGACATAACATTAAATGGAATTGTTACATAGTACTATGATTGAGATGTATTATTGTAAGAAATTCTTTGTAAGAAGCTTATTCTCAGCCATATCACTTTTATTTTTATTATTACTGATAGTAGAGTAATTACTAATAATAACTTAATATAAAAATATTTTGTGTGTTGTGTTGGTAGTCTTACAAAGTGTATACGAAAATAGGACAAATATACTAAATGGCAACATTTGAATAGAGTAAAATGATTTAAGTCATTTGATATTCTCAAAAATGTTTGTTTTTTTCTGTGGCTTTAATTAAAATACATTTTTATTTGAAAAATCATAGAAAAATAATAAAACTAATTTTATATATAAGTAACTTATTTCTAGACGCTATAATTTTTGTCAACTATTTTTCTGCCATTGCTCTTTACGACGCAAATTGTTTTACGAATTAAAGATTTTTAGCTTAATAGAAAAGATGTTATTTTATATGTATAAAATATAAAGTTACAATTTATGTTGAAAATATGATTATTTATTAGTAATAATACGAATGATCCAATTTCAAATATTCCTCTACGCTTTATAACGAGCTAAATTGAAATATCGTGTTTCATCTGAAAAATGAATCTGCATCGGAAACATTTTCGCGAGATGATTTTTCACCTGAATTTAAATGTCGCCTAAAATCGTACGAATCATTTGATAGACCTCACCTGGTATCACAAATTAACTTTAAAATATGAAGAAAGAAGGGGTTCCACTTTGAGTACTTTTAAGGAAAGAAACATTTACAAACTAACTTTAAAAAAAATCGGATCGGGAAGAGTTAATTTAACACAAACACTTTCGCGCGAGGACGATAGTTTTGTGTTGGATACCGCACAACTTAAGAGCTCAGAGCTCAGAGCCCGCGTGGAGTGGTGCCGTATCTATACAAATAAATAAAATTGAAGTGTCTGTTTGTAATGTCAAAATTAAAGGTTTTTTACTAAATGCATATGAAGGTAAGTACGGTACTTATAACTAAAACACAATTTTTAAAATTTTTGTCTGTCTGTCTGTTTGTTCCGGCTAATCTCCGAAATGGCTAGACCGATTGTGACGGGATTTCCACTTGCAGATAGCTGATTTTATAAGGAGTAGGGCTACTTTCATTTTAGAAAAAGAATTAGGGTTCCGCGCAAAAATATAAAAACCCTAACACGCGAGTGAAGTCGCGGGGAACAGCTAGTCATAACTAAATCTGAACCAGGCTCTCGGCGTGTTTACGCCATTATAACAGGATCAGATACTAAGTGCCAGTCGACGTGCGCTGTTAGCTGTTTCAATATAAACTAACGCCTACCGTAGAGAAGTGATGGAAATACGCAGGTAAGATTTTTATCGCTAGTTTTTACACTTTGACAGATTATTTAGTGACAAAAACCTGTAGAAATCGAATAACATCAATGCCGAAAGTTATTCTACCAAATGTTTGCCAGAAGTGTTCATTGATGTGAGCAAAAACCGACCGAACACAGGGCTGCTAGGGCTAATGCTTCACCATGACAACGATCACGTTCATTTAGCGCTTAAAACAATGGATTTCCTGGATAGAAAACCGGTTTTGGGTTTTGGCACTGTGTGACTTTTATTTTATTTCCTTAAATAAAATATCAGTGGAAAGCGATACAGTTTTTATTGCCGGGAGATGTGCTAGCAGAGTTCGAGCATTCATAGAAGAGGTATCTGTGGTTATTTAAGTAGGCTGTGTTTCCTGATCTCTCTCCAGTCATGTCGGTTTGCCGTTCCATCGGACTATGAGAGTGAGGGAATAGAGAGTGCACCTGTGCATACACTTGCACTCGCTTACTATAATCCTGTCCTGCGCAGATGGCTAGTCGCCGTTGAGACTGGCCGCCGCCGTGACCAAAATATGGTCTGGAAGACATTATTACAGCCTTTCTTATCTCTCTTGGGAATTCATAAAAAGAAAAGTCGTTAAATTAAAAAGAAAATCTGAAAATCTGCAATACATTTATTCATATAATCTCTTGTTACATTTATCTAACTCTAACACAGTACAAAAATATTTGTACACATTTTTTGACAGTGCCTAATAAATACAATGATTGTAAGTACAATGAATTTACAGAACGTAATTACGATAACTTTGTACATATTCGTAAAGTGCAGTTATTAAAAGCATTATGCAATAAATCTTCAACATCCATTAATACATATTATCTACGATTATATTTTAAAAATAGTCTTTGGTATCTAAAAAAACATATTTTACGTAAGAGACACATCTTACCATTTTATAGGAATTCGTTCCTTACTGATATAGAAATACTTCTAATAATTACATTATAACTTCTTCAACAATATAATATACCAAAACTTTAATTTATTTGTCAAAATTATTAGTAAATCATGTTCGCAATATTGATAAGATATTTTTTTTAAATGTAGAATTCTAAACATCCATTTTGTTAATAATATAATTATATTGCCATTATAATCTGAGACCTACAAAGAAAGATAGATGGAGTATCGCGTACATTTCAAGTGACGCCGACACCAAACCATATTCAACCTTTTGCAAGAAGATTCACTCACGCTCACATATTATGCATCTGAAATAGTTTTTAACCAACATGGTTCGGATACATATGAGTGAATCTCATGAAGTTAAGGGTGGTTTTAGCGTAACTTTAAATAAACGTAGCGCTCCGTCTATCTTTCTTTGTTGGTCTCAGATTATAATGGCAATATAATTCAGCTCATGTCAGCAAGCTTTATTCCAGCTGCAAAACTAATTGGTTGGCTCGACATTACTACGTTCGCTCAGAATAGCAGCGTTATATACATAGCTATGCTTCGTATGGTGAATAAAGAAAACTGGACACCCATTTTTACTGGTAATGAGACATTCCTCTTCGTCATCAGGACACATACGTGTTTACTATCAGTTGGACTGTATGCTCGTTTGTCAGCCTAACTTAGTTCCTTCAAAAAGTGGACGAATTAATGCCTCAGTGGTAAGCACTAAGATTCAGCAGTATTTCATACAAAAAACATAAATCAACGACATGTTGGAAAAAAACTAATTTTATCGCGTTTAATTTTAACTTTTTCTTATACCGACGTTTCGGGCACATTACTGAAATGTGTTCTTTCACGCGTGTTTTTGTGGATCTTTCGTGAAAGAACATATCGCTAAAGTGAAACACCGACGAGCCTAGAAGTCTGCAGTATGTCAACATGTTCAGGATCGTTCCAACCGTTAGATAGATCACAAATCATAGCAAAAGAACACCGATTCCTACCAAGGATGATTCACGAGGCTATTGGAATTAAAACACATCCTGATTTCAATACAGAGAATGACTATGTGCTACATCTGCTTGGGATCACATAACTAATTAAATTAAATTCAAACCCAAGCATACTACTGCAAGACTTCAAGATACAGTAGAGCTTACAGCTCGTTCTGCGTAGATCGAGCACATTTTACTCAGACACAATAATCTATAATATAAAAATGAATCGCTGAATGTGTTGCTAAGCGCAAATCTCGAGAGCAGCTGAACCGATTTCGCTAATTATGTTTTTATAATATTCCTTGAAGTACGAAGATGGTTCTTATGGAGAGAAAAATTTAAAAAATTGCCTGAAAACGTACAAAAACAACACTTTTCTATATTGCCATACAAAAAAGATTCGTAATAATACTTAAAAGTCAATTTGAACTTTAATACCATACCATAAAGTTTAATTGTTAGTGGAGGGGTTCCGGGAAGGCAAAACAAATATAATTATTATTTTTTGACATAATGCAATTGTTGAATTATCTACTTTCTTTTTTCTTTTTTTATCTTACTCGCTGACCCTGTGTCACAAATGGCCGAATAAGTGTTAAAAAAAATTAAAGAGTCGACTGTTAGACGGTACGAAGTTCGCCGGGTCAGCTAGTTAACAATAAAAATTTCAAAATAGCCTTTGTTAAATATGACATCATAATATGCCATGTGTGCTTTAAATTGCATGACATCTTATTAAGTTATCATTAGTTATAAAATTCATTATTAGTATGAATCACAATATAAACATTATATCAAGTATGTATCTATATTTCAACATCATGGATATACTATTGCAAGGATTAAGAGGAAGAAAAAATTCATGTCCAATATCTGTAATAGTCATTAAATGGCAAGACGATCTGATGAAACGTGCAGTCATTGACGCAGGCGGCTCGGTACCGAACTTTATGGCAATCTTTGTGGGAGGTATATGTCTCAGTCCAGCCTATGCTTAAGTCCTATGCTGGGAACTATCTAATTATAAGTTACGTACTTATGGCTGTTACAACAGATGAAAAAATCAACAGCAAAAAAAATTATACATAATGTTGACTTCAACTAAACTATGTACGTGATCATCGGGCACGAGTAACACTCGACACATTTATTTTATATTAGTAGGCATATTTTTATTATAGTAATTTCTTATATCTATGTTACACATCTTGTAATTTTTCGTTGTTTATATTTATTTGTGATCTTTAATATGTTTAAAAAGATTTATGCAATCCTAGTTTATAGTTTCAAATACTAATACCATAACTGACTACGCTACCTATAAATGTCATGGCTTTAGTAAAAATATAAAACAAAAGACACTTATTTACATAACTTAGGTATCTTTAGTTATTAATAAGATTCCTAAATAGAAGTTTTTTACATAGATTTAGATTTTTTTAAATAATTAATGCAAATGCTGATTTCGAATATTTTTTAAATTATACAACGTGTAACAAAAACCCTGTGGTTCCCGTTAAGTAAGTTATCAGAGTCAGTATTCAAACGTGAAGAAATAACTTTTATTCAAAAAACTTGAACATTAAAAAATTTAATTTTACTTAATTACAAAAAATTAATTTGTTAATTTTATGTGATTTTATTACCTCTTATTGACACGAGCATCGGTGAAGGGGGTTCTTTCACAATCCTTTTACTCTCCGGATAATGCAGAGGTAATGAAACCACATACAATTCGAAAAATTTTTTTAATTAAAATATTTTTTTTAATGTTCAAGTTTTTTGAAAAAAAGTTATTACTTTACGTTTGAATACTGACTCTGATAACGCACTTCACTGGAACCACAGGGTTTTTGTTACATGTTGTATAGTTTATATCACTAAGATATTGTATTATATAATTATTATTATTTAAATATGGGACATTAAAGACCTTAAATGCGGAAACGTTCTTTACAACAAATGAAACAAATTTTATAAATATTTATACTTGTTTTGATTTTCAGTTTTAGCCTTAGTGCATTAACTGTTTAATCTTTTATTCAATCTTTATTCACGTGATCATGAATAAAGTTACAATGTTATACTACTTTTAAGGTTAAGATTTATTTACGCTAAAGTCCTTAAGGACGAAGAATAACATAAGAATAAACAAACCACAAGTAAACAATTAAACATAATGTTATGTTATTTTGTCTAGAAAATGAAACAAATATGTCTCTATGATCAGCCTCTTATAAAAACATAATACTTTTATTTGGCAAAGTCTCTAATAGAGGGCTAAGTAAGTATTTTTGTTATGTACTTACATTTCATAAAGTTCTCTATTAAAATGTCATTATATTTTCGTGCTAATGAATAAATTGTTTAAGTCAATATAAATGATAATTACCTAAACAAACATTCAAAAATAATTAATTAAAAATAAGGCGTGGCAAGTGAAAAAAAAAAATTTAAGGTAATATTATAGTAAATTCATTTTTTTTTATTAAATGCGGTGAAATAACTATGCTTTTTTCCCACAGAGCATAGAATAATTGCCCCAGAGCGCCGGCGGTTGGCCGCCTACCGGCCCGCTCTGTATTTTTTTTTAAATGATTAAGTAATAAATCTTTGAACTTATATAAAACAAAACATTATGACAAACACATTTCACATTTCTTATTTTAGATACATCATATTCATCTGGTGCCCGGTCCGCTCCCGTCTCGTTGCGTGTATGCAGTTTTTATAGCATGACGTCATCAGCGGGTACATAAGCGGGCATTCGTTGTCAGTCGCGAGATGAAGCCAGGACGAGAATCTGTGTGCGGCGGTTATCTGTTTGGGCTCTGGGTATACTGCTGCTCCCAGAACGGTTCAACATCTGTAATTTGATACAAAGTAAAAATGAAAAAAAAATCCAGTTGGGCATGCCCTACGCACATAAAAAATACGTATAACATGATTATACGGATTTTTTAAAGTAGGTTAAATACACACAAGTTTTCACTAATAACCTTATTGTACTTCCAATTGTCCTATAATTTTAAGTCAAACTTCAATTCAAAAAAAAGTTTGAAAATTCTAAAAGGGTACGACTCATAATGCTCATATGATCATCATATCATCATTCAGGTCACTCCATAAAGTCCAAGACGTATTTAAGTATAAATATTACATCCTACTTACTACTATTACTATTATTACTACTATTATTAGTACTACTATTACTTATTTTGTGCTTTTAAAATATTGTAATAAAAATCTCTGATTATTATTATAATGTAGTATGTATGAATATTGGTTTTTCGAATATTGTGTATTTGTACAGCGATCTTTTTGAGCCGCTTAAAACAACCAATACAGTATCCACTCACGACGCCTAACTGAGTGAGTACTAAGTGAGTGAGTAAGGCAGTTTCTATTTATAAAAAAAAAATTCATACAAGGCTGCTAAAACACTGAATATTTCGACATTTCGCAGCCGAAGAAAGTTTAATAACTAAACTAACTAAAGTTTATAACTAAACAAAACAAAATTGAAAAATGAGAGTGCCAAATACATTCAAAGGCTTCATACATGATAGATGAAATAGATTGAGTTGAACAATTGATATTTTCAAAAGTTATCGTGTTTGCGAAGCTACGCGGACTTGATAAATTCACACCATAAGCCACTAAAACCCCTTTTTATGTAAAAATAGCAATTAATCGGTTAATAAAATATTAATAAGTTCAACAATCATTTCTTTCTGACAATGTGCTTTTTATATCGTTTATATGTATAATATGATTCCATCCATCCATTACAGCCATTCACAAGTCCACTGCTAAACATAGGCTTCCCCCAAGGAATGCCACAAAGCACGGTCCTGAGCCACCTGCATCCATCGACTTCCTGCATATCTTACCAGGTCGTCACTCCATCTAGTGGGGGGACGCTCAACACTTCGCCTGTCGGTACGAGGCTGCCACTCGAGAACCTTTTTTCCTCATTGGTTGTCGGTTCTTCGAGCTAAATGGCCGGCCCATTGCCACTTCCGCTTACTAATCCGTTGGGCTATGTCGGTCACTCTGGTTCTACTGCGGATATCCTCATTTATGAGTTTATCACGCAGAGAAACTCCGAGCTTAGCCCTCTCCATAGCTATATCCATAGACTATATCGTCGGCAAATTGAAGGTGAGTGATGTAATCGCTATTGATGTTAATACCGTATCCTTTCCAGCCCAGAAGCTTGAAAACATCTTCCAATGCAGCGGTGAAGAGTTTCGTGGATATTACGTCACCCTGTCTTGCACTTCTCTGAAATTCGATAGGTTTCGTACTCTGGTTCTGTACTCGGATAGCCATCGTAGCCCTACTGTACAAGCACTTCAGCACTTCGATATACCGACAGTCAAATTGGCACCGCTGAAGGGACTGCAGCACCGCCCAAATTTCGACGGAATCAAAGGCTTTCTCATAGTCCACATACGCCAGGCATAGTGGCAAATTGTACTCCTCGGACTTCTGTACAACTTGCCGAAGGGTATGTATGTGGTCTATGGTGCTAAATCCCTTTCGGAAACCGGCTTGTTCGGGAGGCTGGAAGTTGTCAAGTCTGCGCGCGAGACGATTCGTAATGACTCTCGAAAACAGCACGTAGACGCGGCTCAGAAGGGAAATCGGTCTGTAGTTCTTCAAGAGAGCGTTATCACCTTTCTTGAAGAACAAGACCACCGCACTTCTGCTCCACGCCTCCGGTGTAATGCCACCATGGAGGACGGAATTAAAGAGCTTCTGAAGGACTTCAAGTACCGGTTTTCCACCCGCTTTCAGAAGCTCCGCTGTAATTCCATCCTCGCCTGGGGCCTTGCCGTTTTTAAGGTGCTGGAGAGCCATTCAAATCTCGCTCAGACTGACGTCCGGGATATCATCGGAATAATGTCGGATAAGACTCGCTCTTGGATCGTTACTCACACTTGCGTGTCGCTCCAACGATGACGTGTACAGCTGCCCATAGAACCTCTCAATCTCACTCAAAATCTCAGGTTCCCCGGAAACGATGCTGCCACATTCGGTCTTCAGCTTTGACAGTTGGCTCTTTCTGGCAGACAGATCTCTGGCAAAGACTTTGGAGCCATGATTCCGCTCGATCGCTTCTTCAATACGAGTTGAATTGAAGTTGCGTAAGTCCCGCCGCATGCATTTTGAGATCTGTTTGTTCAGTCTAACAACCATGAGATTAGTGAGTATAATATGATTGCTAGATACTATTTCATGCATCAAAACGTTGGAATCTTAATTTTCAGGCCTAGCAGAACATACCTGCGCACTTTGATCCTACGGCATGCAATATAGAGAGACTTATGTAAGTGTTAATAATGGGGCCCAGCGGCACTAAGTCATTTATTTGATGTGAAAAATCAAGACGTTCAGGTATGTTAGTATAATATTACCTGTGCAATTAATATTTTGATGCGGATTATCAATAACAGTTCAATTCAATCAATTCAACTCTATCCTATTTTGAAATACACCGTTAAATGTTCTTGATTTGGAATAATAGTTTCGAATGTCGTATAAATTAAGGGGGACTATCATCATCATCTTCGACCTTTTTAAGTCGTATTTTGACCATAGACCTTTCCTGGAATGTGCTAAATTGCTTATGGCAAAGGAGTGGAATAAATTGCCGATATTTTTTCTTTTTATTGCGTTTACCAACGGTTGCTAACACTAATACATCAAATTAGTACAATTACTTAAATGTACTAACAAAAGTGTTACAATTACGTTAAGATAAACTCGCATCTCGCATGCATTATAAGTATAAAAATACATAAACTGAAAAAACAATAAATTGATCCTCAACTAAAAAAAATATCTATTAGTAAGAATAGTAAGTACTACATAAACTAAAAAAAAATTAATATATTTTACTTTACACTTTTATCCCGGTTTCAAACAAGGATTGATACTCATTTCGACTGTATGTTTTTTATGTTTGTTACCTCATAACTTTTTTCTGGGTGAATCCATTTCGATGAATCTTTTTGTTATTTGAAAGCTGGCGCTTCACATTCGGCCCCATATAAATTTGATCAAGGTCTGACCAATAGTTTTTGAGTTATTCTTAATAGTTTATTTTTGCGTTAATCGTTGCAAGTTTGATCTAACACAGCTCTTATTTTCATACACATATGTATATTTTATATTTGTTCTGACATAGATAATATTTATATGTATTGTGTATATATGTAGTGTATGCGTGTATATGTGTATGTATGTATGTATTTATATATGTATATATTGAGTGTATTTAAGTATTATGTCTATGTATATGTGTGTATATGTATATAAAAATAATTTATATTGAAATCGGTTGTGCAAAATTTTTAATTTTTAATTATATCAAACATTTACGGAAAGACAGAGAATATTCTGGATGAGTCAAAGTGTATGTCGACTTGTTCGATGTATCCATTAATAATTTTATAAAATCTGGCATAAGGCGAATTCTTTCTTCTTTTTAATGGTGGATTTCTGTCTTTTCATCCGATAACAACCTGTGGGACTTAAAGGCATGAGTGAATATATTTTGCCTTTTAGGGTTTCATCACAACTTACCACCAGGTAGTGGTAATCAAGCACTATTGCAATCCATTAATTCATAGTTGCTCATAATAAATATTTAACCTTTTATTTTTAATATTAATAATAATGTTTTTCAAAATGACGTTAATAATAATTATTTTTGAAACGGTAGCAGATTAGAAAAAATTACATTTGAATAACAAAATTTATTTTTGTTATTTAAATGTGATCCATGTCGAAGAAATAATCAAATATATTTCATTTCATTATACAAATGCATGTGTGTGGGTAGTGGCGTCGTAAGAAAACTAATCTCTTCTTCTTATCTTGTGTATGTAATAAAAGACGTCAACGGGAAAACAAGAAAGATTTGTGGCTTTCAACGGATTTCAACCATTCCATATATATACGTTTATATACATCACACGGACCAGTGTAATCCGGTACTACTAATCCATCGACCAATTGCCGGGATAATGGCAAATCTTGCTCACTGCGGCAGAAGCCGTTTAGGTGGCAGGACTTTTTTTTACCATCCTCTCATCTATTTCTATCACCAAATAGCAGTGTCTTAAGGCTATAATTACAGGCTAGGAGTCATTCCATCTGCTTTTTTTTATAGAGTAAGGATGACAAACGAGCACAAAGTGCACCTCGATGGTAAATGGATGCTGTG
The DNA here is from genome assembly GCA_963668995.1 of Parnassius mnemosyne. Classification (NCBI taxonomy): domain Eukaryota; kingdom Metazoa; phylum Arthropoda; class Insecta; order Lepidoptera; family Papilionidae; genus Parnassius; species Parnassius mnemosyne. The sequence continues at coordinate 13,707,470 of CAVLGL010000159.1, forward strand.
GACAAAGACATTTACATTTATCCTCGATTAAGGACAAAAATGTAGACAAATGTGTCACCTCTGAGGACTAAGATGAAAAGCCTCGTTTTCAGTAAAAAGGGTCTCCATTTCTCTACACTCACAATACGAAAGCATTAAGCTGCAATTTTACGCTGCTGGTATTCTGTGAGAGCGTGGTCCCTCCAAAGTCGAGCCGACCCATTCGTGCCACAACTATACTAACGTAGCAGCAGCATCTCTAACACGTAAAAAAGCCTCTTGTTTAATATTTTTTTCTATGTTAGAAATTGGCTTTAGGTGTCCGTGGTCTCTAGTTCATTTATTAATTTATATAGGTTTTCTTCGCACACCAACTACAAAAAGGCAGACTTAAGGCAAGGCATTCTATACCAGCAGTGGGAACTGCCCACTTACAATCAGGTGGACTGTGAGATGTTTGCTCACTTTGATATTATCTAAGAAAAGCCTATATCCAGAAAAGACAAAGAAAAATAAAAAATCCATATTTACCGTTGCAACAGAATGTGACCGTCTTGCGTGCGTTGAACTGAGAAGATCAGAGTTTGCGGTAGAATCCGAACGAGATCGAAGCGTGCCTCGAGCATGTCGCTTGTATAGCCTTCCACACCACAGCCATCGATATGGAGGAACTCTCCTGGAATAATTGACGGTTACTACATTAGTTACATACTAATAGAAATCTATATATTTATATATATATATATATATATATATATGTATATATATATATATATATTGGGTAGATTACATAGAAACATAAGCAAAAAAAATTGCAATTAATTTATCAATCTATTTGTTGTCAAGCGTAGCAATTGTGGCAAGTATCCCCCCTATGAGAAAATCTAAAAGAAAGGTCTATGTTCATCAGTGGACTTTAATAGGCTGTAACGGTAACGGATCCTTCAAACAATTTCAGGTAATAGGCATTCCTTACAGCCGTCAAAGGTTTCTTTCTTAGGAGTTGTAGGTTGCGATGGCCTGCGGCGTTGACTTATCGTGAGTTGAACTATTGAGGTAAATTCTAAATGAACTATGGCTCTGAACTCATTAATCTCAGTTTAGAAACTTAGAGTATTGCCATGTGAGCCATAGAGCAGTAAAATTCAACAATAAGAGAAGACAGAAAGTTCTCATGTAGTGAGTTCCTTTAGTTTATTTATAGGATAAGGGTGACAAACGAGCACACAGTCCACCTTATGGTAAACGGTTGCTGTGGCCCATAGACATCTACATCTATCTTCAATTAAGATTCAAAATGCAGATGCGTTGTCACCCTTGAGGTCTAAGATGGAATGTCTCATTTGTAGTAAAAAAGGTCTCCGGTTCTAGTGAACCAGCGGGTGAAGTCAGCCACCATACGAATTACAGCAGCTTTAAGCTGCTTTTTTACGCTCGTATTCTGTGAGAGCATGGTCCTACCCCGATCGAGTCGACCCATTCATGCTACAACCATAATGTAGCTGCAGCATGGCTCTACCACGTATGCACAAATGCCGAGCAGTAGATATAAAAAGGTTGGTATTTATATTGCTTATTGTGGATATGAATAAAATACTATTGAGAATTTTGTTTACGTCTACAGTTCTAACTTCTCGAGAGAGCGTATTACAATTTGTTGCCTACGCATACATACATCTGCTACTTTATATGTACACAAGGATTCACAATCACCTAACTATATTGGCTTTCGAGCATGTGATTATGGAGAATCGTGAAAAATGTTTTGTTTTATTATAGACAGAACAATTTGACGAGAACCCTGTATCATACAATTTTCTTTATAGGATAAGAGGGACAAACGAGCACACAGTTCACCTGATGGTAAGTGGTTGCTGTAGCTCATAGACATCTACATATATCCTCTATTACAAATCAAAATGCGATGCGTGGTTGACAACGCATCGCATTTTGATTTGATTAAGATGGAATGCCTCATTTCCAGTAAAAAGGGTCTCCGGTTCTCTACACTCACCAGAAACACAGCAGCGTTAAGCTGGTATTTTACGCTAGTAGTCTGTTAGAGCGTGGTCCTTTCCCGGTCGAGCCGACCCATTCGTGCTACAACTATACTACTAATATAACTGCAGCATGGTTCTACCACGTATAGAAATATATAAATTTGTAAAATCATCAAATATGGATCAACCAGTGCAAAAACTTCCAATTTAATTATAATGTTGTTTAATATCTATCTATATCTATCTAGTAGCTAGCGATGAATTGGTCTGCTAAAGCAAGTATAATTAAAAACTTGTCCCAATCTATCTGGCTACCCTCTGACATAACTGTTAAGCGATACTATTAAAAATAATCGGATAATCAGATGAAATGTTTACACGAGTAAAATCTAAATTCATTCAGAACGCCACAATCAATCATTTGATTTCTTATTTGGTCTGTAATATATCTTACGTAGCTGACAACTTCCTATAATTCAAGAAATGTCACTGTAGTCAATACCAACTGGATTATCTATTAATCAATCAATCATAACCTATACGTTATCTGTATAAGTTGGGTCCTAAAATGCGTCCTTATATCACGCAAGGGCATTTGAAGACATTACATGTTCATATGAATAGATTTTACTATTAAAAAAGTTTCGGCATTATGGTAATGGCGTTAGAGAATCCATTATGCCATCTCTTATCGTCGGTATAGTAACAATCCGTCTACGACAGGTGGAGGTATGAATAGTTTTTTTGATTTTTTTTAAAATAATACGAGTAGTAATGCTAATAGCATTACTATTATTTAAAAAAATTAACTGAAAATTAACTAACAACTTTACTGATATTACTTATAACCACTTCTGATAAGCTTAAAAAGCTTGTGTTAGAAGTGGTTCACGACAGTAGTCGAATGGCGGATTCGAACCCACGACCTTTCGAGTACGCAGTCCGCGCCCTGCCATTCTACTGACGCTTTTAATAAAATAATAGTATATTATGCTAGATGTAACATACGCAAAACGGGCAGGGGGAGGGGCGTCAAAGTTACAACACCAAGTCTGTCTATTTGACTATCATAACAATTTTACGTGGAGTGCCACGCTGCAGTTTTCCAAGCTATACAGAGATGCAGCACGAACGAGTCAGCTTAACCGGAGTAAGACCACGCTCTCACAGCATACGAGCGTGAAACATTAGAATAATGCTGCTGTGTTTTGTACGGTAAGTGTAGAGAACCAGAGACCCCTTTTACTGGTAACGAGGCATTCGATCCTATTCCTCAAGGGTAAGAACGCATCTGCATTTTAATTTCAATTGATGATAGATGTAACTAGCTATGGGCCATAGCATCCACTTACCATCAGGTAGATTGTAGCCTCGTTTGTCACCCTTATTCTATGTAAAATCATGCCTTACAAAAGGGGGGTAAGTCCTTCAGTAGACTACTCACGAGCTGATGAACTAAAGAAAAAGATAAGCAAATCCAAACAACGTTTAAACTTTGCTTTTATAACTTTTAAGTTATCTTAGAATGTGTAGTATTTTCTTACCTTAAACTGGTGTAAATATGCGGTGAAAACATACAGCATATTAAGGGGTTCGCTGCGGAATTCAGCGGTGCTAGACTCTGGATAAGAGTAGCTATCGCTAAATTGGTCTGCGTCGGTGGGATGTGGTTATAAACTTGTAATAAATCGAACACGATGTATGGCGACCAGCACAAGACGAACACTGTTGAGATAAGAAACTATATTTAGTATCGATAAAATTACATGTGGTAGAGAGAAAAATGTGTATCTGATTGGGATTAGTTCATGAGTTATAAAATAAAAATAGATTTTAGGAACTATTTTACTAACTATTGACGTGAAAATCATAAAACAAATTTATTTATCAGCGTCCCTGTGTAGTCGCGGCGTAAAAGAATATATTATTCCATATCATTCCGTGGATGTCGTAGGAGGCAACAGAGAGAAATAAAACAGGAGATCTTGATAACAGCTCAAAATAATAAAAAATACAATTGTTAACCTGCCTGCCAAACGTGGCAACTATGACAAATAAAATAAAACTATCCCTCCTATGATACAATCTTTCGGGGAGGCCTATGTTTAGCAGTAAACTTTTATAGTGTAATGGATGGATAGAGGGATAGATATAGGTAATATATTAAATATATTATGATTATCGAATTAAAAAAAAATTAAAATATTGTGTTCATAGCAAAAGGAGTGATGTATTTCAATTTATTTCTGAACATTTATTGCAATAGGATAGTTTATCGATAATTTAGAATCTTACTATTACAATAGGACCGCAATAAAGTTTTTGACACAAATTTATTATTGTTTACGAACTAAGATAAAATATTGGATACCTTTTTCTTTACTTCTTTTCACTTTTTAGTATTTATGATAAAACAACTTTTAAATAAATAAACGTGATAAAAAGTTTCAAACGATCAACTGCAAACTTTTTCTCATCTTAAAAGGGTAATGTAACCATTGGGAATTCGTCGTAACATTTTATTTTCGAAATTAATATCTTTATTTCCTCGTGATGTTTTTCTTCACCACCGAGCTCGTATAGATAAGCTTATAATATAACATTTTGATAAATCTATCAGTTGTGCAGGAATAGATTCTTTTGATAAAGGTCCCAATTTTTTCATAGGGAAATAAAACAATCTTTATAAATTTTCCTATGTAAACATTTTTATCGTCGATCCATAAAAGACCGTTTACATTAAATATAAGATATAGTTTAGTTTTGAAAATTTGAAGATTCAAAGCTTATGAGCGCCACCATTAATGCCTGGTGCATGGCAACACTAGTTACCACTAGCGCCCTCTAGTATCGAGTAGCAGAACTAGGAGAGTCAAGATCCTTCTAGAAATTTCCATGGAAGAACTTTCTAGAACTATCGACAACTAGTCAGTCGGGACCGGTATGTACTCGAACATTCTAGAAAGTTCTGGAAAGTATCTGTGGCCCTATATAAGGCCGGTATCGACTGCGACCCAGTCAGTGTTGAATTGGCGATACAAGCCAATACTTCGAAGTGATACAACTGCGAACTAAAGTGATCAGTAGTACGATTGTGTTTTGTTATTAGTGTAGTTTTAAGTTATAATTAATGTTGTGTAATTAAAGTGTCAATTTTGGTAATTAACTCGGTAGTTTTTAATTGTCTCGAACTCCAAGCTCCTAACAATAGCTTAATATATATCTTTTAATATTTAAATATTAAAACAACAAAACAGCAAACATTACAAATTATCTGCTCAGTGAAAAAAAATCCTTTTTTGTTTTTTTTTTAATCTAATAACCTTAGCCTTACAGGCCTGTTCTCTTGTACCATGAAGGCGGTTAATTACAAACACATTAATTGCATAGATTACAGCCAGATCCGGAACAAGAATTTGTAGGCCATACAAATAATTTTTTCGTGAAGGATGCGAACCCGCGGCCTGTCAGTGCTGCGGGCCAAATGCTTAGCCTGTACGCTACGAGCCGTATTTTTATGCAAGAAACAATTCAATAGCTAGGGATAAAACGAAAATAATACTTGGTAAATGTTTCATAGATCTTAAAACTAATAAAACTCTCTTTGAAACTGACGAGTGAAAGAAAACGAAAGCAACAAAATATCGTTAAAAGTTTACGACTTAAGAACAAGATGCTACAAATACAAATGTAAATAAGATAAGGCAGGAAGCGATTGAAAAACTGCTGTAAATTCAATCCCAAAATATTTTGATCTTGAACTGAAATAAGGTCGTTTGTGTTACAAGTTTCAAAATATGACAATAAATGACACGTACATTATTATTCATTCAATCACTATACCTACTAAAGTCCACTGTGTAACATAAGCCTACCCGTAGATACCTCATAAGGCGAATATTCGTTACAGTTGCCATGCAGTTGGCAAGCGCGTTAGCAACCGCAGTTTTTTTATTGTCATTAGAAAGTCGCTGCTTCCCATGTCCTATTTTCTACCGACTTCAAAAAGGAGACGGTACTCAATTCAACCGTATGTTTTTTCTTATAACTTTTTACTGGGTGTATCGATTTCGATGATTCTTTTTTCATTTGAAAGCTGGTGCTTCACATGTGGTCTCATATAAATTTGATCAAGGTTTGGCTAATAGTTTTTGAGTTATTCTTGATAATTTATATTGAAGTCGGTTGTACAAAATTTTTAATTTTAAATTATTGTTATGTTTTCATCTGTTGCTTTATGACACCCACGGACAATATGAGGTGTAACATTTTTACACCGCCACTACACAGACAAAGGACAATCTACTGCAATTCATTTGATGCTTATTGCTGATGGAGTCTAAAAACAGTTCCCCGATGAGATCTTAGTAATTAAAATATTAAATAATTTTGATTTATTATCAAAACTCGCTACATCAACTAGATGACATTTGAGTATTATTAGTTAATTTAACATGTTGTAATCTTACCGAAAACAATCACGAATGTCATTTTTACACTTTTGATTTTCGCCCTCGGTATTAGACCCCGGGAGCTGGCGCGTCTTGAGTCAGGATCACATTCTACTTGACCTATAATATTATAAATATTTATGATTATGATTTTACTAAAAAAATTAAATCACAGCTGTTTCAGGTGATTTTCGGGTATCCTTAATGGACGCCAAAAGAACACCTGTCGTACCCTTAACTATAAATTTATTATTTTTGTAAAAATATTGAAAGGATTCTATTAACATTTTAAATTCAAATTTTGTAACAACGTACACAGCCATTTTTGACAAGTGCCAATTATTCTATTATATTTCAAAAAAAATTATGTGTTTATGAGCAATATTATGTCACTGTCTCAAATCTTTGATTTAATAGTTACTTACTATAATTTAAGTAAGATATATATTTAAATAGATACTCAAGCCAAAAACTTACGAACCATTTCTCATTGTTTTAGTTCTTCGGGAGTTAACGGGCGGACTCATTACGACAGCTTTACTCTTAGTCCAGATGGTCAATACTATAACAGCGTAACAAGCAGCAATAGCCAATGCAGGGAGCACAAAAATCATCACTGATACTAAGCTCATCCATATTTGCCATCTTCTAGGTGTTCCTAAATCAATCCAGCATTGCAGCTCTCCTAAAATTAAGTAACCATTTCAATGTTCGCAATAGACGGAAGAGAATTGCACTAACCGTTATTGTTTCGTTTTTCAAAATACTAATAATATTTATAATACCTTGAACTTCCTTTACTTCATACAAAATAAGAAGTGGAATTGAGAAAATTATGCTTATGAGCCATGCTGATACTATAAGTCCTCTTGCACGGTTCCCTGAGAAAAAAGTACGGAATGAGGTTTCAAATACATTGCAACATGTCTGTAATTCCTGAGAGGGCAGGAAGAGCCCAAAGAGCAGTGTGTTACTCGGACCAAAACCAAAACAGAATAACTAAAATATGGCTTTCAATGAAAAATTGTGAAAGAAGTGCTAATATTAAATATTTATACATAAATAGCGAAACACTACTGATATAACATAATATTAATTAGAAATTACTGCCATCGGGTACATTGCCTTTAATTATGGAATGTCAATACACAGATCGATGACCCCAAGCAATGTAAACACTGTAATTACTCGTAGAAATATTTGGTTGGCTTACCATAATTAAGGAGGTACACAAAATTTTCTACGAATAATAAAATGACTTAATTAATAATTTGGAATTTTTGTTTAAGATATAGTTTGATCAAAGATCTCTATTCTTTTTACCACGTTTTTATTAACTCATGCTTTTCGTTTTCTGTTGTTCTGAGTGGAATTTAGTAATTGATTTAAAATTTTTAAACTAACTTCCCGACGAGCTGGAAACTTCTAATTTTGAATATAAGTAGCTCAAATTTGGATGATAATGCAAGAATTTGATGAAAAAAAGTAATACATTTTTTTTTTATTTTAATAGTTCGCTACTGAATATTATAGTAAAATAATTTTATAATAACAATTTTGGCGTACATCGAATATCTTTAAAATTTAAAGTTTGTCTCATTGGATGGAACGCCGACATTATTTTTCAATTAGCTTGAAAAATCGTTTTTATTGCTCAAAACACAACATCTTTTTATTGACTTTGTTTTCTTTAATTGATATTGTTTATTGTTCATTTTATAAGGAATGGCGCTTGTTTTATTTTATTTAGATCATAAAAAATAACGGCTTATCTGAATCCCCTCTACTTACGATAGAGATTCAAAGAATTTACCAAACAATTGTTACTAAACTTATATACTAAAATTGAATAGTATTGTTTCTTATAATTTTATCATTAAAAAATCTTCAAAAATCCCCTCCTTTACCAAATAAATCATACACTTTTGACTTATATATACTCATTCTTACAACTATACGTGCAAGTATTTTTAAAGTATTTTTTTAAACTGAAGTGAGTGAGAGAGAGAGAGAGAGAGAGATTGCTTGTGGTCTTACAGTCCACCTTATGGTAAGTGGCTTCTGTTTTTTTTTATATAGAATAAGGGTGACAAACGAGCACACAGCCCACCTGATGGTAAGTGGTTGCTGTGGCCCATAGACATCTACATCTATCTTCCTTTGCGGATTAAAATGCAGATGCGTTGTCAGCCATGAGGGCTAAGATAGAATGCCCCATTTCCAGTAAAAAGGGTCTCCGGTTCTCTACACTCACCATACGAAATACAGCAGTGTTAAGCTGCTATTTTACACTAGTATTCTGTGAGAGCGTGATCCTGCCCCGGTCGAACCGACCCATTCGTGCTACAACTTAATATAGCTACATCATGGCTCTACCACGTATAAAATACCTGCGCTATTTTGAATCCAAGAAAGCTACAGATACGTGAATGCCTCAGAGATTGTTATTATACTCGCTCTTCATATATTCGTCAGACCAGACCACAGAATTGCAAACACTACTATTATGCGGTAGAAATAGTCAAGAAGATGGTACCTAGCCAGACGGAATGCTAGGCAAAAAAAATCCTACCATCTAGTAGCTATAATATAAGCTATAAACTATGTGTGTTTTCTACGTGGCAGAGACATACTGCAGCTATATTAGTAGTATAGTTGTAGCACGAATGGGTCGGCTCGGCCGGGGAAGAACCACGCTCTCACAGAATACCAGCGTAAAACAGAAGCTTAATGCTGCTGTGTTTCGTATGGTGAGTGAAGAGAACCGGAGACCCTTTTTACTGGAAATGGGGCATTCAATCTTGATCCTCACGGGTGACAACTCATCTGCATTTTGATTAGTAATCGAGGATAGATGTAGATGTCTTTGGGCCGCAACAACCACTTAGTATGAGGGCGACTGTGTGCTCGTTTGTCACCCTTATGCTATAAAAAATGTGACTATGTTGAAAAGAACACTATCGGGTTATCCCTTTTACCTTTATCACGCTAAATGTCAACGTTCAGCGGAGATTAAACATTTTTAAAGCCAGGTGATACTCTGTAATTTTGTTTGTACGACACCTGTTCACTATGTAACATAGTGAACAGGTATCGTATTATTTGAATTAAACTGACGATAAGAAAATAAAACGTGTCTGTAACCACTGTATAACCAAATCAAAATTACTGTTGGTTAATTTTAAGTAAAATTGATTACATTTTTGTCGTTTATTTAGTTTTTTAGGGTAGTTATTTATATATCATTAAAATATACAATATTTATTACACATAAATTATTATACAGTCCTATTTCTAGCTGTTGAATGCCAAAAAACGCTGACTGCGTATATAGTAATCGGTTAAGATAGAATTACTAAAATATATAAAAAAGATGATTTTATTTTGAAAGCGACTCGAGCTAAAGTAGACAAGAGATACGACTTCGATAGTAGAAAAAAAACCCCGTATGTAAAAGAACAGATTTTTTTAATTTAAAAATTCTTATCAATTCAGGAAATGTCAAAAACCTTATAATTAAACTCTTAATTAGATTACTTATAATACTTAAAAGTGAACTTACAGCTTCCAGAGAAGTTCATAGGATTCGTTATTGCGTCACACCGATCTATACTTAGAGCAACCAAGACGTATGTGGAGGCGTACATAACTACGGCCTGAAACAAAAACGCAGATTTAAGAAGATTGTTTACGTAAAACACAGAGAGAAACACATCAGCAGTTAAGGTTTAGGCCAGCGCATTTTATAAAACCGACTAGGATTTCTGTTTACTGTAAGAACAAATTCAATAATTTTGTTTTAGTTTTCATGATTTAAAAATATTTTACGAGAAGGATCATTTTCAAGCGACTTCATAAAAAGTAGGTTATTAGTTCATCGTAATATTCGTTTGTGTCTGTTCAGCGATAATTCTTTACCACTTTGTCCGATTCTATTTATACTTATACTATACCTTTTTGTTAAAATTAAAAATCGAACTTAAAAAGTTCGATTTTTATACCCTTTAAAAGTTTCATAATTATTTTATTTATTTTATTTTATAGAATAAGTGTGACGAGCGAGCACACAGTCCACCTGATTGTAAGTGGATGCTATGGCCTATAGGCATTTAAATTTTTCTCTGAAGATTAAGATGGAATGCCTTGTTTTCAGTAAAAAGGGTCAACGGTTCTCTACACTCACCATACGAAACATAACAGTATTAAGCAACTGTTTTAAGCTGGTATTCTGTGAGATCGCGGTACTACCCTGGCAAGCCGACCCATTCGTACTTCAACTATAATATAGCTACAGCGTGGCTCTACTACTAATAATAATTATTTTTACAAATGATAAGGTTGCCAAATCGAGCTGGGCCTATGGCGCCGTTTACCTTTTAAGGTAAACCTCCCAGTGATCATACGATCGACCTTTTATTTGATTGTACACATCATAATATCATACACCTACACATAATATCATACACGTGCCATCTATACAAATACACAATTTTGTTATGTAATAAATATCAATTTCATAATAATATTTTGTGCTATTTTTATCTGTTATGAAAAGTTAAAATAATATTCCTAGAAATTCTGATTCGCTGTAAAGCTCTCTAAAACTTTTCATTAATTATGTTTTTAACTTAACGAAATTTTAAATAAGGTTACGGTTTAATAATCTGGGGTAATTCTGTCGATTGCATTACAGCTTTTCGGGGGCAGAAAAAGTGCAGAGCACAGCAATTAGATAGTTGTATTTCCCTTTTTCGCAAACATGAAATATTGCCGCTCCCAGCATTATAAATTTACGAAATTTGCGTCTTTGTTCACAAAAATAGTAATTTATTTGAGAAACAGAACGACGTCATAATTAGGAATAGTAGAAACATACATAAATTATGTGTACCAAAGCAAAGAATACAACTAACTAAAAAACATTATATTGTATGACAATACATGTTTACAACAAATTGCTTGTTTGTTTCAAAAAATGAATAAACCAATCTTTAAAAGTAAATTACTTCAATTTCTTTATAATAAATGTTATTACTCTATAAATGACTTCTTAAATGATAAATTTCAGTTGAATTGTAATAATTTAAATCAATCTCGACTTAATTTATTGACATGTTTTAACTAACAAATATTATAAATTAATTGATTAAGATTTTTGTTTTTATATTTTTTTTTACTTATTATAAGCCAGTGCTTGACCACAATTCCACCTGGTGGTAAGTGGTGATGCAGCCTTAGATGGTAAATTGCACTGTCTTAGGGTAACAAAAGCCTATTCACTCTTGCCTTGAAGTCGCCCAGATTGGATGGAAAGATAGACGTCGGCAAATTATTCCAGTCCTTTGCTGTACGCATTACAAAAGACGAAGCAAACAGTTTAGTTCTAATGCGCGGAATATCGACAACAAAGGGGTGAAAAGCCGCCGACCGCCTGGTTGTCCGATGGTGGAAAGGAGAGGGAGGAATTACAGCATGTGGTTCCTGCGCACACTCACCGAAATGCTGACAAGATTGATTTCAACCAAGTCAAGGTCACCAATGAGCCTCTTAGCATGTCTCTCCACGTAGTCCAATGCTGCCAGGTGGTGTTTTGCAGCACCAGCCCATATGTGACAGCAGTACTCCATGCACGACCGGACTTGAGCTTTATACTTATAAGGTAAGAAGCCCCGGCGTGAAGTACCGCCGCACCCTTGCAAGGACACCAAGTTTCCTTGCAGCTGCTTTGGCTTTGGACTCAATGGACCGCCCATAGTTGAGGTTCGGAGAAAATTCAACCCCTAACAAGCGTACTCCAAGGCTACATTCCGGAAAGTAGGAGCCAAGATGAGCGGACTCCTTTTAGCGGTGAAAAGACACGCTTGTGTTTTAGAGACGTTAAATCTCACGAGATTGGCATAACTCCATTCGGAGAATGCCTGTAGTGTGAGACTCACACGCTCAACTATAGCCTCTCTTTATGACCGGATTTGATCCCAACTGACCCGGGCACTTGGTTGGTATATATATGATGAGTAAGTTGAAGTGGCAATGGGCCGGCTGTATAGCTCGAAGAACCGACAACCACGTACTGGTAAGCGATGTGTAAGGCGGCCTCCTACTACATAAAGTGACAACCTGGTAGGACTCAGAACCGTGTTTTGTGGCATACTTCGGGTAGCTGCGTTCAGCAGTGAACTTGTGATGAGCAGTAATAATGATGATGATGATGATCTTGATAAATATCGAACAAAACTAATTGTAACTCTAATGGATAATTATTTTTATCATATGAAATTTATCTATAGGTTATTTCTATTTGTTTTTATATCAAACCTACGACTGTGTAAAGTTAATTTAAAAAGAAAACGTTGAGACTACCTATGAAAATATACAAACGAAATGACCCTCTCGGACAATTCACGCTTAACATTTGAGATGTATTTTCCAATATCAACGTTCATTTGATTAAAAAACTTGGGACTTGATAGTATCTGCTTTTAAAAGAAAAAAAGAAGAAAACAAAACTGCCACTATGATAGCTTCATAGCTTTAAAGGAGAAATGATCTTAATCTAATTCTTTTTATGTCGAAGTTATATTAAAGAATTATAGTTTTTTTTTAAAACATATTTTGATCCATGAATGCTCCAACGTGTGACTAATAATGGAACTGTGTATTGTATGTTTCTCAGTGTTTTTCGTTCTCTACGTGGTTATTCGTAATTTTTGATAAATATTATATTTGATCTTTTATTTTATTGTTTAACTCTATTTAGTGTGTTATAGGTCACAATGTTTGGAAGACATGTGAATTTCGACAACTTCCATTGGAACAGCGCGGCGGCATTTGATGTTTCGTTTGCAACCGTAATTATAAAAATGTTTATAAAATTTTATTCCTAATTAACATAGTAATAACAAAATGTGTTACTTATTGAATTTCTATTTACTGTTATAATATTACGTAATATTTTTATTATTCAACAAACCACGGTGTTTTGTCAGTTTCACTTATGTTTTAACGTGAAATATTCTAGAAATAAACCATTCAATAGCTTGTAACGTAACGCAAACAATAGGAATAAGGAAACTAATACGACATTTGATCAAAATCTTTAGGGTGTAAACATATTTATTACTACCTACCAGAACATTCTTACATGACGTACCAAATATCAAGAATGGGATATTAAAGCAATTTAATCATAACCAACCAGAGGGCGAATTTCAATTAGTTCTTACATTCAAATTTAATTAGGAAACTAATGAAAATTTATATTTTTAGTTATTTGTTTAGTAGTAAATTTAAGTGTCTGGACAATTTCAATCGCGATTTTATTACAAGGTTTTTATTCGCTATCGTAACATTAACTTCATATTATATTAAAGATTTATTTTCACAGCTCGCACTACAAATTCATATCTATATTGCGAGCTATATACGAGTAGCTCGAAAAAAACAAAAATCGAAGGGGAAGAAAAGTTCTAGTATGCAGGAAGTCGATGGGTTGATGAGTCGATGGGCTGGTAGATTAGGCCCATGTTTTGTGGCATTCCCTGGGAGATGCCTATGTTTGGCAGTAGACTTGTGAAGGCCTGAATGATAAGAATGATGATGAAATATAAATCAATAACTCGGCACGTGGTGGAGGCGTAAGGGAATCATACTTCCATTTCGTAACGTGGTTGTCGTAAGTAGCTACTATGGAAATGTCAGAATGATCTTATGAATACCAGTAGAGAGAAATACGAGTATAACAATATTGTTTACGGCAGACTTAAAATACTCAGACAAAATCAATAATGTATTACTCACTATCAATAATACTGTAGCTCTTAAGCTTACCTGAAGGAATTTCACAATTTTGCACATAAACTCCCCCGCTAGCCATGCGATTGTTATTTTTTGAACAATGTCAACGAACACGTATATTAATCCAACGAACAGATCTGAAATAAAAATATTTTGTTTAATATTTGCACAACACATACTTTTTAAATGACTTCAAAAAAGGAGGAGGTTTTCAATGAGGGTTAATAATTTTACGCTACACCAGATATCGCTAGTTGGTGGAACTAAGGTGAACTTATTTGGTACGCAAATGGTCATACAGAGTAATCATCATTGAAAGTAGTTGTAGTGTACGTATATACGCAAAACAATGCATCACTGTATTTACAAATTCTTTTTATTGTTCTACTTTTAACAATATTAGTAATTTATCGATTTCTAATCTAATTTATACATACATACCACGGGGAGTAGTAGGTCTGTATGTTAATTAAGTAACTAGTTTTAGCTTTTTTATTATAGATTTCAAATATTGTATATAATAAAATATTGTATTTAAATAAAGGGTATTCATATGTATATATATATATATATATATGCATATACATACATACCCTTAAATACCCTATATATATATATATATATATATATATATATATATATATATATATATATATATATATACTATAACTAATACTAGCCGGCCAGGAAGACATCATTTTTTCTTACACCGTAGTGTTCCTGATTAATGTTTCATGGTGAATACAATCGAAGGCTTTGGATAGGTCACAGAATATACCCAAAGCATCTTGTGAATTATCCCATGCATTGAACTTATATCTATTCAGCTCAATACCAGCAGCAGTTGTCGAGCGACCACTTGTTAAACCGAATTGATTTTTATGAAGTAAATTATTTACATTAAAAAAATTAACATTTGATCAAGAATAACTTTTCCAAAAATTTTACAAAGTGTTGGCTATATATGATACTAATATTAAAAATAATAGCTAGATGAGGCCCGATTACATAGAAATCCCAAACAGATCTCCAAATTTCTTAATATCAATAGTTTTAAAATACTTATATTTTGATGATATTTTATGAAATGTAAAATTCTTTGTACGCGCATTTACATTTTGATTTTGACGACGGCAGGAGAAGAATGCAGTGACTTAGTGGTTAAGATCGGAATATAAGTAAAATATTTCTCAATAACCATTGCAACATCCTGGTCTGATTCCGTTAATTTGTTGTTAAAACTTAACCGGTAGTTTGAATTGCGAGAGTTGATCTTACCAGTTTCGCTATTAATTATACTCCATGTCATTTTAATTTTATTAGAACCCGTCTTAATTTTGTCGCTCAAATACAAAGACTTAGTTGTGGAGCACACTATTTTAAATATTTTTTTACATATTCCCTAATTTCGACGCTAGGATTATATGACCTTTCATGGTAATGTTTATTTTACCGTTGTCTACTCTTATGGACTCCTACTGCCCATTCATTGAATGCCGTCCGACTGTTCAAGGAGATTTTTAGAAGTAAAAATATTATCAATTTCATTGCAAATAAGTTTAAACAATGTTCCATACAAAAAATTAGAATCATTTTGGTCTGAAAGTGATGGAACTTTCTGCACTATGTTACTTCTAAACTTCTCCAAGTGACGTGCATTTACTGGAACAAACACAATTTTCTTATCTAATGGCTTTTTGTTAACATAAGGTAACAAAACTAAATGTCCAAAGTGATCGGAACTCAATTCTTTAATTATAAATTTATGCAACGGCTTAACATTTATAAAAATGTTATCTATATATGTTGCACTACAGTCAGTTATACGCGTTGGCTCTAAAAATAAATTAAAAAGGCCATATGATTTAAACAATTATCTAAATTTAATATTGGTGGAATAAGCTTCTAGGAGATTGATATTAAAGTCTCCACATATTATTCTGTTTATTAAGCTTAACAAATGGGGGTTTGTAGACGCTCACAAAAATGAGGTGCTCAAACTCAACACATGCCATTTCTACAGTTTGCTCAACCTACCCGGTTTCTGAAGTTCCTAGTTATCTTCCCATTAGCTATTGATTCAATAAAGTTTTCTATAGGATAAACGTCTGTTAACTGTCACTGCGTTCAGTTATATAAAGGTACTCTGTGACTGCGTTTCTGAATACGCAACGAATCGTTCAACAACTATGAAACCATTAACAAGTACCATAATTTGTCGCTAGATGGGTCTGTTTATGACATCGAGTCTAAAATTGATTTTTTAATTTCATTTCTTCATTTATACTAGTATTATTTATAAAATTTATATTTTTTGAAGCTAAATAAGAGGATATGCACTGTTTTAGTAATAAAATATGATAATTCCATATTTATCAGAAACTGTATGTATTGTCAAATTGTTAAAAAAGAAAACATCACACTCATTGCTTTTATTCGAATGTGGTTTTATTTTTCATAACTTTCTGATTTTAAGTTTAGTGCTTTTTGCATTATCCAAAACATTATGGAATCTGGAAAACGTAGTAAAAATTTTTCTGAAACAGAGAAGAGTACTCGTATTCATTGCACTTCTATTAATAATTATTTTATCCCTTGAATATTTTAGTATTTAGCGCCCGCTGGCAATTTATTTTAATAATAACACGTTATAACCTAAAAGTTGATGTAGTTTGCTTGAAATTAAACGTCAAATAAAGTTATAGATTCGATAAACGGCACATATTGGCCAGTTAAATTAAACGTAGCTTAAACGGAGTTTACCTTACATTGCGTTGTTCGGAAACGCACTTTCACAAGTTATCGAACCAATAGCGCTAACGAATAGATAAACTGCCATTAAAAGTACCTCAGAAACCGCGCATTAATCGCTCATCTAATTCAGTTCATTCGTTTAGATGTTCATCGCGGACAAACAATGTGACACGTAATCTATAGAAATAAATAAAATTGAAGTGTCTGTTTGTAACGTTAAAATTACAGCTTTTTACTAGATGCATATGAAAGTGTGTACGGTACTAATAACAAAAATACAATTTTTAAAGTTTTTCTGTCTGTCTGTCTGTTTGTTACGGCTAATCTCTGAAACGGCTGAACCGATTTTGACGGGACCTCTATTGGCAGGTAGCTGATGTCTCAAAGAGTAACTTAGGCTACTTTTATTTTAGAAAAAGAATGATGGTTCCGCGGAAGAAGAAAATGATAACCCCAAATAACACGCAGGCGAAGTCGCGGGGAACAGCTAGTTTTCATATATATAGGTAAAGATTTTTTAAGAATAATTCCATCCCTAAGGGTGTTAAAACAGTGGATTAAGATATTAATGTAACTACTTAGACATTTTAGGTGTCGATGAACTAAGTCCATTTAAAAGAGTAAAAAAATAGGTACTGATGTTTGAGTTTTTCGATACGCTAAGTCATATAGTACCTATATATATATATATACAATATATACTATATATATATATATATATATATATATATATATATATATATATATATATATATATATATATATATATAATATACTATTCTTTTTGTTTTAAAGTTAGTTTTAACTTTTTAGTTTAATTCCATTGTTTGCATTTGCATTTAAAAAAAAGTTGTTTTACTAATTCATAATTGATTTTACGGGTTGCGAGAATCTAACCCGTGGTCCTAAACATTATCTACGAAAGCCACTGCGTCATCGAACGCCTAAGCTAAATTAATTTTGAAGCAAAGACTAATGCTATGGGCTTATTAATTGTTTGCAATTAATTTAAAACTCTGCGATTGAGCTGGGGAAATATTTTCTAATTATTTCTCTCGCTCGATAGACTTAATTCTTTGCGAGGTTGTAATTTCATTAGCTTGGTACACTTTAATAGACAATAATCATTTTATTCGCATAATGGAGGTGAATGGTCTTCAATAAATATCTGACGAACAGGACACTGAACTATAAAATATTTTCTTGCGTTCAGTCTGTGAACGAGAAAACTGCATAAAGGCAATAAATCTTTAGATTCTTTAAATCTATAGATATATCTGTTATTGACAGCATGCGGTATCAATGGAAATAATTAGTAAAACTATAACACTTTTCCAATCACGCTCAACAAGAACTTCTTTTTTTAAACTCTTTTTATTTTCTGATACCTAAACGTTGTAGATTTTAAATGCACACTATGAATGTTGATCGTTGAATTATCAAATCAATGGGTCGCGTTCACATGAACATATATATATATATGTTCACATGAATATGAAACGAAAGCTAGTGATACCAGTTTCTCGACACCACATAGTCAGTAATTCATACATCTGGTAATGGATACGCTATTGCAATCAAGTCCCAGAAAATATACAAAGTAACTTTTACCAAGTTTAAATATTTTAATAAACAAACACTGCATAAAAAGGTTTAATTAATATAATATAAATGCAAACATTATTGATAATAAACCCTAGGAATGAGGTGATCGCTTTTAAGTTGTTTCTAAAATAAATTACGTAAATAGTTTATACAACCTTTTAGATTGTATAATTTTTTTTAAGAAAAAAGTCCCGCTGGGTTTCTTGCTGGTTATTACCAGGAGAGAGGTTTTTTTCCATATCAGTGGTAAAATAAAAAAAATACTTTTATAAGAATTACATGTAATCTATATTGAATAAAAATTATATTATTCTATTCATGGATTATTTACTAAAGTAAAAGCATACTTTACGTTGTTGCATCTGTTACTGTAAGTTTGGAGCGACTAGACAGAGTGAAGTTGTATTTGCACAATATATTTGTTTGTCGAGACGATGGTTCATAGATATAGGATTCGATATGTAGCGCTGTAGTGAAGTTATTAACAAATACTTTTTTTATAAAACAAAACGACTTTTAATCACAATTTATATTTTTAGAGCCAAAAAAGGAAGTCACGGAACCTGGAACTTATATTGCATAAATGATGATGGCATTGATTTATTTATAAATTTAATTTTTGAATCAAACTCACCGCGCTACCTGTCGGTAAGTTAAGGATTGTTTACTTTTTACCACCCTTCTTAAACCCTTTTTAAATAAATTCCACAGTTGAAGTTTTTCGGACTCAAAACAATATGGCGACGCCATTGTTCAAGTCTAGACAAAACTGCCATCAGAGACACAATGTGTTGCATTTTGCTCGATAGAAGAATAATCGTGTTTTTATTATAAATTTTCAGTTTTATATTGTATTTTACTGAGTCTGTTATCGTCATGATTACGACGATGATGTGTATAATATAAGTTTTTTTTTTCAATAATAATTATGGAACAGACTCATAAAACCCTTAAACCCTTCACAAGTCCATCCGTCCCTCGACTTCCTGCATCTCTTTCCATGTCGTCACTCTATTTAGTAGGAAGACGCCCTCCACTTCACTTACCAGTACAAGACTGCCACTTGAGAACCTTTGTTGGTTTACGAGCTGTATGACCGGCCCAATGCCACTTCTTACTTATCCGTTGGGCTTTGTCGGTTACACTTTTTCTATTGCAGAAATAATAATTTATAATTCTATCACGTAGAGAAATTCTGAGCATAGTCCTCTCCATAGCTCGTTGTGTGACCTTGAGTTTCATCATGCAGCCATCCACGCCCAAATCCAAAAAGTATCGTAATCTACTAAACTGGGTAGCAGTTGAGTTAAATCCGTTGATTGACCTCTCAGTCGAAGTTGGACTTACCTAGTCGGAAAATTGGTCTTAGATAAACACACCTGTTGACAACTTTGAGCATAGCGCTCTCAACACCTAACGACATAGATGTGACATTGACTTTTGTTTTGTCCTTGTTCATTTTAAAATCTTTCCGTTGAAGGACACTATAAGCCATTGAGCATAGTGCTGAGGTTCTTTAGTGATTCTGCTATAAGGATTATGTTATCGGCAAAACTAAGGTGAGTGATATACTCGCCATTGTTGTTAATACCGAATCCTTTCCAGTGCAGTGGCTTTAATACATCTTCTTTTGTGAAGAGTTTCGAAGATATAACGTTACCCTGTCTTACACCTCTCTGCAGTTGGATAGGTTTCGTACTCGGGTAGGCATTGTAACCCTACTGTATAAACACTTCAGCACTTCAATATTCCGACAATCAACTTGGCAACTTACTGTAATACTGGACAAATTTCGACGGAATCAAATGCTTTCTCATAGTCTACAAACGCAAAATAAGATGTACTCTTTGATCTTCTGGAAAATTTTCCTAAGGGTATGTTTGTGGTTTATGTTATTTTTAGAAACCAACTTGTTCGGGAGGCTGGAAGTCGGCGAATTTGCGTGTGAAATAATTCGTAATGAACAGACGAGAAAATTTTTAGGATCCAATTCTGTCATTACTTTCGTAAATAAAAACGTATATTTTCTTTGAAAACGGTATTTATGTATGCACTGTTTTCATCAAAATGTTATACTTTCGCGTGGACTGTCAGCTGCTAATAACATTGAGTTATAATGTACTACGTACTAGAGAAGCCATTCCAAAAAAAATGTGGGCTACTCTGTCTTCGCGCATGCGCGGGAAATAGTAGAGTCGCGCATGCGCAGTAGATATAAGAGCGCATTGCGTCTGCGCGGTCAGTTCGTATTATTTAGACTATAATATTAATTAAATCGAGTATGTACAATTTTTTAAATTGTTATTTATTTTACATATGTGCCAATTTAATATGATATTACAAAATATTACGTCAGAATCACTTTTTAATTACATTATATTTAATATTTTAAAAAGTAAATATGTAAAATATAAAAATATTCATTTATTATCAAAAATCATTATTATTAATTTTTTAGTTTCTAGCATTCTTTAACGCATTTATACGCAGCTGGTATAAATACGTTACGGAATAAAGGTGTAAAGTCAATGCAAAGAGCAATGGCAGACTTTCATACATAAAATTAGTTGAGAAGAAATGGTAGCGTCTATATACCAAAAATATCTTAAAATGTTAAGCGTCAGTCCCTTAATAACTCTGTCAAAGAATTTTGGACTGAGAAGGCGTCAAAAAAAAGATATTTACATTTGAACCTTTTTAGGTTATATTCTATGTCACTTGGAAAAAGTCATGCTTCCTGTGGTTATTTGATGTTAGCTTAATACATAATACATAATTGAGAGTTTTTAAATTATTGTATCTCTATTATATATTTGCATACTATAAATGTATATTTCTAGCATGGCTCCAGGACTTTTGTATCATAGTGACATTCTCAGAAGGGCTAGAACCCAGAGCCGTAAAGCCAGTAAGAAAAAACAGTGACATTTTATTTTAGCTAGTGTTGGCGTAACATCATTCCTGTATAGGACAGTTACTATACTCTTTGCGTAACATTAAATGGAATTGTTACATAATACTATGATTGAGATAATGTATTATTGTAGGAAATTCTTTGTAAGAGACTTATTCTCAGCCATATCACTTTTATTTTTATTATTACTGATAATACAGTTATTACTAATAATAATTTAATATAAAAATATTTTGTGTGTTGTGTTGGTAGTGTTACAAAGTGTATACGAAAATAGTATGAATATACTAAATGGCAACATTTCAATAGAGTAAAATGATTTAAGATGGCCTAAAGGTCTAGATGCCAGGCCATAAACTCCAAAAAAAAATGATTTAAGTCATTTGATATTCCCAAATATGTTTGTTTTTTTCTGTGGCTTTAATTAAAATACATTTTTATTTGAAAAATCATAGAAAAATAATAAAACTCATTTTATATATAACTTATTTCTAGACGCTATAATTTTTTTCAACTATTTTTCTGCCATTGCTCTTTACGTAAATGTGCATGCAGTGTATAATAAATAATGCGCGCTCTGATTATTCTTTTTCATTAAAGATTTATGTAATCTCAGCATTTAAGTTGACACCGAATTTATGTTTCAAATTTTGTACAATTATTGATTTGTAAGAAGCACATTTTTACTTTAGATAAATATTTCGTCTTTGTATTTATTAAAAAAGGACAATGTTTAAACTCGCCTAAGAACCAACAGATATTTGACAATTACCAAAATTCTTATCCTTAATTGTGCATTAAATAACATTCATTATATAGTAACGGACACTTCTGAATTGTGAAATAAAAAGAAAAAGGTCTTTTTCGATTTTGAACTTTGTACCTAGTTTTTAATACTAATGTGCTGCGTTTATGGCCTCCTGTGATTTGGCCAATCGCACAATACCTTCACTCACATATTTCAAAAGTTGTCATAAACTCAAATATATTATGAAAACGTTTATATTTTAAAATATAACTCAGATTAATATATGCCACAAGGAACTGGGGTACAGTGAAATCATCTATTTTCATTACAAATAACAATACTATTGTACTCTCCTTGGCAAATCAGCATTGTGCCAATCAAAAAAAAGTCAATAACGTTGACAAATGACAACACGTCAAAACTCAAAAATAGACGGGAGTTTTGGCGGGAACTAGGCCGGCGGCGGATTGCTGCTCCTGTATTATAGTTTAAATAATAGTTTGAAGTGGATTTTGATATGTAAAAGTGATGTAATTTTATATATTAACTGTCTACGCATGTGAACTATTAATGGAAACGGTGAAACAAGTGCTCTGATGGTGATGGATTCTTAAGATAAGCTGTTTGTCTGCATAGGCGCCTTTAGATACCATCACCAACTGACAGCTGTCTGCTGGCTCAAGTTGCCGTCAAAATCTCCCAAGGGCTGCACAATGTGACGCATCAACATATTGTGAAGCAGTGAACTACGAAGGATAATATAAAAAAGACAAGCCTGTATGGCTTAGTTCCTTTGCCTGCTCTATCGAGCGAATAATAAAAACAACAACAACAATCAAAAATAGACGTCAGGTGTGCGATCGTTTTGGTTTCGTTTGAAAAATCAAAAAATACATTTTCTTTAATTGCCAAAATCACCCAATTTCTTTATGTGACATTCTTCCCAAAACTATCCCCAATTCCATATATATCAATATGATCTCAAAATATATTCAAATGTATAACATTAAACTCTAATTATTGTGTACTAAATTTAGCTTAGCCTAATTCTCTATTCCCTGCCCAGGCTAATTCCCTCCTATAACTACATGTTTGCTCTATATTGTGTGGTCCATAATTTATGTATTTAGTTGCTTTGTTTTTATCCACATTTTTACCTAATAACCCCTAACTCCTTTCCATAAAAAATAAAAAAAAATACATTTCTGCAAATGTTTTCGGAATCTAAGTGCACTGTGCAGTTGGTTTGTTATGAGATAAGTTTTTATAAATTACGACTCGACTTGAACAACGGATATCGATACTCTACAACCTGGCTTGAATCACGGACTTTAACCAAATGAGACTGTATAAGTTGTATTTATTTGGTATGAATAAAATAAATACCTAATCCCAATCCGAGTTTTATTTACCGTATAAATGCTAGGCTAAGACTGAACTGCTTACATTAGCAATAACATAGTAATGTGTCATAAAAATAAAACATAACCTCAAAATCTCTATGATAACTGCCAATATCTAAGTTTTCAGAAGTGTCCGTCACGAGTTATTGTTCTTATATACAATTATGTGTAATTTCGAACTGAAAAAGGTATTTTCTTTCACTGTTGGTTCTTAGGCGAACATTGTATGAACGCAGAACAATGTCCTTTCTCAGTAAGTTTCTTTCTAGCTGCAGATTCTTTGCTATTAAATACAAACACAATATTACAAAGTGCTCATATTTTATTATTTTTATAATGACCTAGAATTACTGATTCCGTTACTAAGGTAATGCCGTAGAACTATGATATTTAAAAGCTTAGGCTTCAAATACATCATTCAAATTAGGCTTTGGACACATCACTTGTGTAATTTATTTTTAAGTACAATTTTTTTCAGACTATCATAAATTGAATTTGAACTGCTTGCTGATTCAGACAACGGTTCTGATACTTCCTATTTACCACATTTTGTTAGCTAAAAAAAGATACTAGTTCTTTGGGAAGCCTGTAAAAATTCTAGCGTTACAGTATTAAAAAACCACCGTATACTAGTATGAATCGCGCGCTGAGGATTCCGCCTCCTTTAAGTCCCGTAAATATACTGAACGTTACAAAAAATCGTTCGTCGTCTAATCACAAATAAATCAAAAAGCCGGGCAATGTTATATAATAATATAATAATTGTGTAATTGCATGGTACTGCAGATTTCTTTAAGCACACTCTTTCTGTTTTTGTGGTGTATTTGTCGTTTTCTTTGAATTGCACGGAACGTATGCGTTTGCAATTCTTCTGAACAAATTTGATCCATGATTATTATGTTTCATGACACAGCCGAGGAAACCTTTAAATCCAAATAATATTTTTTTATGTATTAGCATTTTCTACTGTGATTATATATAAATATTTTACTGTTCATAATTATAGTTAACATTATACATACGTTGATAGTGTCAAGTCTGCGCATAAAAATATTTTACTCTTTGGCATTCACGTGTACGTTGCAGTTGATAAAATATAATTAAATTAAGCGTGTTTTAAAGATAATATGTTGAACGTACTGGTGAAAAGTCACTCCTTGACTTTTAATTATGTTTCTCGAGTTGTTTGAAGAACAGTATCTCAATACACTCGAAGGCATATTAATTTAAAAAAAAATCTTCACTCAAACGTCTCACGTTGCAGCAATCGCTTGACACAGACTGAGTTGGAGCGCGCGCGCTCTAACGCATGTTACAAACAATCGAGTGGAGGCGTCTCCTGTATTTGAGAATTAAAAATTTTATTGATTTGAAAACTGGGTGTGAATTTGAAGATCTTTTTTGTTCTTTTGTGATTTGTACAATTGGAAACAAGTCTTTTTCTTACCAATTTGTACGCTTGATTACTTATTATTATCGATTTAATAATATAATAAATTTGATTAGTATTAATGGAAATTGTAATTATGACAAAAAAAAAAAACGCTAATTAACAGAGACACCAGACTTTGGAATTCCGGCAGCAGTAGCAATCTAAGTAGAGAAATCATTCTGTAATAAAGTACGCTGTTGGCGTCCTATCAAGTACATAAACCTCCCTATCAAGTAGTCAACTACAATCGGAGATATGTTCACACAGCACAATATTTTCGATAAAATATGAAAATAGACTGTGTTACACGCATTGCTGAAATCCAACGAAATGAGTACTGTTCAGTTTTTTATTGTGGTGTCGAATATAAAGAACGTCAACAGTAATTAAAACTAAATCTGTATTTGCGCATTTAGTTGTGATTCTTATTTTAATAACTCCGAAGTATGTTATGCACTTATGTGATTAGGTAAGAAGTAGACCTTGATGCAGTGAAATAGATCAGATAAGTCGGAAAAATAGAATTTTTATTTGTGCACAAATACGAATACTTACGAAATTTGAGCCGGGGCTCGCGAAAATTTAATCATTAAACAAAAATAATGGGTCTTGGCGTGTGGTTCTGCGCTCACTATCAACTACATTTAGTGACTACGCAAGTACCTTTCCTAAGCAAGACGAAAAAGTGCACTAAAGCACATACTTTTGATCGGCTCCGTGGCGAAGTGGCTTAGAAATTAGTTACGGCGCTGGGGGGACGCGGGTTCGAATTCTGCACAAATCAAGTATTTATACGTTTGTTTTTGTGCATATGTTATATTCTTGTTATGTTTGTAAAATGCCTCTACAATGCAAGAGAAAATCCAAGTGTGAGGGTAACTTTCTAACAGGACACAGAGACGTCCTTAAGGCCCTGTCCGCACTGCGATATTTCACCGCGCGACTTTTATTATATTCTTCTTCTTTTTATTATATTCTACTTTTATTTTATTATATTTCGTGATAGGAATTACACCTAATACGCACTGCGAATAAAATTTCGTACGATTTTTATCAGTTCGATGGGGTTTCCCGCTGAAACGCACGTTTAAAAATGAACAACAGAATTTTTTTAATTTACCTGATAATATGGCGGCGGCGTGATAGACGTAACAAAAGATGTAATGAACATTGGATTCACTAATTTACGGCCTTGAGTCCTATGAAAGTTTTTTCTACATAAAACATCAAAGCCTGCGAAAATACAGTAAAAAGTTTTTCGGATACAGAATGATTATAAAATCATTCGATAATTTACTAGGGCTTGTTGGTTGGGCTATTACCCATAAAGATACGAATTGGACAAAAATAATTTTAGCTGGAGAGAGACGCGAAACGCGCGAATTTTACTCCTGTGCTGTGCGGACATAGCCATATATATTTTATACTGCACAAAATATTCGCGCGGAAATAAATCGCACCGCTTTGCGTTCAATTTGCATCAAATCACAGATTTTTATCCCGCGTGTTTTTTTTACCGCCAGTGCGGTTACTCCTATAAGATTCTATATGTTACAGAATTGCGAGAAAAAAATCGCGCTGTGAAATATCGCAGTGCGGACAGGGCCTAACGGTCACGAGATATAACGTTTTCTGTATTGTTTACTATTTCAATTTCGTACGAATTTCTTATAAGCGCTGTGTTATTTTGTATCGTTGATTGATAATCTGTAGCAACATCTTAAAATAGAACCAACAAGACGTGTTTTATTACACACATGTCTTAATATAAACTGAATTTGTTTACAAAATGAGAAAATCATATATATCTTTTCCTATTTAATATTTCACAAAATATTTTTCATTAAAATAGTGTGCAAACCATTTTTTAACCTTATTACCCAAAGCGTATGGTAGAAATCACATCGTAAAATATTTTAATTCAAAAAGTATAACGCGAAAAAATAGTACACCCAAACCAGTTATTTACGGATACGTTGTTTGAATACTGAAGCGTTACTTCATTTCTGACACAATATAAAAAGGTTACATTGATAGAAAAACGATTTAATGTGCCGAATTTTTTCCACGCATGCGGAAACATTTTAAGTCGACATTCATGTATGTTTTTGACGTAGTGTTACGTTTCTATTCCGACCGTGGTTTGAATTTATAAGATTCAACGAAAGAGTTACCTTTACAGTAAGATTGTATATGTGGTAGAGCCATGCTACAGCTATATTATTGGCATAGTTGAAGCACGAATGGGTTGGCTCGACCGGGGAAGGACCACGCTCTCACAGAATACCAGCGTAAAATAGCAGCTTAACATTGCTGTGTTTCGTATGGTGAGTGTATAGAACCGGAGACCCTTTTTACTGAAAACAAGGCATTCTATCTTAGTTCTCACGGGTGACAACGCATCTGCATTTGGATTCGTAATCGAGGATAGATGTAGATGTCTATGGGCCACAGAAACCACTTACAATCAGGTGGACTGTGTGCTTGTTTGTCATATAATCCAAGAGTTGGTGACGAATTTTCGGTAAGTATTATATATAGCCACTCAAAATTTAAAATATGACACACCCAAAAATATTTCTATTATTAAAATCAAATTCAGACATACAAACAAAAGATTTAACAAATTTTAAACTGCGGCTCCACGCTTATACTTAAAATATGTTGAAAGTAATGAAAGTGTATTCAATGGCTATTAGATGTTATAAATCTTCCTCAATTAAGAATAAAGGTAATAAAATAAAGGTAAAAGCAGATGCGTTGTCACCCCTGAGAACTATTTTCTGCTGCTACCATACAAATCTTACAAAAGTCGAACGAGACATACGAAACACACCAATATTGAATTGCTATTTGACGATCGTATTCTCTAAAAGCGTGGTCCTTTCCAGATCTAGTCGATCCATTCTTGATGCAACCATATTAGAAGAGTGTATTTGTTACAAATACATTAAATTAAATTAAATAGTCCATTCAATATTTCCATTCGTTATGCCAATGTCAAACACATAACAGTCTATGGTCAACCAATTGCACAGTGTAGAAATCAAAGGGTATATATGTAATCGCTATGCGTAGATATTTTCGCTTAAGAAATTAAAAATGTTGCTAACAAATAATTACTGAAAGACTGACTGAAAAAGCTGTGAATTATGTGTGATTTCTAATGTTCCATCAGTAGTTTGTAGAGTAACAAGGCAAAAAGCAATTATTTTATATTGTTTTTATAAGATATTTACGTTGTGTAATTAATTTGCAGTTGAAGGTGTAATACAACGTGGTAATAACCAAACTAAAAACTTAATGAATTAAGATCGAACTTCGACTACTAGGCAAATTTAAAAGTAGGCGATATAACATTTTATTTATAAATCGAAATAAAAAATGAGACGTTTTATTTTTAGACGTTACATAAATTATGAAACTTAAAATAGCAAATAGTAGGTGTGACGGAGCTGTCGACCCGTCACAAGGACCGAACACATCGGAGCCTTAAATCACGCTATGAACGTTACGAAGTACGAGAAGAACTAACACACGGAGCATTAGGTGCTCCCCGGGCTGAACACCTTGCCTAGTGGGTTTTCCTTCCACGGCTAAAGCGGGCGAATATTATTCATATATTAACCTAAAAATTATATTGTGGTGTCATTGGTGATATTATTTTCGTTGTAAAGTGGTAAAATAACAGCACACGTATTATGTTTCACTCCCGGGAAATAGGAATAGTCACAATCAAAAGCAAGTTAAAGTCATAATCACTCATGAGACGGTTTATAGTGCTGGAAAATATCTGCCAAGCTGTCTCAATGCAAATGTTGGCGGATATACAGATACCTTCACGATGTTTTGCTTCATCACCGAACGAGCGGCTAACGTTGTGCTCCCCGGAATGGAACTCGGTCAGCCACGTCTTATAAAAACTATTGCCAAACAGTAGCCATTTCAAAGTTTAAAAAGGAAAAAGTTTTTAAATACTTAATAAATCGTTAATTGTATTTCGTCGCTTCATTCTTCAGATATTTTAACCAAGTAGTCCCCTTCCCTTGCGCAAGCAACCACGCACGTCTTAAAGATTACTTTTCTTCTAACTACCCCACCCAAACGAATTTCAGTTGCTGCTCAGATAAGTTGACTACACTGACGTACTCACAGATTATATCAATATAACAAAGGATCTAAGAAACACGAATTAAAACAATTTAATATTAACAATTAATAAACCTAACAAAGCGGCTACAGCCCAGCCAATAAGTCGATGGATTAAATTGGTATTATCAGGAAATTTTTTTTTTTTTTTTTTATAGGAGAGGGGGCAAACGAGCATGCGGCTCACCTGATGGTAAGTGACTACCGCCGCCCATGAACAACCGCAACACCAGGGGAATTGCAGATGCGTTGCCGGCCTTTTAAAAAGGAGTAGGCTCTTTTCTTGAAGGTCCCTAAGTCGTATCGGTCCGGAAAAATCCCTGGTGGTAAACTATTCCACAAGGAAGTTGTGCGAGGAAGAAAACATCTTCTAAATCGCACAGTGGTGGACCGCCAATCATCCAGATGGTGTGGATGGTATCGGGAGTTCTGCCGCGATGTGCGTTCGTGAAATTTGGCGGCTGGGATTAATCCGAACAATTCCTCAGAGCACTCCCCATGGTAGATGCGAAAGAAAATGCAAAGAGATGCAACATCTCTTCGCAGTGCCAATGAATCGAGCCGATCGGAAAGGGCTCGGTCGTCGACGATTCGAGCCGCTCTGCGCTGGATGCGGTCAAGTGGAAGGAGCTGGCACTGGGGAGCCCCTGCCCAGAGATGGGAACAGTATTCCATGTGAGGCCGAACTTGCGCCTTGTAAAGTTGCAGGCGGTGTGCCGGCATGAAATACTGTCCCGCTCTGCTGAGCACGCCAAGCTTTTTAGAGGCCAATTTGGCCTTCTCTTCCAAGTGACCACGAAACTGCACGTCACTCGATATGTCGACTCCGAGGATACCGATACTGGCTGAGGCAAGAAGGGGAGTGCCTTGAAACTGAGGAGATACGACAAAGGGGTTCTTTTTAGCGGTAAACGCGCAAAGTTGTGTCTTCTGAGGATTAAACTGGACTAGATTTAGTCGCCCCCAATCCGAGACTTTGTCCAGCAAAGACTCGACTTCAGACACAAGTTTGTTCCGGTACTCGGCGACGTTTTCCCGAGAAATATTGGCCCGGCCGGTGTATAGAGCATCACCAGTGCTGTCATCCGCATAGCAATGAATGTTACCAGTTAGCAACATATCATTGATATGCAGAAGAAACAGCGTTGGTGATAGCACACAGCCTTGTGGAACACCAGCGTTAATAGGCTTGTAGTCAGAACATGCACCGTCTACAACGACCTTGATGCTCCGATCTGCAAGAAAGCTGGTGATCCAATTGCACAATTTCTCGGGAAGCCCATAGGAAGGCAGCTTCGAAAGAAGCGCTTTGTGCCAAACCCGATCAAAGGCCTTCGCAATGTCCAGACTAACGGCCAACGCCTCCCCCTTGGACTCTACTGCCTTCGCCCATCTATGGGTCAGGTAGACCAGAAGATCACCAGCTGATCGACACCGACGAAAACCGTATTGGCGGTCAATAATCAGCTGGTGATCCTCAAGGTACCGGATGAGCTGGCAGTTAATAATGGATTCCATTATTTTGGAGAACAAGGAGGTGATCGCGATAGGCCTATAGTTGGACGGGTCTGAGCGGTCGCCTTTTTTAGGGATCGGGTGGACAAAAGCTGTCTTCCATGAATTCGGGACTACGCCTTGGGAGTAGGAGTACCGGAAAAGACGCGTTAGGACCGGTGCCAACTCCGGAGCACACGTCCTCAGCACAATTGGGGGGATTCCGTCAGGCCCACTCGACTTCTGGATGTCCAGGGAGAGAAGTGCTTTGCGAACTGAGCGCTGTGAGAATAGCACATCCGGCATGGAGCACTCACACCGCGGGATGGTCGGCGGTATTTTCCCCCCGTCATCAAGAGTCGAGTTGGACGCAAAAAGGGAGCCTAAAAGGTCGGCTTTGTCTTTTGCGTCTTGGGCCAGTGAGTCGTCCTCCCTGTGCAGAGATGGTAGTGATGGCTTACAGAAATTCCCTTGGACAGCCTTGGCGAGAGACCAGAATGCACGGGTTCCCGAAGGAAGGCGAACTAGTTTCTCGCCAATTCTGCCTATGTGCTCTGACTTTGCCTTGGCAATAACTCTTTTGAAGGACCTGGAGGCGAAGTTATACTTCTTTTTAAGTGTGCAGGTGTTTACATCCCGAGTCACCGAAGCCGCAGCCCAGGCTTGATAACACTCCAGCATACTGCGCAATGCAGTCTTACAGGAGCGACCAAACCAAGGCTGAGATCTGCCTCCGATGGGTACCACAGATGATGGAATAAATAGTTCCATTCCCTGTAGCACCACATCAGTGACAGAGTCAGCAACAGCACTGGGATCATCCGGCGAGAAGCAAACCCGCCCCCATGGGTAGGATGCAAAGAAAGACCGCATTCCGTCCCAATCCGCCGACCTGTAATGCCAAACATGGCGGCACCCTGCAGAACGCAACCGCGAAGGGAGCGTGAGTGGCATGATACTCCGGATCAGACAATGATCCGAAGAGCCGAGAGGGGCATCGACGGAAACCTGATATCCGTCCGGATGAGAGGTCAGCAGAAGGTCCAACAGGGAAGGTGTATGATCCTCCACATCTGGAATCCGCGTAGGCGAAGTAACCAGTTGTGTCAGACCATATGCCAAGGCAAAGTCATAAACATATCTCCCCGCATGATCGGTTAAACGTGAACCGAGCCATTCGGCATGGTGGGCGTTAAAATCGCCAAGGATCACGATCTCTGCGGATGGGACCTGTTGTAGCAAGGAATCTGTAGCCATTTGGACGTGGTCGATGAGTCGGTCTGTTTCGGCATTACCGCTATGGGACCTATAGAGGCACCCGTAGACGCGCGGATGGTCGTCGCTGTCTACGCGTAGCCAAAGGATGGACAGGTCCGAACCTTCAAGACTGCCGAGGCGTCGAGAACAGATGTCCTCTCTAACATACACGCAAACTCCAGCCCGAGGCACAAAGGAGTGCTCCAATTTGTACCCCGGGTAGGAGAGATACGAAATATCAGTCGGAGAGGAAACCTGCGTCTCGGTCAAAAAGAGCAAGGCCGGCTTCGCCGTCTCGAGATGGTAGTGGACGGCGTTTAGGTTAGAGTGAAGTCCCCTGATGTTGCAGAAATTCACGGATAGCGTGGCAGGGGTCGCCTTGGTATTGTTGCTCAGCTTGCCCCGAGCAATTTTGTTCTTGAGCGGAATTTTGCCCCCCCCAGAATACGCGGGGCAGCCTGAGCACCCACGCTCAGGATTGGAATAACATGGTCGTGGATGCTCAGCGAGGGATTCTCCAGGGGTACTGGTACCCTCCTGGGGTAGTCTATTGTCTAATTCCGCTACCATGTTGATGGGGGGGGGGGGGGGGGAATTGGGCCTCCGGCCACCTGCACTCACCAGACGAAACGCAGAAGCAGAGCCTCTACTTCACGCCGGTATTCTGTGAGGTCGTGGTACCAACCCGGCTCGAGCCGGCCCATACGTGCAACAGCTAAAAACTGCTGCAGGGATTGATACTTAAATATTCAGTGCACACAGTACTAGAGCAAGATTCCAGGGCCACCAGACGTCACTTATTTTCTGACGAATGAAATGTGTGAGATTGAGTAGTATTAGTATATACTTTGATCGCATGCCTACCCGCTAGCTTGGCCAGTGGCACATTTTCCAAGTTTAAGGTAATCAAGGTACGTACGTAATTTCAACCGTAGTAGTGGCGGGTAAGAATACGCACTACCCCATATCTTCCCGTGGGTCTCGTAAGAGGCGACAGAGGGAAATTAAGGCATAAGATAGTCAGCAGCATCTTTCTGAAAACAGCAAAACAACAATAAAAAACTGCAGTTGCCAACCCCCTCGCTAAGCCTGGCAACTATGGCAATATACCCCCCATGATTAAAGTAAAGAAGAGACGGCTCCCCGTCTCCGGTGGCCCCGCTAATCCTGGCTACGGTGGTGACAATGGTAACGGCGTGGCAGGGGGTGCTAAGAATCTCCGGTGGAGGTACGTTTGCCACCTAAGACGACTCGACCTGGCAACAAATAACGCAACCACCCTGAGGACTGACAAGAAGATCCTGGAGCTGGAAGCAGAGATAGACAGGTTGCACTGGAATATTATAGGATTATCTGAAGTCCGATGAAAGGGGGAGGACATGGTAATCTCTGAATCCGGTAACTTGTTTTATCACCGGAAGGGTGACCATCTGGCCCAAGGAGGTGTCGGATTAATCGTCCACAAGTCAAGTCTCTCGTTAACAACGTTGTAAAGATTGAGAGTGTGTCGACGAGGGTTGCAAATCTTATACTCAGAATCACCAAACGGTATTCGCTGAAGGTCATATAGGTTTACGCACCAACCTTGGCACATCCCGATGAGGAGGTGGAGGATATGTATAAGGATATATTTAGAGCCTGCATTCCTCCAAAACCCACTATACGGTGTAAATGGGAGACTTCAACGCAAAACTAGGCACAAGAGAGAACGGTGAGCTGAAGGTAAGGAAATTTGAAATAGGGCAACGGAACACAAGGGGCCAGCAGCTGGCCGACTTTATGGAGAAAGAGAGACTCTTTATGATGAGCTCTTTCTTCCAGAAGCGGCCCTACAGGATGTGGACCTGGTTGAGCCATTCATTTCATTCATTCATTATGACAACCTGACGACAACTGTTCAGTGATGTCTCGGTGATCGCGAGGGTAAAAATCGGCAGCGATCACCTAATGGTAAGAGGCACACTAAACCTAAACGTTAAGTTGGAGAGGTCACGTCTAATGAAATCAACGCTTCGTCCTCCTCGTGCTCTAATCCAAAGTACCGAAACCTTTCACATCGAACTACAAAACCGTTTTCAGTGCCTAGAAGTATAAGTAAATGCAGTGGACGATATTAATGAAAAGTTCGTGGAAACTGACCATGCGGTCGGAGCTAAGTTTTGCATTACCCGCCGCAGAAGAACACAAAATACTCCGATCATGCTTTAAATCTGACGGGAAATGAATCTGCAGTCTTCAGTAGATTTGACAGCATACAGGCAACTGAACAGATAGATCTACAAATGCATGCGGCGAGACTTACGCAACTTTCATACTGCTCGTATTGAAGACACAATCGAAACGTAACCAGGGCTCCAAAGTCTTTGCTAGAGTTCTGTCTACCAAAAAGAGCCAACTGTCGAAGCTGAAGACCGAGTGTGGCAGCGTCATTTCCGGGACACCTGAGATTTTAAGTGAGATTGATAGGTTCTATAGGCAGCTGTACACATCATCGTTGGAGCCACACGCAATTGTGAGTAACGATCCAAGAGCAAGTCTTATCCGACACTATTCCGATGATATTCCGGACGCCAGTCTGAACAGGATTAGAATGGCTCTCCAGCACGTTATAAACAGCAAGGCCCCAGGTGAGGATGGGATTACAGCGGAGCTTCTAAAAGCAAATGGAAAACTGGTACTTGACGTCCCTCAGAAGCTCTTTAATTCCGTCCTCCATGATGGCACTACACCGGAGGCGTGGAGCAGAAGTGCGGTGGTCTTTTTCTTCAAGAAAGGTGACAACGCTCTCTTTAAGAACTACAGACCGATTTCCCTTCTAAGCCACGCTGACGTGCTGTTTTTGAATGTCATTACGAATCGTCTCACATGCAGACTCAATGACTTTCAGCCCCCCGAACCAGCCAGTTTCTGAAAAGGCTTTAGCACCATAGACTACATACATACCCTTTGGCAAATTATACAGAAGTCCTAGGTGTATAATTTGCCACTGTCTGGCGTACGTGGACTGTGAGAAAGCCTTTGATTCCATCGAAATTTGGGCGGTGCTACAGTCCCTTCAGCGGTGCCCAGTGGACCGTCGGTATATCGAAGTGTGAAATGTTTGTACAGTAGGGCTACGATGGCTATCCGAGTACAGAACAAGAGTAGGAAACCTATTCCAATGCAGACAGGTGTAAGACAGGCTGACGCTTTATCCCCGAAACTCTTCAGAGCTGCATTAGAAGACATTTTCAAGCTTCTGGACTGAAAAGGATACTGTATTAACATCTACAACGAGTACATCACTCACTTTCGATTTGTGGACGATATAGTCCTTATGGCACAATCGCTGGAGGACCTTAGCACTATGCTCAATGACCTTTATGGTGCCTCCCAACGGATAGGTCGTAAGATGAGCATGGACAAAGAAAGATCATGTGTCAAACAAAGTCCATGTCAGACCTATGCCGGTAGTTGGTGCGAGCACTAAGCTCGAAGTTTTTGAGGAGTAAGTTTACCTGTGACGGCTAATTTGACTAGGTAAATCCATCTTCGACCGAGAGGTCAATCGACAGATTCAACTCGGCTGGACGGCTGGCTGTTCGGGATATTACGGCACATCTTCTCGTCAGGTATACATCAAATCAATAAAACGAGACTGTACAACCAGTGTGTGTTGCCAGTGATGACCTATGGAACTGATACGTAGTCCGATGATATAGATTTATTTAATGCCGGTCCTCAATTACTTTTATCAAACATTTGTTAAACGTGTTAGGCAATGTATCAAATTATTTAAACATAAGTGTGTAATTGACAAATTATTGGCTGCATCCTGCAGCCAATAATTTGTCAATTACCAACATCTAGGGCATAATTAGAACTCCCATTTTTAAGCTGCAGCGTGGACTATGCTGGACAAGTATTTATAGCTGACCAGAAAGGGCGAGAATATAAGCTGATAAAATCTTATCTATGTATCTTTGCCATCTTTGTTTGCCTTGCAGTAAAGGATCGTTACGGACCTGATCAAGGAAGGATATATGGCCGCTTTAAATCGCTTTATGGTTTGTCGCGGTAAACCACAAACCATCTTATCCGATAATGTTACCAATTTCATGGGTGCCTGTAGTGAGTTGCAGCAGTTTCTAGAAAGGGCGAATCTCTCTTCTTAAATCGCGCAGCAAGGCATCAAATTTTCTTTTGTTCCTCAATATTCTCCACATTTTAACGGTATTGCTGAGACTGCTGGTCGATCAACCGAGCTTCATTTAAATAGGTTATTGCAACTAACACATTTCACTTATGAGGAGCTGGCCACCTGTGTTACTCAAATAGAAGCAGTGCTCAACTCCCGTCCTCTTATTCCATCAGACCTTACTGACGTTACTACGTTGCATTTTTTAATTGGACGGCCACTTTTGTCTGTTCCTTATCCACAGGTTACATCAATATCAGCCGCCTGGAGCGACATCAATGAGTGGAGCACATAAAAAAAACGTTTTTGGAAAAGGTTTCAGATAGACTATGTTTCTCTGCTGCAGTATAAAACCAAATGGTGTACATCTACAGGACAGTTGTCTGAAGGATCGCTCGTCCTTATCAAGGAGACGAGACAACCGCCACTGCTGTGGCCATTGGGTCGAGTCACAAAGGTTTTTCCTGGCATCGACGGAATATTAAGAGTAGCAGAGGTGAAGACAAAGAGAGGAACCCGCCTGCGAAGTTATAAAAATATTTGCCCACTTCCTCTTAATGGAATATTTACTTATTGACGAGGACTAGTATACACGGCATCGCGCGACCACAGCTGTACATCAAGACCACTTCAAATTTGGCCACCTACAACCACGCGCGCTATTACTTTAGTCCTCCTCCATTCAGACTTTGTAGAATTTGGATAAATCATTATTATACAGTTCACTTAGGTTTTTTATTTATAAAGATCACCAGCAGTATTGAAAGCTAACTTCTACATAATCCCAATTGGTTTGAGCAAAAACGGTACACGATATAGTAATTCAGTGGAGTGATTTCACACATGACGTGCGAAAATGAACTTTAACCTCTAGATCAAAATAATTTTAGAGGGCAATTTTACACATCGTTGACTCCAGTACATTCAACTTTACCTGTTATGATTGTGTTTTGTGACATTTCTTTGTATTCTTTTAAGAAAATACTAAAGATATTGCTGCGGTGAAATATAATATCTCATTTCTTTTAGAATATTTTTTCACGCTTTTCTCGTCTTGAGAAAGTCAAATGAACTTTATTATTATCGTTACAAAGTAGTGCAGTAACAATAAAAATAATGAGATAATAATGAGCTTCGTCATTACATAGCGAGGAAAATCTAGTATTCAAACTTATTTGAAACTTTTTCTTGATACTTAATCATGAAAAAGTTCATAAAAAGTCAGGTTGAGACTTCCTTACCGATACTATATATATAAAGTCCTTCGAATTTCGTTCACTGCGCAGGGCAGGACTATAGTGCACGACCGTACGTGCAAACACTGGTTAAATCTTTATTCTCCCGCTCTCACAGTTTGAAACTCAGATCATAGAAAGTTTGAAAGGACGGCAGTTCCACACGATCAGAGAGAGATTTTTTTTATAGGA
This sequence comes from Parnassius mnemosyne, assembly GCA_963668995.1. NCBI lineage: Eukaryota > Metazoa > Arthropoda > Insecta > Lepidoptera > Papilionidae > Parnassius > Parnassius mnemosyne. The sequence goes on from CAVLGL010000159.1 coordinate 13,745,054, forward strand.
TCGGATGACAAACGAGCACACAATCCACCTGATGGTAAGTGGTTACTGTGACCCATAGACATCTACATCTATCCTCAATAAAGACTCAAGATGCAAATGCGTTGTCACCCGTGAGGACTAAGATGGAATGCCTCTTTGCCAGTGAAAAGGGTCTCCGGTTCTCTACACTCACCATACGAAACACAGCAGCGTTAAGCTGCTATCTTACGCTGGTTTTCTGTGAGAGCGTGGTCCTTCCCCGGTCGAGCCGACCCATTCGTGTTACAACCATAATATAGCTGCAGCAAAAGATTAGTCGTAGTACCAACAACTTATCGTGCTTTCCGATGCACGGGGTACGACCGTACAACAACACCGCTAAGTTTTGACTCCGGGATGCTATTGAGAATTTCTTGGCAGAAAACTCAACCAATAACCATTGGACTAATGAGGCAGTAAGCGATGCTGTGCAGTATTTTGGAATAAAATCATGCTGTATTTTTTTTACAATATCCATTCGTAAGTAAAAAAAAAATATTATAATTATAAATAAATACTGGCCCATCAGATGATGTTCTAATCTCTGAATAATTAAAAATTAAAAATTTTGTTCAACCGACTTCAATATAAATTATAAAGAATAACTCAAAAACTAATGATCAGACTTTGAACAAATTTATATATAGTACCACACGTGAGAAGCACCAGCTTTCAAATAAAAACAAAAATAATCATCGAAATCGGTTTACCCAGAAAAAAGATATGAGGTAACACACAAAAAACACATACAGTCGAATTGAGTACCACATCCTTTTCGAAGTCGGTAGAAAACTTGAACTTAGCGCCATCCACCGGGTTCAAATTGGTGATTTTCAAGCTTACCGGTACCACTCGTGAACCTTTATATATTTTATAGTGTTCTTGTCTCATTGGGATATGTAAAAATACATATTAATAGATAAAATATAATGAAAATGAATAAAAAGTACATATTAAATCGAATTATAATAATACATTTACTATTATCATTGTGGAGTATATCTGTAGTATTCTTGTCTCATTTGGACGTATAAATAGATATAAAAAATTAAAAGTAACATAAAATATTGTAAAATATGTATTTTGAATATAATAATAAATATAATATAATAAATAAATAGAAACCCAACTTGACGGAAGCCCCCAGGAGGGAATAAACTATTTTATTTTATATTTATTTTATATTATTATTGTTAACAATTTCCCTATACACAAGGAAAAATAATTGGTGCTTCTTCTACATTTATTTCTTCAGAATCATGTTATAAAATGGGTTTTCCAACAACATACTTTGATTCCATAACTACCACAAATCCCAAGGGTCAATTAAAAATGAATACGTTGAAAACAAACACTCTATAACAACTCTGTCGTACTCATTAATCATTTGTTATTTATCTGCATTATATTTCTCTAGAAACCAAGATCTTATAAAAATATTTTAATCTTATTTATTTTTGATTCCCCGGTCGGCAATTTATTGTTTCTAAAGTAAACCTATATAAAAAAATTATTCATATTCATTATTGAAGCTTTTTAGTTAAACCAATTAAAGAAAAGCTATCGATATTCATGAAAAGCACTACGCAGCAAGGTCCTAAAATATTAATTCTTAAATAATGAAATTTTATAGGAATTTTACAAAGCGGTTCCTTAAGTATTTTGATATAAAATTATTTATATTTTGTCGAATTAATAAAGATTTGGAGAAATTTAATATCAGTCACTACAAAACTAATTAAATTTATCTAATTTGTGTAATTCAATCAAATCCCAAAGTTCCCGTCTAAGTCGTAAATACAAACATTTCCATTTGCCCTAATTCAAATTGCTAAAGTTTCAACTTATTGAACTCCTTATGACGATCATAAGAAAATTTCAATCAATTTATATGAAGGCCATTTAATGGTCTGTATATAGAATCGCCAAATAAGAAGTATTATGCAAATTATTTTATAAAATTAACTATATGTAAAAAAAATTACAAGGTAATATTTTCAAAAAAAAAACTTTATTTAGGCTTGGCAATTACGTGTGGAATATGTCATCTGCCCAATGTCCTACTCCAGAAGCATGATAGATGTGAGAGCTCTTTTCATCGCGTTTCTCATCATATTTTCGCACACTTCCGGTGTTATCCCACTGACTGCGTCTGGGATATTCTATTTTAAGTGTTGTAGATTCATCAGCTTGCTAGCATAGTCACGTCCCTTCACATAGCCTCACAGAAAAGTGTCAAGAGCTGTTAAATCCGATGAATTTAGGGGGCAATCAATATCACCAATTCTCAATAATTTCAAAATTAATTGACCTGAATTTTTTTTGTCAATGTTTCGATTGTGTCACGTGCCGTATGCCACGTGGCTGCGTCTTGTTGGAACCACACACATATTTCTAAGCCTCTCTGATTTATTTGAATCAAAAAATTATTGACAATCCCACGGTAAGCATCTCCATTAACTGTTACAGCAGCACTCATAGCATCTTTAAAGAAGTAGGGTCCAATTACTCCTCGTGACTAAATTTCACACCAAACTATTATCGACGTGAATACAGTGGTTAGAAGACTGTTCTGGCTGTTCCCAATAGCGCGAATTTTGCTTATTGACAAATCCACGGAGGTCAAAATGGGCTTCATCACTCATAATGATTTATTGATGAGTCTGGGTGACTTTCCAATTTGGTTAAACTAAAACTGCTAAAGTTACGTCGGCTTTTATGGTCCCGAGTTTTAAGTTCTTGAGTTATCTGAACCTTATAGGGGAAAAGGTTCAGGTCTTTAATATATTGTAGGGATGTCCTCTTAATTTCCAATCGTTGAGTGCGTCGCGTGGTAGACAATGTTGGATATTCGGCTACGCTTTCACAAACACTTTGAACATTCTGCTCCCCACGATCTCTTATGGCACTACTACTCAAATTTATCACCAAACAAGTTTTGTTAGCCGCAAAAATAAGTGATTTCTACTGAAAATTGGTAGCAATTTTCTCAGCATTTTCGTAATAAAATAATGATTGGAGTAGAAAGTTTTGATAATTAAAATTCATTTCTCAAGGGAAAAGCCACCCAAGGTATAATCCGAGGTGATGCAATAAGGACGATTCAATTCACAATGACATTCCGGAAAATTGGTTATTTTGTAACACCTAAGGTATAACGGTGATGCAATAAGGAGTTTGGACGTCGTATATAGCTAACCCGGACTGTCTGCGTTTTTAATTACGTTATTAATTTATGGTAAGAGCTACGCCAAAACAGCTTACAGTTTTGACTATTGAAGTGGTATGCTTGGATTTTATTTTATTAATCAGTTGGCCTATCTCTTGGAACTGGGTCTTCTCTGTAGTGTTTAAGAAGATCTAGGTCCAAGGAATTATAAATATTTTTTCTCCGCAAACAGGCAAAAACAGCGTGATGATCTCTTCCACTTCATAATACGCTCCATAATTCTAACAGTTATTTTAATAGTTAGTTTTTTTTTTGGAAACCAGTTATGTTTTATATTAATATCACACGAAAATAAATTAAATGACGAAAAAAAAAAGATTTGTTTTGTGTTATGTAAGACTCTATTTACATGACAAACACAAACTTCAAAATTCTTGAGTAGCGGCCGTTCAAAATATACGCCGCTAAATATAATCTGCACTTTCCGCCGAACGATTGCCACTCAGGATGCTTAACCAATAATAATTTTAAAACTAGTTAAATATTTTAGGCTTTATGATATTTACTAAAAAAATTGAAGAGAAACGTACTAACCCGCAATAGCCAGTTGCATTATGAAGAAATTCATTCTGCTCTTCCTCGCATTAGTGCAGAGTAATGCAGCAATCACCGATGCATTAAGCACCACTATCGAAACGAAGAGCACCCACATCACCGTGAACTGAATTGACTGGAACAAAACATAAAATACAATTAAAAATTGCTTGTATTTATTTATTTATTTTAAATATAAATGTGTTTTGAATTTGCTGCTAATTGGTAAATTCTGTTTCTTATTTACTTAAAAATACTTAATACCATTATATTCTATAAATGTACATTGCTTTGCTACAAGGTATAATTGGTTTTAAAAATTGTTGTCCTCTAATTTCCATCGAATAAACTGAGTTGCTTTAGTCACGATCATCATCTTTATAAATATATGTATTACGTTTTTGTTTTTTAAAAAAAAAATACGTAAAAATGCTTCCAGATACGGTCGCTAAAATGTTTCCCGTAAATACTAATAGTCGGTCCTCATTCACCTGCATCAACTTTTGCATCAAGTAGAGTCTCTAATAATGCTTGATTTAAAGATTTAAGTCAGGTGAAACTTTCATCAATAACCAACAGTTACAAAATAAAAATTAAATATTTCTTTATTCTATTAAAATTATACAGCTGTTCACAAGAAAACTAAAAATTGGTAAATTCATTGGCTAAATTTGATTTCACAGCTTATTTCAATATATACCATCAAACTAAATTTAAAATATGCGTTTAAAAAAATTCGAGAAAATCTCTAATATTATAGTAAAATGCCAATAAATTTTCTGCTGACCGTTGGCTTAATAACTGTTAAGTCTATTAGACTTGGAAACTACCCTAATCCTGAATTCTTAACCCAATCAGAGCCAAAATTTTGTACAAGATCTTCTATTATATTTTATACACTTCATCTGTCGTGTGATGACGGCGTTAGAGAATCCGTAGGTATCGTTAGAGGCAACTATGGGGACTGCCAGAAAATTCTATGGTTTCTGATATGTGGCGGCATAAACATCTTGTATAAACGAGCACACAGTCCACCTGGTAAGTGGATGCTGTAGACCTACATTTACCCTTAATTAAGAATCGAAATGCAAAATGCGCTGTCCCCCTGAGGAACTAAGATGGAAAGCCTCAATTCCAGTAAAAAGAATTCCCGGTTTTCTACACTAACTATACGAAACACAACAGCATTAAGTTGCTATGTGAGAGCGTGGTCCTTCCCCGGTCGAGCCAACCCATTCGTTGGTCGTGGATCTACCACGTACGTTAGCTATAAAATACATAGATTAGCGACAAGCAATATAATAATGTGTTAAAGTAAACCCACACACATCATGCAAATAAAATAAATAAATAAAGGTGCTAGGTACTAGGCTCTGGTACTGATATCTTCAAACCGCCTATTAAGCGTAACTTGTCTAGCGTGAACATCACGGCAAATCATCCCTACAGCAGGAAAGGCCATGTCCAGCAACTTTCTCTCGCACTTTTACGAGCTTATGCACAAGTAGAATAAGATAATTATGTTTTATGTTTTTGTAAATGATTCTTACATTTGTACAAAAATATACTGCCCCTATGAACTTCTTTGTCTTTGTTGGATGTATGTATTATTTTCTATATACTTAGTTTTTGAGTAATGCTGTTTAGTGATTCTCTTTGTCTCTGACGTTGTATCTTTCTTAATCTACCTTTGATTTTAAATACAGGCGCTACGTTAGGACAAGTGAGTGTTTATGTTTTGAAGCGATTTGCAAATAGGCGGAGATTTACTACTGTATTTTTTATTTGTAAATGTTACGCGAAATGTTCGTCAATTATTGTGAACAGATTTTGATTTCTCTTTTTTTATTAAATAGGTTGTAATTCAAGGATGTTTCCATACGATTTTTTGCGGGAAAACTTCACCCTTAGGATTGTAAAACAGGGGATGAATTTTAATATATTTAAAAGAGTAGGGCTGTTCGTCGTTGTCGAAGACGTAATGCAATAAGTATTGACACCTTTATGTCCTCTTTGATGTCCTTCTGTTTGCAACAATCACATATTAATATTAACCATGAATAAACCATAAGATTTTTTCAAGTTCACAAACAGTAAGTTTAATAATATTTTACGCGCGTGTTACAATGTTTATGAATGTAGTAGAAACATGCTGCAGCTTATTAGTACGAATGGATCGGCTCGAACAGAAAAGAACCACGCGTGCTCATAATACTCGTACTAGCGTTAATTAGCAGCACAATGCCGCTGCGTTTTGGAAACTCTTTTTACTGGTAACGAGGTATTCCACCTTAAGGCGACACATAGAAAACCGTTGAAGCGGGCTATCGCCGGACTAACCATAGTAAAACATAATTTCTATAAAAACTTCAAAAACGCCGTCATAAGGTCTAAAATTGCGTAGCGCCCGTGACTATTAAAACCGCTTAGAAATCGCGTAGAATCTTAAAATATTTAAAAAAAATTATTGATATTGGCAATCAAAATAATGAGCAAGTAAACTACGAATATTTTATTTATTTATTTATTTATTCTTTATTGCATTCCTTAAAACAAAAGAATACAAAGGGCGATATTGATGTTACGAATGTATTCGAGTGGTTTCCAAGCATATAGATTAAGTAATTTCGTTGTAATTTCAACTATAGTGATTTTTTAGAGGTGTTTTCGCAAATTATTATGATCGAGTCAAAATTTTACAATCGTGTTTATGTGCTCAGCAAACTCAAGATAAAGACACGAATTTACCTATATCAAAATTCCGGTTTCGTTAGTCATGTCATACTCCTATACTATTCGATGAAAGGAGGTGCAGTTTTTCGCGGTGTCGCCTTAACCTCAACGGTAACAGCGCAATTTTAATTCATAATCGAGGTAAGATGAAAGTTGTTATTGACTGGATTATCATCTGAGTGCTCGTTTTTATCTTCACTTATTTAAATAATTTTCAAGTTGTCTACCATCTATCGACCACCTTTGCTGTCGTCAAGTAGCAGTGTCTAGTTCAAGAATAGTAAAACCAGTATTATACGTGAGCTAAAATAAAGGAGGACACGGGTAAAAAAATATCTTTATTTGGAAGTCTTTCTTTATTTGAAACTGGTTACTAGTTTCCATGGACTACAGTATCAGCCATCGTGTAGTGCCTGTCTGCCAATTTGTAAATCTAATTATTTAAAAAATATATAAATGAAGGGTTATTTTGTAATACAATACTAATAAATGTTTAATGTTTTCGTATTTAATACAAAAGAACTTAGTAAATAACAAGAACTTTGCAAAATGTCACCACTTTTCGGAACTTCTGTAACGCAACTGTTAATACGTTCTAAATATAATATGGGTCTCGTGGCATTAGCATTTTCGCCTAGTACAATACTGATACGGAATTTAATACTTTGTTATGTTCGGTAATTTACTTCATTCCCAAAGATTTTCTTTTTGTTTTGTTTTACTTTATTTTCTACACCCCATCTTATCGATAAACTTACTCGCGACGTTGTATAAGTTGTATTGTATACGTTGTGTTGCATACGTATACTAGAAATTTCGAAGCAAAAGATAATTTGATTATTTGAAATTATATGAAATAATACATTTATATTAAATTATAAATGTCAGTTTATTCCAAATAAAATACCGTTTAGAAATGAGGTTCCTGTGAACGGAATAAAAATGAAACGAAACAAAGTTCATAGGTTATGTCCTTTGACATTATTTTTGAGATTAATGTTACAATAGTCATCATTACAGCCTTTCATGAGTCCACTGCTGAACATAGGCCTCCCCCAAAGAATGCCACAAAGCACGGTCCTGAGCCACCTGCATCCATCGACTTTCTGCATGTCATACCAGGTCATCACTCCATCTCGTGGGGGGTCGCCCTACACTTCGCCTACCGGTACGAGGCTGCTACTCGAGAACATTTCTTCCCCATCGGTTGTCGGTTCTTCGAGCTATATGGCCGGCCCACGGCCACTTAAGCTTACTAATCTGTTAGGCTATGTCGGTTACTCTGGTTCTACTGCGGATATACTCATTTCTAAATTTATCACGCAGAGAAACCCCGAGCATAGCCCCCACCATAGCTCGCTGAGCGACCTTGAGCTTCCTCATACGGCTAGCAGTGAAGGACCACGTCTCAGTTCCGTAAGTCATCACTGGCAACACGCACTGGTTGTACAATTTCGTTTTAAGGTTTTGACGTATGTCTGACGAGAAGATGTGTCGTAGCTTCCCGAACGCTGCCCAGCCGAGTTGAATCCGTCGATTGACCTATCAGTCGAAGTTGGACTTACCTAGTCGGACTATTTGTCCCAGGTAAACATACTCGTCAACAACTTCGAGCTTAGTGCTCCCAACAACTACCGGCATAGGTGTGACATGGACATTAAACATGATCTTTGTTTTGTCCATGTTCATTTTAAGACCTATTCGTTGGGAGACACTATTGAGGTCATTGAGCATGGTGCTTACGTCCTCCAGCGATCCTGCCATAAGGACTATATCGTCGGCAAATCTAAGGTGAGTGATGTACTCGCCATTGATGTTAATACCGTATCCTTTCAAGTCCAGAAGCTTGAAAACGTCTTCCAATGCAGCGGTGAAGAGTTTCGGGGATATAACATCACCCTGTCACCTCTCTGCAATTGGATAGGTTCTGTACTCAGATAGCCATCGTAGCTCTACTGTACAAACACTTCAGCACTTCGATATACCGACAGTCAACTTTAACCGCTGAAGGGACTGCAGCACCGCCCACATTTCGACGGAATCAAACGCTTTCTCATAGTCCACATACGCCAGATATAGTGGCAAATTGTACTCTTCGGACATCTGTACCATTTGCCAAGGTGGTATGTATGTTCTCTATGGTGCTAAAGCCCTTTCAGAAATCGGCTTGTTCGGGAGGCTGGAAGTCGTCAGGTCTACGCGCGTGACGTTTCGTAATGACTCTCGAAAACAGCACGTAGACGCGGCTCAGAAGGGAAATCGGTCTGTAGTTATTCAAGAGAGCGTTGTCACCTTTCTTGAAGAACAAGACTTCTGCTCCACGTGTAATGCCACCATGGAGGACGGAATTAAAGAGCTTCTGAAGGACTTCAAGTACCGGTCTTCCACCCGCTTTCAGAAGATTCGCTGTAATTCCATTCTCGCCTGGGGCCTTGCCGTTTTTAAGGTGCTGGAGAGCCATTCTAATCTCGCTCAGACCGACGTCCGGGACATCTTCGCAATAATGTCGGATAAGACTCGCTCTTGGATCGTTATTCACACTTGCGTGTGGCTTCAATGATGACATGTGCAGCTGTCCATAGAACCTCTCAATCTCACTCAAAATCTGAGGTGCCCTGGAAACGATGCTGCCACACTCGGTCTTCAGCTTTGACAGTTGGCTCTTTCTGGCAGATAGATATCTGGCAAAGACTTTGGAGCCTTGGTTCCGCTTGATCGCTTCTTCAATACAAGCTGTATTGAAGTTGCGTAAGTCCCGCCGCATGCATTTGGAGATCTGTCTGTTCAGTTGCCTGTATGCTATCAAATCTGTTGAAGAATGTAGCTTCATCTCCCGTCTAACAGCCATGATATTGAGAGTGTGATCGGAGAGTTTTTGTGTTCTTCTGCGGCGGGTCTTGCAGAACTTAGCTCCGACCGCATGGACAGTTTCCCAGAGCTTGTCATTCATATCGTCCACTTCATTGCAGTCTTCTAGGCACTGAAAACGGTTTTGTAACTCGAACTGAAAGGTTTCGAGACTTTGGATTAGAGCACGAGGGGGACGGAGCGTTGACTTCATTAGACGAGACCTCTCCAACTTAACGTTTAGGTTCAGTGTGCCTCTAACCATTCGGTAATCGCTACCAGTTTTCACCCTCGGAATCACGGAGACATCACTGAACAGTTGTCGTTGGTTCATCATAATGAAGTCAATCTCATTTTATGTGGAACCGTCGGGGCTCGACCAGGTCCAGGTTTCTGTGGGGCCGCTTCTGGAAGAAAGTGTTCATCATAAAGAGTCCTTCTTTCTCCATGAAGTCGGCTAGCTGCTGGCCCCTTGGATTCCGTTGCTCTATTCCGAATATCCCTACTTTCAGCTCACTGTTTTCTCTTGTGCCTAGTGTTGCATTGAAGTCTCCCGTTAACACCGTATTTTGGGTTTTGGAGGAATGCATGGCTCTAGAGATATCCTCATACATTTCCTCCACCTCCTCATCGGGGTGTGCCGAGGTTAGTGCGTAAACCCTTAATGACCTTCAGCGAATACCGTTTGGTGATTCTGAGCTTAAGGTACGCAACCCTCGTCGACACACTCTCAATGTTTACAACGTTGTTAACAAGAGACTTGTTGACGATAAATTCGACACCTCCTTGGGACAGATGGTCGCCCTCCCAGTAATAGAGCAAGTTGCCGGATTCCAGGATTACCGTGTCCTTCCCCTCTCTTCGGACTTCGGATAATCCTATAATATGCCAGCGCAACTTGTCCATCTCTTCTTCCAGCTCCACGATCTTCTCGTCAGTCCTCAGGGTGCGTGCGTTGTATGTTGCCAGGTCGAGTCGTCGTAGGTGGAAACTGAACCTCCAACGGAGATTCTTAGCACCCCCTGCCCCGCCGTTATAATAATAACAATAATAATATTTATTGGCACAAAATAAGGTTTACATTATTTATCCTTAAGACATTTGAACATGTGAGTTATAACTTATCTATACAATTTTATGCACTAGCGTCTAAACTAGGCCGAGCCTGTATCTTAGACACTAGTCTCTTCCAATGACACCATTATTTGCAGTTATAAAAGTATACGGCATATTATGATTTACTTAATCTATTCCGTTACAAATTCGCAAATACATTAGGTACCACTTTTTTGCGTTTACCGTCACACTAACTTATTATGCGTATGAAAGGTTAGACTACTATTTATAGGAACTTTATTAATTTCTTAATTTAAAATGCAATAAATGATTATTGTTATCACGAGGCACGATGTCATAACTTTAGCAATTCTACAGGTATTTGACAAAAGTTATGCAATGTACAGTGAACAGACATACACATATTATATAATTATTTAATTCATGGTTTTGCAAAGGTTTTTTATTTTTTTGTTTTAAATTATACTTTCACCTTTTTTATAGGATAAGGGTGAAAAATGAGCACACAGTCCACCTGATGGTAAGTGGTTGCTGCGGCCCATAGACATCTAGATCTATCCTCTGTTACAGATCAAAATGCAGATGCGTTTTCACCCGTGAGGACTAGGATGGAATGCTTCAATTCCAGTAAAAAGGGCCTCACTTAGTTTAATATAGTATTATTAGTAGCTATACAAGTGTAATAATCTTTAATTATTATAATTAGAGTAGTTTTAGTAGATATATATTGTTTTCATGTAATATTATTTTAAAGTGACCAAAAAATTTTCAGTTTCTTCTGTATTTAGAGTTTTTAACCAAGATAATAGTAGTTTTTACATTGATATTTATTTATTTAATAGCGGGGCCGCCGGGGACTGGGGGCCGTTTATTATTGTCATTGCTCATGGGGGGTGGGGTATATTGCCATAGTTGCCACGCTTGGCGAGCGGGTTGGCAACCGCAGTGTTTTTATTGTAAGTTTGTTGTAATCAGGCAGATGCTGCTGCCCATCTCCTGCCTGTTTCCCTTTGTCGCCTTTTACGACACCTACAGGAAGATATGGGTTAGTGGATATTCTTAACCGCCACTACACGGTAATTAGTTGTTACAATAGTACCCGATAATATATAATAGTATATAAAATCATCGGTGACTGCATGAAGCATGGTGAAGCATTTTTTATGATACATTAAAAAGACAATTAAATTTAAAGCTGTCGGCAGTCAGGTATAGTAAACCTTATTTCAAATTCATCGGCTTATGGATAATATGTAATCTTAAATTATTTACTCCAGTTACGTGGGCGGGTCGGTTAGTGCAGAGGAGATACTTTCGTACTGATAATGAAATGATTTATACTCAAACAAACAGTGTTATAGTGTTTTTGATGTTGTCTGCGTATAGTGGTTGTTACTGCGGTTCCTTATCCCCGAGATTCCCGATCCGAATCCTTTGTCGGATCAAAATAGGTTATTGAATTTTTCTGACCAGAAAAGTTTTCGCAGTAGCAACTCGGAGTCAGGAAGTTAGCGATTAGTTTCACCCCCGTGCCATGGAAAGCACGTAAAGCCGTTGGTTCTGCTTTACTCGGCGGTTGTGTTGTATTACTGTCTTATTGGACCCAAATTTGTTCTGGAGGACATTATTATTATCATTACTATATCTCCCATTTTTGATCTCTGGTATACTGAGGACCGGTCATAATACTTATATGATAGGCTTATGAGGCAAGAAGGGGAGTGTCTTGAAACTGAGGAGATACGACAAAGGGGTTCTTTTTAGCGGTAATCGCGCAAACTTGTGTTTTCTGAGGATTAAACTGGACTAGATTTAGTCGCCCCCAATCCGAGACTTTGTTCAGCAAAGACTCGACTTCAGAAACAAGTTTGTTCCGGTACTCGGCGACGTTTTCCCGAGAAATACTGTCACGGCCGGTGTATAGAGCATCACCAGTGCTGTCATCTGCATAGCATTGAATGTTACCAGTTAGCAACATATCATTAATATGCAGAAGAAACAGCGTTGGTGAAAGCACACAGCCTTGTGGAACACCAGCGTTAATAGGCTTGTAGTCGGAGCATGCACCGTCTACAACGACCTTGATTCTCCGATCTGCAAGGAAGCTGGTGATCCAATTGCACAATTTATCGGGAAGCCCATAGGAAGGGAGCTTCTAAAGAAGCGCTTTGTGCCAAACCGCAATGTCCAAACTAACGGCCAACGCCTCCCCCTTGGACTCTACTGCCTCTGCCCATCTATGGGTCAGGTAGACCAGAAGATCACCAGCGGATCGACCCCGACGAAAACCGTATTGGCGGTCACTAATCAGCTGCTGATCCTCAAGGTACCGCATGAGCTGGCAGTTAATAATGGATTCCATTATTTTTAGGAACAAGGAGATGATCGCGATAGGCCTATAGTTGGACGGATCTGAGCGGTCGCCTTTTTTAGGGATCGGGTGGACAAAAGCTGTCTTCCATGAATTCGGGACTACGCCTTGAGAGTAGGAGTACCGGAAAAGACGCGTTAGGACCGGTGCCAACTCCGGAGCACACGTCTTCAGCACGATTGGGGGGATTCCGTCAGGCTCACTCGACTTCTGGATGTCCAGGGAGAGGAGTGCTTTGCGAACCGGGCGCTGTGATAACAGCACATCCGGCATGGAGCATCGACACCGCGGGATGGTCGGCGGTATTTTCCCCCCGTCATCAAGAGTCGAGTTGGACGCAAAAAGGGAGCCTAAAAGGTTGGCTTTGTCTTTTGCGTCTTGGGCCAGTGAGTCGTCCTTCCTGTGCAGAGATGGTAGTGATGGCTTATAGAAATTCCCTTGGACAGCCTTGGCGAGAGACCAGAATGCATGGGTTCCCGAAGGAAGGCGAACTAGTTTTTCGCCAATTCTGCCTATATGCTCTGACTTTGCCTTGGCAATAACTCTTTTAAAGGACCTGTAGGCGAAGTTATACTTCTTTTTAAATGTGCTGGTGTTTACATCCCGAGTCGCCGAAGCCGCAGCCCAGCCTTGATAACACTCCTGCTTACTGCGTAATGCAGTCTTACAGGAGCGACCAAACCAAGGCTGAGATCTGCCTCCGATGGGTACCACAGATGGAATAAATAGTTCCATTCCCTGGAGCACCAAATCAGTGACAGAGTCAGCAAAAGCGCTGGGATCATCCGGCGAGAAGCAAACCCATGGGTAGGATGCAAAGAAAGAGCGCATTCCGTCCCAATCCGCCGACCTGTAATGCCAAACACGGCGGCAACCTGCAGAACGCAACCGCGAGGGGAGCGTGAGTGGCACCATACTCCGGATCAGACAATGGTCTGAAGAGCCGAGAGGGGCATCAACGGAAACCTGATATCCGTCCGGATGAGAGGTCAGTAGAAGGTCCAACAGGGAAGGTGTATGATCCTCCACATCTGGAATCCGCGTAGGCGAAGTAACCAGTTGTGTCAGACCATATGCCAAAGCAAAGTCATAAACAGATCTCTCAGAAAGCCATTCGGCGTGGTGGACATAAAAATCGCCAAGGATCACGATCTCTGCGGATGGGACCTGTTGTAGCAAGGAATCTGTAGCAATTTGGACGTGGTCGATGAGTCGGTCTGTTTCGGCATTACCACTATGGGACCTATAGAGGCACCCGTAGACGCGCGGATGGTCGTCGCTGTCTACGCGTAGCCAAAGGATGGACAGGTCCGAACCTTCAAGACTGCCTAGGCGTCGAGAACAGATGTCCTCTCTGACATACTCGCAAACTCCAACCCGAGGCACAAAGGAGTGCTCCAATTTGTACCCCGTGTAGGAAAGATACGAAATATCAGCCGGAGAGGAAACCTGCGTCTCGGTCAGAAAGAGCAAGGCTGGCTTCGCCGTCTCGAGATGATAGTGGACGGCGTTTAGGTTAGAGTCAAGTCCCCTGATGTTGCAGAAATTCACGGATAGCGTGGCAGGGGTCGCCTTGGTATTGTTCCTCAGTTTGCCCCGAGCAGTTATGTTTTTGAGTGCAACAGCAAAAACTGCTGCGTGGCTCTACCACCGTTTGCTATTGACAAAAATTGATTAGTTGCGATACAGGGCTATTAAGGAGATACTTGATAGAACTGCTGTTATTGTGGCTCGCCACTTACTAAATAAGCATCCACGTCCAATCTCACACTACAATCTTAACTGACTGCGAGGCGCAATATCGTCATAAATAATAAAAATATAGAGTTTGTGACAAAATTTGTGTCTCTGTGAGACGACTGTATAATTATGCTTATTGCTGTAGAGACTATCGGTCCTTGGAGTCCATAAACATTGATGTTTCTGATGGAACTGCATCCACAAATATGCGACGCTTCTGAGGACACGGCTGTTTGCTGCTGAAAGGTTGACTGTGAGCACGATATATTCATTTTAAATATTAATTATGTGGAAATTAATAAAATGAACAATAAATACTAATTTTGGTATAGCATTCGTGATAGAGAAGAGGTATTTCAGGCCTAATTATATCAATACATAATACATACATAATGTAAGCATTCCCTTAATTAGAAACTCATAAGTGTAATTGATTTTACCTCTTGGTTACGACATTAATTTAATATTCTAAGACACTGCAATTTTTTTTTTTAATTTAAAGAAAGATAATTTTTATAAAAGGAAGGGTGAAAAAGTGAACACAGTCAACCTGATGGTAAGTAAATACTGTAGGCTAGACACCAACAATTATGAAAGAAGAATCGATAATAACACTTTAAGGTCTTTCATTTTTTAAATTCTATGATAAAATTTCATTTACAATGTCAAATGTATAGTAAATGCAATATTTTTAAATGTCAATTTTAACAAAACATCAGTAAACAGGCCTTTTTTACAGAATTGCCTTAAAGTATTTGAAATTTTGTGTCAGACTGCTGAACTATACTTTCAGAGATTTTATGAACATTTTATAATTAAATTGCTTTATTTATAATTAATAGAATCAGGCGTTACTTTGCGGAAATCCATTATATAAAAGCTTTTACAAAAATTTATATAAAATAGTTTAGCTGTCATTTATATTAAGGAGATCGCACTGACTGACATCGTAACACAGGTTTTCTAACCTACCTCGGGAGTCAGGGACTTCAAAAAATATTGTAACATTTTTTATGTCACTAAAGATTATTATTATTATTTTATCCATTTATTCACAAAAGATTTTCTAGTTTAAGTCAATGTTATACCAGCCGCTTTTTTTTTTCAGAAGTGTTGTAATATTAATCTACTTAAAAAGCTACTCGCGAGGCCTTACATTTATAATTTAGTTACATCGCTTTCTTTTGCAAGATGAAATTTATTTCATTTCAAATTCCTTAAACGGCTTATATTTTTACTAACTAAGCAATATCCTACGAGTGGCACATGGAAAGGACTTGGTGTATTAAATGTATCACTTCATTTAGTTCAACAGTGGGTTTTATTTGATAACATTATCAGTGTCGTCGTACGATAGTGTCCTCACAAAAGTGTCCATTACGCGATGAAAGCTTTTCACGATGTACTACTAATATAATCCACCTAAAAATGTAGTGGGTGTGACGAGATTGACTCCCTTCACATAAATCGACTCGTGTGATTTCAAGGACTTGTCCCAAATTAGATTAATGCTTGTCACAGCTACTCATGTCTTCCTGGGCTCGAATCCCACAGGATCAACATCAACAGGTTTTTCTGTCAACAAATTGACAGAAAGTTTGCAGTGTTTCACCTCTGTGACTCGAAAAGCTTGTAAAGGAGGTTTTGTTTTCTCCTTGACTACCGTACTAGCAGACTACGAGAGTGCACCGGTGTTTGTGCACACACTCGTGCATCAATACTGTTCTGCATAATGGCTTGCCTTCATAAAGGCCGTCCTGTCCGAAAAATGTAGCCTAGAAGACTTTGTAAGGATGTGGTCCTTCTCAGATCGAACCAAGGCATACTGCTACCACTGTACACTTAAAAAGTGTCGAACACCTGTTGAAAACCGGATGGATTTAATGTTATTTTAACATTAAGGATTAATCAGATCTTTGGAACAGAAACAGAAACTTTATTTTATAAATTCAATTAGTTATGAATAGTTCAGTGCCCCTATGATAGTTCAGTGCGCTATAAATTTTATAGTACGCAAGTACGTCATTTTCGGTTCATTGGTGGGAAAAACTTAGTAAAGTAAGCCGAGAGTCCGATGTTAGAATTCAAAACGATAAAAAATTGTGAACAATAACTAGTGTTACTTTACTGTTAATTTTTACTTATCTATATATTAATACGAGAAGAGAAAACTTTGTGCCTCTTTTTAAGCAAATTGCTCGTATTGAGGAGTTTTAGATTAGGCATAGTAAAAGATTATATGGAGCAGACATACAGAAAGCTACAACTTATTTAATTAAATAGAATAAAACATACATTGTTAACGTTCATGCTACTAATTTAAATCACATAATTGCCGCTTGGACAAATTATGTCGTATGTTGACGTTCATACTGCTAATGTCTCAAAGTAATTATAAGGATATGTATGTTATTACTCCAACACCAACGTCAAACAGTTAATAGACTGTGGTCAAACAGTAGCACAGAGTAGAGAATATAGCAAGTAAAATAATTTTAAAATGTTTATCATTCATCATTACAGCCCTTCACAAGTCCACTGCTGAACATAGGCCTCCCTCAAGGAATGCCACAGAGCATGGTCCTGAACCACCTGCATCCATCGACTTCCTGCAGGTTTTACCAGGTCGTTATTCCATCCAGTGGGGAGACACCCTACACTTCGCATACTGATACGAGGCTGCCACTCGAGAAAAATTTTTCCCCATCGTTTGTCTGTTTTACGAGCTATATAGCCGGCCTTTTGCCACTTCAGCTTACTAATCTGTTGAGCTATGTCAGTCACCCTGGTTTCATTGCGGGTATCCTCATTTTGAAGTTTACCACGCAGATGAACCCAGAGCATAGCTCTCTCCATAGCTGGCTGAGCGATCTTGAGGTTCCTAATACGGCTATCAGTGCAGGACCACGTCTCAGATCCATAATTCATCACTGGTAACACGTACTGGTTGTACAATCTCGTTCTTAAGTTTTGCGATATACCTGACGAGAAGATATGTCGTAATTTCCCGAACACTGCCCAGACGACTTGAATTCATCGATTGACCTCTCGGTCGAAGTTGGGCTTACCTAGTCAGATTAGTTATCCCAAGTAAACTTACTCCTAAACAACTTCGAGCTTAGTGCTCCCACCGACTACCGACATAGGTCTGACATGGACTTTGACACATGATCTTTGTTTCGTCCATGTTCATTGAGTAGGTCATTGAGTATAGTGCTTAGGTCCCAGTGATTCTGCCATAAGGCTATATCGTCTGCAAATCGAAAGTAAATGATTGTACTCCTATAAGATGTTAATATCGTATCCTTTCTAGTCAAGTAGCTTGAAATTGTCTTCCAATGCAGCGGTGGAGTTTCGGGGATATAAGTTACCCTGTCTTACACCTCTCTGCAGTTGGATGGGATTCGTGCTCTGGTTCTGTACTTAGATAGCCATCGTAGCCCTAGTGAGCAAACACTCCAGCACTTCGATATACCGACAGTCTACTTGGCACCGCTGAAGAGACTGCTGCACTGCCCAAATTTCGACGTAATCAGAGGCTCTCTCATAGTCCACATACGCAAGATATATCGACAGATTGTACTCCTAGGACTTCTCTACGATTTGCCGAAAGTTATGTATGTGGTCTATGGTGCTAAAACCTTTTCGGAAACCAGCTTGTTCGTGAGGCTGGAAGTCATCGAGTCTGCGTGCGAGACGATTCGTAATGACTTTTGAAAACACCAAGTAGACGCGGCTCAGAAGGGAAATCGGTCTGTAGTCAATCAAGAAGGCGTTTTCGCTTTTCTAAAAGAATAATACCACCGCGCTTCTGCTCCATGCTTTCGGTGTAGTACCACTATGAAGGACGGAACTAAAGAGCTTCTGAAGGGATTAAAGTACTGGTTTTCCACCCCCTTTCAAAAGCTCCGCTACATCCATCCTGGCCTGTGGCCTAGCCGTTTTTAAGGTGCTGGAGAGCCATTATAATCTAACTGAAACTGACCATCAGATGACCATGACATCATCGGAATAGTGTCGGATAAGACTTACTACTGGATTGTCGATCGATCAGCTGCACTAAGAACCTCTCAATCTTGAATCTCAATATCTAATCGACGCTGCCTAACTCGGTCTTTAGCTTCGACAGTTGGCTCTTTCTGTCAAACAAATCTCTTTTTTTTCTTGTTTTGTTTTTGGTAAGACATGCAGGAAGTCGATGGATGCAGGTGGCTCAGGACCGTGCTTTGTGGCATTCTTTGGGGGAGGCCTATGTTCAGCAGTGGACTTGTGAAGGGCTGTAATGATGATGATGATGATGATGTTTTGTTTTTCATTTTATAAAAAACGTTACCCCACACTAGGATTTTCTCCTGAATCGTGGAGGCAGTTTACAAACATAAATTGCACAAGGACAAACATCCAGACCCGGAACAATTATTTGTAGGCCATACAAATACTTGTTCCGTGCGGGATTCAAACCCGCGGCCCCCAACGCAACAACTGATTGCTAAGCCACTGCGCCACGGAGTCGTCTCTCTCCGGCAAAGATCTCTGGCAAAGACTTTGGAGTCCTGGTTCCGCTCGATCGCTTCTTCAACACGAGTAATGAAGTTGCGTAAATCCCGCCGCAGAAATATGTCTGTTTAGTTTAAAATGTTGCCAACAAGTAATTACTGACAAATAGACAAAATAAGCTGTGAATTTTTTGTGATTTCATTGTTACATTTTCAAGTGGAGTGGAATATGTCAAAGCAAAAACGTGTTTATTTTATATTTTGTGCAGTTGAAAGTAAAATACAGCTTTGTTAATATACAAACCTAAAAATTTAATGAATTATGGTCCAATTTCAACCATTAGGCGACTCGTAGTTTAATTTATCATGTGTCAGCGACCACGTGGTTACTAACATTTGCCTTGATTTCCATCAATTATATCCATGTACAAACAGGATTAACGTTTACTCTTACTCTGATATAACATATTTGAAGAAGACAAAAATACTTACGTCATAGAAATAATATATATTAAGGCTTTGGCCGTTGACATCAGTAATATTATTCCACGAGCTTCGATTTTCGTTCGATGGGTAAACCGTGGTGAAAGTGGATGTACTGGGTGTGGTTTGCTGTTTTATCTCTTCAATTATCAACTCGGGATCCATGTTTCTGAAACAAAGAGTTTATATCTGAATGCGAATGCTAGAGATATGTTAGCAATTAAAAGTCCAATGTTGGATAGGCCTCCTCCGTTCTAGTGAGGGACCATCTTAGAGACACATTACAGACTAATATTTTCCTGCTACATGGACCTCAGCCACCGCAAGTCGTGGGTTAAGCGTTCGCTAATTTCACAGTACGCGGGCAACCCAGGCTAGATCTGTGATCTGTTAAAAAGTGCTGATCTACCACGTGATAGGCGGGAAAGGAAAACATCGTGAGGAAACCTGCATGTTTGAGGAATAAAAACATTAAAGTATTTAGAAGACATGATGTGAAATCCACCTACACGTATGGGGGCAGCGTAGTGAATACTATCCCAAAAACCCTCTCAGAATTTAGAGGATGCCTGTGCCTAGTTATATATATATATGATGAAGTTTTTTTAACCGACTTCAAAAAGGAGGAGGTACTCAATTGGACTGAATATTTTTAATGTGTGTTATTTCATAACTTTTGAACCGATTTTGATGATTCTTTTATTTTAAAGCTCGTGCTTCTCTTGTAGCCACATGTAAATTTGATCAAGGTTTGACTGGTAGTTTTTGAGTTATCCTTAATAATTTATATTGAAATCGGTTGTACAAAATGTTAAATTTTATCATTTGTTAATTGTGGTACCATTTACCTAGTTGGAGGCTAGACGCATTATTAACAATGTGTCATATTATAAAACATTTGTAAAAGTTATTTGCAGGTTCCTTACGCATTGTTGTAGCAATTTATTAATAATTAGGAAATTATAAATTTTATTATTAATAGGACAGCACATTCAGTGAATGCTCAATGCATGTACAGATAATAAGAAATTTGATCAATAACGAAACTAGACAATCATCTTTTTAATTTAAATTAAGATTTTTATTGTTACACTTTTTCTAAAAAAAATGGGAACTATTTTTTTTTAAGTGGAACCGTTACAAAACGTATGTTTCAATGAACATTTTGCGAACAAATCATCCGTTCTGTAGTGGTACTTTTAATTAATCTAGAATGTGCTGCGTTTGACAAAAGGTAAATTAAATTCGGCAATCTGTCCCAGTATGCCCGCAGTTATATTAGCAATTATTTATATATTGAATGATTCCCGACTACTGATAATTTTGAAACGAAATTTTTTAGTTCTTAAAATTTCAATAAATTAATTAAAATTTAAAATAAAACCTTTAATTAAGTTTAAAATATTTTTTTGTAATTTCGGGTGATTTATTTAAGATTAATATAAAAAAATATATGGAATGAATTACTAACAATTATATTCGATTAAAAAATATATACATCAAAAGCCTTATTATATTTACAAACAATGAAAGAAAATTCCTAATATTTTTTTGTATCATTCGATATACTTTTAAGGATAATAAATTTCTCATATTATATGCCAAATCTAGACCAGTGATAGGGAGCAGTGTTTAAAGTGAGGGACGTCTGAAACAAAATTAGGAAATCCACGTACCAAGATAGACGATTATATGCATTACGAGATATGGCATTATTTTCACATAAAAGTATCTACAATAGAAAGAAAAGGATGTATGTTGTTCAGGACCGTACTTTGTGGCAATCTATAGAGGGGGACTACGTTCAGTAGTGGACTTGTAATGATAGTGATAGTGATAGTGATAGAAAAGACCTATGCCCAGCAGTAGACTGTTTAAGAAATAATACTCGTCATTCCTTTTTAGCTGACAAGCGTTTTTAATTAATAAATATTATTTTTGAATGTGCTTTTATTTATATTTAATGTGTTAAATATTAACTGGAGGTAATGTCTGGTGATTATTTTTTGTATTTTGTTATGTATACAACATAATGTGTTTATTTATATATATTTTAATATATCGACATTTTTGTTACATAAACTGCACACACATTAAAATTACACTCTCCGTTTCGCTCCGTTGCCAATTTTGATTTATATTGATTGAAGTATGTCACTCTACCGACTGTTGCCGTAAGTGACGAAGGTAAAGCCATTACGGCATCGAATTACTTTTAAACAATGACGAAAATGAATTCTTAATTTAGTCACAAAAGAATTCGTTGAAATAAAACAAAGAACGTGGTAGGCGTTAAAACAGACAACAAAAAAATATCCTTAAAATTGAAATGACTGGCTTAAAAAGTTTGAATGTAATTTTTAAATTTATAAAATGATATTAAAATTTGCAAACGTTGGTATTAGAATTCATAAATAACCGAAATCATTTACTAGAAATGTTTGTGTAGGTCAGACCACTCACGAATTTTATACATTTTAACATATATATCGTAAATCAAAGAATAAAATTTACACTGCTGGGCAAAGGACATAGGTACCTACCTCGGTCATATAAAGGCTACAAAGCAAAACTATATAGTATAACGGGGAAGTTCATTTGTTCGAAAAATGTAAAGGTAAATATTTATTTTTGTACTATTACTTACATTTTTTATTAATTAGATTAAAAATAAATAACCCAAACCACAGATATTCGTAAAAGTTGTAAAATTAAAAAAATTAAAAATGTGCAAAAATTTAAGGAGCAAACCACTGAAGCATTATTTTGCGTATTAATATAATACTCTAGAAATTGGTAAACTTTTATTTAAATGATATTGCGTAAAAACTTCATCTAAATGTAAACTAGCGGCATCTGGTGAACGGCAGATTATTCGCTCTCATTAGCGGATTTGAAATAATTAATAGAATCAGGCGTTACTTTGTGGAAATCCATCATATTAAAATTGGTAAAAATTCTTACCTAGTTTGATGAGCACCACCTCCTTCAAACTAGGTAAGACATATCATTTTATTTTATCGAGCGAATATACGCGAGGTAAATTTACAAATTTTAATTTAGGATTTGAAATGTCTAATCACATATTTAGTCAAACATGGAGGTGACATTCTTGATTCCTACCACCGCAGCAGGTGGTGAAAATTGATTTAATCTACTATACATAAGCCATTAGTGTTACAGTTCATAACAATATTATTAAAATTTCGACAATTCTGGACACCATTATATCATTCAATGGACACTTTCCCAAGACAGAGTGGCGCGTTTATGGGATTATTATGTTAATCAGTTGCGAACTCCTACAATAAATCTAGTATTTAATCAAGTCACGTGACATTTAACAAGCATTATCCACCGTGGTACGTGTATAATAAGCCCATCATGCCATCTAAATTGCAATTTAACTATATTTTGATTATGATGATTTTTTTCGTTATAAGCAAATACATTTTTGACGTCCACGTGTATAGTGGTAACAAAACGTCTGCCTACCAAGCATCGGGTCCACAGTTCGAATATTTGTGCAAAAGCACAGATTATTGATTTTCGTGTAAGGTTCTGTTGTACTTAATTAACTCTGTGTTACTAATTATCGCATCAGTGTTACATAATGATAGGTAAATAATATATAAATTAATAAATATATAAATTGGGAGGAGAAAATGCCTTTTTTATAGAATAAGGATAACAAGCGAGCACACAGCGCACCTACATCTATCCTCGATTAAGAATCAAAATGCAGTTAGTTTCATTGTCACCCCTGAGGATTAAGATGGAATGCCTCGTATCCAGTTAATAAGTGTTTGTGGTTCTCTACACTCACCATACGAAACATAGCAGCATTGAGCTTCTATTTTACGCTGGTATTCTGTGAGAGGTCTTACCGGTCGAGCCAAAGTATTTATGCTGCAGCCATAATATAGCTGCAGCATGGCTCTAATACGTATATGCCTGTGTTGGAAAGTACACTGTAATATATTTAGCGCATTACAACAGCTTGGCACATAGCACAGACCCTCTCTCAATACGGAGATAATTATAGAATAATTATTTTGCTGCGCTGTTCCAGTTCATATTTGCAGACTACAGCCGTTCTTTTGCAATTTTATACGTGGTAGAGCCATGCTGCAGCTATATTAATAGTATAGTTGTAGCACGAATGGGTCAGCTCGACCGGGGAAGGACCACGCCCTCACAGAATACCAGCGTAAAATAAAAGCTCAATGATGCTGTGTTTCGTATGGTGAGAGTAGAGAACCGGAGACCCTTTTGACTGGAAAAGAGGTATTCTATCTTAGTCCTCACGGATACCAACGCATCGGCATTTTAATTCGCAAACGAAGATAGATATAGATGTCTATGGGCTACAGCAACCATTTACTATCAGGAGGACTGTGTGTTCATTTGTCACCTTTATTCTATAAAATAATTTAAATTTAAACAATCTGTACAACCGACTTCAATCCTTGATCAAATTTATGTGGAACCAAAAGTGAAGCACCAGCTTTCAAATAAAAAAGGAATCATTGAAATTGGTTCACCCAGTAAAATGTTATGAGGTAACACACATAAAAAAAACATACAGTCGAATTGAGTACCGTCTCCTTTTTGAAGTCGGTAGAAAATATTTGCGTACGAGCACGTAGCAAATTATAGTTAAAAAATTAAAATCAACAATGTAATTCATCTTAGTTGGGATCGAAATCATTAGAATTGTCAAAATTACACCGTTTACACTCGCAGTGGCTGAGCTAACTCTGCTCCTTACATCTTAGTTTACAGATAGTTTATTAAAAAAAATCGTGACTTTTTTTATAGGTTAAGGGTGACAAACCCCCTGATTGGATGTGGTTGCTGCGGCCCATAGACATCTACATCTATCCTCGATTACGAATCAAAATGCTGATGCGTTGTCACCCGTGAGTACTAAGATGGAATGCCTCATTTCTAGTAAAAAGGATCTCCGGTTCTCTATATTCACCCTACGAAACACATCAGCATTAAACGGCTATTTGCTTAATGCTGATATTTTACGCTGGTATTCTGTGAGAGCGTGGTCCTTCCCCAGTCGAGCCGACTCATTCGTGCTACAGCTATACCAGAAATATAGCTGCAGCATGGCTCTACCACGTCGAGATGGCCAATTTAATTCAAATAATAGTATATTACATAATATTTGAACATCTTATTAATAGTATATTAGCATGAAGTTTATTGTTAAGTCAATTACTCTTCATACTTTTCAATATGCAACACAGAAGTTTGCCTTGCTGCTTAGTGGCAGAAATTCGTTAGTATTAAACGCACTGAATAAATACAAACTAATAGATAATTTGTGCAAAATGACAAAAAATTTGATCACAAAAAGTATCATACTAAGAAAATTCGTAATTAATATTGGAATACTAGCTGTTCCCCGCAACTTGGCCCGCGCGTTATTTATTACGATTGGATTTCATGGGTTTAAATTTTTTTCGTGGACCCCTAATTATTTTTCGAAAATAAAAGTAGCCTCAGTTACTTCTTATGAAATCAGCTTAGCCGGAACAAACAGACAGACAGGCAGACAAAAATGTTAAAAATCATGTTTTTGTTATAAATACCATATATACTTTCATATGCATATAGTAAAAAGCTGTTATTTCGACATTACAAACAGACACCTCAACTTGATTTATTTGTATAGATAATATTTTTTATTCAACATAGATTACATTTTTATAGTTACCCTAATTAAAATACAATTTTTGATCTGGGAAGTACCAACAAGCAACCCAGCGGGATCCTTTTTAAAATAATAATTGATAATAATTTACAACGTACTACAGTTAATTATACATCAGAAACAGCATAGTAGCAATGAACTCATACGCAGAGGTAATATTTTTTCATGGAATTAATCATTAAATTTACATTTCAATTGAGAGCTGAACATTTACGAAAACAAAGGCTTCTTTGATTGATTGGAGATATGGAGTCGAGTTTTAAATTCGAAATCAATGACAGATAGATCTTGCGCTTAGATCTGCTTGATGGCTGAAGATAGTTAATCTACTTTGAAATAAGAAAATACGCATCAAAAATTAAAGACTAAAATTGAAGATTTAAAATTTAAGCTGAGTGGCTTTCGTCCTATAACAAGTTCGCAGAGGTAGAGTTAATAAAATCTGATGCAATTAAGAGTAGTTACCGTTCAGCTTATGTGTCGTGTATCGAATAGTTATAAATATGCACACGTGTGTTTATTTGTAACTATTCGATTAAAAAGAAAAACTTCTTTCCATTTCCAATAGAAGAATTTATAGCACCTACTTTATCTACTAGAGCTACAATGCGAATGGGTTGGCTCAACCAGGGAAGAAACACGCTCTTACAGAATACCAGCGTAAAATAACAGCTGTTTCCTATGTTACGGGTAGAAAACCAAAGCCCCTTTTTACTGTTAACGAGGCAATCTTGCAAATCTTTTTTTTTTACATATTATAAGCAAGTGCTTGACCACAATCCCACCTGGTGGTGGTGACGTAGCCTTAGATGGTAAATCGCACTGTCTGATACACTAATAGGACGCCCTGATTGCATTCAGACGGAAAGATAGACGCCGTCAAATTATTCCACTGCATTACTGTACGCATTATAAAAGAGGAAGCAAACCATTTGGTTCTAATGAGTGAAATATCGACAATGTTATTAAAGCGTGTAATTTCTTATGTCCTGCAGTGGATATTTTAAGGCTGAAGAAGAAAAAAGAAGGCGAATCAAAAGACAACTAGCCGATCGCAATAGCATTCACGTGACTTTGTTCCTCTTCTTTGGAATGTTAGATTTAAGTAACCGGAAAATGGATTTAAATTAACCATGAGAAGTTTGTATAATTATCTGTCGAAAGATATGATATCTCGCTGCCATCTTACGTAGTCGACTTGGATGGGTGAATTAATTACCCTAGAACGCCGCCACAAGTTAAAAAAAAATATGTTCAATCGACAGTAAATAATTCGTTAAATGCCAAAAGTTTACGAGGACTTTAGTTTTGTAACTTAATTTTAACTTGAGTTATAATTATTATAGCAAACTAAATTAATATTGTCGTATTTTGATAATTCTGAAAAGGGTCTAATAAACCATTTGAGGTAAGTAAAATTCATTCCGTTTTTGTTTGATGTAGTTAATTGTTTTTTGACAAATCAATTCGTTCTGCTCTCGAAGGGATTAAACGGCTGTCAGTCTTTTGATAATCTGTTATTTCATGATCAAATATAAACATTTAACTCCCCCTCCCTTTTACCCTAAATAATAACCCTTGACCTTATCCATAAGAATGTTTGTTCGTTGCATCTAAAATATTATAAAAAGAAACATAAATATGACATTTATATGAGAAGACACTGTGAAAATATATATATTCTATCGGTAAATAACTTTTATAACTCGGGAGTTGGTAAATGTATATATATATATATGTAAATGCTAAAATATGAATAAATAAACAATGAAAAAGTTTAAATAATAAAAAATAACAAATCATATTTACTCACACTTTTTGCAGCTACCTGTATACAGCTTCTGCTAGATAATCCGAGCGCTCGCTAAGAACGATCTAATTGTCTCGCCCACACTCGTGGGCTATCGAAACCGGTTCTAAGGTAATACGGCCCGGGCAGCGCGATGATTTGCAATTAAGGATGGGTTGTAATTCATCAATTAAAACATGTATGTACGTATTTAATATTATTGTCAATATTTATAAGCTGCCATAGATTCGATGATTGTATTATGTATCACCATGTATTATGTGTGAGACTGTAACTTGAGCACAAAACTAAAGGTTTTTTTTTTCAAGTTAAATAGATGTAACCCTTGTATCTATTATAATGTTATAAAGAATGAAAAAAAAAACTTAATTTATATAAAATAACTTTTGATCAAGGCAAGAGCCGACTACAAAGAATTAAACAATAGCATAGTATCAAAGAACAGTTAAATCCCTGACTGGCCCTTGGGCCATGATGAAGTTTACACACAACAAAACTTTCGCTCTCTTTTATACTCGTATCAAAACTTTGTTGTTTAACTTCGTCTGATGTCATTTTGTAACATGCCAACTAATTTGTAAGAACGTGTTTTTCTGTATGATTATATGGTTAGTATAATTTCTTCTTTATTAATTCTTATGTGAGAGTGATATCGAAAGAAGAGTGAATGCAGGAAACATGGTGAATGGAGCTTTGCACTCCTTTATGAGCAGTCGGAAGGTATCTAACAAGGCTCGTTTGGTTGTGCATGAGGGGGTGATGGTTCCGACACTCATGTACGGAAGTGAAAGTTGGGTATGGCAGAAGAAACATGAAAGCAGAATAAATGCAGTTGAGATGAGAGCATTAAGAAGTATGATAGGAGTTAAACTGAGCGACAGGATAAGAAATAGTGAGATAAGGAAACGTTGTAGTCTGAAAGAAGATGTAGTGACAAAAATTGAGAAAGGTATGCTGAGATGGTTTGGCCATGTCAAAAGAATGAATGAAGAACGATTGACGAAAAAAGTGTATAAAGTGAGTGTGAATGAGTGTTGGAAGGGGTAGACCTAGGCGGATATTTCTAGACCAAATCAGGGACGTATTGAAAAAAGGCCAGGTCAAGAGTACCCTAAACTGTAGAGCATGTATGAAGGAAATAATGAAAGTGGACGAAGTAAAACAAGTATGTAAGGATCGGAGCAAGTGGAAAGAAGTGATCTCTGCCTACCGCTACTGGAATGAGGCGTGATTATATGTATGTATGTATTAATTCTTAGTTATAATTCTTACTTTTTTATTTACGACACAAAATATTACGCATCTGTTAAAATTCATATTACACTTTTCGGTATTCATTATATTTTATGAGAATTTAGAGGAATAAAGTTTTATTAACTTATTTTTAAATCACTCAGCGATGATCTGTTTTCAAAAATTACTAATACATACATAATCCTGTCCACTCTGTTTTCAGTTCTTAATGATCCTTCCTCACCCCTTTATCTAAAAGAAAGATTTCAATTCCTTAGTGACACTCATTCTCTCAATCTTCGTTCTTCACAAAGTTTATTCCTGTCCACTCCTCTCCACCATTCTGGATCTATGTGAAATTCTTTCACAGTTACTTCCATTACCCTCTGGAACAAATTGCCTGTTGACCTGCGAACAATACCTGCCAAAAATGTTTTTAAAAGAAAACTATATGAGCATATCCGTAGCCTACAAAGTTGAGTAAATTTATTTTATATGTTTATAGTTATTTATATATAGATTTATTGTGATGTATATATGTATTAATGTGTGTATTTATTTATATATGTCACCATCATCATCATCATCATCATTACAGCCTTTCATAAGTCCACTGCTGAACATAGGCCACCCCCAAGGAATGCCACAAAGCACAGTCATGAGCCACCTGCATCCATCGACTTCCTGCATGTCTCACCAGGTCGTCACTCCATCTCATGGGGGGTCGCCCTACACTTTGCCTACCGGTACGAGGCTGCCACTGAAGAACCTTTCTTCCCCATCGGTTGTCGGTTCTTCGAGCTATATGGCCGGCCCACTGCCACTTCAACTTACTAATCCGTTGGGCAATGTCGGTTAGTCTGGTTCTACTGCGGATATCCTCTTTCCTAAGCTTATCACGCAGAGAAATTCCGAGCATAGCCCTCTCCATAGCTCGCTGAGCGACCTTAAGCTTCCTCATACGGCTAGCAGTGAAGGACCACGTCTCAGTTCCGTAAGTCATCACTGGCAACACGCACTGGTTGTACAATTTCGTTTTAAGGTTTTGAGGTATGTCTGACGAGAAGATGGACATTAAACATAATCTTTGTTTTGTCCATGTTCATCTTAAGACCTATCCGTTGTGAGACACTATTGAGGTCATTGAGTATAGTGCTTAGGTCCTCCAGCGATTCTGCCATAAGGACTATATCGTCGGCAAATCGAAGGTGGGTGATGTACTCGCCATTGATGTTAATACCGTATCCTTTCCAGTCCAGAAGCTTGAAAACGTCTTCCAATGCAGCGGTGAAGAATTTTGGGGATATAACGTGACCCTGTCTTACACCTCTCTGCAATTGGATAGGTTTTGTACTCTGGTTCTGTACTCGGATAGCCATCGTAGCTCTACTGTACAAGCACTTCAGCACTTCGATATACCGACAGTCAACTTGGCACCGCTAAAGGGACTGCAGCACCGCCCAAATTTCGACGGAATCAAAGGCTTTCTCATAGTCCACATACGCCAGATATAGTGGCAAATTGTACTCCTCGGACTTCTGTACAACTTGTCGAAGGGTATGTATGTTGTCTATGGTGCTAAATCCCTATCGGAAACTGGCTTGTTCAGTAGGCTAGAAGTCGTCAAGTCTGCGTGCGAGACGATTCGTAATAACTCTCGAAAACAGCACGTAGACGCGGCTCAGAAAGGAACTCGGTCTGTAGTTCTTTAAGAGAGCATTGTCACCTTTCTTGAAGAACAAGAACACCGCACTTCTGCTCCACGCCTCCGGTGTAATGCCACCACGGAGGACGGAATTAAAGAGCCTCTGAAGGACTTCTTTTTTTTTCCACCCGCTTTCAGAAGCTCCGCTGTAATTCTATCCTCGCCTGGGGCCTTGCCGTTTTTAAGATGCTGGAGAGCCATTCTAACCTCGCTCAGACTGACGTCCGGGATATCTTCGGAATACTGTCGGAAAAGACTCGCTCTTGGATCGTTACTCACACTTGCGTGTGGCTCCAATGATGACATGTACAGCTGTCCATAGAACCTCTCAATCTCACTCAAAATCTCAGGTGCCCCGGAAACGATGCTGCCACACTCGGTCTTCAGCTTTGACAGTTGGCTCTTTCTGGCAGATAGATCTCTGGCAGAGACTTTGGAGCCTTGGTTCCGCTCGATCGCTTCTTCAATACAAGCTGTATTGAAGTTGCGTAAGTCCCGCCGCATGCATTTGGAGATCTGTCTGTTCAGTTGCCTGTATGCTGTCAAATCTGTTGAAGAATGTAGCTTCATCTTCCGTCTAACAGCCATGAGATTAAGAGTGTGATCGGAGAGTTTTTGTGTTCTTCTGCGGTGAGTGTTGCAGAACTTAGCTCCGACCGCATGGACAGTTTCCACGAGCTTGTCATTCATATCGTTCACTTCATTGTAGTCTTCTAGGCGCTGAAAACGGTTTTGTAACTCGACCTGAAAGGTTTCGGGACTTTGGAACAGAGCACAGATAAATATATATAACACATATATGTATATGAATTATATATATTATATATGTGTATATTATATGTATGTATTGCATGTATATATTTGAACTGTATTATATCATGACAATTTAACTGCTCAAACTCACTCTCTGTTCTACCCAAGGTTGGCTGATAGAGAATGCCATATGGCATTAAGCTCGCCTTTTGTACAAATATTTGGTGCAATAAAGAATAAATAAATAAATAATGCTTCACTTCTGAAATCTACGACTACAAAGTTCTATAACTGAATATCTATAATATAATTAATATAAATTAACAGCCGTTGTAGTTCAATTACGCTTTAAAATTTTAAAGCGGGGTTCGGAACCGGTTTAAAAAAAGCATGTAGTTTCGATTAATTTCCGGTAAATTTATCGTACCTTCATTTACGGGTTAAAAAGTAACCGGTTTTTATTTAACCTAAACGATAAAGGTCACCGGTTACTTACGAATAAATGGTTTTGACACCCAAATTACCCGGTTAATTCCGTAAAATGTAAAGGCAGTTATGAATAGGACAGGTAGATTCACGTTGTGATGTGCTTATGCGGCATCGCTGCATGCGATCATACTTATCATCAATTATCGGTCTTTAAGTGACACATTTTTTCACTCGCGATCAGGGTGTCTAGTCGGAGTTTGGCGTTTACTAAAAACGTGAAAGTATTAGAGAAGTGTTCGCACAAAAAGAGCCTGATGGAAAAACAGTTATTGTGTTGGTTTATTCGTTAAGACTGAACTCGTCTCATAATGAAGAAAATAATTTATTCTTGTGTATCGGTTGTTTATTTATGATGGGGAGAAAAAAAGTAAATAGAATTTATTCCATGTTAACGTTTTAACAGTGGTTCTGTTATAACGTAAACAGTTTATTCCTAGTACTTTAAATTTTAAAGTACAAGGAATAAACAATTCAAACTCGATCTTCTTCGGCACTATTAAACATTTTTATTGCAATTATAAGTACTAATTTTCCACGTGGTTTGTAGTAAATGAAAACATTGTGAAGTAACCAATCTGAGAAATTATAAAAACATTTCGATGTCTTAATAAAATCTGCAGCCCACTTCAAAAAGAAGCGATGTAGTACATATTATTACGAGTATATTGAGACTGTGCCTAAAACAATCTTAGGATTATCGAAATATGTATGTACTACAGATTACGAAATTTACAGGCGCCGAGAACACTTTGTAATTTATTGCACTTCTGATATCATCGGCGCTATATAAAAAGATACACTTACAAATTACGTCAATATTAACACCCGTTAGTTTAATTTAAGACGTTTCACTTATTTCTTTTTGCTGTATTAGACAAGACAGCTGTTGTTGTCTATTGCGTATTACATTGAATTAACGTAAATAAAACACTTATCTTATCTATACAAATAAATAAAATTGAAGTGTCTGTTTATAATGTCAAAATTACAGTTTTTTTACTAAATGTATATGAAAGTAAATACGGTACTTATAACTAAAATACAATTTTTTAAATTTTTGTCTGTCTGTCTGTCTGTTTGTTCCGGCTAATCTCCGAAACGTCTGCGCCGATTTTGACGGGATTTTCACTGCCAGATAGCTGATTTCATAAGGAGTAACTTAGGCTACTTTTATTTTAGAAAAAGAACTAGGGTTCCGCGCAAAAACATAAAAACACTAACACGCAAGCAAAGTCGCGGGGCACAGGTAGTTTATAATAAATGATGAACTAATCAAAAATAGCTTTCAATTTGTTGAGTTACTATTGAACGCTCGTTTCTTTTCTTTATTTATAAATGCACAGTGAACATAAAATTGCCTTTAAAGAAATTATAGTTATTGTTAGTATGCTATTAAACATCGAATGAAATTAGTTTGAGGTCGATATTATCATTCCTTCACGAAATATAAATAATGAATAATGCTTTATAAGTATTTCTCCATTTCTCTAAGTTCTGGACGCACACAAATACGAGCGCAAACAAGAAAGCACAGACATTCTTTGAAAAGCAGTAGATAAAATCAGACTATTGTTGTCAAAACAATAAAATATTTTATTAGTTTTGGCAGGAACGGTTTGCTCTTCCTGTATTGTTGTTTAAATAATGGTTTGAAATAAATTTTAATATGTAAAAGTGGCGCCATTTTGTGCAAGTAAAATATTGTTTCTGTTTTGATGCCTTGAGATACTATCGCCATCAACTGTTTACTGGTTAAACTGCATTTATAACTCCCAAAAACTTCGCAATGTACCGTATCAACATTATGTGAACAAGTGAATTATAAAGAATAATTTCTTATTACTTGATACCAGAAAAGTTACAATCATACGAGTTCATTATGAAATAAAAAAAGAAAGAAATATTTTCAAATTTGGATTTTCAAATATCCGATCCATAACAAAACACACATATGAGAAGAAAATAATATTTTATCATTTCCTATAAATAAAGTGAGACACACACGAAAAACTTTTCGTACATTGCTAGAAATTGAGCCATTTTTTATCTCCTATTGCAATCTCAACTTCAATTCCAATATAGACTAACACCCAGTGATATGTAAAAAGGGAAGGATGGAGCCGAAAACAATTTGAAAGGTCAAGCCTTAAACTGATTGATGCTTTTAGTAGATTTATCGTTCGAATTATTTCTGATATTTAGAAGTCCTCTTGTGTGTGTTATATATTTTTATTCAAAATTTCACACAATTTCAAGTGTATTTTTTTTGGAAGTGGCTTTACAAGAATATTTGAAATAAAATAATATTTTCTGTATGTTACTCCGCTTCCCCAGTTCAATTATCTGAGCTAGCAACAGGATCTTTAATTTGGGAATTAAAAGTTGGTTACTACATAATCGGCGACGACAAACATGAGGTAACCTTTTTTTTTAAATAACAAATAAAAATTAGTAATTCGTAAATTGAATTGCATTTTAATTAATTAAAAAAATATATTTAACCACCTTTAATCGTTCTGGCGAATTTCGGTCCATCCAGCTTCCATATAGTCGGAAAATATAATTTTTTTTTAAATATATAGAATAATTGTGACAAATAGCCATCAGATATTAGATGGATTCTGTGACCCTTAGAATTCTGGAAAAATAATCAAAATTTAGATGCGTTGTCACTACCGAGGAGTAAGATGGAATGCCTCGTTTCTAGTAAGAAGGGTCTCCAATTCTCAACACTCACCATACGAAACACAGCAGCATTAAACTGCTATTTTACGCTGGTATTCTGTGAGAGCGTGGTCCTACCCTGTCGAACTCAACCATTTATTTCCGTTAGCTATTATTTTTAATACTAGTATCGAATCTGGTGTTTCCCGATTTAATGAAGCATACTAAAGTAATACCTTTATTTAAATCTGGTAGTACATTAGACCCTGCCAATTTTAGACCTATTTCTGTACTACCAACACTTTTTTTTTGAATAAATTATTCTTGATGAAATATTAAATTTCTTTAATATAAATAATTTACTTCATAAAAATCAATTTGGTTTCACAAGGAGTCGCTCGACAACTGATGCCGGTGTTGAGCTGATTAAATATATCTTTAATGCATGGGAGAATTTACAGGATGCCTTACATTACATCTAATCATCATTACATTAATCAGGAAACTTCAACACTACGGTGTAAGAAGTGATGCTCTTAAATTAATTATTTCATATTTAAGTAACAGAACGCAAAAAGTTGTCATTAACCGTATGAGCTCTTCAAGGCGCAATTCTCGGCCCCTTTCTGTTTCTTGTATACATTAATGACTTACATTGCATAGTAGGGGATAACCATAATATACGAGTAGTATTATTTGCTGATGACACTTTAATTTTCTGTGGTTAATTGAGTGACATACATGATAGTAAGATGTTATTTAAAAAAAAGTTCCGCTGGGTTTCTTGCTGGTTCTTCCCTGGACAGAGGTTTTTTTGAACCAGTGGTAATTTAACAAAAGAGTGACATTCAATAAGTTTTATTTATAATCTATATTAAATAAAAAGTTTCTGTTTCATTTTAAATTTACTGAATTTCAACGCTGTGATATAAAAGGAAAATAAAAATATAAACACATACTTGCTGTAGCCGCTGGAAGGAAAAGGGGAGATCTCCCGCCGGGCAAGGTGTTCTGCCGCTCCCCGGGCCAACGCTCCAAGTGGTAGTTCGGAGCTATTCTATATATACTGCTTTAATTTCGGAACTTTGTTAACGCGATTTATGCTTCGTTTGTGTTTCGCTTGTGGCGCGACGACAGCGCCGCTACATCACCCCCCTGCTCAGACCGGAGGTCGACAGTGCAGTTCGATTACCGGTGCGTCCTTAATGCCGGTGGGGAATGCATGCTGTGTGCCTAAGGGCAAGTGACGCCGGTGCGAACAATATGCCGGTGAGTAATGCATGCCATACTACGCACTTGCAAGTGATGCCGGTGAGAACGATGAGCTGGAGCAAGTGCCAGGGATTGCCTTGTAGTCTGCGTTGAGTCAAGAAGAAGGCAAGTAATCTGCGAGAGTGCCGTGAAGCAGAGGCGAGCAGTAAGGCTCAGAGTCGTGCCGAACACTGTAGCGCAGAGAGTAGCTTGAAGGAACAGGAAGCATTCAGTCAGTGCTACAATGAACCTTTGTAAAGCTAGATGGCTTGCAGAATGTGAAGAGTGCAGACATTATCTGCTCGGGAGCGAATGAATGGGGTACTTGAGGACGATGACGAAGGTTTGATGTTGTATTTTTCTGAAGGTTGTTGGTTGCGTATTCATATTGTGACGCCTCATAATTATTATTAATAAATAATAATTATATTCATTATACAGACATTTAAAAATGTCATAGAAATTATAATTTAAACAATAAAATGCAAATAATAAGCATAGAGTTCAAAAATATCCATTTGGAATATTGAATATTATATATATTAGTAAACGCATAAAATGTCTCAAAAAATCTCTAAATTTATTAAAAACCTGCTTAAAATGTTTAAAATATATCAAATCATATAAATACAAGGCGATTATATTGCAATAACAAAGATAAATAACATTTGTAATATAATAGAAAAAATGGATTAAAATTTTCTAAGTTGATGAAGGTGTTCGTGTAATAATTGGAAAATTTCTAAGTTAATGAACGTGTTCTTGTAATGTTCCCTTATATTGGGGCGTTGTCGGAGACACATACCCAAGGTTGTACATATATATGGGGTGGTCGGCTGACCGACTGCTAGTACTAAGGTTGCACAATGACTAGTCCTATATTAGGGACTTAACATAGTAAGGTCTGACGAACCAAAGCATTAATATAGAAGGTCTCTATGATGCATAAGCATTATGATAGCAGAGTTATGACTTGAAGTCCCATATGAATAAGACATACAGTAGTATGGTCTATGAAATAAAGCAAATATGTGGAAGGTCTCAAATATGTAAAAGCATTATATTGAAAGAAATGGGACTTGAAAAGGATTATTATAGTGGCGTGTAGGTTGCTTCGCAGCCTCTGAGACCGAGGTAAACTTGGACTCACTAACCGATGTGTCCTAGACATATCATCTTAGTGCCGGTGGTAAGCGGGTTTGTTGTAGCAATACGACTTGCCCGTGGACATCGCACACCCCTACCGGTTGTGGGCGGCGTCTTAGCGCATAGCGTTATGATACGTCGGCTATCTTTCGGATTAGGGTGAGTGTGTTTGGTAGTACTTTTAAGTGCAGCAAGCATACTCAACTTCATGTCTTAGTGCAATAGCGCTATGATACGTGGAGTTTTGGCTACTGACGTCTTAGTACCGTACTACTATGATACGTTGGTGGTATTTTTAGTTAACAACATTATCAAATTTTGTTACCAAACTCGATAGGGATCATGTGGGTGTGTTGTGAGGGGGCGCCATCCGTATGATAGTTGCATTGATGCTTACTGCTACTTGCAGTATTGTGTCTTGTGATGGATCTGCGGGTGTGCTGCACCTGATTCGATGCATCTTGTGGTTCTGGTCGATGGAGGTATGCGGGTGGTGATGTCTGCTGGGACTGTATGGGGGACCTTGGGATGGTGTAAGCCCGACGATAGTCGTATTGATGCTTGTTGCATTCTGCAGCATTGCGTCTCTACGATGGTTGTTTGGCGGGTCGCTATTCTCAATGGCGCTCTCTGCGTCTTGGTTTGACTCACAACCTAAGTAGCTTTGCCCAAGTCGGGTCCCTTCATTGCGGGGCTGCAGACTGTCTGCCCTCCATGATGTTTTATATAACAACTTAATAATATATCTCTATAAAGTTCCCACCTTTGAGAGATTGAAGGCAACTTGTTGGTGGGTGAGACAAACATGATCGAAAAATGCATATACTCAACGTCAGAGACACAAACCCTTTCTGATGGCGAATTATTAATATTATCTTATAACTGCCTATTGGCTATATCTGCCATTGTATTGGTTGGTGGAGCATATGTGTTGACCTCATGCGGGTGGTAGCTGGAGGGAGAATCTGAGGAGGCTCTCAAGGCTGCGGCCGAAAGCCGCGCAACGTGGGACCCCATTCCCTTGAGGTGAGCGGTAGACTCATGACACGCTCTGCGGCCAATTGGCCGTGCTGACCATGCAATTGGTGGTGATGCCTTACACTTACATCACGTCTGCAGAAACGGCGGTCTGGCAGGTGGTGGCGCTCACGGAGGGCTTTTTATGGTCAGTGTGCCGATTGTTGCCTAACCCGTGTGACGTACATTCACTGTGACTGGATTTGATCGTATTCTGTATGGCGTTTACACGCATTGACATGCGCGACTTCGGTCGATGTTTGTGCTTACGCACTATCAAGGGGCCAAGTCCTCTTTTACTGGTTCGCCAGTTATTTTGCTGTGGACTACGGTCCAGTTCCCAACTTTGCGTACCCTTCGGGGGGAGCGCATTAAAATGGTTGGCGCTCACCGTGCGCGGCGTGTGTGGGGCCGTGTACCTCCTCCACATTTTTTTTAAAATGTGGGAGAGCGAAGCCCTTGTAACTGGTATTTGATATAAATATTGTGAGCCTTTTCCAAGCGGGAAGGGATTAATTAATAAGGAATTGACTGTTGTGAACCAGATACAAGTGGAATAGGGACAATTTATTGTTCTTAACCTTTTTGAGCTCTGTCTTCGTGAACGGGGTTCTTTAGCTTATAAGACTCTACCAACAGCTTTCGATTGCTCTCGTGAATATTCATTCTTCCAAGATACACCTAAAAGAACTAAGTTACTATACAAACACAACGTAAAAAAGGGTCCTAACTAAGACGATCACGCCATAAATTTATTAAACGGCCTATATTTAAACCTTTAGAAAGATCAAGTTATACTGGTCACGTAAATTAGATATATTTATATATCTTACAGATATAGATTCTAAAGAAATACAAGTATAAGTGGGATATACTAGAAAAGAAAAAAAAGATGGGGGGGGGGGGTTCGTTACAATTTGGTGCCGTGACCAGGATAGAGGTTAAATTTTAAATAGGAGGCCGGTAATATAAAATTATGAGGTAGGCTATATGCCTACAATTTGTTGTCCGTGAAATGGAGAGGTGTCTTGGAGAGTGGTGTTTGCTGGGGGTGGTTGAGAGTCTGGGGGTGGGGCTTAAATATTAAAATTGAGTAATAATATAGGAGGTGTGTGCATAACGGAGCGAAATAATAAAAGTGAAATAAGTGGAAAGACTCAATTAAACTAAGTGAAGGACACAACAGGTGTAAAAAAAAAAAAAAAAAAAAAAAAAAAAAAAAAAAAAAAAAAAACTGCAATACTATATATTATAAAGTGAAATAAGTGGAAAAACTCAATTAAAGTAAGTGAAGGACACAAAAAGTGTAAAAAAAACAAAAAAAAAAAAAAAAAAAAAACAAGTGGTAATAAAAATTAAAAATGGCTAAACATAAGAAAAAATCAACCTCAATTAAGGCTAAGCCTAAAGATGAGATGAAAATGCTTCAGAAATTAATTAAGAATGCAGTGAAAACCTTTGAGGTTAAAATAAAGGATCTTGAGGAAAAATTTATTAACCAAACGAAAGATTACCAAATTAAAATAAATCAAGGAGAGGTGTCCGGGGCGAGCACCTCTCATGTAAATGATCCTAGACAAAATATTGTATATAATGTACATAATGTAACAATAGAAAAGCCGAAATTCGGAAATGGAAATACTCATCCAGTATCATTTTTGGAAGATCTCACCAATTATTTAAAGAAAGTTC
The DNA here is from genome assembly GCA_963668995.1 of Parnassius mnemosyne. Taxonomy (NCBI): domain Eukaryota; kingdom Metazoa; phylum Arthropoda; class Insecta; order Lepidoptera; family Papilionidae; genus Parnassius; species Parnassius mnemosyne. The sequence continues at coordinate 13,784,070 of CAVLGL010000159.1, forward strand.
CATCTAATGGTCTCGAAATTTCGATTGCACAAGAGTGCTTAGTAGGTGAAGCCAAGTATTGGGCTCGCATTAATAATGTGCGTTGGACAACTTTTGATGATTTTAAAGCTGACTTCCTAAGAGTGTTTTGGGGTGAAGAAGAACAAAATAAAGTAAAGAGATTCCTTGTGCAAAATAAATGGAATAGAAGTACACACCCCACCATGGTTAGTTATTTTCTTTATGTGGTTGAGAAGGCACAAACATTATCATATCCGATACCTGAAAAACAATTAGTAACTGATGTAATCAGACATTATCCTAAAGCTGTGCAGCAATTATGGAGAATAGCTAATATTGAGACAATAATAGACACGACAGATTTCTTAAGAAACTTAGATGACATCGACAAACAAGATGAAGGTCGTGAACCTTACTATAATGAGAAAAGGAGGAAGTTTAATAATAATACGGAGCAAAAACATAAAGAAATACAACAATCATACAAAATATGGCGTAAACCCGAAGAGGGAAAAAAGAAGGTTAATGAAGTACATGAAATACATTTCACTAATGACCAACCTGATGTTACGGCCCCTGAGCCAAATTTAGAGCTGTAGAGGTCGAACTAGTTCCCAATTCGACCCCTTACAATGTAAAAGGGAACAAAGCATTAAATATGTTATTAAAACTGGGTTGGCGACCTGGTCAAACATTGGGTAAAAACAATAGAGGGTTGCGAAAACCTATTACTTTAAAAGCAAATTTTAACAGAGAAGGCCTTGGTTATAACGACAATGTAAATAGCATATTAAACACCTTAAAAGCCAGGTCGGACTTGCCCATAACGGAGTTATTCGTGCAAACCGTCTTCGAGGAAGACGAAGATAAATATCAAAGGGAATTTATAGGGAATATGAGATCTGAAATTAAAGTTTCAATATTTGACAAGGAAATAGACGCGCTCCTCGACACTGGGAGCGATGTTACATGCATTTCAGAAAGTTTATATTTACAAATTAAAGATAATAATCGTAAAATATCAATAATGCCAGTTAAAGCAATGCAAATAAAAGGTGCTGTTGGGCAGCGCAGCACAAAAATACAACAGATGATCATATTGCCTATAAAGATAGATGAAGTAGTCTTTGAAACACAAACTTTAATTGTAGGTAATTTAATAAGACCTTTAATATTAGGCTTTGACTGGCTCAAGAGAAATAAAATATTGATTGATTTGAGAAATACTACTGTTGGAATAGAATTTAAAGTGAAAAACAAAGACTACTTTATACCTTTCAAATATAATAATAAATCTGTATTACATAATAACTGCATCAAACAATGTACCGATGATCCCTTAATAAATATAAAAATAGGATCTACATTGGAGGTCTCTGAAAGGGCAAAACTTAGTAAGGTTTTGGAAAATCATAAGAATATGTTTTCGAGCAAATTGGGAAGAGCCAATTGCTATGAGCATAAAATTGAAATGATCGATGATGAACCTATAGTTACTAGGTCCTATCCCATTCCATATGCATATAGAGCGAAAATGGAAGAAAAGTTAAATGAAATGGAACAAGCTGGTATCATCACAAGGACATCAACGCCTTACAGTAGTCCATTGACATTCACTCTTAAAAAAGACGGCTCAATTAGAGTTCTGCTTGATGCCAGAAGCATAAATAAGAAAATGGTTGCAGAAACAGAGAAACCACCTATACAATTAGATGTTTTGAATTCATTTCACGGAGCGAATTATATCACTACCATTGACTTAAATAATGCATATTTTCAAATTCCGATAAATAAAGATGGTAGAAAATATACTGGATTCACATTCAATGGAAAGTCATATGTATATAATGTTTTGCCGCAAGGATTAAAAACATCAGTAGGAAGCTTTAGCAGAGCCATGAATTTAATATTAGGACCAGAAGTCCAAGAATTTTGTGTGAACTATTTAGATGATCTAGCCATTATTACAACAGGAACGTTAGATAAACATTTGGAGCACATTGATATTGTTTTAAGTAAATTGAACAAAGCTGGCTTAACGTGTAACTTGCAGAAATGTGAATTTATTTGTAAAGAAATTAAAATGCTGGGTTTTATAATTTCAACAGAAGGCATAAAGACAGATCCCGATAAGATTCGAGCGATCCAAGAGTTTCCAGCACCTAAAAAGATTAAACAATTAAGGGCCTTTTTAGGTCTATGCAATTTTTATAGAAGGTTTATACCAAATTACAGCGAGAGCATAATACCGCTCTGTGAATTACTTAAAAAGGGACGAAAGTTCCAATGGAGCGGTAAAGAACAGAAGGCATTTGATTTTATAAAACAACAATTTATTAATACAATACAATTGCATCATCCAGACTTTAATAAGCCGTATTATTTACAAACAGATTGTTCCGGTGTGGGTATGGCCGGAGTACTATATCAGATAGATGATAATAATGAAATGAGAATTTTAGGCTATTATAGTAAAGCCTTAAAAGGCCCCGAATTAAATTGGTCTGTTACTGAACAAGAGTTTTATGCTGTAATAAGCTGCCTAAAGAAATTTGAAACATATTTGCGGGGCAGTAAAGTAATAATACTAACTGATCATAAAGCATTATTGTTTATTAATAATATGAAGTTATTCAATGGTAGAGTAACCCGATGGATTTTGTATATAGAACAATTTAATTATGAAGTACAGCATATATCGGGTAGACGTAATATGGTTGCAGATGTGCTATCACGTTATCCTCCTGATGGCGATCTAATACAAGAGGATAAAAATAATAGTTTAGAAATTGCTTACACAGAGAGCGAACCGAATATTGAGTTGATAGAAAAATTAAAATCCTTATCAGTATATCAATTACAAGATTCAGAGTCGTTGGCTATTATTGAAAAGTTAAAGACATTAAATACTTTCATAATAAAACAAAACAATAAATTTAAAAGGTATAGTTTGAAAAATGATGTATTATATTACAAAACGAATTTACAAGAAGTAATATATTTACCTAAAGCATTGAGACAAGATATTATATATCAAGTGCATGTCGAAATGGGTCATCAAGGACCCTATAAGGTAATTAAATATGTGAGAGACAGATTCTTTTGGAAAGGCTTAACAAAAGATATTAAAAACCAATTAAGGGCTTGTCATTTATGTCAGTTATCTAAGAAAAGCAATATAACATATGTGGGTCCCTGCAAATCTATAATAACAGAAAACATTGGCGATATAGTCATGGCAGACTTATATGGACCGCTTGTATCAGGTACCTTTGGGTACACTTTCATATTTGTCATTCAAGATTCATTCAGTAAATTTATCAAATTATATCCTTTAAAACAGTCAACAGCAAAGTCTGTTGTAACAAAAGTAAAGCATTTTGTTGAGATTATAAAGCCCAAGGCAATAATGACAGATAATGGAAAACAGTTCGTAAGTAATCACTGGAAACAATCAATGAGTGAATTAAATATAAAGCCAATATATACCACAGTTAGAAATCCTAGACCAAATACAACAGAGCGAGTAAATAAAGAGTTGAGCAGATTATTTAGGACGCTTTGTCATACTAACCACAAAGATTGGGCGTTAATATTGCCGAAATTAGAAGAATTGTATAATAATTCTTATCACAATAGTACAGGCTTCACGCCTTGTGAGATTCTTTATGGTGAGTCTAATGAGATGTCTTTTGACAAAGTAATTTCCAAAAGTAAAGACAAACATAATGTCGGACAAATTAGACAACAAGTGCGTAAAAATTTAAAAGAGGCAAGTCGAATAAGAAACACAAAATTTGATAAGCGAAATAGATTAATAAAATATAATATTGGTGACTTAGTAAAAATTTCAAGATCTAGTAGATCAGACGCTGATAATAAAGTTATGAGTAAGTTCAATTTGGCATATGAAGGACCTTATGTAATAGCAGCCGTACCATTTGACAATGTATATACCTTAGCAAATCCAGAGACAAACGAAATTAGAGGAATTTTCAATGCTATTCACTTATTAAAATATTTTAAATAATAATTTCTTTTTGTATAAATTAGAGTAATTAAATAAATATTGTAACATAAAAGGGTTTTGTGGGTGGCCCATGGAAATAATTGTTTAAGTTAAAGGTCTAAAATTATTAAAGTTATGAGCAAGTGATTTGTTATATGATAGTAGAACGTTATTAATATATAATGAAGAGTTGTAAATATAGATCGCAAGATAATTTTGTAATCATTTTTATTAAATAAATATGGGAGTTGGGTCAGGGCGAATGGCTCAAACACATTTATCCTATGTGGTATCGAACTGACCTCAACAAATATCCAACTGGATTGTATGCACATAAAGTGTGACACTATCGAAATAATGTTTAAAAGATTTAAAGATAAATTAATAAAATAAGAAATCGACAATTGACTGCAAACTTTATTAACAACACGATATACAATAACTTGAATTATGGTGTTATCACATTGTGATAATTGTGGTTGAAGGGGTGTTGGTGGCGGCCATTCTCTGGGGCAGGGGGATTTGATAACATATGCCGTATTGTAACAGATTAAAAGAGGAAAGAACAGATATATAAACAATTATTTGAGTGTAGTGTTGCTCTCAAAATACTAAAATTTTATATTAACGACTCCACTATGTGGATCATTAACATAAAATTTGGGGGTGGATTGTGACGCCTCATAATTATTATTAATAAATAATAATTATATTCATTATACAGACATTTAAAAATGTCATAGAAATTATAATTTAAACAATAAAATGCAAATAATAAGCATAGAGTTCAAAAATATCCATTTGGAATATTGAATATTATATATATTAGTAAACGCATAAAATGTCTCAAAAAATCTCTAAATTTATTAAAAACCTGCTTAAAATGTTTAAAATATATCAAATCATATAAATACAAGGCGATTATATTGCAATAACAAAGATAAATAACATTTGTAATATAATAGAAAAAATGGATTAAAATTTTCTAAGTTGATGAAGGTGTTCGTGTAATAATTGGAAAATTTCTAAGTTAATGAACGTGTTCTTGTAATGTTCCCTTATATTGGGGCGTTGTCGGAGACACATACCCAAGGTTGTACATATATATGGGGTGGTCGGCTGACCGACTGCTAGTACTAAGGTTGCACAATGACTAGTCCTATATTAGGGACTTAACATAGTAAGGTCTGACGAACCAAAGCATTAATATAGAAGGTCTCTATGATGCATAAGCATTATGATAGCAGAGTTATGACTTGAAGTCCCATATGAATAAGACATACAGTAGTATGGTCTATGAAATAAAGCAAATATGTGGAAGGTCTCAAATATGTAAAAGCATTATATTGAAAGAAATGGGACTTGAAAAGGATTATTATAGTGGCGTGTAGGTTGCTTCGCAGCCTCTGAGACCGAGGTAAACTTGGACTCACTAACCGATGTGTCCTAGACATATCATCTTAGTGCCGGTGGTAAGCGGGTTTGTTGTAGCAATACGACTTGCCCGTGGACATCGCACACCCCTACCGGTTGTGGGCGGCGTCTTAGCGCATAGCGTTATGATACGTCGGCTATCTTTCGGATTAGGGTGAGTGTGTTTGGTAGTACTTTTAAGTGCAGCAAGCATACTCAACTTCATGTCTTAGTGCAATAGCGCTATGATACGTGGAGTTTTGGCTACTGACGTCTTAGTACCGTACTACTATGATACGTTGGTGGTATTTTTAGTTAACAACATTATCAAATTTTGTTACCAAACTCGATAGGGATCATGTGGGTGTGTTGTGAGGGGGCGCCATCCGTATGATAGTTGCATTGATGCTTACTGCTACTTGCAGTATTGTGTCTTGTGATGGATCTGCGGGTGTGCTGCACCTGATTCGATGCATCTTGTGGTTCTGGTCGATGGAGGTATGCGGGTGGTGATGTCTGCTGGGACTGTATGGGGGACCTTGGGATGGTGTAAGCCCGACGATAGTCGTATTGATGCTTGTTGCATTCTGCAGCATTGCGTCTCTACGATGGTTGTTTGGCGGGTCGCTATTCTCAATGGCGCTCTCTGCGTCTTGGTTTGACTCACAACCTAAGTAGCTTTGCCCAAGTCGGGTCCCTTCATTGCGGGGCTGCAGACTGTCTGCCCTCCATGATGTTTTATATAACAACTTAATAATATATCTCTATAAAGTTCCCACCTTTGAGAGATTGAAGGCAACTTGTTGGTGGGTGAGACAAACATGATCGAAAAATGCATATACTCAACGTCAGAGACACAAACCCTTTCTGATGGCGAATTATTAATATTATCTTATAACTGCCTATTGGCTATATCTGCCATTGTATTGGTTGGTGGAGCATATGTGTTGACCTCATGCGGGTGGTAGCTGGAGGGAGAATCTGAGGAGGCTCTCAAGGCTGCGGCCGAAAGCCGCGCAACGTGGGACCCCATTCCCTTGAGGTGAGCGGTAGACTCATGACACGCTCTGCGGCCAATTGGCCGTGCTGACCATGCAATTGGTGGTGATGCCTTACACTTACATCACGTCTGCAGAAACGGCGGTCTGGCAGGTGGTGGCGCTCACGGAGGGCTTTTTATGGTCAGTGTGCCGATTGTTGCCTAACCCGTGTGACGTACATTCACTGTGACTGGATTTGATCGTATTCTGTATGGCGTTTACACGCATTGACATGCGCGACTTCGGTCGATGTTTGTGCTTACGCACTATCAAGGGGCCAAGTCCTCTTTTACTGGTTCGCCAGTTATTTTGCTGTGGACTACGGTCCAGTTCCCAACTTTGCGTACCCTTCGGGGGGAGCGCATTAAAATGGTTGGCGCTCACCGTGCGCGGCGTGTGTGGGGCCGTGTACCTCCTCCACATTTTTTTTAAAATGTGGGAGAGCGAAGCCCTTGTAACTGGTATTTGATATAAATATTGTGAGCCTTTTCCAAGCGGGAAGGGATTAATTAATAAGGAATTGACTGTTGTGAACCAGATACAAGTGGAATAGGGACAATTTATTGTTCTTAACCTTTTTGAGCTCTGTCTTCGTGAACGGGGTTCTTTAGCTTATAAGACTCTACCAACAGCTTTCGATTGCTCTCGTGAATATTCATTCTTCCAAGATACACCTAAAAGAACTAAGTTACTATACAAACACAACGTAAAAAAGGGTCCTAACTAAGACGATCACGCCATAAATTTATTAAACGGCCTATATTTAAACCTTTAGAAAGATCAAGTTATACTGGTCACGTAAATTAGATATATTTATATATCTTACAGATATAGATTCTAAAGAAATACAAGTATAAGTGGGATATACTAGAAAAGAAAAAAAAGATGGGGGGGGGGTTCGTTACAATTTGGTGCCGTGACCAGGATAGAGGTTAAATTTTAAATAGGAGGCCGGTAATATAAAATTATGAGGTAGGCTATATGCCTACAATTTGTTGTCCGTGAAATGGAGAGGTGTCTTGGAGAGTGGTGTTTGCTGGGGGTGGTTGAGAGTCTGAGGGTGGGGCTTAAATATTAAAATTGAGTAATAATATAGGAGGTGTGTGCATAACGGAGCGAAATAATAAAAGTGAAATAAGTGGAAAGACTCAATTAAACTAAGTGAAGGACACAACAGGTGTAAAAAAAAAAAAAAAAAAAAAAAAAAAAAAAAAAAAAAAAAAAAAAAAACTGCAATACTATATATTATAAAGTGAAATAAGTGGAAAAACTCAATTAAAGTAAGTGAAGGACACAAAAAGTGTAAAAAAAACAAAAAAAAAAAAAAAAAAAAACAAGTGGTAATAAAAATTAAAAATGGCTAAACATAAGAAAAAATCAACCTCAATTAAGGCTAAGCCTAAAGATGAGATGAAAATGCTTCAGAAATTAATTAAGAATGCAGTGAAAACCTTTGAGGTTAAAATAAAGGATCTTGAGGAAAAATTTATTAACCAAACGAAAGATTACCAAATTAAAATAAATCAAGGAGAGGTGTCCGGGGCGAGCACCTCTCATGTAAATGATCCTAGACAAAATATTGTATATAATGTACATAATGTAACAATAGAAAAGCCGAAATTCGGAAATGGAAATACTCATCCAGTATCATTTTTGGAAGATCTCACCAATTATTTAAAGAAAGTTCCATCTAATGGTCTCGAAATTTCGATTGCACAAGAGTGCTTAGTAGGTGAAGCCAAGTATTGGGCTCGCATTAATAATGTGCGTTGGACAACTTTTGATGATTTTAAAGCTGACTTCCTAAGAGTGTTTTGGGGTGAAGAAGAACAAAATAAAGTAAAGAGATTCCTTGTGCAAAATAAATGGAATAGAAGTACACACCCCACCATGGTTAGTTATTTTCTTTATGTGGTTGAGAAGGCACAAACATTATCATATCCGATACCTGAAAAACAATTAGTAACTGATGTAATCAGACATTATCCTAAAGCTGTGCAGCAATTATGGAGAATAGCTAATATTGAGACAATAATAGACACGACAGATTTCTTAAGAAACTTAGATGACATCGACAAACAAGATGAAGGTCGTGAACCTTACTATAATGAGAAAAGGAGGAAGTTTAATAATAATACGGAGCAAAAACATAAAGAAATACAACAATCATACAAAATATGGCGTAAACCCGAAGAGGGAAAAAAGAAGGTTAATGAAGTACATGAAATACATTTCACTAATGACCAACCTGATGTTACGGCCCCTGAGCCAAATTTAGAGCTGTAGAGGTCGAACTAGTTCCCAATTCGACCCCTTACAATGTAAAAGGGAACAAAGCATTAAATATGTTATTAAAACTGGGTTGGCGACCTGGTCAAACATTGGGTAAAAACAATAGAGGGTTGCGAAAACCTATTACTTTAAAAGCAAATTTTAACAGAGAAGGCCTTGGTTATAACGACAATGTAAATAGCATATTAAACACCTTAAAAGCCAGGTCGGACTTGCCCATAACGGAGTTATTCGTGCAAACCGTCTTCGAGGAAGACGAAGATAAATATCAAAGGGAATTTATAGGGAATATGAGATCTGAAATTAAAGTTTCAATATTTGACAAGGAAATAGACGCGCTCCTCGACACTGGGAGCGATGTTACATGCATTTCAGAAAGTTTATATTTACAAATTAAAGATAATAATCGTAAAATATCAATAATGCCAGTTAAAGCAATGCAAATAAAAGGTGCTGTTGGGCAGCGCAGCACAAAAATACAACAGATGATCATATTGCCTATAAAGATAGATGAAGTAGTCTTTGAAACACAAACTTTAATTGTAGGTAATTTAATAAGACCTTTAATATTAGGCTTTGACTGGCTCAAGAGAAATAAAATATTGATTGATTTGAGAAATACTACTGTTGGAATAGAATTTAAAGTGAAAAACAAAGACTACTTTATACCTTTCAAATATAATAATAAATCTGTATTACATAATAACTGCATCAAACAATGTACCGATGATCCCTTAATAAATATAAAAATAGGATCTACATTGGAGGTCTCTGAAAGGGCAAAACTTAGTAAGGTTTTGGAAAATCATAAGAATATGTTTTCGAGCAAATTGGGAAGAGCCAATTGCTATGAGCATAAAATTGAAATGATCGATGATGAACCTATAGTTACTAGGTCCTATCCCATTCCATATGCATATAGAGCGAAAATGGAAGAAAAGTTAAATGAAATGGAACAAGCTGGTATCATCACAAGGACATCAACGCCTTACAGTAGTCCATTGACATTCACTCTTAAAAAAGACGGCTCAATTAGAGTTCTGCTTGATGCCAGAAGCATAAATAAGAAAATGGTTGCAGAAACAGAGAAACCACCTATACAATTAGATGTTTTGAATTCATTTCACGGAGCGAATTATATCACTACCATTGACTTAAATAATGCATATTTTCAAATTCCGATAAATAAAGATGGTAGAAAATATACTGGATTCACATTCAATGGAAAGTCATATGTATATAATGTTTTGCCGCAAGGATTAAAAACATCAGTAGGAAGCTTTAGCAGAGCCATGAATTTAATATTAGGACCAGAAGTCCAAGAATTTTGTGTGAACTATTTAGATGATCTAGCCATTATTACAACAGGAACGTTAGATAAACATTTGGAGCACATTGATATTGTTTTAAGTAAATTGAACAAAGCTGGCTTAACGTGTAACTTGCAGAAATGTGAATTTATTTGTAAAGAAATTAAAATGCTGGGTTTTATAATTTCAACAGAAGGCATAAAGACAGATCCCGATAAGATTCGAGCGATCCAAGAGTTTCCAGCACCTAAAAAGATTAAACAATTAAGGGCCTTTTTAGGTCTATGCAATTTTTATAGAAGGTTTATACCAAATTACAGCGAGAGCATAATACCGCTCTGTGAATTACTTAAAAAGGGACGAAAGTTCCAATGGAGCGGTAAAGAACAGAAGGCATTTGATTTTATAAAACAACAATTTATTAATACAATACAATTGCATCATCCAGACTTTAATAAGCCGTATTATTTACAAACAGATTGTTCCGGTGTGGGTATGGCCGGAGTACTATATCAGATAGATGATAATAATGAAATGAGAATTTTAGGCTATTATAGTAAAGCCTTAAAAGGCCCCGAATTAAATTGGTCTGTTACTGAACAAGAGTTTTATGCTGTAATAAGCTGCCTAAAGAAATTTGAAACATATTTGCGGGGCAGTAAAGTAATAATACTAACTGATCATAAAGCATTATTGTTTATTAATAATATGAAGTTATTCAATGGTAGAGTAACCCGATGGATTTTGTATATAGAACAATTTAATTATGAAGTACAGCATATATCGGGTAGACGTAATATGGTTGCAGATGTGCTATCACGTTATCCTCCTGATGGCGATCTAATACAAGAGGATAAAAATAATAGTTTAGAAATTGCTTACACAGAGAGCGAACCGAATATTGAGTTGATAGAAAAATTAAAATCCTTATCAGTATATCAATTACAAGATTCAGAGTCGTTGGCTATTATTGAAAAGTTAAAGACATTAAATACTTTCATAATAAAACAAAACAATAAATTTAAAAGGTATAGTTTGAAAAATGATGTATTATATTACAAAACGAATTTACAAGAAGTAATATATTTACCTAAAGCATTGAGACAAGATATTATATATCAAGTGCATGTCGAAATGGGTCATCAAGGACCCTATAAGGTAATTAAATATGTGAGAGACAGATTCTTTTGGAAAGGCTTAACAAAAGATATTAAAAACCAATTAAGGGCTTGTCATTTATGTCAGTTATCTAAGAAAAGCAATATAACATATGTGGGTCCCTGCAAATCTATAATAACAGAAAACATTGGCGATATAGTCATGGCAGACTTATATGGACCGCTTGTATCAGGTACCTTTGGGTACACTTTCATATTTGTCATTCAAGATTCATTCAGTAAATTTATCAAATTATATCCTTTAAAACAGTCAACAGCAAAGTCTGTTGTAACAAAAGTAAAGCATTTTGTTGAGATTATAAAGCCCAAGGCAATAATGACAGATAATGGAAAACAGTTCGTAAGTAATCACTGGAAACAATCAATGAGTGAATTAAATATAAAGCCAATATATACCACAGTTAGAAATCCTAGACCAAATACAACAGAGCGAGTAAATAAAGAGTTGAGCAGATTATTTAGGACGCTTTGTCATACTAACCACAAAGATTGGGCGTTAATATTGCCGAAATTAGAAGAATTGTATAATAATTCTTATCACAATAGTACAGGCTTCACGCCTTGTGAGATTCTTTATGGTGAGTCTAATGAGATGTCTTTTGACAAAGTAATTTCCAAAAGTAAAGACAAACATAATGTCGGACAAATTAGACAACAAGTGCGTAAAAATTTAAAAGAGGCAAGTCGAATAAGAAACACAAAATTTGATAAGCGAAATAGATTAATAAAATATAATATTGGTGACTTAGTAAAAATTTCAAGATCTAGTAGATCAGACGCTGATAATAAAGTTATGAGTAAGTTCAATTTGGCATATGAAGGACCTTATGTAATAGCAGCCGTACCATTTGACAATGTATATACCTTAGCAAATCCAGAGACAAACGAAATTAGAGGAATTTTCAATGCTATTCACTTATTAAAATATTTTAAATAATAATTTCTTTTTGTATAAATTAGAGTAATTAAATAAATATTGTAACATAAAAGGGTTTTGTGGGTGGCCCATGGAAATAATTGTTTAAGTTAAAGGTCTAAAATTATTAAAGTTATGAGCAAGTGATTTGTTATATGATAGTAGAACGTTATTAATATATAATGAAGAGTTGTAAATATAGATCGCAAGATAATTTTGTAATCATTTTTATTAAATAAATATGGGAGTTGGGTCAGGGCGAATGGCTCAAACACATTTATCCTATGTGGTATCGAACTGACCTCAACAAATATCCAACTGGATTGTATGCACATAAAGTGTGACACTATCGAAATAATGTTTAAAAGATTTAAAGATAAATTAATAAAATAAGAAATCGACAATTGACTGCAAACTTTATTAACAACACGATATACAATAACTTGAATTATGGTGTTATCACATTGTGATAATTGTGGTTGAAGGGGTGTTGGTGGCGGCCATTCTCTGGGGCAGGGGGATTTGATAACATATGCCGTATTGTAACAGATTAAAAGAGGAAAGAACAGATATATAAACAATTATTTGAGTGTAGTGTTGCTCTCAAAATACTAAAATTTTATATTAACGACTCCACTATGTGGATCATTAACATAAAATTTGGGGGTGGATTGTGACGCCTCATAATTATTATTAATAAATAATAATTATATTCATTATACAGACATTTAAAAATGTCATAGAAATTATAATTTAAACAATAAAATGCAAATAATAAGCATAGAGTTCAAAAATATCCATTTGGAATATTGAATATTATATATATTAGTAAACGCATAAAATGTCTCAAAAAATCTCTAAATTTATTAAAAACCTGCTTAAAATGTTTAAAATATATCAAATCATATAAATACAAGGCGATTATATTGCAATAACAAAGATAAATAACATTTGTAATATAATAGAAAAAATGGATTAAAATTTTCTAAGTTGATGAAGGTGTTCGTGTAATAATTGGAAAATTTCTAAGTTAATGAACGTGTTCTTGTAATGTTCCCTTATATTGGGGCGTTGTCGGAGACACATACCCAAGGTTGTACATATATATGGGGTGGTCGGCTGACCGACTGCTAGTACTAAGGTTGCACAATGACTAGTCCTATATTAGGGACTTAACATAGTAAGGTCTGACGAACCAAAGCATTAATATAGAAGGTCTCTATGATGCATAAGCATTATGATAGCAGAGTTATGACTTGAAGTCCCATATGAATAAGACATACAGTAGTATGGTCTATGAAATAAAGCAAATATGTGGAAGGTCTCAAATATGTAAAAGCATTATATTGAAAGAAATGGGACTTGAAAAGGATTATTATAGTGGCGTGTAGGTTGCTTCGCAGCCTCTGAGACCGAGGTAAACTTGGACTCACTAACCGATGTGTCCTAGACATATCATCTTAGTGCCGGTGGTAAGCGGGTTTGTTGTAGCAATACGACTTGCCCGTGGACATCGCACACCCCTACCGGTTGTGGGCGGCGTCTTAGCGCATAGCGTTATGATACGTCGGCTATCTTTCGGATTAGGGTGAGTGTGTTTGGTAGTACTTTTAAGTGCAGCAAGCATACTCAACTTCATGTCTTAGTGCAATAGCGCTATGATACGTGGAGTTTTGGCTACTGACGTCTTAGTACCGTACTACTATGATACGTTGGTGGTATTTTTAGTTAACAACATTATCAAATTTTGTTACCAAACTCGATAGGGATCATGTGGGTGTGTTGTGAGGGGGCGCCATCCGTATGATAGTTGCATTGATGCTTACTGCTACTTGCAGTATTGTGTCTTGTGATGGATCTGCGGGTGTGCTGCACCTGATTCGATGCATCTTGTGGTTCTGGTCGATGGAGGTATGCGGGTGGTGATGTCTGCTGGGACTGTATGGGGGACCTTGGGATGGTGTAAGCCCGACGATAGTCGTATTGATGCTTGTTGCATTCTGCAGCATTGCGTCTCTACGATGGTTGTTTGGCGGGTCGCTATTCTCAATGGCGCTCTCTGCGTCTTGGTTTGACTCACAACCTAAGTAGCTTTGCCCAAGTCGGGTCCCTTCATTGCGGGGCTGCAGACTGTCTGCCCTCCATGATGTTTTATATAACAACTTAATAATATATCTCTATAAAGTTCCCACCTTTGAGAGATTGAAGGCAACTTGTTGGTGGGTGAGACAAACATGATCGAAAAATGCATATACTCAACGTCAGAGACACAAACCCTTTCTGATGGCGAATTATTAATATTATCTTATAACTGCCTATTGGCTATATCTGCCATTGTATTGGTTGGTGGAGCATATGTGTTGACCTCATGCGGGTGGTAGCTGGAGGGAGAATCTGAGGAGGCTCTCAAGGCTGCGGCCGAAAGCCGCGCAACGTGGGACCCCATTCCCTTGAGGTGAGCGGTAGACTCATGACACGCTCTGCGGCCAATTGGCCGTGCTGACCATGCAATTGGTGGTGATGCCTTACACTTACATCACGTCTGCAGAAACGGCGGTCTGGCAGGTGGTGGCGCTCACGGAGGGCTTTTTATGGTCAGTGTGCCGATTGTTGCCTAACCCGTGTGACGTACATTCACTGTGACTGGATTTGATCGTATTCTGTATGGCGTTTACACGCATTGACATGCGCGACTTCGGTCGATGTTTGTGCTTACGCACTATCAAGGGGCCAAGTCCTCTTTTACTGGTTCGCCAGTTATTTTGCTGTGGACTACGGTCCAGTTCCCAACTTTGCGTACCCTTCGGGGGGAGCGCATTAAAATGGTTGGCGCTCACCGTGCGCGGCGTGTGTGGGGCCGTGTACCTCCTCCACATTTTTTTTAAAATGTGGGAGAGCGAAGCCCTTGTAACTGGTATTTGATATAAATATTGTGAGCCTTTTCCAAGCGGGAAGGGATTAATTAATAAGGAATTGACTGTTGTGAACCAGATACAAGTGGAATAGGGACAATTTATTGTTCTTAACCTTTTTGAGCTCTGTCTTCGTGAACGGGGTTCTTTAGCTTATAAGACTCTACCAACAGCTTTCGATTGCTCTCGTGAATATTCATTCTTCCAAGATACACCTAAAAGAACTAAGTTACTATACAAACACAACGTAAAAAAGGGTCCTAACTAAGACGATCACGCCATAAATTTATTAAACGGCCTATATTTAAACCTTTAGAAAGATCAAGTTATACTGGTCACGTAAATTAGATATATTTATATATCTTACAGATATAGATTCTAAAGAAATACAAGTATAAGTGGGATATACTAGAAAAGAAAAAAAAGATGGGGGGGGGGGGTTCGTTACAATATCACGTCGGGGTGGTCACCACTGTGGCGAGTGGAAGAAAAAGGGGAGATCTCCCGCTGGGCAAGGTGTTCTGCCCGGGGAGCGGCCAATGCTCCGAGTGGTAGTTCGGAGCTCTCTATACTTTTTAGTATAATAAAGCGGAAGAGTTTTTTTGTTTTTAATGTTTGTTTAAACGCGCTAATCTCTGGAACTACCAGTCCGATTTGAAAAATTCTTTTTGTATATTATAGCCAGATTAATGTGGAATAGTATAGCCTAGAATTAAGAATTAAGCTATATTACTCAGCTTGCCTTGAATATGGATATTTGTTAAGCAAGTCAGAAGAAAATGCACTCCCGAAATGATTTATCCGCGTACGCTGGTGTTAGTTAGGGATACGTAAATACAATGTTCTAAAAAAATATAGACCTTTACTCCGTCTAAAAAAAAGTCCGCGATACCATATATCTATTTCTTATACATAAGCCATAATTTGGTATTTTGTGACAAAAAAATATTGAAAATTTAAAAGTGATTTATGAGCGTTATTATTAGGCATGGCCTATTTATCCTTATGAACGAAAGTTACTTCATCATCAAGACAATTATATGAAAATAAACTTTGTTCTTTATACCATGTTATTTGGACGCATAGTTTAAGAGATAATGTAAAATTAAAATAATTCAATACTTGGCTGGGCGGGCGAACGACGCTTAAACCCTAGCCGTTATAAAATGCTTGAACTAGGTCATGTCACGCACCTCTGACACGTGATGACGCGGGTGAAACTGCGGGGCACAGCTAGTTCTATATATACTGCTTTAATGTCGGAACTTTGTTAGCGCGATTTAGGCTTCGATGTGTTTCGCTTGTGGCGCGACAGCAGCGCCTCCAGATTTGCCATCACTTAAGACATTTTATCGTCATCATCACCTTTACAGCCCTTCACAGGTCCACTGCCGATTATAGGCCTCCATGATATGGTAAAACATGCAGGAAGTTGATGGATGCAGGTTACTTGGTGAGGTCTATGTTTGACAGTATCACATCGCCCTACAGTTTGCCTACCGGTACAAGGCTGCCACTCGACAAACTTTCCTCCCCATTGGTTTTCGGTTCTCCGAGCGGTATAGCCGGCCTATTGCCACTTCAGCTTATGACAATTAATTGAATTTAATAACACTCCCCACGGGTGGCGGGTTGATAAGTACAGAACTGATACCCTCTCACTAGTAATGCTGCTTATTTATCACTACTCTGTAAAATCTAAGTCCAGCGTTTCGACACCCATCCATTAGTAACATATTAATAAACATTACGCAGAACAATTGACATAAATACAGGTGATGTGGGTCTTTGGCGATAATTATTTCTTACACCCTGAACATTTTTGTCACTAAACAGAACAAAACGCCGCTGTTCGACAACTGTGTGTTCATCCAGTTAAAACTATTTAATGGATTTTATGCGATTTTCACCATAGTTTATTCCAATATTTCCCCCCAGCTATGCCCGGATAGGATCTATAGGATTGATAATAACCAAAAACATCATAGGAAACATTTTTATTTATCAATTTATCGGTTTTTTTTTTCAAAAAATGTCTAGAAGTTTTTTATATAAACTATAAACTAGATCCCTTCTGGCAATGCTCTCTATCTGTTTGTAAAGTTTCATCAATTTCCATTTCAGCCATACTGGGACAGACAGACAGACAGACAAGTGTTTTGATGGTTATTTTGGTCTCAATAGCATTCAAATAACTATCTGGGCTTAATAGAACTTAACTATTTTATTTTTAATTTATTTGTTAATAGTAGAGCGTTGTTATAAATTTTGTCTTTCCTATTAATTTTCATCACTTCCTATTAGCGTTAACTAAGAGCGTTAAAGATTAGAAAATGTCAGCTTAACAAACTTTGCAGATCATAAATAGTTCTTAATCTATTAGATTTATTATTCAAGATTAACATATTTATATTATAGTCACCTGCAATTATAAGTTTTTTGTTTTTTTTTTGTTTTTCTTTTTGTTTATGCATGCATATGCATAAAGCAGCAAGTTTAGTAAAAAATGTTCATATTTCCGAGTTTGGTGTTCTATAAATACAAATAATGACACATTTTTGTTCAGTCAATTCTATACCGCAACATTCAATTTCCTTTGAAAAAGGTTGTAAAAAATCTAAGATACGGTAATTGAAATTGTGTTTTACAAGAATACACGACCACCATGTTTTGATTATTTTCTTGA
The DNA here is from genome assembly GCA_963668995.1 of Parnassius mnemosyne. Taxonomy (NCBI): domain Eukaryota; kingdom Metazoa; phylum Arthropoda; class Insecta; order Lepidoptera; family Papilionidae; genus Parnassius; species Parnassius mnemosyne. The sequence goes on from CAVLGL010000159.1 coordinate 13,801,826, forward strand.
GAAATTGGCAGCCAGTTAAAGTTTTTAAAAGTTACGTTTCCTTCATCTCCATTTATACAAATGTTTACAAATCACGTCTATTCGTATTGGTTCTTCAATGTAATTAAATTCTGCGATACACAACTCAAGTAAGTCTAATTTTTCTAGTAATCCTGACATGTTTTGGTGAAATACTCGCATACATGAATTTCCTATTTCGTACATTTTATTATTTATTTAAATACTGTTTCTAGAGATATCTAATGCCTTAATTTGGAATTAAACTATTTCTTGTATGATTGGAAAATAAAATGAGAGAGTTCCTTTTTTGAACTATCCATTTTACCAAAGAATCATCATTTAAACTTTAAAATTTTTGATTTTTTTTTTATATTTGCGAAATAGTAAGGAATTTTACCTTTCTTATATACTTTATTAATTAATACAGAATATTTCATTACTGTTGAACGCTGCTTAATAATATTTTTAACTGGGAATAATCTAAAAATTGTTGATCATAATCTATACAATCAATTATATAGTAATTTTTATTACATGTGTTAAATAGATTTTTATAATAGAAACTTTCTCTTATAAAATAACAGTTTTTATATTGCTTACACACTTTTATAACATTGGAATTTCACATCCCTGTATTTAAATATCTACTACTAAAACATTTAAAATAATTACAGTATGTTTTCTTAGTTGTTTTAATGTTATATATAATTCTCACGTAACAGCTACAGGATTTTTTTCATTTTCACCAACACAAATAATAGTTTTGACTGACGATAGTCTTGATTGAGAACACAACTTTATAATACACTTTCAGTTAAGGCACCAGATTTTTGTATAACCAATTATATCATATTTCTCATATTTAGTATGTTATATTTAGTATTCTTAACATTTAGTATGAGGAAAAGCTTTACCAATGAATACGTTGGGATAATGCTACAATGTAGTACAATAAATTTTACATTAGAAACAGCACAAATTATATTTTTTTATAGGACAGGGTGACAAACGAGCACACAGTCCACCTGATGGTAAGTGATTACTGTGACCCATAGACATCTACATCTATCCTCAATAAAGATATATGCAGATGCGTTGTCATCTGAGAGGACTAAAATGGAATGCCTCTTTTCCAGTAAAAAGGGTCTCCAGTTCTCTACACTCACCATACGAAACACAGCAGCGTTAAGCTGCTATTTTACACTGGTATTCTGTGAGAGCGTGGTCCTTCCCCGGTCGAGCCGACCCATTCGTGCTACAACTATACTACTAATATAGCTGCAGCATGGCTCTACCACGAAAAATTAGTCATTAGATAACATTTCAAAGGAAGAAAAGTAAATTTCTCAGACCGGCGCTGCGACAGTAGTATCAAAGATGTAAGATGTCTGGCACTGCGATCGTCGAACCGCTTGCCAAGCATGGCGATTGAAATAAATTCTCCCTAGAACGGTAGAGGCTTGTGTTCAGCATTGGACTTTTTAAGGAAAAAGAAGAACAAAAATTAGACGAATGATAGGACAACAAGCCGATCGCAATAGCAGACATGTGACGATGCTTTTAACCATATATGATAGATTTTAATTAATCACGAGAAGGTTGTATAATTACCTATCGGAAGATATCACAACTCGCTGTCATCTTATGTAGTCGACTAAGACTCGTATGAGTTAATGAATTATGTTATGGCACGTTTAGATTATCGGACAAACAACTCGTCGAAAAACTCACCGAGTTATTCGTGGACGAGTACGACTCGTTTACATATTCCTGAAATTTGTAAATTCTATGAAAACACCGATACGAATACATATGAACAGTATTTTCACTCGTGTTAAAATACCGACATCGAGTAGAGAACAAGTGAATACTCGGAGTAGCGAAAACATCCGAACAAGACGTTTACATATTCGTCATCGTGCCTATTCGTCTGTGCTCGGCGAGTATCTAAACGTTGCATTAGGATGCCGCCACAAAGTAAAAACATTACATTTTTTTTATAGGAGAAGGGGCAAACGAGCATGCGGCTCACCTGATGGTAAATGACTACCGCCGCCCATAAATAGCTGCAACACCAGGGAGGGAAGCGCAGATGCGTTGCCGGCCTTTTAAAAAGGAGTAGGCTCTTTTCTTGAAGGCCACTAAGTCGTATCGGTCTGGAAAAATCGCTGATGGTAATCGATTCCACAAGGAAGTCGTGCGAGGAAGAAAACATCTTCTAAATCGCACAGTGGTGGACCGCCAATCATCCAGATGGTGTGGATGGTATCGCGTATTCTGCCGCGATGTGCGTTCGTGAAATTTGGCGGCTGGGATTAATCCGAACAATTCCTCAGAGCACTCCGCGTGGTAGATGCGAAAGAAAATGCAAAGGGATGCAACATCTCTTCGCAGTGCCAATGAATCGAGCCGATCGGAAAGGACTCGGTCGTCGACGATTAGAGCCGCTCTGCGCTGGATGCGGTCAAGTGGAAGGAGCTGGCACTGGGGAGCCCCAGCCCAGAGATGGGAACAGTATTCCATGTAAGGCCGAACCTGCGCCTTGTAAAGTTGCAGGCGGTGTGCCGGCATGAAATACTGTCCCGCTCTGCTGAGCACGCCAAGCTTTTTAGAGGCCAATTTGGCCTTCTCTTCCAAGTGACCACGAAACTGCACGTCACTCGATATGTCGACTCCGTGGATTCCGATACTGGCTGAGGCAAGAAGGGGAGTGCCTTGAAACTGAGGAGATACTACAAAGGAGTTCTTTTTAGCGGTAAACGCGCAAACTTGTGTCTTCTGAGGATTAAACTGGACTAGATTTAGTCGCCCCCAATCCGAGACTTTGTTCAGCAAAGACTCGACTTCAGACACAAGTTTGTTCTGGTACTCGGCGACGTTTTCCCGAAAAATATTGGCACGGTCTGTGTATAGAGCATCACCAGTGCTGTCATCCGCATAGCAATGAATGTTACCAGTTAGCAACATATCATTGACATGCAGAAGAAACAGCGTTGGTGATAGCACACAGCCTTGTGGAACACCAACGTTAATAGGCTTGTAGTCGGAGCATGCACCGTCTACAACGACCTTGATGCTCCTATCTGCAAGGAAGCTGATGATCCAATTGCACAATTTCTCGGGAAGCCCATAGGAAGGGAGCTTCGAAAGAAGCGCTTTGTGCCAAACCCGATCGAAGGCCTTCGCAATGTCCAAACTAACGGCCAACGCCTCCCCCTTGGACTCTACTGCCTCTGCCCATCTATGGGTCAGGTAGACCAGTAGATCACCAGCTGATCGACCCCGACGAAAACCGTATTGGCGGTAACTAATCAGATGGTGATCCTCAAGGTACCGCATGAGCTGGCAGTTAATAATTGATTCCATTATTTTGGAGAACAAGGAGGTGATCGCGATAAGCCTATAGTTGGACGGGTCTGAGCGGTCGCCTTTTTTAGGGATCGGGTGGACAAAAGCTGTCTTCCATGAATTCGGGACTACGCCTTGGGTGTAGGAGTACCGGAAAAGACGCGTTAGGACCGGTGCCAACTCCGGAGCACACGTCCTCAGCACAATTGGGGGGATTCCGTCAGGCCCACTCGACTTCTGAATGTCCAGGGAGAGGAGTGCTTTGCGAACCGATCGCTGTAAGAACAGCACATCCGACATGGAGCACTCACACCACGGGATGGTCGGTGGTGTTTGCCTCCCGTCATCAAAAGTCGAGTTGGACGCAAAAAGGGAGCCTAAAAGGTCGGCTTTGTCTTTTGCATCTTGGGCCAGTGAGTCGTCCTCCCTGTGCAAAGATGGTAGTGATGGCTTACAGAAATTCCCTTGGATAACCTTGGCGAGAGACCAGAATGCACGGGTTCCCGAAGGAAGGCGAACTAGTTTCTCGCCAATTCTGCCTATGTGCTCTGACTTTGCCTCTTTTTCTTCTTTGAATAACTCTTTTGAAGGACCTGGGGGCGAAGTTATACTTCTTTTTAAGTGTGCTGGTGTTTACATCCCGAGTCGCCGAAGCCGCAGTCCAGGCTTGATAACACTCATGCTTATTGCGTAATGCAGTCTTACAGGAGCGACCAAACCAAGGCTGAGATCTGCCTCCGATGGGTACCACAGATGATGGAATAAATAGTTCCATTCCCTGTAGCACCACATCAATGACAGAGTCAGCAACAGTGCTGGGATCATCCGGCGAGAAACAAACCCGCCCCCATGGGTAGGATGCAAAGAAAGACCGCATTCCGTCCCAATCCGCCGACCTGTAATGCCAAACATGGCGGCAACCTGCAGAACGCAACCGCGAGGGGAGCGTGAGTGGCACCACACTCCGGATCAGACAATGGTCCGAAGAGCCGAGACGGGCATCGACGGAAACCTGATATCCGTCCGGATGAGAGATCAGCAGAAGGTCCAACAGGGAAGGTGTATGATCCTCCACATCTGGAATCCGCGTAGGCGAAGCAACCAGTTGTGTCAGACCATATGCCAAAGCAAAGTCATAAACAGATCTCCCCGCATGATCGGTTAAACGTAAACCAAGCCATTCGGCGTGGTGGGCGTTAAAATCGCCAAGGATTACGATCTCTGCGGATGGGACTTGTTGTAGCAAAGAATCTGTAGCCATTTGGACGTGGTCAATGAGTCGGTCTGTTTCGACATTACCGCTATGGGACCTATAGAGGCACCCGTAGATGCGCGGATGGTCGTCGCTGTCTACGCGTAGCCATAGGATGGACAAGTTCGAACCTTCAAGACTGCCGAGGTGTCGAGAACAGATGTCCTCTTTGACATACACGCAAACTCCAGCCCGAGACACAAATGAGTGCTCCAAAAAAAGAAGCAGAGCTTCTACTTCACGCCGGTATTCTGTGAGGTCGTGGTACCAACCCGGCTCGAGCCGGCTCATACGTGCAACAGCAAAAACTGCTGCACGGCTCTAACACCGTTGGTTATTTAATCGGGAATAAGTAATTCATTAATGCTAAAAGGATACGAGGACTTTCGTTTTGTTTTCCAACTTAAATTATAATTTATATCATTATTGTAGTAAACTTAATTAATATTGTTTTATTTTAATAATTCTGAAAAGGGTCTAAAACCATTTCAGGTAAGTAAAATTCGATCAAATTAATTTTTGTTTGATTGTAATTGTTTTTCGACAATTCAATTCGTTCCGATCTCGAAGGGTTTAAACGGCCGTCAGTCTTCTGACAATCTGTTATTTAATGTTCAAACATAAATCTTTAACTCCCCCTCTCTAACACTAGATAGTGACCCTTGACTGTGTGCCACCTTGGTGATATAAAGATAATTTGCGGATAACTGTAAACCACAACAGTAAAGTTATATCTCGTAGTAACACCCGTATACTATTACGTAGATCGAATCTTGATAGCTTTACTTAACACGTAAGCACTGTAAACGTTTCGAAGAAAAGGTTCATTTTCATGGGTTTCTAATGTATAATTCTTTTTATTACACTGTGGCACTATCCTAACGTATTCACTAGTAAATCGGTACCGAGGCTGCCACTCGAGAACCTTTCTTACCCATCGGTTGTCGGTTCTTCAAGCTATATGGTCGGCCCACTGTCACTTCAGTTTACTAATCCATTGGGCTATATCAGTTACTCTGGTTCTACTGCGGATATCTTCATTTCTAAGTTTATCACGCAGAGACACCCCGAGCATAGCCCTCTCAATAGCTCCCTGAGCGACCTTGAGTTTTTCATACGGCCAGCAGTGAAGGACCATGTCTCAATTCCATAGGTAATCACTGGCAACACGCACTGGTTGTACAGTCTTATTTTCAAGTTTTGAGGTATACCTGATGAGAAGATGTGCCGTAATTTCCCGAACGCTGCCCAACCGAGTTGAATTCGTCGATTAACCTCTTGGTCGAAGTTTGACTTACCTAGTCGGACTATTTGTCCCAGGTAAACATACTTGTCAACAACTTCGAGCTTAGTGTCCCCAACATCTACCGGCATAGGTGTGACATGGATATTAAACATGATCTTTGTTTTGTCAATGTTCATCTTAAGACCTATCCGTTGGGAAACACTATTGAGGTCATTGAGCATAGTGTTTAGGTCCTCCAGCGATTCTGCCATAAGGAATATATTGTCGGCAAATCGAAGGTGAGTGTCCTTTTCAGTCCAGGAGCTTGAAAACGTCTTGCAGCGGTGAAGAGTTTCGGGGATATCACGTCACCCTGTCTTACACTTCTCTGCATTTGGATAGGTTTCGTACTCTGATTCTGTACTATGATACCCATCGTAGCTCTACTGTACAAACACTTCAGCACTTGGATATACCGACAGTCAACTTGGCACCGCTGAAGGGACTGCAGCAACGCCCAAATTTCGACGGAATCAATGGCTTTCTCATAGTCCACATACGCAAGGCAAAGTGGCAGATTATATTCCTCTGTCTTCTGTACAATCTGCCGTAGGGTATGTATGTGGTCCATGGCACTAAAGCCTTTTTAGAAACCGGCAGGAGGATGGAAGTCGTCGAGTCTGCGTGCGAGACGATTCGTAATGACTCTCGAAAACAGCACGTAGACGCGGCTCAGAAGGGAAATATAAGTAATGAATAAAGCTTTCTAAGTATTTCTGTATATCTCTAAAGTACGAAATCACACGCACACGCAGACATTCTTATAAAAGTAGAAGATTAAATCGAACTCTATGTTTGTCAAAATGATGAAATATTTTTGTAGTTTTGATGGGAACTTGACTGCTGGCGGATTGCTGCTCTTAAAAACGGTTTGAAGTGAATTTTGATAAAGTGATTTGATTTTTCGCATTAAATGTTCTCAAGATAATGTGTCTGCTTAGATGCCTTGAGATACTACCAAAAACTTCCCAGTGTGACGCATTAACATAATGCGGACAAGTGTATGTACTATAAAGGATAATTTCTTATTACTTGATACTGGTAAACGTATATTCATACGAGTCCATTACCAAAAAAAGAAAGAAATATTTTAAAATTTGGACTTCCAATCCATAACTAAAACATCCAGATGGGAAGTAAATAGTATTTTTTTCATTTCCTACAAATATAGTAATATTGTGAGACACACACGAACAACTTTCCTTACATTGGTAGAAATTGAGCCATTTTTTATCTCCTATCGCAATCTCAACTTCGATTCCAATATAGACTAACACCCAGTGATATGTGAAAAGGGAAGGATGGAGCCGAAAACAATTTGAAAGGTCAAGCGTTAAACTGATTGATGCTTCTAGTAGATTTATCGTTCGAATTACTTTAGATATTTAGAAGTCCTCTTGTGTGTAATATATATTTTTATTATAAATTTCACACGATTTAAAGTTTATTTTTTTTGGAAGTGGCTTTAAAAGAATATTTAAAATAAAATAATATTTCTGTATGTTACCCTGTTACCTCATTACAATTATCTGAGCTAGCAACAGGATTTCGTAATTGGGATTTTAAAAGTTGGTTACTAAATAATCGACGACGAACAAAATGTTTTTTTTAATAATAAATAATAATTAGTAATCCGTAAATTAACTTGCATTTTAGTAATTAAAAAAATATATTCAACAACCTTTAATCGTCCTGACCAATTTCGGCCAGAACAACAGCTTCTATATAGTCGGAAAATATCATTTTTTTTAAATATATAGAATAAGGGTGGCAAATAAGCTACCTGATGGTAAATGGATACTGACCCTTAATCATCAACATCTATCCTAGATTAAGAATTAATATGTAGATGCGTTGTCACTCCTGATGATTAAGATGAAATGCCTCGCCTCTGCCTTCCAGTAAAAATAAGGTTCTCCGGTTCTCTACATTCACCATACGAAACACATCAGCAGTAAACTGCTATATGACCCTAGTATTCTGTGAGATCGTGGTCTTTACCAGGTCGAGCCGACCCATCTGTGCTACATCAAAATAGATGCAGCATGTCTCCCCCACGTAAACTACAACCAGGTGGATGGTGTGCTGATTTGTCACCCTTAATAAATAAAAGAAATTTGTTTTACACAATTGTTGGCGCCGGATCAGTTTTGAACGCGATGTAGCGTGGCGTTGTAGCTAGGTACTCTAACCACCATTTTCTTGCATATCCCAATCATAGTCATTTCCTACGGGATGGAATTGGGTAAAGGATTATCTTAAGCCGCCTCCGCATGGCTATATATCTTTCATTCCTTCCTTCATTCATTCATTACAGCTTGTCTAAAGTACTCTGTCGTAGTTTGTAAGTGTACATACGCTATGTCCACACATTACCGTATAGGATAATTGCCATAGTACTGTAGTACGTAGCTACCCTGGCAGGCGGGCTGTGACCCGCAGTTTTTATTACTTTGAGTTGTTATAAGGAAGGTGCTGCCGCCCATCTCCCGTTTTATTTACCAATTTTTCTTATGACAAAGACTTTCTTAAACACCATCTAAATATATATATATATATATATATATATATATATATATATATATATATATATATATATTTTAATTTAACATTGTGAGGGTTATTAAATTCAAGTAGTTGTCGCATGTGATGTCAAATATATGTTCATACATATTGTTATTTGCCGTCATCACAACGTTGAAATGGAATTCAGTTAATTTAATATGAAGGTATTAAGAGGTTAACCACGTTACGATCAGACGACAGTTTTCCACACTTTATGGGAATTATTTATGGCTTAACAGCAGGTAATTCCACTAAACTCCACGTATATATCAGAAATTGATTGCCTACGACCGGTTACACACGGCGTCAAGGTTGCTTTTGCACTGAAATTTTTAGAGGACGATAAAATTGAACCATCTGTTACCCACGTAAAAATTTAAGTCTTAGAAATATTGGCACAACTTATCTCGGGTATTTGGTGCTTTACGAATTTCTAAATTATATTATTTTCTATACTAGCGACCCGCCCCGGCTCGTCTGGGTAAGATTTATGTATGTCTTTAAGGTAATGAAAAAAACATTGATTTTATCAATTTTTCTTTTATTTCTTGAAAATGTGCAAGTTTTTAGAATAAAATATAGCCTATAGATAGTACAAATGGAGTATGTGTATGTGAAGTTTTATTACGATAAGTTTAGCCATTCCAAAGATTAGCCCAGAAAGACGGACAGACAGACAGGCATCCAGACAATTTTTTTTAAATGGTGATTTATAACTTAAAGACTATAAAAAAAAGAAACTCGCATTAACACTATTTTTGGAAATGCTCAGCAATATCTAATATCTTTTTATTTTGGCTGAATATTACTAAACTTTTATCTTCCTTACCACCAATTATATCGCAGTATCATTATTATTCAGATTACTTACTTACTTACTTACTTATCTTCACGCACAATCCCTGACGGGGTAGCCAGAGAGAACAGATCGCCAAGTGTCACGATCCTTACAAACCTCTTTCGCTTCTTTCAGATTCATTATCTTCTTCATGCATGCACGTCTAGGTATCCGAGTACTTTTGACCCTACCCTCCTCGAGCAATTTGCTCACATGGTCTTCGAAAGTTAGTCTCGGTCTACCTCGACACCTTTTAATATTAACTTTCGCGCTATATATTTTCTTCACCATTCGGTCTTCACTCATTCGCTCAACGTGCCCAAACCACCGAAGCACGCCCTTATCAATTTTTGTGATAAGGTCATCTTTCAAACCTGCCATATTGCGAATCTCTTCGTTTCGCTTTCGGTCGGCCATGGTAACGCCGCACATTTTACGAAGAGATCGCATCTCCACTGCATTCAACTTACTTTTATGCTTCTTCTGGCATACCCAGGTTTCGCTGCCATATAACAAAGTCGGTACCAACACTGCGTTATGTATTGCAAGGCGTGCACTCTTCGCTACGCCTTGCCTTTTGACTAACGCAGTCAGGGCACCATTGACTTTGTTCCCGGCAGCGACACGCCTGTCCACATCTAAATCGCATCTTCCATCCCGGCTAAAAGCACTCCCCAAGTATACAATTTCATTTACCTGTTCTAGACATTCCTGATTTACCCATATTTCACACTTCGTTCTCTCTTCGTCCCTTTCAAATACCAGAACCTTAGTTTTATTAGCATTCAAACGGAGACCTTTAATTTTTATTCAGATTCATAGATTCATATATTATTACCTTACGACAACATTGAATGATAAGGTTTAAAGTGTTTATCACATTTTAGGGTGATCTCTGGACTCTGCTCTCTATGAAATTAACTAAAGTGGGCGAAAATTGCCTTACATTGGAAAATCTTAAGATATTGGACAGTTTACCCGCGCTTAGACAAAATGCAGGAATAATTTGGCAAATTATCTATTGTACAAAAATATAGATACTATGAACTTACTACGTTCATTCTGCGTAGGTAGAACTAAAAGTGGTAATTAAAAACTGAAGGTACTTCGGGCTAACTCTGACATTGAGACGTCAATCACCTCAGCCCCCCGTGACCATGTGCGCTGGAAAGCACCCGAAACGTCGGGAATTAAAAATAAGTTGAAATTAAACACGATAAAAGCCGTAAAAGTAGTTTTATCTATATATTGAATAAAACTTTCTTTTACGGCTGAGAAAAAGAAATGTGGTACAATGGGCAGTCTTATCGCTAAGAGCGATCTCTTCCAGACAACCTTTGGATGGACAGGATTGCAAGAAAACATTAAAAACGTGTGTGGTTTGGCGACAAAAATAACATTATTTTTATTAAAGCCATAAAATAGAAATATAGAATGGTATACAAGTACATAGATAAGATAAATACATACACACTTATTAATATATATGTATATATATATATATATATATATATATATATATATATATATATACACATATAAAGATATATTTTTATAAATATAAAAATTGTTTTACTTGTTTGGATTCTTAATCAATTTCCTTTAAAATTATTTTACAATATATTTTTTAAATATAACGACAAAGTTTTCTATTAATCATAAAAAAATCCTAGAATTGTAGATCACTTAAAGATAAAATAATCGCTTGCATGGGTATAGTATGTACACCACAATAGTACAGGTATGTACAATATTACTCGTAGTAACACACATATACTACGTAGATCGAATTTGGATAGCTTTATTTAACACGTAGGCACTGTAAACGTTTCGACGAAAGAGTTCGTTTTCATTTAACATATGCAGCGTTTTGTTTTTTTTTTATGTTTTAGATATATATTTTATGTTTTAGATAATGCTGTTAATAAAATAAGGAACTATTGGTAAATTCATTCGTGCATGCCTTAAGCACATTGAAAAAATTACGTATCACATTATTATACGTAAATTTTTAAAGTAGTTTAATTACACACAAGTTTTCACTGTAAACCTTATAATTATTACTATACTTCCAATTTTCCGATAATTTTATGTCACATTTCAATTTAAAAAAAGCTTGGAAAATCCAAAAGTAATTCTATTCGTCAAAGAGTTCCAGTAACAGTCACCGAAGTACACCTTCAAGTCACTCTATCAAGTTCGTAGGTAAAATCTCATCATAACTAAGAAAAGGAGGCCAAACTTGGCACACCTAATACCACTGGTCGAGGAGTTCCAGTAACATTCACCGAAGTACACCTACAGGTCACTCTATCAAGTCCGGAGGTAAGGTCTCATCATAACTGATAACATCAGATCACTCCATAAAGTCTAAGATGTATCATCATCATCATCATTACAGCCCTTCACAAGTCCACTACTGAACATAGGCCTCTCCCAAGGAATGCCACGAAGTACGGTCGTGAGCCACCTGCATCCATTGAGTTCCTGCATGTCTTACCAGGTCGTCACTCAATCTAGTCTAAACTTCGCCTGCCGGTACAAACAAAATGTTGTAATACAAATCTGTAATTATAAAAATTATACCCTGGGTCAATGATGTATCAAATTTGGTTATTAGAATATTTTGTGTTTCTACAGCTATCAATATTTTACTGCCTATTATTGCTGCTATGAGGAAACCATACAGTAATGCAGATGATTTATTCAGTTGAGTATTTTTAACAATTTAATTTATTTAACAATTTAACCGCTATCCTTGTCTTTTGCGTGTGTGCTTCTTAGCACACAGCAGAACTCGGGCCTCGGGGCATGCCCCATTGCCCGGATTCTCCTCGCGGTACACAACTATGTACCGGTCGTGGGAGCCGTTTCGGCATTGTCAGTAAATGCAACGGTCGTGGGTTCGTTTCCACGGTCGATGCAAATTGATGTCAAAGAGGTCTAATTTGATTTTATCTGAGACATTGAGGGTTGTTACTCGACTGTCTAATATCTACAGAGAGGAGTTGTCTTAGTATAGGTCGCCCGCCCGGGGGCCGGGCATGTAAAGGTACTGAGTTGTCAAGGTGGGTGTGTGACCCGTTTTCTGCGCAATCAAACATCCCGCGCGCCAGCCAGACCACAAAATCCTGGATTGTTTCCATTTTTAGGTTGGCTAAGCTGACGTAATTCCGGACGTTGTGACCTGCACCGACGATGTTTCGTAAAGATAAATTCTGCTGGGCCTGAAGTCGCCGCTTCTGTCGATTGCTCAAAAGTGCGTACCAGGCCAAAGCAGCGAATGTAAGTCTGGGTTTTATGTACACTTTGTACAGTTTTAGCTTTGTCTTAAGCGTTTACTTGGATGCCAGGACGGGACGGAGTATCGCTCGCGCACCTCTTGCATTGTGGACGACGAGAACGACGTGCGCGGTCACATCATCGCAGCATCCTGTCGATCCAGCATCCAAGATAGGTCACGGCCTTCTCGTACGCGATCTTTAGGCCCCTGAGCGTCAATGGAGGTGGTAGGTTTCTAAGGCGGCGGATGAGCAGAGCGGTCACCTTCTACTCTTCCAGTCATGGTGGCCACAGCTCCAGCAGACGCTGCATCCTGGTAGTGGATATGTGGGCTCTTCTAAACGATGTAAAATAGGCGCTATCGTCCGCGTACAGAGTCAGCTCTACTTCGTCCCCCCATTTGCGCAGATGTGGGTTGGGATGTAGTTGATGTAAGCCGCGTACAGGATCGGTGACAGACAGCTGCCTTGTGGCACGCCGGCTAAATGGGAAGTTTAGCTAAGTGCGGAGCAACGTAATCGGCCTGTAGCTGGCTGCTCTACACCTGACCTCCCGGGTTTCGGCAGATATATCACTTTGCCGATTTTCTAGTCCTCCTGGAAGTGGGATGTTCGCAGTATACCATTGTAGAGTCGCCCTATCTCTACAAGTAATCTATTGAGCAGCTGTTGGAGTGCAGCGTTCGTTATCCTGTCGTGCCCCGGCGCCCTCCTCGGTTGCAGGTGGGTTACTGTCCTCCACAATTCAGCGGGGGAGATGAACCACTCTCCTGCAAGCGGTGGCTCGGGCGACGTCAGGAACTGCCGTACGCGGCTCTCCTTTCGGGCATGAAGCTCCATTAACTCCGCACACTATCGGCTCAATTTGTAGAGCGACACATCTTCCTCTTCCTCGCCAACGCACAACGCCACCTCTTTCTCTGATCTGAAATCTATTCCCTGTTCTATCAGTGATCCGAAAGGTTTTTGTGTTCTTCTGCGACGGGTCTTGCACAACGTAGTTTCCACGAGCTTATCATTCATATTGTCCAATTCATTGCAATCTTCTAGGCACTGAAAATGGTTTTGTAGCTCGAGCTGAAAGGTTACGGGACTTTGGATTAGAAAACGATGGGGACGGAGCGTTGATTTCATTAGACCTAACCTCTCCAACTTAAAGTTTAAATTCAGTGTGCGTCTCACCATTCGGTGATCGCTGCCGGTTTTCACCCTCGTGATTACTGAAACATGACTAAACAGTTATCTTCTGGTCGTCATAATGAGGTCAATCTCATTTTTTGTCGAACAGTCGGGGCTCGAACAGGTCCACTTCCTGTGGGGCCGCTTCCGCTTCTTCTATATCGAAATTGGAAAATCTAAAGAATCCACTCTTGCGAATGAAGATGTTGATATTGAATCACTAAATCATATAATTACTTTTCTCATGTACCTTTTCTTTTTTAAATGATAATATAAAATCATATACTTTAAACAATCTGTCTAAAGCATCAACTCCTAATTTCTCGTCGTTCACCTTCAATTAGTTTTTCGACTGTGATGTTAAGAAGAACGTTTTGTCCATATCGTCAAGTGCTATCGGGTGTGATGAAATTAGCCGTAAAATGATCTTCCCACTGATTGATATTATTCTCCCCATCCTAAATCACGTTTTCAATTACTCCATATCCTCTAAATTCTTTCCTCGAATTTGGATGGAAGCTAATATCATTCCACTAACACCAAGAAGAACCCCTGTTGCCCCTCAGATTATCGAGCTATATCTATCCTTCCATTCCTTTCAAACGTCCTTGAACGTTTAGTCTTTGCACAACTTAACCACTTCCTAAATAAAAACTCCCTTCTTGACTCCTTTCAGTCGGTGTTTAGACTTGGTCATACGAGTAGTATGATTACAGCTTTACTTAAAATCACAAATGATATTCGCTGGGGTATTGACCAAAAACAGCTCACTATTCTTACGTTGCTGGATTTCAGTAACGCTTTTAATACCTTCGATTTTGACGTATTTCTGAGTCTGCTATGTTCTATTAACATATCTCTAGCGGCAATTAAATGATTTCAAAGCTATTTGCGTGGCCGCCGGCAGCGTGTTATTGTAGAGGGTGCCAGTATCAACTTACTGCTGGTGTACAGCAGTGTGGGTTGTTACAGCCCTTGTTACTCCCTATTCTTGATTATGCTGATGTATGCTACTCCAATTTTACTGAGGACCAATAAAATAAATTTGAGCGTCTTCAGAATTTCCCTATTAGGTTCATATTTGGCCTTCGCAAATATGATCATGTACTATATTTCCGAGTACCGTATTAAGCTCAAGTGGCTCCCTATCAGACTTCGTCGGAATACTCATATTATATCTCTACTGGATTGTGTACTATTCGATCCTAAAGCGCCGAGTTATCTTAAAGAAAATTTTGAGTTCATGGGCGCAAATAAAGATCATTCCAGATTAGCTGATAAACTTATATTGCAAATGCCTGCTCACAACTCAATTTTTTTCATTCTTCCTTTTGTGTCAAAGCAATCAAATTATAGAACTCGCTTCCTTTAACAATTAAGAAAGCCAAGCATTGAGTATTTCAAAAAAATGATTAAAGATTATTATTCAAAAATGTGTTCTAGTTAATATATTTTATTGCCATATCTACTTTTCTTGATAAGGTTTGTATATATGATATATAGTTAAAATTTATTACAAAAATATTTATAAATGTGTATATTATATATATATATATATATATATATATATATATATATATATATATATATATATATATATATATATATATATATATATATTTATGTATTTGTGTATTTATGTGTATATGTATATATAATATTATGTATTTGATTATTACATTATCTCATATACTATATATACCTTATACTATTATTATTCATTTATTTGTCTACGATTTATGCACACTTCTATATATTTAAATGAAAATTATCTCCTTCACCAAGGTTTGCCTCATTGTACATAAATTTGTAAATTTAAGTTTGTTGTGCTGTGTAGTATTTTGTGTGCAATAAAGATATTTTTTTTTAATAGAATAGGGACATACGAGCATACGGCTCACCTGATGGTAAGTGACTACCGACGCCCATGAACAACCGCAACACCAAGGGAATTGCAGATGCGTTGCCGACCTTTTAGAAAGGTGTAAGCTCTTTTCTTGAAGGTTCCTAAGTCGTATCGGTCCGGAAAAAATAAGTATAAATAAAATAAATAAATAAATAGTTCAAGACCCGGCAGGTTGATCACTCTATATCTCCAGGCTGGGTGTTTCACGTTTAGGTCCCCCGCGACGATGGTAAGTGGTACGCCTTCCATTACCGTCCGGATGTCTGAGGAGCAGAATGGAGTGCATGGCTGGCGGTATGCCGCAAAGATCCTTAGTTCCTCGCTCGTCGCCTCCATTCTTGTGCCGATAGAGGGCATCGTTTCGTAATCTGGCAGATCTAGTTCTTGATGGACGACGTCTCTCCTCACTAGAACCGCCGTAACAATTTAACCTATCCTTGTCATCTGTGTGTGTACTTTTCAGCACACAGCAGGTATCGGGTCTCGGGGCATCCCCCATTACCCGGATTTTCCTCACGGTTCAACTCAGTGGACCCATCGTAGAAGCCGTTATGGTATTGTAGGTGCACGACAGTGGTCGGGGATCCGATTGCCCGGTCGCTGCAAATAGGTGTCAAAAATGTCTTTGTTGGTCTATCTGCCACTTTGTGGGTTGTTACTCGACTTTCTAATCTCTATAGAGAGGAGTTCTCTTGGTAGAGGTCGTCCATCTGGGGGCCAGGCATGTAAAGACGCCATCTTGTTGAGATGGGTGTGTGGCCTGTTGTCGGCGTGGTTAACATTCCACGCGCCAGCCGAACCACAAACTCCTTGATACTCTCCATCTTTAAGTTGGCCGCGATGACATCGTTCCGGACGTAGCGACCTGCACCGACAAGGGTCCGTAGTGATAAATTCTGCTGGACCAGAAGCCGCTGTCTCTGTCTGTCGCTCAAGAGCACGTTCCAGGCCGGAGCGGCGTATGTTAGTCTTGTTCTGATATACGTCTTGTATAATTTAAATTTGGCCTTATTGGTAGCTTCGATGCCAGGACAGGACGGAGAATCACCCGTACACATCTGGCATTTCGGACGACGATCTCGACGTGCGCAGTCATGGGCAGCGCAGCATCACAGGTTAACCGGGCCCCGGATTTGCTTAAAAACTCCGGAGCTTCACCGTAAAGTGAGCTGCTTGCCATTTTTTGTGTACTATTTTCACTACACAATTATAATAATTTCCAATTTTTTCTATAACTATTTATTCTTATGCTAATGTATTATACATTGTTAGATTGGCATTTTAATCACCTATTAGATTATTATAAAAGTTTTTTGACATATCAATAATCTAAATAGTTATGAATAAAAATATTCCAAATTTTCGCAATATTTGGGTAAATTGATTCTTTAATTTGACTATAGGTGGGAAATAAGGTACACCACGGAAATATTATTTTATTTCCTTAATATATAAACCTTAATATAAATATATAATTAAATACTATGTTTACAATTCTTTTAGAGGATAAAAACCATTTTCGTTATTTGCGGGTGTTATCGTTACACAATGCCCGATTGTTCTATAGTGTGCCGAGCTCTGATTGGCCGGCTCTGTGTAGTACAATAAGAGTTGTCCCACGACGTGACGTTCTCTATTTGGTTGTTGTCTTAACTGTTACAAATGATGCACTATACTACAAAATTAAGAGTTTTAAACATGTTTGAAAATTATACTATTGCACCTTTCACTTAGGTTTGTGACCAATACTGTTTCTAACTATGATTTTAATATTGTTTTTTAATCACTATGTTTTAGTCACTATTTGTTGTCGCGAACGGTCTGTCTGTTCGTCATTTGTTAAATCTTTTAAATGCTTGAACCAACTGTAATGAAATTTGATTAATATATCAAGAACAACTCGATTTTTTTTTGACATATCGAAAAATTACATCTAAATAACACGTTAAAAAATAGAAAGAACCTATTCAGGAAAAACCAGGGAAGATCGCTAGTAATTAATAAATTAAAATAAAAACCTATCAGTGAAACAAATGCTTGTGTCAATTTAAATCACAAAAATAAAGTATACAATGAGTTCTGCTGTCGCCGAGACATCGGTGAACATTCATAAAAACGCGTCGAATACAGAACCTTATCGTTTTTGGAATTTGGTTAATAAAATAAAGTGCTTTATTATCTTCAACCCTATCAAACATGAATAATAAATAAAATAAAATTCTAAATAAATATTGTCCATATTTTAGCACACACAAGCACTAGTACGTTTTAAAGGTGTATGATGAATTCATTTTCGAATCTTTAAATTCATAAACCTCTTCTCTACGCTATTCTAGACCTTTTTTGATTACTTTTCCTTTGCATAGAGACGCCAGGAGATTTTGGTAATGATAATCCCATAATAATAACGTAGCCTACGAAATTGACACCTCGCTGTATCAATCAAGGAAACATGACACGATTAATGTGTAATTCTCGAACATATAACATCGCCTCGATCTTAATCTTAAAGGGTTGATTATTGATAATTAGTGGTGAGCTATGGGCAACACAATATTTATTTGTTGGGACTTGTAATATTTAAATCTGCATGAAAATAAATTAATAAAATATTAGGGTTTGTTGCAACTTTTGGGCTGTCACGTTAACAAGATATGGTTGTATCAAAACATAGAACACTCGACTAACCGTAACAATGATAAAATTACTTTTTTTTATAGGATAGGGTGACAAACGAGCACACAGTCCACCTGATGGTAAATGGTTGCTGCAGCCCATAGACATCTACATTTATCCTCAATAAAGAATCAAAATTCAGAAGCGACGTCACCCGTGAGGATTAAGATGGAATGCCTAATTTCCACTAAAAAGAGTCTCCGGTTCTCTACACTCACCATACGAAACACAGCAGTGTCAATCTGCTATTTTACGCTGGTATTCCGTGAGAGCGTGGTCCTTCCCCGGTCGAGCCGACCCATTCGTGCTACAACTATACTACTAATATAGCTGCAGCATGGCTCTACCACGTTAAAATATACACTTATATAGTTTAATTTCAATAACTTTATTTTTTATGTTATCGACAACAAAATATGGTCATAGAATTTTTCATAGGTTTATTCTTTATCTCCTGCTTCCACTATCAATATGAAAGGAGCCTACTCGAGTAGCTTACTAAAACCCAATCTAGGTTCAACAACATTAAATATGTCTTTGGGTCCGACTCATCCTGTGCAATTTGAGTTATTGATTTACTCGCCATACAACAAGTCCATTTAGATAATGGTTATCTGAAAAGTTTTTGGTCGATGTGTACTTGAAATTCCGAAACAGGCATATTGTTAATTTCTTGCAAAGATTTTATCAAATAAAATACGGGTGTGTAGGTAAATTAAATTTTCATGGATATTGTCACAAATTTTGTGTAACCAATTCTGATAAAAAGAAATGTTTTGGTTATTGGATGATGAACACATCTTTAAAGACTTAAAATCACGTAAAGTTCTTATTCCTTCCTCATTACAGCCCTTCATAAGTCCACTGCGGGACATAGACCTCCCCTTAGAATGCTACAAAGCACAGTCCTGAGCCACCTGCATCCATCGACTTCCTGCATATCTTATAAGGTCGTCACTTCATCTAGCCTGTGTTATAGTGATTTGAAACGCTTATAAATAATTTTGGGCTGAAGGTAGGCCATATTAGCTATGAAATCAGGATGTCCAACGCCTCATGCCTCAACTCCTTCCGTAACCAGTGTGCTACTTTCAGCTTTTGTATGTATGCAAGCGTGTGTATTTGAGTAAAATATTACGGCGGGCATTAAACTATTATTAAATAATTAAATGTTAACGCAAGACCTTACTGTTTCTATGTGATTCGATAAAGCCGTTAACGAAGTTATCAAAGACCCTGTCAATTATGGTTAGCAAAATTGCCGCCTTTGCTTTATATAATTTCTTTCTGAATATAATTCAAGAATATAAAGTGAAAAACTTCTGGTAAATCCAAAAATGCATGCCTTAAGCACTCATGTTTTATGAAATGTTTAAGGAGTTAAAATACACACAAGTTTTCACTAATAACCTGTCACTCAAAGAAGTATTAGGCTTAGAACCGCAGTAGGCGCACGAAAATTGAAGCCATTTCAAGTTGTTAGACTTTAAAGGCTAAGTACGACTTTTGGCGCGTTAGTACTCGAGTCCACGTAGTCGTATAAACAGCTCGCACAATTTTCAAAAAAATGACGTACTGTACAGTGAAAGGATGTCACAACTCATCACATAATCACTAAAAAAATGTAAAAATCTCATTTTACGGTTAAGTACTGCCTAGAATTTTATATTTTTGTAAAAAACATTCATCAAAATAAAATAATAAATTATAAATTTGACAGACGCCAATATAATGAAAATGTTGCTAGACATAGTAAAATATTTTACCCCATTTTTTCTTATTATTATAATTATAAAAAAATGCATATTGAAAAAATACATACATACTGCCAATAGTCTCATTCACATATAAATAGGTATTTTTTTTTGCCAAATATTATTTGGGTTTCCATTTGCCATGAAAAAAAATGTTTTGATTTTATTTTATTTTGATTATGTGCAGTTGTTTTTACCTTTTTATGATATGTGGTTTAGGATAAATAACATAGCCTATGATTGTTTTTTTTTCTAATTTACATATATTTAACATTTTTAGTTTGATTATTTTATGAATCTAAAAAGATAACATTTCGAGGATAGTGTCATCAAAGCGGCAGTTGTTTAGAAAACAGTTGCAGTTTCAGGGTCATTAAGAGATTTGTTTTTAAGTACTTGGGTATATTTTATTTTATATTATTTGATAAACATTTTTAATTTCATGTTTTATTTGAATAGTTTATCTCCTTCCGAATTTCATTTTGTTTTAATGCAAAACATAGCATCCAATAAAGTAATAATAATAATCACTAGAAGCTGACCGCACTTTTAAGTCTTGTAATTTCTTCTAATATTATATCCATTCTGTGAAAGTTGTATGTTGTAATTTTTACGTTCAAACCGAATTAAATTAAATATATCACGTAGATTCTTAGAATGGCAAGAATCGAGATCAGTGTATGCTTTACTATGCGGATGAAGCCGCGGACCAGAGCCACAGTTAGTAAGGAATAACTAATGAAAAAATATCTGACAGCTAACATGACTATCTGACAACTATTCACTTGTTAAGTGTAAGTGGGACTGGATTGGAAAAACTGGAAGAAATAGACGTAGGCATTTGCCTCCTCCATTTCTTCCACTTCTCTATATATAATAGAATAAGGCCATTGAGTATTATATAAAAATTAATATTTACAAACAGTATTTAGATTTTATGAAAGATAAATAACAGATATTTATATAAATATACCACTTCTAAAAGAATAATATGTTAACATAATAGATTTGTGAATATAACACAAGATATTACGTATATAAATAATTTAAATATTACATAAGTTAACAAAAATAAATAATGTTACATTTTATCTTTGCAAATAGTTAATAAATAACTATAAACGCAACTTAAATATTAATTCTATGACGATGTCTACTATAACATTTTCCCCACTTTTTGGGGAAAATATCATTAACTTGCGAACATTACTCATTTGCTTGTGTGCGTGTGGGCAAACGTAATTACAGACCGCTTATGCACACATTCATTGTGTTGTTGCTTCAACTTTGAACGGAATTTTGAATGTCACTATCACTTTATGTGTAATTACTCTAAACTATCACTATACTTCCAATTTTCCGATAATTTTATGTCAAACGTCAAAAAAATGTTTGGAAAATCCAAAAGTGTACGACTCATAATGCTCATATAAGCGTGAAAAAATATTTAAAAAGAATAGAAAATTGTAGTTCTATTCGTCAAAGAATTCCAGTAGCAGTCATCGAAGTTCACCTTCAAGTCTCTCCATCAAGTCCGTAGGTAAGGTCTTACCATAACTAACGAACCAAGCCGAAACTCGACCCACCTAGTTTTACTGGTCCAGGAGTTCCAGCAGCATTCGTCGAAGTACACCTTCAGATTACTCTATCAAGTCAAGAAGTAAGATCTCATCATAACTAACAAAAGGAGCCCAAACTCGGCACATCTAGTTCTACTCGTCGAGGAGTTCCAGTAGCATTCACCGAAGTATACCTTCGGTCACTTCTCAAGTCAGGAAGAAAGTCGTAACTATCATACGAGCCCAAACTCAGCGAACCTATTTGTACTCGTCGAGAAGTTCTAGTTAGTCACTCCATAAAGTTCAAGACGTAGTTATGTACATTTATAAATAAATCCTGTACATAAATTATGTATATTTATATATAAAGCCGTGTAGTGACGGTTAGGAATATACACTACCTCATATCTTCCCGTAGGTGTCATAAAGGCGACAAAGGGAAACAGGCAGGAGATGGGCAGCAGCATTTTCCTGATAACAGCAAAATTACAAAAAAAACCTGTGCTTGCCAACCAGCTCGCCAAGCGTGGCAACTATGGCAAATACCCTCCGATGATGAGAGTAACATAGAGACGGCCCCCAGTCCCGGGCGGCCCCGCTATTCCTGGCTACGGTGGCGACCATGGTAACGGTGGGGCAGGGGGCGCTAAGAATCTCCAATGGAGATTCGGTTGCCACCTAAGACGACTCGACCTAGCAACATACAACGCACGCACCCTGAGGACTGACGAGAAGATCATGGAGCTGGAAGAAGAGATAGACAAGTTACGCTGGCATATTATAGGATTATCCGAAGTCCGAAGAGAGGGGGAGGACATAGTAATCTTCGAATCCGGCAACTTGCTCTATTACCGGGAGGGCGACCATCTGTCCCAAGGAGGTGTGGATTTATCAACCACAAGTCTCTCGTTAACAACGTTGTAAAGATTGAGAGTGTGTCGACGAGGGTTGCGTACCTTATACTCAGAATCACCAAACGGTATTCGCTGAAGGTCATACAGGTTTACGCACCAACCTCGGCACACTCCGATGAGGAGGTGGAAGAAATGTATGAGGATATCTCTCGAGCCATGCATTCTTCCAAAACCCAATATACGGTGTTAATGGGAGACTTCAATGCAAAACTAGGCACATGAGAGAACGGTGAGCTGAAAGTAGGGAAATTTGGAATAGGGCAACTAAACCCAAGGGGCCAGCTGCTGGCAGACTTCATGGAGAAAGAGGGACTCTTTATGATGAACTCTTTCTTCAAAAAGCGGCCCCACAGGAAGTGCACCTGGTCAAGCCCCGACGGTTCGACAAAAAATGAGATTGACTTCATTATGACGACCAGACGGCAACTGTTCAGTGATGTCTCCGTGATCGCGAGGGTGAAAACTGGTAGCGATCACCGAATGATTAGAGGCACACTAAATCTAAACATTAAGTTGGAGAGGTCTCGTCTAATGAAGTCAACACTCCGTCCACTTCGTGCTCTGTTCCAAAGTCCCGAAACCTATCAGCTCGAGTCACAAAACCGTTTTCAGTGCCTAGAAGACTACAATGAAGTGGACGATATGAATGACAAACTCGTGGAAACTGTCCATGCAGTCGGAGTTAAGTTCTGCAAGACGCGCCGCAGAAGAACACAAAAACTCTCCGGTCACACTCTTAATCTCATGGCTGTTAGACGGGAGATGAAGCTACGTTCTTCAACAGATTTGACAGCATACAGGCAACTGAACAGACAGATCTCCAAATGCATACGGCGGGACTTACGCAACTTAAATACAGCTCGTATTGAAGAAGCGATCGAGCGGAACCAAGGCTCCAAAGTCTTTGCCAGAGATCTGTCTGCCAGAAAAACCAACTTTCAAAGCTAAAGACCGAGTGTGGCAGCATCGTTTCCGGAACACCTGAGATTTTGAGTGAGATTGAGAGGCTCTATGGGCAGCTGTACATGCCATCGTTGGAGCTACACGAAAGTGTGAGTAACGAGCCAAGAGCGAGTCTTATCCGACACTATTCCGAAGATATCCCGGACATCAGTCCCCCCAATCCAGTTATCCCTGGGCGAGGATGGAATTACAGCGGTGTTTTTAAAGCGGGTGAAAAAGCGGTACTTGAAGTCATTTAGAATCCCTTTGATGCCGTCCTCCGTGGTGGCACAACTCCGGAGGCGTGGTGTAGAAGTGTGGACGTCTTGTTTTTCAAGAAATGCGACAACGCTCTCTTGAAAAACTACAGATCGATTTTCCTTCTGAGCCGCGTCTGCGTGCTGTTTTTGAAAGTCATTACCAATCGTCTCGAACGCAGACTTGACGACTTTCAGCCTCCCGAACAAGCCGGTTTCCGAAAAGACTTTAGTACCATAGACCACATATATACCCTGCGGCAGATTGTACAGAAGACAGAGGAGTATAATCTGCCACTTTGCCTTGCGTATGTGAACTATGAGAAAGCCTTTGATTCCGTCGAAATTTAGGCGATGCTGCAGTCCCTTCAGCGGTGCCAAGTTGACTGTCGGTATATCGAAGTGCTGAAGTTTTTGTACAGTAGAGCTACGATGGCTATCCGAGTACAGAATCAGAGTACGAAACCTATCCAACTGCAGAGAGGTGTAAGACAGGGTGACGTTATATCCCCTAAACTCTTAACCGCTGCATTGGAAGATATTTTCAAGCTACTGGACTGGAAAGGATGCGGTTTTAACATCAATGGCGAGTACATCACTCACCTTCGATTTACCGACGATAAAGCCATAATGGCAGAATCGCTGGAAGACTTAAGCACTATGCTCAATGACCTCAATAGTGTCTCCCAATGGATAGGTCTTAATATGAACACGGACAAAACAAAAATCATATTTAACGTCCATGTCACACCTATGCCGGTAGTTGTTAGGAGTACTAAGGTTGAAGTTGTTGACGAGTATGTTTACCTGGGACAAATAGTTATTAACAGTGGTAGAGCCATGCGGCAGCTTTAGCTGTCGCACGCATGGCCCGGCTCGAACCGGGGTGGTACCACGACCTCACAGAAAACCAGCGTGAAGTAGAGGTTTACCTCTGCGTTTCGCTTGGTGAGTGCAGGTGGCCGGAGGCCTTTTTTACAGGAAATTAGGCATTCCATCTTAGTCCTCACGGGTGACAACGCATCTACATTTTGATTTGTAATAGAGGATAGATGTAGATGTCTATGGGCCGCAGCAACCACTTGCCATCAGGTGGACTGTGTGCTCGTTTGTCACCCTAATTCTATAAAAAAAAATAGTCCGACTAGGTAAGTCCAACTTCGACCGAGAGGTCAATCGACGGATTCAACTTGGCTGGGCTGCGTTCGGGAAACTACGACCTACTCCGAATGCGAGGAGCAGAAGTGCGGTGGTCTTGTTTTTCAAGAAAGGCGACAACGCTCTCTTGAAGAACTATAGACCGATTTCCCTTCTGAGCGTCTACGTGCTATTTTCGAGAGTCATAACGAATCGTCTCGCACGCAGACACGACTACTTCCAGCCTCTTGAACAAGCCGGTTTCCGAAAAGGCTTTAGTACCATAGACCACATACACACCCTTCAGCAAATTATACAGAAGACAAAAGAGTACAATTTGCCACTTTACATTGCGTATATGGACTATGAGAAAGCATTTGATTTCGTCGAAATTTGGTCGGTGCTTCAGTGGTGCCAAATTGAATGTCGGTATATCGAAGTGCTGAAATGTTTGTACAGTAGGGCTACGATGGCTATCCGAGTACAGAATCAGAGTACAAAACTTATACAACTGCAGAGAGGTGTAAGACAGGGTGACGTTATATTTTTTTTATAGAATAAGGGTGACAAACGAGCACACAGTCCACCTGATGGTAAGTGGTTGCTGTGACCCATAGACATCTACATCTATCTTCGTTTGCGAATTAAAATGCAGATGCGTTGTCACCCGTGAGGACTAAGATACAATGCCTCTTTTCCAGTAAAAAAGGGTCTCCGGTCTCTACACTCACCAAACGAAACACAGCAGCACTAAGCTGCTATATTACGCTAGTATTCTGTGAGAGCGTGGTCCTTCCCCGGTCGAGCCTACCCATACGTGCTAGAACTATACTATTAATATAGCTGCAGCATGGCTCTACCAACAATAAAATAAATCGTTAAATTACATAACATAAATCGATTATATAACATAAAGAAATAAAATACATAACAGTCTCAGTAACACTGAGATTAATTTTTCTTTTATAATTATGTAAATCATTAAATTAAATGTCGAGATCTGTGTCATCAGTTGATTTTATATCATAGGTACCTGTCAAACGGGAAATTGATGAATTTTTTCCTAGATTACTTTTATGTTTACGTACTTTAAGTATTTCGATTGGATGACGAGGCAGCCGTGTGGGTACCTTTATGGAAAATTTATTAAGCAAATTTGGGCAGTCGATAGCATTATTAAATAGTTTACATAAGAATATCATATCTAGCAGTGATCGTCTTAATTCTAAGGAATGTATATTAAAAATCTTAAGCCTTTGTGTATAAGATACCCAGTTTTATACAGTTAATAGACTTTAAAGAATGATTTTCGTCCTATTGCTCTAGAGTGAGCGTAGTTGTTTTCGAGTACATATATAAATGTTTGAACCACCTGTTGTAACAGAATACCTTGACGGTATTGGATTGCAAGGTGCCCTTAGATTCACATTTAACTTTGATATATCACAGGCTACTAGTTGCAATAATAAATACATGTTTTATTTTAGCTTATTGCCGTTTAATAATAGTTAGATTGTTGTCTTATTTCAAAAAAAATTAGGCCTTTATTTACTTAATCCTTTTTTCAGCTTGACCTTTATTTAACACTTTTTTCATTAGCTTGTGTGTATGCGATGTGAGTATGTATCAATGAAAGTAATGTAATTTTACAATTGAGTTTTCATTCTGAATAACCAAGAATTTCGCAGACCTAAATGACTATATTTTTATAGTCATGACAATGAATTCTCTTGTCTCTTCTTTAACCAAGGATCGTCATAACTTATCGCATATGATAAATCATAAATACCCATTGGTGTTATTAAACTCTAACTCTATCTCTAACTCCTATTGTAACTTTATTTGGCCGAAGCGTTTTTTTTTTTACAAAAAAATGGTGACAAACGAGCACACAGTCCACCTGATAGTAAGTGGATGCTGTGACCTATAGACATCTAAATTTATCTTCGGTTTAGAATCAAAGTGGAGATGCATCGTCACCCCTGAGGACCAAGATGGAACGCCTCGTTTCTAGTAAAAAATGTTTCCGGTTCTCTAGACTTGAATTTTCGGAATGGCAGCACAATCGGTTCAGTGATGAAATTTCATAAACAGATAGAGTACTGTACCAAGTGTGATCTAGGCTATAATTTATCTGAGGTTTTTCTTTAAAGATTTCTTCATTTCTTTCGAAATATTTCTCAGTCACAGATTCTATGAATCTTTGAGTGCCACTCACCACTTTAATGCTTCTCCCTCCCTTCTTGATATTATTTTCGTTCCTTTTAACACTTAAAATTGCTAAACACGGACATTACTCATCTAATACCTTTTCCTATCACGACTTTCTTTTTTTCTATTATGTCGTTCTAATGCTAATTTAAAAATTCTTTCGCATCGCAATTTTAGTGATATGAACACTGTTAATCTCTACAAGGATGCATCATACATTGACTGGTTGCCTTTGCGTAATATGGAATCCGTCAATGGAAATTTTATATTTTTTCTAAATATCTTAATTCGTCTTTGCCATAATCATAGTCTGTGCAATAAAGATTGAACACTTCCCTTTACCTTGGCTTCATCATCATCATCATCATCATTACAGCCTTTCATAAGTCCACTGCTGAACATAGGCCTCCCCCAAGGAATGCCACAAAGCACGGTCCTGAGCCACCTGCATCCATCGACTTCCTGCATGTCTTACCAGGTCGTCACTCCATCTCGTGAGGGGCCGCCCTACACTTCGCCTACCGGTACGAGGCTGCCACTCGAGAACCTTTCTTCCCCATCGGTTGTCGGTTCTTCGAGCTATATGGCCGGCCCACTGCCACTTCAGCTTACTAATCCGTTGGGCTATGTCGGTTACTCTAGTTCTACTGCGGATATCCTCATTTCTAAGTTTATCACGCAAAGAAACTCCGAGCATAGCCCTCTCTATAGCTCGCTGAGCGACCTTGAGCTTCCTCATACGGCCAGCAGTGAAAGACCACGTCTCAGTTCCGTAAGTCATCACTGGCAACACGCACTGGTTGTACAATTTCGTTTTAAGGTTTTGAGGTATGTCTGACGAGAAAATGTGTCGTAGCTTCCCGAACGCTGCCCAGCCGAGTTAAATCCGTCGATTGACCTCTCAGTAAGTTGGACTTACCTAGTCGGACTATTTGTCCCAGGTAAACATACTCGTCAACAACTTCGAGCTTAGTCCTAACAACTACCGGCATAGGTGTGACATGGACATTAAACATAATCTTTGTTTTGTCCATGTTCATCTTAAGACCTATCCGTTGGGAGACACTATTGAGGTCATTGAGCATAGTGCTTAGGACCTCCAGCGATTCTGCCGTAAGGACATTATCGTCGGCAAATCGAAGGTGAGTGATGTAGTCGCCATTGATGTTGATACCGTATCCTTTCCAGTCCAGAAGCTTGAAAACGTCTTCCAATGCAGCGGTGAAGAGTTTCGGGGATATGACGTTACCCTGTCTTACACCTCTCTGCAATTGGATAGGTTTCGTACTCTGGTTCTGTACTCGGATAACCATCGTAGCTCTACTGTACAAACACTTCAACACTTCGATATACCGACAGTCAACTTGGCACCGCTGAAGGGACTGCAGCACCGCCCAAATTTCGACGGAATAAAAGGCTTTCTCATAGTCCACATACGCCAAACATAGTGGAAAATTGTACTCTTCGGACTTCTAAACAATTTGCCGAAGGGTATGTATGTGGTCTATGGTGCTAAAGCCCTTTCGGAAACCGGCTTGTTCGGGAGGCTGGAAGTCGTCAAGTCTGCGCGCGAGACGATTCGTAATGACTCTCGAAAACAGCACGTAGACGCGGCTCAGAAGGGAAATCGGTCTGTAGTTCTTCAAGAGAGCGTTGTCACCATTCTTGAAGAACAAGACCACCGCACTTCTGCTCCACGCCTCCGGTGTAATGCCACCATGGAGGACGGAATTAAAGAGCTTCTGAAGGACTTCAGGTACCGGCCTTCCACCCGCTTTCAGAAGCTCCGCTGTAATTCCATCCTCGCCTGGGGCCTTACCGTTTTTAAGGTGCTGGAGAGCCATTCTAGTCTCGCTCAGACTGACGTCCGGGATATCTTCGGAATAGTGTCGGATGAGACTCGCTCTTGGATCGTTACTCACACTTGCGTGTGGCTCCAACGATGACGTGTACAGCTGCCCATAGAACCTCTCAATCTCACTCAAAATCTCAGGTGTCCCGGAAACGATGCTGCCACATTCTGTCTTCAGATTTGACAGTTGGCTCTTTCTGGCAGACAGATCTCTGGCAAAGACTTTGGAGCCTTGGTTCCGCTCGATCGCTTCTTTAATACAAGCTGTATTGAAGTTGCGTAAGTCCCGCCGCATGCATTTGGAGATCTGTCTATTCAGATGCCTGTATGCTGTCAAGTCTGTTGAAGAATGTAGCTTCATCTACCGTCTAACAGCCATGAGATTAAGAGTGTGATCGGAGAGTTTTTGTGTTCTTCTGCGGCGGGTCTTGCAGAACTTAGCTCCGCCCGCATGGACAGTTTCCACGAGCTTGTCATTCATATCGTCCACTTCATTGCAGTTTTCTAGGCACTGAAAACGGTTTTGTAACTCGAGCTGAAAGGTTTCGGGACTTTGGAACAGAGCACGAGGGGGACGGAGCGTTGACTTCATTAGACGAGACCTCTCCAACTTAACGTTTAGGTTCAGTGTGCCTAACCATTCGGTGATCGCTACCAGTTTTCACCCTCGCGATCACGGAGACATCACTGAACAGTTGTCGTCTGGTCGTCATAATGAAGTCAATCTCATTTTTTGTAGAACCGTCGGGGCTCGACCAGGTCTACTTCCTGTGGGGCCGCTTCTGGAAGAAAGAGTTCATCATAAAGAGTCCCTCTTTCTCCATGAAGTCGGTCAGCTGCTGGCCCCCTTGGGTTCCGTTGCCCTATTCCAAATTTCCCCACTTTCAGCTCACCGTTCTCTCTTGTGCCTAGTTTTGCATTGAAGTCTCCTATTAACACCGTATAGTGGGTTTTGGAGGAATGCATGGCTCTAGAGATCTCCTCATACATTTCCTCCACCTCCTCATCGGGGTGTGCCGAGTCTAGTGCGTAAACCTGTATCACCTTCAGCGAATACCGTTTGGTGATTCTGAGTATAAGGTACGCAACCTTAGTCGACACACTCCCGATCTTTACAACGTTGTTAACGAGAGACTTGTGGACGATAAATTCGACACCTCCTTGGGACAGATGGTCGCCCTCCCGGTGATAGAGCAAGTTGCCGGATTTGAGGATTACCTCCTCTTCGGACTTCGGATAATCCTATAATATGCCAGCGTAACTTGTCTATCTCTTCTTCCAGCTCCACGATCTTCTCGTCAGTTCTCAGGGTGCGTGCGTTGTACGTTGCCAGTTCGAGTCGTCTAAGGTGGCAACCGAACCTCCACCGGAGATTCTGAGCACCCCCTACCCCGCCGTTACCATGGTCGCCACCGTAGCCAGGAATAGCGGGGCCGCCGGGGACTGGGGGCCGTCTGTTTGTTGCTTTAATCATTGGGGGGTATTTGCCATAGTTGCCACGCTTGACGAGCGGGTTGGCAACCGCAGCTGTTTTTATTGTAATTTTGGCTATCATCAGGAAGATGCTGCTGCCCATCTCCTGCCTGTTTCCCTTTTTCGCCTTTTACGACACCCACGGGAGGATATGGGGTAGTGGATATTCTTGACCGCCACTACACGGCAACCTTGGCTTACTAAGATAATAAAATCTACAATAAATTAACAATGTGCGTCTAATTCTAGATACAATTATAAACACACTGAAACAAACGTGCTAAAATATATAGCTATTTATCACTGTAGTAATGTTTGTGAGATGAGCATGCGCAATGTCAGCACATTCATGAGTCCATTCAAAATGGGGACCCAGCGAAAATTTGGAAGTTTCTTAGATCGGCTTGAGTAAAATTTAAAGATGTAGTCTCCAAAAATTTAAATATTGAATAGTACTTGCTCTTTTGTCCAAATTTGATGGTTCTCCTAAAACACACATATAAAATTATCTTTTATTTCTTCAAACTCATGATTGTGCGCCTTTTGTTTTGAATCAATTATGTACTTGTGGTTTTTTTTAATTTACTAAGCACATCAGTCTAAAGAAGAACATTCTAATATCTGCAATTCAATTGGCTGTATCAGCTGTATTATGATCGAACCCATCCTATTCTCATATCGATTCTCTGTCATATTGTCAAGTTGTCTAGATCAACTTATTTTCTGAGACCAAAACTGGCCTTGCACAGTCTCTTCTTCTTTCCTAGATTCTCGGCTACGCTGACGTCAGCAATCTAAATCTCGGGGACGAGCAACTGAATAAGCTTAAGCGACTTCAACATTTCTGTATTTTAAGTCGCTCAAGCTTATTCAGTAGATCGTCGATTTATATTTGGTTGACGCAAAGTGATCACGTTTCACATTTTTGTACTAAGCTTAAGTGGATGCTAATTCACCTTCACCGTAATGCTCATATTTTATCCCTCTTACACTGCGTCTTGTGAATCCCTCATATGCCTCGTATCTTAAGGAACGTTTTGTAATGCTTCGTGATTCACACTCACGTTTTTTTAAATCATCAAAAGGTTTAAAATTGGAAACGCGTGCACATAAAAATAATTTTCTGGGAATATTTGTTGTTGTTGAAGCTGTTTGTATACATCTGCCCTGTACTTATCAATCTTAATTTAAATTACCATTATTAAAACACTTGTTTTTATTTTGAAAAAAAATAATGTAAAATTACTTTAGTCTTTCACTTTAATTAGTTTAAGTGCTGCATTTGTTATTTACTTTATATATTATATATGTAAATTTGCATTTAAACTATATAAACTTTTTATTAATAAAGTATTTATGTTCTATTTATACTGAAGTATTATGGCATCATCAACCCACTTAAATTTCTGTAATTTTACTTTCCTGTTTATTGAAAGATTATCTAGAAATAATCGCTTTTATTAATAAGAGTGCTCATTATAAACTACCTTTTAACATTTTATATTTCGTATTTTTATTTCTATTTTTTTATCTAACGTAAACGTGAAATTTAATCTTTTTAATCATTTATCATGCAACCACATGTAAAGATTGTAATGAAAATCAGTATAGAGTTACATTTTATCTGTATCAGGAATTGGATTTTGCTCGATATGAAAAATCATCATCATCGTCATTACAACCCTTCAGAAGTTCATTGAACATAGGCCTTCAAAAGAATGTCACAAAGCACCGTCCTGAGCCATCTAAGTATATTGACTTCCTGCATGTTTTACCAGACCATCACTTCATCTAGTCGGGAGCCGTCATTTGGCAAGTTCTACATTTTGAATATAATCTTTCACTTTGTCTTCTATTTCTACTATAAAAAAGTCTTTGATTACGTCGTCTACGCTGTGCCACAGTCTCATGGACGGTGTAAGTTTTACGGTCGTTATGAAATATGATATTACTTAAATCACACATTTTATTAAAACTATGTTCCATGGGAGATATATAAAGGAAGCACGTTAATAATGTTGTAGAGACATTTTACGAGGTAGAGCCATGCTGCAGCTATATAATGGTTGTAGCACGAATGGGTTGGCACGACCGGTGTAGGACCACACATTCACAGAATACCAGCATAAAATAGCAGCTTCTTAGCAATTTCTTATGATGAATGTAGAGAACGTAGACCCTTCTGCTAACGAGGCACTCCATCTTATTCCTCAGGGGTGACAACACATCTGCATTTTGACTCTTAATCGAGGATAAATTTAGATGTCTATGGATCACAGGGTCCACTTTCCATCGGATGGACTATGTGCTCGTTTGGCACCCTTATTCTATAAAAAAAATCATGTAACTCCTTTGTTTAACAACATAACTATCTAATTTTATATTAGGATATGTAGGGTACAATAAACAGACATAAATTTGTTGTAATCGTGTTATGAGGATTACACTTTCACATAATAAACAGAAGCTGAAATGCCTTAAGCGTGTACACAAACATAGTTAATACTAACTTGTTTCGTATTACTATGTTATTACTTACTTGTTTCCTACAACTAAAACAAATGTTATTAAATTATAAATAACATTTGTAAGCGTAATTTCGAATCACAAAATTTATATGATATAAATAATTTCAGACAGATTGTCATTTAATATACAGCCAGTATCTAAGAAGAGATAAACATGAGCCTGAATGACGACAATGTCGTTACCGCGCGTCATATTACGTGGTAGAGCCATGCTGGATCTATATTATGGGAGCGGAAAATAACAGCTCAATGCTACAAATGCAAATGAAGTGTTTCGTATGGTAAGTCTAGAGAACCGGATACCCTTTTTACTAGAAACTAAGCATTCCATCTTGTTCCTCAGGGGTAACGCTGCATCTCCACTTTGATTCTAAGCCGAGGATAAATTTAGATGTCTATGGGTCACAGCATCCTCTTACCATCAGGTAGACTGAGTGCTCGTTTGTCACCATTTTTCTGTAAAAGAACTTGCTTCGGCCAAATAATGTTACTATAACATATTATGTGCATTTAGTAGAGTTTAATAACTTAGTATTTATGATTTGTCATGTGCGATAAGTTATGACGATCCTTGGTGAAAGAAAAGACAAGATAATTCATTGTCATGGCTATAAAAATATAGTCGTTTAGGTCGGCGAAATTTAAGGTTATTCAGAGTGACAACTAATAAAATTACTATACTATAAAAAAAAAACATTACCTTCATTGGTACATACACACATCGCATACAACCAAGCTAGTAAAAAGCTTTTTTATGAAAAAGGAAAACAAGCTATTTATTATTTAAAGGTAATAAGCTAAAATAAAACATGTATTTATTATTGCAAATAGCAGCCTGTGATACATCAAAGTTAAAGGTGAATCTAAGGGCACCTCGCAATCTAAACCGTCAAGGTGTTTAGTTACAACAGGTGGTTCAAGTGGTGGTTAGAGCAGTAGGACAAAAATAATCCTTTAAAGACTATTAACTGTATAAAACTGGGTATCTTATACACAAAGGCTTAAGATTTAAAATATGCATTCCTTAGAATTAAGATGATCACTGCTAGATATGACATTCTTATATAAACAATTTAATAATGCTATCGACTGCCCAAATCTGCTTAATAAATTTTCCATAAAGGTACCCACACGGCTGCCTCGTCATCCATCTGAATACTTAAAGTACGTAAACATAAAAGGCAATTCCCCGTTTGACACGTACCTAAAATCAACAGATGACGCAGATCTCAAAATTTTTAATGACACCTTAAATAATTATAAGGTATTTTATTTATTTATGTTATATATATATATATATATATATATATATAATGCCCCTTTTCTTTTCCATAACGTCTTTTTTTTCTAATTTTTGTACTTTTTTTTCATTAAATATTTCATTATGTGTTATTAAAAGATAGAAAACAATAAATAGTATATATTGTAACTACTGTAGGATGTCCTTTAAAATAAATAATAAAAGTATAAATAAATAATAAATAAACCTAATACCTATTAAGATCGCATTACACAAAAGGTCTTACCCTTCGATAAGAGATCTCTTCATGGGTAATGAAGCTTAAGAGATCTATAATGCGGCGTTGCTACAGGCCGGTTGGCTTGAAATAATATTTATTGTTATTTCATAAACATACAAGTTTTCTATTGATAGCTTTCACTCACTCACTCACTGTAGCCCATCATAAGTCCACTGTTAAATTTAAATAAAACTAGTTTTATGGATTTTGTTGCGTATATTAACTTATTTTATATTCCCGACGTTTCGAATAATTTACAGCACCGATGGTCACGGGGGGGGACTGAAGTGGTTGACGTTCCAATGTCATAGTTAACCGCGGCTACCTCCAGATTCAAAATTATTAATTTTTGTTCCGATCTACGCAGTATGAACTTACAGTATCTTGAAGTCTTACAGTTGTATGCTAATGCTGCATTTTTCCCCGTCGGTTGTCGCTTTTTAGAATTTGGTTGGGCTATGTCGGTTACTATGGTTCTACTGCGGATATCCTCATTTCTAAGTTTATCACGCAGAGAAACCCCGAGCATAGCCCTCTCCATAGCTTGCTGAGCGACCTTGAGTGCCCTCATACGGCCAGCAGTGAAGGACCATGTCTCAGATCCATAAGTCATCACTGGCAACACGCACTGGTTGTATAATCTCGTTTTCAGGTTTTGAGGATTTTATATTTATTTGAGCTGTTATCAGGTATACCTGACGAGAAGATGTGTCGTAGGTTCCCGAACGCTGCCCAGCTAAGTTGATTCTGCCATAAGGACTATATTCTCGGCAAATCTAAGGTGGGTGATGTACTCGCCATTGATGTCAATACCGTATCATTTCCAGTCCAGAAGCTTGAAAACGTCTTCCAATGCAGCGGTGAAGAGTTTCGTGGATATAACGTCACCCTGTCTTACACTTCACTGCAATTGGATAGGTTTCGTACTCTAGTTCTGTACTCGGATAGCCATCGTAGCCCTTCTGTACAAACATTTCAGCACTTCGATATACCGACATTCAACTTTGCATCGCTGAAGGGACTGTAGCACCGACCAAATTTCGACGAAATCAAAGGCTTTCTCATTGTCCACATACGCAACGTAAAGTGGCAAATTCTACTATTTTGTCTTCTGTATAAATTGCTGAAGGGTATATATGGTACGAAAGCCTTTTCGGAAACCGGCTTGTTCGAGAGGCTGGAGTCTGCGTGCGAGACGATTCGTAAAAACTCTGGAAAATAGCACTCAGAAGGGAAATCGGTCTGTAGTTCTTCAAGAGAGCGTTGTCGCCTTTCTTGAAAAACAAGACCACCACACTTCTGCTCCTCGCCTACGGAGTAGTTCCACCATGGAGGACGGAATTAAAGAGCTTCTAAAAGACTTCAAGTACCGGTTTTCCACCCAGATTCAGAAGCTCCGCTGTAATTCCATCCTCACCTTAAGCCTTTTTAAAGTGCTGAAGAGCCATTTTAATCTTGCTCAGACTGAGGACCGGGATATCTTTAGAATAGTGTCGGATAAGACTTGCTCTTGCATCGTTACTCACACTTGCGTGTATCTCCAACGATGACATGTACAGCTGCCATAGAACCTCTCAATCTCACTCAAAATCTCAGGTATCTCGGAAACGATGCTGCGGCTTTTTTGGCAGACAGATCTCTGGCAAAGCCTTTCGTGCCTTAGTTTCACTCGATCTCTTCTTCAATACCAGCTGTATTGAAGTTGCGTAATTCTCGCCGCATGTATTTATAGATCTGTATGTTCAGTTGCCTGTATGCAGTCAAATCTGTTGAAGGCTGCAGCTTCATTTTCCATCTTACAGCCATGAGATTAAGAGTGTGATCGGAGAGTTTTTGTATTCCTCTGCGGCGGGTCTTGCAGAACTTAGCTCCGACCGCATGGACAGCTTCCACGAGTTTATCATTCATATCTTCCCCTTTATTGCAGTTTTCTAGGCACTGAAAACGGTTTTGTAACTCGAGCTGAAAGGTTTCGGGACTTTGGATTAGAGCACGAGGAGGACGGAGCGTTGACTTCATCAGACGAGACCTCTCCAACTTAACGTTTAGTTTCAGTGTGCCTCTAACCATTCGATGATCGCTACCAGTTTTCAGCCACGTGATCCCTTAGATAACACTGAACAATTGTCATGTGGTCACCATAACGAAGTCAATCTCATTTTTGTCGAACCGTCGGGGCTCGATCAGGTACACTTCCTGTGGGGCCGCTGCTGGAAGAACGAGTTCGTCATAAAGCGTCCCTCTTTCTTCATGACGTCGGCCAGCTGCAGACCCCTTGGTTTCTTACTAACATCTGTAGTATATGATAAATTATATTGCCCGCAGAAACTGGTAGTGTCTGATATTATTTAAATACAATTGTACCTTTTTGGATAACGACTAAGTTACTCTCCTATAACACAGGTAGTATTATTGTATAATCATCATCATCATCATCATTACAGCCCTTCACAAGTCCACTACTGAACATAGGCCTCCCCCAAAGAATGCCACAAAGCACGGTCCTGAGCCACCTGCATCCATCGACTTCCTGCATGTCTTACCAGGTAGTCACTCCATCTCGTGGGGGGACGCCCTACACTTCGCCTACCGGTACGAGGCTGCCACTCGATAATCTTTCTTCCCCATCGGTTGTCGGTTCTTCGAGCAATATGGCCGGCCCATTGCCACTTCAGCTTACTAATCCGTTGGGCTATGTCGGTTACTCTGGTTCTACTGCGGATATCCTCATTCCTAAGTTTATCACGCAGAGAAACTCCGAGCATAGCCCTCTCCATAGCTCGCTGAGCGACCTTGAGCTTCCTCATCCGGCCAGCAGTGAAGGACCACGTCTCAGTTCCGTATGTCATCACTGGCAACACGCACTGGGTGTACAGTCTCGTTTTCAAGGTTTGAGGTATACCTGACGAGAAGATGTGCCGTAATTTCCCGAACGCTGCCCAACCGAGTTGAATCCGTCGATTGACCTCTCGGTCGAAGTTGGACTTACCTAGTCGGACTATTTGTCCCAGGTAAACATACTCGTCAAAAACTTCGAGCTTAGTGTTCCCAACAACTACCGGCATAGGTGTGACATGGACATTAAACATGATCTTAGTTTTGTCCATGTTCATCTTAAGACCTATCCGTTGGGAAACACTATTGAGGTCATTGAGCATAGTGCTTAGGTCCTCCAGCGATTCTGCCATAAGGACTATATCGTCGGCAAATCGAAGGTGAGTGATGTACTCGCCATTGATGTTGATACCGTATCCTTTCCAGTCCAGAAGCTTGAAAACGTCTTCCAATGCAGCGGTGAAGAGTTTCGGAGATATGACGTCACCCTGTCTTACACCTCTCTGCAATTGGATAGGTTTCGTACTCTGGTTCTGTACTCGGATAGCCATCGTAGCCCTACTGTACAAGCACTTCAACACTTCGAATATTGTATAATACATTATTTAAAAACCTCTCAAAATTATTATCAAAAATTTATCGAACCCTCGTCAAGTCATTTTAATACGACTAAATTTGCTTGTCTTTTCGACTGTAAATTTGTTTAATACTTCATTTTTATAATAAACTAGCTGACCCGGCGAACTTCGTACCGCCTAACAGTCGATTCTTTCATTTTTTTAATACTTATTTTGCTATTCGGGACACCCGGTCAGCTAGTAAGATAAAAAAAGAAATAAGAAAGTTGATAAGTCAAGAATTAATTTATGTCAAAAAAGAAAAATTATAATTGATTTGCCTTCCCGGAACCACCCCACTAACACTTAAACTTTATGGTATAGTATTAAATTTTAAATTGACTTTTAAGTATTAATATTATTACGAATACTTTGTATGGGAATATAGAAAAGTGTTGTTGTTAGACTTTTTTAGACAATTTTTTAAAATTTTCTCTCCGTAAGAACCATCTTCGTACTCAAGTAATATTTAAAAAAAAGAATTAGCGAAATCGGTTCAGCTGCTCTCGAGATTTGCGCTTAGCAACACATTCAGTGATTCATTTTTATATTATAGACTAGCTTTTCCCCGCGACTTCGCCCGCGTGGAGTTATTTGACAAATATTGATCTTAATATTTATACGATATTAAAGTCACTCAATCGTTTTGCCTTCCCGGAACCCCTCCACTAACACTTAAACTTTATGGTATGGCATTAAAGTTCAAATTGGCTTTTAAGTATTATTACGAATCTTTTGTATGGGAATGTAGAAAAGTGTTGCTTTTAGACTTTTTCGAGCAATTTTTTAAATTTTTCTCTCCGTAAGGACCATCTTCCTACTTCAAGGAATATTATAAAAAAAAGAATTGGCGAAATCGGTTCAGCTGCTCTCGAGATTTGCGCTTAGCAACACATTCAGCCATTCATTTTTATATTATAGATATAACATAATTCAACGTGGTAAAACAATTTCTTCTCGTCAAATTAAATTAAAGTCACTCAGTATTTTTCTTCAGGAGGGCTTAAAAAACTATTTAAAACTAACTAACAATTACCGTAGCCGGATAACGCAGAACTTCGTGTACGAATAGTTTCGACTAGAATCGGAGACAAATCAATTTAAACGAGACATTCCATATTAACCCTTAATAGTATGTGGTAATGACGTACATACAGCTGTCTTCAACCACGTCGCTTATACAAGGATGATCATTAATACAAGCGAACGATATGATACACCTCCTAAGCTAAGGTACCCTTAATGAAAGTAACATATAGCACTATCCCCTATTACCATATTCGCCCACTCCTAGCATATCTGTTAATATTATGCATACACTAGATACCGATTTTTCCAGTAGTCAGAATGCATAGTGAATAAACAAATTATAGTAATAAATCAGAAATAGAGTGGCAGCCTCATACCGGCAAGTAAAGTGTAGGAAAGCGCCTTGCAGTTGCAGTGACAACTGAGGCCATTGTTCAGGAGTGAAATTATAAAAGGCTAAAATGATAATGATGCTCCTGGGAATTTTTATCTTCCGGTAATATTAGGAAGTTTTCGCCGTGTATAAAACGCAAAGAATAGGTAGAATTTTTTTTTATACTGAAAAAGTGTGATAAACGAGTGCAACCTTTTTATGCTCAATTAAGAATCAAAATGCAGGTGCGTTATCACCCCTGAGGAATAATATGGAATGTCTCGTTTCTAGTAAAAGGGTCTCCAGTTCTTTTTACTTACCATATGAAACACAGCAACATTAAGCTGCTATTTTACGCTGGTATTATGTTAAAGCGTGGTCCTAACTCGATCGAACTGGCCCATTCGTGCCACAACCATAATATAGCTACAGCGTGGCTGTACTACTTGTAAAAATATTCAAAACAAAATAAAAATATAGTGCTTAATATTTAAGTTGTAATATAACTTTTGGATTAATGTTTTTTCCTTGTCTATACATAAGTAATTGATTTGTAAAGCTCTATTATATAATAATTAATGCCATAGTTTATCCATAAAGAGAACTCTGCCAAACTATGTTATTGCATGTAAATATAAATGTAAATGTTATCTTATTGTACCCCTAAATTTATACAAAATGGTTCGTTATCTAACTGAGGACAGAAAATGGAATAAAAGTTTGACTAACATACATTTACGAAAGCTATGGAAATGTTATTTGATTACTGTACCGTTGTAAATAAGCAAACGTTTATGGCAGTAAAAGTAAATACACTATTCATGTATTTATTTGTTTTAATTTTGAGTTACTTTTAATAAGACTTATCATAGTCGGCTGGCGTCCATAAGCTACATGATAGCTAACGGTTACTATAGTCCATTGATGCCTTTATATTTTGGAGCCAGGAATGAATTCCTTTTTAGCAGACTATTCCAGAATCAAGGTAATATTTTTAGAGTGTATGTAAGTATGTACGTCTATTTCTTTGGCACGCTCTGTAGCTTAAACTTGATGGAATTTAACATATAGGATGTCGTTCAATTTGTCTTAATTGTGGAAGTGTCATGGGGTTTAAAAGCCGGCCAAGTGCGAGTCTGACTCGCGCACCGAGGGTTCTGAACAAATCCACAGGTATATAAGTTTAGAATTATTAAAAATATTTTTATATGATGTAACTAAAAATTGCCGTGTAGTGGCGGTTAAAAATATCCATTACCACATATCTTCCCGTGGGTGTAGTAAAAGACGACAAAGGGAAACAGGCAGGAGATGGGCAGCAGCATCTTCCTGGTAACAACAAATATACAATAAAAAAATGCGGTTGCCAACCCGCTCGCCAAGCGTGGCAACTATGGCAACCCCCCCCCCTATGACGAGAGTAACAAAGAAACGGCCCCCAGTCCCCTGCGACCCCGCTATTCCTGGCTACGGTGGCGACCATGGTAACGGCGGGGCAGGGGGCGCTAAGAATCTCTGGTGGAGGTTCGGTTGCCACGACTCGACCTGGCAAAATACAACGCACGCACCCTCAGGACTGACGAGAAGATCGTGGAGCTGGAAGAAGAGATAGACAAGTTACGCTGGTATATTATAGGATTATCCAAAGTCCGAAGAGAGGGGGAGGACACGGTAATCCTCGAATCCGGCAACTTGCTCTATCACCGGGAGGGCGACCATCTGTCCCAAGGAGGTGTCGGATTTATCGTCCACAAGTCTCTCGTTAACAACGTTGTAAAGATTGAGAGTGTGTCGACGAGGGTTGCGTACCTTATACTCAGAATCACCAAACGGTATTCGCTGAAGGTCATACAGGTTTACGCACCAACCTCGGCACACCCCGATGAGGAGGTGGAGGAAATGTATGAGAATATCTCTCGAGCCATGCATTCCTCCAAAATCCAATATACGGTGTTAATGGGAGACTTCAATGCAAAACTAGGCACATGAGAGAACGGTGAGCTGAAAGTAGGGAAATTTGTAATAAGGCAACAGAACCCAAGGGGCCAGCAGCTGGCCGATTTCATGGAGAAAGAGGGACTTTTTATGATGAACTCTTTCTTCCAGGAGCGGCCATAGGAAGTGGACCTGGTCGAGCCCCGACGATTCTACAAACAATGAGATTGACTTCATTATGACGACCAGACGACAACTGTTTAGTAATGTCTCCGTAATCGCGAGGGTGAAAACTGGTAGCGATCATCGAATAGTCAGAGGCACACTGAAGCTAAACGTAAAGTTGGAGAGGTCTCGTCTAATAAAGTCAACGCTCTGTCCCCCTTGTGCTCTGTTCCAAAGTCCCGAAACCTTTCAGCTCGAGTTACAAAACCGTTTTTGGTGCCTAGAAGACTACAATGAAGTGGACGATATGAATGACAAGCTCGTGGAAACTGTCCATGCGGCCGGAGCTAAGTTCTGCAAGACCCGCCGCAGAAGAACACAAAAACTCTCCAATCACACTCTCAATCTCATGGCTGTTAGACGGGAGATGAAGCTACATTCTTCAACAGATTTGACAGCATACAGGCAACTGAACAGACAGGTCCCCAAATGCATGCGGCGAGACTTACGCAACATCAATACAGCTTGTATTGAAGAAGGGATCGAGCGGAACCAAGGCTCCAAAGTCTTTGCCAGAGATCTGTCTGCCAGAAAGAGCCAACTGTCAAAGCTGAAGACTGAATGTGGCAGCATCGTTTCCGGGACACCTGAGATTTTGAGTGAGATTGAGAGGTTCTATGGGCAGCTGTACACGTCATCGTTGGAGCCACACGCAAGTGTGAGTAACGATCCAAGAGCGAGTCTTATCCGACACTATTCCGAAGATATCCCGGACGTCAGTCTGAGCGAGATTAGAAGGGCTCTCCAGCACCTTAAAAACGGTAAGGCCCCAGGCGAGGATGGAATTACAGCGGAGCTTCTGAAAGCGGGTGGAAGACCGGTACTTGAAGTCCTTCAGAAGCTCTTTAATTCCGTCCTCCATGGTGGCATTACACCAGAAGCGTGGAGCAGAAGTGCGGTGATCTTGTTCTTCAAGAAAGGTGACAACGCTCTCTTGAAGAACTACAGACCGATTTCCCTTCTGAGCCGCATCTACATGCGTTTTTCGAGAGTCATTACGAATCGTCTCACACGCAGACTTGACGACTTCCAGCCTCCCGAACAAGCCGGTTTCCGAAAGGGCTTTAGCACCATAGACCACATACACACCCTTCGGCAAATTGTACAGAAGTCCGAAGAGTACAATTTGCCACTATGTCTGGCGTATGTGGACTATGAGAAAGCCTTTGATTCCATCGAAATTTGGGCGGTGCTGCAGTCCCTTCAGCGGTGTTAAGTTGACTGTCGGTATATCGAAGTGCTGAAGTGTTTGTACAGTAGAGCTACGATGGCTATCCAAGTATAGAACCAGATTACGAACCAGATTACGGAATAAAGGTGTAAGACAGGGTGATGTTATACAGATATCCCCGAAACTCTTCACCGCTGCATTGGAAGACGATTTCAAGCTTCTGGACTGGAAAGGATACGGTATTAACATGAATGGCGAGTACATCACTCACCTTCGATTTGCCGACGATATAGTTCTTATGGCAGAATCGCTGGAGGACCTAAGCACCATGCTCAATGACCTCAAAAGTGTCTCCCAACGAATAGGTCTTAGGATGAACATGGACAAAACAAAGTTCATGTTTAATGTCCATGTCACACCTATGCCGGTAGTTGTTGGGAGCACTAAGCTCGAAGTTGTTGACGAGTATGTTTACCTGGGACAAATAGTCCAACTAGGTAAGTCCAACTTCGACCGAGAGGTCAATCGACGGATTCAACTCGGCACGGCAGCGTTCGGTAAATTACGACACATCTTCTCGTCAGACATACCTCAAAACCTTAAAACGAAATTGTACACCCAGTGCGTGTTGCCAGTGATGACTTACGGATCTGAGACGTGGTCCTTCACTGCTGGCCGTATGAGGAAGCTCAAGGTCACTCAGCGAGCTATGAAGAGGTCTATGCTTGGGGTTTCTCTGCGTGATAAACTTAGAAATGAGTATATCCGCAGTAAAACCAGAGTAACCGACATAGCCCAACGGATTAGTGATCTGAAGTGGCAGTGGGCCGCCATATAGCTCGAAGAACCGACAACCGATGTGTAAGAAAGGTTCTTGAGTGGCAGCCTCGTACCGGTAGGCAAAGTGTAGGGCGACCCCCACGAAGTGGAGTGACGACCTGGTAAGACATGCAGGAAGTCGATGGATGCAGGTGGCTCAGGACCGTGCTTTGGGGCATTCCTTGGGGGAGGCCTATGTTCAGCAGTGGACTTATGAAAGGTTGTAATGATGATGATGATGATGAACTAAAAATTTATGCTTTTCGCAATTTTTCGTTTATCTATGCTATAATACGGTGATTCGTACCAAATTTTAAGATTCTGAGTTCATGGGAAGTACCTTGTAGGTTTTGATTCCCTTGCGAATGTCGAAAATTTGCGGCATAAACGGCTGCCTTTTGATTGCGTTGGCTTAGAAGTCTGATTTTTATTCACAGCTCCAAGGGACAAGAAACTTGAGTAGTTGATATGAATTTCAGCTTAATACCTCCACGCGTTCCTGAAAAAAAGGGTCTTGACAGACAGACAGACGGACAACAAAGTAATCCTATAAGGGTTCCGTTTTTTCCTTTTGAGGTACGGAACCCTAAAAATCATATTTTCAGTAAATATTTACGCAGACAACTTTTTTTAAATTAGTTTGTTAATCATTGGGCTTGTATAGAGTTTCTGTATAACGCTGCACAAAGTGTTAGTTGGTAACACTTTACCAACTAACACTTTCACTACTGAACTTAAACTTCCACTACTGAACACAAGTCACATCATTCATTTCTCAGACACAGATTACCTCACGATATTTTCTTTAACTGAATAATAAGTGCTTTGATAAAAATAGAGAAGGAGCATAATACGTTACATTCGTGTCAAGGGCTTATAAAGATACCAAAATCACACAGATCCAATATTGGACTATCCATTGTTGAACCTGCTTATCTTCCATAGAAGGGAGAATTTCCCACTATCGTTAAAGATAACGTGTTAATTAACGATTACAATAGTCTTGCAACTTAACTTTAGTTCCCTCACGTCGGTTTAGATATAGTTATGGCCTCCAGAACGAATTCTGTTACGACGGTTTGTCTAGTGGTCGTAAGCGCGACTACTGATCATATGGTCCTGGGTTCGATTTTCTGGCTCTTTCCAAAATCTGTTATTGAGTTTACACGCTCGCACGCACGCACGTCACAAGCGCATATGAAGCAATAATGATGATAGCATCATTACAGTACTACTACGAGTACAGGATCACGCTCTCACAAAATAACAGCGTAAATTAGCAGCTTAGTCCTGTTGTGTTTCTTATGGTGAAAGTAGAGAACCGGAGACTCTTGTTACTGGAAACGAAGCATTGCATCTTAGTCCTCAGGGGTGACAACGCATCTGCATTTTGATTCCTAATTGATGATAAATATAG
The DNA here is from genome assembly GCA_963668995.1 of Parnassius mnemosyne. Classification (NCBI taxonomy): domain Eukaryota; kingdom Metazoa; phylum Arthropoda; class Insecta; order Lepidoptera; family Papilionidae; genus Parnassius; species Parnassius mnemosyne. Next base: position 13,846,724 of record CAVLGL010000159.1, read on the forward strand.
ATGTCTTTGGACTATCTCATCCACTTATCAGCAGGTGGACTATGTGCTCATTTATCAACCTTATTCTCACAGCTTCATATAATTCTTGAATTGTTCTCAGGTGTTGCTGCCCATCTCCTGTTTAATTTTTTTCTCTCGCCTTTGATGAAACCCACGAGATGATATTGAATATATAATTGACACGTCATCGTCGAAAAATTAAAAGTAATGATTAATGTCAAGAATTCTACAGTTGAACATGGAAGTATTCGTTCACTTATAATAATTTATGGAAGCTGAAAGTCACTTAGGGAGAGTGCAGAGACATATTTATATTTTGAGTGTACTATTTTGCATGCAACACATCATGCATCCGCCTGTATATGTATGTATATAGTGATTAGTATAGAATAACACAAACATATACCTACAATACTTAAGATAATGAAAACCTGACTTAAAATTAAAGTTACAGCCATACGTCCAACTGCTGGGCACAGGCCTCCGCTCATTTCTGAGAGCGTTTATTTTGTATTTATTTTTGGCCCCATGTTACTTAAAAACATTATATTTCAAAAGCTTAACCATAATATCTCAACGTTTGCGGATACCAATAAATTTTCGTTAATACTATTTATGGTTCGTACGTGCTACACAAAACTATCCAGATCCGATCAACGAGGGCTTATTGTGTATAAGTGAATTTAGGTATATTTTTCTACGACGTTGCCTTGTACTCGTACTCTTTTCCATAGAGTATTCAAGCCCTTGTAACTAAATTGAGTAAATTTTATCTTTATTTTCTTCTCAACAGGGACGAAATTCCAAGGCTTATTGGAATTCAAGTAAACATGAATGGTCTACGATCTTTTTATTTAGTATTCATGCGTTGTCTCTTCTAAACTCGTCGTACGTTGTTGCATTTTTTTTTTGAAACAAAAAACATACATTATTACCGTTACCATTACAGCCTATCAATAAAAGAAGACCCGTAGTAGCTCAGATGGTTAGCGCTCGCTATAAATTTCACAGTACGCGAAGAACCCGGGTTCGATCCCCGCCGGCACCAATGAAATTGTTAGTTGCAATTTTAAGTGCTGATTTACCACATGCTTGACGGTGAAGGAAAACATCGTGAGGAAACCTGCACATCTGAGAAATTTCAGAAAATTCGAAGACATATGAAGTTCGCCAACATGCATTAGGGTAGCGCGGCCGTAATTTCCTTGACCTAAACCCTTTCAGAAATGAGGGGAAGCCTGTGCCCAGCAGTGGGACGTATAGAGGCTGTAACTTTATCAGAGATGAACCAAGGCCTCCCGTTAGATTACCTGACAGGTAGGATGTTTGCCATAGTTGCCATGCTTGGCAGGCGGGTTGGCAACTGCAGTTTTTTTGTGGTTATTAGAGAAGACCCTGCTTCTTTAATATATTTGCTGGACAAAAGCATTTCAAAGAATGCGCAGAGTGCATTATTTGAAAGCTATGAAATGAAATATGTGAAATATTATTTTTATTCCTTCAACATAATTATTTTTTTATTTGTCAATGCATTGATTTACGAGTAAGTAATATATGTCAATGGTATAATACCTTTTTTTTGCAAATTAATCTATTACCGTTTCAAAATTATTTTTTTATAGAATAAGGGTGACATTCAAAATGCAGTGCGTTGTCACGCTTGAGGACTAAGGTTTACGTGGTAGAGCCATGCTGCAGCTATATTAGTAGTATAGTTGTAGCACGAATGGGTCGGTTCGACCGGGGAAGGACCACGCTCTCACAAAAAACCAACGTAAAATAGCAGCTTAACACTGCTGTGTTTCGTATAGTGAGTGTTGAGAACCGGAGACCCTTTTTACTGGCAAAGAGGCATTCCATCTTAGTCCTCACGGGTGACAACGCATCTGCATCTTGAGTCTTTATTGAGGATAGATGTACATGTATATGGGTCATAGTACCATCAGGTGGACTGTGTGCTTGTTTGTCACCCTATCCTATAAAAAAAAAGGTAGAATTCCTCGTTTTCAGTAAAAAGGATCTCCGGTTTTCTACACTCACTATACAAAATATGACACCTCCTTAAGCTACTTCCGACCGGACGAGAAAAGGCTATAGAAACTCCGAATGTACCCTCTAGAGAGTAGAGTAAGTATAGGCATAAAATGCCTATACTTACTCTTCTGGACGCGTGTTCTTCAGACAGCGGGGTGTTTACGTGCTAGTGAGGTTAACATATCAAGAAAACGCTTACACATTTATTCTTCCTAAATGCATATGGGGATAGCAGCGTAATCCATCTATCTAGAAGATATGTTAAGCAGTGAACTCATAAGACCGGTATCATGTGATATTATGTGTTATTTTTTGAAACAAAAATATAAAACACAAAAATACTTATACTTGAAAACATTAAAAAAATGTAAAAATAATGAGGATATAAACATACATTTTTATTGGAAATAAATTTTGCGTCAGTCTACTCACTTCGTTTGAAATTGTTTTAAGGAAATAACTCAAACGAACTCGGTATTTGGCGCCTACAAACACCTTATTAAAGTCAGATTTGCAGTTACTCATAAAGAAAATAGTTCAAAAAATGACACACAAGCTTAATATAAACGTCGTAATTTAAGAATAATTTTCAATTCTACCACATTAAATTGTAAAAATGGCGCCGGTTGCGAATAAATTATACGATTATTTGGCACACGAATATTACATGTGACATCCTCAATTGCTTTCGGAAATAAGGGGAAGTTCGCACGGTTTGAGACCGGTCCGACGTACTGACCCACTTACACAGGCATTTGTAAACTATAAGTCATCCGAAATTCTACCGACGAAAACAGCTGACAATTGATTTGATTGAATGAAATAAATCATTGTCGGTATATTTGTCACTCTATACAATGAGACACGATTATTTCCAAACTTTCGTTCTTTTTCACGCAACTTTGCAATATTTTAATAATTTAAAATGATTTCTCATATTGTTGACAACACAAATCAATATTTTATTTAAATTATTTAAAATCAAATCAAATTATAAAATATTCAATTTTTAAAATTGATATATTTAAAGGTAATCAATGTAAAATTAATATTAAATATTCCCGAGAAACTTCAGTATAATGTCCATAAATTCTTATATTATATTTATCATGTTGAGTATATGAATATAAATATAATCTATATCCCGCTCTAAAAACAATATTATAATTAATATAATTATTCATAATCAAGATCAACTTACTAATCTATTAATTAATCTAATTACCACTATTAAATTTATTACATACACATTTCCACATTTTCACAGTTTAATGAGCCGTAGTAGCTCAAGCGCTCACTGTAAATTTCACAGTAATGGCGGAAGTCTTATACTATAGTAAGTAGTATTAGTCTATACAGAACTTCATTGACATAATTAGCGATATATTGAATGGCTAAATTAAAAATACCCTTCACCGAGGAGCATGTATACGTAGATATGTGGATGTGAAAGAGAATAGAGAGACGTGTCAGGAGCATAACAAATTGAAGTCCGTAGTCTCTGTCTAAAGCTCTGGGTGACAGGCGTGAGTGTTTGATCGCTAAACAAGACTGTCTTTGTTTCAAAGTATTCTATACTAAAATGCACAATTAAAATATTTAAACTATTTTCTAGAGTGAACTCATACTTTTTCTGTAGAAATTGGTTCGATCAAAGTGCTGCAAAAATATTAATTAAATAGGCTTCAGAAATTTATGTTTGCTTTTAATAATTGAAAATAATCCATTCTTTACTTTCGACTATGTCAAATATAACGTTTTTCATCTCTTAAAATTTTGAAGTGGTGTTACATAATTTTATGTCTAAAGATTTAAATTTCGTTTATTTATATAAATGCAAAATATTCCTAAAATATTAACGTTAGGCTTAAACAAATAAAAACACGTCATATTACGAGTCCGAATAAACAGAACTAACGATACAAACAATTAGTCTACCTGATGGTCAATGGATGCTGTCGCCCATAGACGTTAAATCTTACCTCGATTAAGAATCAAATAGAGATGTGTCGTTAGTTCTGAGAACTAAGATCGATTGCTTCGTTTCCAGTAAAAGAGTATCCGTATCTCTGCATTTACCGTACGAAACGTTACTGCTATTTTATACATGTATTCTGTGAGAGCGTGGTCCTTCCCCGGTCGAGCCGACCCATTCGTATACAACCATAATATAGTTGCAACAAGGCTATAACATATATCCACATATAACAGAAGCTTAGAAAGTTATCCTAATGGTATAAAAATCATACAAAACACAAAATCCTTCGCATCTTAATGTGCCATGCCCAATCCCATTTAGTCTCGTGTGTGTCATAAGGAAATCTCACGGCTTACAACCATCTCGTTCACCGCGAACGTAAAATATACGTGAAAGTTGCGAGACGTCTAAATATCTGATCAGCTTAGCAAGTCTGGCGATTAATAATCCTTCTTAAAACATCTTTGTATAACAGTAAACTTCTTCAGGCTTAAAACGAAATGAAAAAAAAAATATATCAAAGTAGAATTAAGAGACTAGGCAACTAGTTTTTAAAACATAAAATTTAATACAAGTTTATTGTTCACTGAAACGTCAAATTGTTGTCATTTTTCGTGAAACTCCGCACAATATCCAATCTTATCACAGATCGTTGCACGTCACACTAAAAGTTTTCTAGAGGCGAAGTTTTAATACTTACTTTACTAGCTCTACTGGCTGTCCCTAGACAAATAAAAGACGAGCGAAATATCTCGACTAGCGATTTTCTTTATAATATATTCTGAAAAGTCTTTACTCTCGCATTACGAAAGATATAGTTTTAATTCGATATTAAATTTATGGATCATGACTTTTCTTTGTTATTTTACAAAATAATAAAATATTTAGACATTTTCTTGCTCTCAAACCTATTAAAAAATGATAACGTTTCTGTGCCCAGCAGTGGGACATATAAGCTGTAACTTACTTACTAAAAATATGATGAATTTGCAACAACGCGGGAAACTTTTCTGTCACAAATCAGAGGTAGCCTGTGCCTAGTTAAAGGTCATATATAACGTCATATATATATTATGGGAGAATTTTTATATATATGCATGCGGCTCACCTAATGGTTAGTGACTACCGCTGCCCATTAACAACTGCAATACCAGGGGAATTGCAGATGCGTAGTCGGCCTTTTAAAACAGTAGTATTTGCACTTATTTAGTTATTAACTTCATTCATATTTCATCATTAGTATTTCTAAAAGTCCACCGCTGCAAATAGGCTTCCCCATAGATTGCCTCATAGGGGGGATATCAGGAAATGCAGCAGCAATTTCAGTGTCTATTTCAGTGATCTATTTCAGTGTCGCCTTTTACAATACCCACGGAATGGTATGGGACAGTAGATTCCCTTTCAACGCCACTACACGGCCAACATCCTTACTTAGTAAACAATATTAAAGATGTAATTACTTAAAAAAATGGTAACCTAACATCTATTTTTTTTAAATATATTATTCTAAGCCAACGCTTAATTACAAACCCACCTGATGATAAATGGTGATGTAGCCTAAGATGATGAAGCGCAATGACTTAACCAAAGCCTATTCACTCTTGCCTTGAAGAAACCCATACTGTAATTGGATGAAAAGACAGATGCTGGCAACTTATTCCATTCCTTTGCTTTACACGTGATGAACGACGCATCAAAACGTTTGGTTCGAATGCGTGGAAAGTCAACAATGAAAGGGTGGAGACTGGCCGAAAGTCTTGTTGACCGATGGTGGAAAGTACAGGGAGGAATTAAATTATGCAATTCCTGTGAACACTCTCCGAAATGCATCCTGTAGAATACCGAATACGTTGCGCCTGTGTTCGAGGCTGGTAAAATAGGTTTTAACCAAATTCGGGTCACTAATAAGCACGCCTTTCCATTGAGTCCAAAGCTGCTAGATGGCATTTTGCAGCTCCAGCCTATGTAAGGCAGCAATACTTCATGCTCTTCCGGACTTACGCTTTATATAAAGTAAGCAGCTTTCCCGGCGTGGCGGCTTTGCAAGGACTCTTAGTTTCCTTGCGGCTGCTTTGGCCTTGGACTCAATGAACCGTCTAAAGTTCAAATTTGAGGCTATCTCAAACCCCAATAACTGAAAGCAGTCGGTTTATTCCAGTGATACATTTCAGAAAGAAGCTTATGTTTGGAGACGTTGAATTTCACAAGATTGGCATCGCCCCATTCGGAGACTGCCTGTAGTGTGTAATTCACACGCTCTACCATAGCTTCTCTTTCGGACTGGATTTGATCCCGAGTGGCCCGAGGACTTGGTTGGTATCTCTCCACAACTGTGCTATCGTTTGCATACCCGTAGATATTGGGCATAAGCAGATTATTAATATGCAGCTGGAAGAGAGTGGCGAAGAGAACGGATCCCTGAGGAACACCGGCGTTAGTCGCCACAGGATCGAATAAGCAGCCATCGACGACGTTCCGGAGAGACCGTTCACTCAAAAATTTCATTACCCAGTCAATCAGACCAGGGGAGTAGCCGTATGCTGGAAGCTTACCCAAACGGCAAGCGTGCCAAACTCTGTCAAAGGCCTTCGAAACATCAAGGGAAACAGCAAGTGCTTCCCAATTGTTCTCGAGTGCCTCGCCCCATACGTGTGTGGCATACGCTTGAAGGTCCCCAGCTGACCGATTTCAGCGAAACCCGTATTGCCGGTCAATAAGGAGGTCATTCTGTTTTAGTTATGCCATTAAGCGGGTGTTCAATATACGCTCCATAATCTTGCAGAGTATAGAGGTAATTGAGATTGGCCAATAATCTAATTAGATAAAGCAACTACAAGCACTAAGTAAATTTAATATAGTACTGCAAAGGAAATGCTCATCGCACGTATTTCATTACAAATTTCATATGCAACGTTCCTTTCTTTATGTCCGTCGATGAGAAATTATGTGCACATCGGAGAATTTTTCATTCAAAATTAAAACGTTCTTATCATAATAATATTGTAAGCTATGAATAGAATAGAATAGAATAATTTTTATTCAATATACATTACATGTGTAATTCTTATTGAAAGTCATTTTTAACTTTACCACAGGTTCGAAAAAAAACCCTCTGTCCTGGGAAGAACCAGCAAGAAACCCAGCGGGACTTTTTTTTAAATAAATTTAACAATATAAATGATCACGAACTATTTACAAAATTTATTTTAGAAACTGCTTGGAAGCGACCACCTCATTCCCAGGGGTTATTATCAATCAGATGTATATCAGATATATATCAGATGAAAACATTTACAACATTTTGTTGATAATTGAATGATTAAAATGAATCTCTTTTACACGGTTAGGTACCCTACATTATGAGCATTATTAGTCGTGGAACGATATGAACTCTTTTTGATCCATAAATATAAAATTTGTTAATTACTTAATTATAACGCTAAGTTCTTAGCATATATTTATGTGGGTACTTAAATATTTTGCTAATTCATTTACGTAATAAGGTAAACGATATAGTTAACAAAATATATGACCATGTTATGATGTTAAAGTTTGTTGCATGTAATAAACGAATTGAAATCCAAGGATTTCTGTATCGTAGTGACACGATGTTGGTGATGGAAAGTAATATGTCCTAAAAGTGACATTCTTAAAATCAAGTTATTTTTTTAATAATAATGGTATGACTAGAGTCTATAGACTAGACTAGACTAGACTAGAATTTACATGATAGTATGTGGCTATCGCAGCATTCGGGAAAAATAACTAAGAGTAGGGTAACCTACTCATAATCATAACAAATAAGATAATCAGTTAAAGTATAAGGAACTGTGTAGAGTATATTATGGTACAAGAATATAGTAGGGGAATAAGGAAGTAAAGGTACAATCTTTCTTTCTTAATCTTTTCCTATACGCAGGATGCCCTAATCCGGAAGGTTTGTGAAGGGTCTGCGGTATCTGGATATTACAATAGTGTACATAATTATATACCATGTGTTAACTAGTTAGGATGAGTAATCCTGGTCCCAGGTGTAGACAAGACTAGGTGTTATTGAGCGGTATTGTTTTAAGACATTTTGTTGAGGGTTACCTTATATTAACTGAATCAGAAAAAAACTGTTCATACTCGTAACTAATCAGTTGTGGCTGAAATGGAAACTGGAGTTTTCAGTATTTATGGAAAACAATGTGTCAAAGTAAATAACTTTTATTGTTGACTCTCTTTATCTTATTTTATGTATCCTAATATATAATTTATTCCACCAAACACCAGTGCGTGCAGCGTTAAGCTGCTATTTTACGCAGAGCCGACCCATTCGTATAAAAATCAAAATAAAATTACATATTCTATATTTTCCTCTTGGAAATATTTGGATTCTTAACAGCGAATATTAAAGAAATAATTTATTTTAAGTTAGTTTGGAAAGTAAGTTACTTTGTTTGTAAAACAATAAAAGCAAGCCTTTGTTCTCTAAGAATTCAATAAACATTTACTTAAGTAAGAAAATTTTGTCTAAAGAAATTCTGATTAAGGTTTACTTTTAGCATTTCACGGTCACAATGAGGGCTAATAACTTTCTGCTCACCAGATGTCGCTAGTTGACACTGAGGTAAAGTTGTTTTGTTACACAATGTCATTTAATTGAGAAGTTAGTTTTTAATAAAAGTTTATCAGTTTCTAGAGTATTATATTAATACACAAAACAATGCCTCAGTGATTTGCTCTTTAATTTATTGCACATTTTTAAGTTTTTTTAAAAATTTTCTATTTTTATAAATATCTGTGGTTTAGTTTATTTATTTTTAATCTTATTATGATAAAATATAACTAATAGTACAGAAAGAAACATTAACCTTTACATTTTCTGAACAAATTAACTTCCCCGCTATGAAATCTGTCGAATATTATACCTCACTTTTAAGTGGCGCCGCCCTGGTGGCAAAAAACTCGTGAAAAAAGCCCTCATTGGCTTTATACGTTTCTTTTTTTTTAAGTATTTAATAACCAGCTTTTGTTCGCTTCTTCACCCATATGAAGTTTGGTGACATAATTTCGAAAAAACACACCCAATTTATTTATTTATTTACTCTTTATTGTACACCAAAAAACAAAACAAAACGAATACAGTTAAATCTAAATTAGAAAATATATAATACAACAGGCGGTCTTATCACTCTAAAAGTGATTTCTTCCAGACAACCTTAGTGTAGAGAACTGATGCCAAACAATAGTTAAAAATAGAGGGGGGCGTACAAAATAAAAATAAAAAATATGAAAATACATACGAATAAAGACAAGTGAAGATTTTGTATGATATAATATAATAGATTAAATGAAAAGAGTACGAAAAAGGAAAAGTGATTTATCTAATAGCGTTCTAAGTAATAAGATTTAACAAGACTTTTGAAAGAATGAAGAGATTGAGCACAACGAATGTGGAGAGGTAAAGAGTTCCATAAACGTACAGCAGTTACAGTAAAGGATTTCTTAAAAAAGGAGGAAGAGTGCGAAGGAGTAGAGAGAGAAAGATTGACAGAGGATCGAATGAACCGATTATGGGTAAGGGAAAGATACTGGAAACGGGCTTTTAAATAATGAGGAGTGGAAGCATTAAACAGCACGCTATACAAAGTAGAGAGAATGTGAGTATTCCTGCGAAGGCGGATCGGGAGCCATTTGAGCTGTTTGCAAAATTCAGAGATATGAACATACTTGCAAAGCCCAAATATGAATCTTATACATAAATTTTGAATGCGCTCAAGCTTATTAAGCTGCTCCTCGGTAATGTCAAGATAGCATATGTCAGCATAGTCAAGGATAGGTAGAAGTAGAGACTGGGTGAGCGTGACTTTAGTTACTGTGGGAAGAAAATTACGTAATCTACGTAAAGAGCTTAAAGCAGCAAACATTTTTCTACTAACCTCATTAATCTGTGAGGTCCAAGACATACAAGAGTCGAGATACAACCCCAGGTTTTTTACCTTGTTACTGTAAGGGATTTGAGTGCAGTCTAGTAAAATAGGAGGTAGGGAAGACCAATCAATTTTTCCTATGAATCTAGAACTACCGATGATAATGGCCTGAGTTTTCTTAGGATTAATCGTTAAACCATAACGTTTACTCCAATTCGAAATACAAGTCAGATCAGCGTCAATAGTGTCAACTGATTTAGACAAATCTTCAAGAGACGATTGAGTATAGATTTGGAGATCATCAGCATACAAGTGGTAGGAAGAGGACAGATTATGACTTATAGAGTTAATGAAAATTGCAAACAGGAGAGGAGACAACACGCCACCTTGTGGTACGCCAGCCGCTGTAGTAGTCCAGGTGGAAAAAACATCTTGCACCTGAATGCGCTGTTGGCGACCAAACAAGTAACTTCGAAACCAGTCAACTATAGTTGGAGATATGTTGAGAAAGCGCAGGATGCCCAACAAGATATCAAAATCTACTGTATTAAATGCATTACTAAAATCAAGTAAAGTAAGAATGGTAAGCTTTTGTTTCTCCATACCATACCGAATATCATCAGTGATTTGTAAAAGTACAGTAGTCGTACTATGGCCAGGACGGAAACCGGATAGCAAAGGATTTAAAAGATTATGTTTTAAAAGATAGATTCTTAATTGATTGTACACAAGACGTTCAAGAACTTTGGAAAGGAAAGGCAAGATAGAGATAGGTCTGTAATCAAAAAAACTAGACGGATTCGACTTTTTCGGAAGAGGAACTACAAATGCAACTTTCCAAGCTGAAGGAAAAATAGAAGAATTCAGTGAATTATTCAGGATGGAAGTGACTACAGGTGAAAGGAGATCAATGAGAGGGATGACCATTTTCTGACTAATGCAGTCACTAACAATTGAATTTGAATGGATGGACATTATGGCTTTCATAACATCACAACTGTTAAATTGAATAAAATTAAAATCAGAGGTGTCCGGAGCGGGAGCTTTTGAAAGAGAATCCAAAGTATTGTGTTTTGCTTTATCATTAATACAAGACGAAGATGAGAAATGCAAATTAAGCTGATTGAGATCAAAGTTATGTTGAGAGAAATTTTGTCGTAATTTCCCAGTTCCTAAAGACTTAAGAAATTTCCAGACCCTAGCAGGGTCAGGATCTTGTACTGATTCATGGATATGGTGTCGTTGTGCTGTTCTACACAGATTGTTGCAACGATTCCGTACTAATCTATACTTCTCTCGATTTAGGTCGCTAGGAACTGACTTGTATTTCGCTTTGGCACAATTTTTAATGTGGATGATTTTTTTTTATATCATCAGTCAGCCAAGGAGAGGGAGGATGCTTTACACGCACTGGACGAACAGGAGCATGAGCGTCATAAAGCTGAATTAACAAAGAGTTGAACAAGGCTACCTGTTTATCAGCAGTGGAAGCATTGACGACTACACTCCAATCAATTTTTCGAGCGTCATTTAAAAGCTGCTTCAAGTCCAAGTCACTAAAGTTACGCTGAAGTAGGATCCTTGACTTAGCTTTAGGGGGACGGATTTTATAAGAAAAGTATAAAAGGTCTTGATAGGAAAAAGAATCAGCATCATATTGCCCAAATTTATGAACAACCGTGTGAACAACCAAGTGTAGACACAAACATTATGTCGAGAAAAGAAGGGGCACAGTTCGGGAAAAAGTGTGTGGCAGAAGTAGGAAGAAGTTTTAAATTTGCTGCTTCGATAACAGATTTTAATTTTATTGATCTGGCGGTGGTTTTTAAAAGACAAGTATTAAAATCACCCATAATTATACTATTACAATAGATAGGTGTAAGATTTTCAAGAATATTTTCTAACGTGGTGAAGTAGTCAACAATGAGAGAGGGGCTGTAAAGACTCCGAGAAGTAATTTAGTATGACCGAGAAGAACTTCGATAAAGAGAAATTCAGCTTCGCCTCCAGTCTGAGAACCAGTTGAAACCTGAATTACTGAATACGGTATATGAGAGTGTAGATAAATAGCAACACCGCCACCGCCCCGATCGGTACGGTCGTTACGAATCAAATGAAAACCTGGAAGCGAGTAGGATGTTGATGGAAGACATGGTTTAAACCATGACTCCGAAACAAGGATAGCGTGTATATTTTTGCTATCAAAACTTGACAACATGTCGGGGTAAGGAGTAGGAATACTTTGAGCATTTATGTGAACACTGAATGTTTTATTTCAAGACCTAAGACTGCATAGTTAGATGATTAAATAATGACCAACCGTTGAAAGAATATCCAATACCACATATAGTCCGTGTTTATGGAAAAAGGATTAACTAATTAATCTAATATATAAAAATTTATGTTTTTGTTCGTATTTTATGTTTCCATAACGTTCATCAGATTGTGGTAAAAGTTTGTCAATTTCTTGCTTTCACTTGCGCGAAGGTTATAGGCATAGTACAATTATAACTTACAGTAGGTGGCGAGCATATACCGACAAGCAAAGAGAATATAATCACTACGTTTACCGACAAGTTTATTTGAAAGTTATATCTTATAAAACTTCAATGAATGTATTATCATACCTTATCCTTATTAAACAATATAATGACAAACCTTTACAATCGTTTTGGGCCCTCTAGAAATTTCAAAGTGACTTCATTTTATTACACATAAAAAACAATTTACTATTGTAAACGCCCTAAAGATTTTATGAAAATCTAACTGGAATCATGAAATCTGAAAAAAGGAGTTATTTTAATATTCGTGTTCTGGCTAATCTTAAAGTACCTATAAATGTTGAATGTAACCACATCTTTGTTTTATTCTATTAATTATTGACCCATGCACTATTTTAACTTGTAATACCGGTGAAAACTACTAGACAATATTTTTAGTTTGGTTTTAGGTTATTGTGATATTCATTATTTTATTGTTACGAGTAATGTCTCAGTATTCTCGTTAGATACGGCGAAACTAATATTTTGATTGTAATCTATAGGTTATTAGGAATAAATCGACATATTGTATTTCATTTCAAGTTTTGCTATAATTTGTGGTGGGCCTATTCTCCATACAAAAAGAAATTGTCTCCTTTAAAACGATTTTACCACAATTATTTTCTTCTTTGGCTGTAGTAGCTAGTAATGATATAAACCTGACAGTTTATTATATATGCATGATGCATGATCCCCATGGTTATTCAATACGTAAAGTTCTTTTGTGAATTTTTAGGCGGTTAAGAAGATTCTTACTTACTTACTTACTTATCTTCACGCACAATCCCTGACGGGGTAGCCAGAGAGAACAGATCGCCAAGTGTCACGATCCTTACATACCTCTTTCGCTTCTTTCAGATTCATTATCTTCTTCATACATGCACGTCTAGGTATCCGAGTACTCTTGACCCTACCCTCTTCGAGCAAGTTGCTCACATGGTCTTCGAAAGTTAGTCTCGGTCTACCTCGACACCTTTTAATATTAACTTTCGCGCTATATATTTTCTTCACCATTCGGTCTTCACTCATTCGCTCAACGTGCCCAAACCACCGAAGCACGCCCTTATCAATTTTTGTGATAAGTTCATCTTTCAAAGGTCTCTTCGTTTCGCTTTCGGTCGGCCAAGGTAACGCCGCACATTTTACGAAGAGATCGCATCTCCACTGCATTCAACTTGCTTTTATGCTTCTTCTGGCATACCCAGGTTTCGCTGCCATATAACAAAGTCGGTACCAACACTGCATTATGTATTGCAAGGCGTGCACTCTTCACTACTCCTTGCCTTTTGACTAACGCAGTCAGGGCACCATTGACTTTGATCCCGGCAGCGACACGCCTGTCCACATCTAAATCAAATCTTCCATCCCGGCTAAAAGCACTCCCCAAGTATACAATTTCATTTACCTGTTCTAGACATTCCTGATTTACCCATATTCCACACTTCGTTCTCTCTTCGTCCCTTTCAAATACCAGAACCTTAGTTTTATTAGCATTCAAACGGAGACCTTTAATTTCACATTCCTCTTTCATACACGTGACTAATGCCTGCAGTTCTGCCTCTGATGGTGCAATAAGCACTGCATCATCAGCATACAACAGACAATTTACTTTTATGTCACCCAATTTCACACCCAAACAGCTATCTTTCAGCTTCTGTAAACAGCTGTCGAGATACAGTATGAACAGCCAGGAAGACATGACACAACCCTGTTTTACGCCCGTTTGGACGCTAAACATGGGTGACAGGTCATGCCCTACCCGCACACAGGCTTTACAGTCACAGTAAAAAGACTGCACAGCCCTTAGCAATCGACCATCCACACCATACCCCGGCAACAGTTCCCACATTTTCTTCCTTACAACCTTATCAAATGCTTTCTCAAGATCCACAAAAGCACAGAAAATCTTCTGGTTAGCAGCCAGAAGCTTTTCCGTGATCATGCGGAGAGAAAACATTTGATCCGTGCATCCTCTTCCAGTTCTAAATCCGCATTGTGCCTCCCATAGAAATCTTTCCGATTTCTCTTGCATCCTACGTGTCAAAACCTTCGAGTAAACTTTACTTGCTAAACTGGTCAAGCTGATCACCCGATAGCACCCGCAGTCAAAATGTGAACCTTTACCTTTATATAAAGGCACAATGACTGCGGATCGCCAATCATCCGGGACATCCCCCGTCCGCCAGCACAAATTGCACAGCAGATGGAAGCTGTCCCAGACGCAAGGCCCACCATACTTGACCATTTCAGCAGTAACTCTGTCTAGTCCCGCAGCCTTACCACATTTCAAACTTCGAATCGCACGTTCAATCTCTTTCATACTGATGACCTCAGTGTCATCGAGGTCCGGGTCTGGCGTACCAGTCACGGCGTCATCCCCGGATCCCTCACTAAGATCATCACACGCATACATTTCTCTATAAAATTCGCTCCATCGCTGCATGACGTTCGATTTTTCTGAGAGGACGTCATTAGTTCTCGAAAGCACTTTGTTCATTATTAAGGCCGTCGCACCGCTTCGGGTCCTTCCAACCTCTTTCCAGAAGAGTTTGGAGTTCTCCTTAAAGTTGTGCGACAACCTTTCGTCCGCTTCCATTCTATACCTTTCACGCACTTCCTCAAGCTTCTTTCACTTCATCATTCCAGCATGCATCTCTTCTTTTACTACTGCCTCTTTTTATTGTTCCACACACTTCTTCCGCTGCACTTACCATTCCATCCCTAAGGTTCTGCCATGTTCTTTCTACACATTCGTTTCTGCCATCGACGGTGTCAAGCTTTTCGGCTACCCTCACATGATATTTGTCCCTAGTATCCGCTTCCTGAAGCTTCCAGCTTCGGATGCGACAGACCGACTGTGGTTCTGTTACTGCCGTCCGGTAGCGCCAACCCGCGAACAGACCCCTAAATTTCGTAATCACTAGATAGTGATCCGTTCCCAGGTCAGCACCCCTGAACATTCGCGTATCCATCACCTGTTTTCGCAGTCGGTCATCCACCAGGAACAAATCGATCATGCTTCTCTCATTCTTTCGTTCTCTAGTATACATATGGATATTCTTGTGATTAAACATAGTGTTTGTCACAAGAAGACCCTTTTCCTTGCATACCCCCAGTATAAGCTTGCCAGCATCATTAACCCTTTTATCGCCAAACTTTCCAAGTACCGACTCGTACCCTGGTCGAGCGGTACCAACCCATCCATTCAAATCACCACATACAACAATTCTTTCGTTTCCCCTAGTCAAATCTAGAACTTCTCTTACATTCTCCCAAAACTCCTCCAGCTCAGCCCTGGACGACGAAGCTACCGGCGCATAAACAGCCAAAAGGAATAACTTCGTCAGTCCCAATTTAAAGCGAACCCAGAGAAGTCTTGAGTTCACAACCTTATATTCAGTCATAACATCGACCAACCGAGAAGACAGCAGCACCCCTACTCCCTGGCAAGCGTTCTCGCTCTCCGGGACTCCGGACCATAGACCTAACGCCCCGCCAGGGAGCTCTTCAGTACCACTGCCCTTCCGTTTGGTCTCCGACATACACACGACATCTAATTCTCTTTCTTTCATTATTTCGATCAACTCATTCATCTTATCTCTCATGCCTTCTCTAACATTCCACGTGCCAACTCTGCACTCTGTCCTCCACCTTCCGCCGTGTCAGGCTGTGCGTGACGGGTGGCGGTCCCCATCGCCGTTTTGCGCGCTGCATACCACACCAACGGGGACGAGCTGGTGTGCGTCGCCTTGGGGGGACGCCCTAACCCTCGTTGGCATGGGTGCGCAGCTGAGTAGAATTGCAGCCCTGAAAAGGGCTGGCAGGGGTCGCGACGAGCACGCTTATACAATGACCCCCAAAGAAGATTCTGTTTTTCCATATTTAGAAACTCGTGTTATGAACAACAATTAAAATTAAAATAATTACATTGTATCTTTTAATCACATTTTTTTACATTTTCCATGTATTATTAAAAAAGGTAATATTGGTATTATGGTATAAAAATTGTCCTGTATAATATACATTAATTTTATTTAACGAGACAGTTTTTAATTTATAAGTACTGTATCAGAGTCGAATGCAATACAGTATAGTAAAAGAATCCACTGCTCCGTATAATCCCTTGGTTTTAGTAAGAGAAGACAAAGGGAAACAAAAAACAGGAGAGGATTAAAAACTGCGATAACTAACCCTAGCAAGTGTAGCAACTATGGCAAAATCTCTCCTATAAGGCAATCTATGGGGAAGGCCTATCTAGCGTAGCTTTTTGTTGAGTAATTATATGAGGTATATAATTACTCAACAAAAAGCCACGCTAAACTATCTAAACTTCTTTAATCTTTGGCATAATACAAATATATTTTATTCAAACACTAATACGTTATATTATCAATGGTTCGGCTCGACCGAGGAAGAACCACCCGGCCCACCCAAGGATAAGTGTACCATACGTAACACAACAGTATGAAGCTGCTATTTTACGCGGGTATGGTGACTGAGAAACTAAAACCCTTTTTTACTGATAAAAGGTATTCAGCCTTTAGTCACCCGTAATTTGAAGAGATATCAACGAGCTTCTATGGTTTACTGAACTTCATGTAGATTACGTTAGTTTAATTATTTACGATTATTCTATTTGCCATCTTTGCCTGGATTTAATCTCTGCCAGCACCAATAAAATTGTTAATTTCAATTTAAAGTGCTGATTGACCACGTACTCAGTGGTGAAGAAAAACATCGTGATAAATTAAAAGAAAATTTGAAGACAGTGAAGTCCGCCAACACGCATTAGGGCAGCGCGCCAGGCCTTTTAAAAATGAGAGGAGGCCTGTGCCCGACAGTAGAACGTAAATAGGCTGTAACTTTGTTTTTTACTTTAATACAATCCTTGTATTTTTTTGGCGATTTACTTGGCGATTGACAGATTTTATATTTTTATTCGAAATTAGGTACTCTGATCACGTCTGATCATGTCGACGATTACTTATAATATTGGTCATATTTGCTCATTAATAGCAGCCAATGCATTTTTAATCATATCTACAATTAATAATAAAGCGCAAGTAAATTGAATTTAATTAAAGACGCGTATTAAGCTGAGGGCAGATTTGCAGATTAGCACGCGTCTTCGATTATCTATATTATCCGCAAGCTTACTCCCAAAATTGATTTCGAAATCGATTCGATTTTCGATTCAAACTGACGCAGTTTCGGATTCCTGAACCAAATCGAATCGAGAAATACGATCGATTTGAGATCAATGTTATCAGCACATAGTGCAAATCTGGATTTTTTGCATTCTGGAAAGCATTTTAAATAAATTAAAAATTCACTTTTGAAATATTTTTCCTGCAATAATAAAAATATTTTAAAATATCTTTTTATTAAATTAATAAGACAATTTTATGGCATTCTCGTAGCTTACGACTACGAGCGTTGTAAATTTTAAGTTAAAACTTGTGTTTGTTGTACTTATTGTTCTGTCTATTGTGCAAATATTATTTATAAATCTAGCCCAAATACTATTTAGCCAATAGTCTTTTGAAAAGTGTATTTTTTTTTAAATTTCATCCTTTATCTATATAACTTATTTAAAGGTAAAACCTACAGTTAGCTTATAAAATAAATTAAATTAAAAATCAAGTTCCGTTAAACCTTAGTAAAATGTAGATTGGAACACATTTATCATTTTACGTGGCAGAACCACGCTGCAGCTATATTATGTTTGTGGCACACACAGAATACCAGCGTAAAATAGCAGCTTAATGCTGCTGTGTTTTGAATGGTGAATGTAGAGACCCGGGGATCCTTTTAACTGCATTCCATCTCAGATATCAGGGGTACAAAATATCTTCATTTTGATTATTAATTGAGAATAAATTTAGATGTCTATGGACCACAGCATAATAGATCTTACCATCAGGTGGACTGTGTGCTCGTTTGTCACCCTAATTCTATTAAAAAAATCACCACCAATCCGCTGGTTTTTTATGGCAGATGGGGCAAACGACCATGCGGCTCACCTGATGGTAAGTGACTATCACCGCCCATGAACAACTGCAACACCAGGGGAATTGCAGATGCGTTGCCGACCTTTTTAAAAAGAGTAGGCTCTTTTCTTGAAGGTCAAGTTGTATCGGTCCGGAAAAATGCTGTACTCGATTCCACAAGGAAGTTGTGCGGGAAGAAAACTTTTGCACATAGACCTGCATAGTTGCCACGTTTGTCAGACGGTTTGGTAATTACAGATTTTAACTATTTTATGCTGTTATCGTGCAGACCCTGATATCTATCTGTTTTAGTTTCCCACAATAATTATATGAATAGCATTACTTCCTAAGTTAAAGCCTTTTTAAGTACTACAGCATAAGTCTCCGCTGTTTTCTACGAGGGTTTTAAGGATACACCTTGTAGCAACTTCACATGTCTTTAATATTTTTCTATCATGGTGTTGTCCTACACCGCCGAGCACGTAGTAAATTAACACTTAAAATTGTAAATTATAATCAGTACCGGCGCGTATCACACCCGGGTCACTCGCATATTCTGTAACATCTACGATCCCCTGAGCTACCACAGCATAAGTCTTTCGCTGTTTTCTATAAGGAATTTAAAGCATCGCATAGCACCTTGTAGCAGCTTCACATATCATTTATATTTTCTCCTTATGATGTTTTCCTTCACAAAAGTTTGGAACACGTGGAAAATTCGTACTTAAAATTGTATTTAACAATTTCATCGGTGCCGGCGTGAATCGAACTCGTATCACTTGCGTATACTGTGACATCTACGAAGAGTAAATTATCACTGAGCTACTACGGCTCCATGGGAGGATATTTGGTAGTGAATTCTATTACATCGCCATTACTCGGCACACGTATTTGAATTGAATACACGAAAACAATTTAGTAACGTTTGAGTTCTAACTAAAATAAACAACGGGCTAGGTCAATGTTTAACGTTTTAATAATGACTTTGTTCTAATTTAAACCTGATGAACACGCAATATTTAGTACTGGATAATTTATTCAAATAAATATTTTTATCTGTATTGCAAGATCAAAGTCAAAGCTACGGGCTTCCTTTCGTTTTTGAAAGGGAGCTAATAATAGAGCTATAAATTCTTCGGGCTACTCCAGTTATTCTCAAAATATTTTATTCCTTAGACATGCATGTTTCTTCACAACATTTTCTGTCACTGCCGAGAACGGAGTAAGTTACACTTAGTACTTAAGGATGCCTGCGAGGATCAGATCTGGATTACTCGCATTCCACCAAGGCTCTGAAATACCAAGGCTAGTGGCTATTGTAAATTTTATTTATAAACAATATGCTTCTTACATTGAAGTGCAACAAGTAACATGACAATACGTAATCTGTATCTCATAAAACTCTTGAGTAAGAAGATCGAGAATATACACAGATTTAGAGTCAGAGATACGGCTAAGTCATTCTTTTTTTCTAGAACTAAAGTGACAAACGTTCTTACAATTGTAAGGTGAATTCACCCGATTGTTACTAACCACTGTAGTATACAATGAAGACTATACATGACATTCATGAGGACTAAGAGATCTCACATCCTATTATTATACTGGCTCTCTTTATAGTTCAGACGGGAATAAAGTAGTGCAAGCACTGGTATTTGACGTCAGATGAAGGTATTGTGCTTTATTATGCTAGATAGTATGCTAACTAACCTGGACGAAAAATTAACTTCTAGGCAGAAAATGGATGGTGGATTCTTACTACCAGTTAATCATACATACACCATATAGATCGGAGTTTACTTTTAAGGTCTCAAAGAAAAGCTGTTGTTCATTTTTCCATTCAAAAGGGACATATTTCTTTAAAAGAGAAGTACCTTTCAAGTTGTGTGTCTTGGATGGCTGGACACTTACTTGGGGCTAGCTACCCTTGTGATCCATTAAATATCGGACACTTGCTTGGGGCTGCTTAACCACGTGGCCCTTGAATTGTCGGACACTTGCTTGGGGCTGGTTACCCGTGTGATTCCTGGATTGTCGGACACTTGCTTGGGACTGGATTTATGTGGTCCTTGGAATATCGGAGACTTGCTTGGAGCTAGTTACCCGATTGGACTCAAGCATGGCTTGCAACCATCTCTATAACGGGGGAAGCTCCCATTAGCTTTACAGACTGATGTAGAAGAAATACAAGAAATATAAATGTCACCAACAATAAAAGCAAGAGGCAGAACATATTTTCAATAAATATAGTACAATTATTAAATATTTTTTTTATTTTAAGTGCCTTTATTTTTTTTTTGCTGTTTTTTTCGTTTTTAGTATATTGGGTCTCCGATTCACTACACTGACCATACGAAACACAGCATCGTTGAGCTGCTATTTTACGCTCGTATTCCGTGAGAGTGTGGTCCCTCCCCAGTCGAGCCGACCTATTTATGCTACAACTATACCACTAAGTAATTTAACTGTACCATGACTATACCACGTAAACATTAACAACATTAAACGTAACATTAAAATATAATATATTTATTATGTTAATACAAAAAAAAACTAAATACTTAAATTATCATATGGTCCTACTCCTCGCGGTATAGTGCAAAGAACGCTGGCTACGTTTCCTCGTTGAATCCTTCGAGCGCGAAAAGAACCAGTCCTTTTATCACCCTCGGCGATAATAAGTCTTGGGAACTTCAACACACCTGGACCCGACGGAACGATAGCCCTTACAGCAAATTGCACAAATATGGAGTCATCTCTTAGAGACTCATACTTGCGCCACCTACTCAATTCAGCCGCCACTGATACCGCCCCAGCTCTGAACGAGATACCCCTGAGATGAGAGGCCACCAAAGTGTCTGCGCATGGAGCACCCTACACTAGGCTTTGCCTCTCTCAAAGGACCAAAGCCATACCGTCGGGTCTCCTGCCATCGTCTCTGAATATTTGATACGGCTCTAAAATCAAGGGAAAATTTATAGAGACAAAAGCTCTTCGGATAACGTTGTTTAGAGAAACGTGCCGGCACAACATATTAGCACTTTTCTTACACGAAACCACCTAAACATCACTTAGTCTTCACGTTTCTTATATAATATATTCAATAATATGTAATATATGTTATAATATATGTATATGATCATTCTCTAAAAAAAATCATAAATTAACTTTACTCTTTCATTTTGTTTATAGTTCTCATTATGTTTTCTCAACCGAAAAGGTTATGCGACAATTTGCATTATATTTGCATAAAGACAGAACTTAACGCTAACCTAAAAGAAAAAGAAAGAACCTAACGCTCATGAAACTCGACTATTCATTTGTTTTATTTAATTTAATGCACGTGTAGTTCTTACTTCTACTAATTTATACACAATTATAGTTTATAATATAATGGAAGAGATAAGCAAAAAAATTCTTTATTAGACTTTAACAAGGTTTTAAGCAATAGTTTATTTGCAAAAAAAAACGAAAAATTGTATCCAGCGGGTATCGTAAAACATTCGCTTCTGATGTCTATAAGAGAGTGTCCACCCCTGGACACAAGCCTTTCCAATATGGAAAGATTTTCCAATAATAGACATTAGCCATAGTTGCCACGCTAGCAGGGTTGGCAACAGCAGTTTTTACTATCTTTAGCAGTTATCATAAGAAGCTGCTGCAAATTGTTTTTATAGTATAAGTGTGACAAACCAGCACACAATCCACCTGATGGTAAGTGGTTGCTGCGGCCTATAGACTTCTAAATTTATCCTCGATTACGAATCAAAATGCATATGCGATGTACCTCATGAGGACTAAGATGGAATGCCTCGATTCCAGTAAAAAAGTTCTCCGGGTCTCTACACTCACCATACGTAGTGTTAAGCTGCTATTTTACGCTGGTATTCTGTGATAGCGTGGTGCTTTCCCGGTCGAGCCGACCCAGTCGTGTTACTACTATACTACTAATATAGCTGTCGCATGGTTCTACCTCGTAAGAAGTTTCTTGTTTCAGTTTCCATCTAATGCCACTTAGGGCACCACGGATAATTTTGGATAGCAGCTTTAGTCCACTGCTAAAGACCTCCCCCATAAATTGCCTCATAGGGGGGAGTTTGCAGAAGTTCCCACGCTTGGCAGGCGGGTTGGCAACCACAGTTTTTTTTATTCAGCTGTTTTCAGGAAGATGCTGCTGCCCATCACGTGTTTTACTGTATCTGTCTCCTGTTCCCTGTTTTACTATACCGTGTAGTGGCGGTGTAAAACTACCCACTGCCCACCACTGTCGTAAGAGGCAACAGACGGAAACTATAACGGACTGTATATAATATGTATGTAGTTAATACCACGCAGTAATAATATATAGGTCCTTTTTGGTTTGCTTGGAGCAACCAAGGCTCTCTTGCCTTTTCTGTCGTGACAAAATTAGGTGTTGTTTTTTTTTATATGAAAGGAGGCAAAGGAGCATGCGGCTCACCTGATGATAAGTGACTACTGCCGCC
Source organism: Parnassius mnemosyne (assembly GCA_963668995.1). Classification (NCBI taxonomy): domain Eukaryota; kingdom Metazoa; phylum Arthropoda; class Insecta; order Lepidoptera; family Papilionidae; genus Parnassius; species Parnassius mnemosyne. The sequence goes on from CAVLGL010000159.1 coordinate 13,869,665, forward strand.
CATGAACAACTGCAACACCAGGGGAATTGCAGATGCATTGCCGGCTTTTTAAAAACGAGTAGGCTCTTTTCTTGAAGGTCCCTAAGTCGTATCGGTCCAGAATAATCGCTGGAGGTAATCGATTCCACAAGGAAGTTGTACGAGGAAGAATACTTCTTCTAAATCGCACACTGGTGGACCGCCAATCATCCAGATGGTATGGATGGTATCGCGAGTTTTGTCGCGATGTGCGATGGTGAAACTGAGTGTCTGGAATTAGTCCAAACAATTCCTGAGAGCACTCCCCGTGATAGATGCGATAAAATACGCAAAGAGATGCAACATCTCTTTACGTACGCAGTGCCAGTGAGTCAAGCCGGTCGGAAAGAACTCGATGGTCAACGATTCGAGCCGCTCGGCGCTGGATGCGGTCAAGTGGAAGGAGCTGGCACTGGGGAGCCCCTGCCCAGAGATGGAAACAGTATTCCATGAGAAGCTGAACCTGCGCCTTGTAAAGTTGCAAGCGGTGTGCTGGCATGAAATATTGACTTGAACAAAATTATAATTTTGTGAGCTAAGCACATGATAAAGTTTTATTTTACAACTACCTAACTTACGTAACCATATCTAGTGGTGATTTAAAGTTTGATTTATAAACTTTAAAAATTGTCTCACGAAAGCCTCAAACTATGGATACTCCATAAATTAATATTGACATCATTATTAACGTGAAAATAAGGAAAATTTTGCGTGCTTAGGAACGCACTGACCTACTTACTGACATTTGAAAACTATAACTCATCTGGAATTCTGAAGGCCGCATGCCTTGCAACGCACGATATCTCGTATCGCATTTTACATACCATTCATGATTGAAAGTATTTTTTTCCTTCGACCCTGAGAAAGTTTCATATCCACTAACTAATATTACGAAAGAAAGGTTTGTGATATTTTACTAACATTTGTAGGCCAAACCAAAAGTAAAACTTTTTACTGTGTGTGGCGGCGCTGTCGTCGCGCTACAAGCGAAACACATCGAAGCCTAAATCGCGCTTACAAAGTTCTGACATTAAAGCAGTATATATAGAATAGCTCCGAATTATCACTCGGAGCGTTGGCCGCTCCCCGGGCAGAACACCTTGCCGGGCTGAGATCTCCCCTTTTCTTTCCACCGACTACACTGTGTATGCAAATGTTATGTATATAAGTAATTTATTTAAAAGTAAAAAAAAAATATAAAGCAAAAATGTCTATATCAAATACTACAAAAAAGTATATGATTGATAATAACCCCTGGGCGTGAAGTGAACGCTTCCATGTTAGAAACCTGAATGTTTTTCTATTTTTTTTGTTTATTATTTTTTATTATTATTTTTTTGTTTATAATTTCTAAATATTATGAAATTGTAGTAGGTAACTTTGATCTAACTATCTTTTATTTTCTTTTTGTTTTTTGTAATTAATTGTATTTGTATAGGTGATAGTGCATAATAATATATAGTTTTAAGAGCGTGTACTCACCGACAAATTGATTGCAGTTTGGCGAGAGAATAGTAAAAATAATGTACTTACCTTTGTATGAATAAATAAATTGAAAAAAAAAAGACTTGAATGTGTAAAATATTGTATTGTAAAATTAATGTTTAAAAAAAAGTACAGCTGCGTTTTTGCTGGTTCTTCCTAAGGTTTCTTGTATGGTGAACCCTAATTTTCAATATAGTATTCTTGTAATCTATTCTGAATAAAAATTATTATCATTCTATTCAAAGAAGACGTGTAAGTACGCACTAAAAATTCCATTGCCGTTTTGAAGTCCTGTTTCATGCAGTCCGATGTTTTACTGACTGTTACTTTACTAGTCGACTTAATAACTTGTTTCTATGTATGTTCCGTCAATTGTTAACCGATTTAATGATTATTTGTTTTATGAAAATTGATCATAATACTTAAGGGGAAGTCCCACATAAATTTAGAAAAAATATTTCACCTCTATGACTATCTATCTACCTATTCCTCTATCTATTTGTCTACATGAAATTTTTAATGCAACTATTTAGACGATATTCTAGTTGTTACCTTGAGATTGTGTTATGTATACTTTTTTTATATAGAATAAGGGTAACAAACGAGAACGCAGTCCACCTGATGGTAAGTGGTTGCTGTGGCCCATAGACATCTACATCTATCTTCGTTTGCGAATCAAAATGCAGATGCATTGTCACCCGTGAGGACTAAGATAGAATGCCTCTTTTCCAGTAAAAAAGGGTCTCCGTTTCTCTACATTCACCATACGAAACACAGCAGTATTAAGCTGCTATTATACACTGGTATTCTGTGAGAACGTGGTCCTTTTCCAGTTGAGCACACCCATTCGTGCTACAACTATACTACTAATGTAGCTGCAGCCATCTACCATGTAAAAAATAAGTGTTATGTATATTGATCAAATATTTAAACTCTTACTTAAATGTAACGTCACTTTAAAGACTTAAAAAGAATAAAATAATTTCCACATAAAAGCTGTTATTGTTCTATAAACTAAGTTTTTATACGGATTTATGAAGTTTTTAATGGAAATAACATAAATTTACCGTTACCGTTACAACCTTATAATAAATGTCACTGCTGGACATAGGATAGGCGTCACCCATAGATTGCCACTCTTGGCAAGCGGGTTGGAAACCGCAGTTTTTAATTTTTAGTCCCTTTTGGGAAGACGCTGCTGTCCATGATTTGGTTCGGTGCGACGCCCACGGAATAATGAAGAATAAATTTATATTAATTTTCTTATTTCTACAAAGTTGGCTTCCACTTTTTTTAAAGTTTATGTTTTAGTAATACGGTGAAGAGAATTTTATTAATCGTTTTGATCGATAACGAGCTTTATTTTTTTTTATTTAATAATATAATTTAATCAAGCTCTTAATTACATACTGTACGTAACGACGAAATGTGCATTATATCTACTTACCATGAACGAGAACAACATATTAAAACAAGTTTTATAAAACTGTGGTACTTACACACGTTCACGATTTTCCTTCTGTTTTTAAGATTTCAACGTCTTTTGATTTCAACACCTGACTACTATATAAGGTGAATCGAAAATCCTAAGAGAGCCATATACACGATCGTGCGAACTATGTCACGATTATCTTTTATAAAGTAAGGGTAAAAAACGAGCACACAGTCCACTTTATAGTATGTGAATAACAATAAAGAGCTATCCTCGATTAAGAATGAAAATGCAGAATTCGTTGTGACCCGTTCACCAAAAATTCGCGCTACAATCATAATATAGCTGCATCATGGCTCTACCACGTATGACTTCTATCAAAGCAACGGGTTCGATCATGAATTGATTGTTTGGAGAGCGGTTCGTATGACCAATGTCTTGTCAAAGGTTCGATGAAAATTTATCGAACCCTGCAAGACGACAGTATATATTGTATTATGACAGTAATGTTTCCAACGGCCCAAACGACTAGGCAGTCTGCTAATGAATTTCAAGGAAGAAAAGTAACGGTGTGGCTAATAATAAAAAAAGGAAAAAAATTAAAACACATTTATATTCGACTTTATATTGCTGTTACGGGTTTAGGCTTGTTGTCAGCGCAGAGTAAGGCGAACAATAACTGGCAGCTTAGAATTTATCGCTGACGTTTTTATTTAAAAATTCCAAATAGTACATCCCCGAGGCATATAAAAAATATGTGACTAAAAATTGTAAATAGAGCTACGTTTAGTAGTTAAGAAAATATTGCTTATTCTTTAAGCCTCACTAATAATACAGCACGTTTTTCTTTTTTTATTCACAACTAGCGATCCGCTCCGGCTTCACCTGGGTAGAGTCTATTTATGTGGCGTTATTGATATACATATAAGGTAATTAATTTAAATATATTTTGTCATTTTAAAGACCTAATTTTTTTCGGAAAAAATTTAACCTGGATCCTTCATGACATTTTTTATAGTATAGGGTGACAAACGAGCACACAGTCCACCTGATGGTAAGTGGTTGCTGTGACCTATAGACATCTACATTTATCCTCAATAAAGAATTAAAATGCAGATGCGTCGTTACCCGTGAGCACTAAGATGGAATACCTCTATTCCAGTAAAATGGGCCTCCGGTACTCTACACTCACCATTCGAGACACTGCAGTGTCAAGCTGCCAATTTACGCTGTTATTCTGTGAGAGCGTAGTCCTTCCCCGGTCGAGCCGACCCATTCGTACTACAACTATAACTTATATAGCTGCAGACATTGCTCTCTATCTGTTTGTGAAGTTCCATTTCAATCGGTTAAGCCATTCCGAAGACTAACCCGGACAAAAATACAGAAAGATTGATAATTTTTAACGTCCCGCTATGAAAATCAATGATTTTTTTAAAAAAACCGGGAAGTTACTGGTTTCACCCCAGTTTTCGGAAATCAAAGTTTCATCAGATCTCGACGTTTTGAGGATGACCTCGACGTGACCTCGTGACCTCGTAGGAATAGTCAAAATAGCTTCCTGTAAATGATCTCATAACTTTTGAACGGCTTGACGGATTTGAACGAACTTGGTGGCGTTCGAAAAGGTTTCAACAAACTTAGATTTTCAATAGTGTTTCAACATAATTGGACCGGTATATTTTGAGAAATCTCAAAAATATTTTCTTAAACATAGACTAGATGTAATGATTTCCGCTGCAGTACTACAGACCACTTTTCACAAGTGGTGACAGTCATCAACTATGACGACTGTATTCATTGTTTTTCGCGGATAGTCCATTCGGCCAAGTTGCAAATTGCAAACGCATATGTGCTAATCGAACTCTCATTTTATTGTGTTTTCATTTAAATTGCTTATCATTATAATGTCATAAATAATATGGATAGTAATATTTATACTAAAATGTATTAATCTCGTATATTTTCTTAAGAAAGAATCTTTCTCCTCTTTTAGAAATGCAGGTTAAAGCTTTATTATTTAGTGCATTATGCATATGTCCTACAGTAGACTTAAAATATATAGAACGCTGAGGTGATGCTAAAACAATATTTGAAGTGAAGACTAACAAACATTAAGCATCTTCGGTAGGTCAAGTAAGATCAGGTACATAATTATGTACGATGACGACACGATAGCAATAAATTATGTATTAGGCGGCTCATAAGTTTTTTGGATCAATCAATCAATTACGTGTCTGAAAATATAAAAAAAATACATTTATTATCATAAGAATTAATATAGAAAGACTTTACACGTAGCGACAAGAAAATAACATGATGATGCCAAAGAAGAATATAACACAATTATGTTGTAAAAGACGTAGTAATTCTGTCTATGCTACGTATTAAATTGTTCATAAATTATCAAATTCCATATAAATACTATTACATTTATTTTGATCAAAGACTGAAAATTATGTTATGCATGTGAATCTTTAAAACGTATTAAATATAAGAAGTTTGTGCTTAGTTTTTTTTTTTTTTGTCTTATGCTTAGTGTTAATGTTTACCTTTTATTCTTTATTTAATTATTTCGACAGGAACACGAAGATTACGTAGGTTACCTGAAACATAAAAAAAAAACATTATATTTACTCAATAGCATTGCCGTTTAGTGGCAGTGTTAGAGAATCTACTACCCGATATCATAACGAGGATGTCGTAAGAGGCGAAGGAGATAAATAAAACAGGAAATGGACTGCAGCATCTTTATGATAAAAACTGAAAATTAAAAAAAATATATTTCCAAACCCGACGGCCAAGCGTGATAGCTATCGCAAAAATTCCTTTTTTGAAGAAGTTAGAGGAGGGAGAGACCTGCGTTCAGCAGTAGAATTTTCATATACTGTAATGAATGAACGTAATCTATACAAATAAGTAAAATTTAAGTGTCTGTTTGTAATGTCGAAATAACAGCTTTTTACTATATGCATATGAAAGTATATACGGTACTTATAACAAAAACACAATTTTTAAAATGTTTGTCTGTCTGTTTGTTTCGGCTAATCTTACGGCTGGACCGATATTGACCGGACTTTCACTGGCAGGCAGTTGATGTTATAAGAAGTAACTTACGCTACTTTTATTTTTTAAAAAGAATCAGGGTTCCGCGCAAAAAATTAAAACCCATGAAATCCAATCGTAATAAGTACGCGCGGGCGAAGTCGCGTGGAACAGCTAGTTATAAAACATACATTTATATAAATTAAAACGGTTAATTTTCTTGTTCTTCATCGCCTCGTAAAAATCCACTGCTAAACATGGGCATCTCCTGTTGTAGGGATATTTTTTCTTAAACGTCATGCTAGGCATGCTAACTGATAATCGCAGCATTAGACATCTCGCACCTTCGATGCTGCTACCTGTAGTTGGTTGCTTTGCGTCTAAGAAAATATTAATATTTCAACAATTTTTATTTTATTATTATATGAATCTAGCAAAACGATGTAGCCATAAAAGTCCACTAATCTTAGAGCCATGCTACGTGATATTGGACTGGGTTTAAATCTTGCACTTTATATGGCTGCAATCACATACCTCAAGGAATTACAAAAGAAAACCTTGTATTACCGACATGAGAAAACCTTGCTCCAATAATTGACGCCGAGTTCTTAGAAACTTAATTTCAAGCTCTCAAAGCATACCGTTTTAAAAGCTCTAGTTTTTTGAAAGCCTCAAAATAATTCCAACTTTATAAACTGTGAGAAAAACAACAACAACAACAAACAAACTAAAAAATATTTAGTTTGTTCGACATTACATTCGGAGTGTTTTAGTGACTTAATAATGTTTTTGTTCTGCCAATGACCTCTTATTTTCTTTCTGTTGGTATTTGTGTCATACAATGCTCTTATTATTATTTTTGTAGCGTTGCCAAAACTATTTATAACAGATTAAAAATAACACGGAATGTACGGTACGAATACTATACAACTGTTCTAAGAACTGATGTTAGTTTAAAAACATAAAATTTGTAATAAGCTTTAAGTTATTTGCATAACATTCGCCATTTTATTATCTTTCCTTCTCGGTCTATAAAGTCCACTTCTTTACACTTATCACGGTTTTCCGTAATAGTCACGCATGGGTCGCGAATTTGCGTTTACAGTTTGATATTTTGCGCACATTTGACGTTTTATTTATTTATTTATTTAAAATCTTTATTGCATTCCCTTAGAAAAATTATAGATATTAACGCCTAAATGCATTCTTTACCAGTCAACCCAGCTTTCCTTTGCCAGTCTGAATATTTTACATATCTATATATAAAAATCAATTGCTAAATGATTCACATGATTCACAATTGGACCCGGCAGGTGGCACTTTTGTCGGAATACAGAAATCACCCGTGTGAAGCCGTGATCACTAGTTTGTTATATATATGGGTGGGTAATGACGGCGTAAAGAGTGACTTTGGAAAGTGCCAGAAAATCTATTGACCTCCTATAGATGGCGATACCAGGCCAGATATGTCAACAACCCAGACGATCGACAAGAAGCAGAGTCAAAAGTTCGATGCTTCTAGTATTGCTATCGACAATCCTGTACATTAGAAGAGGCCTTTCAGGTTGATAAAGATTTTACGCATCTTCATAAGTCACTCTATCTACACTCATCTCATAGATGATGCGATTAATTCTCTTATACTATCGCCACATGGCCCTTTGTGTTTAAATTATAAAAAATAAAAATAAAACTTTTAGGTTAGAAAAATGATAATAGTAATTACTGTAATTCGGAAGGTCTTATTATAAAATATAATTAAGAAAGAATTAATTAAGAAATTAATATAATATAATTATATTGATTTCTTTTAACGGTTACTATTAACACATCCAATCAATACAAAGTGTTTTAGTTATTGTAATATGCTGCCTACATTTATTTGAAAACTGTTCGACCGACATCCTAGATTAAAGGATATAGCCGAACAGATCAATAATGTTAAAGTGCCATATGTGTGTGAAAGGCCGGCCATACAGCTCGAAGACCGACAACCGATGGGGCAAAAAGGTTTTCAAGTGGCAGCCTCGTAACGATAAGCGAAGAGTTGGTCCTGCACTTGATGGAGTGAAGTCCTGATAAGACATACATAAGTCGATGGATGCAGTTGGCTCAAGACCGTATTTTGTACTTTAATGTTGACGATAATGACGATTTGGCCGATACAACCAGAGCTTTCTTTTTTGGTCACGTATATTAACTTGTGACATACCTACAATATATATATATATATTGTTCAACTCGGTTGGGCAGCGTTCGGGAAATTACGGCAAATCTTCTCGTCAGGTATACCTCAAAACTTGAAAAGAGGACTGTACAACCAGTGCGTGTTGCCAGTGATGACCTATGGTACTGAGACGTGGTCCTTCACTGCTGGCCGGATGAGGAAGGTCAACGTCGTTCAGCGAGCTATGTAGAGGGCTACGAAGTGTAAGGCGTCCTCCCATTAGATGGAGTGACGACCTGGTAAGATTTGCAAAAAGTCGATGGATGCAGGTGGCTCAGGACCGTGCTTTGTGGTATTCCTTGGGGGAGCCCTATGTTCAGCAGTGGACTTGTGAAGGGCTGTAATGATGACGATGATGATATATAATAGTGATGATAATTTAGTTTTGAGTTTAGACAGTTTAAATATGAAATATTAAGCCGATTAGACGTGCAAACTAACGTTATTAAGCATCTTCAAGAAATATATTTTTCTACAAAAACGGAATTAGAAGAACTCAAGATTAAAATTAAGGTATTTCATGATCAACTGTTTGAAAGTATTGATAGCATACCGGAAAGTCTGAATACAGGCGTCGAAATGTCTAAGCAAATCGATGTCCCAAATACATTCGCTGATGTGACTCGTATAAGCCTTAATAACGTTAACAAAACAAACATCACTCCCCGCGTAACAAAGACGCGTGTGGCCACGAAAATAGCGACCGGGAGGGGGTCCGTTGTACAGTCTCAACTAATTAATCAGCCACAGTCAGAGGTGATTCCGAGTAACGAGTTAAATATTAATATTGGTAAAGAAGAAGAAAGGATGAATAAAGATCATGAGTGGACTACAGTTCATAAGAAAAGGGGAAGTTTCCAATCAATAAATGTGAAGAAAGGAAATAATACGGTTTTAGTAGATATACAGGCTACTGAAAAAAAGCGGCACCTTCACGTTTGGCGTTTAACTAAAGAAACAACAAGTGAAAAATTAACATCACATGTCAAAGGCGTGTGTGGTTTAGATGCTAATGTTAAGATAGAGAAAATTAAGCATAAGACAGAGAGGGATTACGCTTCTTTTATCGTAACAGTATCAGAATCAATGTATGAAAAGTTGTGTCAACCGGAAGTGTGGCCCATCAATGCCGAATTTTGTGAGTGGATTTGGTTTCGAAAAGCAACAAACAAATCAATTAAAGAAAAATATCAATTTTGAATTTTATTACCAAAACGTCAGGGGTCTTCGTACAAAGTTAAACCGTTTTTGTAATAATATTGAATCATTGAATGCCGATATAATTGCTATTACGGAAACAGGATGTAACGATTCTATAATGGATGCGGAGATTGTGCCACCGGGTTATGAAATAATAAGGTGTGATCGAGCGGACGGCCGTAAGCTAGGCGGCGCGTTTCTCGTGGCCACACACGGGTTGCAGCTGCGACGAGTGAATGCATTGGATGACGTAAACATAGATAACTGCTCATTTGAACTGGTTTGTGCGACAGTACACGCTAAAGATAAATGTTTATTTTTATGTTGCGTTGTTTACATCCCGCCTAAGACTAATGAAGATGTCTACATTATGTTTTTTAGGATAATAGAACAACTGTGTGTTAAATATAAAAATATTATTTTGATAGGTGATTTTAACTTAAATTCAAGTAATGATAATGTTAAAAATTATTTTGAATATTTTAAGTCCTTTTGCGAACTTACTCAGATGAGTAAAGTACTTAACTGCAATCAGAGTCAATTAGACTTAGTGTTGTGTTCATTAGGATTAAGTGATGTTGTACAAGTATGCGAAGCTGACGAGTCGTTAGTGCCGGCGGACTCGTATCACCCACCGCTCGCGGTGACCCTGGAGCTCGGTGCTGGCGGGGCGCCGTTGCCGCCTGTGACGGCCGAGCCCATTGCTTTAGACCGTGAGCCATCAGCAAGCCAAATTGAACCACAATGGAATTTTTATAAAGCTGATTTTTACTTATTTTATTCTTTATTAGCTTCCACTGATTGGAGTTTGATTACCGAGACACAGGAACCAGAGGAAGCTTTGGAGTCTTTTTATAGTGTTTTTACGGTGTTTTAGATAATTGTGTACCGAAAAAGCGGAAAATGAAAGTAGATCAAAGACATTACCCCGAGTGGTATACTATTGATTTAATTAGGGATATAAAATTAAAGGCTAAGCTTCACAAGCGATATAAATCGACCGGATCTCGTGCTGATTACGAAGCTTTTTCTACTTGCAGGGCGCGAATTAAGAAAAGTATTGATAGCGCATACCTAAACTATCAGAATCGTGTGCAAAGTAACTTGGCAAAGGATCCTAAGTCTTTTTGGGATCATATTAGGGCAAAAAAAGGGGCAGTTAAACGTAAACAAATATTGAAAGATGGAATAGCATTGTCAGATCAAGAAAGTACGACTGAATTTGCCAAATACTTCTACTCAGTATACAACAGCGAGCCAGCACGTCTGGACGTAGGCGAGGCGGTGGCGGCTGGCGGCGCGAGCAGCGCGCGCGTGCACGTGCCGCAGCTACAGCTCAGCGAGGTGCGCGCGGCGCTTGCCCGGCTCAAACCAAAGCGCTCGGCGGGCCCGGACGGTATACCGGCGTTTGTGATGAGAGACTGCCGCTCAGTACTAGCGGAACCGTTGTTACACATTTTCAACTTATGTCTAAAGAATTCATATTTTCCAAAAAGTTGGAAAATCACGCGCGTTATTCCAATACCTAAGGGGGGTAACAAATCTACGATTGAATCCTTCAGACCAGTGGCGATTCTCTCAACACCTGCGAAGGTGTTTGAGGGAGCCATCCAGCGAAGTGTCCGGGAACAAGTTGGACCGCAGTTATCGGACGCCCAACACGGCTTCCGGACAGAGAGGAGCACAACCAGTAACCTCTTAAATGCCATGACGTATTTAGTTCCTCATGTCGATGCAGGGTTGCAGGTAGATGCCGCCTACTTTGATTTCAGAAAGGCGTTCGACTTGGTAGATAACGATATCCTATTGTCAAAGATGGCGAAAATTGGCTGCACACCTAAACTGCTTCATTTTTTTGCGAGTTACATGAAAGATAGAAAACAGTATGTGGAGTACGGTGGGTACCGGTCGGAGCCTTACTTTACTAGATCTGGTGTGAGCCAAGGCAGTAATTTAGGGCCGTTAGAGTTCAACATAATGATTAACGATTTACCAGAAGTAGTAAGAGAGGCTAAGTGTCTATTATTTGCAGACGACCTAAAATTGCTTTTAGCCATCAAGAGTGAGGATGATTGTAGCCACCTTCAGCAAGATATCAACAAAGTAGTAGAATGGAGTCACAAAAATAAGCTGCAGTTTAATATTTCAAAATGCTCTATTCTATCATTTAGTCGATCAAGGGCACCACTCCATTACAACTATAAGGTGGATGGCGAGCTAATGAAAAGGGAGGAATCAGTCCGGGATCTTGGGGTACAGATGGATGTCAAATTGACATTCCGGGAGCACATCTTGAACATATGTAAGAAATCTTATAAACGATTAGGATTTATCCTTCGCAGAGCAGTAAATTTTACCAACATAAAAGCCATCTCAGTGCTGTATGATGCTCTAGTAAGGAGTCAACTGGAGTGTAACTCGGCAATATGGGCTCCACATGAAAATAAATACAGTCTTATGCTAGAACGCATTCAGAATAAATTCACGCGATTTGTATATCATAAGCTTTATGGGGTTTATCCCTTCTATCCCTTGATGTACCCAACCTTGTTTGTTTTGGGCATGGTTGGATACAACAAGTTGGAAACTAGGAGGGATCTGGCGCTGGTAACCTATATTTTAAAGGTGTTCCGTGGTTACATTAGCAACCCGGGTGTGCTGCAGTGGATAGGCTTACGCGTGCCTGATAGATATGTACAGCGGCGACGGCGCCCGAGCTTGTTCGCGGTGCCGCGCGGCAGGACTAAACTGGTACGCAACACCCCCCTCACGCGAACGATACACATACTAAATTTGGTTGCTGAGAAGTTGGACTTATTTTCATGTTCAAGAAGTGAGTTTGCAAAAGTGACATTATTCATAATATGTTATTCTCAAATTGAATTATACAATTGATTGTAATGTGTTGTTATTTAAATTAATTATTGTGTGTTGTAATTACTAATATTATTATCTTTTACCATTTAAATTATTACTTTATGCTTTATGATGTATTCCAGTAACATATTTTAATTGTATTATTATTATTATTATTATTTTGAATTGAGATGCTACATTTATCGATTTAGGTTTTTCCCTGTAATGGTAGATGTTAGTAGGAAATATAAATAAATAAATAAATAAATATATATATATATATATATATATATATATATATATATATATATATATATATATATATATATATATATATATAATAACTTCTGAAGTCAGTGTTAAGAAATAGTATATCGAATAATTAATAAAGCCCTGAATTCGGAAGCTACTATGTTTAATTTTTGTTTTTAAATTCGGTTTTACTTTTCTATGTTTAATTATTTTACTCCTTTAAGTGGTCTAAGTTCAAGATAACAACCAGAATTTCGTTTAAATGAGTACATTAAAATCTTCTATCCCTGTATTTCCACCATTAGGGATAGAATTTTTGAATGAAACGCCTGAAGTATAACCTATTGAATAAAAAAATTCAATCTTGTCTTGCAGAACTTAGCTCCGACCGCATGGACAGTTTCCACGAGCTTGTCATTCATATCGTCCACTTCATTGCAGTCTTCCAGGCACTGAAAACGGTTTTGTAACTCGAGCTGAAAGGTTTCGGGACTTTGGAACAGAGCACGAGGGGGACGGAGCGTCGACTTCATTAGACGAGACCTCTCCAACTTAACGTTTAGGTTCAGTGTGCCTCTAACCATTCGGTGATCGCTACCAGTTTTCACCCTCGCGATCACGGAGACATCACTGAACAGTTGTCGTCTGGTCGTCATAATGAAGTCAATCTCATTTTTTGTCGAACCGTCGGGGCTCGACCAGGTCCACTTCCTGTGGGGCCGCTTCTGGAAGAAAGAGTTCATCATAAAGAGTCCCTCTTTCTCCATGAAGTCAGCCAGCTGCTGGCCCCTTGGGTTCCGTTGCCTTATTCCAAATTTCCCTACTTTCAGCTCACCGTTCTCTCTTGTGCCTAGTTTTGCATTAAAGTCTCCCATTAACACCGTATATTGGGTTTTGGAGGAATGCATGGCTCTAGAGATATTCTCATACATTTCCTCCACCTCCTCATCGGGGTGTGCCGAGGTTGGTGCGTAAGCCTGTATGACCTTCAGCGAATACCGTTTGGTGATTCTGAGTATAAGGTACGCAACCCTCGTCGACACACTCCCGATCTTTACAACGTTGTTAACGAGAGACTGGTGGACGATAAATCCGACACCTCCTTGGGACAGATGGTCGCCCTCCCGGTGACAGAGCAAGTTGCCGGATTCGAGGATTACCGTGTCCTCCCCCTCTCTTCGGACTTCGGATAATCCTATAATATGCCAGCGCAACTTGTCTATCTCTTCTTCCAGCTCCACGATCTTCTCGTCAGTCCTCAGGGTGCATGCGTTGTACGTTGCCAGGTCGAGTCGTCTAAGGTGGCAACCGAACCTCCACCGGAGATTCTTAGCACCCCCTGCCCCGCCGTTACCATGGTCGCCACCGTAGCCTGGAATAGCGGGGCCGCCGGGGACTGGGGGCCGTTTCTTTGTTACTGTCATTCATAGGGGGGTATTTGCCATAGTTGCCACGCTTGGCGAGCGGGTTGGCAACCGCAGTTTTTTTTATTGTTAGTTTGTTGTTATCAAGAAGATGCTGCTGCCCATCTCCTGCCTGTTTCCCTTTGTCGCCTTTTACGACACCCACGGGAGGATATGGGGTAGTGGATATTCTTGACCGCCACTACACGGCAAATAGAACCTTCTCGTTTATTTAACTCGGCTAGTAAAATATAAGCTACATTTAAATTTTAAGATGAGGCAATCAAGTATCTATTGTTATCAAATGTTTTTGCATAATTAATTAAAATTTAATCTATGTCCAACAGGGTCCATTAATTGTGTAGGTATCTAAAATTTAATTTTCTGTGTAACTTAATTAATGGAATGTTTTAAAGATTTGAGTGTTGCATATTAAGGAATTTATATACTGTATAACCGCGCAATTAATATTGTATTCTTTAAAAAGGATATTTGATTATCGCGAATCGATATATCGCGTCCCATGACCATTGGGTGCTGCTAAGCACTTTCGACGTCAGCGGCCTTATTACAAAAAATAGTTTATAATTAGTTTTAGGCTCATACTAGAATCTGTTTCACGAAAGCGCGGATATATGCGAAATAAAATGTAAAGACTGTGTGTATTTGATAGCAACATGTAAAATTTCGAAGACTTTGGCGCCCCGGCTAAGGGACTATATGCAAATAGTGTGTGTATTAGATAGCAACATGTCGCATTGCGAAGACTTTGGCGCCCCGGCTAAGGGACTATATGTAAATAGTGTGTGTATTTGATAGCAACATGTCAAATTTCGAAGATTTTTGGCGCCCCGGCTAAGGGACTATATGTAAATAGTGTGTGTATTTGATAGCAACATGTCAAATTTCGAAGACTTTGGCGCCCCGGCTAAGGGACTATATTTTTTTTTATAGGATAAGGGTGACAAACGAGCACACAGTCCACCTGATGGTAAGTGGATGCTGTGGCCCATAGACATCTACATCTATCTTCGATTAAGAATCAAAATGCAGATGCGTTGTCACCCATGGGGACTAAGATGGAATGCCTCGTTTCCAGTAAAAAGGGTCTCCGGTTCTCTACACTCACCATACGAAACACAGCAGCGTTAAGCTACTATTTTACGCTGGTATTCTATGAGAGCGTGGTCGAGCCGACCCATTCGTACTACAACCATAATATAGCTGCAGCATGGCTCTACCACGTAGAGTATATATAAATATACTATATGTAAATAGTGTGTGTATTTGATAGCAACATGTCAAATTTCGAAGACTTTGGCGCCCCGGCTAAGGGACTATATGTAAATAGTGTGTGTATTTGATAGCAACATGTCAAATTTCGAAGACTTTGGTGCCCCGGCTAAGGGACTCATTTCAAGGAATAATCTTAAACCATAGCTTAAAAATCAATACTATCAATAAATCACGTTTTGTTATAAGACCAGGGAGGAGTTTCTTTCAAAGTTTACGTACAATCTGATTAACATTTATAATGCCAGTAAAGCAATAAATTACCGAGCATAGACAATTAGTATCGTGAAATCAGTTTATATGTTTAAAAATATTTTTTCGTCTATAGTAAATGATAAATAAATTGTAAATAAGGTGAGTAAATTACTTACAGCATTAATGTCATGTCAAAAGTCTTAAAGTTGAAAATAAATATAACATTATATTAGAATTGACAGCAAATTCCACTAGAATGTAATAAGACAAAAGTTTTTCATTTTGATAGTGATGATCTCTGTAAGAGATCGGATCAAAAATTAACACTTTCAATATTGATATCGCTCGATCTTTGTGAAAGCCGAATAAAGTTCAGCAAAAGATGTTACATCCGTTTATGCTGTAATTTTATATTTATTTTCTTGAAGAATTTGTTGTAACTAAATTCAATCGTTTTACGGTCGAACTGACTTATTGTCAAATAAAGCAGGCCTCCACCAAAGATTGCCTGTTGGGAATATTTGCTTTAGCTGCCACGTTTGGCAAGCTGGTTGGCAGCTGCAGTTTCACTTTATGTTTAGTTGTTAACAGGAAGATGCTGCTGTCTATCATCTATTTTATTTCTCTCTGTCGCATTTTATGACACCCACGGGATGATATGAGGTAATGGACTCTCTCATGCCATCAGTATACGAGTTAGTCTCCTTAATAACTTGGTATCCACACTTTTTATTCTGTGACATCTGGTTGACTCTAATAAAATGTTTTCTTTTTGTTTTTTCAATTTTGAAACGACATTCTGACTTATACAGGACATTTTCGGAAAAATTATTGATTGAATTATGAAGCGTTTAATGTCACCATAATAGATATCAATAAAATAATTTAATATGTTTTATCAAATCAAGGTTATGGCTTAGCGAAGTCCATCGTAGTTAAAACCATCATACATAATTTAAAACTAAATTGAGTCATTGTTGTATGTTATAAAGACACAGTTAAAGACACTGACCTCTATTATACACTGGTATAATGTATGCAGGTCAGTGGTTACAGACTAGGATGTATGGTATAAAGGTCTTATACCATTCAGCCTAGTCTGATGTGTATTTATTTACAAAACTGTTCTCAATATAATACTAATGCGTCACATTGCGAAGTCCTTGGGAGATTTTGGCGGCAGCTGTACCCAGCGGACAATTAATAACGATAATATCTCAAGGAACGGATAAAAAAAAATTAAGATGATTTATTTTATTTTACAGAATATAAGTTTTTGCTGAATTTAGTTATTAATTAATTTTGTAAAATATCTAGCAAGCCAAATACCAAAAAAATACATATTGAAATAACCTTCTTATACGAATCTAAAAGCCCTGATTGCCTTTATATTTTTACATAATGAAATTCCCATCAACAGATTCGATTCCCAAAAAAAAAATTAGTCGAACGGATTATCGAAAGTTCATGCCGATCTCATCATCATTACAGCCCCTCACAAGTCCACTGCTGAACATAGACCTCCCCCAAGGAAAGCGACAAAGCACGGTCCCGAGCCACCTGAATCCATTGACTTCCTACATGTATTACCAGGTCGTCACTCCATCTAGTGGAGGAACGCTCTATAATTCGTCTGCCGGCACGAGATTGTCACTCGAGAACCTTTCTTCCACATCGGTTGTCGGTTCTTCGAGCTATATGGCCGGCCCATTGCCACTTCAGCTTACTAATCCGCTGGGCTATGTCGGTCACTCTAGTTCTACTGCGGATATTCTCATTTCTAAGTCTATCACGCAGAGAAACCCCGAGCATAGCCCTCTCCATAGCTTGCTGAGCGACCTTGAGCTTCCTCATAAGGCCAGTAGTGAGACGTAGCTCACATCCATAGGTTTTAGATATACTTGACGAGAAGATGTCTCCTAATCTCCCGAACGCTGCCCAGCTGAGTCGAATCCGTCGATTCATCTCTCGGTCGAAGTTGGACTTATCTAGTCGCGAAATATTTGTCCCAGGTAAACATCAACAGCTTAGTGCTACTAACAACTACTGGCATAGGTGTAACATGGACGTTACACATGAATTTTGTTTTCTCCATGTTCATCTTAAAACCTAAATATACGTTGGGAGGCACTATTGAGCTCATCGAGCATAGTGCGTAAGTCCCCCAGCGATTCTGCCATAAGGCATTCGCCACTGACGTTAATACCGTATCCTTTCCAGTCCAGTAGCTTAAAAACGTCTTCCAATGCAGCAGTGAAGAGTTTCGGGGATATAACATCTCCCTGTTTTGCACTTCTCTGCAGTTGGATGGTACGTACTCTGGGTCTATACTCGGATAGCCATCGTAGTTCTACGGTATAAATACTTCAGCACTTTGTTATACCAACAGTCAACTTGGTACAGCTGAAGAGACTGTAGCACCGCCCAAATTTCGACGAAATCAAAGGCTTTCTCATAGTCCACATACGCCACATTAAGTGGCAAATTGTACTCTTCGATCTAAGAGTATTTATAGGTCTATGGTGCTAAAGCCTTTTCGGCAACCGGCTTTTTCGAGAGGCTGGAATTTGTCGAGTCTACGTGCGAGACGATTTGTAATGACTCTCGAAAACAGCACATAGACGCGGCGCAGAAGGAAAATCGGTCTGCAGTTCTTCAAGAGGGCATTGTCGCCTTCCTTAAAGAACAAAACCACTGCTGTCTGCCCTATGCTTCCGGCGTAGTGCCACCATGTAGGATGGAATTAAATAGCTTCTGAAGGACTTGAAGTACCGGTTTTTCACCCGCTTTCAGAAGCTCCCCTGTAATTTCATCCTCGTCCGAGGATTTGTTGTTTTTAAGGTGCTGGAAAAGCATTCTAATCTTGCTCAGACTGACGTCCCGGATATAATCGAAATAGTGTCATACACTTGCATGGGACTCCAACGATGACGCGTACAGCTGCGCATAGAACCTCTCAATCTCACTCAAAATCTCAGGTATCCCGGAAACAATGCTCCCACATCCAGTCTTCAGCTTCAAAAGTTGGCTCTTTATGGCAGACAGATTTATAGCAAAGACTTTGGAGCCCTAGTTCCGCTCAACCGCTTCAATGGTTGTTCAATGTTTTCAATTCATAATTGAACCCGGTAGGTGGCGCTGTTATCAAGATCCATAAATTTCCCGTGCGGAGGCGGGGCGCATCGCTAGTGAAGATTAAAGTCGACATTTAAGCCAAAACATTCATTTCTTGACAAGGAAAGTTTTTGAAGATTTGTTGTAATCGCCACTCTCGGTTGCTAGGTAAGAGTGAGCCCTAAAACACATCCTCTCTACAATGGTCCCATACTCAACTTATATGAGCTGATAAAGGAGATAGTTCTGAGTCATGGGGTTTTTAAAATTCTTTTTCTGTTTTCAATTGAACTGACTCATAAGGTTTTGAATTAGCCTTACGTAATTAAGTAATGGACATAGTTGGTATAAAACAATTTTAAAATAGGTCACAAAAAAGAACTTCCGTCCTTTGTTCAAATCCGCCATAAGATTTAGGTACAATGCGGTATTCGATAGTAAATCTTATAAGTCTTATAAAATTCAAAATGCCTAAGCTGTGAGGTAGTGATAATGTATCTAGTACAACAATCTATTCCAATGCGGCTTTGCATTTATTCATTTCATTCATTACCATAGATAAGTATTCTGTACAGCCTACCCTCCCTTATAGTAATCTAATCACAGATAAAATATTTTCTATAGTTTCCACGGTAGGTAGGCGGGTGGGCAACCGCAGAATTGTTATTATTTTGAGCTGTTATACGGAGGATACTGCTGTCTATCTTGTGTTTCAATTTTCCCGTATCGCATCCTACGATACTTACGGAATGATTTAAAGCATTGGTTTCTCTTTCTCCGCGACTACATAGATATTTGCATACCAAAAATTATATGGAAAAAAAATTGAACAAAATTCACATAAACAGAAGCAGCAAATCTATTTTTAACATGTCATTAAATGTACATATTAAAAACCAAGTCGTGACGGCTTTAGCGAAGCCACGGACACTTATCATCCGATAGATGTAGTAAGAGGACAGGGAAGTGAGACAGAAAATGATAACAGTTAAAAAAAAAGTTGGAAAATATTTCCCTCTTATAGACAATAATAATAATATAAGGAACAATAAGGAGGATCTATGTTAAGCAGTAGACATTTGATAGGCTTTATTAAATGAATGCATGAAAAATAAAAAGCAATAATAATAATGTCCTCCAGACCGAATTTCGGTCACGGTGGCCGGCAACGGAGACTAGCCATCGGCGCAGGACAGGATTATAGTGCCCAAATGTACGTGGAAGCACAAGTGCACTCGCTATTATCTCACTCTCATAGTCCGAGGAGACGGTAAACCGACACGACCGGAGAGAGGTCAGGGGCAGGACCAACGGTTTTACATACTTTCCAATGCCGTGAGGCACCGCCAATTTCCTGACCCCGACCAACTACTGACAATTTCTTGATGGCAAAACTCAATAACTCATTTTTTTGGCCCGACTCGGGATTCGAACCTGGGACCTCATAATAAGCACTACTACCACCACTTAAACAACAAAGTAGTCATAAGCAATAAATATTTATAAGAACTGATGTCACAACCAAATGGGCTGTTTATGGGAATGCATAGTAACAATGAATATAATATGAGTTTGTTTACTTTTTCTTATGAGGTACTTCTCGCCTCGATTGTAATGGAATATAAATGTAAAATACGAGAGAAAGTTATTATAGTCGTTCTTTGCCTGTTGTATGTGACGATTTTGATTTTATTAATATTCTTTTTTCTTCGTAACTATCAAAGATATCTAGGTCATGCGGTCTTAGTATTTCAGAGAGAAACTTCGTTGTTATTATAAGTAATGGAAAGATAGAATATCGGTATATTTTTGAATACTTAATACATCTTTCAATGTTCATTTTCTAACTAGGTGATTATGATAACAGCGGCGCGGAGGGCGCGAAGAATATCTGGTTGAGGTACGGTTGCTACCTAAGACGGCTCGACCTGGCAACATTTAACGCCAGCACTGTGAGGACTGTCGAGAAGATCCTGGAACTAGAAGAAGAGATGAAAAAGTTGCTCTAGCATATTATAGGATTATCTGAGAACCGCAGAGAGAGTGAGGGCACCTCCTTGAATCCGGCAACTTGTTCTATCACCGGAAGGGCAAGAGTAAACAACGAAAAAACTTCTGTTAATAGGTGAAAATTTTAATTTAGATAATAGTTAATCCTTTAACACTGACTAAGGTTAGTTCTACTAAAACTCCTTGTAAATGAAGTGAATTTTTATCATATTCCAAATTCCTCACTGAAATATTTTGGATACTTAATGGAAAATTTCGAAGTGCAAACTTCAAATATAATACGAAAAGCAATCTTATGTATAAGATTCCTTATCGTGTTATATTTGTTATAAAACTAACTTGTTATATTATTCTAAATTATACAGAATAATAATTTATACTGAACTAGCTATCCGCCCCGGCATCGCATGGGTGATTTCGGGATCTTGACAACTGCGCCAACTACCTGGTCCAACTGTGAATTTAAACCATCCAGGGACCCACGTAAACACACACAAAAAAGTCATCAAAATCAGTCGAGTTTTAGCGAGACTAATGGACATCAATTGGTTTTTATAAATAGAGATAAACATCAAATACGGCCAGCAGCCGACCTGATCATACAATCATATTTTAAGGGGGAGAAATACCCATGACGATGTACAAGTCGTTGTCGCTTACTGTGTTATAGAGAGGGGTATTTTCGGAGTTTCTCTGCGTAATAAAATCGGTATCGAACGCACTAGAACCAAAATAAATAACTTTTTTATAGGATAGGATGACAAACAAGCACACAGTCCACATGATGGTAAGTGGTTACTGTGGTCCATAGACATCTACATTTATCCTTGTTTGCGAATCAAAATGCAGACGCGTTGTCACCCGTGAGGACTAAGATGGAATGCCTATTTTCCAGTAAAAAGTGTCTCCGGTTCTCTACACTCACCATACGAAACACAGTAGTGTTAAGCTGCTATTTTACGCTGGTATTCTGTGAGAGCGTAGTCTTTCCCCGGTCGATTCGAATCATTCGTGCTACAACTATACTACTAATATAGCTCCAGCATGGTTCTACCACGTAAAAATGAACATGGGTCCAGAAACCTGAAATGACAAAGGACCGGTCACATAGCAATCCAACAACGGAACAAATGTTCTCAACTTGCAGCCTCGTACTGGTAAACGGAAGGTAGGGCCGCTTACTAGATAGAGAGACATGCAGGAGAGGTGTAAGACATGCAAGAAGTCGATGAATGCAGCCTGAAGACCATATTGTAGCGTTCTTTGCGGTAGGCCTATGTTCGGCCGTGGAACTGCAAAGGGTAGTGATAATGCTGATGATAATACATGAAATATCTTAATAATTTACATTATTTTTAAACGATGTCGTAATTTCATTATTTTTAATGACATCGAAAATCATGCACAGACAATAATAATTGGTAGTTATAATTGTAATGTGTTAACATTGTTATATTGTCATTTATTAGCATATAAATTAATGTATACATATTTATGATATTGTTAATATTAATTGATAGGAAGCAGCCTTAAACGATTAACGTTTATTATGCAAACTGACGATCTAATTATCAAATCGTTTATGGTATTATTTAAGAGATGAGAATTAATTAGCCAAGGTTTGGTACACAGTAATCATTAGTGTAAACTACGATGTAAACGCAACGACTTGTGGTTTTTATTACTCTGTAATAGCTTTGAATTCCATTACCATTTTCTTCACTTAAATCAAGCGATTTAAAATAATAAACATTAGTTCATATGATATTCAAATCAAGTCGATATTATTTTCAGAAACTGCTATATCTACAAGAAATAAGATTTTTGGTTCATAAACGATCTTAAACATATTCCCGCTGAAATAGCTAATGCTCAGGGTCGGTATCGGCCATTTGTTGTGATTATTGGCGCAATTTTCGATCGCATTATGTCTTCAGTGTATTTATGAGATCGGGTATGGTTTTTATTGCTAAAACATGCCACGAAACGAATGCATAAAATTGAATTGTGGAATGATCTCTTAAATATTACTGCGTAAAAATAATGGGTGTGAGTGCAATTCGAACTTTCCTTTTACTGGATAATTGTCGATTTCTTTTTTTAGATACAAAATCGAATTTTAATGAATCATACAATATCACATACCTTATAATTACGGTTTATACCTTATATTGAAATAATTGCGAACTGAAAACCTTATACGTATAAAATTGGCGTCAGTACTATTATTTGTTCTCGAGATACGCGAATCGAAATGAGTTCACTTACTTACGATTGTACACACAGATATTCATAGTAAGAACAGTATAAGCAGACTCTAGGGACTCGAAACATGAATTATATTGCCGTGTGGTGGCGAGAAGAAAAAGACAATCCGCCACTCAAAGTCGTCCCGTGGGTGTCGTAAGAAGTGACTGGAAACTATTACTAATGCGTTTCGACTTTCGGACATTTGTAAATTACCTATGACAAAACTTATCATTAAATTTTGATGAAAGGTAAAACCAGACATTAAAATTAAAAAAGAATAAAAATATTTTCACAGTGGATGTGATATTGGGCAGAAATTATTTCACTCTTTTTTTTGTGTTTGAAGTTGGTTTTTATTTTTTACTATAAGCTTAATTATTAAACATTCTTCGTGGACTAAGGATTAATATTGCTTTGTTACATTACAAGGTTTTCATTTCCTAATTTTATACCTTTAGGGGTAGAATTTTTCCTTTAAATTTATATGGGACTATCTCTGAAGTCTTTTTTAGAATATGGACAGGCGAGCACACAGTCCACTGTCCACCTCATGGTAAGTTCATGCTGTGGTCCATAGATATCTACATCTCTCTTCGGTTAAGAATGCTAATGCGTTATCTCCCTAGAGGACTAAATTGGAATGAACCGTTACCAGTAAAAAGGAGCTCTGGTTCTTTACACTCACCATACGGGGTAGGATCACAGTCTTACATTTCTGTGAGAGCGTGATCCTATCCCGGTAGAGCTGACCCATTCGGACTGCAACAATTATAAAACTACAGTGGCTACACTGCCCTTTTACCACCTTAAAAACCACGTATCACGTAAAGCTTAACATATATAATTAAAATTCCGAGTAAACGCTGAAAATACTATGTATTTATATTATTTATATATGACACGATCTCAACAATAGACTTAGGGTATTATATCCTAAGTCTATGATCTCAACTTTACCGACGTGCGTAATTTTTAAATAATACAGATTTTTTTTGTTTGAAGGTCATAATGTTAAAGGTGAACATACATTTTTCCGCCGCCATAAACTGTGATTTTTAGCTAAAAGATGTTTCTGACAAGGCTATTTGGGGCTCGTCAGTGCCTTACTTCCCACAACAGGAATAAGTTCACATGCAGTGAACTTTTACGGGCTGAAGAAGAAGTGGATATATTTATACTGAAATTTGGAATTCCGAAAATTGAAACCAATCCGCAATTTCTAAAAGGGAAGCTTTTTTTATTTATAGCATTGTAAGGTTAGGGATGTCACGCATGGCTTTATTAGAACGCAAGTACGCAGTAGTAAGTAGTTTTTATTTTTATATATTTATTCTTTTTTACATCTACCTTATAATAAGGGATATAAAGGGCGGACTTAATGCTTTGTGGCATTCTCTACCAGCCAGCCCTGGATGATTTGAGAAGCTGTGGTAGGTGCAACACCACTCCATAAATTAATAAATAAGTAAAAACATTATATCATATAACAAAAAGAAAATAAATAAAATATTTTAAATATAAAATAATATAACACAAAAATAAAATAACATGATGCATATTAAAATACATATTATACAAAATATCAATTTCAAAGCGAAAGAGGGAGAAAAACAAAAATCAGATAAATCAGGTGGTATTATTTTTGTTAAGGAATTCTCGAAATCTCGAAAACCACTAACAAACATTATTTTAAAAGACTAGCTTTTAAAGTAATGTTTGTTACTGGTTTTTTTGATATGAACAGGCAAGGCATTCTAAAATAGTATGTAGTAATGTATTCTAAAATAGCATTCTATAATAGTACTGCACAGTAAAAGAGGAATTAAAGAAACCACTTTTATGTGGTGGAATACGAATTTTAAGACTATTTTGGGAACGGGGAACTCTATCTTGAGTAGAATATTGGTACTGAAAGTTATCCTTAAGATAAGAAGGTGAATTTGGGTCATTTAAAATTGAATATAGTACTTGCAAAATTCGGGAGCTACGCCTTTGACGAATAGAAAGCCATTTAATCTTAGAACGGTATTGAGAAACATGGTCATACTTACGTAAGCCGAAAATGAGCCTAATGCAATTGTTGAGAATTATAGTTCAACGATCTAAAGCTAGAGCAAAGTTGTGATTTTGAATTCTGAGCACTGTTTTACTACGTGATTACTGCAGAAGGGAAACATTGTGGAAATGTGAGCTATTTGAGAAATAACAAGTAATAAATGCGAGTACATGTCAAATCTTTGTACGTGGTAGAGCCATGCTGCAGCTATATTAGTAGTATAGTTGTAGCACGAATGGGTCGGCTCGACCGGGGAACAACGACCACGCTCTCACAGAATACCAGCGTAAAATAGCAGCTTATCCCTGCTGTGTTTCATATGCTGAGTCTAGAAAACCGGAGACTCTATTTACTGGAAAAGAGGCATTTCAGCTTAGTCCTCACAGGTGACAACGTATCTGCATTTTGATTCGCAAACGAGGATAGATGTAGATGTTTATGGGCCACAGCTACCACTTAACATCAGGTGGACTGTGTGCTCGTTTGTCACCATATCTTATTAAAACATCCTCTAATCTGCACAGCAGTTCACTATTATACGCCGATAGGTGGCACTATAACTAAAGCAGGCGTATAATACCTGTGATCAGCAGCGTCGTCAAAGGTAAGAAATATCTTACTGCAATCGTAAATCCGTCTACCAAGCGTCACAAATCCTCCCTACTACGTAAGAGGTTTAAGGTCAGTAATGGACTTTTGCGGGCCGATACCCATAATTATTACTATACATATTTACGTGAAATATCTCAAAAAGCTTTCTATGATATAGAAAATATAGCTCCACTTAACCTCCTTTTTACACATTGCGGACTTATGGTTTAGTTTATATAAATGTATATCCTACTGTTTCTTAGAACGAAAGTTTATGAGGGTTTTCAGGAAAACTATTTTTATTATTCTCGTACTCCCGAGTAATCGGCTTATTTATATAGTACTTTGGAGAAAGGATCTATATTTAGCATGTGATACTGTGAAATGTTTTGTTTTGATATAAAATCGCAGACATGCGTAATTTTATTATCCTTTTCTTCCCCCTCATTAACCACAATCAACTGCTGGACATGAGTCATAACATAATAGGGGGAGTTGCTGCAATCACCACACTTGGCAGGTACAGGCACAATCGAGGTAGCAACGTCTCGCACCTTTGCCTACATACCGTCGCAGGTAATTTGCATGCCACGAACGCGATAGTTACATGAGGTCTGTAATTACTTTACCTAAATCGTTTTTTTTTTGGTACTAGCGGTATGAAGTGGAATCAAAATCAATCCAAAAAGTCGATCGTGCAACTATTACGGACGGCTAATTTCTGCTTAGATATGCGCTTTGGCTGTGGCGCTACGGTAAAATGACTTATTCTTGCCACTTTATCAAAATTAAAAGAAACGGCAGTTGTTAGGAGCACTAAGCTCGAAGTTGTTGACGAGTATGTTTACCTGGGACAAGTAGTCCGACTAGAAAGTCCAACTTCGATCAAGAGGTCAATCGAAGGATTCAACTCGGTTGGACAGCGTTCGGGAAATTACGACACATCTTCTTGTCAGGTATACCTCAAAACTTGAAAACGAGATTGTATAACCAGTGCGTGTGCTAGTAATTTCTTATGGATCTGATACGTGGTCTTTCACTGATGGCCGTATGAGGAAGCTCAAGGTCGCTCAGTTAGCTATGGAGAGTGCAATGCTGGGGGTTTCTCTGTGTAATAAACTTAAAAATTAGGATATCCGCAGTAGAACCAATGTGACTGACATAGCCCAACGGATCAGTAAGCTAAAGTGGCAACAAGCCGGCCATATAGCTCCGACCGAAGAACCGGAAACCGATGGGGAAAGAGTTTCTCGAGTGGCAGCCTCGTGTGAACAGGCGAAGTGTAGGGTGTCTCCCCACTAGATAGAGTGACGACCTGGTAACACATGCAGGAAATCGATGGATGCAGGTGGCACAAGACTGGGCTATGTGGCGTTCCTGGGGGGAGGTCTATGTTCAGCAGTGGACTTGTGAAGAGCTGTAGTGATGCTGATGGTGAATCAAAATTAAACATTTTCTCGGTAAGATTGGAAAATTTACTTCCCATATCAGATCAGATCGATCGGTAAGAGTTACTCGTAAGGCGCCAGAGCCATGGAGCGCTCGTTTCTGCTCGGACAGCGGATAATTCACAAACACCATACATGTTATTTAAAGATTGGTCACGAACCAAATTATCATCATCAATCATTTTAATTATAACAACAAAATGGTTTATATAGCAGCCTTGAGTTACATGAAGCTATAAAACCTAAATGGCTAACAGCACTTACATCACAAAGTAAACAATGCGAAAAAAGAAAGACAAAGTACAAGATGTATCTTTGCAATATTGATATATTTCAAGATTATCATCATGACTATTATAGCCCGACCAATACTGAATATAGTCCTCCCCATAGATTGCTACAAAGTATGTTTCTAAGCCACCTGCATCAATCTTGATATAATTATTGGAATCTGAAAACAGAATATAAAATCCAAGTTCATTTATTTCTCACACTATTAGGCTCAATACGCAAGAGCTGACGCTGAGTCGAGTTAAAGCGACACTTCAAATACTTTGCGAACAGAATGTGGTTTCGCGAATACGGGGCAGGCCATAATAGTAAGTTGTTAACGCTTAACTAGGCCAGTAAATTGTTTACTTTGTTCAAGGGAAAGTGTTACCTTTGATCATAATAATTTAGATTGGAAATGAAAAAATTATAAAAACAACGAATATGTCACCAGCGTCTGAGGCCTCACGATCAGGCGGCTGGTAAACGCAAATTTACAGACAGTTTTATATCGGGGAAAAACGCTATGGCCTCTTCCCTCTGACCCGCTGGTGGCCCTTGTTGCTCTATGTTTAAGACATCTTTATTGTTACACACCTCAGACCAACAAACAAAGAAAGACGGAGCGATTTCAAATGATGCAAAAACTAAGCTAAAATCATGCATGATATATATCTAAAACCATTTGCAACCAACACAATACTGTTAAGTGCATAAATGTGTGCAAAAATTTAGAAAAAGAACAAATGTTATAGATGTTCGATAGTATATAGAACGTATAGAAGATAAAATATGGACTAACAAGATCATCACATGGGCTGGCCCTACTGGAAAACGCAAAAAGGTAGATTTATAAAGAGATGGACGGATAAAATTAAAAAGTTTGCGGGGACAAAACTGAGGGAGGCTTATACTCGTAGAGAGATTAAACAATTACACAATTATTCATTAAAAATGTATCGAGTAGTACCTACTTCTTGATATATTTTTATTGACTAGCGATCCACCCTGGCTTCGCACGGGCGATTTCTGGATCTCGACAACAGCGCCACCTACCGGATCCGAATGAATCTAAGCCATCTAAGGACACATTCAAACACACAAAAAATTTATCAAAATCGGTGGTGCCGTTTTAGCGAGACTAACAGACAGCAATTGGTTTTTATAAATAAACTGCCCAGGCAGACGTTGTACTGCCCTTAGCGGCGAAACTCTGTACTATAAAAATGCTTAAATTTGCAATAAAACATACTGTGGGTCACTTATCGGGATAAAAACTATCCTATCTCTCAAGTTCGACCAAACTGCACACAGTGTGCAAAATTTCATTGAAATCATTCCAGTGGTTTAGGAGTTTATCGCGGACAAACAATGTTATACGTAATTTTTATATATAAAGATTATGAAGATTATTTTATTTTAATATTGTTTTCATGATTTTGTAATGTTTTCATTTGTTATAATTTTGAAACAAAATTTAAATTATTTAATGAAATAAATAATTGGTGAAATGTATTTTAACATTTTTACGGATCTAAATGGCTTTAAAATAATAATATATAATGTATGCGTCCAGAAGTGAACTTTTCTTTAACTGCTGGATGTATGTGTAATATTATATGCTATGGTTTCGGCATATCATGAAATGTACGCATTTCTCTGTCTCTCTTTCTTTGTTGGTCTGACGTTACACACACATAATGTTATTTTGTAATTAATCCAATAAACGTACATCAAAAGACATATTCCTGTTATAGATTTGTATGTTAAAAAGCATAAGAAATTAAAAAATACTTAAACAAGACACAGAGATAGAGCCACAGTACAGTAGTTTCTTATGGAGTAAACATTAATCGTCACGACAAGAAAAGGACCGCGCTCTTACTAGCGTATAATTGCAGTTTAATGCTACTGTGATTAATTATATGGTGATTCATTATATGGTACAAAAACCCTTTATAATGGTTGTACATAACGAAGCATTTCTTATTGGTCATCAACGATGGCAGCGCTTCTGCATTTTGATTCTTAATCAAGGATAGACGCAAGTGTCTATAGCGTATAACTCAGCGTAACTTCAGGTGGAGTGTTCACGCGTTTGTTGCCCTTAC
The DNA here is from genome assembly GCA_963668995.1 of Parnassius mnemosyne. Lineage (NCBI taxonomy): Eukaryota > Metazoa > Arthropoda > Insecta > Lepidoptera > Papilionidae > Parnassius > Parnassius mnemosyne. The sequence continues at coordinate 13,898,921 of CAVLGL010000159.1, forward strand.
TGGTTGAAAAAAAGAATAAATACTTATCGCCATTCTTTTCTTTTTGGTGTAACAGAAGACACACAATATTCACAAATATTTTCTTCTTATAAGGCAAGCTGCTTCCATGCTGTACCTAAATTATTTCAAATAAATGCGGGCATAACCAATCATTTATACTGTAAAACATTAATCTATGAAGAAGATTAAAGATTTTTTGGTTATCCGGCGATACCTTTTAACAGCACGCAATTTTCTTTAAATCAAGCACTTTAAGGGATTCGCCAATTATTGTACGCAACGCAATGAAATAAATCGGGAAATTTCGTTTATTATTATATAACGTAGTTGATTTCATTTTAGTCATCACGGGTAATAAGTTTGAGTAATGATCCAAGAGCAAGTCTTATCCGACACTATTCTGATGATATCCCGGACGTCAGTTTGAGCGTGATTAGAATGACTCTCCAGCACTTTAAGAACGGCAAGTCCCCGGACGAGCATGGAATTACAGCGGAGCTTCTGAAATCGGGTGGAAAACCGTAACTTAAAGTCCTTCAGAAGCTGTTTTATTCCGTAATCCATGGTGGCACTACTCCGGAGGCGTGGAGCAGAAGTGCCGTGGTCTTGTTCTTCTAGAAAGCCGACAACACTCTCTTAAAGAACTACAGATCGATTTCCCTTCTGAACCGCGTCTATGTGGCACTTTCGAGAGTCATTACGAATCGTTTCGCCCGCAAACTCGACGACTTCTTGCCTCCCGAACAAGCCGGTTTCCAAAATGGCTTTAGCACCATAGACCACATACATACCATTTACCGAATTGTACAGAAGACCGAGGATTAAAATTTGCCTTTATAACTTACGTATGTGGACGTATGAAATTTGGGCGGGACTACATCCCTTCAGCGGTAACAAGCTGACTGTCGGTACATCGAAGTGCTGAAGTGTTTGTACAGTAGGGGTAGGGGTATGATGGCTATCCGAGTACAGAACCAGAGTACGAAACCTATCCAACTGCAGAAATGTGTAAGAAAGGGTCACGTTATATCCCCAAAACTCTGCACCGCTGTATTGGAAGACGTTTTCAAGCTACTGGACTGGAAAGGAAACGGTATTAACATCAATGGCAAATACATCACTCAACTTCGATTTGCGGACGATATCGACTATATTTGTGGACGCCGTCCACTACCATCTCGAGACGGCGAAGCCGGCCTTGCTCTTTCTGACCGAGACGCAGGTTTCCTCTCCGGCTGATATTTCGTATCTCTCCTACCCGGGGTACAAATTGGAGCATTCTTTTGTGCCTCGGGCTGGAGTTTGCGTGTATGTCAGAGAGGACATCTGTTCTCGAAGCCTCGGCAGTCTTGAAGGTTCGGACCTGTCCATCCTTTGGCTACGCGTAGACAGCGACGACCATCCGCGCGTCTACGGGTGCCTCTATAGGTCCCATAGCGGTAATGCCGAAACAGACCGACTCATCGACCACGTCCAAATGGCTACAGATTCCTTGCTACAACAGGTCCCATCCGCAAAGATCGTGATCCTTGGCGATTTTAACGCCCACCATGCCGAATGGCTCGGTTCACGTCTAACCGATCATGCGGGGAGATCTGTTTATGACTTTGCCTTGGCATATGGTCTGACACAACTGGTTACTTCGCCTACGCGGATTCCAGATGTGGAGGATCATACACCTTCCCTGTTCGACCTTCTGCTGACCTCTCGTCCGGACGGATATCAGGTTTCCGTCGATGCCCCTCTCGGCTCTTCGGACCATTGTCTGATCCGGAGTGTGGTGCCACTCACGCTCCCTTCGCGGTTGCGTTCTGCAGGTTGCCGCCGTGTTTGGCATTACAGGTCGGCGGATTGGGACGGAATGCGGTCTTTCTTTGAATCCTACCCATGGGGGCGGGTTTGCTTCTCGCCGGAGGATCCCAGCGCTGTTGCTGACTCTGTCACTGATGTGGTGCTACAGGGAATGGACCTATTTATTCCATCATCTGTGGTACCCATCGGAGGCAGATCTCAGCCTTGGTTTGGTCGCTCCTGTAAGACTGCATTACGCAGTAAGCAGGAGTGTTATCAAGCCTGGGCTGCGGCTTCGGCGACTCGGGATGTAAACACCAGCACACTTAAAAAGAAGTATAACTTAGCCTCCAGGTCCTTCAAAAGAGTTATTGCCAAGGCAAAGTCAGAGCACATAGGCAGAATCGGCGAGAAACTAGTTCGCCTTCCTTCGGGAACCCGTGCATTCTGGTCTCTTGCCAAGGCTGTCCAAGGGAATTTCTGTAAGCCATCACTACCATCTCTGCACAGGGAGGATGACTCACTGGCCCATGACGCAAAAGACAAAGCCGACTTTTTAGGCTCCCTTTTTGCGTCCAATTCGACTCTTGATGACGGGGGGAAAACACCGCCGACCATCCCGCGGTGTGAGTGCTCCATGCCGGATGTGCTGTTCTCACAGCGCTCGGTTCGCAAAGCACTGCTCTCCCTGGACATCCAGAAGTCGAGTGGGCCTGACGGAATCCCCCCAATTGTGCTGAGGACGTGTGCTCCGGAGTTGGCACCGGTCCTAACGCGTCTTTTCCGGTACTCCTACTCCCAAGGCGTAGTCCCGAATTCATGGAAGACAGCTTTTGTCCATCCGATCCCTAAAAAAGGCGACCGCTCAGACCCATCCAAATATAGGCCTATCGCGATCACCTCCTTGTTCTCCAAAATAATGGAATCCATTATTAACTGCCAGCTCATCCGGTACCTTGAGGATCACCAGCTGATTAGTGACCGCCAATACGGTTTTCGTCGGGGTCGATCAGCTGGTGATCTTCTGGTCTACCTGACCCATAGATGGGCGGAGGCAGTAGAGTCCAAGGGGGGGCGTTGGCCGTTAGTCTGGACATTGCGAAGGCCTTCGATCGGGTTTGGCACAAAGCGCTTCTTTCGAAGCTCCCTTCCTATGGGCTTCCCGAGAAATTGTGCAATTGGATCACCAGCTTCCTTGCAGATCGGAGCATCAAGGTCGTTGTAGACGGTGCATGCTCCGACTACAAGCCTATTAAAGCTGGTGTTCCACAAGGCTGTGTGCTATCACCAACGCTGTTTCTTCTGCATATCAATGATATGTTGCTAACTGGTAACATTCATTGCTATGCGGATGACAGCACTGGTGATGCTCTATACACCGGCCGTGCCAATATTTCTCGGGAAAACGTCGCTGAGTACCGTAACAAACTTGTGTCTGAAGTCGAGTCTTTGCTGAGCAAAGTCTCGGATTGGGGGCGACTAAATCTAGTCCAGTTTAATCCTCAGAAGACACAAGTTTGCGCCTTTACCGCTAAAAAGAACCCCTTTGTCGTATCTCCTCAGTTTCAAGGCACTCCCCTTCTTGCCTCAGCCAGTATCGGTATTCTCGGAGTCGACATATCGAGTGACGTGCAGTTTCGTGGTCACTTGGAAGGGAAGGCCAAATTGGCCTCTAAAAAGCTTGGCGTGCTCAGCAGAGCGAGACAGTATTTCATGCCGGCACACCGCCTGCAACTTTACAAGGCGCAAGTTCGGCCTCACATGGAATACTGTTCCCATCTATGGGCAGGGGCTCCCCAGTGCCAGCTCCTTCCACTTGACCGCATCCAACGCAAAGCTGCGCGAATCGTCGACGACCGAGCCCTTTCCGATCGGCTCGATTCATTGGCACTGCGAAGAGATGTTGCATCCCTTTGCATTTTCTTTCGCATCTACCATGGGGAGTGCTCTGAGAATTGTTCGGATTAATCCCAGCCGCCAAATTTCACGAACGCACATCGCGGCAGGACTTCCGATACCATCCACACCATCTGGATGATTGGCGGTCCACCACTGTGCGATTTAGAAGATGTTTTCTTCCTCGCACGACCTCCTTGTGGAATCGATTACCATCAGCGATTTTTCCGGACCGATACGACTTAGGGACCTTCAAGAAAAGAGCGTACTCCTTTTTAAAAGGCCGGCAACGCATCTGCGATTCCCCTGGTGTTGCAGTTGTTCATGGGCGGCGGTAGTCACTTACCATCAGGTGGGCCGCATGCTCGTTTGCCCCCTCTCCTATAAAAAAAAAAAGATATAGTCCTTATGGAAGACTCGCTGAAGAACCTAAGCACTATGCTCAATGCCTCAATACTCCCAACCGATAGGTCTTAAGATGAACATAGACAAAACCAAGATCATGTTTAACATCCATGTCACACCTATGCCGGTAGTTGTTGGGAGCACTAAGCTCGAATTTGTTGACGAGTATGTTTACCTGGGACAAATAGTCCGACTAGGTAAGTCCAACTTCGACCGACAAGTCAATCGACGGATTCAACTCGGCTGGGCAGCGTTCGAGAGATTACGACACATCTTCTCGTCAGACATACCTCAAAACCTCAGACCTAGATTGTACAACCAGTGCGTGTTGCCAGTGGTGACCTATGGATCTGAGACGTAGTCCTGCACTGCTGGTCGTATGAAGAAGCTCAAGGTCACACACATGGAAAGGGCTATGCTCGGGGTTTCTCTGCGTGATAAACTTAGAAATGAGAATATCCGCAGTAGAACCAGAGTGATCGACATAGCCCAACGGATTAGTAAGCTGAAGTGGCAATGGGCCGGCCATGTAGCTGGAAGAATCGAAAACCGATGGGGAAAAAAGTTCTCGAGTGGCGGCTTCATACCGGCGGGCGCTGTGAACGGCATCCCCCCACTAGATGGAGTGACGACCTGGTAAGACATGCTCGTCGATGGATGCAGGTGGCTCAGTACCGTGCTTTGTGACATTCCTTGATGGAGGCCTATATTCAGCAGTGGATTTGTGAAGGGCTGTAATGATGATGATGATACATATATATTATGTTGCTGTGTGTGTATGTGTAATAAGTGACGATTTTTTTATAGTTTTTGTGCACAAAACGTATACAATCGAATCCACTAGTCGTCTCCTTGCGCTAGTTAACTAAATTAGTAAATAATTGATTACTTCTTTAAAACAAAAAACTTATAATGTTTCATGCAAGTGTCAAGCAACGTAAATTACACTTACAGAATTTGTAACACAGCAAAATAATTTCATTCGCAAAGCTACCGGAGCCCAATTGTATCAGTATAACTCCGATCACGCAAAGATTTTTAGCGCCCAATTACCTACGAATACTCACAAGAAATATCTCTGCGTTGCTGCCGAAGTTTCTCCCGACCTTCCGGTGGTAAACACCGATACACCTACAACAAGCAGCGAACAGTCTCCCTATGCTCCGTAGCGACCTTATTTTATTATCTCACACAATCGTGTCATTTGGGTCCACTAAATGACTACATACGCATCTATGCGCCATCTCTTCTACCGCCAAACTGTCCGATTGTGTTATTCTGTTGGGAATCATGATTGACTTTTATCCGATTCCTATATTCAAGAAACGTTTCGTTATAAACGTTTCGTTATATCGAATCCGTTTTATTATACACGAGCTTCATGTAAAAATAGTTTATATTACAAATTAAATAACTAAATAATTGAACTGATATTTAATTGTAAAAAAGGTTTTCATGCACTTAATTTGATACAAAACGGCTCGTAAAAAAAACGAAACGTTTTAACCGACTTCAAAAAGGAGGAGGTTCTCAATTCGAGGGTATGTTTTTAAATATAAAAACTTGGCCTTTGATTTAATGTTCGGTTTCATTGTATAGTGCAATGTAATGTATTTAGTATCGATTATAAATTGATGCTTTTTTATATTAGTATTTTATTTTACGTTACAAATATAATCATATTAAAAAATATAAAACAGTTGTGAATTAACCTCGACCGACAAACGATTATTACCAGAGCTATACAACAACACTACAGATTTACAAAAATGACGTTGGTCTTGATCGAATTGTAACTGAATAAAGTACGGCAATATATTAAATTACGAACATTCTTTATATTTTTATATGATTAAGTGTTAGTATTACAGTTATAAAATAAACACAGAAAATCAATCATTAAAAAAAAGCATTGTCATACTTAATACTATATTGCTACTTTTACATGTTTTAAATCATTAAATCTAGATTTGGTAATTAAGAGATGATTTGGTGTTCTTTTGAAGAAGCGCATATAGTTGCCAGTGTTGAAATTATTATCTTTTAATTTTTCTTATTTAGAAATAAGGAATATAGAGTAGTAAAATTGTTTATTCAAGCTGTTCAAATTTAGTGGTAATAAAATGTAATCAAATTCACCTACGATAAAATTAAATTCTGAGTGTTGAATGATGTCTTAAGTGAAGCTAGTTTATGATACGGATGGTATGAGGAATTTGCTTGTACTTAAAATAATGTTTTTATTTCGTAACAGTCCACTAATAATTCATATATTTGTCATGCGGTAGTAACATAAAAATAACGATATCGTATACGACATCATGCCATCTATTCCCGCAATAGAGAAGGGAAACAAAGTCGTACGTCTCTTACGCTTTTCTTCATTTCCCTCTTCTTCTACAGCTTGTAAACTTCTACTGCTGTCGCGAACAATTTTCCGTAAAATGACGAAAATATTTCCCTGATTCTGCAATCGACTGATTGGTGTTCTGTGAGAGTGTGGTCCTTCCCCGGTCGAAGCGACCTTTGTACAACAATCATAACATAGCTGCAGAATGGCTCTGACACTTATTAAATATGTTTAAAATAGCATCTTAATGCTGCTGTGTTTCGTATGGTGAGTGTAGAGAACCGGAGACCCTTATTACTGGAAACTAGGCATTCCATCTTAATCCTCACGGGTGACAACGCATCTGCATTTTGATTCGTAATCGAGGATAAATGTAGATGTCTATGGGCCACAGCAACCACTTACCATCAGGTGGACTGTGTGCTCGTTTGTCACCCTTATCCTATAAAAAAATGTTTACCTATGTAGATATACATGACTAATTCGTACAAAATCCATAAAATTATTATCAGTAACCGATTTCCCTTAGTAAGCATAATTTTTTAAAGTGGAGCTCATTTTTCATTATCTTCTTAACAAAAACTGAATGATAACTTGCAAAATTTCGTGGAATTGATATTGATTTCACGGCTAATGTTCACACGAGGTCGCTCTACGGTATTCCCCCATTCATAATTGCGATTGTTGTATTAATAAATGAGTGACAAATATACGTTTTATCACTAAATATTTGGCCTTAATAATTCATGTCCATTTAAAGCTTTACGCTATCTCCGAATTGTATAATCGAGATAGAAATGTTTGTTTGTGAGTCATTTCCGATGCTTTGTGATTAAAGTCTCATTGTTTCGAATTTCACGATTGATCAATATATTAGATATATTGTAGAGCCACGCCGCCACTGTACTCGTATTATTTTGCAGTGCAAATAGGCAGGTCGAACAGGGGAGCGTCCATACTTACAAAGAATTCCAAACCACCACCAAATATATTCCCTTAATTATTAAGGTCGATCTTAGTCATCAGGGGTGCCTATGTATCTGCATTTTGTTTCTTATTTACGAAAAAAAAATTTAAAAGAAAATAATTCAACTTTAAAAAGTAAACTACACAAGTTACACTTCAAGTCACCTTCTGAAGTCAGCCCTAAGACAACTTATCGAAATATAACGCCCGGATTTTTTTTTTATTATTTCTCTTTATTTTCAAATCAGTTGTACTTTTTCGTCTCAAAAGGGTAAAATATAAAATTAAATTAAATATTTTACCGTTATGAGTGAATGAAGAAATAACACAATTTTAAGGTAACAACTGGAATGTCGTTAAAAAGTTACATTAAAATTTCATCACGATTTAAAAAAACATTTTTAGAACCTGTTTTTTAAATGAAGCATCACAAAATTTATTCCGCCATTTCGGAAAATTGGTGAACATAGATAAAAACCAGACGCGGTAATACAGAACTTTTTTAGTACTCGGTTAATAAAATAGCAAATGATATAAAAATATTATGATTTCGTAGCAATTGCTTTAAAACCTTTGCCCTACGTAACTAGTAAAATTAAGGGTTATTTACTTGTTTAATACTCCTTAACATTCTCGAGTGTAGGAATAAAAATAAATAAAGAAATGGATACTTTTTTATTCAATAAAGATAATAAATAATACTTATTGAAAGTCACTCTTATGTTTAATTTACTACTGATTCAGAAAATATCTGAGTTATGGAAAGAACCAGCAAGAAAACCAGCGGGACATTAAAAAAAGAACAGTGGCAATCAAATTAAACAAATTAGAAATGGCGTGGTAGCGATCACCTCATTCATAACACCTCATTGGTTATTATCAACTATGTAACCCTTCATAATAACTCTTCTATGTATCTTCTGTACTCGTAATATATAATATAAACAAAGTACAAGACCATAAAGCTTAATTATAATCTCGACACATGTTTTGGAAACGAAATTAGCAATAACGAATCTTAAATATATCGAATTCTGCGTACACGTGGTGAGTTAACCAACTGAAACGGCAAAATCACTTATAAACAATTTTTCCTCAACGCACTGCCGATAGTCGATCTTATTATCCCAACCAATGATTCGTAAATACGCAACCAAAACCATTCGTGTCCGTATGTGTTAAGATAATATATATTTCGCCTCTTTCTATTAGTTACATCAATAATCTCCTATTGAATTTTCCTATTTACTCAGTTCTTCCAAATTTCCTATATACTCTACGCTTTTAAGTAAATTATTATTCAGTTTCCTGCAAATTGATAAAAATAGCTGCAATAGCGCGTGATTAGTTCAATGCTAGACTTAGGCCTCTTCTACGTTGGGAGGAATCTGTCATTATCGTCGCGAATGGCAGGCAAATTGTTAGTTGCAGAAGCAGATGTAACGTACGTAACCTTTGACACTGCTCTATGCCGCCGGCTTGGGTATTTTATTTTTAGCAAACAGCGATATGGTTATAGCGCCATCTGTTGAATGGTGCTTAGATGTTGGCGTAGCCTCATTTATAAGAATTAAAATGTTTTTTTTACTTGTTATAAGCCAGTGCTTGACTAGATTCACACTGCATTTATTTTATGGTTGTAGCACGATTGGATTAGACCAACCGGGGAAGGACCTCGCTCTCAGACTACCAGCTTGGAATAGCAGCTTAATACTATTGTGTTTCGTATGGTAAGCGTAAACAGCTACCGTTTTACTGGAAAGTAGGCATTCCATCGTATTCCTTAGTAGTAACAACGAATTCAGAATTTTGATTCTTAATCTATACATATAATAAATCTGTAGAAAGATTGTGTGTTCACGATTCACGCAAGAACTACCGAACGAATTTCCGTGAAATTTTGTACGGTAGGGAGTAAATGACCGTGTCTAACGTATACTCGTAGACAACTTTCCATCCGTTTGCGAAAGAGTAAAAAAGAAGGTTGTCATTATGGCTGTTGATGGTTCTATTAGTGCTAAAGAGAATTTAGCTTTACGTATATCTATCTATAGTATGCGTGTGTGTGAAAATGAAACTCATCACGCCACCAACCTGTAAATGAAGAATAAAATCTGCCGGGCCAACTAGTCGAGGATAAATGTAGATCTATGTCTATGGGAAATAGAATCCACTTGCCATCAGGTGGACTGTGTGATCGTTTCTCATCCTTATTCTGTAAAAAAAGATCTTAGCATTTCATTACTATATATTCTTATATACATATATCTTCATACTATATTCATACAATCCCATCGGTTGGTAAGTGGTGATGAAGCCCTAGACGTAAAATCGCACTGCCTTAGCGTAACTAGAATCTATTCGTCTAGATTGCAATGTGTGTAGAATAAAGAGTCAACTGAAGCATAAAGGCTATGTGAGTGGACTGCCAATTCAAAACGCTGTGAGTTCGAATCTGCCATTCGACTACTGTTATAAACCACTCCAATAAACGCATTGTACACTTCTACGACACCACATCACGTCGATTTTTCTCGTATTCCTACTTAAATCTTACATAATTTAAAATTAAAAATTTTGTGCAACTGACTTCAGTATAAATTGTTAAAAATAACTCAAAAACTATTGGTCAGACCTTGATCAAATTTACATGGAACCATATGAGAAGCACCATCTTCCAAATAAAAAGAATCACGGAAATCTGTGGAAATCTTCTTTCGCATCTACCACGTGGAGTGCTCTGAGGAATTGTTCGGATTAATCCCAGCCGCCAAATTTCACGAACGCACATCGCGGCAGAACTCCCGATACCATCCGCACCATCTGGATGATCGGTGGTCCAACACTATTTGATGTTTTCTTCTCTCTCTGTCTTTCACAATTTCCTTGTGGAATAGTTTAGCACCAGCGATTTTTCCGGACCGATACGACTTAGGGACTTTCAAGAAAAGAGCCTACTCCTTTTTAAAAGGCCGGCAACGCATCTGCAATTCCCCTGGTGTTGCGGTTGTTCACAGGCGGCGGTAGTCATTTACCATCAGGTGAGCCGCAAGCTCGTTTGCCCCCTCTCCTATAAAAAAATGATAATTTTTTTAAAGGATAGGGTGACAAACGAGCACACAGTCTACCTGATGGTAAGTGATTGCTGTGGCCCATAGACATCTACATCCATCCTCGTTTGCGAATCAAAATGCAGATGCGTTGTCACCCGTGAGGACTAAGATGGAATGCCTCTTTACAAGTAAAAATCGTCTCTGGTTCTCTACACTCACCATACGAAACACAGCAGTGTTAAGCTGCTATTTTACGCTGGTATTCTGTGAGAGCAAGGTCCTTCCCCGGTCAATGGGTCGGCCATTCGTGCTACAACTATACCAGTAATATAGCTGCAGCATGGCTCTACCACGTATAGAATATATAATTTACTGAATTAACTATTATTATTTTTAAAATTATTTTCTACGGGAATTCGTAACATGAAATATATCAAGTACTTATATGTAAATAGTAAGGAACTACCGCCCCATGTTCTTACGAACATTCGTGTCGTTTAAGCCCCTTAATAGGGAGCGAAATTACCAAAACATAATTAAGTCGCTTATAAGTCTACCTTCATAGCGTCTTTTATAGTAATTTGCAGTGTAGAAATGGCGTATCGTGCTTTACGCCTAACAAAATCTGCTATATATGTTACGTGGTATTACTAGTCATTATTTGAATGATTATAAAATTATATATATCATCCATTTCTTATATAAATTCACCAATACACTATTGTTAAAATTTAATTGATTCAAGTTAGAGGTTTTTTTTTTTTACCCCGTATATTAAATATATGGTCAGAGGAACCTCATTTCGAAACGGTACAAGATTTAGTAAGTTTAAAAAAATGACATATGATTAACGTGATCGTGACAAAATGACATTTACATGGTAGAGCCATGCTTCGGATATTATGATTGGACCACGAATGGGTCGGCTCAATCGGGAAAGGACCACCCACTTACAGAATACCAACGTAAAATAGCAACTTCATGCTCCTGTGTTTCGTATGGTGAGTGTAGAAAAACGCTCACCCTTTTCTGCTGACTTCCAAAAAGGAGACGGTACTCAATTCGACTGTATGTTTTTTTATGTGTGTTACCTCATAACTTTTTACTGGGTGAACTGATTTCGACGATTCTTTTTTTTATTTGAAAGCTGGTACTTCTTGTGTGGTTGTGCTGGATTTGATCAGGGTCAGGCCAATAGTTTTGAATTATTCTTAATAACTTATATTGAAGTCGGCTGTACAAAATTTTTATTTTTAAATTATTACTTATAACGAAGCATTCTATTTTAGTCCTCGTGGGTTCTAAAAAAATACATATTTATATTATAAATATATAAATTTTACTACTTTATTTTCTTACGTCAAAGAAATATATACTTATATTTCATTTCATTTCATAGGGCATATCATTTTTGTATATGATTTCGCGCCTGTACGCCATACTTGCCAAGATTCGTACTTCCATCTTATAACATTTGTTATGGCAAACATACCTATGAATACATATTACCCATTGTGATAATATTGACGAGTGTTGTCAGGGAGCGATTTTTATCATTGTAAATAAATTTAAAAAATTGTAAATATATTTTTTTTATATTTTGATCCGTGTAGTAACGGTGCAAGAATAGCGATTACCCCATATCATGCCGTGGGTGTCGTAAGAGGCTACAGAGAGAAATTCAACCAAGAGATGAGTAACAACATCTTCGCTGTATAAAAAACTACGGTTGACAACCTATTGTTACTATAATATAGTGACAATTACGACATATATGTGTAAAGCACCCGAAGAATCGGGAATGAAATATTATTAAAAAAAGTTAAGTTAAACTCTAGTTTTATTCACGGCTGTAATGATATGATAATAGTAATAGTAAATATTTTTTGCCTTTATGGTAGCCGTGCTAACTCAGAGAACAAGCGCTCCCTTTAAATTCTTTAGTAGCTAGCTTAGAGTAGAACTGCCAGCACGCGCGACTTAATCCACGTTGCTCTAAATACGAGAGCATCGTAATAGGTTCATACCCTCGTTTTTAATTCGAATTAAAGTGCTAATTTACCACGTGCATGGTAAATAATATTTTATTGAAATCTAGGTAACTATGAAATTAGAAAAAAATCGAGGACATTTGAAATCTATCGCGTAGTGGTGGTGTAAGTACATTCACATCGTTCCGTGAGTGTCATAAGAGACACTAACTAGGGACTGAACAGCAGCGCCTTTCTAACAAAGAAAATGAAAACTTGGTTTCCAACCTGCCTGCCAAACGACGTAACTATGGCAAATATGGAGAATATTTACCATAGTTATCAAGAGGTAATCTAAGGCGATGCCTACGTTTAGCAGTGGAAATTGATAGGCTATAATGCATTGATGAATGTGAAGTCCGCCAACACGCATTGGAAAGCGCGGCACTTGAAGAAAATAAGAGAAGTTTTATCTTCTTGTTAGTACTCCAAAACCCTATCAGAACTTAGCAGAGGCTTAAACCCTACTGCAGGACATAGGTATATAGCCTGTTACTTTATTACGATATAATAACAAATTTAATGACATAGATATTTTTGGACTAACTTCTTCTAATTTCAAAAAAGCTGTGTATGATATTCTATCTGGATCAGATGCAATTTAATGTAATTGTTTATTTATGTTTAATTTATTTATTTACATCTATGTATTAACTATGTATATGAATATGTGTGCGCATGTGGATAACTAATTAAATATAGTACTCTGTTTAATAATATGACTATATTGTACAATTGTTTGTTATCCCAAATAAATAAAAAAAAACCTTGGATATTTCAATTTCATTTTGTACACTCTAATCAATTTAACAAGTTTAACACATTTCCCATCCTCAAATTTTACTTTATACAGGCATAAAGTAAATCCGTAACATAGGAATTTTAATTATTTGTTGAGCCGCGTAGCTAATAATTAAAGTGGCGGCGTAATCAAATCTACCAACATGTAGTTTAATTTCAACGGGCCGGTAGCACAATGGCTAACATAAGCGATTTCGATATTGCGCATGTTCGATTCCCGTACAAGAAAGAAATATTTTAGGTCTTCAAGACAAGAGTGAATATGCTTTTGTTACACTAAGACAGCGATTTGACATCTGGGGATTCATATCTGGTTCGGCTAGTTTAATAAGCAGCCGAAATTTCTTTGTTTATTTTGCTCTGAATACTCGCAACTGTTACACCAATGTTACTTTGGTTTGGATGTCCGTGTATTTCGCGGGTCGATGGGATTCTTGCGTACTATTGGTCCGTTAAAATTACGGACATCTTCCCGTCACGTGATCACATACTGTCAACGCCGCGCGTCGTGAGAAATGGCACGTTTTTTCGCTGCTCCCTAATATATGTTCCGCCGCAAGTTATTCCTAGAATTGGATAATCGTGAGTGACCGAAATCCGTGTAGCTGGGATCCCCGAAGAAGCGCACGAGAGCAGGACCATCCGCCTTCGTATATTCAGGTACGTCCGACCTTAGTAATATTGTCTAGTTAACGGTATCGAGTAGAATCAGCCAGCGTCTATGCAAATTACAGTCCATTTACCATTTTCAACCAAAAATTGGTCCATCTCCCCGGATGACATTCGGATTGGAACTATTAAATAGGTAAATCCGATTGTGATTCGACTCTTCGACGTAATTGATACTGAACCTTATTGTGGCATACTTGGGTTGATGTCGACTATTTATACTGTTAGTTGTCGACTTGTAAATACTACTTAATATTGATGTATTTTCCGCATCGCATACAGCCGTTTACAAGATCGATTTTATATGTTTATTACTAAGAAACATTCTTATTAATCGCATCGACTTTTAGACAGCTGTCGCATTTAATTTACTTAATCGCATTTAATATTATTATCATATCGCTCCGTAAATATTTAAATCGGTTCGATTTAATTTACCTAGTGGGTAGAAATAACCGCCGCGCCTCGCCGCCAGCCATTGTGCAGTTTATCTAAGTACCGTATCGCACCTTTTTCTTAGTTTGGTACATATGCAGCGCATGACATATATTAAAACTGATTTGAATTTCTAGTGGAGTTCGCAAACTTTGTATACTATAAATACAGTTAAATTACTTAAATACTTATTAACTAACCTGCTCATTTATATTTCTTCAATCACGCATGAAAATTTATTTACATTTAATTCGTAAAAACAAGGATAATTTACTCACTTTGGGGTAATATAATCGTGTTCTAATAAATATATTTACAATGACGGAAAAGGGTGCAGGAAAAGATAGACGCCTTATGCAAATTAAATTGTTAGAAGCTAAGCGTCAATTGTATTTCTCTCAAATAAATAAGACTTTTCAACTATCATCGAAAACAGATGAAAAATCACGGCATAATTTCTTATCACAAGCTCGCGCCGTCGATCAATTACGTAAAGAGTTTGTAACTTTGGTTGATGATATAAATTTATTAAATTTGGAAGTATATCCCGATTATAGTATTAATTACCAGCCGTTATCAGCTTTTGACGACTTATATTATTTTATTAAGGATATCCTGAATAGTATGGAGAGACCAAACCCACAATCGCAAGCCGTCACACATGCAATTAATCAGGAACATACTATTAAGATTCCTCGTATTGAATTGCCTATTTTCGATGGTGAGTTACAAAACTTTCCTTATTTTTACGAAACGTTTAAACGTGTTATACACGAAAATAAAACGTTAACGGATTCGGAACGTATTCACTATTTAATGAGCCACCTTTCCGGAAAAGCAAAACATATATGTGCTGGTATAATCCCGGCGGCAGATAATTACGTAATTATTTGGCAAACTTTACAAGACAAATACAAGGATAACAGAGCTTTAGCTACGACATATCTAAATCAGTTATTTGCATTAAAGAATATTAACGGTCCCTCTGCAATAAATTTAGAAAATTTGGTAGATAAATACGCGGCCACGATCGCAGCACTCAAACAACTTAATATAGATAATTTAAGTGACTTTATTTTTGTTTACATGGGCCTAAAGCTTGTAGATTCCGATACTGCGAAGTGTTTCGAAACAACAGTTCGTAGTCAAACGGACATGCCTAAATACGACGAGTTTGTTAAGTTCTTACGAGAACAGGTAAAAATTTTGTATCGAACCAGCACTTCATCACAAACTCGTGGCAGTTCCATGGCACCGCATCCCAACTCTGGTAGTCGCCCATCTAGCTCACGGGCTTTAACCGTGCCGCCACGCGTCTTAGTCTCCACGCAGCAGACCCAAGGTCGTACTAGGCCATGTAAGCTTTGCAACAACACGGCGCATACGCATCTCTATGCATGTAAACCCTTTGCTAACCTTTCGGCTGCCGACAAATTTAAATTCGTTAAGGACAATCGTTACTGCGTTAATTGTTTGAGTAACCAACATACCTCTTTTTATTGCAACTCAAACACTTCTTGTCGCAAGTGTAATGCCAGGCATCACACGTTGCTTCATTTTGGAAATGAACCATTTGCGGCGCAGTCTTGCACCGCCACTGTAGCCGTGAACGAGGAACATGATACTAGTGAAATACTGAGCTCACTAGAACTTGAAGAAGAGTCCTCCTCCGATCAAGTGCGTGACGGTTATTTGGTTGGAGAAGGAAATCCAGAAGTGTCGTATTGCTCGTTGTCTTCTACAAAATGCGATTCATCATCAACAACGCAAGTTCTCGCAACCGCAAAGGTTTATGCCACCGGTCGCGATGGTCGCGATGTAATAGTTAGATGTTTACTGGATCCTGGTTCCCAGAAACATTATATAACAACAAAATGTTGTTCAAAACTACAGCTAAAGGTCGAATCTAATTCGCCTGTAACGGTGAAGGGAATAGGTGGCTCATCACAGATAGTCAAGGGGGCGGCAAATATTTCTTTTCGATCTCGATTCAATAATACAAAATTTAATATTCAGGCTCTAGTGTTAAATCGAATCACTAGTAATATACCAACGTGTAATATCGATACTAGATTCCTTGAAAATCTACGTAGTATTCCCATGGCGGACGATGGCTGGGGTATGCCAGGAGAAATAGATTTATTAATCGGTGTTAGTCTTTTTGCAGAGATGCTACGACCTGGTAAAATTATCGGGGAACCCGGTTCTCCGGATGCGCTTGAGACCGTTTTAGGATACATCGTTCTAGGAGATGCTCCAGCGGTTATCCAGGCTCAAGCCCCAGCAGTCGTAGCTTTTCATGCTATTTCAACATCTGAGGTCGAGACTCTAGTTAGGAAAATGTGGGAACTCGACGAAATTGATCCTAAGCATATCTTTAGTGCTGATGATAAAATATGCGAAGAAAATTATAGCAAGACTGTCACGCGTGCTACTTCCGGACGCTACGAAGTAGCATTACCTTTCAAATTCAGTCCAGATCTTCTTGGTAATTCTTTGGAAGTTGCTGGGCGTAGATTTTTGCATTTAGAGCGTAGGTTTACTGCTCAGCCCGCTCTAAGAGAGGCGTACGATAGTGTAATCAAGGATTATATATATCAAGGTTATTTGTCTCCTATTGATACAGCCGATAAAGATCCTCTGCACTTTTACATGCCCCACCACGCTGTTCTTAGGGAAGATAAATTATCGACACGGATTCGACCTGTCCTGGATGCAAGTGCTAAGTCTAGTAGCGGATTTTCTTTAAATGATCTTTTATATGCCGGTCCCAATCTTCAACGCGACCTTTTTACAATCCTAATGAATATGAGACTATTACCTGTTGCCATCACAGCTGACGTGAGGCAGATGTATCTTAGGATAGGCGTCCGTAAGCAGGATCGACGTTTTCAGCGTATCTTATATCGCTTCAGTCGGAATGACAATTTAGGAGGTGGTTCAGATATTCAAATTCCAATAAAATCATTAGAATTCAATAGAGTAGCCTTTGGACTAAAGTGTAGCCCATTTTTAGCTCTTCGCACTGTCTCGCAACTAGTACAGGATGAGGGTCACCGTTTTCCTATAGGTAAAGAAGTCGTGCAGAGAGATCTTTACATGGACGATATAGCTAGCTCACTGATGAATTCCGATCGAGCTATTTCTGCCTTTCAAGAGTTAATCGGGCTATTTAAGGCTGGGGGCTTCGATCTAGTCAAATGGAGTAGCAATAGCACAAGGGTACTTGAATATATTCCTGAAGATTATCGCTTGTCGCAAAATGTCGAATTTCACAAGGACGATACCTTGAAAATATTAGGTCTTTACTGGCGTCCTCATGATGATGAGTTCGCCTTCAAGGTAATTTCAGATGATCGCCCTTGCACTAAGAGAAACATTTTGTCCTCTGTCGCACGTTTGTTTGATGTTTTGGGCCTGGTAGCACCTGTAATTTTGTATGCCAAGCTTTTAATCAAGGAGCTTTGGATTGCTAAAATAGACTGGGACGCTGATCCCCCACAACGAATTACACGACTGTGGAATGAATTCCGACGGGAACTTCCCCTGCTTGCCCAGATGAAATTTCCTCGGCACCTTGGAGTGGTTCATGGCTGTTCGGTAACAATTCTGGGTTTCGCTGACGCGAGTGAAAAGGCTTATGGCGCCGCAGTTTATATTCGAGTAGACGTCAAACAAATTCAGACAACTGTCATTTTGTCATGCGCAAAGTCAAAGGTTGCGCCCTTGAAGGTTGTTTCATTAGCACGTCTGGAATTATGTGCAGCCTTGTTGCTTTCTAAATTAATAAAAAAGGTTTTTGAAATATATTCGAGTAGATACCCAATTGATTCGGTGTTAGCATTTTCAGACTCGACCGTAGTGTTAAATTGGATTCACTCTTCTCCGCACCGATGGCACACGTTTGTTGCCAATAGAGTCTCCAAAATCCAGGACAACTTACCATCGGATCACTTTTACCACATCAAGGGTAACGAAAACCCGTGCGATTGTTTGTCCCGTGGATTAACTCCTACACAACTTATGAATCACCCCCTGTGGCTACAGGGGCCTCCTTGGGCCCATTTACAAAAAACCGAATGGCCAATAAAAACATTTGTGCCAAAGGAATCTTCCGACGCGCCGGAGCTTAAGTCTATTTCCCTAGTAATAATAAAACCAATCGAAGAACCTTTTCTTTATAAGCTAGCACGTAATTACTCTTCGTGGCAACGGTTCCTTAACGTGGCAAGCTACATATACAAGTTTATAAGGAAGCTACCTCTGGGACCCATAGTTGAGTCAGATTTGGAATTTACGGAATTAGAAATTATGAAGGTAATACAGTCAATACATTTTAGTGATGACCTTCAACGTTTAGAGAAAGGGGGATGTCGTTCTCCATCTATTAAAAAATTAAACCCATTTCTTAAGGATGGCGTATTACGCGTAGGTGGCCGTTTGGCAAACTCAGAGGAGAGTTTTGATTTTAAACATCCTATTCTCCTTCCTTGTAAGGATCATGTGGTAGACTTGCTCATACGCTCATACCACTGCAAATATTTACATACAGGACCAGGGTTGCTATCTTCTGTACTCCGTGTTAAATACTGGATACTATCTGCTAGACGTGCAATTAGAGCCATTATATCTAAATGCAACGTATGTTTTCGATCTAAGCCTCAACCTGGGTTCCCTATGATGGCTGACCTCCCTGAACCTCGAGTGAGAGCGGTTGTCAAAGCCTTCGTCCATACTGGATGCGATTATGCCGGCCCAGTCCTAGTAACACCATATCGTGGTAAGGGTATAAAAAGCCGTAAGGCTTACATCTGCTTGTTTACATGCCTTACTACACGAGCGGTGCATATTGAGCTCGCAAGCGATCTCAGCACAGCTTGCTTCTTGGCAGCCATGAAACGATTCCTAGCTAGACGGGGATCGGTTCAATGTTTTTATACCGATAACGGAACTAATTTTATTGGTGCCCGATCTTATCTTCGCGATTTGTACGCTTTTCTAAAGAATGAATATAAACCAGTGTGGGAAAAGCAGTTAGCAGAAAGTCGTATCCAATGGAAACTGATTCCTCCTAATGCTCCACACTTCGGTGGTTGCTGGGAAAGTAACATCAAGTGCATAAAAACCCATTTATATAGGGTCATCGGCCAACAAATTCTAACCTTTGAGGAGCTTCAAACAGTTTTAAGCCAGATTGAATCCATATTGAATTCACGACCACTTACAGTTCTCAGCTCTGATCCTTCAGATCCAGCAGCTTTGACGCCAGCTCATTTTTTACATACCGTCCCGCTTGATTTCCTGCCAGCACCTGATATCGATGATTCGATTCCGCATCTTCTAACTCGATATGAACTCTTAGACAAGTTGGTACAGTCATTCTGGATGCGATGGAGGAGAGAATATCTTCATAGCCTACAAGCCCGCCAGAAGTGGAACTCACCATCCTTCCCAGTTAAGGAAGGAACGGTTGTTGTAGTAATACAGGATAACATCACGCCCTTACATTGGCCCTTAGGCATTATAACACAAACCTTTAAAGGTAAGGACGACGTTATACGTGTAGCAATGGTAAGGACTAAGCACGGTACTTACCAAAGACCAGTGGTTAAATTGTGTCCATTACCAACTCAGTAAAATTCACAAATTATTTAGGTAAAGGGTAGATTAGCCTCTAGATAATAAGTCATAGATAAGTTAGTGGGATTAAGTAGATATAAGTAGTTAACAAACATTCTTTAGTATGTTGTAATAAGGTTCATGGAAGTGAGAATAAATTAATTTGGTCGATAAAGATGATTACACCTTTGAAAGCTTCCCTTTCAAGGCCGGGAGGAATGGTTCGGCTAGTTTAATAAGCAGCCGAAATTTCTTTGTTTATTTTGCTCTGAATACTCGCAACTGTTACACCAATGTTACTTTGGTTTGGATGTCCGTGTATTTCGCGGGTCGATGGGATTCTTGCGTACTATTGGTCCGTTAAAATTACGGACATCTTCCCGTCACGTGATCACATACTGTCAACGCCGCGCGTCGTGAGAAATGGCACGTTTTTTCGCTGCTCCCTAATATATGTTCCGCCGCAAGTTATTCCTAGAATTGGATAATCGTGAGTGACCGAAATCCGTGTAGCTGGGATCCCCGAAGAAGCGCACGAGAGCAGGACCATCCGCCTTCGTATATTCAGGTACGTCCGACCTTAGTAATATTGTCTAGTTAACGGTATCGAGTAGAATCAGCCAGCGTCTATGCAAATTACAGTCCATTTACCATTTTCAACCAATATCACTTACTACCAGGTAGGATAGTAGGCAATTCTTAGCTAATAAAATTTAAAAAACTTGTACCTACCGGTTTTTTTTTTGTATGGCTATATTCAGCCGAAATCAAAGAAGTAGAAGTAGAATCGTTGTGATTTGAAACGTGATATTACGACACTAAAAAGAAACAAACATATACATCTATAGGATTTAGCCTGCGAGAGTGTGTTTCTGTTATGCATGTGATCTACGAGCAGTAAAGGACGTTTGTTGATTGGAAACTATTTATGTACTTACGATGATAAAATGGAAAACTTGGAGAATATGTAGAATAAAATGTTAGATAATTTTTGAACTTGGTAACAATATTAATAATAAATAAACACTACAATTATCGTACTCCAGATACTCTGCATTCGTCTCATTCTCTCAAAGTTTGAGTTTTCTGAAGGTTTCACTTCTACCGCGTGTGGAACGCGCACACATTTTTTGTATGTATGTTAAGCGATATGCTCTAATAATTGTGAACAGAATTTAATATTTTTTATTAAATAAGTTACTGTAAATATTACCGTTACTGAAGCGATTTATTTCGAAACCTCAATCATATGTTCTGCATGCATCAGTAAAACTATCAAAGCGACAGACCACGCAATCATTATATTAATACTTGCTGAAATTTATTCCCGGCGGTTTTTGGAATTGCAGACTGCTATTTGGGTTACAGTTGAAATTGATTTATTACTGATGTTCAGTACTATATTTCTTTGAGCTGTATTGAATAATTGACTGTTATGACGAAAATATATCTAGTAAGCTCGACCTATGTTTATGGACTATAACTAATGCAAAGCTGTTATAATTTGGTTAATCACCTCTCAACTCACCGGTCTAATCAAGCGCGTTAGTGAGTTTTTATTCAATCGTGAAGTAAGTTATTATCAATCAAGAAAAACATATTACTATTCACTTCTAAATTTCTAAAAACTTTTAACTTTGCAAGGTTTTTGGATTGATTATGATGAACAAAATTGCAAACTGAGGTCTGTGACTCTAGCTGAAATCAAAACGGAAATATTGGCTATCAGATCGGGAAATTGTCTTCCCTAACTCATACGGGCCTATTCTATAAATAACTGTTACATAAGAAACATCATTACCACAAATATGGAAGCCCTCCCTCGAATAAATAGTATGATTTATTTGAGTGCCTGCCTCTGTATTTGTGTTAAACTTTCATTATCATAATACTTCGTAGTAATTAAACTTCCTTATTATTAGGCTAGGATTTCGTTTATTATTAGGCTTTCGCAAGATTTCAGATACAACAATAATAATAATGATAATAATAAGGAATTCGATATATAATATATAGATACCCCCACATAATAATAATACCACTCGCATCGTCCACCGGTTTCTTTCCCTTTCCCGAGAACCTTCGGCCGTTTTGTCTCATTTGTTGGGCTTTTATTTATTTTTGTATTATTTATTTATGTATGTGTGCGTGCGTGCGTGCGTGCGTGTGCGTGCGTTCATGCGTGCGCGCGTGCGTGCAGGTGTGTGTATGTGTGTGTGTGTGTGTGTGTGTGTGTGTGTGTGTGTGTGTGTGTGTGTATGTGTGTGTGTGTGTGTGTGCGTGCGTACATGTGTGTGTATGTGTGTGTGTGTGATGATTTTTTTTATAGGAGAGGGGGCAAACGAGCATGCGGCTCACCTGATGGTAAGTGACTACCGCCGCCCATGAACAACCGCAACACCAGGGGAATTGCAGATGCGTTGCCGGCCTTTAATAATACTAAACGTAATACTACCGTGTAGTTTCTGTGTAAGAAACTATCATTCGTACAATCGTATCATCGAATAAAGAGTGGTACGACATCCCTTTTAAGCAAGGTGTAAATTACGCAGACCAATGCCAGGGCGAAGCGTGAATGTTGGGACACATTTGTTACAGCAATTGCTCATTATTTTGGCAAACGTGGCAACTACGGCAAATTGATTCTATAATAAACACACCCATGTCCATCACAGGATTGCTGCGGAAAAGATATATCATGATATATCATCGCCATCTTATCAATTTAAAGACCACACGACAATGCAGTTGCCGGGACAGTGCTTTCTATTCATGAATGTATCTTGGAATTTGATTAACGACCTTTTAAGGTTTGTAAGTATATACGCAGAGGAGTTATACTGTAGTGTGTTATATGTGTTAGCTCACATGGAGAGGGGCCACGCTTGCTCAGAATACCAGCAGAGAACAGCTAACTCTGCTGTTTTCATAAAATTAACCGAAACCCAATGCAGACGATGAGAGACGAGGCGTTTTATCTAAGAGTGTTTTCCCACTGTCTCTTATGAAACCCACGAGACGGTACCTCACGCTTAGAGCATTCGAATGCTAAAAGTTAAGGCTACGAACTGCGAACTGTTTGTTCGACTTCACCATTCCTCGACTTCGTAATTCTCCTGTTTTCAAGGTAAAATGCATTAGCCCTCCTCTCTTAGGGGCAAAGACGGGTTGACTAAAACCCTTGAGTCGACTGAGGCCGCATTTAGTCCGAATAAAGTGACTTAACCACCCGGCGACAAGTGACTTACGACCCGGGCATCCGCTTAGGGAAGGGAGATCATAAACTGCTCCTGGCACAACCAATTAAGCTTGTTTGAAATAGTTTACGGAAATATTAACAGTTTTAATAACGTTATTGACCTTTACAAAAATAACCTTCGCCGTTGAATTTAAAAAGACGCCTAACAAGGAATTACAATTTGCATGAGAAAGCATTGTAATCTTTCACAGTACACGAAAAAGGTTTGAAGACAAATGCAATATATTTACACTACAAAGGAGCATGGGAAGTAATTAAAATATGTTAAAACACGTTCTGCGATGATAACGGCGCGTCTTTTCAACCAACTTCAAAAATGAGGAGAGGTTTACTATTCGTCAGAATCTTTTTTTATGTATGTTCACAGATTACTCAAAGACTTTTTAGAAAATTCTTTTTTTTTGAAATGGTAATACTTTCCAGGTAGTCCCATTTAAATTTTATCGAAATCGGTCGAGTGGTTCTAAAAAAATCAACAATAAATTATATTTATGTATATTGAAGTCGGATGCAAATTTTTTTTTTAATTTTCCTACTTGTAACTTTGTTAATCTGCGTAGTAGATATATTAGCTTACTTTCGATTGCTACGGTTAGCTACGTACAGTACAGTTATTACGGTAAGCTAGTTCGAAATTAAAATGACGTTATAAACGTAAAATACTCATAATCTATAATATTATACCATTTTAAACAACTACTACAAGTTTTTAATTTTATACAAATAATAAGAAATATAGATAAATGTGATATAAGTAAATGATAAATATAAAATAAATTAACACATATAATAAATATATAAAAAGGCAAATAACATTTCTTAAAACGACTACGTACACAACAATGTGTTCCCAACAAAGGATGCTACAATTTTATAGCGTTCAATGAAAGATAGTCGTCGAAATTAAAACAAGGCTATAAACGCAAAATATTCTTAATCTGTATTATATGATAATATTAAAAAAAAATTATACATTAGACATATAACAACAAATATAATAAATTATATTTTTTATTATTACAAGTACACAAAAATGTGTTTTTTTTTTTTGTTTTAACTCTCTGAACTTTATATAAAAGTATTTAGTTATAATTAACATTTAAGTTGTTAATAACTTATACACCTAGCTCAATTATAAAAATAATTGAACCTAAATTAATAATAGTTCCATATCTTCAACTTACTGATGCTGGGCAACTGGACATATGTATTTGCCGTAATCGTCACGGTTTGCAGGTGGATTGACGGTCGCAGTACCAGACGTCTGGCATCTTTGATGCTACTACTGTCACACTTATGGGTATTTTACTTCTAGCGTAAGGGAGATGTTTGTTCCACCAAATGTCGCAACGCATAATGCCAAAATATAATTAATCAACACCATATTGTAGTATTTGTACTTATGTTATTAAAATGTATGAAATTAATCACTTATTTAAAAGTTTCTTTAATTAATACATCTCAAAATTAATCACTAACATTGTAATTTAAAATTATTCATCATTGTTTCAATTTTTAAATTTCAACTTAAAACTTTCACTAAGCACGGCTCGAGATTACAATTTAATCATCATCATCTAGAATATCAAAATCCACTGCTGAACACAAATAGGCCTAGCCATCGGTTGCCTCATAAAGGGGATATTTTGTCGTAGTTAACACTTGGCAGGCAGGTGGCATCCACAGTTTTTTTTATTATTTCGAGTTGATATGAGGATTTTGATATCAGGAAGATGCTGTGCTGCCCATGTCCTCTTTCAGTTTCCCTCTGTCACCTATTACGATACCCACGGATGATATGGGACTGTCATGCAATATAATTTAAAAACTCTTCTTTTAAATATTTTTTTTATTCCAATTTATTACCAGGATCCTATATTATCACCAATATTACCTTTTAAAAAAATACTTGAACAATTGAAAAAGGTGAAACAATGTGATTAAAAGATACAATGTAATTATTTTTAATTGTTGTTCAACAAGAATTGAGTTCCAAATATGGAAAAACAAAATCTTGTTAACCGCCTTAAAGATTCACAAAAGAACTAATTTACTCATTAAACAACTGTGAGGATAATTCATGAGTAATAAACTGTCAGTTTCATATCATAATTCATTAGTTAATACTTTTTATAAACATATATGGTACCTAGTTTAATTAAAACCCAAACGCAAGGTATTGCTAATATTTATGGCTTTTTGGACGTCATTTAAATCAACCACGAATTCAATTAAGATGTTTATAAATCACTAGTAGTCTGTAATATGTACAAATTGAACTTTGATTTATTACTTACTTGCAATTTCATTAATTTATCTCCTTGTTTAGCAATTTCGGATAAGGCAAAGCTTGTTCAGTTTGTTTCACTAAACACATTCGAAAATACAAAAAAAACTTTAAGTCATAAATTGGCGCGAACTAATACTAGCAACGCACTAACACATTTTAAAGTTTTCTGTTGTTGGTTTAATTTTAGATTTCGCGATCGCGAGATGTATAGTTCAAAGCGCCGAGGATCGCGAGCGCCCACAACGGAGTTTAGTGTAGAAGTGAAAAGTACAAGAAGCGTTCCCGCCTCGTCACTATCAGAGGCTATCCCGTCTGAATTTTTGCAGCACCCCAATCCGTGGTATACAATTAAGGAAAATCATGCCGAGATTGAACGTCCATTAATTTTACTGAAGTGAATATCATTTAGAATAATGAATACAGAAGATCATAGACTCATGCATGTGCTACTTGTATGTTTGACGCGAAAAGATGATAAATATTTATTTTTGAATATTTATTTGTTTTTACTGAACTTAATATAAATTTACAAAATTGTAACATTCCTTTTAAGTTAAAATATATTCTTCAGTTACGAGGCTCTAAATTATAAAGACGATATCTTAGTACATTCTCGTAGTTTCTCAAAATAGAACTAATTCTAAACACATATAATTTATTCTACAATTTATAATTATTAGACTTGTAATTATGTTATAACTAATCTTAATAAAATAATTTATTCTATAATAATTCATTCTTAATTAAATAATAAAATAAAAATCTAACTACGAGACACAAGATTATTTTTAAATAGTATGCTTGCACTAGATGCATGGCGCAACGGTTAACGGAACTGCCTTTTGCGTCAGATCTCTAGGATTACCGATGTATTATGATATTAATTATTACGTTTGTTTATAAATTACTTGCAGCTATTTTTAATATACGATTGCCTACATATGGCGAATACATTTACATTTTTGAAAGCTTTTAACTACGCAGGATATTTTTTTTTATAGGATATGGGTGACAAACGAGCACACAGTCCACCTGATGGGAAATGGTTGCTGTGGCCCATAGACATCTACATTTATCCTCGTTTGTGAATCCAAATGCAGATGCGTTGTCACCCATAAGGACTAAGATGGAGTGCCTCGTTTCCAGTAAAAATCGTCTCCGGTTCTCTACACTCACCATACGAAACACAGCAGTGTTAAGCTGCTATTTCACGCTGGTATTCTCTGAGAGCGTGGTCCTTCCCCGGTCGAGCCAACCCATCCGCGCTGCAACTATACCAATAATATAGCTGCGGCATGGCTCTGCCTCGTGAAAGGGATAAGATAGGAAGGATATAATAAAGTATAAACAATATAGATATACCTATACCCACTTCTGGTATCATTACCAATACAGTCTGTCAAAAATCTACTACTGGTCTGAACATAGGCTTATTTTCCATAGTTGCTAGGCAAGATTTTTATTACTAGCTGTTCCGCGCGACTTCGCCCGCGTGTTATTTGAAGTTTTATTTTTTTTGCGCGGAACCATAATTCTTTTTCTATAATAAAAGTAAGTTACTCCTTGTGATATCAGCTATCTGCCAGTGAAAATTCCGTCAAAATCGGTCCTGCCGTTTCGGAGATCAGCCGGAACAAACAGACAGACAGACAGACAGACAAAAACTTTAAAAATTGTATTTTTGTTATACGTACCGTATATATACTTTCACATAAATTTAGTAAAAAGCTGTAATTTTGACATTACAAACAGACACTTCAATTTTATTCATTTGTATGGATGTAGATGACATGAGATAGTGGTTTATCTTACTCTGCCACTACAACATTATCGAAATCAAATTGTACCATTTTTATTTGCAAAACTTCTCTAGTGAACACTTGCAACGAAAGTCACATAGCAAAATGTTCGGAATAGAACAAAGGAAGATAAAATAAAGCTTCTAAGAACTGCTACAAATATAATTCGTATACAATCGTGGTAGATACAATTCGGTTGCGTGTCTTTCAAGATTAATTTGTTAACTCGTCTCGTTTATGAACTCGAACTCGTTAGTTAATTTTTAAAGTTGTCGTAACGAAAATACACTATTTTTACTTGAAATGAAGCGGAAGTGTAGACTATATACAATTATTATTAACTAATTATCTATGGATTATATTATAATAGGTTATATAATATTTATTATATAAATAATATGTGTATATATATATATATATATATATATATATTATATTAAAGTTTACATTAACTGTCTGCAACTCAGCCACAAACTAACCGTCAATACAAAAATAGTTTTGTTGTAAACAGTTCTTCAACGAACTGTAGTAAACAGTTAGAAAATATCGTATAGTAGTACATTGTAACGACATTACTATTGATAAATTCCAAAAAAATTCGAGGCCGGGATTAAGGCGAGTACGAACTAAAAGTTCTAATCCGAGGTCTTTGCATATCTTTGGACAAGTACAAATGCTCGTGATAGATATACATGTAATGACTCCATTATATCAACGTACGTAGTTAATATATTGAAGTCGGCAAATTAAGAAGTTAGCGGTGTTTACCTCCGTATCTCGCAAAGCGCGTAAAGCTATTCTTCTTCTCTGTGTGGTCTTGCACCTGTTCTCTCCGATTTTGCACCTGTGCTTCTGCAAACACTTGTCCACTATAATTTTGTTCTGCATAGATAGAGTATCCGATGAGATCGACTGCTGTGATCGTAATTTTACTTGTACTTTACGCTTTGAAAATTGACAAGTTAAGAACTAAACAATCAGATCGCAATATTTTTGTTTATAGGATAAGGGTGACAACCCAGCACACAGTCCACCTGATGGTAAGTGGTTGCTGTGGCCCATAAACATCTACATCATCTATCCACGATTACGAATCAAAATGCAGATGCATTGTCACCCGTGAGTAATAAGATGGAATACGAAGCACAGCAGCATTATGCTGCTATTTTACGCTCGTATTCTGTGAGAGCGTGGTCCTTCCCCGGTCGAGCCGACCCATTCGTGCTACATCTATACTACTAATATAGCTGCAGCATGGCTCTACCACGTATAAAATATGTAACTCATTTACCAGTCCACGCCGCTCACACACCGGCAACACAACAGTATTATGCTACTAATTTTCTCCAATTCCTGCAATACGTTGTTATTGCAACCATAATTTGGCTCTTCCACGTTTAAAAATATATATTCGTAATTCAAATTCTAACTATTTTTTATTGCAGCTCACTTTACATAATTAATTACATTCTTTAATCATACATTAGATTTAAGATGGTATTTTCATTGTTGAACTCTTCATTACAAAAAATAGTTAATTATCAGTATCAAGAGTTTCTTTCCAGAAATCCTTAAAATATTAATTGGCTAAAAAGCTAAGATCCGCGAAATAGTTGAATCACTTTATTTATTTTTACAACTCGGATCTTAATAATTTTTTAACGTTTTTAAAAAATTTATTAACAATAAAAGTGATAATATTCTCCAAAGCAGTTTCGATCACAGAAACAACTTCTGAATACATCAGAATCTCGACCGCGCTAAAATTGTAACAGAGCCGCAGTATACGCACAAATAGAGAAGGAATAAGTTGTCATATATCCAACCCGTATCCTATTATCGGATGACAGATCTACATCGATTCTTCATTGATTTCCATCGGATTTCGAAAAGCGCTATTCTCTTTGTATACTAGCTATTAGGATTTCGGCTGCGGTCAAATAAATTATAGTAGCGAGATGTGGTACGTCGGGCGTAATACGCTCATACCACTCACACTAATTAGCGCTTTGACACTATTTTACTCGGGCGTGAATTACTAGAAAACCATCCGAAAATGTTGTCGTATGAATGTGAACAGCTAGCTTGCATATGATAATATGTTCTACTACTAGAACATCCAATTTTCGACGGACCCGACATCTGACATGTGGGAACCGATTTTAATGCGATAAGATCAGTGGTATGCTGGCATGCAGCTTTATAGAAATACTAATAAATATAACACAGTCAACTCTGAGATACAACAATGTATATTTTGTGCAAAGACTTTCGGACACATTTGTAGCGGACCTGCAATATAAATATACTAATAATTATATACTTCGAATGTTTCTATACTGTGTACAAGTCTCTTGGAAGAATAGAGAAGTTGTCATTGTCACATGAGCTTTACCTGCTCTATTATTTTATATTTAATTATTTTTTTCTTTTAAAAAGCGTTACCCATAGGGGTAACGTTCTCTTTTAGTAGTAGGTTTTCTTCTATATTGTGGTGGCGGTTAACATACAAAGATTGCACTAAGACTCACATCCAGACCCAGAAAAAAATATTAATAGGCCATACAAACACTTGTCTCGTGCTGGATTGGGACCCGCGGCCCTGCAGCACCGCAATCAAGTAGCCGGAGCCATTGAATCTTACAATGAAAAGAACTAAATGCCCATAAGGAGGCATGAATTACTCAACGCTTCCTTTGTTCTTCATAATATTTTCACAGCCTATTGTATCCACTATGATTTAATAAAGGCAAATTAAGAATACGCCAAAGGACGCTTTTATTAAAAGATTCGCCCGAAGTTACCATGCTAAATGGGAGTTTTGGCGAGGACATAGTCGATATGATCGAACTTCCTAACACAAGTATACGTTCTTATCAGAAGTATTTGAGATGTGGATTCTGCCAATAGTCGATCGCTTCGTTAAAATTAGACCTTTGTCGATCATGATTGTTCGAATATGTATGATTCGATCACTACTCGCACCCAAATAATTTAATCGCTTACCTGAGAATAATTCAATCTATACATATAAATAAAATTTAAGCGTCTGTGTCTAATATGGAAATAACTGCCTTTTATTGAGTTGATTGAGTTATTTTAACGCTGTAAAGACATGAACTATTCTTTAATTTTTTGTCTGTCCGACTAATTTTCGGAATGGCTGAACCGATTGTAATGAAACTTGACGAACATATAAAGAGGAATGCCAGGAGTAAACCAGGCTATATTTTATACAAAAAAATTGAGTTGTCTTCAAATAGAAAAGTTTATAAAAAATAAGGTTTTTGATGATATCTTAAATTAAAATAAGGCTACATTAATGGATCCAGGCGTAGCCGGGGCGGTTCGCTAGTCATAAATATAACTTTATAATGGCATCAAATATCAAAACTGATGTAATGAAAATAATATACTTTTTTCAGTTCATTTAACTTAATATTACCTACTGAGTCGACGCTCCGGTAGTACGGAGCATCTGTGTTGTGATCGGGATCGAGTAAAAGCATAGATACAACTTTATACCTTTTGATATTTATCTGTTTATATTTTAAATGTACCTTTTCTAAAAACGTTGTGATTTGCATCTTCCAACAATGAATTCATTAGCTTAAAGGTGACTTTCTTTATAGACATATAAACGATTTACTTTTAATACAAATATTGTGTAGTCTATAGGTAGGTAGGTAGGTAGGTGCTAACAGGTATATAGGAGTAAACTAAGACATATCACAAGGTTAATGTAGTTTAAATAGTTCAATTTAAACTTCATCTCCTATTTTGCCACCATCAGGAGTGAAATTTTCTCTCCATTTTATGGGACAAGCCCTTAAGCATCAACCTATTTAATAAAAATGATCCTTGAAGTCGGTTCACAATACCGAAGATATAGCATAAAAAAAATACAATCGAGCCTCCTTGTTTAGCCGACTTTAAAATATTCTCATTTTGATTCTGTTTCTAATTTTAAATTACTTTTTGTAATAAGGCCAACTATTTTCAGGACTTTGAATATACTATGAAAGAAATTTGGTATCATAGCAGCAAAACTAAGCTCGAAATACATATTTGACGGCTCCGTGACGCAGTGGCTTAGAAACGAGTACTTGTATGTTGTCCTTGTTAAATTTATATATGTAATTTGCCTCCACGATGAAGGAGAAATCCTATTATGGAGGTAACGTTTTTAAAAATTAAAAACAAACAACTAAAAGCAAAGACAATTACGAAATATTTGAATACGAAATTAGACGTTACTAACGTAGCGCCAATAATGCATAGAAAGGAAAGGTTCGATTCATCATCATCATCATCATTATAGCCCATCACAAGTCCACTGCTGAACATAGGCCTCCCCCAAGAATGTCATAAAGCACGGTCCCGAGCCACCTGCATCCATTGACTTCCTGCATGTCTTACCAGGTCGTGACTCCATCTAGTAGGGGGATCCATCTAGGTCCAATTAGTAACATGTAAATATATAACCTCAATCAGGTTACAATTCATACTAGAATTATTAGTGAATTTAATTTACTTTTAAATACTTTAAGCGAATACATTTACCAGGTTGACAGTAAATACGACAAACATCTATGCAAATAATTTCAACGGATGGATATGTGAACAAAAAGTTTACTGTAAATACACTTTTTCTAGAATGATTTACAGTACATGTTACCGTTATAGCCTATTAAAGTCCACTGCCGAAAATGGGCCTCCTCCATAGATTGCAAACAAATATATGGTAGTGATAGCTGCTACGCTAGTCAAGTGGGTTGGCAACCGCAGTTTTTTTTATTTTAAGTCGTTACTAGTAGGACACTGCTGCCCATCTCCTAATTAGTTTCCCTCTGTCGCCTGTTACGACACCCACATCCTGACATGATATAGGGTCGTGGATATTCTTACACCGCCACTACACGGTACAACAAGACCTACATGTACAGTAAATTATACTATATTTCATTAAATTACCAGCCTTTTAAGTCCATGCTGGACTAAGGCCACATGTCCACCGGGTCGGTAACCCTACTACTTACGAGGTGGTTTTTCAGTTGCTAGGACTCCTCTCTGCCTGAGAACATTTTAGGTTGGTGTCACCAAATTAAACTGAATTAAAGAGTATGGATAAGCCCCAAGTACCACAAAAGCCATGTAAACAGACACTGTATCGCTCTCTTGCTTTATAACAGCTGTTTAAGGAAGTTTGTATCTTTCTTAACCTGTATAGAACATATTCTTCTATCTCTTTAAATGTACAGTGATAAAATAGTAGTTTTGTTGTGACTATGATGGCTTTGGTGATAAAAAAGAGGTTTGTAGAGCGATTGTATAGGCGTTGGATACAAAGCCGAATTATAAATATACTTATTAACACTATGAGACTTAAAAGAGGAATAACGAAGACAAAAGCGCTTATAAACACAAATATTTTATGTAACACTCAAAATAATACTACGTAGTACTATATATTCTAAAGCTTTGCAATAGATCTATGAGAATCTTAAAAACCACTTTTACTGTATTGGAGAATTATAGCTCAACAGACGCACCAGAAGCGGTATATTTGTGAAGTACAGCGCGAAAATATAGCCACTGTATGCATTAGGCATGCTAACGATGTTTTATACTGTTATAAAAGTTTTTAATCTATCCTGTATTACCATTAATAGGGTCCTTACAAGACCTTTAATAATTTCACGTATTATTAATTATTTTGCCTTGCGTATTTAACAGAAAATTAATTAAAATTACCAACGAACCTAAAATGTTTCATTAGTAAAACGGCTTTTAAAGTACTCTTGTAACTCAAATTAAGTTAAAATAACCCAAAGTCCGGTGATTGTAGATCTTAAAACTCTAAAATAATTATCACTATAGCCGTACTATTTATAAAACCGTCATAATTGTTGTAGTAGACGTCTAAGGCTTCTGTAAAATGTCGCCATTACATGGCATTGTTTGGTGAATTTTGTATAAAACAATCATTTTTTTATGTTAAAGAGCATACTTTTCACTAAAATACTTTACCTTTATGCATTTCATGCACTCATAAATTGACCACAAGTTCCAATAACTCAATCGAAAAGAAACTGAAATTTAACTTTATAATTTTAATGCACCTGAGTAAGATAAAGTATCGCAAATTCTACAGGTTTAGCGAGCGCATGAAAAATTTGGCTTAATCAATGCCTATTTTGACAGAAAACTGATGCCAGCTATTATTCCACGTAAAGAAGTGAACTTTAATCATTATATATATCACGATCAATTTGAGATAATATTACTTGTCATTTATGTTCCGTCACTAATTCTTTCTTTATTCTTTATTCTTTAATTTACACACTGTAAGTTGGTAACAATTATTAAATATTCAAATAAGATGTACAAAAGCGAGCTTAACTCTAATAAGAGTTCTCTTCCAGCAAACCTAATGGAAAAGAGAAATAGTTTTATATAAAAAGCAAGTAGATAGCAGCGTGCGTACTTAATAATTAACATAACACTACTTAATAGAAATTTAGAAAATGGCTATAAGTTACAGTTAACAATTAACATACAAGTGTATAAAATATAAGTGACACATACACACACACACACACACACACACACACACACACACACACACATATATATATATACATATGCATATATGTCACTAATTTTTATAATTATTATAAGAATTAGTGACAGAGATTTAAGATTTAGTTACGAATTACAGTGCGTCGCAATCATGTGCAAATTCTATAAAGGTGTCACAAGAACTTCTTGTATATCTTTTAGCTCCAAAAATCACTTTTCAGTCACCTTCGTATCGCTTTACAAACTCACTATGGCGCTATTTTACCGCTGTTGTAGCACTGAAGACCGTATAAAGTGTGCCCTTTTCAGTGTTATAGAAGCGATTTAGAAGTTCACTATCGCTACTGTAGCGCTTATGGAAGTAAAGACATTACCTATTAAGCGGCTACTGTTGTACCACTTGTGTGCTTCTTGGGACTTTTATGATAATTAATAGTACCAGGCGTTACTTTGCGGAAATCTATTATATTAAAATTAGTAAAAATTACTTCGCCTACATCTGCTCAATAATATAAAATGATGTGTCTTACCTAGTTTGAAGAGCAAACCCCTCCTTCTCTCAATTGCGTGCACTATCCCAGTCACCATTAATCCCAGTATCACTACTCTCAACACCACTACACTGGAATAGACTCCCCACTGCTGGGCACAGGCCTCCTCTAATTACTGAGATCGTTTTACGGCAAGAAAATGTTCGCCGCGCTGCCTTAATGCATGTTTACTGACTTCGCATGTCTTCGATTTTTTTTTCAGGTATGCAGCTTTCTTCACGATGTTTTCCTTCAACACCGAGCACGTGGTATATCAGCACTTAAAATTGCAATTAACTATTTCGTTGGTGCCGGCGGGGATCGAACTCGGGTTGCTCGCGTACTGTGAAATTTACGGCTAGCGCTAAGTCCTTGAGCTACCACGGCCTGAATATAAAAGATTATATACCATGGCTTGGATATAAAAGATTATAAGGAATAAATAGAAGCGTTCGATTTTTTGTAAATAATAGTATCACAAAAGATAATTTGCACAACACTTTTCTGTGTAGTCTAGTCGGTCTGAGTCTAGATGGTAGGATTCCTTTCCTGCCTATGAATCCGTTTGGGTTTCACCACCCTCTTACCTTTTTCTACCGACTTAAAAAGGAGGAGGTACTCAATTTGACTGTATGTTCTTTTTTGTGTGTTACCTCATAACTTTTTTTCTGCGTGAACCGATTTAGATATATTTTCGATATTTGAAAGCTGGTATAAAAGATTATTTTTATGGTTTTATTTTATGGATTTCCTTAATTATTGTGGTTTCCCATATTGTCCCATATACTCGTAAATTTGATCAAGTTCTGACCGTTTGGTCAGTTCTGACGGTCTGAATGGTGTTTGACTTATTCTTATAAATTTATATTGAAGTCGGTTGTAAAAAAATTTAATTTTAACTTATTGCGGTCAAATAGCTGACTATATAATTACTGAATGTTAAGCATTCGATCTAATTTCTCCGAGGTGACATTGTCATTCCTTTACCAGTGAGCAAATTCGTTAATTGCAAACTTTAATTACATATACGAGGTGAATAACACTGAGGGCAACGAACTCTAAAACTAACTGAGGGATATAAAATCAAGGATTATTATAATATCTGTATAAATATTAGTAAATATTGTATAGCAGTTAACATGAATATTAAAACAGATATATATGGTACTAACATACGACGACGTCCGTGATATCTACAGCAAGTGATAATATTATAATATTAATGTACTTTTTCACCCAAGAGAGAACGAAGTTGTAAAAACAGTCCAATATACAACTGTCAAAAATATTAGGACGTATTTTTCATTCACATTAAAGGCTAAGTAAATACAAAATATTTAGACGCATTTTATGAATGATACAAAAAATAACTTGCGTATTACATATCGCAGGTCGGAGAAAAAGTTTCTTCGTATTTTGTTTGTATAAAATTGAAGAAAAATCTATTTGGTTGTACTGTTTGTAACTGGCTAATTTTAAAATCAATACATAAAGGACATTAAGAAAAAAAAAGAGTAAACAGACTTGCCCGCCACTTTTCAATTGTTATTCTA
Source organism: Parnassius mnemosyne (assembly GCA_963668995.1). Classification (NCBI taxonomy): domain Eukaryota; kingdom Metazoa; phylum Arthropoda; class Insecta; order Lepidoptera; family Papilionidae; genus Parnassius; species Parnassius mnemosyne. Next base: position 13,934,949 of record CAVLGL010000159.1, read on the forward strand.
TCCGCCAAAATGAATGAATGTAACGAAGAAATTCGATATATTCTGAAGTTTTATAACAAAAAAAGGCGAAAACTCTTGTCGCAAAATAAATTTCTGACATTTATGAACCTAATACAGTGTTGGTAAGAGTAGTATAAAGTTGGTTCAAGCGTTTTCAGTCCAGGAATTTTGATGTGAAATATGCAGCTCACTCTGGTACGGATAAAGTCGATGCCATTTTTGAAAAAGTGGAACATGATCGGCATGCATCCTCATATTTTTTTTTATTCAACAAGGGTGACAAACGAGCACACAGTCCACCTGATCGTAAGTGGTTGCTGTGGCCCATAGACAGCTACATCTATCTTTGTTTGCGAATGAAAATTCACATGCGTTGTGAGGACTAAGATAGAATGCCTTTTCCAGTAAAAAGGATCTCCGGTTCTCTAAACTCACCGTACGAAACACAGCAGCATTAAGCTGCTATTTTACGCTGGTATTCTGTGAGAGCGTGGTCCTTCTCCGGTCGAGCCGACCCATTCCAGCTACAACTATAATATTAATATAACTGCAGCATGGCTCGTATTCATACCACGTAAAAATCAGGTAATTTAGCATTGATTTCATTAATTTTTATGGTTTTCCACAGCGATAACAATTTCGAATGTCATCTTGGCTAACCCCATAGAACCACCAGCATTCATCAACTTCACTCATTGATCGCCAAATAAATGCATATTACGGCTGTTTCGTGTGCACAGGAAAATCGGGGACCAGTTTACATATAAAGGTAAATTATAAGTCCACAGGAACGACCAGGCATCTTCTGCATTTTGATTCTTAATTGATGAATGATGTCTAGGCACAACATCCACATACTATCACGTGAACTGGACGCTCGTATTCACCCTTTGAAGTTACAACGTTGCCTTTGTTATTTCTAAGTGTGTTAGATACAGACTCTCACACAAGGCTATAGAATAGAATAGAATAATTTTTTTATTCAATATAGATCACATATATGTAATTCTTATTGAAAGTCTTTTTTTTTTACTTTACCACTGGTTCTAAAGAAAATCTCTGTCCTGGGAAGAACCAGTAAGAATTTTTTTTTAAAGTAAATTTTACATGAAAGATTACAAACTATTTACAAAATTTGCAGTTGGAAGCTGTTTCTAAAATATGTCTATGAATTTGTCTTTGGCCTTAGAAAATCATAAAATGATATAGATAGCGGTATAACCATTTTGTTTACGCCAGACGTAAAATACCAAGACTAGTAACGGAAATCAGCGTCAAAGATACACGATGTCAGGATCTGCAATCGCTTATCCGCCTGCCAAGAGTGGTCTCATGTCCAACATTGGAATTTCACGGAGTGATGAAGAAAAACAAGCAGATAAATAGCAACGTTTGTAACTACCTAACCACCTTTCCAGCGCTTCCAGGAAATTTTGGACAGATTTTTGCAGGAGTTCATGTCCAGTAAATTAAAAAAGTAAAGTTACAGCCCATATACGTCCCAATGCGCAGACTTCACATGTCTTCGAAATCTTTCTTTCTCAGGCATGGAAGTTTCCCAACGATGTTTTCCTTCACCACCGAGCATGTTGTAAAATTGCAATAAACAATTTCTTTGAACCCAGGTTGCTCGCGTACTATAAAAATTACAGCGAGCGCTAAACCTCTGAGCTATCACGACTCTATATATCATGTCCAGTACTAAAATTAAAAAAGGCTGACGACATAATGAAATGAGCAACTAAAACGATTTTTACCAGATTGAGCTGGCTGAATCAATCGCTGTACTTATAAACACTTTTTGGCACTTGTAACCAAGCATGTCTGTTTCTCTATTTGGTGGTGGTTTAATGTATGTATTTCTTAGTTGCGTGACCGAAACGATTATGTCAATGAATTGCATTTAATTAACTTTGTCGTTCGATAAAAAATATCCATGTCTTGATGTAACTTTTATGTGATTGCTTTTATAAACCGAGATTAAATATTATGATTGCACCAAGTTTACAATGGTAATAATTTGTAACATAATGACGATCATCAATTTGTTTTTTTTTTTATAGAATAATGGTAGCAAACGAGCACAACAGTCCACCTGATGGTAAGTGAATGTTGTGACCCATAGACGTCTACATCTATCCTCAATTAAGAATTAAAATGCAGATGCATCGTCACCCCTTAGAACTAAGATGGAATTCATCATTTCTAGTAAAAAGGGTCTCTGGTTCTCTACACTCACCATACGAAAAAGAGCGGCATTAAGCTGTTATTGCACGCTGGTATGCCGTGAGTGCGTAGTCCTTACCCGCTCTAGCCGATCTCTTCAACAATAAGATAGCTGCAGCTTTGTTCTACCACGTAAAAAGTAACTTTCAAAAGTGCTGTGTTATTCGATGTATGTAAACAAATAATTGTTTGAAAAGTTGAAATTGAAATTAGCAATAAGATATGTAAAATATTTAGTCTTAAAGTTATGTCTTAAAATTATGTCTCAAAAATGTTATTAGTCGTAAACTTATTAAGTGGCGAAGCTTGCGAAGTCACTTATTGATTTCACGATGTCTGTCCGTCTGTCCGTCTGTGCGTCTGTCCGTCTGTCCGTCTGTCCATCTGTCCATCTGTCCGTCTGTCCCACGACTATCTCGAGAACGGTTTTTAATTTTCAAATTCTGTTTTCAGCAATCGATTACTGATCACCCAGGCATCTGAACCTCCTATTTTGAAACTGATTGCTCAACGGCAACCGTTAGAAACCGCTACAAAGCTGATTGCTTCGCCACTTTGCTATGCTGTTAGCTTGCTAGGTTTATTGATTTCACGATGTCTGTCCGTCTGTCCGTCTGTCCCACGACTATCTCGAGAACGGTTTTTAATTTTCAAATTCTGTTTTCAGCAATCGATTACTGATCACCCAGACATCTGAACCTCCTATTTTGAAACTGATTGCTCAACGGCAACCGTTAGAAACCGCTACAAAGCTGATTGCTTCGCCACTTTGCTATGCTGTTAGCTTGCTAGGTTTATTGATTTCACGATGTCTGTCCGTCTGTCCGTCTGTCCGTCTGTCCCACGACTATCTCGAGAACGGTTTTTAATTTTCAAATTCTGTTTTCAGCAATCGATTACTGATCACCCAGGCATCTGAACCTCCTATTCTGAAACTGATTGCTCAACGGCAACCGTTAGAAACCGCTACAAAGCTGATTGCTTCGCCACATTGCTATGCTGTTAGCTTGCTAGGTTTATTGATTTCACGATGTCTGTCCGTCTGTCCGTCTGTCCCACGACTATCTCGAGAACGGTTTTTAATTTTCAAATTCTGTTTTCAGCAATCGATTACTGATCACCCAGGCATCTGAACCTCCTATTTTGAAACTGATTACTCAACGGCAACCGTTAGAAACCGCTACAAAGCTGATTGCTTCGCCACTTTGCTATGCTGTTAGCTTGCTAGGTTTATTAATTATGTGATTTGAAGTTCGATGAAACAAAAAAATGACAATAAAAAGAAACACATAGTATACAGTGTTTATTATAAATTTATTTATTTTGTAATTACATAAACCCTACAATTATCCTACTTCTGATTAAAGGTTGAATGAAACCTTCAGAAAACTAAATTTTTTACCGCGTGTGTAAATGCACACAAGTTAAATTATTTTTTGTTTATAAGCTGGTATGTATTTTTATTAAAAGTTGTTTTTTTTTTCATTCTGATCCATTTGAAATTTCTACTCGAGTAAAATGAAAATATGTGAAATTTCAGTACTATTAAAGAATTTATTTTTCATAAAAATGTAAATTAAATTATGAAACTAACATTTCGAAGTAAGCACGTAATGTTATAAAGAGAAAGCGGTGATGAACGCGCTCTAATATCTTATTAAATGCGGGACGTGACCTGTCGTTTTATACACGATTAACAAGCTTGTACGAGTACGTAAAAAGTATATCGTAAGATAAGTGTAAAAATATACAACATTACTACTTTGGGATTTAAAAATAAAGAGTGACTTTTATAAATAAAAATTTCAAAATAAAATTTAACGCACACATTTCGATTACTTGTTCAAGGATAGATGTAGATGTCTATGGGTCACAGCATCCACTTAATATCAGGTGGACTGTATGCTCCTTTGTCACCCTGTTTCTATAAAAAAATAATATAATATTTGTATATACAATATTAAAGCTAATAAAATATGTCATTATTATCATTATCATTACAAAATACGGTCCTGAGTCACGTGAAACTGTGAATTCCTACATGTCTTACCAGGTCGTCACTCCATCTAATGAAGGTCAACTCGAAACTTTTCTCACCGGTACGAGAATACTAGTTAAGAACCTTTCTTCAGCCCCGTTGCCACTTCAACTTATTTATTCGTTGAGCTATATCGGTTATTCTGGTTTTACTGCGTACTATTATAATCTTTACATATTCTATAGCGAAGATAAACTATTTTTTTACATTTTTATTTATTCTTTATTACAGTAACCTTAAACCTGTATGGTTGACAAACTCAAAAATATCTGTGGCATTCTCTGCCATAACCTTGGAAGAGAAAGAAAATCTTACTATTTGTGAACTTTATACCAAAAAAAATGTGCCCCAAGAACACAAGGCACACCTTCCTCCGCTTCATGTTCTACCTGGGTAACGGACGCGCCCGAGCCCGATACGTACCTACCCATACGTACTCCTAGGCAGAAAAGGACCCCCCCCCCCCCCCCTAAATGAATTCTCACCTTGTCGTGGCGGGGGGGGGGGGGGGGGGGGTTAGTGGCTGCGGCTTGGTGAACTAAGAGGAACCCACATGGCTGACCCGAAGTGAAGGGCCGTCCCGAGGTGGACACTCTGAGTGGGCTTGGCGAGCCCACTTTGGATGTGAGTTGGTGGACTGCTGTCCTATCCCCTAACCACCGCAGCCGAGATGGAGCCGCGGATGAAGAAGAGTGCTGGTATGGCGATACGCCACTTGACCTATACTCTGCGGCTTTGGTGGGGCAACACCGCAGATGTGGTGGTGGTGGCGCTGCGGGTGGAGAGGAGTGACGATATTGTGAGCCGCCGCTCTTTTTACCCTCTGCAGCCGAAACTTCCTCATCAAAACTACTCACCTATCGACCAGATCTACCGCTGGGGTCAGGGAAGGTTTTTCTGGCCACATGGATCTTCCCCATGGATCCTCCGCGTATCAGGCTCAGGGGGGTTCGTGGAGTTGAGGCCTGAGTATGAGGAAGGCGTGTCTTGTGTTCCTGGTGTGCCTTACCTGAGAAGCAAAGGATTAAAAAAATAAGGAGGGGCTGCCATGGGACAGCCGGAACTGGTGGCGACGCGGATGTGTGCGAAAATTTTTCCGTGGCCCTGCCCACATGCGGCAAAGGTGGAACACCATGGAGTTTTAGTTGGTGCGAGTCCAACATAACTCGTCCTTGACCCCGCGAGGCGGGTATGCTTTATTCCCCATGTTTTAAAAAAAAGGCAGAAAAGGACAGCTCAAAATATACGGCAAATGAACCGACACACCGTGAGCTCAAACCCAGAACTCAAAACTTTGTAAATAGATAGGCACACGTACATAGGTCCGTCAATTGATCAGTTAGATATTGACAAAAGCAAAATCAAGTAGAGTTTTTATTATGTGTCTTTTTTTTTTTCTTCCTTTTAATAATGTTACTACTAGAATTTTCTCCTGTATCGTGGGGGCAGTTTACATACATAAATTTCACAAGGACAAAGTGTGGGATTCGCCCGCTACCACCGCCATATCCGCGGCCCCGGTTCCACGGAGCCGTTCAAATTAATTACTATCGCCGATAGCAACAATTCTATATTATTTTTATCTATGACGTAAAATATTGATAAATAACATTTCAGCTATCTAGGAATGAAAAAGCTTACAGCACGCGGTTAAAAAAGTCCATTAAGATAGAGACTAAAAATATATTTTGGCAAAGCTGAGAGCAATACTTGAAATTCCGAAACATACTGGCGCCAATAGCATTTACTATTGTAATTGTTATTGTGTTCTTGTGGTTGAGTGTGCATCTCTATCTATCTTAGTAGACCGCGTAACCGGCTACTGATTAAGCGGGCTTGTCTTCTAATCCCATCATACATTAAGTGTATGTTCTTTTTTCTCTCTGTCGTATGTGTGTTACTTGATTCTTAATGATTTCTTATATTTACGCGAACACTACACATTTAAATAAAACTTATTTTTTTTAAATTTATTTAAATACTTGATTCTTTTTTTTAAGTAATATTTTTTTAATTAAATAATATATATATAAATTTATCATGGGACCACTTCTGAAGCATAACTTTATTCTCTATTTCACCCCTAAGAGTGGCAAAATAGAGGATAAAGTTTTAATTGTAACTATTTATATACGATATTCGATTTTTTGATATTCCTAAGTCCACTCAAAAGCCAAGCAAAAAAGTAAATGCCAACTTCAAGGATCGAAAAAGTATTAACTATATGTATTTTACGGAAACCTATTTTACTGGAAAACCTGAGACCTATTTTAGTGGAAAAGAGGCATTCTATCTTAGTCCTCACGGCTGACAACGCATCTGCATTTTAATTCGCAAGCTATATGTAGATGTCTATGGGCCACAGGAACTACTTACCATCTGGTGGACTGTGTGCTCAGTTGTCACTCTAATTCTATAAAAAAAAAACTAATTTATGCATTATAGATTCAGAAGTCGGCGATATGACACGGTGTACAAAAGCGCCGACTTCTGAAGGTTTTATACGGAAATTATTTTTTTTTTAGTCCTTTACCTTTTTATTGAAAGTTTAATTTTGACTGTTGTTTTTTTTTTACGGTTTTGTTGATTATTTAAAATATACTTTAGGTTTCACGGTGTCACAATCGAAATTGACTAGGCATATTATTATCTTCGTGTTGTTTAAAATAAACAGGACTAATACGAAATAAATACAATATCATTATTGTTTTACTGTTTGTGTCAAAGGAGCCAAGCCCACTTTAATAATTTCCTTCAAACCAAATTTCGAGCATGGCGACACGTCTCAACAGACTCTGGTACAGTGTACCATTGTGTGCGCAAGTAACTCTAATAACAGAATATAGTATATTGTTATTCAACAAGATGACAAGAAAACGTTTTGAAAGTTGCTTGTGCTTTATCGAGTGGTTAGGAAAAAACTGTCTTGGGAAGAACTAGTGAGAAACCCAGGACTTTAAAAAATTAAAATAATTTTTTTCCGACTTCTCTAAAATCCAATAAGTTGATCCAATTTAATAATGTCATCGATAACAATTCTCTTAATTAACTCAATTTTTGTACACCGAAACTTGGTATAATTGTAGTTGTAATTCGTCCTCCAATTGATGAACCGTAAACTTTTCCATCTTCCTGCTTCCGATTTTGTTGATTCCATCGTAACTTTTTTTTAAGTTGTCATTTTGAATGAGTAAATTATCCAATTTAAAGTTTATTTCAATTGTAATCTTCAAATTGACGGCTCCGTGGCGCAGTGGCTTAGCAATGAGTTTCTGCGCTGGGGGGCGCGGGTTCGAACCCCGCACGGAACAAGTATTTGTATGGCCTACAAATGATTGTTCCGGGTCTGAATGTTTGTCCTTGTGAAATTTGTGTTTGTAAACTGCCTCCACGATACAGGAGAAAATCCTAGTGTGGGGGTAACGTTTTTTTAAAAGAAAAAAAAGAAAAAAAAATATAGTGGCGTGGGCGGGGGTGGACTTCTACTACTAGCTTAAATGAAGAATATAAACAATCACCAACCAACCTTCGATGAGAGACTCAACGTTTTTGTAAGATTCGAGACGTGAATGTTGAATTAAAAGTAATTTATCGCCGAGCCCCATGTACCATTAACCGCAAAGGTCTGAATCCTGTCCCCAGCACCATGTAAAATGAAATAGAACACTTTTCGAGATTACACGTAATATATTCTTTCTCTTTTTAACCTTCTGACATCATAATCATTTCTTATATTTACGCGAAGACTTACACATGAAATGAAACTAATGTTACCTAGGATGATACGTGAGGCTACACGTGGACGAAGTCGCGGGAACAGTTAGTACTAAAAAAATTGAAGTGTCTGCCTGTAAAACTAAAATAACTGGCTTCTACCAGGGAGTTTTTTTATAGGATAAGGGTGACAAACGAGCACACAGTCCACCTGATGGTAAGTGGTTGCTGCGGCCCATAGACATCTACATCTATCCTCTGTTACAAATCAAAATGTAGATGCGTTGTCACCCGTGAGGACTAAGATGGAATGCCTCATTTCCAGTAAAAAGGGCCTCCGGCCACCTTCACTCACCAAGCGAAACGCAGAGGTAAACCTCTACTTCACGCTGGTTTTCTGTGAGGTCGTGGTACTACCCCGGTTCGAGCCGGCCCATCCGTGCGACAGCAAAAGCTGCCGCGTGGCTCTACCACTGTTAAAAGTTATTTACGTGCTATTAAAACATAAATAACTATCTTTAAAAATTTTGACTGTCTGTCTGTTCGAGCTTATCTCCGGAATGGCTGAACCTATTGAAATGAAACATTACGAACAGATAAATAACAATGGCAGGAGAGATCAATAAAAAACTAATAATTTTAAGATTTGTAAAAATGGTCTTTGATTTAACTTAAATATAAATAACGTCGCATTAAAAAATCTTATCCAGGCAAAGCCGGGCGGTTCGCAATTTTGTAATAAAATATTTCTACTACAACAAAGGTTATTTTGTTGTAGTAGAAATATTGTAATGTATGTAAAATAGTGGTAATCAAACAAAAGAATGACTTTCAATAAGTATTATTTATAATCTATATTGAATAAAAAAGTTTCTGTTTCTGTTTCTGTTTCTGTTTCTGTTTGCACTATCATCTTTGAATTAGAAACTAAATATAAATCACTTTTTCGTTAGTAAAAATTAAATTACTACTTGACGGAAAGGTTAACGGTCGCAGTACCAGACGTCTAGCACCTTCGACGCTGTTATTCGTCGCCGGTCCGGTTATCTTATATTTAACATAGACTAGATTTTTATACTACCATCTATAGCTATATCATTTTTCTGAAATTTCTCACTGTTGCTGCTTACGATAGTTACGGAACAAAATGGACTGATGGATTCCTTAGACTGTTATCAAACGGCTTATTTTCAGCAGATTACCTCACAGGGGAGATATTTTCCATAGTTGCCATGCGTAGCAGGCGGTTTGACAATAGCAGTTTTTATTTTATAGTTGGTCTTTAGAAGATGCTGCTGTCCATCTCCAAAAACCATTGAGTTATATGTATTACGTACTAGAGAAGCCATTCAGAACATTGACTATGTTCAACTGAACTGTACTGCAATCCGTACAAACTAAATATTGCGTAAATTGAAGATTTGTCAATTCCATAAGATAATTATTATTACATTTTATTTAGATGTTTGTTTAGATTAAATTAAGATATTTTATATTTAATTATTATATTTATTTTATATTAATATCTTATTTTATATCAAATTAAAGTCTTCGCGCATGCGCGACTACTACTACGACATACAGTAGGACACAATCTTTGTTTGGAATGGCTTCTCTAGTACGTAGTACATATAACTCAATGCCAAAAACAAACAAACAAAAAAAAGGCAAGCAATTGGCCTTGGTCGCCTTATATGACACCCACGGTACGATATTGGTTAGTGGATATTCTTACACCGCCGCGACACTGTTAGTATTTCTTTTACGATATTATATTTACTGTACCCTATCTATACAAATAAATAAAATTGGAGTGTCTGTTTATAACGTCAAAATAACAGCTTTTCACTAAATGCATATGAAAGTATATATGTTACTTATAACAAAAACACAATTATTTAAATTTTTGTCTTGTCTGTCTGTCCGTTTATTCCGGCTAATCTCTGAAACGTCTGAACCGATTTTGATGGGACTTTCACTGGCAGACAGCTGATGTTATAAGGAGTAATTTAGGCTACTTTTGTATTTGAAAAAGAATTAAGGTACCTCACAAAAAATTTAAAACGTAAATTACACGCGGGCAAGGTCGCAGGGAACAGCTAGTCTATAATATAATCATAGTTTCATTCATACAAATTAACTATCTATGAAGCCATGTAGTGGCGGTGTAAGAATATCCATTACCCCATATCATTCCGTGGCTGTCGTAAGAGGCGACAAAGGGAACCAAATCAGGAGATGGGCAGCAGCGTCTACCAAATAACGACTAAAATACCAAGTAACGGTAGCGGTATATATGATGAAAACTTTAAGAGACGGCTGATGAAGTTCTCTGTACAATTCGTTATATCCCTCATTCGTCGCATGATCACGGGGTCGCATTCCCCATGACCTATTTTGTTCTAAAACAAAATCATCCGAACAAAATCCCTGCGGTAACGAGGGAGCAATAAATTTGAGTTAGCTAAATTACCTATTAAGCAATCTTGTTTTAAGGGTATTGCAAGTAGAGAAAAACACAGAATTGACGTCTTATTTTTATTTTGTAGGAAAAAGTTATTTATATTTACTTTGCTTAGGAATAGGATCATCATTTCAGCCTATCAAAGTTCACTGCTGGACATAAATCTTACCCATAGATTGCTTGGGGATATTTGCCATAGTTGCCACGTTTTGTAAGCGGGTTTGCTACCGCAGTGTTTTATCCTTCGAATTGTTATTATGAAGATGCTACTGGTGACGACGTAAGAATATCATCTACTCCATATTATTTCATGAATGTCTTAAAAGGCATCAGAAGGAAATGGGAACATAATGTAAAAAAATATGTCCATCTTTAACATAATAGCTATGCCAAATAAATGTCAAGAGATATTAAGTATTTGACATAAAAATATTTAGGCTAAAAATGGATTGCCAGTGGGAAGTGACAAAAATAGGATACTTAAAGTAGAAAAGGAAAGATGTAAATACCATTAAATATTTGTGTTATGTATTAAAGAAATATTTGACGCATTTAGACGTTATATGAGTAAATAGAACCAGGTTATAAATTGTAATAAAATTTTGTTAGTTAGCTATTTCATTCAGTTAATTTGATCTAACCAATCGCAGAAACTTCCTACTTTAAAGTTTATTATTAAAATAATATTAAGCACAACTTCTCACGCTTTTAATCTAGTGGGGTAGGCAGAGTGTAAATTAGGCTACGGACTTCCATTTTACACGATCTTTCATATGCGGTAGAGCCATGCTGCAGCTATATTATGGTAGTAATACCAATGGATCTTTTTGACCGGGGAAGAATCACACTGTCGCAATACGGGTATACCAGCGGGCAATTGCAACTTAATGCTGTGTGCCATAAAAAGCAAGTGTAGAGAACAAGACTTCGATTCTCACTTTTTTCAATCCATAATATCAACGCATATATGCTCGTCGGCTATGGGTAAAATATTAGTAAAATATTTTTACTTACATTAATTTATGTTTCATACCTTCAATAATAGATCTCTGTGTTTATGCGCGGTCACGGTCATATTTTAATTTCTTTTTGATGTATATCATCAACCTAATATACTCCTATGTTGACAGATATGGCATTAGGTTAAATTAATTTGACTAAAAGTCAACATAAATTATACATATTGTGTGATGTTCCCAAAATAGATTTTACAAGATAATTAATTGAATCAGCCATTTCTTTGCTGAAATCCATTATATTATAAAATCTTAAAATTGATTTGCTTACATCCAATATTTTACATACACATAAGTGACTTACTTAGCGGTCAGCCACCGCAGAGTCTACTTCACATGAGGATGCTTCGTGTGGATGTGAAACACTTAATATTAACAATCATCGTTAGCTATATCAGTTCACTGCTGTGTGGAAATTAAATACGCTTTTCACTTTTACGTCATTCCAATTGAATAATTGACGTTAACGAATTTCGTTCGGCTCGGTGAACAATATTCTGCCCTTTCCGGTAGGTGGCACAATAAGCTTCACGCCGAATTCACTCCGAAGTTATTACTCTAATAACAAAAACTTATGTATAACTCGACCACAGCGCCACCTACCGGGTTCAATATTATATTATTATTATTAATAACGTGACTACAATAACACCTGGACAAAAAATATATTGTGTTAATAATTATAATGACATCCAGGCAGAATTATGGACACGGCGGCTAGTCTCTACGAAAACTAGCCATCTGCACAGTACAGGATTGTGTGCCCGAAGCACATCTGTTCCTTCACTCTCATAGTCCGATCCGACGATCCGACGACCGGAGAGAGATCAGGCGTAGGACCAATGGCTTTACATGTACGTAAAGCAGATGGTCCGAGGCGCGGGGGTGAAACACTGCCAACTTCCTGACTCCGGGTTGCTACTGCGTATTTCTGACTATGACTATTTATAACTGATTTTGGCCCGACTCGGCACTCGAATCCAGGACGTTGTGATAAGCAAACTACCACTAGATAAACGAGGTAGTGAAATCAATCAAGAGTTCGTGTAAATATAACCTCAATGAGTCAAGTACACCAGAAGTTACACGATCCGAAGTAATCCGAAAGTAAATAAGAATCTTCACATATCCACAAAGTATTTTTAATATGTCATAAGTGCACGTCACGATTTTATTACATATGATTTATTTTCAATAACCTAGAGCCTAGACTAGTATTTCATTTATAATTTTTTTGCTATAAAGGTGTTAAGCTTTTCATGATACAAATGAAGCGTGTATCACTTATGATCATCATCATTACAGCACATCAATTCCACTTCTGAATGTAGGCCTCCCCCAAGGAATTCTACAAAACACGGCTCTGAGCTACATGCATTCATCGAATTCTTGCACCTCTTGCCTGTCGTCACTCTACCTAATAAAGGGCTTAACCACACTTTACTTACCGGTTTTGGGCTGCTACTCGTATCACTTATACAGTCGATAATACGTAAGGTAGTTTTTCGTAACACAAACGAATATGCAATTCATAATGCTTTGGTTTTGACACAATACCATTTTTTTAATAGGATAAGGATGATAAAAAAGCACACAGTCCACCTGATGGTAAGTGGTTGCTGCGGCCCATAGACATTCTCGATTACGAATCAAAATGCAGATGCGTTGTCACCCGTGAGAACCAAGATGTAATACCTCGTTTCCAGTAAAAAGGGTCTCCGGTTCTCTACACTCACCATACAAAACACAGCAGCGTTAAGCTGCTATTTTACGTTGGTATTGTGAGAGCGTGGTCCTTACCCGGTCGAGTCGACCCTTTGGTGCTACAACTATACCTACTACTAATATAGCTGCAGCATGGTTCTACCACGTAAAAATAATCATATACTAAATAATATTTAAAAAATAGAAAAGAATATTATAGCAACTATATTAACATTATTAACACTTCCAACTACTCCAAGTAAGTTTAGTGCTTGTGTAATGACTCCTTATTAATGGCGTATTCGAACCCACAGCTTTCCGAGATCACAGTCTAAAACAATGTTACAAACAGTATAGTGAAATATTCTTTTGTAACATTCTTTATTAACCCTGTACAGTGCCTACACGTGCCTAGGGGCGCAAGGTTACAGAGGGGCGCGTGCTGACGATTTTAAACGGGAAAAAATAAAATAAGTACCTACTAACATAAAATAAAAAATATACTTTCTTCAGAGATGTAGACTTGTAGAGTGTACTTTAGTAAAGTGCGCTCTGTCCACTTGATTACTTTGCGCCCTCACTTTCTTATCACGTTTTTCATTTACGCCCACCTGTTACGTGTCCTAATTATTTTTCAACTAAGCTATATTATGCTTAATAACATATTTGCCAAATAAGTAGTTTGAATTCATAATATATGACTGCCAGTGGGCCGCCGATGAGGTGCTAGCCTTGGGCCTGTGACATGTACAATGTCATACATTTTTAAAATTCTAGGCGTTCTAAACTACATACAGTTTTACATTGCTTCCACAGTTAATGAAAGGAGTCGTTAATCATCAGCTCGTAAAATTCTCTCCCGTTGTAGTATTTCAGTACTCAAAATTATGTAAGTAATTCGTATTTTAGGAAAAATTGCTATAGAAGAGGTTTATATAATAAAAAAAAATATCAGAATAAATTAATTCACACGAAATATCATATTGCAGCCATGAAAACGCAAATTCAACAGTAAATGAGATTATTGATACCATTAAATTTACCAGGGATTGGTACTCGTACTTATAAGGAAAGTTTAAATTATTTGTTTATGCTGCTGCACACACACAATTATTGTAGACCAATGGTATCTGCAATGCAAAAGCAACCGTATTAGAGTCCACTGCTGAACATAGGCCTCCCCCATAGGATGCCTCATAGAGGGGATATTTGCCATAATTGCCACAATTGGCAAGCGGGTTCATAACCGCAGTTTTTTTTATTTGTAGTCGTTATAAGGAAAATGTTGATGGCGAACTCCTGACGCAACATTAATAACATGATCCGTTAATTAACTTTTTTTTATATAGGATTGGGGGGCAAACGAGCATGCTGCTCACTTGATGGTAAGTGACTACCGCCGCCCATGAATAACTGCAACACCAGGGGAATTGCAGATGCGTTGAATTAATCATTTTAATTAATTAATATTAACTTATTAAATCTTAATGAATGCAGACACAGAGCAAATAAGCCCTTCACTTTCTAATGTGTCAAAAAAGACACGTATGGCAATTCACAATGCTGTGTTAGTCACTTAATGTTTAATGCTTACCGTAAGGAAGTGAATGTTGAGTGTGGCAGAAGAACCACGAGATTAGAATAAAAGCTGTATGTTAATGATGAAGTACAATAACACACACACACACAACACACAAACACTCTGTCACACGCCTGTCACCCAGAGGGGTAGGCAGAGACTACGGACTTCCATTTGGCGCGATCCTGACACACCTCTCTCGCCTCCTTTACATCCATATATCTACGCATACACGCTCGTCGGTTAAGAGTACTCCTAATCTGGCCCATTTTTAATGTATCGCCGATTTGGTCGATAAACCTTCGTCTAGGGCGTCCCTTCCCGACCCTGCCGTTCACATATGCAACATAAATTTGCTTGGTCACTCTTTCCTCGTTCATTCTTTCTACATGACCAAACCACCGAAGCATTCTTTGCTTAAACCTTGTCACAACGTCATCTTGCAAGACACACTTTTCTCTTATCACACTATTTCTCACCATGTCATTCAGATTCAGCCCTAGCATACTCCTTAATGACCGCATTTCTATAGCATTTATTCTACTCTCATGCTTCTTCTGCCAGACCCAACTTTCACTACCATACAATAAAGTAGGGACTAACACAGCATTATGAATTGGCCATACGTGCCTTATTTGACACATTCTGACTCCTCATAATAGCGTGTAGAGCCCCATTCACTCTATTTCCTGCGTTCACTCGTCGTTCTATATTCTTATCATATTTACCATCCCTGCTAAATAAACATCCCAAATATACAAACTCATCCACTTGCTCAATCAACTCCCCTTCTATTCTTATTTCACATAACGTTTTACTGTCTTCTCTTTCAAAAACCATCACTTTCGTCTTACTTGCGTTCACTTTCATACCCCATTCTTTCAATGACCAGTTCATTAAAGTGACCATCATCTGCAACTCGGCCGCCGACGATGCAAATATGACTTGATCATCGGCGTACAAAAGGCATTTGACGGTTAACTCACCCATTCTCAACCCACATTCTTCAACTTTCAAAGTTTGCAAACAACTGTCCATAAATAGGTTAAACAGCCACGGGGAAGCCACACATCCCTGTCTGACACCTTTATGAATGCCAAACCAGTCCGAGTAGATCCCGTTGATCCTGACACAAGCACTAGAGTCCCTATAAAGAGACCTTAATGCCTGTATCAAGCCAGCGCTCAATCCAAATGAGTTCAGTGTTTGCCATAACACATTCCTGTCCACTCTGTCATAAGCCTTTTCCAAGTCCATGAACGCACAAAAAACTTTCTGGTTTTTGGCCAAAAATTTCTCCGCAATCATGCGCATGGAAAAGACTTGATCCGTACACCCCATCCTCTTTCTAAATCCAGCTTGCACATCCCAAATTTTCCCATCAGTTTTTTCCATAACTCTTTCAATTAACACCTTAGCATAAAGTTTATCCACAATGCTAAGCAAGCTGATACCACGGTAGTTTTTACAGTCCTGCTGCGAGCCCTTTCCCTTATATATTGGGACTATAACGGCTTTGCACCAGTCTTACGGTACCCGCTTAAGTTCCCAACATAAATTAAACAAGGTGCACAGCAGGCCTGCAACCACACCCTCCCCAGCCCTTAGCATTTCGAGTAGATATTCTATCATATCCGGCTGCCTTACCTCCTTTCATGCTTTTCATTGATTTCATTATTTCATCTACAATAGCAGAGGGGAAAATTTTGTAATAAGAGAAAAGTATGGTTAGCAAAAAGATTGTGTGACCAGAAATAAAAAAAACCGGCCAAGTGCGAGTCGGACTCGCGCACCGAGGCGGGGGTTCCGAAGAAATCCGTAGGTATATAAGTTTAAAATTATAGAAAATATTTTTATTATATGATGTAACTAAAAATTTATGTTTGTCGCAATTTTCCCTTTATCTGTGCTATAATTCGTTGCTTCGTACCAAATTTTAAGATTCTGAGTTCACGGGAAGTACCCTGTAGGTTTTGATTCCCTTGCGAATGTCGAAAATTTGCGACATAAACGGCTGTATCTTTTCATTGCGTTGGCTTAGAAGTTTCATTTTTTCACAGCTCCAAGGAAAAGTAGACTTGAGTATTTGATATAAATTTCAGTATGATACCTTCACGCATTCCTGAGAAAAAGGATCTTGACAGACATACAGACAGACGGACAACAAAGTGATCCTATAAGGGTTCCGTTTTTTCCTTTTGAGGTACGGAACCCTAAAAACGAATACTTCAGTGGTTTAATACTGTAGAAAGAAAGAATGAAGAAAGAGTAGCAAAGCAAATTTATGTTGCAGAAGTGAATGGCAGAAGAGTCGATAAGGAACGCCCCAAATTTATGTTGATCGACCAAATTATATATTAATAATATTATTTTTAACTTCTGCTGCTATTGTTTTTGAACTTCTTTATCGACGTAAGTTTAGTACGGTCTTGTTGAGTTTGGCGCAAAGAGAGAACCTAACAGATCAGCTTTCTCAATTGCAGCATGGGCCAGTGAGTCGTCCTCTCTGTGCAGAAATGGATGACAGAATTTCCCTTGGACATCCTTGGCGAGAGAACAGAATTCACGTGTTCCCGAAGGAAAGCGAACTAGTTTCTCGCCAATTCTGCCGTTGGGCTCTGTCTTTGCCCTGGCAATGACTCTTTATATAATATAAACAATCTTCTAAACACAATTATCCAAAAGGCATTCTGAATTACTCACTTATTTTATTACCACATTCTTGAACCCTTAAAGCTTGTAACATTGATCTGAAGGGATTTTACTGTTTTAATCCCTTCTATGGTTCTTTTATAGAATGTTGACAAATGAACACACAGTCCACCTTTTAGGATCAAAAGGATGCTGTGGCCCATTAATATCTACATCTGTCTTCGATTAAGAATTATCAAAGTGCTGATGCATTTTCACCACTGAGAACTAAGACAAATTGTCTCACTTACCGTAAGAAATACCACGAATTACTGATACCGTTGTTTTATTTTTAATAAAATAAATATTTACGCCCATATTAACATCGAATAGGTTTACTTAGAATAGTAAAATTTTAATAATTCAAACTCAAAGTCAAAACTTTTTTCAATTTAGTCTTGCTCAAAGCTGACGTCACAATCAACAGCGGTTCACAAAATCACCGGTTCACAAAAACACCGGTTCTCAGACAAACACTGGCAAGAAACTGTAGTCTTATTTAAAATCAATTCCATGTTCCAATCTCATAAATTGAACTACCTATAATATATAAATTACAAATACAAGTACAAGTTGATCAGCGCGAGAACCAGATCACGGAATAATCTCAAATGAATAACTTAAACAAATTAGTATTATTTTGTATATTCAATTATTATTTTTTATGTTTATAAATTATATAAATAATGTTTACATTGATAGAAACTACAATACAACTACTATGAATATCTACTACGCCAAATCGTCCCATGGATGGATAAGGGAGGTGACAGAGAGAAACAAACCGAGAGAACGGCTGCAGCGTCTTCATTACAACAACTAAAATTATGAAAATCTGCGGTATGCTAACCCGCCCACAAGCGTGGCAACTATGGCAAATAAATGTATATGTATAATATGAAACGCATTCTTTGGGGGAGGCCTATGTTCAGCAGTGGACTTTTGATAGGCTGTTAAGGTAACGGTAATGGAGAACCAGATAACTTTATTGTCATCTAACCAGGAGACTTTTCTGACAATGTCCTTTATCGCTTTTTACGACACTCACGTCACAAACTCTAGACTTATGTATTTTTCATCTTAAACCTTATCATTAGAATACTGGTCATACGTTATATATTTAAAATATTAATAGATTTTAAGAATAACTCTACACACAACTGTACTATTAATCACTCAGTACTATTATTTTTAAACCTTTAACAACTGTGAATTGACTTAAAATAATCATACATGTACAATCTTACCAAATATTTTCGTCGAAACATATTTGGGTTAAGAGCATAACGTTCGTTTTGAATTGTTCTCATTATTCAGTGGCGAGCGTATGAATTCAACCGGTTTATTTTCGTTCAAATCAACACAATCAAAGAGAAATTTGTGATTGAAAGCGTCTTGCATATTCGCGATGTTCAAAAGCAAATTATCCTTTTCGCTTACCTGACTCCGAATTCTCTGAATCATTTTTCGATTCATTCTTCAATACAAATATTTAATACATGTGTAATGAGGACAATCGCGTCACTTGAAGACAAAAATCGATTAAAATATTAAGAAAAAATTGCCTGCATCTTTCAAATACAAAAGTAGCTATTGACTTAGATTTGATTTAGATTGACCCTATTATGTTATAATTAATTACTACAATATTTTCCTTACAAAAAACAAAATATCTTATAAAGCAATGGTATCACTTTCTATCACGGCATTGGGTTAGTAAGTGCAGAGCGGATATTTTATGATTTATTCCATCGCTAGTATGTAAATATTTAGGCACACACAGACGCATGATGCTTACATGACATACGCACACACGTAACTTACGCGGTACTGCACTACCAACCGATCTGTCCACTGATTAAATCTTCCGAGTTCGACAAATCTTGTAATTTCTTTGGTGATGACCAATCCAGCCGTGAATTTAAAAATGCTGTATATATGTAATCTTTTGTATTAGACTGAAATCAATAGCGAACTAAAGAAAAATATCAAAGTCACTCAAAATATAAACAAAACTTAATTCAAGAAGAATTTAGTTGTCATCTTGTAACAACACGCAATCCGAGCGCTTAGCCCATGAGCCGTGCTACCTCATGGGGTAAGCGCTTGCTGAAAATTTCACAGTACGCGAGCAACCCGGCTTCGATTCCCGCCAGCACCAAAGGAATTGTTAATTGCATTTTTAAGTCCTGATTTACCACGTGCGTGGCGACGAAGGAAAACATCATGATTCCTCATGATGTTTTCCTTTCCTCATTAAAGAAAATATGTCTAAAAAGAAGGGAAAAAATCCTTCGAAGACATATGAAGTTCGCCAAAACGCATTGGGGCTGCGCGGCGGACATTTCCTTTCCCTAAAACCCTCTCAGAAAAGAGAAGAGTAGTAGATAAAATGCAGTAGTAGTAAATAAAATGTGACTTTCAATAAGTATTATTTATAATCTATATTGAATAAAAAAAGTTTCTACTTCTGTTTCTGTTTCTGTTTCTAGCCTTCACGGCGGAACGTAGCCTCCTTTGTTTGAAGCTGTTTGCAGATGTCCATGGGTTTCAGTAGCCACTTACCATCTGGTGAGACTAAGTTCTACTTTTAGTTACTACGTGGTAAAGCCATGCTGCAGCTATATTATGGTTGTAGCACGAATGGGTCGGCTCGACCGGGGTAGGACCACGCTCTCACAGAAAACCAGCGTAAAATAGCAGCTTAACGCTGCTGTGTTTCGTATGGTGAGTGTAGAGAACCGGCGACCCTTTTTACCGGCAAAGAGGCATTCCATCTTAGTCCTCACGGGTGACAACGCATCTGTATCTTGAGTCTTTATTGAGGATAGATGTAGATGTCTATGGGTCACAGTAACCACTTACCATCAGGTGGACTGTGTGCTCGTTTGTCACTCGATCCTATAAAAAAGAGTTCGTTTGCCACTTTAATATTATACATAAAAAAGGTCTTGAAAGTTCAGAGTAAAATTGGGTCAAGCAGAGATCTTTATTATAATTTTTGTGAGGTCAGTGATATGATTCAAAGAAGATAGTTACGTTTCTTTCAAATCTAACACATAATATTATTTACTTTGACATTTTGGGGACAAGGATATAATATAATGAATGATGATGAAAACTTAACGCCGCGCACTTCAATTAAAAATTATATTTTTTATGTCATATATGTATATCAAAATTATATTTTTTTTTGTTTTTAATAGTTGATGGTTCGTTAGCGCAGTAGCTAAGCGTTTAATTCCAGGTCCGCATATTCGAATCACGCACGGAACACTTGTGTTTGTCGGGTCTGTATGTTCTCCACGATAAATGAAAATCGTACTATGGAGATAACGTTTTTATACAAATAATGTTTTCTTGCTATATTTGCCGACATAGAATAATAGAGAATTCACTCAAAAAATGTAAGCAGACACGAATTTAGCAAGCTTAAAGTTATATTTTATTCATCCAAATATCAGCCTTAACACGCAATATAAAGTTTCGTTCATCGCTTTCAAAGCTGGCAATCGATAACGCGTGTTAAAAGTAGGGATAAGCCGATCACCGTCACTTTAGCGTATATAAATGTACTTCAGATCCGAGAAGGATTTTTTTATAATCTTAAAATGGCAATTATGCTTCAGTTATCACGATGGCTTTTATATTTATTACCATGTTATTTATATGACTAGCTGTTCCCGCGACTTCGCCCACGCGTAATGTAGTGTTTTAATTGGTAGAGCCATGCTGCAGCTATATTAGTAGTATAGTTGTAGCACGAATGGGTCGGCACGACCGGGGTAGGACCACGCTCTCACAGAATACCAGCGTAAAATAGCAACTTAACACTACTGTGTTTCGTATGGTGAGTGTAGAGAACCGGAGATTCTTTTTACTGGAAAAGAGGCATTTCATCTTAGTCCTCACGGGTGACAACGCATCTGTATTTTTATTCACAAACGAAGATAGATGTAGTTGTCTATGGGCCACAGCAACCACTTATATTGACATTACAAACAGACACTTCAATTTTATTTATTTGTATAGATATGTATTCCATATAGTGACAGCCTCGTTGGTCCAGTAGTCGTATAGGCGATTTCTGATCAAAAGGTCTCGAGTTTGAATCCTGACGCGAGTCAAAATTAGTAATTGGGTTTTTCTTTCATGAAATTTTCAATTGCAACCGGAGTCTGGTTTGCGGTGTATACTTTCTAGCAAAGCACGTAAAGTCGTTTTTCTCGCGCCTGATCTCTCTCCAGTTGATTCGGATTACAGTACCATCGGACTATGAGAGTGAAAGATAAAGAGCTGCGCTTGCGCATACACTCGGGCACTATAATCCTGTACCTGCGCAGATGGCGGGTGTATTATTACATTTGAAACCATGTAAAAATAAATACAGATGGCTACAGATGAGTTGACCTCTGAGGACTTCGATGGAACAATATATAATATTGTATAGGTGTCAATGTACCATAGCATACACTTACCATCAGGTGGACTGCGTGCTCGTTTGTCACTCTTACTTCTATAAAATAACATGCGTGAGTGTCGTGGAACACTCGGTTGGAACGAAGTTCCTTGTTATTGATAAACATATTATATTATTGATTATCAAATACAAATAAATGTATTACTAGCGGCTATTAAAATGAAGCGTCATTTAAAATAAATTACACTAGGACACAAGGGGTAGTGACGAAAAAATCTTACACTTTTTGTCGCCTAGCTCCCATCCGCCAAACCCGTACCGTCCGATAAGGAACTTCTTTCCAATAATATATCTAACTATTGGCCGATATTTCAAATTTGAATTTATTTAATGTAACATAACATTTTCACATCTCTTCATATAAAACTCATTTCCTGTCCGTTAGTCTAGCAAAAACTCGAAAATGGCTGGATTGATTTTGAAATTTTTCTGTGTCACTCAAATAGTGGATCCTCGAATGGCTTAGATTAACAATTGGACCCGATAGGTGGTGCTATTATCAATATTCAGAAATCACCCGTGCAAAACCGGAGCGGATCACTAGTATGATATAAAAATATATATTCCTATAATATACCCATCATGTAGTTTTAGAAATAGCGGAAATATGAAAGGCGCTGTGAAGATAAGACTCAAGTACCTCTCATCCGAAACAGCTTTAAATACATTGATAATGGTGTTGTCATGGCATGTCTATTTGTTGCGAGTTGCTTTTCAGAACTACTCATAAGATTTTACGCGAATACTTACTACTTCCGTCAAATATTTGTAAATTTTATACATATGCTTATTAGCTGACTTCAAAGAGGAACCTCTTTCCGAATGTATGTTCTTTGTATGTATTTTTCGTGATATCTCCATTAATTTTTAACCGATTTTGATGGGTTTTTTAAATAGGTATTCAGACTGGTCCCATATAAACTTGGAGCAAAAATGTCCCGTTAGTGATTTTTTTATATAAAATAAAGGTGACAAATGAGCACAGGGTTCACCTAATAGTAAGTAGATGCTGTAGCCTATAGACATTTATATTTTCTCAATAAAGGATCAAAATGCAGAAGCGTTGTTGCCCTGAGGGTTGAGTTGAAATGCCCCGTTACCAGTAAAAAAGTCTTTACGTGGTATAGCTATGCTGCAGCTATGTTAGTAGTACTTGTAGCACGAATGGGTCGGTTCGATCGGGGAAGGATCAAGCTCTCACAAAATACCGGCGTAAAATAGCAGCTTAACACTGCTGTGTTTCGTGTGGTGCATGTAGAGAACCGTAGACCCTTTTTACTAGAATGAGGCATTCCATCTTAGTCCTCACTCCTATTAATAGGTCTGCATATTTTCTTCCCCATGAAGGAATTACTGACATTTAAGAGACGAGTAATTTGTATAACTTACTTGTGCTTATTCCTAGTATTTACAAAACGCACATTACTATTTTTAATAAAACCATTTTTATTTTTGTATGCATACATTAAATTTTCGTAAACATACTGAGACACCAAAGTTAATATATTTGTTTCTTTATATTTTTTTCCAAGAGATTTATTTTTTCATTCTGACCAAAGTTATAAATTACTCTTATTGCTCTGTTCTGCAAAACAAAGATAGTTTCAATGTCATTCGCATTACATGTAATCTGTATTGAATAGAAATTATTCTTTTCTACTTTATTTCATTCTATTTTATTTTACTCGTATTCAAAATTCCATCATGTCATATTATGGAATTTTGAATGGAATTTATGCTATGGAAATAACTATAATAATCTAGCTGTTCAAACACTTATGCTGCATATGCTACAGAGAGTCGGAGGTAACATAAGCACAAAGTAAGCCGCATACTCGTTCGCCTTTCTAATATAAAAATATTTTAAAGCGTTACTAGCAGTCCTTTTCAAAACGGCTTCACTTTCAGTCTAGTATTCGTCTGAAATGATACCACCCTCTTTGATATTCCTACCGTCAAGTGGCATAGTTCGAAGTATGGAAAGCCATATGATGTGTTATAAAAACTTTTTTTATAAAACTAATATTCATCATCATCATCATCTTTACAGCCCTTCACAAGTCCACTAATGAGCATAGGTCTCCCATTCCTGCAGGTTTTATCAGGTCGTCACTTCATCTAGTGGGGGGCGCCCTACACTTTGCCTACCGGTGCGAGGCCACCATTCGAGTACCTACCTTTTTTCCCCATCGGTTGTCGGTTTTTCGAGCTATATGGCCGGCCCATTGCTTCAGCTTACTAATCCGCTGGGCCATGTCGGTCACTCTGGTTTTACTGCGGATATCCTCATTTCTAAGTTATTTTTTATTTAAGTTATTTTTTTTAAATTACGCAGAGAAACCCCGAGCATAGCCCTCTCCATAGCTCGCTCAGCGACCTTGAGCGTCCTCATACGGCCAGCAGTGAAGGACCACGTCTCAGATCCATAAGTCATCACTGGCAACACGCACTGGTGGTACAATTTGGTTTTCAGGTTTTGAGGTATACTTGACGAGAAGATGTGTCGTAATTTCCCGAACGCTGTCCAGCCGAGTTGAAATCGTTGATTGACCTCTCGGTCGAAGTTGGACTTACCTAGTCGGACTATTTGTTCCAGGTAAACATACTCATCAACAACTTCGAGCTTAGTGCTCCCAACAACTATTGGCATAGGTGTGACATGGATATTAAACATGATCTAAACTAATATTACAATAGAGTATATAAAAACCATCGGACAACCAGACGTTCGGCCAGTCTCAACATTTTTGTTTGCTTCATCGTCCGTAATGCGTAAAGCTAAAGAGCACGATGTTTTCCTTCACCGCCGATCATGATCGTGATAAATCAGAACTTAAAATTTAAATGTACAATTTCATTGAGGTCAGCGGGGATCGAACGTGGATTGCTCATGTACTAAGAAGTTTAATAGTATATAGCTCCTGAGCTACTACGGCTCTTTATCGGTGTCTTTAAGACAAGAGTTAAAAGGCCTTTGTTAAGATAAGTCAGTGCGCTATACTGTTTTCGGCACTTACCGTCAGGTGGGATCGTAGTCGAGTGCATTAATTTGTGGAAAAACTATATATGGGAGCTTCGTCATTTGTTTTAAATACATTTCTCAAATTTTCATTCTAACGTCGCTCACTGCGCTTAAGTGCCTTGAGAAATAAAAAATTGTTTGTATAATTTTATTTGATATTCAGTTTATTATATCTAAGATGTAGAAACTATACCAACATTTGATATATCGATCGACTGAAATTATATGTTTTTTATACAACTAATGTAATATACTGGTCAATTAATATATCTCAAATTTAATATAATGGACTTCCGCAAAGTAACGCCTGATTCTATTAATTATCAAATAATTTTCTTTGACATTAGTCATTCTCATCTCCACAGACACACTAGTAGTATAGTAAATAATACCTAAAGATCCCCATTGTAGACCTTTTTATGCGGGTTTCATAATAAAGTTTTAATAAAGCCTTACCACCAGTCTAAGATTTACTCAAATATCATGGTAAAGAGTTTATACCCGTAAATATTTGTAGGTCATACAAATTATTATTCCGTTCGAGATTTGAATTTGCTGTCCTACGCCGTAACTTGTCTTTGCCTCAACGACGGAACTCATTTCCAATTGCAAAGCCGTCGAAAGAAGGGTAAATAAATGAATAATGAGAAAACATAGTTATGTATGTATCATGTAGGACTAGTCTAGATCTAAGTCGTATTATATTGTGGGTCCGACGACGAACAAAGCGAGGAGAAGCTTATTGTTGTTTACGGGCGACATGTGGACGATAAATCCGTCAGATTGTTGTTCTCCTGGTGATAGGACAAGATACCGAATTGGAGGATTACTGCACCCTTCAAATTACCAAGTCAGATTTAGATTTCAGATTACCCTATGAAATTCAAGTTTAAACTATCTATCTTTTCCTCCAGCTTTAAAATTTTCGTTGGTGGTACATAACCTTCGTCGGAATAGAATAGAATAGAATAGAATAATTTTTATTCAATATAGATTATTACATAATACATATTGAAAGTAATTTTTTTATTTACCACTGGTTCGGAAAATACCCTTGTCCTGGGAAGAACCAGCAAGAAACCCAGCGGGACTTTTTTTCAAACATATTTCACTTTACAATAATTTTGTTTTTTTTGTTTGTACAAATTTTGTTATGCCATTTTCTTCGGAGTGTCCGTATATACCTCTTATAGGGGTGTATTTATGCTATACTTGCCACGCTATGCAAGCGGTTGGCAACCGTAGTTTTTTTTTTCAGCTGTTATCGGATAGATGCTGCTGCCCGTTTCCTGTTTTAGTTTCCCTGTGTCACATCTTACGACACCCACGGGACAATGAGGTAGAGGATCCTCTTACGCAGAGTCTCATTCTCTTTCTCTATAAAGTAGATCTACTGTTACAATTACTAATTCAAAACCACTAAAAGAAACGCCAAATGTCGTCGAAATTATACTGATAAAAATACATTAGATTATATAGATAAAAATACATTAGATAGAGACTTTTTTAGTAACTTATATATTTTAAAAAATCATTATAATTGGTTCACAATTGACAAAGATTTCGTGTACAGTAAAAAATACAGTAAAATTGAGAATTCCTCTTACTTTTTTTTAATTTAAAATAGTTGAATAAAACTGTTTTTACGGATATGCTCGCGTTTAATTTTACATACTTTTTAATTCCCTACGTAATGGGTGTTTTATATTATCCCACATCCTCCTGTGTTGAAATAAGAAATTAGAATTAGAAAAATAGAGAAGAAGGCTGGGTAATACTACGTGCTTAGGATCCTGTAATTGATAAAATTAAAATATTTGAAAATCCCAAAAGTGCACGCCTCACACGCTTATTATGGCAAAAATTAAAATTAATAAAAAAGTGACGATAATTTTTATAAGAAAAAAACAGAGAATCTGATTAACTTTCATTAATAACTTTTAAACGGTTTTGAGTTCAATAACAAAAATCAATAGGGATCCTCTTTAGAATAAATGAAATCTTATTTAATACTATTTATCTCAATCTATTGCTTACATTTCTATTAAGCGAGAAGACTCAGCAACGCACAGACCAAAGGACGGCAGTCCATATACTTTTTCAATTACATTTTTTGTACATAGTAAGGATTTGTATGTATTTCTAATTTGTTTTATATAGGTAATAGTTTAATATATTTAAAAAAATTACATTTTTTGCTATGTAATCTAAAGTGAATCAATTAGAAAATAAACTAAACTCCTTATAATTCAATGTCTGTAATTATTTTAACGTTAATAATAATATGGATTTGATGTCTAGCTAAAGGTATAGGAACGATTTTATGTAGCGAATTTGTGGTATGGCCACATATCGAGAGTAGAGCACTCCCTCACTTTATGAGACGTGCAATCAAACTCTATCATACCACTGCAAGACTTCAAGACACAGTAAGCTCATTCTGCGTAAATTGGACCAAAAAAGCGGAAGGTATTCCGGTTTAACTTTGATAACGGGACGACGTCAATCACCTCCGTTCCCCTGTTGACCATATGCTTCAGACATGCGGATTTTCTCACAATGTTTTCCTTGACCTTTAAGCACATTGAAAGTCAGCACTTATTATTGCTATTAACAATTCACGTCGTGGCTAATTGGAGCCGTGGTAGAAATGTCTCGCTGTAAATTTCACAATACGCGAGCAACCCGGTATCGGTTCTCGCTGCGACCATTTATGTAAACACTAGCAATCCGCCCCGACTTCGCCTTTATATGATGTATAAATGTTGCGTTATTTATTTATTTATTTATTTAGTCATTTTAGGAAGGCTTACAGACTAATACCTTTGGTAAAGTAACAAAATGGTGATAAGAATTGCTAATTACAAGCCTCCACATATTACTTTCATCCAACTTTATACAAATTTAAAATACTCTAGGGATTTTTTAAACTACGTACAAAAAATAGGCAAAAACATTAACAAGAAAAAAAACCGCATAGTTTAACTTTCCGTGAGAGCAAGGAGCTTGCAACTTGAGTCATGCTAGTCGCGGCTGTGAGTGAAAAATTCTCTGTTCATCACTTTTTTTATAAATTTAGAACTAGTAGAAAATAGATCAATCTACTACAGATGAAAGTTTATTAAATTCCATTGCGCTACGCAGAAAGAAGGAATTTAAACTATAATTTAGAATTTAGATTTAAGATAATAAATCTAAATTTAGATTTAAGAAAAAAAATATAGGTTAGATCCGCCCTGCCATTGTCTCTTAATATGTTCGTAAAGTTCCGTTACGATCGGTTCAGCCATTCCGAAGATTAGTCCGGACAGACAAAAATTTTAAAAATGGTTATACATATATATCTTAATAGAATATAAATAAACTTCTGAACTTAAGTAAAGCCAGTTACTTTAATATTACCCAGAGACACTTCTATTGAATTTATATGTATAGATAATACAGCTTTATTGTAAAACATAGCTACCTATAATCTTTATAAAATTTTCTTATATAATACATTAATAATAGCATCGTGATACGCACGAATTTGCCGGATCGATAAGACTTTTCTACTACTACTTTATTACTTTACTACTTTAAGGGTTATTTCTAGAAAAGAGCCTACACTTTTCTACCGCCACCCATGAACAACTGCAACACCAGGGAAATTGTAAATGTGTTGCCGGCCTTGTAAAGAAGAGGCTCTTTTCTTGAAGGTCCCTAAGTCGTATCGGCCAGAAAAGATCACTGGTAAATCAATAAAGGCACCTAGTGTTGCATTTATCTCCTTTAAAAAAGGAACCTGGTAGTCTGCTAGTATGCTGATACTTTCAAGTTAAATCATTTTACTAAAAAAAAAAAAGTAAATCAAGAATGGTTTAGATAACAATTTAAGTAAACTAATTTTCTGCGTAGTTAGCAAGTTGAGTACTGACCGTATTGGATGAATATTCTTGAGAGCCGACGTGCTTAGAAAGGCAATTAGCGGTTTAGCCTCGATGTCGAAAGCCGTTTAGTTTATGTTTTAGTTTTCGTCCTAAGATTTCACTAACAAATTCTTGAACAATTCAACAGTCTATTGGATAAATCTTAAGTTACGTAGCCTTAATATGAGGACAGCTTACTTTAGATAGGCTGACAAACGAGCACACAGTCCACCTGATGGTAAGTGGTTGCTGTGGCCCATAGACGTCTACATCCATCGTCGTTTGCGAATCAAAATGCAGATGCGTTGTCACCCGTGAGGACTAAGATGGAATGCCTCTTTTCCAGTAAAAAGGCACTCCGGTACTCTCTACACTCACCATATGAAACACAGCAGTGTTAAGCTGCTATTTAAAGCTAGTATTCTGTGAGAGCGTGATCCTTCCCCGTTCGAGCCGACCCATTCGTGCTACAACTATACTACTAATATAGCTGCAGCATGGCTCTAATTTTTAAG
The DNA here is from genome assembly GCA_963668995.1 of Parnassius mnemosyne. Classification (NCBI taxonomy): domain Eukaryota; kingdom Metazoa; phylum Arthropoda; class Insecta; order Lepidoptera; family Papilionidae; genus Parnassius; species Parnassius mnemosyne. Next base: position 13,964,306 of record CAVLGL010000159.1, read on the forward strand.
TATGTAACTATAATAATTTTTATATATTATGTAAATGTCAAACCGTGCCTTTTTTATTTTAATTGCATAGAAATATAACGGTATAATAAGGCGATAGGTACATAAATTATCTGCTGCTCATCAGTTTCATGATCGTGTGCGAACGTGGGTGACGTAGGTGAACGCGGTCTTCTTCTAAATAGAAGAAAGCCAGAGCTAGTTCGCGCAAAACGTGCGGTCAATATGTCTTCTTAAGCCGTTACGAACTAAATTAATATTGTTATGAGCGTTAACGTGAATAACAGTGTATTGGCGTTGAATATCCACTACCCCATGACATCTCGTGGGTGTCGAAAAGGCGACAGAGGGAAACTGAAACAGGTAAGTGGGCAGCAGCGCCTTCCTGATAAAAACTAAAAATATCAAAATAATTAAAAAGTTAGAATGCCAACTTTCCTGCCAGAGTGGCAACTATGGCAAAATCCCCCTTTATGAGGCAATCTGTGGTTAGGCCTATGTTCAGCAGTGGAGTTTTATAGGTAATGATTGGATGGATAGATGACACAGAACTTTGAATGTAGAAACATTTGTATGTAACACGTATTCTAATTATATAAAAGTTAATTTTTGATTGTTCGTATTTTATGCGCTGCCATACCGTTCATTAGATTGCGGTAAAACTTAGCCAACTTGTGCGATGGTTATAGGCATAGTACAATTAACTTACCGTAGGTGGCGCGCGTATCGCACCGAAAAATTAATTTGAAGATTATATATCATTCCATTTCAATGAATATATTATCATTTCTAATGAAACTATATAAATCTTCCAAATTTAAATCAATATTTCCACAATTATTTTTCTTTTGCGGCAGCAACGCGCCGGGAAACAGCTAGTAAATAATAATAAAATTGATTTGTAATTTCATTAATTTACTACAACTCAAATCCAAAATTAAAAAAAAACCGATAAAACAGCTGATGACCTTAAAACGGCTAAACCGATTTTGATGAAATATGTTCCTCTAGTAAACCTGCTTTTAAATTTAAAAAACAAAACGAACCCAAATCGGTTCACCCGTTTAAGAGATACGGTGCCACAGACAGACACACAGTCATACACACATCGCTATGTGAAACTATAACAGCCCTCTTCTTGCGTCGGGCGTTAAAAAGCTTTTTCCTTTTACGTATACAAACCCTACGGGCCGCATTAATGGGGCGTTGGTGGGGCTGTCAGAACTCCCGTACTTAGAAATACTACTTCATTACAGTCCCACAGAAGTGAACTGCTGAAGATAAGCCTCCCCCATAGATTGCCTATTAGGGGAGATTTGGCCACACTTGGCAGGCGGGTTGGCAACCGAAATTTGTGTGTTCGCCGCGTTTATACGGTTCTCTTATGCCGCCACTACACGGCAATCCCTATCATATCTCCTTAATTTAGGTTCAGCATTTTGAAACGAGAACCATCGGTTGTCGGTTCTTCTAGCTATATGGCCGGCCCATTGCCACTTCAGCTTACTAATTGTCACGTTATTATTTTATTTGATAATAAATAAATAATAACAACAATTTTTTTTACAATGTTTAATAACACTACTTATAAAACTAGACTAATATAAGTACTTCTAAAGAGATATTTAATAACACTACTTGTAAAACTAGACTAATATGAGTACCTACTTCTAAAGAGATATTCAATAATACTGCTTATAAAAAATAAACTAATATAAATACTTCTAAGAAAATACTAAGTTGACTAATAATAAAAAGGCAAATAAAATAAAATTAACAGGTCGCGGGTTCGACGCCTTTCAGGATCAGGAGAAAAAAGCAAGTACTTCCCTGGCACGACTGGCGGCGAGTCCGGCGGAAGTGGTTGGAGATATGTGTCCTTTATAGACCGATTTCGCTTGCGAATTCAATGTATATTTTATATATATATATATATATATATATATATATATATATATATATATATATTTAATTCCAAAACCTCCCATCTTATCTCGTTTAGAAATAAAATAAAAAGAAGGATGTCACAGCCCCCTGGCGAGGTTCCCTGGAACACACAGTCGAAATCTTTCATGAGCCTTGCCTCCAAAGTAGGTAATATTATACGCCCACCGCCAGAATCAACCAGGCGAGTAAAACTGATAAGTTTGATGTGGCGGTACATGCTACCAGAACGGAGGCAAGAAAATAAAGTTAAATATCAACTAAGCATCTACTATGAAAAGACACACAATTACGTGATAAAATAACTAGCATGTGACATAAAATTAAATTACACACTAAGTATCAATTGACTAAATTTCAAAAATCAAAGTAACATAATATTTGTTATACTATTGTAATACATATATTATAAATTTGCTCACACTTACCCAATATAAGGGGAACAACCGTTAATATTTAATAATTATTAACAAACCTATAAAAAGCTATTAGCTATAATTTGCATAACGTATGCGTTTTGAATTGTTTAATATAGATGCAGAAATGCATTTAGGCGACTGGACCTTCACGGTCACACTGAGGTCACTCGCCAGCCGCGCGGGCTATTCATGCACCCCCACTTGTCTTCGCGCGAATTAGATGACACATTACATAATCCGTTGGGCTATGTCGGTTACTCTGATTCTACTGCGGATATCCTCACTTCTAAGTTTATCACGCAGAGAAACCCCGAGCATAGCCCTATCCATAGCTCGCTGGGCGACCTTGAGCTTCCTCATACGGCCAGCCGTGAAGGAGTGCCGGTTTTCGTATGGCAGCTTCGTACCGGCAGGCGAAGTGTAGGGTGTCCCCCCGCTAGATGGAGTGACGACCTGGTAATACATGCAGGAAGTCGATGGATGCAGGTGGCTCGGGACCAGGCTTTGTGGCATTTCTTGGGGGAGGCCTATGTTCAGCAGTGGACTTGTGAAGGGCTGTAATGATGATGATGGTGATGACTTTGGGACGGCTTGTTCATTAGTAAATAATAGTACTACGTATCAACGTATCAGGGTGCAACGTTAAAAATATATAAATTCAAGGATTTAAGGAGTGTTAAAAAGCACGATCCTGAGCCACCTGTATCGATCGAATTTCTGCATCTCTTGCTAGTTCGTCTATCCGTCTAGTCGTGTCCTACACTACACACTTCGCTTTCTGGTACGTGGCTACTATTCGAGAACCTTTCTTCCCTATTGGTCTCGGTTCTTCGGGCACTGCTACCTCATGTTGGTGATCCTTTGGGCTATGTCGGTAACTCTAGTTCAACTCGGATATCCTCATTACAAAGTCTATCAAGTAGAAACTCCGAGAATATCCTGACAATAAGCTATTTCATACGGCCATCAATGAAGGACCACTTCTCAATTCTATACAATGAGATAATAATTATATTTATTTCAATAAATGTACATACATAAATACACAAACACTCAAGCCTGTCACCCAGAGGGGTAGGCAGAGACTACGGACTTCCCTTTGGCACGATCCTGACACACCTCTGTCGCCTACTTTACATCCATATATCTACGCATACATGCTCGTCGGTTAAGGGTACTTCTAATCTGGCCCATTTTCAATATATCGCCAATTTGGTCGATAAATGTCATTAAATATAAATAAATGTCTCCATTAAAATTTGTTTATATTTACCGTTGTAATTTGTTAATTGCTATGTAATAATTTCCGAAAAGAATGGACACTCCGGGAAGTATGCAATCTGTGAACACTTACAGGATCGCCCTCGTCACTACATCAGATTAGATACACCACAAATCCTCGTTAAAGAACACCGACTCCTTCCAAGGATGATACGCGAGGCTATTGAAATAAAAACATCATAATTTCAATAGAGAAGATGGATTGGTGCTACCATCTGCTTGGGATCCTATAATAATATATATAAAAATCAATTGCTGTTCATTAGTCTGGCTAAAACTCGAAAACGGCTCGAACGATTTTGATGATTTTTTTTTATAGGACAGGTTGACAAACGAGCACACAGTCCACCTGATGGTATATGGTTGCTGTGGCCCATAGATATCTACATTTATCCTCGTTTCCGAATGAAAATGCAGATGCGTTGTCACCCGTGAGGACTAAGATGGAATGCCTTTTTTTCCATTAAAAAGGGTCTCCGGCTGCTATTTTACGCTAGTATTCTGTGAGACCGTGATCCTTCCCCGGTCGAGCCGACCCATTCGTGCTACAACTATACTACTAATATAGCTGCAGCATGGCTCTACTAGGTATAAAACGGATCGCTAGTAGTTAATAAACTTAAATCGCAACCAAAGCATACAACTGCAAGACTTCAAGATACTATAAATTCACATACTGCGTAGATCGGACCAAAAATTAATAATTTTAATCTGAATATAGCCGTGGTCAACTATTACATTGTGACCATGACTGTGATATTGGGACCGCGAGCATGGGTGCTGTAAAGTGCTAGAAACGTTGGGAATATAAAATAAGGTAGGTAATATTTGCGATAAAAACCATAAAAACTAATTTTATTTAAACGATACCTTTATTTTTCAAAGTATATGTAAAATATATGGTTTGATATGGATGATATGAAAAATTTTCGATAACTTTCACTCATTTTTGCTATCTCCATTTTGATAAAAACAATGACTGAATAAGGTGACGCGTACAAATGTGAACGTTGAAAAAATTGCAGGGGCCTGAAACAATTTCAGTTCACTATAAATGTCGCGTTGTGCGCCTCCGTCGGCGGATTGAGTGGAATTGTTTTGTGAGGTTATTGGCTCACGGAGCCGCCATAACTTGTTCTTAATGTTTTTACACCCCGATTCGCAATAAACGTTATAATAAATTGCTATATTCTCAAAAAAATCTTGTTTTAGTTAAATATTCTACTTACATCGTTTTTAAGCCAAACAAAACGCAATTCTGTTAACTTTCCTGCACTCTAATGCCTGATCCCTGTATTCAAGAAACGATGGATTCCTTTTTATTACATACGACACATAAAACAGTTTATATTACAAACTATTCATTCTGCACCTTAGCAGACTTAAAATAAAAATAAAACTTTAATAATAATTATTATTTTATTTTATTTTATTAATATTTATGGACGTTTACCATGTTTATTTACAATTATATATTTATATTGCCCAACCATATGAGAAAACTTTAGAGATACCCCATAATAATTCCTAAAATCTCTGAGAGATGACTACATATTTGTGCCATTTGCTGTAGAGATTACCGGTCCGTGGTATCCACGTGCGGTGAAGTTCCTAAAGGAAGTCTACTCGCGACTGGTCGTTGCTGCTGGTGATAAGTGGGCTGATTCTTTTCTCGCTTAAAAGCAGCCAGCGTCCTTGGCACGATACCATAGGGAGAAGGACGGTATGATAATTAATTTATTAGTTATATTTACTTATATTTAGTTATAATATTTATATTATTATATTTATATTTAGTTACTTTATTATTGTATATATTAATAAATAAATATTTTAAAAAATCCTAAATAGTTGAACTAGTATTTTGTTTTGCAAAAGGTGTTTTCATGCACTTCATTTTCTGCAAAACGGCTTGTAAAAGAAAACTAAGCGTTTTAAAAATATAAAAGCATAAGCCAAATGATATAAAATTCTGACATTTTCATATTATTTATATATTTTCTTTCAAAAAACAGAATAATTTTAAATCATTTGGCATTCTCTGTGTCTAATGAGCCACACGCATTCACCTATTATCGTGAGGACTATGTGAGCTTCGCGATGTTAGCACCTCATGTGCGGAATTTCGATTGACCAATTATACCATCTGAAAGGTCAGAAATTGGTCATAACAGGTCAGTTTATCTTATTAATTGGTCAGTGTTAGAAACATTTTTATTAAGGGTTACACTTTTTCAAGGACACTGAGAAATTTTAGCAATCATTCGCGAAAAAAATAATAAATAAAAAATATGCGCGATCGAGAAGCATTCGTTGATAATTGATCAGCTTATATAAAAATTTGGTCAGTTAAATTTAATACTAAAAAAAATTAAATAAGTTGGCATTGTCGTAACGCGCATGCTTTGGGACGGTTAATTGTCTAAAATAAAAATCTATTTTTAAAACTCTTCATCTATCATGTGGGAAGTCATGGAATATCTCCTCAGTTTCAAGGTACTCCCCTTGTTGTCTCAGCCAGTATCGGAATCCTCGGCGTCGACATATCGAGTAGCGTGCAGTTTCGTGGTCACTTGGAAGAGAAGGCCAAATTGGCCTCTAAAAAGCTTGGCGTGCTCAGCAGAGCGGGACAGTATTTCATGCCGGCTCAACGCCTGCAACTTTACAAGGCGCAGGTTCGGCCTCACATGGAATACTGTTCCCATCTCTGGGCTGGGGCTCCCCAGTGCCAGCTTCTTCCACTTGACCGCATCCAGCGCAGAGCGGCTCGAATCGTCGACGACCGAGTCCTTTCCGATCGGCTCGACTCATTGGCACTGCGAAGAGATGTTGCATCTCTTAGCATTTTCTTTCGCATTTACCATGGAGAGTGCTCTGAGGAATTGTTCGGATTAATCCCAGCCGCCAAATTTCACGAACGCACATCGCGGCAGAACTCCCGATACCATCTACACCATCTGGATGATTGGCGGTCCACCACTGTGCGATTTAGAAGATGTTTTCTTCCTCGCACAACTTCCTTGTTTAGTTTAGTCCTTGAATAGTTTACCACCAGCGATTTTTCCGGACCGATACGACTTAGGGACCTTCAAGAAAAGAGCCTACTCCTTTTTAAAAGGCCGGCAACGCATCTGCAATTCCCCTGGTGTTGCGGTTGTTCATGGGCGGCGGTAGTCACTTACCATCAGGTGAGCCGCATGCTCGTTTGCCCCCTCTCCTATAAAAAAAAATATAAATGGCAGTTAAATTTTGTTTTGTTTAGTTATGATAAATTTTTTCAATTAATTTATATTGCTATTTTTTATTTTGCTAAGAAATGGAGAAATTTTTGGTGTTTTAAGCAACCTTGTACTAATATATTTTAGAGTATTAATATAAAGTTAGAGATGAAAAACTTAAATTATAATAAATATATTTTAGAAATTAATTTTCATGGTAATATTTTATGTAAATATAATATTTCTAATTTAAATAAAAAACCGGCCAAGTGCGAGTCGGACTCGCGCACCGAGTGATCCGAACAAATCCGTAGGCATATAAGTTTAAAATTATAAAAATATTTTCATTATATGATGTAACTAAAAATTTATGCTTTTCGCAATTTTTCCTGTGCTATAAAACGTTGCTTTGTACCAAATTTCACGATTCTGAGTTCACGGGAAGTACCCTGTAGGTTTTGATTCCCTTGCGAATGTCGAAAATTTGCGGCATAAACGGCTGTATCTTTTGATTGTGTTGGCTTAGAAGTTTGATTTTTTTCACAGCTCGTAGGAACAATAGACTTAAGTATTTGAAATGAATTTCAGCTTGATACCTCCACGCGTTCCTGAGAAAAAGGGTCTTGACAGATAGACTGAGGGACAACAAAGTGATCCTATAAGGGTTCCGTTTTTTCTTTTTGCGGTACGGAACCCTAAAAATCATCATTATATAAAATTATTATAAAATAAGCTAGTTAACTATCATCCCCCAAATCCCATTCATGCACTTTCACCTTCACGTAGTTTAAAAAAATATCCTATTTCTTTCTACACTATTATATATTTGATAGTAGAAAATATCAAAGTTATTTTTCTCAAAAAAAATATAAAAATTTCCCCCCCTCCGTCTCGCTCATAGTAAAGATGGTATAATTGGTCAATCGAAATTCTGCACATGAGGTGCTAACATCGCGGAGCTGACTATGTGCCCATTATTCTTTATAAAAAAAACTTCACAGGACCATCTCTTTCTAATCTTAACTTCACTTTTTATGGTTTCGTACCCTAAGGATAACCAACGGGATTATTACTAAGCTTCCCTATTACTAAACCTCCGCTGTCCGTCCGTCCGTCCGTCTGTCTGTCAGCGGGCTGTATCTCATGATCCGTAATAGGTAGATAGTTGAATTTTCCACGGAATGTGTATTTCTGTTGCCGCTATAACAAAAAATAATAAAAATTTAAATAAATTAAAAATGAATGGGGGCTGCCTTACTGTGTGACGGTACGGAACCCTTCATGCGCGAGTCCAGCTCGCACTTTCCTATTTTTATTTAATAAAGTTACTTTTGTTTTGTAAACATAGATAAAATTTTCGTAAATATACTGAGAAGTGAAGTCAAGTTAATATATTTATTGCATACCTTAAGCGGAAACGCAAGGTATGTTCTACTATCGCCTAAAAATTAAGATTCCAACGTTTTATCGAATAAAATCGTATCTAGCAATCATATTATACATATAAATGTTATAAAAAGCACATTGTTAGAAAGATAAATGATTGTTGAACTTATTAATATATTTTTTAAATCGAATAATTGCTATTTTTAAATAAAAAAAGGGTTTTAGTGGCTTATGGTGTGGATTTATCATGTCCCTGTGGCTTGTAAACACGATAACTTTTGAAAATATCAATTGTTTAACTCAATCTATATATAATATAATATAAATAATAGTAGTAGGTACGTACTAAGAGTAAGAAGTATAATTTTTTTTTTGTCATGGGTGACATTTTCATGGTTTTCGAGGGTATTGAAACCGATATGGTTGTCGAAATGTAAATCCAAGATGGCGGCTGCAATAGGTATCAATTTTTTCATCATGGGTGTCATTCTCATGGTTTTCGCGAGTGTTTAAGCCGATAATGCTGTCGAAATGTAAATCCAAGGTGGCGGCTGCAATGGGTATCAATTTTTTCATCATGGGTGTCATTTTCATGGGTTTCGAGGGTGTTGAAGCCGATAGTGCTGTCGAAATGTAAATCCAAGATGGCGGCTGCAATAGATATCAATTTTTTCATCATGGGTGTCATTTTCATGGTTTTCGAGGGTATTGAAGCCGATAGTGCTGTCGAAATGTAAATCCAAGATGGCGGCTGCAATCGATATCAATTTTTTCATCATGGGTGTCATTTTCATGGTTTTCGAGGGTGCTGATGCCGGTAGTGCTGTCGAAATGTAAATCCAAGATGGCGGCTAAAGTAGGTACCAATTTCTTCATCTTGGGTGTCATTTTCATGGTTTTTGAAGGTGTTGAAGCCGATAGTGCTGTCGAAATGTAAATCCAAGATGGCGGCTGCAATAGGCATCAATTTTTTCATCATGGGTGTCATTTTCATGATTTTCGAGGGTTTTGAAACCGATAGTGCTGTCGAAATGTATTTAAACTACTTTAAAAATTCCGAATAATCATGTTATATGTAATTTTTTTGATGCGCTTAAGGTATGCTTAATTGGATTTACCAATTTATTTCTTTAAATTTTTTCTAAAAAACTTTCGGCTTTAGATTTTAGATGACTCTTATGGACATTATCTGGAAAACAAAAATGTTTATTTATTTCCTCTTTATTGTAACACACCTTCCACTAAGGGTTACAAAGCGTGGACCTAATGCACTAATGCATTCTCTACCGCTTCACCCTGAAGAAGACGGAATAAATAAAAATTTTGGGTGCAAATTAAGGACACAAAAAAATCTTGAAAACAATAAGGACAAAAATAAATACTAAATAGCATATAAATAATATATAAGTAAATCTTACTGTCTCGCCATTAGTGATCCTTGTAATATTTTAGAGGATAAGCTACAAAGCTTAGTCCACTTGCTAATTTAGATTTTTCGTCCAGGGTAATACCGAGGATAACAGAGGAATCACACAGTTTAAGTCTTACCTATTTTTAAATACTACAGGTATTATAAATGTTTATACACGAAGTTTTATTGCCATTTAAATAAAAATTGTTGATACCAAACTAATGAACTAATTTACATTACTCACTTTATTTACATTATTAAATTATTCACTTCGTCATATTTAAACAATTGCTGTTTTAGTTTTAAAATAATTTATTTAGTTCAACAAGGTAAGGATAGTTATTAATATAGATTCTGAACAGGAACGTACCGAGAATTGAACCCCGAGGAACGGCAATTAGTACAGGCGACCCGGAAGAACTTACTACCATTGATAATAATTTTCTACGTTTCTGTGTTCGTACTTAAGTATGAAATAGTAAGTTTAAACGATATGTATTTCGTTAGTATGTTCTTTAGCATTAGAAGGTTTACAGGCATTCTATGTAATATAAAAGTAGTAAACAGGTTTATATTTTTTTATTCTCGTATTATCTTCAAGAAAGTTACCAGGTAATATAAAGACCAATGATATTTAAAAAATGTATTTTATATATTATAGATCAGAGCAAACACGGGGTGACATTTTAATTGCACTCACTTCACATAAAAGAGCAATTCCACAACGATGTAAGCAGTGGAAGGGTCATTCTAGCAGTTAAGGAATGCGTTAAATGTTGTTAAATCTTGTTAATGAAATTTATTTATTTAAGTACTTTTATTGTGGGATAATAAATCTGTGTTAATTTGTCCATGACCAAATTAAAATTTTAACTCTAAAGGAAATATTTAACTATTAAATAGCGGTTATAATTTTTATTTTATCTACAGAATTAATATTAATAAAGCGTGATAGCTCAGTTATCGTGTAGATCACAGTGTAGTGGTGGTGTAAAAATATCCACTACCCCATATCATTCCGTGGGTGTCGTAATATGCGACAGATGGAAACTAATCAGGTGATGGGCATCACAGTCTTACAATAATAACGACGAAAATAAATAAACTACTGTTTCCAACCCGCTTTCCAAATGTGGCAACTATGCATATAACCGCCCTATGAGGCAACCTATGTTGGATGCCTATGTAAAGCAGTATACTTTAATAGGCTGTAACGATAGCACTGGGGCTAAACGCTCTCCGTACATTTCACATTTCATACTACGCGAGCAACCAGGGTGGATTCTAGCCAGCACCGATGAACAAAAGAAAATATCGTGAGGAAACCTGCATGCCTGAGAAGTAATATATTTCGAGGGACTTCACGTATTCCGCCAACACGCACTAGAGCAGCGCGCTAAATATTTTTCCATATCCTCTCAAAATGAGAGTAGCCAATGTTTCGCACAGGGCTCCTGTCGTAGGCACATAAATTTTTAAGTAAAGTAACATAGTGAAGTAAAATGTAGGTAATGTGTCAGAGAAGAGCCGGCCACAACACCGCAGTGCGTGAGGACGAACATTACACATACTTAAAATTATATTACTGGCAGCGGTTATGGAAATATAAATATTCTAATAATAAAAAAAACCTATGTTCGTATCATATAATGTAAATGTTTTATTTTCTCTAGAAAACTGCTTGTTAGAAATGTTTAGCATCTGACATGCCACACAGTTACAATAAGTAGGTATATAATCTTATCATTAGACGGCAATGACTGTCATTTCACTAAGCTTCGTTTTGTGTTTTTGTTGTAGTCGCAATGCAAAATAAATACTTGTCCCCGTATTACCTATTTAAGTTAATTGAATTGCGATTTTAAAAATTAATTTCTCGTATCCGCGTAATAAAACAAATATTGTCGAATATTGTTGTATGTTTAGGTCCTCGTTAAAGGTTAAACTTTAATTTAAGTAAATGAACCTGTCGCCGCAAAACCCTTTGTTCGAGCAAAATTACCAACATTATTTGTCTTCGCTATAATATCTGCCGAATTGATAATATATTTGATTAAATTAATCACGACAACGCGAACAAATGTGAACTCGAATAGCGATAACAAGGCTACGGCGTGAGCGTTTTTTTTTTCGAAGATTTTTGTTGACTATATTTTTTTTTCTTTCCCAAATGTTACGTGAATTGAAACTTCAATTAACTTATTCGAAGCTGTGACTATCAATCGAAGATTACATGTTTGAAGTTCATTAAAGATATTTTATATTAAAGGTGTTGAAATTAGTCATTTAAAATATTATATGTAACGGCATCTATTGGCACGAATCAACTATATGATCGCAGATGCATAAGAAGTGTTGAAACTATTTTTAGAAATGTTTTTTGAAACTAAAATACTTTATTGACGATCGTCTTCCAACTACCATAAACATAGAGTTCGGGAGATCGGTCAGTGGTTTACGGTCGGTAGTTTATTCAATCTAATTTTACTGAACGGTATTTAGCTATTCTAATGAAGCGCGCTTCCTATTTCTTAATTACGGAAAAATCGAAGAAAAGAAGATCGTATTGTTCGAAATACGAATTAAATTACGACAATTGACAACATGACAACCAATTATTACAATTGAGGATTAACGACTCAGCCATAAAGGACGGCAGATGACGTAATGACCATTAATATCTATAGCATACAAACATTTGAAGCTTAATTATTTCTATACTAGCTTTTACCCGTGGCTCCACTCACGTTTTATTTTTTATTGCACCATTGATTAAAATGACTGTAATTTAAACAGTCGAAAACTTTTTATACCAAAAATATAGCCTATGTCCTATTATATGCAGTTTATTATCCATAATTTTGCCGAGTTTCATCAATATCCGTTCTATAGCTTTGAGCCACAAACATATAAACATCTAAATAAACTTAATCATCTAAAGAATCTAAACAAGATGTGATGAATCACATCGGCGCTAGATCGCCATACAGTTACTATCACTTTTCTAGGGATAAGTTTTCGTTTAGGCATTGTTTACGTGCTGAACCAGGATTCAACCAACTTGCTGAGCACTTGCGATCGTCAAACAGAATCTATTTCATCGCAAGTAACAATGCAGTTCTAAATTCCTTCGTTTGTGTGCCTGTTGAGCAGTGTAAGGCACTTCTCGATGCGTACTTCGAGTTGGCATTCATTGAGTTCGTGGGGCACCCATTTGTCAAGATTTTTATCTTGCCAATTTGACACAAATGGACTGATGTTGTTTTGATGCTAATGTCGAATGCTGCTGCTTATTCAGTCGTAGATTGAGTATCATCAGGTTCCACAATCGCCTTTAATTCGTCATTGTCGTCTAGTTTTCGGATGACCACGAGGTTCATTTTTCAGTTCGAAATTTCCAGAACGGAAGCAGGCAAACCAATAACAGGTCGTGGATTCGTTTGTAGTATTCGCTCCGTAAACGTCATTGAGAGCCGTGGTAGTTCAGATGGTAAGCGCTCGCTGTAAATTTCACAATACGCGAGAAATCCGGGTTCGATCCCCGCCGGCACCAAGAAAATTGTTAATTGCAAATTTAAGTGCTTATTTACCACGTGCTCGTCGGTGAAGAAAAACATCGTGAGGAAACCTGCATGTATTAGAAATAAAAAAAAGTATTTCGAAGACATGTGAAGTTCCCCAACACGCATTGGGGCAGCGCGGTGGACACTTCCTTTCCCTAGTACCCTCTCAAAAATAAGAGGAGGCCTATGCCCAGCAATAGGACGAATGTGGGCTGTAACTTTACTTTTTAACTTTTAAACGTCGTTAATGTTGCGTGCCGCAATATTAACGACATTCCACAATTACTCGAATTTTTAACGTATCCATGACATGAAAAGATTATTATTTTTAAAATATAATTCCATGTATTTAAAATGAAATATTTGGAAATTAGAATTACTAGCCAAACAAAAATTATTCTGATTTGAAATGGCCAGTACTGCTATTATAACTATAGCTTAAAGCAGTGATATTTTAACTACTCGTATAAGAGTGAATAATTGAGTTCAAATTATAATACACTACAGAATATACATACACTTAATATCGTAATAAAATTAATAAAATGACATGTAATAACGCGTGCAACCACGATAATATCAGGCGGATAATTCATTCAAAACTTATGTCAATGTGTTTGTGACACTTCGGTAAGAAATCCTCATTTGCGGTAAAAGGAAGACGACGCTCTGGTGATGGAAGAAAAATGGATCGTTCTTTTCTTGCGCAGAAGTTATATTCGTTAAAGTAGAGACCGTCTTGATAAATAATAGATTTGTTTTAATAGGACCTCATGTAACAGAGGCTTTCTTCTAACGTAAACGTAATAATATGTACATGTGAACGGTTATAATTTTTATAATAAAACATTAAAAGTCAATACATTTTACCTAAGTGAACAAAGACAGCAATTAAACAAAGTGCCAATTGTGCTTAACACGCTCATAATAAAACAGTTTATTAAGATTTACGACTTAGTCATAAAGTAAGACGATATTAGCTGTAACAATCAATAGAAGAAAATATTTTACGAAGCACTTAAAGAATAATTATACTATATTGTATCTTGCTTTTTTTATTAAATATTTTTTAAATAAAATATTCAAATGCGTGATAAAGTCCAAAGTTCCAAAAAAAATAATATCCCCGAGAGATCAAAAGATGCCGACATAGACATAGAAAAAACTGACAACTGATGAGAAAAAAAAGGCAGTCTTATACTGACAAGGGCAATATTAAGCGACGCTAAACGAAATGAGGTGAAAACCGGATGAAACATGCGGGGAGTCCCTAAGGATGCAGGTAGCATGGTAGCATGCTGTGTAGCAATCTATAAGGGAGACTGTTTACAGACCGAATTTGGTCATGGCGACCAGTCTCAATGGAGACTAGCCATCTGCGTAGACTAGGATTATAGTGCACAAGTTCACGCTGCATTCCCTCAAACTAGTATTCCGATAGGACGGTAAATAATTACATTCCATTTCTTAAATAGTAATTATTCATATTTACTTACTTTAAAAATATACGTGGCAAGCCATGCTGCAGGTAAATTAATATTAATTTAATGCTGCTATGTTTCGTATGGTGAGTGTAGAGAAATGAAGACCCATGTTAGTGAAAATAAGGTAATCCATTTTAGTCTTCAGGGCACGCACCTGCATTTTGATTCTTTATTGAGAATAAATAAATAAAATAAATGTACATGTCTATGAGCTGCAGCGTCCACTTACCTTCAGATTGACTCTGTGCTAGTTTTTCACTTCTATTCTATATAAGGTAACTGCGGCTAATAAGGCCTAGCTAAGGGAAATTCGAAATAAAATGAGAAATATCCAATTTGGTCTACAGATTTTAATAAAAATCTTTGTATTAACAAAGTTTCTATAAATTATGAATGAAAAACTTTAACATTTTTCATAAAGAAAAATACAATAAACGTTTCAATAAACCTTGCTAGAAGGCCTTGTTTACTATGGTAGGATAATAAGGCTGCTTTAACGAATTCATATTATTAAACTATACACATATCACACATATGAAATAATTAAGACTTTAAATCTAAAAATAAATATAAATTACCTCGCCTAACAGAACTTAAAATCATTAGTACCTATAATGATGAATAAACTGACAAACAAACGCACTTCTTGTGATCAGTGCGTCAGTTGTATCTCGAGTTGAATTGAGTGTTAGGTTGAATTGAGTACTGGGTTGATTGTTATTTCTGTCAAAGCAGACAGTCTCAACGGAGACTAGCCAATCTGTCACATCACAGTATGTACTGTGATTAAAGCGTCTGAATGTCTGCGCAAGCACAGGTGCACTCTCTATTTCCTCACAATCATCAGATCGCAATCCGACACGGCTCGAGAGAGGTTAGGTGCAGGACCAATAATTGACACATAATTTAATAGCTTCTAAATGTTAATTCTTCAACACACTTTGTCTTTGGACTGTTTGGACAGCTGAAGCCAGGTCGTTTTCTGACTACGACATTAGTTTAACAGTAAAAACGTACGATTTATTTGCGTTTATAACATTTTAAAAGTGATATATAATAATAATAAAACAAAAAAAACTACACGGGAAAAGGAGTATAATAAGGCCTATGGTGAAATTTAGTAAGTCTTAGTAACCGCCAATCAAGTATTTATGATTAAACAAATTTAAAAAAATAAACCACGATACGTTATTCAAATCGTCAAAATCAACAAAGCATTTATTCACAAAGATAAAGATTACGATTTTAGAAAGCTAAGTGTAATATTACAAAACATACCTACGATTTATTTGGACTGATTTTTATTATTGGTGTAGTGCTGTCGAATCTTATGATAGATAATGCAATTCTGGTGGCAGGACGCGGGGTAGCGCATCTATGCAAACTTGTAGAGATATTATCATGCAATAGGTATCTATTATTATCTCATTAAGCGAGAGTCGTTATTATAATACGATTTTTGTTAGTTAGGCCTTATTAGCCGACAGGCCTTATTACCCGCAGATACTTTATAATAATATATATTGGTTATGAAATAAATTGCTATGAATATGACCAATGAACTTGTAGAAATGGCATGATAGGGTGATAGATAATAATATTTAGCTGCAATCGTACGTTTTTTTTTTATAGGATAGGGGTGACAAACGAGCACACAGTCCACCTGATGGTAAGTGGTTGCTGTGGCCCATAGACATCTACATTTATCCTCGCTTACGAATTAAAATGCAGATGCGTTGTCACCCGTGAGGACTAAGATGGAATGCCTCGCTTCCAGTAAAAAGGGTCTCCGGTTCTCTACACTCACCATACGAAACACAGCAGCATTAAGCTGCTATTTTACACTGGTATTCTGTGAGAGCGTGGTCCTTCGCCGGTCGAGCCGACCCATTCCTGTTACAACTATACCGGAAATATAGCTGCAGCATGGCTCTACCACTATAAAAAAGTAAAAGTACGTAAAGTTAATCTACTAAAAAACTTATATATACTACAAAAATATATTTATTTTTGTAGTATATATAATTATTATATTTTATTTTAATATTATATTTTTATTAATATTATTAATTTTATATTTTTATAACTTAATCTACTAAAAAAGTTATATATACTACAATAATATTTTTAAAGCCAACTAATAATATGTTTAAATGTGGGATAAAGACCCTACCTCTTTCTTATTCTACCTCTCTCGATTCTTTGCATTAATATCCCGTCAACCTTGAAATTATAAACTCTGTTATATTGTAGAAGTTACAAACAAGAGCAAATAATTAAAATTTATAATTACTCAGCCGTTATTGACTTCACCTTATAATAATGTGCTATTTTCATAACATGTTATAAGCGACATTTTATATTAAAATTATAAAAAGAAACCATTAACCGTTAAACTCGGAGACTGATAAAGGCAAGTTAATAGTAACGTAAAATACAGAGTACTAATTTATTTTTAATATTAAATAGGTGTATATGCAAGAGATATAAAATGAACTAGCGGCTCACCTCACTGTCCGCCGTCCATGGATATCTGCAACACCGAAGAATTGTAGATAGGTACGCTGTGGGCCTATGAAATAGGATTAAGAAAGGATTTTTTTAAGTTTCTAATTTATACTGGTCTGGATGAGCGCTTGCTATAGCGTGTTCCACAAACAGGTTATGTGTGTAAGAAAGTTTTCATAGAACTTTCAGTAAAATTTGAATATTAGTGGATTTGGAAACACTAAGATTGTGTGGAAGGGTTTTCTAATGTTTAAGCTTTATGTGTCTACTCACTCATCCATTCAACATCTTACTCACCCACCAACTTTAATCACCATCTCACGTCAATACGTTCCTTCATTCACTCATCAACTCAGTCGTTCATTTAACATCTAACTCACTCAATAACGCCAATCACGATTAATTTACCGGTTCATAATATTTCACCGGTCTTCCTGGTGCATCCCATAATCGCCTCTTACGACCCATGTGGCCATCACAAAAGTAATATTAAAAAAAAATTCTATTCATGCATTCATTAATTACAGCCTATCAAGTCCACGGCTGAACACAGGCCTCCCCAGTAGATTGATTTATGGATATTTGCCATAGTTACCACGCCGCTTGGGTTATAAAACTTAGCAGAAATGATTTCTTAATAATGTCTCTAAGCACTCCCCGTGTTAGATTTTTTATATATAAAGTTGAAATAACGACGGAACTAACAGTCCACCATATGGTAAGTGACTACGGAATCCAACTATAAATTAAGAAAACTGCTGATGCGTTGTCAGTTTAAGAGGTCAATTTGGCCTTTCGGTGACCGTAAAACAAATAAATAGCAGAAGAAACCAAACGGACGGGGGTTAAGAAGACAGTAAAAGTACCGGCGGATGACGCGGGCGTACACCACTTTTGTATTTGTGCCTAGAGCGACTCTTCACGGATTTGAGTCGACTTAGATAATCCAAGAGGTAGACAGCCATTAACCCGAGCAAAAGCTATTATAAAAATGATTTCAATCGGCGGACCAGATATACATATGTCTTCATATCTTTTTCGCCTTTAACGTGGTTCTCGAATTTGGTTTTTGAAGTTTTGATTTTTATCTAAACATTTATATTAATATGTAATGATAATTTCGACAAAAACATCCTCGCATACCACCATAAAACAGATTTATTTAATGTGTGATATTACAAGTCAACATTTTCATCATCATCTTCATGATCATGATCATCATGATCATCATCGTCGTTGTCGTCATGATCATCATCGTGATCATCATTATCATCAGCAACAGAAGCAGCCCTTAAAAGTCTACAGCTGGACATGAAACTCTTCTGATTACCGATTCCTGAAACTAAGAGACAGTCTGCTTTTTTTTTATAGAATAAGGGTTACAAACGAGCACACAGTCCACCTGATGGTAAGTGGTTGCTGCGGCCCATAGACATCTACATCTATCCTCTATTACAAATCAAAATGTAGATGCGTTGTCACCCGTGAGGACTAAGATGGAATGCCTCATTTCCAGTAAAAAGGGCCTCCGGCCACCTGCACTAACCAAGCGAACTGCTGTCTGGGTGTTTCCTTTCGAGGAGTTACCAACTTAAAGTGAAGAGAGGTCAAAGCGTGGGAAAATAGATGGTAGCCTCGTTTTTCGAAAGGACAGGTCATTACGCAACAATTGTTTTAGAGGATCGAAAAATAGTTACAGCAGAATGGTACACTAACAATTGTTTGCCACTTGTCTTGTAAAAATTTCGGGAGAAACGACCTCGCCGTGGGATCGTTCTTCACCACGACAACGCCTCGTCGCACACCACCAAGCAAACAATCGACTAATTGGCGACGTCAGACGGGGAATTACTGGGTCATCCGCCCTATAGCCCCGACCTCGCACCTTGCGATTTTTAATTAATTCCGAAAATAAACGAAAAACTTCGAGGAAAACATTTTATGGACGCCGAGGAAGCAGTGGCTGCGTTCCAAAATTCCGTCGAAGAGACCCCTAAGGACGAGTGGACAAAGTACTTTTCTCAGTGGTTCCATCGGGTGCAGCGATTTATGATGTAAATGGACACTATTTTGAAAAAATATAATAAAACTAATAATATGCTAGTTTGTTCAGTTTTTGATTTTCTAAGTACTTTCAGTGTCACCTTCATATAAGAAATCAGTAACTTAATTAATTATTTATTGGAGAAAATATAATTTTCTATATTTCAGTTGTAAAATGCATATATACTAATTATTCCTTATTATACATCGTTTTGAACAACACTTCACCTTTAAAGAGTAAACTCGCTGTAATGCTAAATAGGGTCCGTGTCAGAAATTACTTTCGGTGTCATTAAGCGTAGATTAAATGTATACATGCACTCATTTGCCACTAATAGGCACATTTATATTCAACTAGCAATGATATGCTAAATGTGTAGACTATATATTACAATATGTCGCAAGAGGTTGAAGTATCTAGTCCAGCGGTATTACTAATTTCTATTAATTAGATGTTTTACTTTCCAGCGGGTCTCAAAATCGTTGTGAGTTTACGCTTCCTGCATAATATAATAGTTATCGATTTCGCTGTTTCAAAAATAAGTCAGTGTATGTAAAGCCGAATAAAGACACTATAACAAAATGAATGTTTTTTATGGTTTGGTTTGCGTCAGTGGTATAAATATTCGTACTCGTCTTAACTTAGTAATTAGGTGCTATGGTCTATAATCCAAAAAATATAAGTTTTTTTTTATAGGATAGGGTGACAAATTGTACACTATTCATAAGTTGAGTCGATTCTATCAGGGTGGGACCACGTTCTCACACAATACCAACGGGAAACCAGCCACAAGAGTACCAACAGAATCATACGTTATAAGAATAATGCCCTCCAGAACGAATTTTGTTCACGGCGGTTAGTCTTAACGGAGACTAGTCGGAGACTAGCCATCTGCGCAGGACAGGATTTACTGGTCGAGTGTATGCGCAAGCACAGATGCACTCTCATATTCCAATGGGACAGCAAGGCGGCACGACCGGAAAGAGATCAGGTGCAGGACCAACGGCAACGGTAAAACATCGCCAACTTACTTACTTTGGGCTGTTACTCAGAATTTTTTGAAAAAAAACTCTGTAACTGATTTTTTGTTGGCCCGACCCGAGGTTCGAACCCGAGACCTCATGATCAGCAGTAACGTACGTTACGCGTACGCGTATCTTTCGATGAATTTTTTTTTATAGAATAAGGGTGACAAACGAGCACACAGTCCACCTGATGGAAAATGGATGCTATGGCCCTTAGACATCTAAATTTATCTTCGATTAAGAATCAAAATGTAGATGCGTTGTCACTCCCGAGGACTAAGATATCATGTCTCGATCCCTGTAAAAAAGGATACCCGGTTCTCTATACTCACCATACGAAATACAGCGGCGTTACACTGCTATTTTACGCTGGTATTCTGTAAGAGTGACAAAGTAAATTTATGTTGCAGAGGTGAACGGCAGAGTCGGGAAGGGACGCCCTAGGCGAAATTTTATCGACCAAATTGGCGATGTATTGAAAATGGGCCAAATTAAGAGTACCTTTAACCGAAAAGCGTGTATATGTAGATATATGGATATGAAGGAAGCAAGAGAGGTGTGTCAGGATCGTGCCAAATGGAAGTCCATAGTCTCTTCCTACCCCTCTGGGTGACAGGCGTGAGGGTTTATGTATATTATATTACGAATTCTGTAAGAGCGTAGTAGGACCGCGGTCAAGGCCACCCATTCGTGCTACAACCATATTATAGCTCCATCATAGCTCTACCACGTATATGATGAGTGATGAGAACTGGACACCCTTATTACTGGGAATGAGTCATTTCATCTCAGTGTGCATGCTTGACATTTTATCTGTATTTTGTTTTCCTCAAAGATAGATCTATAATGGGTCAAAGCTTTCACTAACAGTCAGAAGGAGTGTGTGCATTTTGCCACCTTAATTCTATAAAAAATCTTTATCATTGGAAGTGAAAACGCACATGAGGACATGTCATTTGTAACTTTTCATAGACTGCATTCACTTGAACGCATAAAAACAACATTAGCTAGATCCTCGTTGCTAAAATTTAGATACTTGAAGCTTGAGATACATAAAGTAGCCGGCCAAGTGCGAGTCGAGCTCGTGCATGAAGGGTCCTGTAAAATACTTTTCTAGTAGGGGAGCCCCCTACTAGAAAAGTGTTTTACGATAGTAGGACACCTTTAACTTTTAATTTATTTTTATCTATTTCTTTAATTGTTTGTTATAGCGGCAACCGAAATACACATTCTGTGAAAATTTAAACTGTCTACCTATTAGGGATCATGAGATACAGCCCTCTGACAGACATACGGACGGACGGACGGATGGGCAGACTGCGGAAGCTTAGTAAATAGGGTTCCATTTGTTACCCTTCGGGAACGGAACCCTAACTAGACTGCTAATAAAGAGACTGTTACTCCTTAATACAGGTTATTCTGTAACCTATCTAGGAGTGCAGAGCTACATCCACTAGATTTAAGGACATATTTTATAGATAGTACAAACAATGTAATGTCACACCAATGTACTACAATCACTGTATATAAATTAAAATAAAGTTATTATTATTATTATTATGCTAATAAAGAGAATAAACAAGATAAAAGTTTCACGTCCCTTTTCATTAATTATTAAAGTGAAAACTTCTTTAGAATTGTTGTGATTTAAAACTCGATGTAACGAAAAAGCGACAATAAAAAGAAGCAAACAACATCTATAGGATTAAGCCTGCGAGAGAATGAGATAAAACACAGTAAATAGTGTTTCTGTTACTATGCGTGTGATCTACGAGCAGTAAAGGACGTTTGTTGATTAGAAAATATTTAAGTACTTACGATGATAAAATAGAAAACTTGGAGAATATGCAGAATAAAATGTTAAATAATTTTTAAACTTGGTAACAATATTAATAATAAATAAACCCTACAATTATCGTACTCCTGATACTCTGCATTCGTCTCATTCTCTCGAAGTTTGAATTTTCTGAAGGTTTCACTTCTGCCGCGTGTGAATTTCACTCATGTTTTTTTAATGTATTATTAAAAAGGATTTTTAAAAATGTATTCTGATTTAAATTAGACAACCAAATTTATTACCTTAATATTATGTACCTCCCGTCGGCAAATGTATCCTTATTTTTCGGCACTTAACCGTAACAATAACTTGCGAGCCAACGACTTCGTTTCCCTTGAGCACTGGACCTCCATTAGCGGAAAGAGTTTTAGTAATATGGCCTCTATGACTAAAACTTAAGTAGATCTTATGTTGATGAAGGAATTATGACCGAAAAAGTTAATTAATCTTACTGCCGCAAACCCTAGTGATAAATAGCTTTTTTTTATTCTTGAATATAATATGTGGATTGTTATTTTATGTATATAGTTTCTTTTTGGTTAAGCAAATTAATTTAATTGTGTTGATTAAAAAAATCCAATTAATAAATTTGGTTCATCCATGTTTTAAAAATTGTTTTTTTTTTATAGGAGAGGGGGCAAACGAGCATACGGCTCACCTGATGGTAAGTGACTACCGCCGCCGATGAACAACTGCAACTCAAGGGTAATTGCAGGAACGTCGCCAGCCTTCTAAAAGGGAGTACGCACTTTTCTTGATGGTCCCTAAGTCGTATCGGTCCGGAAAAATCGCCGGTGGTGAACTATTCCACAGAGAGATCGTACGCGGAAGAAGACTCCTAGTGAAACGGAGTTTCGAGAATCGGAAGTTTTACTGCGTTCGTGAATTTTGGAGGCTGGGATTAATCCGAACAATTCGTCAGAGCACTCCCCTTGGTAGATGCGAAATAAAATGCAAAGGGATGTGACATCTCTTCGAAGCGCCTGTGAATCAAGCTGATCGGAAAGGACGCGGTCGTTGACGATTCGAGCCGTTCTGCGCTGGATGCGGTCAAGTGGAAAGAGCTGGCACTAGGGAGCCCCAGCCCGGAAATGTGAACAGTATTCCATGTGAGGCCGCATCTGGACCTTCCAAAGTTGCAGGCGGTGTGTCGGCATGAAATACTGTCCCGCTCTGCTGAACACGCCAAGCTTTTTAGAGGCCAATTTGGCCTTCTCTTCCAAGTGACCACGAAACTGCACGTCACTCGATATGTCGACGCCGAGGATTCCGATACTGGCTGAGGCAACAAGGGTAGTGCCTTGAAACTGAGGGGATACGACAAAGGGGTTCTTTTTAGCAGTAAATGCGCGAACATGTGTCTGGAGGATTAAACTGGACTAGATTTAGTCACATCCAATCCAAGACTCTGTTTAGCAAAGATTCGACTTCAGACACAAGTTTGTTCCAGTATTTGGTGACGTTTTTCCGAGAAATATTGGCACGGCCAGTGTATAGAGCATCACCAGTGTAGTTTGTCCTCTGCATAGCAATGAATGTTACCAGTTTGCAACATATCATTGATATGCCGAAGAAACAGCGTTGGTGATAGCACGCAGCTTTGTGGAACACCATAATTAATAGGCTTGTAATCGGAGCATGCACCGTATACAACGACCTTGATGGTCCGATCTGCAGGAAAGCTGGTGATCCAATTGCACAATTTCTCGGGAAGCCCATAGGAAGGGAGCTTCGAAAGAAGCGTTTTGTACCTAGCTCGATCGAAGGCTTTTGCCTTCTTCAAACTAACGGCCAATGTAACGGCCCTTGGACTCTACTGCCTCCACCCATCTATGAGTTAGGTAAACCAGAAGATCACCAGCTGATCGACCCCGACAAAAACGGTATTGGCGTCACTAATCAGCTGGTGATTCTCAAGGTAACGCATGAGCTGGCAGTTTGTAATGGATTCCATTTATTTTAGAGAACAAGAAGGTGATGGCGATAGATCTGTAATGGGACGGATCTGAGCGGTCGCTTTTCTTTACGCATTGAATGAACGAAACGCCATCTTCCATGACTTAGAGACTACGCCTCGGGAGTAGGAGTATAGGAAAAGACGTGTTAGAATTGGTTCCGAATTCGGAGTACACGTCTTCAGCACAATTGGGGGAATTCCATCAGGCCCACTCGACTTGTGGATGTACAGGGAGAGGATTGCTTTGCGAACCGAGTGCTGTGTGAATCGCACATCTGACATGGAGCACTCACACCGTGGGATTATCGGCGGTGTGCTTCCCCCGTCATCGAGAGTCGAGTTGGACGCAAAGAAAGATCCTAGCAGATCGGCTTCCTGCTTTGCGGCATGGGCCAGTGAGTCGTCTTCCCTATGCAGAGATGGAAGAGATAGCTGACAGAAGTTCCCTTGGACAGCCGTGACGAGGGACCAGATTGTACGGGTTCCTGAAAGAAGGTGAACTAGTTTCTCGCCAATTCTGCCTATGTACTCTTACTTTGCCTTGGCAGTGACTCTGTTGAAGGGCCCGGAGGACCATCTATAACGCAGTATTTCAAAAGCCAAAAGATTATTCCGGCATTTTCGTTAGTCGATTCTTACCTCACTTATTTATCTTACACCTCATTAGGAATGAGTTGACGAAGTATCTTACGTCGCCACCGCACGGCAAATAAGCGATAGTTCATTGGTTATGACACAATAAAACATGCGCACATAAAGTCACATTCGTAATACATACATACATACATAAACACGCACGCCTGTCACCCATAGGGGTAGGCAATAGCTACGGAAATCCATTTGGCTCCATTTGGCACGATCCTAACACAGCTCTCACGCCTCCTTCACGTCCGTATACCTACGCATTAATGTTCGTCGGTTAAGAGAATCCTTATTTTGGCCTATCTTAAATGTTGTTGGATGTTGGTCGATAAACATTGGTAACATAAAGTGCAAAAAATCACGTAAACATGCGGTGACGCCGTTTCAACAGATATGTTAAAATATCCACAATCCAAAAATGATTCTTGATAATGGCGTAACAAACACTTGACAAAGCTTTCTGACGCCATTGTAAATTTATCGATTTCACTTAACTTTATCTGGCGCAGTTTACAAAGCACAGAGATAAGTGAAGTTTGGTCACGAGGGCGACATAAAGTAAAGGCGTACTTTGGTGTTGGCGGTCTCTAAGTTCGGAGTACGTGAATAATATATTCCTATAGTCAGAAGTAGGAAGCAAAATTAGTAATATACATAGGTACGTATTAATATGCGCACGTATGACGTACGTATACATTTTTACACGTATGAAATCGCGGGCGTAGCTAGCGTAAGAATACTATTCAATAGTAATTAAAATAGAATGAATTGTTGAGTAATCGCTCAATAAAATATAAGCTCTTTTATGAATACATTCATTTAATTTGGAAGTTTAACACTTTTCAGTTAAAGAAATTTTCGAACGGGTCAAAAGCCTGCCTTCATAAAGGTCACTCTTATTCATACAGGAGTTTTAATTTTTGTTTACATCGTGTTTAAAGTTTTTAAAGCAACCTTTTCGGCATAGCAATTAATTCCATCAAATTGATTATTTAAGCAAAAATCAAAATAAGTTTCGTCTACGTAATTAAACAAACAGTTTTCTGAAGTACTGCTAACGTCTAATATAAAATAAAGCAAAAATGTATAGTTCAAGAGTTAGCACCGTTTTGGAGATAGAATTTTAGCACGGCTAGTTTTTACATATTCCTTTCCTTATTAAAGTTAGGCTAGGTTAGTAGTTTGAATGCAAACGCTGCTAAAAGCTGTTGTTTTTACCTAAACGGATCCTCTTTGTGCTCATCAAATTGCATAAAATAAAAATATATCATACTTTAACTATCCCAAGGAGTACTAGGTAAGTAAATATTGATTATTACTTTTTCAAGTATCTTTATTTTATTGTATCATCCTTTTTTATTAGATACGGACGCTACTAAGGTAGAAAGTATTATATTCGTGACTGGGACTGAAAAAAACAAGCGCGATTGGTTGGGATGGCATACCCACTAGTAAATTAATAAAATTTAGACAAATTCTAGTACCACCATTAACTCATATTTTTCACACAGACAGTTTTGGTCTGAAACTATATTGCATATTCGATAATATGGATTTACTTTGCAAATAATTCATTAATCTATTGTTAATAATTTTTTCTAATATTTTAAACGTAGATGAGAGTATTGAGATAGGCCGATAATTGGAAACGTTTTTTTTTTGTCCCCCAATTTATATAATGGAACTAAAATGGCTTTTTAAACAATCTGGAAAAATACATTCAGAGACAAATTCGGTATATTTTATACCAATAAGTGTGGTAAAATAATAATATTCAGTGAAGAACAAGCTACATTAAATTAAAAAAATATCAGGTTATTTATCTTGACACTGCATCACTTTAGGACAAGAATATTTAACAAAACACTGATTTATATTTTATGTATGGGTATGGGTATGGTATTTATTTCTTAAGTTCATTTACATTGTAATTAGGGCTGTGGATCTTGTAATAAATAAATAAAATAAAAAATAAAATATAAATAAAAATTGGAAAAAAATCGCTTTAAACAATATGGCACCGAGTTGCCCCGTGGCAACATGCATTTATATCATCAGTAGCACAATTTGCAGTGAATCGCATAAAAAATTGAGGTGGAATAGTTTTCGGTACTCATGCGCCAATTCCTCCTGGACTATGAATCGTAAATCGAAAAACGATATCGTAATAAAATTTCAGCGATACTAAAATGGTTTGACAGTATTTTTTATCATTAAATTTGTATCTCGCGCGATGTTAGCAGCGACAAAACTGATTACCAACTAAACATTTATACTGCTCAAACAAATAAAAATTATTAAAAAAAAAGAATTTCTCATAGTAATTGAATTTCAAATTCGCAATTTTTAGAACATATTAACGTACAGAAATTTACTTTTTATTACTATTGCAAAAGGGCAATTTTTTTTGTATTTTATAAATTAGAAACTGAGTACTGACGCAATCTGTGAAGGAGGCCTATGATCAGCAGTGAATTGTAATAATTAAATATGAATGTTGTGATGGGCTGTAATAAATGATTGAGTAAGCATCTCCCTTAACAGTCCGATACTGGACATTGATCTCTTTGTGAGTATTTGCCTTAATCGCTATGATTTAATCTTATATATACTTTTATATACATTTAACACTTACCTGTTGCGGGTTTGGGTATTTTATGACTGGTATCGACGGGGTGGTCATCGGTGATCCCTCTATTTATAGGCGGTGCAGGATACTTTGATTATTGCTTACTTACTTTGTTGGGCCTTTCAAAATACCCACGAAATTAAATATGGTGATGAGATCTCTTATGCTACTCACACGGTATAAAAATTCATTTGTATATAAAATAATGTTAAACTTTATTATTTGGCTTTTGTCTCCGATCTATTCTCAGGTTTTACAAGTAATTTTAAGTTTTAATGTACTGCAGTTTATTACTGCTTTTATCACGTATTTAATTTTAATAGGTATAATATAATCTATAATACAATATTTATACGTGCTAGAGCCATACTGCAGCTATTTTAGTAGTATGGTTGGAGCACGAATGGGTTGGCTTGACCGAGGAAGGACCACGCTCTCACAGAATACCAGCGTAAAATAGCAACTTAACACTGCTCTGTTTCACATGTTAAGTGTAGAGAACCGGCGACCCTTTTTACTGGAAAAGAGGCATTCCATCTTAGTCCTCACGGGTGACAGCGCATCTGCATTTTGATTCTTTATTCTATGGGTCACAGCAACCATTTACCATCAGGTGGACTGTGTACTCGTTCGTCACCCTATCGTATAAAAAAAATCACAAAAGTTTGCACTTTGCACCCACGATATCTCATCTGCTTAGCCTGGAGGTACACTGGGTGAGAATGCTTTGATGCATTAAGTCCACGTTTTTGTACTTGGTGTGCAAATAAAGCCTAAATAAATAAATAAATAGAAATAAAATGTCATTTCAATATTAGTTTAAATATTATTTAGTAACAACTATAAACACGCATTGTAGCCGATATAGC
The DNA here is from genome assembly GCA_963668995.1 of Parnassius mnemosyne. NCBI lineage: Eukaryota > Metazoa > Arthropoda > Insecta > Lepidoptera > Papilionidae > Parnassius > Parnassius mnemosyne. The sequence continues at coordinate 13,992,520 of CAVLGL010000159.1, forward strand.
GAGAACATTATTATTTTACAGCGATCGCTAATCTACAGTGCATGGAAATTAAGTCAAGTCTGGTGAAGATGAGCCTGCCCATTTATAGGGAGGCTATAAATGGGCAGGCTCATCTTCACCAGTAGACTTTTACGGGCTGATGAAAAAAAAAAATAAGACGGGAATACACCTATACACTTAAACCTAACTACTATAACGTTTTGAAATACATTTTAAACAAAAGATAAGTTTAATGCGTTCTTCTAGTATCAGTCAGAAAATAAATCTTTGTTTCAAACAACGTTACAAATTGTACTTCTATGCACAAAGACATTTTGTTAAAGTGCGGAACAGACATGAAAGTAAATGTCATAGCTTCGAATGCTTGTTGCAATTGATTTATCTGTCTGACTGCACATTTCGCTGTTGTTTGTAATTTAGTATTATTATCTTTAATATATAAAACCGTTGGTTGATTTATCTGCCTGGCTGCACATTTTGCTTATGTTAGTCTTCTTATCTATACTTTTAATAAAATAAAGCGGAAGAGTTTTTTGTTTTTTGTTTGTTTAAACGCGCTAATCTCTGGAACCACCAGTACGATTCGAAAAATTATTTTTGTATATTATAGCCAGATTCATGTGGAATAGTATAGGCTATCTATAGAGTTAAGCTATATTTTTAGTGGATATATTTTTGGTGGATAAGTGGCTTAACACACACGTGGTGGCGTAAGGGGCCGGGCTTGAAGCCGCGGACAACCGCTCGCAGGCCGCGACATGGCCGCACGGGCTTGCAGACTCACCTTGCAAACGAATACAACTGGCGTACACCGCGACCGCCACCCCAAGCCACTTGTGTGTGGGAGATGCTTCAGTGATCGTATAACTTCTGAACGACTTGACCGATTGAGGTCATATTTACACAATGTATTTGTTTTATTAAGGCTATATTGCTAAGATACTATAGGTGGCGCTGTAATCAATTTATTATCGAATTCTATATTTATGGATTAAAATTAATCATATTCACAATATACAGTGGCTTAGGGCCAAAAAAGTCCTATAGGACCCGATGTATGGCGTTGTGGTCCAGTTATAATAAAAAAAATATGTACCCTGTCAAAATGCGCGCTCTACCGTAGTGTTCAGAACATCATCTACCGGACCAGGCATATAGTTATATAAAGATTAATTATTTTAATTAATTAACAATAACAAAAGCAAGGAGATAAAACTCTGTAGGATACTTTGTAACATCATATCCCCTTGTCTTACAAGAATGGTTCATAGCAATTTTTAAATTAGCTCAACACTAGGAAATTCCCCTCTTTCGTAATTAAGATAAAGATTATTTAGTCCCTCGTAACAACTTTTAAAATAAGCACATTCTTCACCAGAATGGTTAAGTCATATTTCTTTGAGAAAGTTTTTTACACAACATTTTATGATTTTCGTGTTTACAGGAGGAAGCTATGTTATAAATATGCATAAAATAAAATTTATATCGCAGTTACTTACTGTTTAAATTTACATAATGATTATTTAATGCAAATCTAGGCAGCGTCTTGCTCCCGCTGTTAAAAATATCTGTTAATTGAATAAAAGTTATAGAGATATATATATATATATATATATATATATATATATATATATATATATATATATATATATATATATATATATATATATATATATATATATATTCACATTCCCACCGTGTAAAAATAATTAAAAATTAAACGTTATATTCGCGTAAATTTTAAATAAGAAATTAATTAATATATTTAAAGTGAGAAGTAAATTTTATTATTAAAGCTACATTCGTCGTACTAACCTTAGTCGCAGCTGTTGATGTGATTTAAAGGGCTCTTATTTAGGGTCCTGCTGGATCGAGACATTATTTGCTATTTACGATTAAATTTATGCGGTACAAATTCTGTTAAGCCATATTTTTGAATACTTTTATCGACTATAAAGCTACCGATATATGTTATGCCTGCAACACGAACAGATCAGCTCGTTCGGGGAAGGACCACACTCTCACAGAATACCAGCGTGAAACAGCAGACTTACGCTACTGTGTTTCGTTTGGTGAATGTATGTTGACAACTCGTCTGCATTTTGAAAATAGATATACATGTCTATGGACCGCAGCATATACCTACCAGCAGGTGGACTGTGTGCTCACTTATAACCCTTCTTTCATAAAAGAAAATTTCGCATGAAGTGCTTACTGTAGACGGAAACCGTAACAGGAGATTAGCAGCAGTATACAACGTGTAACAAAAACCCTGTGGTTCCCGTTAAGTACGTTATCAGAGTCAGTATTCAAACGTAAAGAAATAACTTTTTTTTTTCAAAAAACTTGAACATTAAAAAATTTAATATTAATTAAAAAAAATTAATTTACAAATTTTATGTGGTTTTATTACCTCTAACTCTAACTGACACGAGCATCGGTGAAGGTAGGTTTTTCACAATCCTCTTATTGTCCGGATAATGCAGAGGTAATAAAACCACATACAATACGAAAATATTTTTTTTTAATTAAAATATTTTTTTAATGTTCAAGTTTTTTTTTGAAAAAAGTTATTTCTTTACGTTTGAATACTGACTCTGATAACGCACTTCACTGGAACCACAGGGTTTTTGTTACATGTTGTATATGTAATATGTACCTAATACCTAACCTAACCTAACCCGCATGCGAAGCGTGGCAACTATGACAAATATACGCCTTATGAGATAATACATATAAGGTCTATTTTCAGCAGTGGACTGTTAATATGCTTTGACGAAAATATGAATGATGAATGACTAACTATATACACAAGTCATATCCTTTAAAATAAAAGTCCTGCTGGGTATGGATTTTTTTCTTTATAGAAGAGGGGGCAAGCGATCATGCGGCTCACTTGATGGTAAGTGTCAACCGCCGACCACAAACAACTGCATCACCAGAGGTATTGCAGGCGCGTTGCCTATCAGAAAGGAGTAGGGGAGACCTAGGTGGGTTGACACAAAGGTGAGTTGCAACAATGTTGATATCTCAGTAACTATAACTATTAGAAGTTCGGCAATGGCGCATTTGGAGTTTCCATGATACACCAACCAACACATTGGTACACGCCAACGGCGTCCGACGAGTGATTGTGAAACCACGAATATAGTGCTCAAAAATCGTACAAAAGTAAGTTTTCGTCTGTAATTTGATGGTTTACAGTACTTATTAGTGTTAGCTATTTTGTGATAAAATTGAGATCTTTATTTAGGTTAACTATCGCGCTTGAAAATTGTAACTTCATTTTGTGCTTAGATTGTGATTTTCAAGGTTACTTTTGTGATCATGTTCAGAAAGTCGTAAATTATTTTACGGAGGTAAGTTGAAACAGCTTGTGTCAACTCACCTTGTTTGTTTCATCTGTCCTCGATAGTAAATTTATGATATACTATTTCAAGTGGTTAGCTTCTTAATCCCCGAAGAAATAAAGAGGGTGTTATAAGGTTAAAAGCATGCATGTTTGTGAGATGGTTCTGATGGTTAATTAATTGAAAACAGTTCAGGCGTTTCCAAAATGAGTTTTTTTTTTCATCTAAGTTTTTTTTTGTTTCAGAATGCCTAATAAATATACTCAAGAAGTAAAGTAACAGAAGAGAAGCGAGTATTGAAATTAATAAACTAGCAGCAGATGAGGTTAATTTGATAGGAAAAAGCCTTCGAGATGTAGCTAAATGTTACAACTTAAACTACTCATCTTTATAATGTTACATAAAAAAACAAAACAAGAATAGCAAAGATGACCCAAAACCAGTAACTATGGGATATGCGCTAGCTTTAGTATTTACTACAGAAGAAGAAAATATTCTGTGCGAGTATCTCCTTCTGTGTTCAGCAGCTAACTATGATCTTAGCACTAAAGAAGCAAGGCGTCTTGCATTTCAGCTTTCCAGACAATACGATACAACGTTCCCTCCTTCTTGGAACAGAGATGAAATGGCTGGAGAAGTGTGGTTAAAACTATTTATAGAACGGCATCCAACCCTGTTTTATTATAATTTAAAATTAAACATTTTGTACAACCGACTTCAATATAAATGATTAAGAATAACTCAAAAACTATTGGTAAAACCTTGATCAAATTTATATGGGACTACATGTGAAGCACCAGCTTTCAAATAAAAAAAGAATCATCGAAATCGGTTCACCTAGTAAAAAGTTATGACGTAACACACATAAAAAACATACAGTCGAATTAAGCACCGTCTCCTTTTTGAAGTCGGTAAAAAACCAAGACTGTTATAAGATGTGCCTTAGTATTACTTAGCTATTAGTGTTTTTTATCGATTGGTCTCTTATAAATACCTCAATTACTTTGTTATTTTCTTAAATAAAACATTTTTTCTTAAAAAAAAACTTTTTATTTAAGTATAAACTTATTATTCAAATTTACGTTTCAACTCACCTCTGAAACTGTTTCAACTTACCTCGGTACTAGGAGAGTTGAAACACGGGGAGTTGATGTGAGTTTTCAGAAATATCCTTTAAAAAGGCATATTTAATATGTGCTATGTGTATGAATTAAATAGTGTACAGATCTAGGTATCTAATCATACAAGTTTCACTTATATAGAATTATATAGTGCCGAGTTATGCATTGAAATGTAATTTTTGTATCAACCCACCTAGGTCTCCCCTAAGCTCATTTCTTGAAAGTCCCTGAGTCTTATCGGTCCGTGGAAATTACCGAAGTAAAATATTCCACAAAGTAGTCTTTCGATGAAGAAAACTCCTGATAAATCACACAGCTGTGGACTACCACGCATCCAGATGATGTGGATGGTAACGTAAGTTTTGTCGCAATGTGCGTTGCTGAAATTTGGCGCCTGGAATTAATGATTTCTTATATTTAAGCGAACAAAACACATTTATATAAAACTAATTTTACGGATTTTACCGCGCATATTAACTTGTTTTATATTCCCGACGTATCGAGCACATTACAGCACCCATGGTCACGGAGGGGCCTGAGGTGTATGACGTCCCAATATCATAGTTAACAACGGATACCTCCAGATTAAGAATTATTAATTTTTGTTCCGGTCTACGCAGTATCTTGATGTCTTGTAGTTGTATGCTTCAAGATACTGTAAGTTCATACTGCGCACAAAAATTAATAATTTTTAATTTGCAGGTGAGCTGATTGGATCAGCCTGTTCGCAAAAATGACCACAGGCATAATTTCTGTCGGCAGACCACCCCACATGTCGGTCTAGATGTTTAGTTCGCTTATCTGTTTCGGCTTTCACCAGGTTCTCGTCATACGGAATGGTAATGTCGACCAAAAATATCCTTGACTGTGCCCGGTCCATCAGCACAATATCAGGCGTATTCGCAAGAATGGTCTTGTCTGTGATGATTGCCCAGTAGAGAATTTTAGAGCAGGGTTTCCGACAAGTACTTATAATATATATGCGCCTGAGTTATTTACGCCCGACAAGAGACTGCTTATTATTATTTAATAATGAAATTACTTAAACATAAATCGAAACCATGGAGATTTATGTAAGCATATAAAAATTCCGACTCCGAGCATAGCCCTCTCCATAGCTCAGCGAGCTATGGAGAGGGCTAAGCTCGGAGTTTCTCTGCGTGATAAACTTAGGAATGAGTATATCCGCAGTAGAACCAGAGTAACCGACATAGCACAACGGATTAGTAAGCTGAAGTGGCAGTGGGCCGGCCATATAGCTCGATAAACCGACAACCGATGGGGAGGAAAGGTTCTCGAGTGGCAGCCTCGTACCGGTAGGCGAAGTCTAGGGCGTCCCCCCACGAGATGGAGTGACGACCTGGTAAGACATGCAGGAAGTCGATGGATGCAGGTAGCTCAGGACCGTGCTTTGTGGCATTCTTTGGGGGAGGCCTATGTTCAGCAGTGGACTTGTGAAGGGCTGTAATGATGATGATGATGATATAAAAATTGCGATTAAGATTAAAATACGTTAAGAAGATTAATTTTATTTTAAAGTTATTTTATTAATAATTAAATAAATTTTTAGATTAATTATAATTAAAATACATTTTTAGTGAAACTTTACATAGCGCTAAAAATACAAAATATCGAAACCAGTAAATGTAAGAAATAAACTGTATTTAGGAATGTATTCATAAAGTTCGTATAAAAATGTTTGTGATAAATTTTAGGCACTAGTCATTAGTTAACAATATTTTAACAAACTCCGATGTATTTAATACATGAATAGTACACATTGGAAAATACAACTTTTCGGAGTTTATAGTTTCAAATTTTAATTTATTTGTATTTTTATTACCGTTATGGATGCTGTAAAACACTCACAACGTATTTGATGAAAAATTAAATTAAATTAAGCTCCATATAATTCCATCAAATTACTTTTATTAAAATATTGTAAGTTTTATACAAACTCCAAAGGACGGCTCCGTGGCGCAGTGGCTTAGCAGTGAATTGCTTGCGCTGGGGGGCGCGGGTTCGAATCCCGCATGGAACAAGTATTTGTATGGCCTACTAATAATTGTTCCGGGTCTGGATGTTTGTCCTTGTGTAATTTGTGTTTGTAAACTGCCTCCACGATACAGGAGAAAATCCTAGTGTGGGGGTAACGTTTTTTAAAAAATCAAAAAAAAATCAAACTAAATTGAATACAAAACTCTATAAATACAAAAATGGTGTTTTAAAGATAATACCAATAACATTGGGATAAAAATGTCTTATTATCATATTTTACCTTTACTTTCATTGATTTATAGGTTCATTCAAAATGTTCCATAATATATCTTTTTTATATAAGTAAGTGCTTACTATGGCACATAGAGTATAATAAAGGTTTTTTTTTTTAATCACATCACCCTCTTTTCCTCTATTAAAGGATTTAATTTAAACGCAATTTAATTTAAACGTCTATTTTGGAATCACTACCTAACTACAGGAGATCTGATCTAGAGAGATCAGATCTCCTGCAGTGACATAATATGTGAGACATAATTAATTGGCTTTAATTTCTTCATTTCCGGATACTTAATATTATTTTATATAATTATGTATCTAAGAATGTTCCGAATTATGTAAAGTACAAATTGTATTTCTGTACCTATATATATATGTGTGCTTATTTTGAAAATATATTGTGTTATAATATTTTTTATATCTCGAACTGTATTGTTGTCATAAGTGTTTGTTAAACTTTTGTAATTAGCACCCTTTTTTTATGGAATAATGATGACAAACGAGCACACGGTCCACCTGAAAGTGGATGCTGTAGCTCATAGACATCTACATCTATCTTTAATTAAAATTCAAATGCAGTTATCACCACTGAGGACTAAGATGGAATACCTCGATTCCAATAAAAAGAGTCACCGGTTTTCTCCTCTCACCATAAAGAAAATTGCGGCTTTATGCAGCTGTATGCTGGTATTCATATACACCCTATTTATGCTCTATGAACGACCGACGAACGATGACGAGGTAGATTGACATACAATTCTTTGTTGCATTAAGTCCGCCCTTCTGTACGCGTTCGTGTGCAACAAATCACAAATCTATTACTATAATAAAACTCTAACACGACGTCTGTCTGAACACGCATCACGCAAAAACCTGTGAACCGTTTTGAATGAGACTTTCACTGGCAGATTAGAAAAATAATTAGGGTTCTGCGCAAAAAAAAAAACCATGAAATAAAACCGCAATAAATTTCACGCGGACGAAGTCGCGGGGAATTCACGTGAATTGGCATACAAGTTATATCTAGTCGTCTCGCACCCTCATCGCTGCTCCCCGAAGCTGGTCTGGGTAATTTTTGCCTGGCGACCAAATATATTTTCCCGCTAACTAATGAACGCTGTAAGATCTGTCTGGTATTTCTCGCAGTCAGCAGTCGGCGGCAACGGGACGACATGAGGCAATTTTTTTTTTTGGTAAGTCACGGGTCAATCATGCCAAACTCAAACCTCACAAACTGGGGGAGGAGCTAGTACTACTAAACTACTGTGAGTGTTAATTATATGGGAAAATCATACAAGAAATATTTAATTTGGCGCATTCCTGGAAAGGCTATTTAATACTTGTCACCATTTAAAAATCTAATGTAAGATATGATGAGTCAAAAAGAGAAATCGATGCGTGAAATAAAACATACCAATGTAATATAAATAGAAACTGTAAAGTATCTTCAGTCTTAATTGTACCGTATTGTACAAAAATATTTCAACCCATGCAAACATAGTTATTCAGATTTGAAAGATAAATGCATTTTTCTTGTGGCTCAAGCCCTATTATATCATGTATACATATTTCATTTTAAATGGAATTGAATGTAGATTTTGGGATTACTTGTTATATTCTTGTCTTTATACTTGTCTTTATACTTGTAAATAAACTAAAAAAAAAACTTGTGGGTTGGATCATTTCTGCACAATACGGTATAATTCAAAAGGGCGAAATCGTATTTCTGACCACGTTTGTTGCAGTCACTTTCAGTTGTACAATAACCACTTACCAATAGGTGGACCGCTAATTCTGTCCGAACTGTTATAAAAAAAACACACTTTCCGAAGTAAAATGAACAATACATAAAAGATCCTGTAATTAATGAATATTTTCATTATTATTTTAAAAAACAAAAGATAGAAGTCCATTTTTTTAGTAAAACCATTAAATTGCTTCTTCCACCTCTTTGTGTCATGATTCCACATTGAATGGCAATATTATACAGCGATAAAAGAAAGAGGGTTTTATAAAAATAAATATTTCCCAAGTGTGGAGAAAGTTGATGACGGTTTTCAGGAAAATGTTTTAAGTGCCTACACTCACGCGTAATCGGCCAATCTTGTATAATAAGAATCTTTCCTTATTTCACATTTTTCAAATCTTATATAACATTCTATTAAAATTACACAATTCAATAAACATTTTATAATAAGTAAGCAAAAATGCTATTTCAATGATGCCGGCACCAGAAAATAAAACTATGTTGTAAAATTTAATGGGAACCTAAATCTAACTCGATAAACAGTAAAATTATAGAATAATTTGTCCCACTCTCAAATACAGGCCTACTATAATTTCTGAGAAAGGTTTAGGGGAAGGAAGTTTCCACCGTCCTGTCCCAATGCATGGCACATTTATTCGAAATATTTTTTTTTAATTTCTCAGACACAGGTTTTTCTTACGATGTCTTCCCTTAATGTTTTCAATTAAACCCTGAGCTGCCACGGAAAGATTGATACGTAAATGAATTAAACTCTAAATTGATTATTGTATATAATCTAAACCATTAATGTTTATTTCAATTATTTATTGTATGAATGTAGCAAATTTGTACCGGTGTAAAGGTACATTACACTGATCACCTGCGTGCCTTTGGATAATGGCGACATTTACACAGTGCTATAACTTTGTTCATACGCCCCATCTTTGTAATGGGCAAATTCTACAAGATTTAAGTAACTATATTATATTTACATGTGTAATGTCGGATAAATTTCACAGTAAGCGAGCCAGTAAGGTTCTATTTATTCTTGTTTTATTTATACTTTATTACTATAGAAGAGTGGGGCAATGTCCCACTTACTGCCAATGTAATGTAAGATCTTTGTAAAGAAATACGCAATTTTTTTATTTTTCATTTTATTTTACCGTAAGTTTTTTTGTACCGTGTTTCTTATGTTCTTTATTCAATAATCCTTTATATAATACACTATCGATAAGCAGTTATCGTTATATTAATTTTAAATTCATAATGACTGGCAGAAGTAGTAGTTACTACCACTCCTAAAGGTACTGTTTAGGCCAAATATGGACCTTTGCAGGGGCAGCTGGGGGCCGTAACAAGTACTATACGTCTGATGACTGTTTGTAGACTTGTTAGTGCGCCGACAGAATAAAAGCGATGCAGCAATACTGCTTCAGCATAATGCTGAATAGATACTCTTTTCGTTGCCGTAATCCAATGAATTATAATATCATTTATCGTATATTTCATGTACGTGTTGGTTTATAGCAAAGAATAAAGTTTCAAGTCTAACTCATCGGGTAGTTAACTAAAAAGTGATAGCGAATTTTGTACCGAAAAGTCAAACAGAAAAGAAAGCGCTTTTAAAAAAACTGGTGAAATAAACTGATCTTTGTTCTTTGTTTGATGTTAATTCCCAAATCCTATTGCACTCGCAAATATTACTGTTCACTGATGTTTCTTTTAAAGGTCGAAGGAAATCGCATCCAGGAAGGAATCGACCTCCAGAGATTACTGCAACATAGACATCTGTGTATGTTCACACAATGTGCTAACATAGTTGGAAGTAATCGAGGTCTGCTTAAATAACACATGACTACGTTATCCTTTACCGTCGCTTCAGTTTACATTTTTCTAGTTAATAGTGTTTTATATTTTTATTTTAAAACCATATAAACATGTTTTAATTTTTTCGCAATGCGTTTACTATCACTTAACAACAGTGTTCCGTATGATTTTACGTGGTAGAGCCATGCTGCAGCTATATTATTGGTATAGTGGCAGCACGAATGGGTCGGGTCGACCGGGGAAGGGCCACACTCTCACAGAATATCAGCGTAAAATAGCAGCTTAACGCTGCTGTGTTTAGTATGATGAGTGTAGAGAAACGGTGACCCTTTTTTACTGGAAACGAGGCACTCCATCTTAGTCCTCATGGGTGACAACGCATCTGCATTTTGATTTGTAATCGAGGATAGATGTAGATGTCTATGGGCTACAGCAACCACTTACCTTCAGGTGGACTGTGTGCTCGTTTGTCTGCTATATCGTACAAAAAAAAGAAAGACAGAAAAAGATGATGGAGGCATAAGAAAAATCAACACGCTATCGTGTAGGTTTTGTAAGAGGCATACTCGCCTCGGATATGCAAGAAACATCAATTGGCATGTGATAGATGGTGGTTTTACCATCTCATTTTCTCTATACGTAAATTATCCAGACCGGCAACGGGAAGTACCGTCAAAAGTGATAAACTTCTAATACTGCGAACGCCAATCTGCTTACCAAGCATGGATTTAAGACGAAATATCTTACGGATTAAATTGATCACCTGCAAGTAATCTGCTCTTTCATAACTGTATAACAATACAGCTATGGGGGAGGGGTAGGCAGAGACTACGGATGTCCATTTGACACGAACCTGACACACCTCTATCGCCTTCATTACATCCATATACCTACGCATACATGCTCGTCGGTTAAGAGTACTCTTAATCTTATCCATCTTCTATATATCATAAACTTCCGTATTATACTAAACTTTCGTTTAGGGCGTCCCCGGGAAGGGACTCTACCGTTCATTTACGGAACATAAATTTGCTTTGTCACACTTACCTTGTCCATTCTTTCTACATGACCAAACCACCCAAGCATTCTTTTCTTAATCCTAGTCACAACATCATCTTGCAAACCACACTTTTCTTTCATCACATAATTTCTCATCTTCTCTAAATCTTCTTCTTCTCAATCTTCTGACACTAGTGCTATATATAAAGTGATATATAGTGCTATAGATAAAGATCTTCTAACATGTGTTATTTTGTTGTGTTATTACACTTACAAGAAGTTTCCAACCATATTTCAAGAGCATTGTAAAGTTTTTGTTATTGATTTACTATCAATATAAATTCATTTATTAGTTGTCTAAAACGGGAGAATCCAATGTCCAAAAGTGGAATAGTTACGAGCAGATAAGGTTGAAGTGAGATGAAAATGTAATAAAAAAGCAATAAAAAAATTAACACAAATTCACAATAATTTTATCTTCTGTTTTTAAGCAAGAAAATCATTCGAACTATAGCTTTAAAAATGCTTGAATTAGGCTTTTTAAATTACCAAGTCACGAACAAAGTCAAGGATCCTACCTTGATTCGAAAGGACGCCTGAAAATTTAGAACCTCATCATTGTGTTTACCAATAAAATCAATTTAAAAGGAATCAGTCTCCATAAATAACTTAACCGTTTGTAAATCTCACGGAAGAGGTTTAACCTTATTTTGTTTGTTGCGTTTAAATAACATTAATTTAAAGGGTAGGCGTCCCAACGAATACGGAATGCGGAAGTAATCGCAATATATCCAATCACAAAAACAATGGTTTGTGGATTTGAACAGATATATTCTAATAGTTCTACTAGTCGTACTATCTTATTAATATTATAATTGTGAGGGTTTCTATGGATATTTGAATTTTTTTGTCGAGTTTGTTACTCGATCAAGCAAAAACTACTGTACGAATTTTGATGAAACTTGCCATTATTACAGTTTACAATCCAGAATAGGACATTGGTTATTTTTAGGCTTAAATTACCAAGTCACTTCGACTTAAACTTTTACTTAAGACTTAAGCTTTTCTATTATAATATTGGTTCTCGCTTGTTTCAACCCACTGGTCGCGAGTCAGAAGGCATCCACATTTGATCTTTTTTAACCTCTCTCGAAACGAGCCTCAAAAATTCACCAGCAGCCATTTCTTGAAATGGTTGTCCGTACTCACCACACTGGAGAGGAATGTTGCTGAGCAGAGAATAGAAACCTTCGCATTTTTATATGTACTTTTGCCTGAGTCTTCGTAAAGAAATTATCTCATATTATATTTTAAGTTAAAAAAAGTCTTCAAATATGTTGAGGCGTCATATTGTGAACTTTCTTGAGAAATTTTGACAGCAACTTGAGCCAGCATACAGTCGATGACGCTAGTATCAAGCTAAGCGGACACATTATCTTGCAGTTCACATCGCCATCACAGGACATTTACCACACAACATCGCACCATATTTACATATCAAAATCCACTTAAAATCATTATTTAAATAATAAGACATAAGCATTAATTGTGTAGTGTCGTAAGAGGCGACAGAGGGAAACAAATAAGGAGATGGGCAGCAGCATCTTCCTAATAACGACTAAAAATAAAAAACTGTGGTTGCCAACCCGTTTGGCATGCATGGAATCCATGGCAAATATCCTCCCTATGAGATAATTTATGGGCCAGGTCAGGCCATTAATGGCTGTCGGATAGCTACTTATTTCGCTTGAGTTAACAATAACGGGAGCAGTAATCCGCCAGCGGTCAAGTTCCCGCCACCTTAGCATTATCTTTGTAATTCGATCCTAGAGAAATGAAAGCAACGAGAGAGATGGGAGTAAATGATGCATTGCCGGATTATAGTATTTAAGTTCCGTATTTTGGGTGTGTTTTCGGCCTTCAATTTTAGTTTTTAGGACGTCGTCTGCAGTATCATCTATTATATCTATGAGAAGTACATTAATATATTACCTAACTACATAAAATAGTATATTAACACTCACTTTTTTCAGGATTCTTCTCATGCTCAATTCTAGTTGTACGCCCAATATAATACACACACCCACATTATACCCATATATTATTAATACACATATATTATTTATAAAAATTTTAAGTTTGTATAGTAAGCAAGCTGTATTTCACTTTCAACTGCATATCTATAAAATCTATAAATATAAATAAAATTTAACTATTTATGTTTATAGGTTTTATGGTCACAGACATAGACATTGGCAGTAGGAACGTATGTTATAACACTATGTAAATACCTAGTGATTATAGGTATCATAATCTTTGAATCTGAGGGTAGCATTAACATAAACAAAGGACAGACTATTATGTTTACAATTATGCATGTAAATAATGAATGTTTTATTTTTTATTTTATTTTGTTTAGTGTATTTTGTAACACTTTTAATATATAAAACTAGCTGGTATCCGGCGCGTTGCTGCCGCAGAAGAAATAATTATGGAAATAACCGTTTTAAATTTGGAAGAGTTATATTGTCTAATTAAAAATGATAATACATTCATTGAAATTGACGAATATATATGAACATTCAAATAAATTTGTCAGTATGATACGCGCGTCACCTACTGTAAGTTAATTGTAATATGCCTTCTCTCTTTTGTACAAAGCCAAACAAAAGCAGGCAATAAATTGACAAAGTTTTAACACAATCTGATAGAAGATATGGCTGGCTAACGGTTTGTTTGGCGCATAAAATACGAACAAACAATTTTTTTTTTTTAATTTGCTTTAGCTTTCTGCACGTTTTCTTCATATAAACTTTAACTATGTTAAATCTCACACTTCTCAGTGCACACAATAATATAGTTAAAAAAGGGTTCAAAATTATCTCTTAACGAATTAATATTATGTAGATTACCAGCTGACTCGGCAGACGTTTATCTGCATTTTCCGGTAGGTGGCACTATGATTTGCACTCTAATTTCACTCCAGACTTTTCGCAGTATAAATATAAATTTTATTAATAATTTAATTAATAACACCGCAACCTATTGAAATTAAATTACTTAGCATAGCTATGTTTCTTTATAAATAGAATAAGGGTAACAAACTAGCACACAGTCCACCTGATGGAAAGTGGATGTTGTGGCCTATAGACATCTACAATAATCCTCGATTAAGAATCAAAATGCAGACGCGTTGTAACCCCTGAGGATTAAGCTGGAATGCCTCTTTTCCGGTAAAAGGGGTCTCCGGTTCTCTACACTCACCATACGAAACACAGCAGCATTAAGCTGCTATTTTACACTGGTATTCTGTTAGAGCGTGGTCCTTCCCCGGTCGAGCCGACCCATTTGTGCTACAACTATACTACTAATATATGGCTCTACCACGTATAATATTATTATATAATGTTCGAAACATCAACGAAAAATTATTATTGTATATATTATATGGATTACTTTAAATGTATTTAACGCCACATTAATGGATTCCATACAGGCGATGTAGTGGCGGGTCACTATTGTATAAAAAAGATGTCCCCGGATTGCCCGGATATCCTCTTAAGATCTTTGAGTCCGCTTTTGTGCTTTATGTGCTAAAAATAAATAAATAAACAGCTTAGCGGCAACACTGCAGTACTTGTAGTATCATGCTAAGTCGGTGATCTCATCGTAGGTGGAACTGAACATAAAATGTAGAAGATTTTATTTTCATTCCTTGTAACCCATTTTTATTAACAACGTATTGTTATCGCTTCGTAAAAAAATGATTTTTATTTTGCTAAACTTGAGTATATTCTTACTAAATCAATCAAACCATAAATTCTATACCTGTCCACATTACAACAGATATCGCCTTATCATCAATCAATTTTGAATAATAATTCTCGTATATAAATGATGAGTCTTAAGCAACACGAAGCCTCTTTGATTTTATAATGAGTGAGTACAAAAAAAATGTTCATTTTCTCTTTCAAAGTGTCTAACACGTCAACCACCTCGTGGCGTTTTGATCAGAATACTTCTCCCTGTATGCCTCGGATCTTAGGTTCAAAGTCCTGAAGCTTATCTTTTCTTATATGGCAGTAAGAAGAATATATAATTATTTTAAAATCATCTTATTAACATTATATTAATAACTTTTAACTTTTAAAATAAAAAAAACACTAATTTATCAAATAAATAAAAGTATTTTATAACATTGAAAAATATACAATATTAAAAACTAGAACAAAAAAATATCTTATTAGTGTGTTTTAGTAATCAATAGTTTAATTTAACATTGAGTTAAATATGTAACTTCAAAGAGAAAATTGACCAAGTTTTAAAACGCACCCAAAGTTATCAAAACTAAATTAGGTATATCATATTAGTATCCTGGCCGCATTTAAATATTTTAATGAAGTCTTGAACATATTAAACGATCGTAAATCGCAATAGGAATTTTATTTGACATGACAAAAGCATATGAAAAAATTAAATATGACATTCTCTTAAATAAACTTTATGACATTGGTATCCGTGGTGTAGCTCATAAGTGGTTTGCTTCCTTTCTCAGCAATCTTTAACAGTAGGTACGTCGAAATAGAAAATGTAGATCAAGATTCAAAAACCATAACATGTGTCAGGTCGAGGGCCCAGCCGGTGCGGGACTCTATCCCTCAGGGGTCCGTACTCGGATGTGTCCTCTTCCTTATTTACATCAATGACCTCCCCAAGATTATTGATGAGCTTTGTGTGATGTTTGCCGACGATTTTTCCGTTGTGTTCCCTTATATCAATGGTATCAAACTTAATGAAAGAATCGACATAATTATAAACAAAGTAAAACAATGGCTAAGCGATCATAATTTAGAAGTCAATTTCAAATAAATTAAATTAATACAATTCAGACCACGACAAAAATATGAACTAGAGATAAATTATACATATAATCGAACAAAATTAGAATGTGTTCAAAATTTTTCTTTGCTGTGTATAAATATAGATTCGAATGTTAATTTTAAATCACATATCCAAAAAAATAAGTTAAAATTATCACAATTTATATATCCTTTAAGAGAATTAAAAAAATCTACAAATTTAAAAACGGCAGTGACAGCCTATCACGCCTACGCTCAAGCGTGGCTAAACTACGGCGTCATACTATAGGGCAACAATGTAGAATCACACGAACTTTTTATTTAAAAAAATATATACTTGCAAATATCAAACAAAGAGAAAGCTGCAAACCTCACTTTCAAAGTCTCAAAATTCTAACATTACCGTGCCTATATATATTAGAAATATGTAATTTTGTAAAAAGACACCCAAGTTTTTACACCAAAATCATAGACGCGCCCCGACACAACGTACCTCGCTATAAGAATAACCTTTTGCAACCAAAATCTAAATTAAAATTACACAGTATAGGCCCTTACTCGATGTCAATAAAAATTTATAATAAATTGCCGGAATATATAAAAGCCGAAACAATCATTAATAAATTCATAAGATCTTTAAAAGATATACTTATTAAAAAAAAGTTATTATTTAATTATTAAATATTTAAACATTGAGGAAAATAATTTTTAAGTGTCTGCCCCTCTCCTGTTCATTGCTATGCCTTTCGAGGTGCATGTGATTGTTAGAACTTGCATGTTTTGTTTAGCCTCTAAGTCACATGTAACGCAATTTGTGAATAAATAAATAAATAAATAAATCCTGAGTTTAGATAAATGGATTGGATAACATGTATGACATTTATTGACTTCACGATATGGAAAAAAAAACAAGGTTTTGTCAGGTATTAAGCCTCACTTTACCATAGATATCGTAACGTTTAAAAAAAGGAAAATATAGTAATAAAGCACCCAGAAGACATATATATTTTATTAGTAAGTAAACCCGAGCAAAATTTGTATGAGTCTTGATATTTTAGCTGAAATTCATGTGAAAATCATGGAAAATATAACAGCAGCGTTTACCGATTCTACATACAGTTATTATTAAAAAGTACTTTCCGACTTAGTAATAATAATAAAAAATAGAGAATAATATTTCCGTACACCACACCTTTGTCCTAAGAGCTGCGGTCCTTACGTTTGATTTGTACGCCGTAAACCAAAACCATAGGCCGTAGCTCTTAAGGAGAAAGACGGTTCAATCTCATTACGAGTAAAAGGATTTCCAGCTATCGTCTCTAGCCTTCGAAGCTCAACAGCATAATACAGCTAGTTTACGACGATATTATGTTAGAGCATGGTCCTTCCGCGGTAGAACCCACCCAGTCGTGCCGTAGCTGTCTGTAGCGTTGCTTTACCATGCTTTCGAAATGGTATAATTGGAGCAATGAATTAAGCCTGACCTGTAGGGAAATTAGTAGCAAGTATTAGACAACTCGCACCGTTGAAGCTGCTTATCATTGCCAGTCCGCGTATACATGTGGCTTATACGATACGGGCTCCAAATTTCCATCAAAATTATAATCTATTTTATACCTACTATATCAGTCTTTATTCAAATGTTAGCGAAAATGGAAGCAAAACTAAAATTCTCTCCAGTCTTATCTCGGAGTCGAACGATTACTATTTATTTAGATAACATACTTTACCCTTGTAGCTGCTACTTGAAAATACAATTAAAATGTTATCAAGACTAGTTCTATTTTAATGTAAATTTTACAGTAAATTTTGTTTTTTGTAAATTTAGGTCGTCAATTCTATCGCTGTGTTTTTTTTTTTTATAAAACTGAAGGGACAAACGTGCTAACAGTTCTACGACCAACTTTAATAAAAAATAAGGTTACGAATGTTTCGCCACCCCTGTGAACTAAGTTGGAATGCCTCGTAGCCGGTAATTATACTGGCTCTCTGTACTATTCAGTCGCTTTTCGCTTCAATTTTATACACTTCTGCCTGACGACAGAAATAGTTGAGAGTTTGGTACCTACCCGCTGATGACGGATTCGAACCCACAACTTTCAAGCTCGCTATCCGTACTCTTAACTATTAGACTACTCTCGATTGAACAAATAACAATGAGTAATTATTGCTTATACCATTATTTACTCATTTTAATTACAAACCAATAGAAACGCGCGGGCTAACTCACGATATCAAAATTTTCGTTACTTCTATCATATATACAAATCATAATATACGAAATTTGAAGTCCGTGTCTATGTGGTAAAACGAGAATACGTGCCTCGCAATGGATTGGCAACCTATGTTGTTCATGAATGGATCCAGGCTGCATAGGTCTGTCAGTCAGATTCTATGGCTATGTGCCAGGACTCAGCAAACTTTGCTAAAAGGAATTTAGCAAAGCTTGCAGTTTCCTGTCAGATATCCAGATTACCACTATCGTAGACACTTTGACTTCTTTTATAGTAATCACAATTAATTTTACTATCCACGAAACAATATTCCCAAACATTAGTTCCCAAAATAGGCAGGCTTGTATCTTGGGTTCCAGATTTGTGTCATAATATTCCAAAGCATTAATCCAGTAGATAAGTGGGTTGCAGTAAAATCTAAAATTAATACAATATAGTGTGGGTAACTAATTTAGGGAAATATTCTGACTACCATATTTATGATTTATTAAAATAACAATTTGGTGAAATCTGAACGGTACAAAACAAGCAAGTATGGCTGCTGTAGTACAATTTTCAAGATAAGTTAGGTGTCGTTGGAATAAATTAGGCTAAGAATCAATTATTCTTAGATATTTAATTTTTAGATATTTTAAAAGAGAAAAAACAGAAAGAGAAAGAGAGAAAAAGAGATATTAAGTTTATATTATGTACAATGTGCAAGATACGCTTGTGCGTGTGAATGTGTATTCGTGTGCGAGCGCGTAAGCGTGTACGTGTAAACGTGAATGTGTGCATAGGTCTATGTTTATTGTTTTTGAAAGCTAATGAGAAAGAGTTGTTTGCTCACTAGCCAAGCACATTTTCAGTGGCATCTTAAGATAGGGTTAGGGTTAGTAGCCATCTTTTTTATGGAGGTCAGTGATTTTGCAGATTTTTTGGCTTCATTGTAGATTTTTAGAGATCAACATTATTAATAACTACCCCATGTAAAAAATGTTTACACCGCCATCTGTTAGAAACTATAAGACGTTTCTGGCATGTCGCCTCTTACAACACCCACGGGACGAAATTACGTCGGTGATTAATGTTTTACACCGTTATCCTATACTTATATAAACAATTCTTATATATGCATAATAAATGTAACTAGATTTTTGGAAATGGCTCTAAAATATCTAACTTCCAAGTTTCTTTAGATTATAGCTTTACCCTGCGACTTCGCCCGCGTTCAATTTAGGGTTTTAATTTTTTGCGCGGAACCCTAATTATTTTTCTAAAATAAAAGTAGCCTAAGTTACTCCTTATAACATCAGCTATCTGCCAGTGAAAGTCCCGTCAAAATCGGAACAAACAGACAGACAAAAATTTTAAAAACTGTGTTTTTGTTTTAAGTACATTATACACTTGTATATGTATTTAGTAAAAAGACGTTATTTTGATATAACAAACAAACGCTTCTATTTCATTTATTTGTATCAGATAATATGTCATCTCTATCGAGGAAAAGATTTCTAATGCCGACCAAAGATAGGTGGCGTTAGAAAAACTTACTTAACTTTTGAATTAAGTAAGTTCATTGAACTTACTTAATTCAAAAGCTGATTTTTTATAAAATTTTATAATGCATACGTTGATCTCTTTTTATTGTCCACGTATATTATAAACATTCGAAACATTGATAGAAAGCAGTAGGCGCAAACAGTTTTATGATTCCTTGTTATAATGCGCATTTTTTCTTTACTTTTTTACGAACGCACTGTATTATTAATAAATAGAATGGACTTATTACATTAAGTCTTATCCCAATATTATAACTGCAGCATTTATGAAGCCATTTTGCAGCATTTCTCAGGGTGAAATGCGCTTTTCACCTTGAAGAAAAGAACCTACTCTTTTTTAAAAGGTCGACAACCGACAATCCGAACCACCCGAAACTACGATTCGGGTGGTTCGGATCAGGTGACCTCTTTTTTATAAAATACTTTAATTCTTAATATGATATCATATTTATTATCTAATAATCTTTTATGTTTTTATTACATTTATTTATTCAACAACATTTACACCAAAAGTCTGTTAAACATTTAAAATATTAATAGCCCTACACCTCGCGGCGTAGTGTCAAGATGCTAGCTGTGTTTACTAACTCAATGAGTTTCTGCGTGTAGACTTAACTGTTGTATATTCGCTCCAGCAAATATCACAAATTCATATTCATGTATCGCATACTAATATTTACGTATCATCAGTCTGTGCCTGTGATACCACCCCGGTACTTCTAATAATACACAGATTTTATAGAAGGCAGTACCGGTTTTCTATTTTTAAGAAACTGTACTTTAAATAAGGTACAAAGATTTTGTAAAAGACTTTTACCGGTTTTATATTTGAAGGATACTTTCTAAATTAAAGTGGGTGACGAGTTTCGAAAATAAGGAGTGGATCCCGAACTACTTGAATGATTTTGATCAATATCACTTTTGTTTACCAAATGGACCAACTGCAATTCTCATTTGTTTGATTGAAGACAACTTCTTTTTAAAGAAAAATACGAGCACAAAGCTAACTTAATAATATTACCTTCACCCATGAACAACCGCAATACTTGCAATTCCTATTGCAGGTGCGTTTTTTATAGAATAAGTGTAACAAACGAGCACATTGTCCTCCTGATGGTAAGTGGACGCTGTGGCCCATAGACATCTACATCGCTTTTTATAATGAATCAAAATGCAGATAGGTAGTAATATGTGAAATAAGACTAGAAGTTAAGTCGGTTGAGCAAGTAAATGAGTTTCGTATTTAGACTGTGTGTCTAGCGTAGACATAATAGTATAAAAATATAAATAGACGAGTGAATGCAGGACACAAAGTAAATAAATTTCTTCATTCTATTGTAGGAACTCAGAATGCGGCAGTAGATGCACGAGAGTAGAATAAATGCTGTACGGAATGCAGTTAAAGGGTGGTAAATTGTTTGACAAGGGAAAGATGTGGTATGCAAGATGATCTTGTGAGATGATGATTAAGAAAATAATAAATAAAATAATTTTACGTGGTAGAGCCATGCTGCAGCTATAATAGTATAGTTGTAGCACGAATGGGTCAGCTCGACCGGGGAAGGACCACGCTCTCACAGAATACCAGCGTAAAATAGCAGCTTAACACTGCTGTGTTTCGTATGGTGAGTATAGAGAACCGGAGACCCTTTTTACTGGAAAAGAGGCATTCCATCTTAGTCCTCACGGGTGACAACGCATCTGAATTTTGATTCTTTATTGAGGATAAATGTAGATGTCAATGGGCCACAGCATCCACTTACCATCAGGTGGACTGTGTACTCGTTTGTCACCCTATCCTATAAAAAAATGCGGTTATAGGATGATAAGTTGTTCGATAAGGGAAAGATGTGGTATGCAAGATGACCTTGTGATATGCATGATCATTAAGAAAATAATACTTCGGTGTTTTGGTCATGTAGAATAATATTAAGGTCAATAATGAATGAAGAAAAGTGATAAAGCAATTTATGTTGCAGAAGTGAATAACAGAGTCGGAAACGGACGCGCTAGATGGAATTTATCGACCAAATATATTGAGTACGGGCCAAATTAAGAGCCTTAACCGACGAGCATGAATGCGTAAGTATATGGACGTGAAGGAGCCGAGTGAGGTATGTCAGGATCATGCCAAATAAATTTCTGTAGTCGCTGCCTACCCCTCTGGGTGACAGGTGTGAGTGTTTACGGTAACAACATGTATTTTATTTACTTTACTTTTATTATTTAATGATTACTTAAGAGGAACGCGGGAAACTAAATAATAAATTCATATGTTTTGCGCATCTATTTAAAACGAATTATATCAGCAAATACGATTATACACAATTTTACCTGCCGCTTGATCATATCGTTATCCTAATCAATGTTTCGTGAATTCGCAGCCAAAACAACACGTGGGAGTGATTGTGAAATAATTTATATTTTTCGTCTACACTTAAATCTAAAGTTTTTTTTTTTTTATATAGAATAAGGATGACAAACGTGCCCACCTGATGGTCAGTGGATGCTGTGGACCATAGGCACCTATCCGTGATTAACGCTCATACTACAGATACGGTGTCACCCTTGAGGACTAAAATGGAATGGAGGAATAAGGGAAATGCCACGGTAGTTATGGATACGTCAGATTATAATTCTAAAATACAAGAACTTTTGTCGGATGCAAGTACGTATAAAAAGGTTAAAAATGACCCAACAAATAACACACTTAAAACAACTAGTGATCTCATAAAGAAACACTCCGAAAAATTAAATCTAGACGTAAAATCGATAATACCTACGTGTGCTAAACCACCGAAGTTGTATGGGTTACCAAAAATACACAAGCCCAATGCTCCACTACGTCCTATAGTGAGCCAAATCGATTCACCAACTTACAGATTGGCTCAACACTTAGCGAATATACTCTCACCGCTCAAGGGACATACAAGAGCACACACAAAGGATTCCTACCATTTTGTCAGCGAGATTAAAGACCTACATCTGGCAGACAATGAAACTATGGTGAGTTTTGATGTGCAGTCTCTGTTCACATGCCTACCTGTTGAAGACTGCATCTCGATTGTTACTAGAAGGCTAGAGGAAAATAACATGCCCGTAGAATATGCAGTATTACTCAGACACTGCCTTACATCTGGCTACCTATTGTGGAAGGAGGAGTTCTACAAGCAAGTAGATGGTGTGGCGATGGGCTCACCTGTATCTCCCATTGTTGCCGATATATTCATGGAGGACTTTGAGGAGAAAGCCCTGCTTACTTCTCCCATAAAGCCAAGATTCTACAAGCGGTACGTAGACGACACTTTCACAATTCTACCTTTAGATAAAGTAACTGCATTTTTAGACCATCTTAACTCCTTAAATTCTAAAATTCAGTTCACAATGGAGTTAGAGGCAAACAATTCTTTAGCTTTTCTAGATGTGTCAGTAATTCGGAATCCTGATAACACCTTGAGCCACACTGTGTATAGAAAAAAGACCCATACAGATAGATATTTAAACGGTGATTCTCACCACCATCCTTCACAGTTAGCTACCGTGGGTAAATCTTTGTTTCAGAGAGCACGAGGGATCTGTGACAGTAAACACCTGGCCGCCGAGCTCCAACACGTCAAGCAAGTTTTGCACGACAATAAGCTTCGGGTCCCGCGCCTACGTCACAGTGAACGAGTGAAGCCGGCCACAGTCGAGCGAGTGCCTGCTGTACTGCCATATGTCAGAGGTGTCACTGACAAGATTGGCTACATCTTGAAGCGTGCTTCCATTAAAACATATTTCAAGCCGCCGAAGAAGATTAGTCAGTTTTTACCATCAGTCAAGTGTAATATTCCTCTGCAAGATGCAGGAGTGTACAAGCTGGATTGTGAATGTGGTCTCTCTTATATAGGACAAACTAAAAGATCCATAAAAACCCGCGTTAAAGAACACATAGCTGATGTGAAGAATAGACGCTCCGGGAAGTCTGCAGTCTGTGAACACGTACAGGATCGCCCCCATCACTACATTAGATTTGATAGACCACAAATCCTCGCTAAAGAACACCGATTCCTTCCAAGGATGATTCGCGAAGCTATTGAAATCAAAAAACATCCTAATTTCAATAGAGAAGATGGCTGGGTGCTACCATCTGCTTGGGATCCCATAATTAATAAAATTAAATCCCAACCCAAGCATACAACTGTTAGACTTCATGATACTGTAAGTTCATACTGCGTAGATCGGAACAAAAATTAATAATTTTTAATCTGGAGGTAGCCGTGGTTAACTATGACATTGGGACGTCATACACCTCAGTCCCCCCCGTGACCATGGGTGCTGTAAAGTGCTTGAAACGTCGGGAAAGTAAAATAAGTTAATATACGCGATAAAATCCGTAAAATTAGTTTTATTTAAATGTGTAGTGTTCGCGTAAATATAAGAAATCATTAAAATGGAATGCTTTGTTTCCATTAAAAAGGGTCTCTGGTTATCTACACTTACGAGTACAATAAAAAACACAGCAGCATTCAAATGCTAATTTACGCTAATATTCTGTGTTTATATTTGCAATATTATTAATTTAACTTCTCAGATAAGTAGGCTTTCTAACAATATTTTTTTCTTAGGTAGGTAGGTATAAAATATTGTGTTAACAGCTGTTCCCCGAGACTTCGCCTGCGTGGTGTTATTTTTCGCGGAACATTAAAATAAAATCAGCCCAAGTTACTCCTTATAACATCAGCTATATGCCTGTGTGTATAAATATTGACAAATATTGACATTAATATTTATACGATACTAACGTCACTCAATTGTTTTGCCTTCCCGGAACCCCTCCACTAACACTTAAACTTTATGGTATGGTATTAAAGTTCAAATTGACTTTTAAGTATTATTACGAATCTTTTGTATGGGAATATAAAGAACTGTTGTTTTTAGACTTTTTCAGGCAATTTTTTAAATTTATCTCTCCGTAAGAACCATCTTCGTACTTCAAGGAATATTATTAAAAAAATATTTATTTATAAATTTATTTAGATTTAGCGAAATCGGTTCAGCTGCTCTCGAGATTTGCGCTTAGCAACACATTCAGCGATTCATTTTTATATTATAGATTGGTTACCTTTCTTTTTCTAGCATGTTATGCAATCTGAAACTAACCGTAATATCATAACAACCTGTTGATCCCAATTTATCCTGACTAAGCTTATGATGACATTTCATGGGATTGCGCGGAAGCCTAATTATTTTTCTAAAATAAAAGTAGCCTAAGTTACTTCTTATAACATCAGCTCTCTGCCAGTGAAAGCCTGGTCAAAATCGGTCCAGCCATTTCGGAGATTAGCCGGAACAAACAGACAGACAGACATACAGACAGAAAGACAGACAGACAAAAAAATTTAAAATCGTGTTTTTGTTATAAGTACCGTATATACTTTTATATATGGATATAGTAAAAAGCTGTTATTTCGACATTACAAACAGACATTTCAATTTTATTTATTTGTACGAGTAGAGATTATTGAAAATATTTTATGTAGTGTAACGTTACAGAAGACGCTGACTCCACTGTATAGTTGTTATTGCTGGTCAAATCAAGGTATCTTCTTTCAGTCGACAGTTTTGTTTTGACCATTCTATAAATGCCGTTGCATTTAGAATTATATTCATTATAGTTCTCATCGTAGGTATGTGTAATCACTTAGTTAAGGATCAGTATTGTACAGGATTAGATTTAATTCGTTATTGTAATGAAAAAGTAATAAATGTCAGACATATTTAGTTGTTTTTTAAAAGCTTCAACACCGTTCCCAACACTTAACAAGCGTAAAATATTGGTGTTATTGTTCTGTGAAAATTGACGTGTAGTGGCGGTTAAGAAGATCCACTATCCCATATCTTCCTGTGGGTGTCGTAAAAGGCGACAAAGGGAAACAGGCAGGAGATGGGCAGCAGCATCTTTCTGATAACAGCAAAAATTAGAATAAAAAAAACCCGCTCGCCAAGCGTGGCAACTATGGCACTATACCCCCCATGAGCAATGACAATAATAAACGGCCCCCAGTCCCCGGCGGCCCCGCTATTGCTGGCTACGGTGGCGACCATGGTAACGGCGGGGCAGGGGGTGCTAAGAATCCCCGGTGGAGGTTCAGTTGCCATCTAAGACGACTCGACCTGGCAACATACAACGCACGCACCCTGAGGACTGGCGAGAAGATCGTGGAGCTGGAAGAAGAGATAGACAAGTTACGCTGGCATATTATAGGATTATCCGAGGTCCGAAGAGAGGGGGAGGACACGGCAATCCTCGAATCCGGCAACTTGCTTTATCACCGGGAGGGCGACCGTCTGTCCCAAGGAGGTGTCGGATTTATCGTCCACAAGTCTCTCGTTAACAACGTTGTAAAGATTGAGATTGTGTCGACGAGGGTTGCGTAACTGATACTCAGAATCACCAAACGGTATTCGCTGAAGGTCATACAGGTTTACGCACCAACCTCGGCATAACCCGATGAGGAGGTGGAGGAAATGTATGAGGATATCTCGAGAGCCATGCATTCCTCCAAAACCCACAGAGGTGTAAGACAGGGTGACGTTATAGCCCCGAAACTCTTCACCGCTGCGTTGGAAGATGTTTTCAAGCTACTGGACTGGAAAGGATACGGTATTAACATCTATGGAGAGTACATCACTCACATTCGATTTGCCGACGATATAGTCCTTATGGCAGAATCGCTGGAGGATCTAAGCACTATGCTCAATGACCTCAATAGTGTCTCCCAAAGAATAGGTCTTAAGAAGAACACGGACAAAACAAAAATCATGTTTAACGTCCATGTCACACCTATGCCGGTAGTTGTTGGGAGCACTAAGCTCGAAGTTGTTTACGAGTATGTTTACCTGGGACAAATAGTCTGACTAGGTAAGTCCAACTTCGACCGAGAGGTCAATCGACTGATTGAACTCGGCTGGGCAGCGTTCGGGAAACTACGACACATCTTCTCGTTAGACATACCTCAAAACTTGAAAACGAAATTGTACAACCAGTGCGTATCGCCAGTGATGACTTACGGTTCTGAGACGTGGTCCTTCACTGCTGGCCGTATGAGGAAGCTCAAGGTTGCTCAGCGAGCTATGGAGAGGGCTATGTTTTCTTCCTCGCACGACTTCCTTGTGGAATCGATTACCATCAGCGATTTTTCCGGACCGATATGACTTAGGGACCTTCAAGAAAAGAGCCTACTCCTTTTTAAAAGGCCGGCAACGCATCTGCAATTCCCCTGGTGTTGCGGTTGTTCATGGGCGGCGGTAGTCACTTACCATCAGGTGAGCCGCATGCTCGTTTGCCCCCTCTCCTATAAAAAAAAAAAAAAAAAAAAATGCTCAGGGTGTCTCTGCGTGATAAACTTAGAAATGAGGATATCTGCAGTAGAACCAGAGTAACCGACATAGCCCAACGGATTAGTAAGCTGAAGTGGCAGTGGGCCGGCAACCGATGGGGAAGAAAGGTTCTCGAGTAGCCGGTAGGCGAAGTGTAGGGCGACCCCCCACTAGATGGAGTAACGACCTGGTGAGACATGTAGGAAGTCGATAGATGCAGGTGGCTCAGCACCGTGTTTTGTGGCATTCCTTGGGGGAAGCCTATGTTTAGCAGTGGACTTGTGAAAGGCTGTAATGATGATGATGACACTGAAATTATATTTGTTTTAAAGGAGAGGGCCATATGACCAATATATTAAAACATAAATAGTCGCTCGGGCAAAAACTTAAGGAAATTAATATATTAACTTTGGCCTCTCTATACATTTATGAAAATGTAATGTACGTATACAAAAATAAATGTAGTTTTACAAAAATAAGTGATATCTATTCTGTAAGTAGTAAGAGCAGGAACAAGTAAGTACTACCAGTTACTGGACTAAACAAAATTCCAGATAATATACAAAATTTGACCTGCTCAAAGTTTAAAAAACTTTATTAAACTAAGTTTGTATAAAAAGGGTTATTATAATATTAAGGAATTTATATATCATTATAACCCGTGGGATTAAGCTGATCGCTATCAAGCTATTTCTAATTTATTTTCTGTTGTTAATTTTGCAACATACATGATTTTAATCTTTTTTTTTTTAAATTTCCGCTGGGTTTCATGCTGGTTCTTCCCAGGACAGAGGTTTTTTTCCGAATCAATGGTAATTCATAAAAGTCAATAAGTATTATTTTTAACCTATATTGAATAAAAAAGTTTCTATTGCTGTTTCTGTTACTATGTATTAAAGAGTATCACGGCGGTACGAGTTACAACTTTCGGACAGCTCAGTGGCACAGTGATCAAGCAAGTAGCGTATTTGAGTTTTGTTACCGCACGTTACAAGTGTTTTGTTGTATGGCCTACAAACAATTGTTCCGGATTTAGATAAATTATTTCATTAAATACCGTTACAGTTACAGCATATTATAGTCCACTGCTGAACACAGATTGCCTTACAGGGGGAATATTTGCCATAGCTGTCACGCTTGGCAGGCAGGTTGTCAACCGCAGTTTATTTTTAGTTTTAGTCGTTATTTTGAGACACTGCTGCACATCTCCTGATTTGTTTCCCTCTGTTGCCTCTTACGACAACCACGGGTTAATATGGGGTAGTGGATATTCTTACACCGCCACTACACGGTACATTCATTAAATACAGCCTATAAAAATCCCATTACTGAACATGGATATAACCTATCGGGTGTTTTGTATTGAATTGAACTGCTATACTTGTAGTATTTGATTTACCATAGCTAGCACGATGCGCACACGCTTTGGCAATAGCAGTTTTTTTTAGTATCAGAATGATGCTGCTACAACTGTCTATTGGACCTGAAAATGCCCATGTGCAATTTATGTATGTAACACACTTCCACGATACAGGAGAGTAAGGTTTATTCCACTTTTTCCCAACAAATGTCCCACTGGTGGGACAAAATATACTCATGAAGATGTGTTCTTCTACATTTCCCCACTAATCGTTTCTTGGTGGGACAAACTACACTGTTAAAATAAACCCCGTCCATTTTTCCCCACTAGGGCTGGCATAAGCAAATTCTAAGAACTAGAAGTGTTTATCAAACAAAAAAAAAACAAATCATCACAATTAAATAATTGTAATCAATGTAAAGTAACATTTCTCAAAATAATACTATTGGCCATTTTTAATATTAAAATGCTAAAAAATATATTTCTGTACCATGAACTAACTACTTTCAGCGATCGTAATTTAGAATACCTATATACTATATACCATTCAACTTGTATAATAGTTTGTCAGGAAATGAATATTATTAAAGTTTTCAGAAGGATGGCACAAACTATGATATAATTGGTACATTTAAAGTTTCAATAGAATTAACTTTGATTTAGTTCCGTACTTGACTGCTAGTCTCGAAGTTTCCTTCATGGCTTTGCGGTAATTTTATTTAGCGTAAAATAGATCTGAAGTCCTATTTATTACTGTGTATAAAAACAAGTGAATATGTAAGTGTGATTGTGTGTGCACGTGTCCTTCAATTACTGTTGTACCAAAAGCTATAAAGAACACACATATGAAATAACCGTTTCTAAAACTATCTAGTTTGAATAAAGCTCATTAGACCAACTAGATATCAATATGATGTCTAGTTTGAAGTTTGATACTTTACCAATTCGTAATACCGACAATGCTCTGACCTCTATATAAGAATTGGCTTATACACTGTGACATAATGAGGTCCACGAAACTAATAATAGAGATAAGACAGCGTGAAAAATATATCGATAAAAATTCTGTACCCAGGCCTACCCGTAACCTCCATTCCATTTTTATATTATATTAAATAATGCCATAAAATAAATGTATCAATTAGATGCAAACTTTGTACCTCATATAAAAGCAGGATCGATTATACATTGGTCTATCTACGGTTTTATTTGTATGTACTGAACGTATTTTGTTCCGGGTTACATTGGGTATGTTGGTTCATTCCTGAGGCTTAAATATTCAATTAGTACTGGAAAATATTCAACTAGAGTAAGTAATTATACAATTTTGTAATAAACATCACATTATACCAAATGAATAGTACGGCTTTCAAAAAGATAAATCTACAAGTTTGGTGATTTTCTCACTCATAAAAGTATTGTCAAATATCAATAACAATAATTTTACCACAGGCCTATTTTTTGACCTATCTAATACTTTTGATCTAGTTTCACATGACCTATTGTAACATATGTTAGTAAAGATTGAGATTAGAGGACCTGTACTTCAGTAGATATCATCATGTCTCTATAATATGCAACAATGCCTCATTATTACTAAAGCAAATGTAAATTGGTTATATTTGAACAGATTTAACAAATTAACAACGTCTTGTAAACACAAAGTCATCATGAGGCGACCTTTCTACACTTGGTTATGGCCCTTGAGTTTGGAGGAAAATAAAGAGAGGAGAAATAAAAAAAAACATTTGAAATAATATTCTAATACTTTTATACGCACTGGTACTGGTACTACCAGAAAATATTGTGTATATGTGTACTTTTTCAAAGTAGTCCTTGTCTCATGTCTAATATAACAGTCGTCTGTGAAGTATTTTGAACAAAGATAATAATTTTATTTAGGACGCCAATTCACAATTTTTATGAGTTTTAGAGATAGATGTTAAAAACCTGTTATTTAATAAAAATTTGATGATTATCTTTTGTCCGCAACTTTGGTTGTTAACAGATATGGGTAAAAAAGAACCCAACAACCCTATTGAATATTATTGTTTATCAAAACTCATTGATAAAAAGCCAAAGATGTTCGTAATTACGATATTAAGATAAGTAATCAATTTCTAAGTACCTATATTATCAAATAGTTTTAATTTTTTTAATATAAGTTGTTGAATGTTATACCATTTTCCTTTTGGTAACGACTTTTACAAATTACGGACACACTAATTATTATTAAAAATTATTTTTATTATATAAAACTCGAGAACCTTTTTTCCCCATCGGTTGTCGGTTCTTCGAGCTATATGTGTTCTAGTTAAACACTTGTATTAGACTCGCCAATTTTAGACCAATTTCTGTACTACCAACATTTAGTATAATTTTAGATCAGTTTTAAGTTTTTTTTATTATTAATAAATTGTTTCATAAAAATCAAATTGCTTTTACAAGGGGTCGCTCAACAACTGACGCTGGAGTAGAGCTTATTAAACATCATACGAGTATTTTTTTATGCATGGGAGAAATCAGAGAATGCTGTGGGTATATTTTGTGACCTTTCCAAGGCATTCAACTGTATTCACCATCACCATTTTTAAAATCAAACATCAATCGTTTCATTGTGTTGAACTGAATAATGCTGTATAAAAATTTGTAAATTAGTTTGACATTCATAATCTACATATAAAGGGAAATAAAACTAAATGCATTAAATTTACAACATCGAATGTAATAAATCTGAATACCAAGGTGTTTTTAAATGTGGAAGATCTGAGCCCTGTTGGATCCACTGTTTTATTGGCATCACACTCGACACAAAGCTTCGGTGGGCAGCTTATGCTGTAAAAAAAGTTAGAGGTCTCACTAGTGTCGAAATAGCTAGATTAGGTAATTTCAGTTATTTCCGTAGCATAATGTCTTATGGAATTTGGCTATATGAAATGCGGCGAATTTATAATTTATTTTTGTTTTACAGAAGAGGGCAGTTAGAGCTATATATAACCTAAGACCAAAAGAGTCTTTTAGAGAACATTTTAAAGAAATAAATATGTGGCGGCGCTGTCGTCGCGCCACAAGCGAAACACATCGAAGCCTAAATCGCGCTATCAAAGTTCCGAAATTAAAGCAGCATATATAGAATAGCTCCGAACTACCAATCGGAGCGTTGGCCGCTCCCCGGGCAGAACACCTTGCCCGGCGGGAGATCTCCCCTTTTCCTTCCACACGCCACAGTGGTGACCAACCGACGTGATGAACACGCAACTAATAACCTTCGGAAACTATAATTTCAAACCTTCGTCATCATCCACAAGTACCCCATTCATTCGCTCCCGAGCAGATATTATCTGCAGTCTTCACATTCTTCGAGTCATCTAGCTTTACAAAAGGTTCATCGCAGCACTGGAATAATAATGCTTCCTGTTCCTTCAAGCTACTCTCTGCGCTACAGTGTTCGGCACGGCTCTGAGCCATACTGCTCGCCTTTGCTTCACGGCACTCTCGCAGATTATTTGCCTTCTTCTCGACTTACCGCAGACTACAAGGCAATCCCTGGCACTTGCTCCGGCTCATCGTTCTCACCGGCATCACTTGCAAGTGCGTAGTACGGCATGCATTACACACCGGCATATCATTCGCACCGGCGTCACTTGCCCTTACGCACACAGCATGCATTCCCCACCGGCATTAAGGACGCACCGGCAATCGGACTGCACTATCGACCTCCTGTCTGAGCAGGGGGGTGATGTGGCGGCGCTGTCGTCGCGCCACAAGCGAAACACATCGAAGCCTAAATCGCGCTATCAAAGTTCCGAAATTAAAGCAGCATATATAGAATAGCTCCGAACTACCAATCGGAGCCTTGGCCGCTCCCCGGGCAGAACACCTTGCCCGGCGGGAGATCTCCCCTTTTCCTTCCACCCGCCAGAAATATATTAACTTTGACTTCTAAGTATATTTATTTAAAAAAATATAGAGTAATTCATTCTTGGGGCAATGTATACGCTAATACAAGACCGCTCGTCCCAAAAAATATACAATTTCGTTCTGTTACCAAGTTTAAATATTTTATTAAACAAAAACTGTATAAAAAGGGTTATTATAATATAAATGAATATATGGTTAATAATAACCCCTGGGAATAAGGTGTTCGCTTCCAAGGTGTTTCTAAAATTAATTTTATAAATGGATGTACATTCATGTAAAATTTACTTAAAAAAAAAGTCCCGCTGGGTTTCTTGCTGGTTCTTTCCAGAGGTTTTATTCGAACCAGTGTTAAAGTAAAACATGATTTACAATAATTGTTACAGATGTGATCTACATTGAATAAAAATAAAAGCTTTTAGAAAAATTTACTTCGCAAATATCCGCGTTATAAAATAAAATGATGTGTCTTACCTAGCATGAAGAGCACCTCCCGCCCTCCCTCAATTGCGTGCACTATCCTCGTCACCACTAATCCCAGCACTGCAACTCCCAACACCATTACACTAGGCAAGACACACCACTGACGATAATACGACACGTGTTTCGCCTCTACACGAGGCATCCTCAGGTGATATAGACTCTACGGTGGCTAACCACTAAGTGAGCGGCGAGCCAAAATAAGTGCCTTTTATACAGACCGCTGACGCAACCGCTCTCTACTTAAGGAGCGAGCGACTGCGTTATGCGATAAAACATGCAACCAATCACCGCCGGACTTACGCAGCCGTTTGTGAAATTAAAAACAAACCGCCGCGCAACGCCCACCCTCCAACCACGCAACCAATCACCGAACACCGAGAGGGTGACAAACGACCATATTGCGAGGCTCTCTGTTATTAGAGAGCAGGCTTAAAGATATTTAAGAGAGGTGAGTTAATAACATTTGTGTGTTCATTCAGCAATGCAAAAGTACTATTGTTACTTTTTATATCTCTAACTGTTCCAGCACACACAGCCGCAGCCCTTTATTACACGTATGTAAGACTTTAAAGGAGTGGTCGTTGGCTAGGTTGTGTCCAGTGTCTAAAAGATGTTTGGCAAAATAGGATTTATCGGGATTGCAATTCCTGTACGCGGCTAAATGCTCTTTATAACGTGTTTTGAAATTGCGACCAGTCTGATCCACATAAACGGCGTGGCTTTCGTCACAAACAAGTTTGTAATCACCTGACTTTTGACGAATATCCAACTTATCTTTATTATTACACATATTTCAGATTTAGGAGGAATACATTATTGTTACTAAAGCCGATAAAGGCAATACTGTTGTTATTATGGAGAGTAGTGGGTATATAGCCAGAAAGTTAACGATGTTATCCAAGGTGATGACTTTGAGCTATTGGAGTCTGACCCAACCAAAAAGTTTACTTTGGATATTAAGTTATGTAAACAACAGTCATCATATGTTTTTCCCGATCACAACATGTCTCGGAGCAATCTTGTTCCAATGAATCCTCAAGCACCCATTTTATATGGGTTACCAAAAATACATAAAGAACATGTTCCTATTTGTCCAGTTGTCTCATATATTGGTGCACCAGCTTATTTCCTTGCTATAAAATTAAACTTCCTCCTTCGAGAGAAATCTGGATTCAACCCCACTTACAGTCTAAAAAATGGCTTAGATCTCATTTCCAAAATTAAAGATATTAGTATTCCTCCTAAATCCATATTGTTATCTTTAGATGTTGATAGTCTTTTCACAAATGTCCCATCCCCTGACTGTTTGCGTATACTCGCAGATCTCTTTGAAAAACGTCGTCTATATCCCGGGGAAACAAACGATCTTCTTAACTTAACCTCTCTCTGTATGAAACCAAACTATTTCCGGTTTAATAACAGTTTCTATCTACAAAAAGAAGGGTTAGCTATGGGGTCCCCTCTAAGTCCTCTTATGGCGGACATTTTCATGGATAATTTCGAAAAACAAGATATAGTTGTCAATCAAAATATCTTATGTTACTATCGATATGTAGACGACATAATTATTTGCTGGACTGGCACAAGGAGACAACTGGATGTTTTCTTCAATAAAATAAATAGAGTCCATGACAAAATTAAATTTAAACTTCAATTGGAACAAGATTGTTCCCTTAATTTTCTCGACTTACAAACAACAAGAAAAGAATCGGCACATGTTTTCCAAATTTATCGAAAGCCAACTCACACCTACACGGTCATCCCCGCATCACCGTGTCATCCGTGGCAACATAAAGTAGCCGCTTTTTATTGTTACATTAACCGTTTGTTTACTGTCCCATTAAGTAAAGAAAATGATTTAAAAGAACTTAATATAATTTATCAAATAGCGGTCTCTAACGGTTTTTCAAAAAATCTCATTAACAATTTAATTGAAAAGAAACAAAAGCATGTTGTTCGCAACTCTCTGTACGCGGTTCAACCTCAAAGTGTTCATCGATATGTGAGCAGTTTGACCTACTTAGGCCCCATATCTGAAAAAGTAGCTAATACTCTTTGACAAAACGGCGTTTATGTGGCGTTCAAAACAAACAATTCTCTTAGAAATATCTGTAATAATAAAGATAAGTTGGCTATTCGTCAAAAGTTAGGTGGTTACAAACTTGTTTGTGACGAATACCACGCCGTTTACGTGGGTCAGACTGGTCGCAATTTCGAGACACGTTATAAAGAGCATTTAGCCGCGTACAGGAATTGCAATCCCCATAAATCCCATTTTGCCAAACATCTTTTGGACACTGGACACAACCTAGCCTACGATCACTCCTTTAAAGTCTGACATACGTGTAATAAAGGACTGCGGCTGTGTGTGCTGGAACAGTTAGAGATATTAAAAAGTAACAATAGTACCGTTGCATTGCTGAATGAACAAACAAATGTTACTAACTCACCTCTCTTAAATATCTTTAAGCCTGCTCTCTAATAATAGAGAGCCTCGCAATATGGTCGTTTGTCACCCTCACGGTGATCGTCGATTGGTTGCGTGGTTGGAGGGTGGGCGTTGCGCAGCGGTTTGTTTTTAATTTTACAAACGGCTGCGTAAGTCCGGCGGTGATTGATCGCATGTTTTATCGCATGACGCAGTCGCTCGCTCCTTAAATAGAGAGCGGTTGCGTCAGCGGTCTGTATAAAAGGCACTTGTTTTGGCTCGCCACTCACTTAGCGGTTAGCCACCGTAGAGTCTATATCACCTGAGGATGCCTCGTGTAGAGGCGAAACACGTGTCGTATTATCGTCAGTGGTGTGTCTTGCCTAGTGTAGTGGTGTTGGGAGTAGCGGTGCTGGGATTAGTGGTGACGGGGATAGTGCACGCAATTGAGGGAGGGCGGGAGGTGCTCTTCATGCTAGGTAAGACACATCATTTTATTTTATAACGCGGATATTTGCGAAGTAAATTTTTCTAAAAGCTTTTATATAATGGATTTCTCAAAGTAACGCCTGATTCTATTAATTATATTGAATAAAAATTTTCTATTCTATTCTATAATAAGCAAAAACAAAAAAATGATTTTTTGTTTTTGCGTGAATGTCATGGAACATTTGGTTAAAACGTAGTTTCTTTCGTAGTATATTATTATTAATAAACGTATTATATTATTGATTTACAAGTACAAATAAATGAATTACTAGCGTCTATTACAATAAAGCGTCATTTAAAATAATATTTCTTTCATGGCAAGATAAGAAAAAGTGCGAGGGAGGTGGATATTATTCCATCTCGCTCACACTATAGAAAGGGGTTCGTAACGGAAAAATCTTACACCTTTTCTCGCCTAGCCCTCATCCGTCAAATTCGTACCGTGCGATAAGGAATTTGGTTTCAAAACATTGCAAACGACTTAGAAATTTTCGATTTAAAAAAATTCTTATCATAGCTATAATTTGTTGTTGTGTGTTGTGCTTTCTCACTGATTATTTACCCTTTGATAGAGTATCAATCACTGACCTCTATATAAACAAGTACGCTGGACTGGCTATGTCTGCCCTAAAGAGGGTCGCTTCCGATTCGGCAGAAAAGCCTCATAAGCCAATGCCAGTCTCACAGGTGGTGTTTAGTGGGTAGGCACTTAGGTTAGGTTAGGTTAGTCCCCCCCCGAACGGGTTCCCGCCTTGTCGTGGCGGGGGGGCTTAGTAGCCGTGGCTTGGTCACCCACGGTGAACAAAGAGGAACCCCTTGGCTGGCCCGTGGTGTAGGGCCGGCCCGAGGTGGCCACTCCGAGTGGGCTTGGTGAGCCCACTTCGGATGTGTGTCGGGGGGCTGCGGTGAGAGGGGAGTCCGCACCCTCTACCGCTGCAGCCGAGGTGGAGTCGCGGAGGAAGAGGAGTGTTGGTATGGCGATGCGCCACTCGCCCTATCCTCCGCGACTCAAACGGGGCCGCACCGTTGATGCGGTGGTGGTGGGGCCGCGGGGGGAGAGGAGTATCGGTATTGCGAGGCGCCGCTCTCCCTACCCTCCGCGGCCGAAACTTGGTTGGCGGCGGAGCCCGAGACCAGATCCGCCGCTGGGGTCGGGAAAGCGGGCGCTATTCAGCGCTCGATTTTCCTGGCCCCATGGCCTCCGCGTATCGGACTCGGGGTGGTCCGATACGCAGGTGGAGTTGGAGGCTGTGGAGGGGGGTAGCAGAACACCTCGCTACCCCGTGCAGGAGACGAGGCCCGGACAGACCGGGCCAGCACTAGTGTGGGGCTGCGGAAAAATTTGGATTCCCGCGGCCCCGCACGCACGTGCGAGGAGGCACCGTGGGGTTTTAGCCGGTAGGAGTCCGGCATAACCTTCCGGTTGCCCCCGCAGCCGGAGGTATCCATGAGGATTTCCCCACGAAAAAAAAAAAAAAAAAGGTTAGGTTAGTCGCAGTGAGTCCCACATAACCACGACATCCGGCTGTCGTGGTATGCTTCTAGCATTCACCACCTCCCTTCCTCGCTTACCAGAGGGTAGCCCTTTCAATTGCTTCTGGGCGCAAAAAAAAAAACTAGCTATACCATACAAAACACTTATGCCGATTTGAAGCACCCTCATTGTCCGTACCGGGAACGAAAAAAATGACATAATATGCCAAAGTCTATTGTATTATTTAAATCGTATCCCTATATTTTGAATTTTAAACTAAAAAATAAAAGTATTTTATGTGGTTTAGTTATGTTTAATTTTAGTTACATAATAATTATTATTTTTAGTAATAATGTAAAACTCGTTACCAAAAGGAAAGTGGGATAACATTTCACAAGTGAATTTACAGCTAATATTAAGCAAATTAAAACTATTTCATAATAAAGGTACTTAAATTGTTACAAATCTTAATATGGTAATTGCAAACATGTTTTTCTTAACTGAGTTTTGATAAACAATAAAATTCAGTGTCGAGTTCCTTGTCTTCTTTTCTACCCATATCTGTTCACAACTAAAGTTACTGACAACAGATAATTATAAAATTTTTATTAATTAACAGGTTTCCAACTGAACCTAGACTAAATTTATGGCTAAAAAGCACAAAAATAGTGAATTGGCGACCGAAACAAAATGAGTATCTTTGTTCTAAACACTTCACAGGCGACTGTTTTATTGGATATGAGAAACGCACTACTTTCAAAAAGTGCAGTATACCCGCAATTATTTCTTGTAATACCAGTAATTATAAAAGTATTATTTGGGATGTTTTTATTTGTTCTCTCCTTATTTTCCCCCAGACTCAAGGGCCATAGCAAAGTGTAGAAAGGTCACCTGATGATGACTTTGTGTTTACAAGACGTAAGTTTCTTAAATCTGTATAATTATTATGACTAGCTGTTCCCCGCGTCTTTGCCCGCGTGCTTTTTGGGGTTTTAATTTTTTGCGCCGAAACCATAATTCTTTTTCTAAAATAAAAGTAGCCTAAGTTACTCCTTGTGACATCAGCTATCTGCCAGTGAAAATCCCATCAAAATCGGTCCACCCGTTTTGGAGATTAACCGGAACAAACAAACAGACAGACGGACAGACAGACAGACAGACAAAAACTTTAAAAATTGTATTTTTGTTATTGGTACCGTATATACTTTCATATGCATTTAGTAAAAAGCTGTAATTTTGACATTACAAACAGACACTTCAATTTTATTTATTTGTATAGATTTATTGTATCAAAGCAATAAATTTATATTGGAACTGCAAAATTATTAATTTCGTTAGTGAGTTTGCGAGTTTAGGTAGATAATCCATAGTAAACGTAGGATGACTCACATGGCTGACCCGAAGTGAAGGGCTGGCCCAAGGTGGCCACTCTGAGTGGGCTTGTCGAGCCCTAGGATGTGTGTTAGTAAGCAGCGGCTAGAGGAGAGTCCTCTCTATATATTGATGCAGCCTAGGTGGAGTCGCAAGGTAAGAGAATTGTTGGTATGGTAATGCGCCAGTCGACTATCTTCCGCGACTTTGGCGGGACTGTACTACTTGGTGCTTCCGAATACTCGTTTTTTCTTGGCTCCATGGCCTCCACATATCGGGCTCGGGAAGTTGGGGAGGGAAGTCCTCAACTAAGGAGGGGTCCTCGCTGGTGGGCCGCGGATGTGCTTGAAAGCGTTTCCGTAGCCCTGTCAATGTGTGGTGAAGATCATGGGATTTTAGTAGGTGCAAGTCCGACATAATCCGTTCTTGCCCCCCAATGGAGGTATGCGCAGGCATTTTCTCATTTGAAACCCGAAACAAAATCCATTCGAATAAAAACGTATTAATTGATACATTTTTTATTGTATGGCATTATATTAATATAATACATAAATAGAATGGACGTTACGGGTTGGAGAATTTTTATCGATATATTTTTTCACACTGTCTTATATCTATTATTATTTCCGTGGAAGTTATCTTCTGCTGCCAGCGCCAAAATGGCGAAAATCAAATCTCCTCATTATGTCACGGTATACAGCCAGTCCATATATAGTCCATAGAGGGCAGTGGTACTAATGAACTTCGAACCATTTACATAGTCGAAACGTCGACTATGTAAATGGATATTAAATATTCTATTTAAAAATATCGATTCATTTTTTCTATATGAAACGGCATTACACTATACACAGGTAAAAATTACTTTTTGGCAATATTATAACCTCGTTTCGAAACAAATGTTTTATCTTGCACACACTAATTTGAAAATGTCTGAGTCCCATTCTTTTATTAAGAAAAAAAACTGTAACACTTTTTCCAAGATATCCATAGTGAACTCAATTTACACAACATTTTAGTTAGAGTATTTAAATTGCAATAAATACATTGCGTTCTCAATGTCGTTGTGTACGATTACCGACGAACTAAGTCGACATATAAGTAATGACAATTTACATTTTTGCAAAATTAGTATTAGTAAAGTAATTCCCATGGTAGCTAATTTGCGACGATAATGAGTACTTCTACAATTTACGTGATACCAAAGCAGTCAATAAATGTATAGTGTCGGTGTACGAATATCCACTACCTCATATCATGCCGTGGGTGTCGTAAGAGGCGACGGAGGGAAACAAAATCAAAAGATGGGCAGCATTGTCTTCCTTATAACAACTGAAATAAAAAAAGAATACGGTTGCTAACCCGCTTACCAACCGTGATAACTATGGCAAATATCCCCCATATGTAGGATGGAGGGTCTATGGAGCCCTATGTTCAGCAGTGGATTTGAATAGGCTTTAATAGGTAAAGAAGTCGATCAAAATTTTTCTTATATACATGGTAGACCCATGCTGAGTTTAATGTTCGTTAACGCTGCTGATCATAGCGGTTTTGAATCCCGGGTCAGACCAAAAACAAAAATAAGTTGTTGAGTTTTTCTGTCAATAATTTCTCAGTTGCAGCCCG
Source organism: Parnassius mnemosyne (assembly GCA_963668995.1). Taxonomy (NCBI): domain Eukaryota; kingdom Metazoa; phylum Arthropoda; class Insecta; order Lepidoptera; family Papilionidae; genus Parnassius; species Parnassius mnemosyne. The sequence goes on from CAVLGL010000159.1 coordinate 14,032,989, forward strand.
ACGTCAGAAAGTTAGCTGTGTTTCAACCAGTATCTTGGAAAGCAGGTGAAACAATTGATCCTGCAGGACCATGAGTACCTGATCTCTCTCCAGTTGTATCAGCTTGCCGTCCCATCGGACTTTGAGAGTGAGGGGATAGAGGGTGTGCGCATACACTCGAGCACTATAATCGTCATGATGGTGATCTTCGTCGTTATTACAGCGTTTCCTGAGTCCACTGTTGATTACAGGCCTCCCCCAAGAAATGCAAAAGAGCACGGTCCTGAGCTGCCTGCATCCATCGACTTTCTGCATTTCTTACCAAGTCGTCACTCCATCTCCTTTTGTTTTTGTTAAGCTTAATAAACAAAATAATTATATTGTAATATGTGGAGACTTTAATATCAATCTCCCAGAAGCTTCCTCCATCAATATTAAATTTAGATCATTGTTTAAATCACATGTTCTTCTTAATTTATTTTTAGAGCCAACACGTATTATTGAATATAGTACAACATATATAGATAACATTTTTACAAATTTTAAGCCATTGCATAAATGTATAATTCAAAAATTGAGTTCTGATCACTGTGGACAGTTGGTTTCGTTACCTTATGTTCACAATAAACCATTAGAAGAGAAGATAGTGTTTTTTCCAGTAAATGCACGTCACTTGGAGAAGTTTACAAGTAACATAGTGAAGAAACTTCCATCACTTTCATACCAAAATGACGATAATTTTTTACATGGAACATTGTTTAAGCTTATTTGCAATGAATTCGATAATATTTTTACTTCTAAAACGTTCTCCTTGAAGAGCCGGAAGGCATTCAATGTATGGGCGATAGTGGAGTCCATAATAGCAGACAAAGGTTATATGAACTTTACCATGAAAGGACATATAACCCTAGCGTCTAATTTAGGGAATATGTAAAATAATATTCAAAAATATTTAAAAGAGTATACTCCACAGCCAAGTCTTTGCATTTAAGCAACAAAATTAAGAGAGTTTCTAATAAAATTAAAACGACATGGAGTATAATTAATAGTGAAACGGGTAAGGCCTCTCTCGCAATTCAAACTACCGGTTAAGTTTTAACTACAAATTAACTGAATCAGATCAGGATGTTGCAATGGTTTTTGAGAAATATTTTACTGATACTCCTATCTTAACCACTAAGTTACAGAAGAAACTTAGTCCTGCCGTCGCCGAATCATTACTTATATAAAATGTAAATGCGTGTACAAAGAATTTTACATTTCATAAAATATCATCAAAAGATATTTTAAAATATTTTGAAACTATTGATGTTAAGAAAACTGTAGATCTCTAGGGGATTTCCGTTAAAGTTATTGCGTCTATAATAGATATAATCGCGCCTCATCTAACTATTATTTTTAATACTAGTATCGAATATGGTGGTTTTCTGATTTAATGAAGCATAGTAAAGTAATATCTTTATTAGAATCTGGTAGTACATTAGACCCCGCCAATTTTCTATCAATTTCTGTAATGCCAACACAGATTTTTGAAAAAATTATTCTTGATCAAATGTAGTTTTTTTTAATGTTAATAGTTTACTTCATAAAGATCAATTAGATTTCACAAGGCATCGCTCGACAACTGATGCTGGTGTTGAGCTGATTAAATATATTTTCAATGCATGAGAGAATTCACAGGATGCTTGGGGTATATTTTGTGACCTTTTCAAAGCCTTCGATTGTATTTACCACGAAATATTAATTCGGAAACTACAACACTACGGTGTAAGATGTAATGCTCTTAAATTAATTGTTTCATATTTAAGTAACACGACGCAAAAAGTTGTCATTAATAGTATGAGCTCTTCCGGGTCGATAGTACAAATGGGCGTGCCTCGAGGCTCAATTTTCGGACCCTTTCTATTTCTTACATATATACAACATTAATATAATATAAAATATTAATTACTCACCTTACATAATAGAGGATAACCATAATATAGTATTATTTGCTGATGACACTTCATTAATTTTCAATTTAAAACGACAATTACTTAAATATGACGAAGTAAATAATGCTATATCTAAATAAGTAAATTGGTTTAATGTTAGTAACTTGCATTTAAACGGCACTAAAACAAAATGTATAAAATTCATGACTCCAAATGTCAAACAATTAAATACTATTGTAATTTTTAATTAGGAGGAACTGAGTCTTATTGATACTACCATTTTTCTTGAAATAACACTAGACGCGAAGCTTCAATAGAGCCCCGTATATCAAAATTAGCGAGCAGACTTAGTTCTGCAGCATATGCTGTAAAAAAGATTAGTAATCTTACCAGTGTGGAAATAGCTAGACTTGTTTACTTTAGCTATTTCCATAGCATAATATCGTATGGTCGTTTTGCTATGGGAACACGCGACTGACACTGAAATTATATTTGTTATGAGGGCCATGAGAGAAATCTATGATTTAAAACCTAAAGAGTCTCTGCGACAAAATTTTAAGGAAATTAATATATTAACTTTGGCCTCTCAAAACATTTATGAAAATGTAATGTACGTACACAGAAATAAAGGTAGTCATAGTAATACAAATGAAGTGATATTCATTCTGTAAATACTAGGAACAGACACGAGCTAGTAGTACCAGTTACTCGACTCCATCGAGTTAATAATTCATTCTTGGGGCGATGTATACGCTTTTACAACATAATCCCAGAAAATATACAACATTACACCTGCTCAAAGTTTAAAAACTTTATTATACAAAGTTTGTATAAAAAAGGTTGTTATAATATTAAGAAATTTATGGATGATATTAACCCCTGGGAATGAGGTGATCGCTACCAAGCTATTTCTAATTTGTTTTTTGTGGTTAATTGTGATAATATGATTGCAAGCTGTTATTTAAAAAAAAGTCCCGCTAGGTTCGTTGCTGGTTCTTCCCAGGACAGAGTTTTTTTCGAACCAGTGGTAATTAAACAAAAGAGTGACTTTCAATAAGTATTATTTATAATCTATATTGAATAGAAAAATTTTTGTTACTGTTTCTGTTTTTCATTGCTACCCTACACTTACCTTACCGTTACCGATACGGTAACGGTAAGGTATTCGGGGAGAATTCCATGTCTCTGGTTTCTGAAGATGTTAATGCAGTTAGCCTTTTTGGCTTTTACAGATTCATCGGACTTAGGACTTCAGAGCAGAGTCCCTCCTATGACAGTGTACAGTACACGTGGATAAGTTATCTAACGGCTGTCCGAACAGGGGGTGGCGGACCCCGGCTCTGACGGCTAACTCGTATCGTTCGATGTTCTGGGCGGTGAGAACCACCCAGGGACGCAGATGTAGGATGTGTACGCGATGTGGGTGTGCGGCGCACCCGTCTGCGGACTCGCTGTGTCCCATCCGTTGTTGTTCTAACAGCGTTTGTGGCACTAGGTGATTGTGTAGTGTTTGCGTGTGACTGGCCGATGATAACATTTCGGTCGTTGGAATCTAACGGAATTGGCAGTTAGATTAGAATGTTACGGGGCCTCCAGAGGGTTTCCATTACGTTTAGAGTCAGAGCGTTGGTGGCTGCCTTTAACACAAGGAATTAGGCACGGTTGCGGAATTTGCGAATGTATTTCGCCAAGTCGTATGAGGATGCTCAAGGTCGCTCAGTGAGCTATAAAATTATTTATTTACTCTTTATTGCATTCCTTAATCTTAAAGAATACAAAGGGCGGACTTAATGCCTTGAGGCATTCTCTATCTGTAAACCCATGGAGTGGTGAGAGTTTGAAGTAGGTGTAGCAATATAGACTAAAACCAAAATAAAAATGATAATTAATTACGTTATATATATATTATATTATATTCTATTATATTCATTAAATTTTTCATTCTGCAAACTACGACTGGTATGCACGCTTGTTCGTCTTCGGATTGACATGTCATGCAACAACTCAGTGGTATACAAAAACAAAAAATAATTGACAAAACTAAAAGAATTATCTGTTTTGCTTTTCTACAACTAAAATTTAAACTGTCTTTGATGTTGTTAGTTTAAAATCTTGAGAAACAATTCTACAACAGCTCAGAAATCACTTAACTGTTATGATATCCGTAAATGCGATAAAATGATTGATGTTACGAGTATAGCATGAAGGTTCGTCGTGCAGGTGATGCATTACCGTCTAGGGACTGCTTCAGAAATTGATTCCGAGTTCAAACAAAACGTGATGTTTATCATGTGTTTTATTCAATCGGGACAGTCTGAAGAAGATATTTTGGCATCAAATATTCAAACTTATGGCATAGTATGGTAACCGAGCGAATCAGATAATATTGAGCAAACTATTGCGCCTCAAGAAAATAGCGTTACAACAACAAATGATTATATTTCTTTTGTTTTTTTGCGTCACGCAATCACGTTGATACTGTTGGTACAGCCAAGCCTTTCTAAACAGAAGTTTGTTCGAATATTTCATTCAATTTTTGTTGCAATAAAAAATTCCGGCATCATTCATGGAATAAATGCGTTTATACGAGCAAAAGTTATACCTAAGCTGTAACCATGACCTAATTTGATAGTTATGTTTTTTTTTTTTTTTTTTTTTATGTTACATGTTTTTTTTTTATAAATTCAGCTCTGGACTATTTACTGGCTAATAAATAAAATGAAATGAACATTGTAGCTCTGAAAATTATAATATTAATAAAATAAATAGTTGTACGTGGTAGGGCCATGCTGCAGCTATATTACTGGTATAGTTGTAGCACGAATGGGTCGGCTCGACCGGGGAGGGACCACGCTCTCAAAGAATAACAGCGTAAAATAGCAGCTTAACGCTGCTGTGTTTCGTATGGTGAGTGTAGAGAACCGGAGACCACTTTTTACTGGAAACAAGGCATTCCATCTTAGTCCTCACGGGTGACAACGCATCTGCATTTTGATTCGTAATCGAAGATAGATGTAGATGTCTATGGGCTACAGCAACCACATACCATGCTCGTTCCTTATCATAGGATAACACACAGTCCAAAAAGAAAAAAAAAGTAAAATAACGTATAACGTTTATTTATCGTTCCATAAAAAACTTATGAAAACAGTTTCCCGTTACTGTTTTAAATTTAATAATGGTGGACCAGATTAGATTAGGTGGACAATCGTTCGAGCAATTTCTCACTGAAAATTAAATACACTCCTTATCCAATTAAAATTAAAAAAAGTAATTGTATGCAATGTGCACTTCAGGGCTCTAAGACTAATAATATTATATATCTAATAACAACCGTTTTTCAGTTTAGAAATTTCTTCTTTTCTAAATTATTTTACAAAGATTTATAGTAGATTTATAGTATTTTAAACAGTGGTAAAGCCACGCGGCAGCTTTTGCTGTCGTACGGATGGGCCGTCTCGAACAGGGTTGGTACCACGACCTCACAGAAAACCAGCGTAAAGTAGAGGTTTACCTCTGCGTTTCGCTTGGTGAGTGCAGGTGGCCGGAGGCCCTTTTTACTAGAAATGAGGCATTCCATCTTAGTCCTCACGGGTGACAACGCACCTACATTTTGATTCGTAATAGAGGATTGATGTAGATGTCTATGGGCCGCAGCAACCACTTACAATCAGGTGGACTGTGTGCTCGTTTGTCACCCTTATCCTATAAAAAAAGTCTTTGCATTATGTATTTTTCAAGAAAATGAAAAGTAAATTATGTATTAGTCTTATTTGTACGTCTAAAGCAGTATCTTATTTTTTATTATCAATATAAATTATTTAATATATACGTAGGAAAAAGGGGTCAGCCATGCTAATTAAAAAAGTCAAGTATTACAAAATAATATGTAGCTTTATTCTCTTTTTTTTTTCAAGTACCGTTTATGCTAGCCCGTATGTACCGCTAGGTTGGTTCAGAAAGTAGTTGGGCTCTTAAAAAAGTCAAGATTTTTAGTAAATTATTTTATTATTTATCTTTTTTCCGCACACGTATAAAGTAAGTTTCAAGGAAGGGGATCACTGTCCTGGCGTAGGGGGGCGAATTCCAAGCGCTGTTCCTTCAGCCAGCTAGCACAAGAAGCCGATGATACCAAAGCCCGACGGTGATGATTGCCGTTAGTAGGATGGTAGACCAACACTCCGTTAGCTCGAGGCAAGGCAAGAAAGTAGGCCTTAGGTGGGTCCTGGAGTCCCAGACGGAGGCCAGCATTAGGGAAACCTCCACGTCGCAATGCTGGAACACGTAGTGGTCTTCGAGCATGAAGACCAACTTCATGCAATCTCCTTCGTACGGTTTTGTTGCTTATCAGCAGCCAGTTGTCCTCCTGGAGCCATTGTAGTAGTTGCATCGCTGTGATATTATCTCCTGGCGGTAATTTGGAGAAATCGATCCTGTCTCTGCGTAGTAACACGATATCTACCCGTATGCCGTTCAGCCACTTCCACGGTACGTGATTGATATGTGCGATAACGTGACCACAATCTAGATATCACGTTTTGGCTGGTGTGCAGGGCCTCAGCAACGACGCGTTGAATAGCACCATTTTCTAACATGCCCACGGATCGTAACATTTCATCTCGACTCAAATAACATCGTGACATGACTCTTAAAGCTCACACGGCACGTTAAATTAAAAAAAGGAGAACAATCTAATGACTTTTCATTAATTAATATCAATGGAACAATATTTAATTTTCCTTTATCTAACGAATTACTAACAATTTTGCGACCGTATATTATTTTTTCTTTTGTTTTTTTTTATTTACTGTTTTAAATTTAAATTATAAAGTCGTAAATAGCTTAGGATTAAGGTATCCTTAGATTCTATTGATGTTTGTAGTACCCCTATAGTAGGGATAAAGTAAGACTTTGCAGAAATGAAGGATTATCCACTAAACACTGAAAATGAACTCCAATGAAATTAACTGCCAGCAAAAGGCAGATAATTGAAAATTAATCAGATGGAAGAGGATGAAAACTAATTTTAAAGGATATGACTATTGACGGATTGTTGATAAATGGCTTGTTTACTTCAACCTCATAGTTTCGAGTAACTAACCCTTAAACTAATTAAATTATCTGACACGAAACGATACCATTATATTAAATGAAGTTAGTGATCTAGAGTATACGTATTTATTAGTGGTTATAACTAAGTTATAATATTGACTAAGATTAGATGTGTAAAGGTTTATCATAGAAATACAAAAAGGAAAGGATAAAATGCAGATATAAAAATGCAAACGTAAAGACGTTTCCATGTTCTTTTATGTATTGATTACGTAGCAAGATAATATGGTACAAAACAAAAAGAAATAATTTGCTCTACTTGATAATTTGAGTTTATGCCCATTACAGGAAAAGGCGCAATTATTGGTCAGGGTGTTCAGCCCAGGCAGCAGTATAGCAGAATCCTTTAGCAACTTCGCTAGCGTGATTTAGGCACTTCTGTTATTACACAGTATGTCTTTGTCGCCCGATGAAGACACCGCCACAAATTAAATGGTACGTAATTGATGCATGGTTTACGGGGCAGAATTTTAATCGAGAAAAATTATACGTAAATTCTGCACATCATTAATATTAATTGATTTTCACTAATCTATTTTATAGAAAAAGGGTACTTCAGTAAATTTTATAGTGAGTGTTGCAGTATCAAGGACTATACGCTATTTCCCGTCACCGTGCCAGCTGTTTTTACGTGTGACAAATTCTGCAATATATCCTCCACGTAAACTATCCAGCATTACGTTTCGTTCAAATCTTACTATTTCCATAAGGTAAGATGAGGTCATGGATTCAGTGGCTTTCTATGTTTCAATTTTGCGGCAGATATATAATGTATGAGCTGCAGCAACGCCTCACTATCAAGAGTACAAATTATGTGTCACGTCGAAGCAAATGTGTATTTATGAATATACTTGCAGTATATGGAGTATAAATTCTAACATAATTATAATTTACAAGGCCATCACCTACATTAATTAATTAACGAAATATCACATTATGTTGTAAAAGCCGGATGACTGAAATGCGAATAATGAGATAGATGTGTAGGGTGACGAAATTGGATAATAAATTTGACAAAAAATTACTTTGCTTACATCCGCTAGATAAAATAAAATGATGGGTCTTACCTAGTTTGAAGAGCACCTCCCGCCCTCCCTCAATTGCCTCCTACACGAGGATGCCTCTACACGAGGCATCCTCGTATAGAGGCAAAAATGGATAAAATCAAAAATAAATTTTTCAAAGACAGTTTCAAAGTGGTCCTATATATGGAAAAGTTGAGAAACGAACATATTATAGGCTAGGCTTAAGAATCTTGGATGTACTGTGTTGATATGCATAACAAAGGAGTGAGTGAGGAGATAACGGCTAATAGAGGAAAGTGGGATACATACTACGTTGACCCCAAATAATTTGGGATAAGGACAGGAATAAGAAGTTTTAAAAGACAGACAAATAGAAATAGTCAATAGATAATAGTCTGCGGTTTAAGGATTCCGTTCACTATATTCCTAAGCCATTAACTCGTAAGTCACCTTCTAAAATTTAACTAGACATATGTAAAAATTTGTGACAATACACATAAAGGCACAGGTAACACAATTATTCTATAAGGAACTGCTTTATGTTTTAAATTAGTCGTGATAGTTTAGAAACTAGGCACTCCCTGTAAAATTTCGTAGTATGCGAGCAATCTGGGTTCAATCCTCGACAATACCACTGAAATAGTTCGTTGCAATTCATCACGTGCTCAGGAGTGAAAAAAAGGAACAAGGAAATATCGGAAAACCTGCATGTCTTAAAAATACAGTGAAGTCTAGGTGTTAATACTGTAGGTGTGTAATGTGTATTACCCATCCATGCATTACAGCCTGTAATAGGTCTCCACCCGAGAACTTCGCCATAGTAACTTGCTTGCCAAGAGTGTCAACTTTGGCGAAATCACCCAATGATGCAATCTATGGGGGAGGCCTATGTTCACCAAGGGATTTTTATAGGCTGTAATGGAAGAAGTGAATGAATAAGTGTATACCATATAAACTCAGTCGTATCGATATCTATGATTAGTTACTACCTATATTTATGAAGCTCGATGTATTTTCTTTATCATTTTATAGTAATCTGTCCACACTTGTTTAAGCACTGTAAAGTCGGCAGAATCACATTTTTTCAATGATTTCAAAAGGAAGGATACCCATAGATTAATAATAGGTCATCGCGCGCTCTGACTAGATACCGCACTACTTGAAAATGACAACTCCGTGAATGCGGCATCTGTATATTGTAGTGTGTATAAGACAATTGCAAGGATGCTAATGTGCGTGAAAAATTGTATATGCCAGCAGCTTAACTATTACCCGATTAACGGGAAAATTTATTTTAAGCCATACTTAGTAGTTAAGTTCATAGTTATGAATGTAGACCAGAAATACTTAAAAGTGAATAATTTAATAATAGCGAATGTATCAATATATTTGTGTATATTATGTATAGGTTTTTCTTCTGAATAAATGTCATATAAAAGATAGGGCCTCATTTTTTTCAGTTTAGATTTTATATTTAAATGTCTGACTAATATTCACAAATAAAAAATAGTTATATATTATAAGGTGTAACCAAAATAGTGCTTTCTATTTCTATTCTACGCGTCAATATGAACAACTTTTACTATAGATCTATCTTCGAAATCGCAAGAAAAATCAGGTCTTCCATACATTTTGAACAAGTTTGTACGAAATTCTGTATGAAATAACTGATTTTGAGATTTTTTTTACAGGATCAGGGTGACAAACGAGCACATAGTCCATCTGATGGTAAGTGGTTGCTGTGGCTCATAGACATCTACATCTATCTTCGGTAAACAATCAAAATGCAGATGCGTTGCAACCCCTGAGGACTAAGATGGAATGCCTCGTTTCCAGTAAAAAGAGTCTCCGGTTCTCTACACTCACCATAAGAAACAAAGCAGCGTTAAGCTGCTATTTTACACTGGTATTCTGTGAGAGCTTGGCCCTTCCCCGGTCGGGCCGACCCATTCATGCTACAACTATACCAGTAATATAGCTGCAGTATGGCTCTACCACGTATAGATTAAAAATTTTGAAGATGATCCCATAATAAAGTTATTCATGTTTACGGGCAGAATCATTCCCTAAGTTATTGAGTACTATTTTGTTACACTTTTACTTAGTATATAAGGTCGGGAAAAAAGTTGATTCGTATTTTACATACAAATTCAAGACATGTTTGTTTAAGAGTTTTATTACATTTAACTATAATATATATATGGGTCTATTTTGTTCGATAACTTGTTGCGATCTTGTAGGTAGAGATCTTAACATTATCGCGTTGCTGTGGAAATATTGGGATTTTTGATCAAAAAAATGCGACAAGTAGTTTGATTAGATATATTCAATATTCTATACAGAGATTTGAAGCAACATGGATTTAGTCATCGCATTTATAATGGAAATAAAAATAATATTCTTAATTATTTAGAACATGCGAAACACTATTTTTTTACGTGGTAGAGTCATGCTGCAGCTATATTAGTAGTATAGTTGTAGCACGATTGGGTCGGCTCGACCGGGAAAGGACCACGCTCTCACAGAATACCAGCGTAAAATAGCAGCTTAACGCTACTGTGTTTCGTATGGTGATTGTAGAAAACCGGAGACCCATTTTACTGGAAATGAGGCATTCCATCTTAGTCCTCACGGGTGACAAGGCATCTGCATTTTGATTTGTAATAGAGGATAGATGTAGATGTCTATGGCTGCAGCAACCACTTAACATCAGGTGGACTGTGTGCTCGTTTGTCACCCTTATCTTATAAAAAAATATATATTATAAACTTAAATAGTAAAACCTCCAGAAAGCTTTCGTTTAAATTACACAAGCAACAAAAGAAAATAATGATTAAAAGTTTTAAACCAGTTTTAAGTACTCAAGCAAATACTAGATTTTTAGGAATGTTTGTGTGTATTGAAAGTCTCAAACAGATAGCTAATCTTGTGGTATGGCGTTATCATGATGAAAGACCAATCTTTTTCTGATGATCAATCCTGGCCGTTTTTTTTATATTTCTTGCTTGATTCTCATTATTTGTTGGCAGTAGAGATCAGAATCGATGGTTTTACCAGGCGGTAAAAGCTCACAAACAGATAACTAATCTTGTAGTATGGCGTTGTCATGATGAAAGACCAATCTTTTTCTGATGATCAATGCCGGCCGTTTTTTTTTTCTATTTCTTGCTTGAGTATCATTATTTGTTGGCAGTGGATATCAGAATCGATGGTTTTACCATACGGAAAAGCTCATGATAAATGATAGGCTTCCAATCCTACCATACACACACAGCATCATCTTATTGCGTGTTAATCCAGGTTTCGCTACAGTCTGTAAACAAAACACATATCAATACAGAATAAATTACGTTTCTTCTATGGCCTTCACAAAAGAAACGTGATTTAGGAAACCTTTAATATTTTATTTTATTTTTATTATATGTTGTTATATCAGCAATACAATTAGCCAATACACATTCTGTGAAAATTTCAAGTATCTACATATTACGGTTCATAAAATATAGCCTGCTGACAGACAGACGGAACGATAGTGGAAACTTAGGTCCCGTTGACACTCTTTGGGTACGGAATTGACCCGATTGACCCGGTCCTTATAATATATAATATCCGTAATATATAAGTCGTTGCATTTATTATTCAAAATTGGGTGCTAATTAAGTCAGTCAAAGTTAAAAAAAATTGAATCTGGTTTGTTTAAAGCTTCAGGTTCGCGAAAACAAGACTTTTTTTTAAGATATACCTTCTGGAAACCCTGGGGCAAGAATTTTTTTTCCCATTAAATTGACAGAATAATTAATGCAATGTCAAATGTCCAATTTTTTTAAACGTCCGTTATAACAATAGCCAGGAAATTGCAAGTGCAGAGTAGAGTTATTTCCACAGATCATTATCTTCAATATATTTATCTATTTTATAGTATAGGTACGTACTATTATTCCTATATATACTTGGTGTTATTTTGTTTTTCTAGACTCCGCCCACGAACATCGGGCATATAAAATACTCGTATATATTACATAATAATAATAACTGTTATAATTACTATTTATAGTAGTCTGATTGTTATATATGTACTATAGTTTTACGCAGTTTTTAATAAAATTTAAGATTATTGTAAATATAGCGTTGCTAATATAGTGCCAAATAAAATAACTATGCTTCATTACATGAGTTGAAAATCGTTACGGTGTTATCTTTACGTTAATCGATTGTTGTTAGTAGTAAACAAATTAATATCATTGGAAGCACAAATTTTTTATTCTTATCTAAGTTTTAATTGAACTAGCGCCGCGTACAAAAAGACGTTTTATAAAATGAGCAGAAATCTTGTTTTTATAAAATAAGAGTGGGTGACAAACGAGCCCACAGTACACCTGATGGTAAGTGGAAACTGTGGCCCATAGACATCTACATTGTGTCCTAGATTAAAAATCAAAATGCTAATAAAGCGCTTAATTGCAATAAATTATATATATATATATATATATATATATATATAATAATAATAATAAAGTAGTAATGCTATTAAAATATACCAATATTCACTTTAACCAGCCTAGGTAATCTTAAGTAGTACTGTACAGTAGACTTGTTTTAGTGCTGACTTTACACGACCGTAGTCGAATGGCGAATTCGAACCCACAACCTTTCGAGTCCATTAGGCTATTGTCGCTTTATGCTAATATTGAGCATTGCTATTGTTAAATATTGAGTTAAACAGAAGCTAGCAGTCAAATGTAAAATTTTCTATAATCGCCAAGTTTGGCTGACGGATTACCACCGAACGTAGAACTGGACATATCGCAAAACGAACGGCACAGCTCCTCGTCACTGGTCTACATATTGTATATAAGTTGTAAAAGAAATAATTATCCCACCGTTCCATGAAAATGTCAATCGGCGTAATAATCCATGAAATCCCGGCGTTTTTATATTTAGTTGCCTTTGACAACACCTACCTTTAATGACACCCGTAGGGAGAAATTTGGAGATAGATAACCATGAATTTATGAACAAGGATTATCATTAGATAATATTTTATAATTAGATATAAGAAACAAGCACACAGCTCACCTGATGGTAAGCGGATGCTATTTATACCTACCTTTATTCTCAATTAAGAATCGAAATGCAGATGCGTTGTCACCACTGAGGGCTAAGATGGAATGTGTCGTTTCCAGTAAAATTCATCTCCGGTTATTTACACTCATCATAAGAAACACAGCGGCATTGTGCTGGTAATTTGATCTGGTATTCTGTGAGAGCGTGCTCCTTCCACGATCGAGCCGACCCATTCGTGCTACAATCATAATATAGCTGCAGCGTGGCTCTACCACGTGAAATAAATTGATATTTAAATATTGCACGGCCAGTCGGTTGAATTATCATAAAAAGTATTAAGTAAATCCCATAACAGAAATATTTTTTGGTTTACTTCGCCACTACATTATGACCAAAAACACAAACATTCAATATTGAATGTCGTAAAGAATTGATAACGAGACATCTGTACCCAAATAAAGCAAGGCCCCTACACAGATTTAAACAATCGTACTGAGGAAAGTAAGATACAGATAAGCGTATTAAAATTTTAAATTCCAAAAACAAAACAATAAAATTGGTTTGTTATCAACAAAAAAGAATACCAATATAAATTAACTGAGTAAATACAAAAAAATACCGTAAACATTTTCTTGTCGTATACACTTAATAAGGACTCTTATCGTGCAGGTAAATAACAGCTGTGTGTTCCAAGGAGTGCGAGTAATAAATATTTAATTGGTAATTAGGTAAATGACTCTACACTGACAGTGCACTATGAAATATAATTACTTACAGAATGAAATATCTTCTTTGTTTATCTCCTTGAGTAATGAATTCAGGCGAAGGTGAAGCTTATCTGCTTATTAATTCGTTTTCGATAAAAAAAAATTGTCTTTACAATATGTTACATCGACACTTTTCATTTAATTAAACTAAATGTTAAACTAGTCGTTACCGTTTTGACGCGATACGGAACGATCAAATGTTTAATTCACGTCGCTTTTACACATTTTCAAGTTTTTGTTGTCGTTTTAATATTTCGCGATCGCGGAATGATGACGAAGGCGACGGGGTCACGAGCGCCGACAGCGAAGTTCAGTTAGCAAGTGAAAAGTACAAGAAGCGTTCCCGCCTTTGCTATCGCAGACTGAGTTACTGCATCCTGAAATGTAGAGGAAGATTCAGAACGAGACAGAAAATCAATTGATATCCTTAAATGATTTTCATGATTTCAAAATTGTAAACTTTATAATCAAGAAATATTTAAAATTATAAAAATTAAATTTACTGTATATACCACAGTGGAGCCTGAGCATAGGTTTCCTCTTATTTTTGAGGGTGGGTTTAATATAATGATGAGGTTCTTATTTTACGTAATATGAGTCTAAAAACCTCATAAAATTTTTTTAAATGACTTTGATTAAAACAACTCTACATATAGATGAGATTCCCAGTGCGAAGTAATCGGTGGGACTATTTTTTTTTAAATTCTAAATACATTTCCATATTATGTTTTATTCGTATCAACTTAATTCCGTAATTCAAATATACTGCAAACTACCGAGTAAATATGAGAGCTATCTTCTTTGCCAGTAAAGTTAACTGGCCAACTTACATTTGGTCGCTATTTTTGACCACGGAAAATTGTAAATTGTAATCCGTCGTAGCACCGGTGCTGTATGGACGACACGCAATATTACCAACTTATGGTTTGATTGCATTCGTTCTAGCTGGCTGAAATTAAATAAAAATAATAATTTATTAACATAATATTAAACAGAATATAAAAAAACTATAATACAGAAAAACTAAAACTAAAAATTTAAATTGTCAAACAGTCCTACTGCCCGTGGTCTCATGCCAAGAACACTGGCTGCGGTTCCTCACTGAATGACTATATCAAAGGCTAAGTGCTTATGTAAGCACTTAGCCTTTGAGTGAAAAAAGAACCACCCTTCTTATCACCAGCAGCGACAACCATACAGTTCCTTTAGGAACTTCACCGCACGTGGACTCGACTGACCGATAGTCTCTACAGCAAATGGTACAAATGTGTAGTCATCTCTCAAAGACCTATATTTGCGCCACTTACATAATTCAGCTGCCTCTGATGCCGCCCAGGCTCTAAACGGGATACCCTTGAGATGAAAAATCGCCAAAGTCTCTATGTAAGTTGCATCTCACAATAGGCTTTATCTCTCTCCCAAGGGACCAAAGTCATACCGTCGGGTCTCTGTCATCGTCTCTAAATATCCCTCAAGGGTATAAAACTGAGGGAACATTTATTTAAACTAAATTATTATATACCGATATATTCAATATGGCCGCCGTGACCGATAATTCGGTCTGAGGCTATCAGACCGAATTATCGGTCACGGCGGCCAGTCTCAGCGGAGACTAGCCATCAGCGCAGGTATAGTGTCCGAGTGTATACGAAAGCACAGCATTCTCTATTCCCTCGCTCACATAGTCCGATAGGACGATAATCCGACACGAACGGAAAGAGATCAGGCGCAGGACCAACTCTTTTACGTGTTTTCCGACGCATAGAAAAACCGAAAAACTGTCTTTGGCCTGACCAGAGATTCAACATTAGAACCTCAAGATCCCTAGACTAACGAGGCAGTCAAAGACATAGAAGCCCCGACTTCTGAAGTTATTATTCGGAAATTATTTTTTCATTTTAATTCTTTGAATTTGGCTTTTACTTTTTATTAAAAATTTAATTTTAGACCCTTTTAAGGGGACTTGGAATATCACAAGCTCGAATGTCGTTTAAATAGTTTCATTAAAAATGTCAATCACTATTTTTCCACTAAGGGGTGAAAATTTTTCTTAAAATTTTTATGGGACCACTAATGAAATATTTAAATTTGTCTCACAAGAGAGAGTTATTAAAATCGGTTTCCAATTGACGAAGGTATCGCGTAACACACATATATATATATATATATATATATATATATATATATATATATATATATATATATATATATATATATATATATATATATAAATTTCACAGTACGCAAGCCACCCGGGGTCGATCCCCGCCGGCACCAATGGAATTGTTGGTTGTTTTTTTAAGTGCGGATTTACCACGTGCTTGATGGTGAAGGAAAACTTCGTGAGGAAACCTGCATGTCTGAGAAATAAAGAGCAAACAAAAATTTCGAAGGCATGTGAAGTCCGCCAACACGCATCTCAGAAGTGAGAGGCTTGTGCCCAGAAGTGGTACGTATATTAGGCTGTAACTTTTTTTTTTTTTTTTTTTTTTATAGGAAAAGGGTGACAAACGAGCACACAGTCCACCTGATGGTAAGTGGTTGCTGCGGCCCATAGACATCTACATCTATCCTCTGTTACAAATCAAAATGTAGATGCGTTGTCACCCGTGAGGACTAAGATGGAATGCCTCATTTCCAGTAAAAAAGGCCTCCGGCCACCTGCACTCACCAAGCGAAACGCAGAGGTAAACCTCTACTTCACGCTGGTTTTCTGTGAGGTCGTGGTACTACCCCGGTTCGAGCCGGCCCATCCGTGCGACAGCAAAAGCTGCCGCTTGGCTCTACCACTGTTAAGAGAAGAAGAACTTTAACTTTATACATGCAAAAATTAACTTACAGTCGAATTGAAAACCTTCTCTTTTTTGAAGCCGGCTAAAAGAAGCTACTTGTGTCTAGTGACACAACAACAATTGCAAATTTATTAATCTTGAATAATTCATCGATTACGTCCTTAGGATTACTATCGGTGATGAACATTCAAAATGGCATAGGTGCATTTAGAATCACTAATGGACTGTAGTGTACCGGCCAATGCTAATGCTAATTAGTTGAATACATAATTTTATTAAAATAACTATCTGAATATTGCATACTGCTCATCTCCTGGTTTGGTTTCCTCTGTCACCTCTTACGACACAAACGGGATGATATTCTACGGCATATTATTATACCACCCATACGTGGTGTAGATAGATACACATATAAAATTAGGCACTTACGTCATATCAAGTAAATTAATGTTAAGTTCATTTGTGTAGAGATGTGACAACGATTATCTGCAACAAATATCTGTTTAGGTCAAATGAAGCGAGTGATGTGGTCTTGAATGAATACTTTGTTGAATACGGAGATTTGATTACTCAAAACACCTCATATTATTTAGCTGCATGTCAAACGTTTTGTTTGCGTTCACTGGTTGTACGCGAGGCAATCAAGATTGGCCTAACTGTAACTATACTAGCAACAATATGCTATTGATCGTTCATTTAGTACGTTACGACGTGTCAACACATGGAATCGTCAACGATTAGTCGTGAGGCTAAAAGGCCTGCTGTTAAACAATTTTGGACAACGACCTAGGTGCCTCAAGTTTTTATTTACATAATCCATTAATAAAAATACATTAACATTTAATAAATATTTAGTATTTTACATTAAAATTACAATCAACAAAAATTATCAAGGCATTTTAATTACTCGTTACAGCAATCTCATGTTATTTTCTGCCACTATACATACTATACATACACTTATTCACAGACGTTTTCCACAAACGCAAATCCGCAAAATAAGAATCATTGTAATACAGATTTAATCAAACAACATCAAATGATTAAATTTGGAAAAAATGGATTTGTACATTAGGGTGCGTACAGATTAAGTAACATGTTGTGTAACTTTTGTTTTATAACACGTCCACATTATGTAACATTGTTTTTAAACATTGCAACATATAACAATACTGTACACATTAGAATAACAATGCAATATAACAATGTTATATGACATTGCCGTAAGACATTGTAGTTTGTCGTTCTGCCGTTCGAGTTATATAACATGTTATAATACGAGTTATGTACCACGTTATATAACACGATTTATAACATTATTGAAACATGTTATATAACAACGTTTAATAACACGTTATGTTATATAATGTGTACGCACCGTTACATTGGCGTGTTATACGACTAGTGGCGGATAATCCTTAAAGCAAACTAGTCACCTGCCTAGGGGCACAAGATAAAAAAGTGGCACGTGCGGAAGTTCTTAAACGAAAAAAAAATCGTCTGATTACTATTACATCGCCCTTACGCTCTCATCATATTTTACATTAAGGGTACTCGTGTCCTAATTATTACAAATAATATACAAATAAACTATATTTTAAATTATAATATATTATAGTTTATTTGCGAAATGAGTAGTTACAATTTGTAATATATGGTCGCTAGAGGGACGCCGCGGCCATGAGGTGCTAGCTATATGTTTACGTGACGCCACGCAGTAGCTTTTTTTGTTACTGATGTCTATGAGCCACAGCATCCATTACATCATACAATCAGGTAAATACGTCCATACAATCAGGTGGTCTATGTACTCATTTGTCACCCTTAGGCTTCAAGTATACAATGTCGGAACCGCACCGACGTCGGACCGCATCTTTGTGTCTACGAATGAACACCGCGCCTGCGCCGCACCGGCACCGGACCGGCGCCGCATACGCATTGGGCCGCCTCTGTGCCGCCATTTTGTGTACATTGCACGATCTTCAGTATCATTTCGCTTGCGCTAGTGTTCGCATGTGCCTTGCGATAAAATATCATTAAAATGGAAGAATTCGATCATGAGTTATTGATTAATTTAGTGCAAGAGAGGCAGGTGATATGGGACAAGACTAGTGAAGATTATAAACATAAGAAAAAAATGCAAAAGCGTGGCATGAAATCTGTGTTATTTTAAATGAACAATTCGAAACCTTAAGTGATAGAGAAAACTACGAATATGGTAAATCATGTTTGATTACATTTGGTTTAAGCTACACCATACATAAATACACATACAATACAGGGGGTAAATATATTATGAATAACTGTTTTTCCATGACACTCGTCCTTGTTCAGACATAAAATATTCAGCGAACTTATTTCGAACTTCATTTGCCGTGTCATGTCGAACACTTTGTGAACTATTTGTTCTTTGTAAGTGTTCCCCAAGTAAGATGTATTATTTGTGTCGTCACCATATTTGTTAACTAAATTATGTAATACAAAACACGTTTTTACAATATCCACGGCCAAATCGAGGGATAAATTTAGAGGGCTGTTAAGAACTTGCCATTTCTTAGTTGTTCTTCTAGCCCTTGTTAATCAATAATTAAAGGCTGATTTCATTACATCTAGTGATTGCCCACTAAACGGTCGTAGTAAATTGTAATACAAAGCAAACGCTTCATCAGCTACTAATACATAAGGTAAATCAATAGAAAAAAGTGCTTATAGTTTAAAAGCATTGATCAACTTTTGTCTGGTTTAATAAATCTGATGTGTTTCCCATCTACGGCGCCCGAGCAGTGAGGAAAATAAGCAATATCTTCAAAACTTTTTGCTATTTGAAGACATTCTTTTTCCTGATTTAATGAAGTATAGTAAAGTAATACCTTTATTTAAATCTGGTAGTACATTGGACCCCGCTTTTTATAGACCTATTTCTGTACTATCAACTCAGTAAAATTTTTGAAAAAATAATTTTGGATCAATCGTTAATTTTTTTTAATACAAATAAATTACTTCATAAAAACCAATTTGGTTTTACAAGGGGTCGCTCGACGTCTGACGCCGGTGTTGAGCTTATGAAATATATTTTTAATGCCTGGGAGAATTCACAAGATGCCTTAGGTATTTTCTGTGATCTTTCCAAGGCTTTCGATTGTGTTCATCATGTTACATTAATCAGGAAGCTACAACATTAAGGTGTAAAAAATTTGGCGCTTAGACTTATTACTTCATATTTAAGTAACAGAACTTAAAATGTCGTAATCAATGGTAAAGGTTCCTCCGGATCGGTAGTATCAATGGGCGTTCCTAGGGGCTCGATTCTTGGCCCATTCCTGTTCTTAATCTATATTAATGACTTACTTTATCTTGTAGGGAACAATCACGATATGGTATTATTTGCTGACGATACCTCTTTAATTTTCAAACTCAAACGGCAGTCAATTAATAATGACGATGTAAATAATGCTCTATCGAAATTAGTACATTGGTTTTACGCCAACAATTTACTCTTAAACGGCAATAAGACAAAATGTATTAAATTTACAATACCTAATGTAAAACATTCGAAAACCAATGTGCCCTTAAATGGGGAGGAGTTGAGTCTTGTGGATACCACTGTTTTCTCGGTATTACTATTGACGCGAAACTTCAATGGGGCCCGTTAATTAAATTGTATAAACAAAATTTGTTATTATATTGTTGAGTTTTTTTTTTATAGGATAAGGGTGACAAACGAGCTCACAGTCCACCTGATGGTAAGTGGTTGCTGCGGCCCATAGACATCTTCACCTATCCTCTATTATTAATCAAAATGTAGATGCGTTGTCACCCGTGAGGACTAAGATGGAATGCCTCATTTCCAGTAAAAAGGGCCTCCGGCCACCTGCACTCACCAAGCGAAACGTAGAGGTAAACCGCTACTTCACGCTGGTTTTCTGTGAGATCGTGGTACCACCCCGGTTCGAGCCGGCCCATCCGAGCGACAGCAAGAGCTGCCGCGACCACTGTAAGAAGAGAGTGAAATTATGTTTAAAAAAAAGTCCCGCTGGGTTTCTTGCTCATTCTTCCTAGGACAAAGTTATTTTCCGAACCAGTGGTAAATAAAAAAATGACTTTCAATAAGTATTATGTGATAATCAATATTGAATAAAAATCATTCTATTCTATTCTATTCTTGAGGCATTCTTATGTCAATCGGTGCAAGCTTTGACCATATATGAACGCATACTTCTCGTATAATCAAACTTATAGTTTCCTTTCCAATCATGAATCTATATTCTAAGACATCCATTAAATTCCCTGTTGCTAGGTATCTGAAAAAAAAACGGTCTAAATAATAAAGTCTTTGTGTTTATAAGATTATTAGTATTGACATACAGTGTGTAAAATGTAACTTTGTATTTATATGTAATTATTGTTAAATAAGATTAATGAAGTGGAGGATGAAGTATGAAAAAAAAACTCTACGAATGTAAATCTGGATCAACTGCCAAAACCCTTCATGAATACATTTATTATCATCATCATCATCATTACAGCCCTTCAAAAGTCCACTGCTGAACATAGGCCTCCCCCAAAGAATGCCACAAAGTACGGTCCTGAGCCACCTGCATCCATCGACTTCCTGCATATCTTACCAGGTCGTCATTCCATCTAGTGGGGGGACGCCCTACACTTCACCTGCCGGTACGAGGCTGCCATTCGAGAACCTTTCTTCCCCATCGGTTGTCGGTTCTTCGAGCTATATGGCCGGCCCATTGCGACTTCAGCTTACTAATCCGTTGGGCTATGTCGGTCACTCTGGTTCTACTGCGGATATCCTCATTTCTGAGGTTATCACGCAGAGAAACTCCGAGCATAGCCCTCTCCATAGCTCGCTGAGCGACCTTGAGCTTCCTCATCCGGCCAGCAGTGAAGGACCACGTCTCAGTTCCATATGTCATCACTGGCAACACGCACTGGGTGTACAGTCTCGTTTTCAAGTTTTGAGGTATACCTGACGAGAAGATGTGCCGTAATTTCCCGAACGCTGCCCAACCGAGTTGAATCCGTCGATTGACCTCTCGGTCGAAGTTGGACTTACCTAGTCGGACTATTTGTCCCAGGTAAACATACTCGTCAACAACTTCGAGCTTAGTGTTTCCAACAACTACCGGCATAGGTGTGACATGGACATTAAACATGATCTTTGTTTTGTCCATGTTCATCTTAAGACCTATCCGTTGGGAAACACTATTGAGGTCATTGAGCATAGTGCTTAGGTCCTCCAGCGATTCTGCCATAAGGACTATATCGTCGGCAAATCGAAGGTGAGTGATAAACTCGCCATTGATGTTGATACCGTATCCTTTCCAGTCCAGAAGCTTGAAAACATCTTCCAATGCAGCGGTAAAGAGTTTCTGGGATATGACGTCACCCTGTCTTACACCTCTCTGCAATTGGATAGGTTTCGTACTCTGGTTCTGTACTCGGATAGCCATCGTAGCCCTACTGTACAAGCACATCAACACTTCGACATACCGACAGTCAACTTGGCATCGCAAATTTCGACGGAATCAAAGGCTTTCTCATAGTCCACATACGCCAGACATAGTGGCAAATTGTACTCCTCGGACTTCTGTACAATTTGCCGAAGGGTATGTATGTGGTCTATGGTGCTAAAGCCTTTTCGGAAACCGGCTCGTTCGGGAGGCTGGAAGTCGTCAAGTCTGCGCGCGAGACGATTCGTAATGACTCTCGAAAACAGCACGTAGACGCGGCTCAGAAGGGAAATCGGTCTGTAGTTTTTCAAGAGAGCGTTGTCGCCTTTCTTGAAGAACAAGACCACCGCACTTCTGCTCCACGCCTCCGGTGAAATGCCACCATGGAGGACGGAATTAAAGAGCTTCTGAAGGACTTCAAGTACCGGTTTTTCACCCGCTTTCAGAAGCTCCGCTCTAATTCCGTCCTCGCCTGGGGCCTTGACGTTTTTAAGGTGCTGGAGAGCCATTCTAATCTCGCTCAGACTGACGTCCGGGATATCTTCGGAATAGTGTCGGATAAGACTCGCTCTTGGATCTTTACTCACACTTGCGTGCGGCTCCAACGATGACGTGTACAGCTGCCCATAGAACCTCTCAATCTCACTCAAAATCTCAGGTGCCCCGGAAACGATGCTGCCACATTCGGTCTTCAGCTTTGACAGTTGGCTCTTTCTGGCAGACAGTTCTCTGGCAAAGACTTTGGAGCCTTGGTTCCGCTCGATCGCTTCTTCAATACGAGCTGTATTGAATGCATGAGCATGTATTTAGAGATCTGTCTGTTCAGTTGCCTATATGCTGTCAAATCTGTTGAAGAATGTAGCTTCATCTCCCGTCTAACAGCCATGAGATTAAGAGTGTGATCGGAGAGTTTTTGTGTTCTTCTGCGGCGGGTCTTGCAGAACTTAGCTCCGACCGCATGGACAGTATCCACGAGCTTGTCATTCATATCGTCCACTTCATTGCAGTCTTCTAGGCACTGAAAACGGTTTTGTAATTCGAGCTGAAAGGTTTCGGGACTTTGGATTAGAGCACGAGGTGGACGGATCGTTGACTTCATTAGACGAGACCTCTCCAACTTAACGTTTAGGTTCAGTGTGCCTCTAACCATTCGGTGATCGCTGCCGGTTTTCATCCTCGCGATCACTGAGACATCACTGAACAGTTGTTGTCTGGTCGTCATAATGAAGTCAATCTCATTTTTGTCGAACCGTCGGGGCTCGACCAGGTCCACTTACTGTGGGGCCGCTTCTGAAAGAAAGAGTCCCTCTTTCTCCATGAAGTCGGCCAGCTGCTGGCCCCTTGGGTTCCGTTGCCCTATTCCAAATTTCCCCACTTTCAGCTCACCGTTCTCTCTTGTGCCTAGTTTTGCATTGAAGTCTCCCATTAACACCGTATATTGGGTTTTGGAGGAATGCATGGCTCTAGAGATAACCTCATACATTTCCTTCACCTCCTCATCGGGGTGTGCCGAGGTTGGCGCGTAAACCTGTATGACCTTCAGCGAATACCGTTTGGTGATTCTGAGTATAAGGTACGCAACCCTCGTCGACACACTCTCAATCTTTACAACGTTGTTAACGAGAGACTTGTGGACGATAAATCCGACACCTCCTTGGGACAGATGGTCGCCCTCCCGGTAATAGAGCAAGTTGCCGGATTCGAGGATTACCGTGTCCTCCCCCTCTCTTCGGACTTCGGATAATCCTATAATATGCCAGCGTAACTTGTCTATCTCTTGTTCCAGCTCCACAATCTTCTCGTCAGTCCTCAGGGTGCGTGCGTTGTATGTTGCCAGGTCGAGTCGTCGTAGGTGGCAACCGAACCTCCACCGGAGCACCCCCTGCCCCGCCGTTACCATTGTCGCCACCGTAGCCAGGAATAGCGGGGACGCCGGGGACTGGGGGCCGTCACTTCGTAACTTTCATCAGGGGGGGTATATTTCCATAGTTGCTATGCTTTGCGAGCGGGTTGGCAACCGCAGTTTTTTATTGTATTTTTGCCGTTACCAGGAACATGCTGCTGCCCATCTCCTGCCCGTTTCCCTTTGTCGCCTTTTACGACACCCACGGGAAGATATGGGGTAGTGGATATTCTTAACCGCCACTACACTTTTATTATGATAACATGCAATTTATGAAAAAAATCATAGATAAAAACTGGATAAAGTATGACTAGTCTAATTAATAATGAATCTACAGCCCCCAAAAAACCACGCTCCGGAACCACCCGATGTAAGGGTGATGGATTTTATGGATAAAATGGAAAACGAAAATGAGAGTCGGTCAATGTCTTTTTTTAAAAGCATTTCTTCTGCTGTCGATAGTTTAAGTTGTTAGTGATGTCAACATTATGAAATATACAGATTAGAAACAGAAATACAAATTTTAATTATGATTATCAATATAACTCATCAAATGTCAATGTCGTGCAAGACAAACTAGTTTCTATGAATACAACACTAAAGTAAGACTTTCTAATGCATATGGATACCGTACTACCGCAACAACGGGTCCATCCTTTAACGGCTGTCCAGAAATCCTAGCTTCAAATTATTCTGGTATCAGCTCATTGAATGTTTTGAGCCCGGATGGATCTAGTTTGGACTGGATTTTGTAGAATTAAACTAGCTTTGTGTGTTATTTTGAAGTTGATTAGAAGTACTAAATAATTATAATTTGTAGAAGTTATTATTGTAGTTAAACGATTTCTGATCACAAATGGCTTACTTACTTACCTTAAAGTGACAACTAGTCTTTCCGCTGCAGATTTGCTGCGCCGCATATTACGTTGTAGTTTGCTTTGCAAAATGTTTAGCAATGTATCAAAAGTTTTTACACTCATTCTGAGATATTATGAAATTTTTTCTTCATAAATTCTTATTTCTTCAAAAAACACGTGGAATTGTCCTTTGGATTTTTGGTTTTTGTTTGTGTTTGGTTTTTGGCTAAGACAGGTTGTACTCAAAATTATCTCTTACGTTTATGAATTTGTTTCTGTCTCCATTTATAAATTAACTACATAAGTAACACTTTATTTTTTTAGCCAAAGGGAACATTGTAAAGTGTAATAATTTGTAAATGAAATGCATCAGACGTCTTTACAGTTTAGTTAACAATGGTTTACTGAACTGTAATCGTTGGTTAACTCAGCATAAAATTGAATACGTTGTTTCAGACGGGCGCCGGTGCGGCGCAGGCGCGGTCTTCATTCGTATACACAAACATGCGATCCGGCGCCGGTGCAGTTCCGGCATCGTATACTTGAAGCCTTATTCTTTAAAATAAATTATGAACATAAAGTTTAAGAGTTTTTATCAGAGTTAAATAAAAACTAAAACTCAATTTTCTGATAACAATGGAAAACAGCTAATCAGTGCATATTTATTATGAATTTATCTCTCTGTTTAATAAAATACATAATTTATTTCGTCTATCCTTATCTTATTCTTCTGAATTGCATATGAGATTGCAAGGTTCGCTTAGTTTTTGTTACATAAATCTCCAAAGCATGCAGTATCACTTAGTCTTATCTTTTTAAGATAAAGCAGCTGAAATCAAGAAAATTTTTGAAAAATATAAAATATTATAATATGTAAACCTTATTCTGAAATGCATATGGCCCATAATAACGCGCCAGTCGATACACATGGACAATCTTAGTGGTACCTCTTGCACCTTTTTGTATCCGGTAGGTTACGTCATTGCTCTTTGCCACGATCCGGTACGGTCCGTCCCAATTAGCTTGAAGCTTAGGAGATTTCCCTTTGCTGCGAACTCGATTGTGTAACCACACTAGTGAACCTTCGTCGAACCCTTTGTTGTTCTTTATGCGGTCATACCGGGTTTTCATCTTTTCATTAGTGCCTGATGAAAACCCACAGATGAACTTAGGTCTCCCATTGGGAAGAGATTGCTTCTTGCAATTATTTGCAATAGTTGCCACGCATGTAGGCGGGTTATTTCTATTGTTATTAGGAAGACGCTGCTCTCCATCTCCTGACTTTTTTCTCTCTGTCTTCTCTTACGACAACCACGGGTTGATATGGAAAGTAGATATTATTAAACCGTTACTACACGGTCAGTATTCTTTGGGGTGATGTCACTACTGTTTTATTATAATGTACACATTCGATATTAGTTATGACGAGCACTGGGCAATTTTTTTTGGGAACATCTGCGCAATTGGACGTTGTTTTGTAAAAGAAGACATAATATGAACTTTCTTAATAATATTTCAACGGTACAGACGACGCGCTATTTACGGAGGCTTTTTAGTGTCTCAATTTGTAGCGATGGATTAGATCTTGGATTGCTACCTAATATAACAAATAAGTTGCCGGAAGAAGAGGTGTTGGTCGCAAAAAATGTCATGGCTATGTAACATCCTTGGGTCTACTGGCCAGAAGAGGATCGGCTCTAGCCATTAAAGGACCGGAACTAATCATACCAATCCCCTGTGGTAACGTTCGTTCACTGGTTTGTAGAAACTTCACTAATCAACATGCTCAGCTTTCGAAAAATCTAGTAGACTGTAGACAAGCTAGAGAGGCCCTACCAGAAATGAACAGTCGCTTAATCAAGGTTCTAATGAGATTGAACAAGGAACAGATCAGGATAGTAACAAATGCTATAAAGACATGGCTCCTTTAACAAAACATTTATTTACTATAGATGCTACAGATAGTCCCCTGTGCATATATGGGGGAGAAAGAAACGGCAGTCCACGTGTTGCTGACATGTCCGGAGGTCGCTACATACAGGACTCAACATCTCGGCGGGATCACTCCCAAAAGTTACTTGCAACATCAAAAGGCTGCTGAAGTTCTTCGGGGAGATTTCATGGCTCGAATAATTACATTATTCCTTTCCACAGCGGAAAACAGCCCGAACTGTTTCGCCTCGCGAAGAATAGAGCGGAGTTCACTAAACTGACTGCCGACTAGTGTTGCCCAAAATCGGTCTTGGTCTTGCAGTCTTGGTCTTGTTCTTGCATTTTTGCAAGACCAAGACCAAGAACAAGACCGCCTCTTTTAGCAAGACCAAGACCAAGATTGACCGTGCAAGATTTGCGCAAGAACAAGACTAAGCTTGCAAGACTCTTGCGTCTTGCAGTTAGGACTAAGTGTCGTTTCAGGGAGTATAGGAGTGCGGGTATACGCTTAGGGACTCTACGAGACGCAAAAAAATATAATGAAAAAAAATTGGAAAATTGGACATATGCGCATTACGAACAATACCATAAACATACATAGCGAATGAAAATATCCATTAAAAGAAAAAAGAATGCATCCCTAGTTTTGACCATCGGCACTTTGATAGTACGCGGCGTCTTGTTGTCGGCGTCATCAAAGGTTGGATACTGACCTGTCAAAGAAATTGTGCAGCTATTCGAAAGTACAAGGTCAAGATACACGTGCCGGCGGCTACTATTGATATCGCATAATCGTCGCCGCCGCGCTACACGCACTACATTTGACACTGTTTGATTGCCGCCACAGAGTACATGTTTCAAAGAATAAAATAAGTTTCCGGGTGCTCAGAATGGACACGAATACATTATCCTGATCTCGCAAGAAATATTGTAATTAGATAATAGGTAGGTATCATAATAATTTATTCTAGTAAGTAATTATTATAAAATTAACTATATGGATTTATAATAATTACTTACTATTATTAAGTGGCAAAGCTTGCGAAATCACTTATTGATTTCACGATGTCTGTCCGTCTGTCCGTCTGTCCGTCTATCCGTCTGTCCCACGATTATCTCGAGAACGGTTTCGAATTTTCAAATTCTGTTTTCAGCAATCGATTACTGATCACCCAGGCATCTGAACCTCCTATTTTGAAACTGATTACTCAACGGCAACCGTTAGAAACCGCTACAATTTCAAATTCTCAACAGACTGACACAGGGCATGTAGCATATCAATCGACAGGTCTTTAGAAAGATAAATGATTATTGAACTTATTAATCATTTTTTAAATCGATTAATTGCTATTTTTAAATAAAAAAAGGGTTTAGTGGCTTATGGTGTGGATTTATCATGTCCTGGCTTGTAAACACGATAACTTTTGAATATATCAATTGTTTAACTCAATCTATTTTTTAATCTCTTCATCTATCATGTGGGAAGCCACTGAATGTAAATGGCAGGGTAATTTTGTTTTGTTTAGCTATAATTAATTTTTTTCGGCTCCAAAATGGCGAAATTTTCGTTGATTTGGTAGTCTCGTATATAAATAATTTTTGTAAATGGGGAGCTACAGCACTTTTACACAGACTTCGAACGCAAACAGTCATCCGATCCGTTTGTCTCAGTGCGATTACGTAAACTTTAAACTTGAAATCTGAAATTTGAAATTTTAAATTTTAAACTATAATCTTTAAACTTAAAATT
Organism: Parnassius mnemosyne; assembly: GCA_963668995.1. Classification (NCBI taxonomy): domain Eukaryota; kingdom Metazoa; phylum Arthropoda; class Insecta; order Lepidoptera; family Papilionidae; genus Parnassius; species Parnassius mnemosyne. Next base: position 14,061,572 of record CAVLGL010000159.1, read on the forward strand.
AAAAATTCATTTTTTTTTTCAAAAGTAAAGGTTACGTTCTGACGTCCGTTTCGTATTAGTAAAAATCATCTAGTTAACCCGGTATTTGAAACTGTTAATTCAGTGGAGAATTTCGTTAATTCATCGTGTCGAGTTAATCAAAAAATAGACTCGGGTTTTTAATAATTTAAATTCCTCTTTGCGTGCTAGGCGATTATAGACCGAATCTCGCTCCAACTAGAGTAGGTTTAGGCCGGCTGCCGTCGAGTCAGGCGACCGTTAGGCTAGCCCTTCGGGGCCTCGCGCTTACATTCCTTCACAAGGTCGTGCGCCTTTTAAAACAGATTTAATTTCATTTAATTCTTTAAGCGATTTTAAGCGGGAAGTGATTAAAGGTGAAAATAGTCATTTCTACGCGGTTTTCTCGGGTAAGTTTATACACAATCACCTTAGGGAGAATACAAACGGCGAGCACTTAGTAAAACTAAGTGACCACACTTTGAATAGCTAGTGAGCACACTAGCTATTCAACAAACCAATATCGTAGTTTGTCCAAAATCGACTTAGCAATCTTCAGGAACGTAACCTTAACGTTACGCTCCATAGAATTGGTGCATGAGTTGACATCGGATCACCGCCCGGTCATAATGTCGTTAGGACAGTCCAGCAGCGAGGTTGCTCTAACCAAAACTGTTACGGACTGGCACAGGTTCGAGGCTAACCTCGAAACTATGAACTCAGAATACTTAGACCAAGTGGCAGATGTAATTGACACCAAAGAGGTGGCCTTAGAAGCCATCTCTCACATCACCTCCCATATGAACGATTTGAAAAATTCAAGAAAATCAAAAACATGCGACTAACCTGATTGCTTCGCCACTTTGCTATGCTGTTAGCTTGCTAGGTTTATTGTTATTATTATTACCTAAAAGATAAACATGTTCAGTAAGTTCACTGCAAATCTCGACTTTTGCAAGTGTGTGTTTTTAAAACACAAAGTGCTCGATTATGTCGTCACACATTTGATAAATATGGTTGACACCATAGCACTTTTAAAACACTTGAAATGTGTAAAAATGGATCTGGATCTTGTCTTCAAGGCTTAGTTATGAAGGAGTTGGAGGGGTACCTAGGTAAACCCAGAGCCGTCATCTCGGAAGACATTTTAGACTGTTGGAGGACGCATGAGACAAAATATCCGATTTTATCGAAGATGGCCCGTGATTTTCTTTTAATACCTGTAACTTCAGTACCTGCTGAGAGATTATTTTCTAAAGCATCATTAGTAATTAGAAAACATAGAAATAGGTTAAGTGATGAGTCAGCCAGATGGTTACTTTGTATTAATGCTTTGTCAAAAGAATAAATATAAAGTAACAGTAATGTCAAAGCTGTTGTGTACATACTGTTTTAATTTGCATCGTATTTTATTTTTTATTTAAATAAATTGTATATTGTATAACTCTTTTATTCCATTTCATATATGGTGAGGATCCATCAATCTCTTTCTAGAGAGATAATGTTATTTAAAATACAGTGTAGTTATGGCCATTAATTTGTTTTTATATGTATGTTTAACCATGTTTTAGCACATGTAAGCTTATTAAATGTAAGCGTTTATTAATCGCATCGGCACAGATCGCTTAGGTCGTAGGTTCAAACCCCACCCGGTGTCAGTTGATTTTTCGAATTTCTCATTAAATGTTTAGACATTTATTAATAAGTATGTCTTTACTATGGCTATGTTAATTCAAGCTCAATATGTACCTACTCTGGTAAGTTGTTCTAAGATCTAAAGTAACGTTTAATAAATAGTAATAGGCTAATAGATCATTGCGAGACTTGCGAGACTCTTGCTGTAAGACTAAGACCAAGACCAAGACTGGGAGCGCAATACCAAGACCAAGACCAAGACCAGGTGTATTGGCTCAAGACCAAGAGCAAGACTTGCTAAGTCTCGTCTTGTTCTTGCATTTGGGCAACACTACTGCCGACTACCAAAAGAGGAATAAGAATATCATCCCGTGGATGTCGTAAGAGACGATAGAAAGAAACAAACCAGGAGATGGGCCGCAGCGTCTTGTACTTAGTACCGAGGCGGATTATTTCTCAATGTAAAGCACAAGTTCGGTGTGTGTAGTACTTCATTAACTATCACATGCGAGCTGGTGCTGCAAAATATCACCTAACAACGTTGAACTTAGTGGACCTTGAATTGGTTCAAGCTAATCTTTTCAGCCTCGGATACAGTCCCAGAGAAATCAATCTCTAAGTATTATACTATAGGATATATTCAGAGTGTTGGCGCAGGAAGTACATAATTTAACTGCAATCTCCCCTTTCCACCGACAACAAAACATTCGGCCAGTTTCCACCTCTTTGAATACATACCCAAGTTTAAACTAAACGGTTTGCTTTGCCGTTTATAATGCATACAACAAGGAAGTGCCATAATTTTCTTTCCATCCTAGTAAATACAATATGTGTGTCTTTAAGGCATTTTACAAATTCGAAATAAACGGTTTACTTCGTCTTTTGTGATTCGTAGCACATAGAAGTAGAATTATTTGCCAGCATTTGTCTTTCTGTCAAATTACAATGTAGATGCCTTCAGGGGGAAAATGAATATGCTTATGTTACGCTAAGAAAGTGTGATTTAAAATAGGCTTTATCACCACTTATAACCAGAGAGGATTCTAGTCAAGCACTCGCTTATAATTAGTAAAAAAAAGGATCATTCTGGTCTCCGCTGGCATCAACTTAATTGCTAATTACTTACAGTTTAAAGTACTGATTTACCAAGTACTCGGTTGTAAAGAAAACATCGTGATCGGCTGACGCCTTTGTAGCGCAGTTGTTAAATGTTTCGTTGTTGTGGTACACGGCCGAAAAGAGTTTAGATTAATCACTACATTCCTTTTCCAAACGTTCAAATCCTGAACAGAACAAGTATTTGTACAGTCCACAATTAATTGTTTTATGTCTGGATATTTTTGTAATGTGCTTTATGAATTTAAAACGCCAAAATGCAAGAGAAAACCCTTTTAGTAAAGAAAGACAGAAAAGAAACCTGCATGTCTGTGAAATTAAAAAATATGAAGGTATTATTATTTAATGGTTATTTAAGACATGAAGTCCGTCAATACGCATTGGGGCAGCGAGGTGTTTTGGTGATGCCTAGCAATGAGACTAATTTAGGTTACACTGGCTTTTTCTGTTTTAATCGATATAATATTATTTAATGGCATGAATTACAGATGTGGACATTGCTCCAACAATCCTACCATACACTATTCAATACCATCTGCAAAAAATATTGTCACTGTTTTCTCTTTTCAGAATAACCTTTTTTTTTAAACATAAACTTAATACAAACATAGTCTTGTAAACAGTTGAAGTGTTTCTACAAATAAGCATAATGCTGCTCTTCTTCACTGTAATAAACAAAGTGAATGTTGTGTATTATATCTAGGGTAAAGTGAATCCACTCATTGCTAGGGTGACAATCATAAGACAAATATCCTGTATTTTTATTTACTTTTACCTGTTAATATGTGTGGCTTGATCAGTTCCACCTAATCGATTGAGCTGAAATTTTAACACACATCTAGTGTTGACAATTCAATCTAGTTCATTTATTTATGTAATTTAACCCCCCAATAATTCCTGTTTGATCGCGATATTTGACATTTGAGGTCACCAGCTTTGACCATGAAAAATTATAAACTGTGATCCGTCGTAACGCCAGTGCTGCATGGACGACATGCAATATTATCGACGTATGGTTTGGTTGCTTCTCTTTCAAGGAATTTCGTCCTCAATAATAAGCCCCATGGATGTACGGAGACTTTAATTAGTAAGGATTAATTGATATCGGATAGTGGAAACGACACAATACATCATAAACCACGCCAGAGTTAGTAGTCATCATCATCATCATTACAGCCTTTCATAAGTCCACTGCTAAACATAGGCCTCCCCCAAGGAATGCCACAAAGCACGGTCCTGAGCCACCTGCATCCATGACTTCCTGCATGTCTAACCAAGTCGTCACTCCATCTAGTGGGGGTCTCTGTACACTTCACCTACCGGTACGAGGCTGCCACTCGAGAACCTTTCTTCCCCATCGGTTGTCGGTTCTTCGAGGTATATGGCCAGCCCACTACCACTTTAGCTTACTAATCGCATTTACTCTGGTTCTACTGTGGATATCCTCATTTCTAAGTTTATCACGCAGAGGAACCCCGAGCATAGCCCTCTCCATAGCTCGCTGAGCGACTTTGAGCTTCCTCATACGGCCAGCAACGACCACGTCTCAGATCCGTAAGTCATAACTGGCAATACGCACTGGTTGTAAAATTTCGTTTTAAGGTTTTGAGGTATATCTAACGAGAAGATGTGTCGTAGTTTCCCGAACGCTGCCCAGCCGAGTTGAATCCATCGATCGACCTCTCGGTCGAAGTTGGACTTACCTAGTCGGACTATTTGTCCCAAGTAAACATACTCATCAACAACTTCGAGCTTAGTTCTCCCAAGAACTACCGGCATAGGTGAGACTTGGACGTTAAACAGGATTTTTGTTTTGTCCATGTTCATCTTATGACCTATCCGTTGGGTCTATACGATGCTGCCACAGTCGGTCTTCAGCTTTGGCAGTTGGCTCTTTCTGACAGAGAGATCTCTGGCAAAAACTTTGGAGCCTTTGTTTCGCTCAATCGCTTCTTCAATACAGCTGTATTGAAGTTGCGCAAGCCCCGCCGCATGCATTTGGAGATCTCTCTGTTCAGTTGCCTGTATGCTGTCAAATCTGTTGAAGAATGTAGCTTCATCTCCCGTCTAATAGCCATGAGATTAATAGTGTGATCGGAGAGTTTTTGTGTTCTTCTGCGGCGGGTCTTGCAGAACTTAGCTCCGACCGCATGGACAGTTTCCACGAGCTTGTCATTCATATCGTCCACTTCATTGCAGTCTTCTAGGTACTGAAAACGGTTTCGTAACTCGAGCTGAAAGGTTTCGGGACTTAGGAGCACGAGGGGGACGGAGCGTTGACTTCAATAGACGAGACTTCTCCAACTTAACCTTTAGGTTCAGTGTGCCTCAAACCATTCGGTGATCGCTACCAGTTTTCACCCTCGCGATCACGGAGACATCACTGAACAGTTGTCATCTGATCGTCATAATGAAGTCAATCTCATTTTTTGTCGAACCGTGGGGCTCGACCAGGTCCACTTCCTGTGGGGCCGCTTCTGGAAGAAAGAGTTCATAATAAATAGTCCCTCTTTCTCCATGAAGTGGGCCAGCTGCTGGCCCTTTGGATTCCGTTGCCCTATTCCACATTTCCCTACTTTCAGCTCACCGTTCTCTCTTGTGCCTAGTTTTGCATTGAAGTCTCCCATTAACATCGTATTGTGGGTTTGAGAGGAATGCATGGCTCTAGAGATATCCTCATACATTTCCTCCACCTCCTCATCGGGATGTGCCAAGGTTGGTGCGTAAACCTGTATGACCTTCAGCGAATACCATTTGGTAATTTTGAGTATAAGGTACGCAACCCTCGTCGACACACTCTCAATCTTTAAAACGTTTATAACGAGAGACTTGTGGACGATAAATCCGACACCTCCTTGGGACAGATGGTTGCCCTCCCGGTGACAGAGCAAGTTGCCGGATTCAAGGATTACCGTGTCCTCCCCCTCTGTTTGGACCTCGGATAATCCTATAATATTCCAGCGTAACTTGTCTATCTCTTCTTCCAGCTCCACGATCTTCTCGTCGGTTCTCAGGGTGCGTCATCTCCAACGGGTGGACCAATCTTTAAAACGTTGTTAACGAGAGACTTGTGGACGATAAATCCGACACCTCCTTGGGACAGATGGTTGCCCTCCCGGTGACAGAGCAAGTTGCCGGATTCAAGGATTACCGTGTCCTCCCCCTCTCTTTGGACCTCGGATTATCCTATAATATCCCAGCGTAACTTGTCTGTCTCTTCTTCCAGCTCCACGATCTTCTCGTCAGTTCTCAGGGTGCGTCATCTCCATCGGGTGGGCCATCTCTTTGTTACTCTCATCATTGGGGGTAATTGCCATAGTCGCCACGCTTGGCGAGCGGGTTAGCTACCGCAGTTTTCTTTATTGTAATTTTGCTGTGATCAGGAAGATGCTGATGCCCATCTCCTGCCTGTTTCCCTTTGTTGCCTTTTACGACACCCACGGTAAGATATGGGGTAGTGGATATTCTTAACCGTCACTACACGGCATTCAAAGATTATATTCATTTGCAAATGTATTATTCAAACTATGAAAATGTAGGCAGTTAATATATATATATATATATAATTACAAAGTAAAAAGCTCGAAAAAGGAGTACGCACACAAATAAGGTGTAATAACATACGCTTTAATAATCGGAAATGTTCATCGCAATGGATCGAACCAGGAAAGGCAGTCAAATCATTGCGCGTCGGTAGGGATATAAGGAAATAAGTAATAAGGCTGACATTCTGTAAATTACCTATAACACATAAACATTATACCATATTACAAATGCAAATTGATAAAAATTAGACTCTTAATAAAAAGTAAAAGTTGGCTAAAATGAATTAAAAATAGAAAAATATTATTATAATTTTATATTAAATTATTATACAACGATAATTCAATAATTTCCACAAATAGCTCTAGACAGAATTATCGGTCACGGCAGTCAGTTTCAACGAATACTAGGCAACTACGCAGGACAAGATTTAAGTGTCGGAGTGTATGCGAAAGCACCATCTATTTTCTCGCTCACGTAGTCCAATGGAACTATAATACTGCTTGGTATTATACGGAGAATTTGTCTTAATTGTCGCGCTTGGTAAAAATGACGATCGTAATAAAAGCCGTCTCGCACTTTGTCACTTCCGGACTTGATTCAGTCACATTCGGTTGTCAGCATTCATTGGATTCTGTTGTCTGCGCTCAAGCTGCGCAGACGTATTCCTTCGGTCGAGCCCATGCTCTCCCGTGTAATAAAGTGCTATTGTGCGAAGTACAATTACCGGACAATTATTCAGTGCTCAGTGGTGTTGTGCGTTATTGCTGCCGTCAGGTTGCACCAGCCCGCCGGCTCATTAGGGGCCCAGAGGGGCTTGGTTGTCGTGAAGCGACAATAAAGAACAAAAAGAATCTAACCTAAGAACAACAAAACAACGAAAATACAACAAAAACAAATAATATATTTTAGATTAAAAAATATTTACAATTTTATATTACAAAAATGGAGTATGAATATGAGGATGGATGATGCGATTTACAGATTATTTAAAAAAAAAAGTAATAAAAAAAAGAGATTAGTGCCGAAGCTGAGTCTGAAGATCCAAGGTGTGCTCTCAGCGCCTGGAACGAGCACGCACGGCGTAGGTGAGGAGGCGTGGGCGTCTCTAGGCGACGACCTCCGGTGAATGTGGTAATTGCAGGATCCGGCGATTTCAGGCCAGACAGGGGCTTGCAGGATCCTCAGCGGCTTCAGACAACACAGAAGCCTGCAGGAACCGGTGACTGCAGGCGGGACAGAGGTTTGCAGGTTCCGGTGACTTCAGGCGGAACAGAGGTTTGCAGGTTCCGGCGACTCCAGGTAGAGCAGAGACTTGTAGGATCACGGCGACTTCAGGCAGAGCAACGATTTGTAGAGTCCAGCGACTTCAGGTAGAGCAGAGGTTCGTAGAGTCCAGTGGCTTCTGGCAGGACAGAGGCTTGCAGGATCCCGGGGCAGTGCGGCCCCGGGATAAGGCCTTTAGAAGATGCTTCCAATTCGAGAACTGAAGCAAGACTGAATTTCTTCACCGATTGTTCGGCTTTTATACCTTTCTAGAGAGAACGGAAAAATTATTTAAATTAAACGCAAATTTTTTGTAAATGGTCAAGAAAAAAGAGTATTTATGTGGAATTATCGAAATAGAAACAACAGACCGGTAGCAACTTTGAATATAATTGCCATAGAGACCAAATAAACAACAATGTCAAAACATGTCAAATTTTGGTTTTAGGCTTTTAATAAAAAAACGGCAAGATTTAAGTGAAAAATGAGATATTATTGATATAGGAAAAAAGGTAGCGCAACTGCCCGCACAAAGCCCGAAATTGCAGAGTTACGGAAAACTAAATAAAAGATCGAAAAAAGGTAGACTCCATTGACACCAATTTAAAAGTGCTGATAATGTGAAAATACGAAGTAGAAATGATTTGTTATTGTGTTCTTATGGTTTAAAATCGTTACAGGATCCTATGGAAATAAAGGTGATGTAAAATATCCAGTTTTGAGGTGAATGCAGAAAATCGAAATAGAATGGAAAAATGAATTTAAAATAATGTAAAATGAATAAGTAAGTAGCATAACACTACATTTTCCCCCTGACCCTGGAAAATTTTTGACTCAGCAAAAATTTTGATATATACATTCTAAAATAAACCATAAAAACACAGCTTTGCAGAAACAGACATCACCAGGCAAAATCAGAAATATTATCTCTTACATTCATCTTCTGCATTCAGGTAAGGGTGGAGTTCACATTCAATGACTACCACTCTTAAAGTGTGTTTTCGAAAGGACATTCAGGCTTATTTAAGGAGTTGTCATCCGCTCCTGCGTGGAAAAAAAAATATTAAGGGAGTAGTCAGCCGCTCCCAAGTGAAGATAAAGAAATTAATCTTAAGCAAGCTTTAGTCACTATGACTTAAGATTAAGATTAAGATTAAGAACGGCCAGAGCGGTAGGGCTCAAAGCCAGAGATCAGCAACATCACCAACGAGATGTGTCTGAAATAAAAATAAAAAGAAAGAAATAATAAGGTGAAAATGATGGTGATATTTATACATATATACAAATTAAATGTGATATTTATACATATATACAAAAGATTGAGGTGGTGGTGAAGGATACGGGGTATGGATCTGAACAGAAGTTTGAGAAACAAGAGGAGGTTCCATGACAGTCGGGTCAACAGGAGGGTCAAGTGATGGAGAGTCATTTTCAGTTGAAGGTGGAGTCAAGGGTTCGAATTGTTTAGTAAGAGCGTCAAATTTGTAAAGTTAAGTTTAAGAAATAAAAATTTAATTAAAAAATTATACCTCTTTAAGTTATCTAGAATAAAAATATTAAAGTGATGAATGTAATTGAAGTGTTAAATGTAGGTCTAAATATAATCCAGATAAGTTGAAACACTAGATGAAGTGTTGTTTTATAATTTGGAAGGTTATCTAGAATAAAAATATTAAAGTGATGAATGTAAGTGAAGTGTTAAATGTAGGTCTAAATATAATCTAGATAAATTGAAACACTAGATGAAGTGTTGTTTTAGAATTTGGAAGGTATGAAAAGGATGAATAAATAAAGAGTTAAGAACGAAAGAGGAAGCAATTAAATCAAAAGGAATGGACAAGGCGCAGTAAAGGTGAAGAGAAGAGAAAGAGAACTTTTACGTTGGGCGCCAAATGTCGTGAAGCGACAATAAAGAACAAAAAGAATCTAACCTAAGAACAACAAAACAACAAAAATACAACAAAAACAAATAATATATTTTAGATTCAAAAATATTTACAATTTTATATTACAAAAATGGAGTATGAATATGAGGATGGATGATGCGTTTTACAGATTATTTAAAAAAAAAGTAATAAAAAAAAAGAGATTAGTGCCGAAGCTGAGTCTGAAGATCCAAGGTGTGCTCTCAGCGCCTGGAACGAGCACGCACGGCGTAGGTGAGGAGGCGTGGGCGTCTCTAGGCGACGACCTCCGGTGAATGTGGTAATTGCAGGATCCGGCGATTTCAGGCCAGACAGGGGCTTGCAGGATCCTCAGCGGCTTCATACAACACAGAAGCCTGCAGGAACCGGTGACTGCAGGCGGGACAGAGGTTTGCAGGTTCCGGTGACTTCAGGCGGAACAGAGGTTTGCAGGTTCCGGCGACTCCAGGTAGAGCAGAGACTTGTAGGATCCCGGCGACTTCAGGCAGAGCAACGGTTTGTAGAGTCCAGCGACTTCAGGTAGAGCAGAGGTTCGTAGAGTCCAGTGGCTTCTGGCAGGACAGAGGCTTGCAGGATCCCGGGGCAGTGCGGCCCCGGAATAAGGCCTTTAGAAGATGCTTCCAATTCGAGAACTGAAGCAAGACTGAATTTCTTCACCGATTGTTCGGCTTTTATACCTTTCTAGAGAGAACGGAAAAATTATTTAAATTAAACGCAAATTTTTTGTAAATGGTCAAGAAAAAAGAGTATTTATGTGGAATTATCGAAATAGAAACAACAGACCGGTAGCAACTTTGAATATAATTGCCATAGAGACCAAATAAACAACAATGTCAAAACATGTCAAATTTTGGTTTTAGGCTTTTAATAAAAAAACGGCAAGATTTAAGTGAAAAATGAGATATTATTGATATAGGAAAAAAGGTAGCGCAACTGCCCGCACAAAGCCCGAAATTGCAGAGTTACGGAAAACTAAATAAAAGATCGAAAAAAGGTAGACTCCATTGACACCAATTTAAAAGTGCTGATAATGTGAAAATACGAAGTAGAAATGATTTGTTATTGTGTTCTTATGGTTTAAAATCGTTACAGGATCCTATGGAAATAAAGGTGATATAAAATATCCAGTTTTGAGGTGAATGCAGAAAATCGAAACAGAATGGAAAAATGAATTTAAAATAATGTAAAATGAATAAGTAAGTAGCATAACACTACATTTTCCCCCTGACCCTGGAAAATTTTTGACTCAGCAAAAATTTTGATATATACATTCTAAAATAAACCATAAAAACACAGCTTTGCAGAAACAGACATCACCAGGCAAAATCAGATATACTATCTCTTACATTCATCTTCTGCATTCAGGTAAGGGTGGAGTTCACATTCAATGACTACCACTCTTAAAGTGTGTTTTCGAAAGGACATTCAGGCTTATTTAAGGAGTTGTCATCCGCTCCTGCGTGGAAAAAAAAATATTAAGGGAGTAGTCAGCCGCTCCCAAGTGAAGATAAAGAAATTAATCTTAAGCAAGCTTTAGTCACTATGACTTAAGATTAAGATTAAGATTAAGAACGGCCAGAGCGGTAGGGCTCAAAGCCAGAGATCAGCAACATCACCAACGAGATGTGTCTGAAATAAAAATAAAAAGAAAGAAATAATAAGGTGAAAATGATGGTGATATTTATACATATATACAAATTAAATGTGATATTTATACATATATACAAAAGATTGAGGTGGTGGTGAAGGATACGGGGTATGGATCTGAACAGAAGTTTGAGAAACAAGAGGAGGTTCCATGACAGTCGGGTCAACAGGAGGGTCAAGTGATGGAGAGTCATTTTCAGTTGAAGGTGGAGTCAAGGGTTCGAATTGTTTAGTAATAGCGTCAAATTTGTAAAGTTAAGTTTAAGAAATAAAAATTTAATTAAAAAATTATACCTCTTTAAGTTATCTAGAATAAAAATATTAAAGTGATGAATGTAAGTGAAGTGTTAAATGTAGGTCTAAATATAATCCAGATAAGTTGAAACACTAGATGAAGTGTTGTTTTAGAATTTGGAAGGTATGAAAAGGATGAATAAATAAAGAGTTAAGAACGAAAGAGGAAGCAATTAAATCAAAAGGAATGGACAAGGCGCAGTAAAGGTGAAGAGAAGAGAAAGAGAACTTTTACGTTGGGCGCCAAATGTCGTGAAGCGACAATAAAGAACAAAAAGAATCTAACCTAAGAACAACAAAACAACAAAAATACAACAAAAACAAATAATATATTTTAGATTCAAAAATATTTACAATTTTATATTACAAAAATGGAGTATGAATATGAGGATGGATGATGCGTTTTACAGATTATTTAAAAAAAAAGTAATAAAAAAAAAGAGATTAGTGCCGAAGCTGAGTCTGAAGATCCAAGGTGTGCTCTCAGCGCCTGGAACGAGCACGCACGGCGTAGGTGAGGAGGCGTGGGCGTCTCTAGGCGACGACCTCCGGTGAATGTGGTAATTGCAGGATCCGGCGATTTCAGGCCAGACAGGGGCTTGCAGGATCCTCAGCGGCTTCATACAACACAGAAGCCTGCAGGAACCGGTGACTGCAGGCGGGACAGAGGTTTGCAGGTTCCGGTGACTTCAGGCGGAACAGAGGTTTGCAGGTTCCGGCGACTCCAGGTAGAGCAGAGACTTGTAGGATCCCGGCGACTTCAGGCAGAGCAACGGTTTGTAGAGTCCAGCGACTTCAGGTAGAGCAGAGGTTCGTAGAGTCCAGTGGCTTCTGGCAGGACAGAGGCTTGCAGGATCCCGGGGCAGTGCGGCCCCGGAATAAGGCCTTTAGAAGATGCTTCCAATTCGAGAACTGAAGCAAGACTGAATTTCTTCACCGATTGTTCGGCTTTTATACCTTTCTAGAGAGAACGGAAAAATTATTTAAATTAAACGCAAATTTTTTGTAAATGGTCAAGAAAAAAGAGTATTTATGTGGAATTATCGAAATAGAAACAACAGACCGGTAGCAACTTTGAATATAATTGCCATAGAGACCAAATAAACAACAATGTCAAAACATGTCAAATTTTGGTTTTAGGCTTTTAATAAAAAAACGGCAAGATTTAAGTGAAAAATGAGATATTATTGATATAGGAAAAAAGGTAGCGCAACTGCCCGCACAAAGCCCGAAATTGCAGAGTTACGGAAAACTAAATAAAAGATCGAAAAAAGGTAGACTCCATTGACACCAATTTAAAAGTGCTGATAATGTGAAAATACGAAGTAGAAATGATTTGTTATTGTGTTCTTATGGTTTAAAATCGTTACAGGATCCTATGGAAATAAAAGTGATGTAAAATATCCAGTTTTGAGGTGAATGCAGAAAATCGAAACAGAATGGAAAAATGAATTTAAAATAATGTAAAATGAATAAGTAAGTAGCATAACACTACATGGTACACAAGTGTTTTTCGTTAAACATTAACAAGATGGCGGCTATAACGATCGCCGAACTCACCGACTTTTCAGTCGTGTCTGCCCCGACGTTTGAGCGACCTTCTTAGCACAGCGTGATATGCCCACTGCTGAACGTCCGATCGTGCGTATTGACGACCTCATGTCGCCGAGCACTGGACCTGCGACCCCCGTGTCCATAGACACTATATATGACATCGCGTTCCCCGCGCCTTCTGCATTCACCACCCGCGGGCCCTCCCCAGCGTCTCAACTGACTCATTTACTGATATGAACATGATTAATATTATATTTAATTACTCATAATATGATGAAGTCCCTTAGCAAGCAATTGGACAGCGTAATTTACAGTAGACGTGATTGAAAAAGCCTCTCTGAATACGAGGCTTGTGCGAAGTCTGTATTATAATGCGGATAATTTGTTAATTTACTTTTTATATTAAATTCATTGTGACGTCAGATGTACAAAAATAGACTGAACGGGGTTATACACTAAATCCTTGCCTACACATTCCCGAAATAAAATAATGTATGTAATAAGAACACGTAAGTAGAATCATAAATCTCATCATAATCTCAAAGCCAATAGCTTATATCATGCACAAATATCAGCTCCGGCTGGTATTCAAACCTAAGACACAAAGTGTAAAGAATAGTAGTCAAGTACACTGAGCATTTCATAACAATAAATATATAGTAATGTAAGGTTTAACAAAAAAAACTTAATGCCTCTCTATTAATTTTTCACCAGATACGTTCCACTTCAAACATGGTTACCCTTCACTAAGCGTCTTGATTTATCTGAGAAATTTGCGAATGCTCTTTCAGTGCAGGCTTATGGTACTAAGGCAATGCTCTGATAAATCAAACACCCTTCCGAATTGATTTATGGATTTATTCAACATTTAGATCACAAGTGGTAGTTATTTATTACGACGTATCATATTATGCTGTGTCAGTATATAAGAATATGTTTGAAGATTATTGCATAGAACATAGTTTTGATGTGTTTATGTATTAAATGGAGTTTATATCTACACATAAATTTATACGAGGGTGGATTGAAAAGTACTCGGCCTAACCAAGAAAATTAACAAATACTAAATCAGTTATATTTTTATTTTTCTACATAATCACCATCAAGTTCAATACACTTTTGCCACCTCCCCTTCCAAGCATTTAGACCGTTGAAAAAAAATTATTCTTCCTTAGAGTCAAAATATGCGTCTACAGCTGCTTTGACCTCGTCGTTTGTCGAAAATCTTTGACCTCCCAAGTGCTTTTTTAGGTTAGGGAACAGAAAGAAGTCTGATGGTGCCAGATCAGGTGAATACGGCGGATGCGGTAACAGTTCAAAGCCACGGTTGTGAATTTCAGCAATTGACTGTACTGACGTGTGAACACGGGCGTTATCTTGATGAAACAGGACTTTTCTTCTGAGCATTCCTCGACGTTTTTCTTTTATTTCCTCTCGTAAACGACGTAGTAAGGTGCAGTAGTAATCAGAGTTTATATTCTGACCCCTTTCAAGATAATCAATCATAATCACACCTTTCGAGTCCCAGAATACTGAAGCCATCACCTTATTTGCCGACAAAATCGACTTAGCCTTTTTAGGGGGTGGTGAACCAGGTCTTCTCCACTGTTTTGTTTGTTGTTTTGTTTCCGGTGTACAGTAATGAACCCATGTTTCGTCCATAGTAACAAAACGATTCAAAAAATCATCTGCATCGGCTTCAAATAACTCCAAACAGTCGCGTGAAATAGTCAATCGCGTCCTTTTTTGTTCAACTGAAAGCAGTCGCGGAACCCACCTCGCAGACACCTTGTGGAAACCCAACTCGTTGACAATGATGTTTTGAGTTCGTTCATAAGAGATGCCTATAATCTCGGCTATCTCTCTAATTTTTAATCTGCGGTCTCCCATTATTAAATCAAGTACTTTTTTAATATTTTCGTCAGTAGTTGACGTCGAAGGCCTTCCAGAGCGGGGTTCATCTTTCACACTCTCTCTACCACGCTTAAATTCTGCTATCCATTTTTTGACGGATGAATATGACAGAGCACAATCGCCTAATGTACTGACCATGTCATCATGGATGGCTTTTGATGATAGCCCCTTCTTATGGAGGTACTTAATGACGGCACGCTGCTCGATTTGCTCCATTCGCGGAAATTATGTCCGATTACTTTGTTAATAAATTTATAAAATCACAACTAATTATCGCACACGTTTCGAACTTCACACAATGAACTAGTCTGAACTGAACTAAATAATGTGGGTAGATTTGATTTTTAGAATTGAATGGATCTGTGTTAGGCCGAGTACTTTTCAATCCACCCTCGTATCTTACTAAGATATAGGCCCTGTAGTAAGATTATTACCTAAATAATAGGTCGGGGCAAAAGTTTCTTCGTATTTAGTTTGTATGAAATTGAAGAAAAATCTGTTTGGTTGTACTGTTTATATCTGGATGATTTTAATATCAATTTATATAGGATATTAAGAAAAAGAAAAATAAAAAGTAAAAAACTTCGATACCCACAAGATGGCAACAAATTATCGAACAAAATGACGCATATATATTATAATTAAATGTAATTAAACTTTGAAAAAAAAAAATGTCTTGGTTTGTATATAAAATAAATATGAAGAAACTTTTTCCCCGACCTTATATGACGTTGTCATGTAAGTCATGATATCATTTAAATTAATATTGCGCATCAAATTCGATTACTACATTTGCCTTCAGGATTATGCAATACTCTGTCGTTACTGGGTTGTGACATGCAAAAATGTGAATAGTGGCAAAATAATAAATATGTTTAAAGATAAATTTTATGACTGGCCTTGAACGGGTATTATAACTGTGATTTAAGTTAAACATTTAAAGGCCACGCGTTTATTTACTATTCAAAACTTTTCCAAAAGCTAAATCTATTATAATTATGTCCTAATTATCCATTAAGCAAGAGACGTAGTAGCTAAGGCTGAGATCTATAGACCGTACTTTGACTTTGCTCAGACTTTACTTTCGAGCTAAGACAATGTCTGTATTTATAGAGTGAACTTCGAAGTCGTGTTGAGTGCGCGCTTAGCAAATCCTTATGTCAACGAAATCGACGACTTACGTAAAACTCAGGATATTATCCAAAACCACCGTATTAACTTTAAATTGTTGTTTTATGTTACTATTATTTATAACGATAAATAAGTACTTTTAGGCCGTCTTCATATTTTTAAATAGCATTAATCCATTTTCTATGTACGTCATTTCAAACTTATACCGAATTTCTTAAAATCTTCTCTATCTTTTTTTCTGATTTTGCACTCTTCTCATGCGTTCCCGTTCCCATACACCGGTTTTCTTTTTCATGTAATAATAACTTATTTATGAAATACAATTTGAACTGTTTTGGATGATTAAATGTTTTCTTTAATTTTGTACAGTAAAGTCAAGAACATAATGCGTGGAATGAAGCATCCATTAATATTTTCACTGTCCGGCCTTAGCATAAGGTTAGCATAATCATAAACCGATACAACTATAAATTCAGAATCAAATAACTAATTAACAAATAATTAATAAAAAAAACTATAAATTCATTAGATTATGCTAAGCCTATACTCAGCTAAGTTATTCGTAAGTAAAGTCTGAGCATAGTCAAAGTATGATCTACAGATCTCAACCTAAGAAGCTAAACGCTCGCGTTAAATTAAGTACGCGAATGACCCGGAGGTGATCCCCACCGGCACCAATAAATTATTGATTGCAATTTTAAGTGTTAATTTACCATGTGCCCGGCGTTGAAGGAAAATATTGAAAAGAAACCTGTATGTCTGAGAAATAAAAAAAATATTTTGTTGGGTGACCGCCTAGAGAGAGGACAGTTAAATTATGTTAACTAAGTTAAATTATTTACCCATAAATAAAAACCCAGAATAATGTTTCAATTACAAAGGCATCACATTAGTACATCTACAAGTACAACCTTACATTTCATGAAGTTATCTATTTCAGAACTAGTTTACTATTTGGGCTCTACAATCCCATATTCATTTGTTTTTTTTTAATAAATTAAGATTGAGAATCAGAGAATCAAATCGAAACGAAATCGACCCACTTCCCCCTAAACACCATAATTAATGGACGCCCGCAAACTGGGCAATATTATAAATTACAAACCAGTTTTATCCCAAATTACAGTATTTTTTAATCCATGCTGCTTGAATTTAACAATAAATATAATTGTTGGTACGTCTTTTAGAGATCGTGTAACATCTGAACGACTTGGCCGATTGAGCTCCAATATATTATTTTTTGCCTAGTCAATGATTCAAATGTTTCCTAGAATTCGACAGATGGTGTAATCAAGATGAATAATAAATTTTATATTTACACTGTAAAACGTCCGGAGTGAATTCGGAGTGAAATTCATCGAATCTCCAACTGGAAAGGACAGAACAACGTTGGACAGCTAGTAGGGAAATTAAATGAGCTTTCTTTTACACTTATACTTAATTATTTTAAATATAAACTGTTGAAAGCAACGCCCTGCTGTTCCAAGTACGATTTTATAAATGGCATTTATGAAGCCATGATCTTTAAGTAAAAGAAAAATGCGTGCGTGTTTCTTAAATAGCTTATATTTAACTCAAGTATAAGTAGCCGCAAAATTTCTGCATTTGGAAGAAAAAGCTACAAAAAATTATAGCTGCGTTCATGGAATTAATCTTTACATACAAATAGTATTTACTATAAGTTTGTTTTATAACTGTTCTTTTACTGTTACTGGCCCTATCTCTGTTACAATAAAAGAGAAAACAATGTAGTGTCAATTTAAAAATAAATTAAAATAGTTATTGCAAATCTCTTCTTTTTTTAATGTCTTGTCTAGAATTGTCTAAACATTACCAATATCCCTATCAAAAACCCACTGCTGAACACAGGCTTTCCCCATAGGTTGCATCATTTTCTATACTTACGACGCTTGGCAAGCGGGTTGGTAACCGCAGTTTTTTTTTTATTCAGCTGTTATGAGCAAGGTGCTGCTGCCCATCCCCTGGTTCGGTTTCCCTCTGTCGCTTCTTACGATACCCACGGGATGATATGCGGTTGTGGACATTCTTACACCGCCGCTACATGTTTAATGAAACAGATACTACTACTTTTATATCATACTTTATGTTTGGGTCGTAAATATAAACGAAATGAAATAATACATGAAATATATTTATTTCCTCAACGTAAGAAAAGAAAATTTCATTTAATAAAAATGTAATTTTTTTAGTTCTTTTAAATCTTCGACAGTTTCGAAATAACGCCTATTCTGACAGGAGAAGACACAGCAAAAGAAACTCCTCAGGTATCCTCTTTTTGAAGTTATATTTCTTATGAGGCGTGTGGGAAAAATTATGAGAGTGAATTTTTACGACGCGCGCGCACACCGACACCTAAAAACGACACCATGATATTGATACGATGCGCGCGCACACTGACACCTAAAAGCGACCACTTGATTGGGCAATTGTCTCTCAAGTTTTTTTTTATTTTGTTACGCTAAACAAGTATAACTTTCTACGTGCGTACATAACTACTCACGCCCTATTTTCAATAGTCTAAATCTGTTCTATTATGTACTGAAGAAAAAAGGAAGATGAAAATTTTGGAGCTTATCAGTGTATAGCTAACGCGAAGCAGCACCTGTTTTTTACAAGTATGACTTATGTGATAGCCAGGACATGGCTGTCATATGAGTACTTAATCATATTAAAGAGAATTGAACGAATCGTTACATGATGCCGCCGCAAGCAGATACCTTAATAATAAAGGCATTGTAGTGGGAGATCTGCAGCCAGTAAACAATCTGAAATGTAAAAAGTATTTATACATCAATGATAACTATTATGTGAACGAAGAATGCAGTGCAATGTGGTGGAGTCGTAAGATAATCTATTCCCCATTCCGGATAATGAAGAAAAATAATAAGAACTAGTACAATTATTTCCTAGTCGATGAGTCGGATAGGAATAAATGTGACGGCAATGCGCCGCTGCACGTGCGGTGGCGCCTCTGTGGCAAGTCAGAATTCTTATAAACAACACGTGCACTGCACACCTGCGTGGACGTGTGCACCTGAAGTGGCGCCCGTGTGGCTAGCTACTTCTTTTACTTATACATATAAAACGGACGGACTGGCCATCGTTATTTATTCTGTGCCACCGTTGAGGGAGTCTTGGCTCTGGCGTCCAATGATGCACTTGTCGTATTCCGCTACTAGCTCATCCTTGACACATTGGATAATAAATTTGTGCAAACGAATTAATTATTATTCTCAACTACAAAATTAATCTCAGTAACATTTATAAAGTCAATTAATCTCTTTTATTTTTAGATTTTTTTAAACTAATAATAAAAAGAGCTAAAACTAGTAACTTAATTATCATACAGTCCTACTCCCCGCGGTATTGTGCCAAGAACGCTGACTGCGTTTCCCTGCTGAATGGCTATACTTAGCCTTTGAGCGAAAAAAGAACCGGCCCTCTTATCACCAGCAGCAACGACCAGCCGCAGATGGAGTTCCTTTAGGAACTTCATAGTTGATCAGCTCTGTTCTTACCAATGTGATTTGTGCATTTCATAATTGTATTAAGTAATATGTTATAAATTAACCATATTTAAAATAAAAGTCCCGATGGGTTTCTTGCTGGTTCTTAGCAGGACAGAGGTTTTATCTGAACCGGTGGTTGTGAATAAAAGTGAATGAAAAATTCTATTCTATTTCAAAAACCTTAACTTGTGACTCTAATACTTTTCTTATATCTTTCTACATCAGAAGTGGGCTCAGTTAGGCGCCTCGGTTCCCCCAGTGGTCATGAGTGCTGTGGGGTACTCGAGGCATCAGGAATGTAAGGTGCTGATAACTGATAGACCGTATGCTGACGGTTTACTGCCAACCGCACGAGGACGTGCAATAGTCAGGGCTGGCCGTATCGGCGTGTCCATGACCTAAATGAAGTCAGGGATGGTCGAGAATTGTAATATTTAACAAGTGTTAGTATATGTTTGCAGGTAGTGATAACTGATAGACCGTAGGCTGTTTACTATCAACCGCACCAGGACGTGCGATAGTTGGAGGTGGCCGTGTCTGCGCGTCTAAAAAGTATAGAGAGATGGCATCACTCCAGCAGAGTAATTATTCTAGTGTACGAAAGGAAGATTGTGTTGCTGGGAGGCTGGTTTGTGTTGCACTGGGATATGTCGTGTTGCTGTTGGTTTGCATACTTTGGTGTTACTACGTCACTACGTCCCTCACGTTACACTACTATGTAATAATTGTGACGAGGACATCTTCTCAAGATAATCTATGAAGAAAATATAAAGAGGAGGTGTTGTAATTAGATTTCACTACGTAACAACGCGTGACAATTTGGGGGTGAGGGGATGTTAAGCCCCGCCTACTTTACACTATCTACATCTACCGATAAATAGTAAAACTACTCTAATCGTTCCATATCGATGTTGCAATGTAGTTTAGCTACTTTGACGATAGATTGTGGCATGTTCACAAAATCATTATAAACTATAAAAATAATATTTTGGCGATTAAAATTTCTTTATGTCTGAATGCAAAACAAATTTCAGCACCTTCATATGATTATTGTACCAATACTGAGCTCTACGTACCTTTATATTTTTAGTGCACATGACACAAAGTGTCGCCATCTAGTGTCGAATATATTTAATTATATTTGAAAGTCGACGCAAGGAGTTTTTTCTAGAACTATTTTAATAAATTAGGTGTAAAATTACTTACAAATTACAAATGAAATGTGATGCCATACATAGCATCAGAGCGTCGATCTGAGTAGTTTTTACACGATAAAACACAACATTCCATCGTTTTCTTCTTAATACTATGAAAATACACCGATTTGCGATTTTCAACACATACGCGCACAGGACGAATGCTGACAGTATACTAACTAAAGCCACGCCCACTATGATGACGTCAGGACCTACTTAGAATCACAGTGCACAGTTGCTTATGCCGTCTCCTCTTTGTATTTGCTTCATGGGATAATCGAACGATGTTTTTGTCCACAGATAAGTAAGATTGTGATGGAGCGCGCGTGAGGACGCACGCATGTCAGCATGGCCATGACGGCACATTCGCCGCCGAACGTGCGGCGGCGCCTCTGTGGATAGTCAGAATTCTTGTACACAACACGTGCACCGCACACCTGCGCGTTGCACCTGGAGTGGCGCCCATATGGCCAGCTACTTGTTTTGCTTGTATGAAGCGGACGTAGTGGCCGCCGTTGAGGAAGTCTTGGCTCTGGCGTGGAACGGTGCACTTATCGTATTCCGTTACTAGCTCATCCTTCACACATTGGATAGTTAATTCATGCAAGCGAATTATTTATTATCCTCAACGACAAAATTAGTCTAGGTACAATTTATAGTTGATCAACTCTGTTCTTATCAATGTGATCATTTATAATTGTATTAAGTAATATATTGTAAATTAACCATTTTTAAAAGAAAAGTCCCGCTGGGTTCCTTGCTGGTTCTTAGCAGGACAGAGGTTTTATCTGAACCGGTGGTTGTGAATAAAAGTGAATGAAAAATTCTATTCTATTCTAAAAGCCTTTCCTTGTGTCTATACATTCTACGAGTAATACCTTTCCACAAATGCAATAAATACAGTCATATAGATTCTTAATTTCAATAATCATAATATTATCAAAACACGTAAAGTATTTTTTATAGGGCAAGGTGATAAGCAAGCACACAGTCCACCTGATGGTAAGTGGTTGCTGTGGCCCATAGACATCTACATCTATCCTCGTTTGCGAATCAAAATGCAGATGCGTTGTCACCCGTGAGGAATAAGATGGAATGCCTTTTTTCCAGTAAAAAGGGTATCCGGTTCTCTCACCATATCACTCATCAAACCTCATCATACGTAACACAGCAGTGTTAAGCTGCTATTTTACGCTGGTATTCTGTGAGAGCTTAGTCCTACCCCGGTCGAGGCGACCCATTCGAGCTACAACTATACTATTAATATAGCTGCAGTATGGCTCTACCACGTAGAAAAAATTGATGAAAGATAAATCATTTTATTTGTTTCAAAAAAAAACATCTAATAACTACAATAATAATAATAATATGGCTCTGCTCCCTTCTGGATGCCGAACTTGCATTTCTTCGCGGAAAAGCTGTAGGTACTTAATCTCTGAGGGTAAAACGACACTTGTCGCCAGCGGAGATATAAGCAAATATAAGTTAGTTTATATATATAAACTAACTAGCTAAAACTAGCCGTGTAGTGGCGGTTGAGAATATCCACTACCCCATATCTTCCCGTGGGTGTCGTAAAATGCGACAAAGGGAAACAGGCAGGAGATGGGCAGCAGCATCTTCCTGATAATAGCCAAAATAACAATAAAAAAACTGCGGTTGCCAACCCGCTCGCCAAGCGTGGCAACTATGGCAATATACCCCCCATGAGCAATGACAATAATAAACGGCCCCTAGTCCCCGGCGGCCCCGCTATTCCTGGCTACGGTGGCGACCATGGTAACGGCGGGGCAGGGGGTGCTAAGAATCTCCGGTGGAGGTTCGGTTGCCACCTACAACGACTCGACCTGGCAACATACAACGCACACACCCTGAGGACTGACGAGAAGTTTGTGGAGCTGGAAGAAGAGATAGACAAGTTACGCTGGCATATTATAGGATTATCCGAAGTCCGAAGAGAGGGGGAGGACACGGTAATCCTCGAATCCGGCAACTTGCTCTATTACCGGGAGGGCGACCATCTGTCCCAAGGAGGTGTCGGATTTATCGTCCACAAGTCTCTCGTTAACAACGTTGTAAAGATTGAGAGTGTGTCGACGAGGGTTGCGTACCTTATACTCAGAATCACCAAAGGGTATTCGCTGAAGGTCATACAGGTTTACGCACCAACCTCGGCACACCCCGATCAGGAGGTGGAGGAAATGTATGAGGATATATCTAGAGCCATGCATTCCTCCAAAACCCAATATACGGTGTTAATGGGAGACTTCAATGCAAAACTAGGCACAAGAGAGAACGGTGAGCTGAAAGTAGGGAAATTTGGAATAGGGCAACGGAACCCAAGGGGCCAGCAGTTGGCTGACTTCATGGAGAAAGAGGGACTCTTTATGATGAACTCTTTCTTCCAGAAGCGGCCCCACAGGAAGTGGACCTGGTCGAGCCCCGACGGTTCGACAAAAAATGAGATTGACTTCATTATGACGACCAGACGACAACTGTTCAGTGATGTCTCAGTGATCGCGAGGGTGAAAACCGGCAGCGATCACCGAATGGTTAGAGGCACACTGAACCTAAACGTTAAGTTGGAGAGGTCTCGTCTAATGAAGTCAACGCTCCGTCCCCCTCGTGCTCTAATCCAAAGTCCCGAAACCTTTCAGCTCGAGTTACAAAACCGTTTTCAGTGCCTAGAAGACTGCAATGAAGTGGACGATTTGAATGACAAGCTCGTGGAAACTGTCCATGCGGTCAGAGCTAAGTTCTGCAAGACCCGCCGCAGAAGAACACAAAAACTCTCCGATCACACTCTTAATCTCATGGCTGTTAGACGGGAGATGAAGCTACATTCTTCAACAGATTTAACAGCATACAGGCAACTGAACAGACAGATCTCCAAATGCATGCGGCGGGACTTACGCAACTTCAATACAGCTCGTATTGAAGAAGCGATCGAGCGGAACCAAGGCTCAGAAGTCTTTGCCAGAGATCTGTCTGCCAGAAAGCGCCAACTGTCAAAGCTGAAGACAGAATGTGGCAGCATCGTTTCCGGGGCACCTGAGATTTTGAGTGAGATTGAGAGGTTCTATGGACAGCTGTACACGTCATCGTTGGAGCCGCACGCAGGTGTGAGTAACGATCCAAGAGCGAGTCTTATCCGACATTATTCCGATAATATCCCGGACGTCAGTCTGAGCGAGATTAGAATGGCTCTCCAGCACCTTAAAAACGGCAAGGCCCCAGGCGAGGATGGAATTACAGCGGAGCTTCTGAAAGCGGGTGGAAAACCGGTACTTGAAGTCCTTCAGAAGCTCTTTAATTCCGTCCTCCATGGTGGCATTACACCGGAGGCGTGGAGCAGAAGTGCGGTGGTCTTGTTCTTCAAGAAAGGCGACAACGCTCTCTTGAATAACTACAGACCGATTTCCCTTCTGAGCCGCGTCTACGTGCTGTTTTCGAGAGTCATTACGAATCGTCTCGCGCGCAGACTTGACGATTTTCAGCCTCCCGAACAAGCCGGTTTCCGAAAAGGCTTTAGCACCATAGACCACATACATACCCTTCGGCAAATTGTACAGAAGTCCGAGGAGTACAATTTGCCACTATGTCTGGCGTATGTGGACTATGAGAAAGCCTTTGATTCCGTCGAAATTTGGGCGGTGCTGCAGTCCCTTCAGCGATGCCAAGTTGACTGTCGGTATATCGAAGTGTTGAAGTGCTTGTACAGTAGGGCTACGATGGCTATCCGAGTACAGAACCAGAGTACGAAACCTATCCAATTGCAGAGAGGTGTAAGACAGGGTGACGTCATATCCCCGAAACTCTTTACCGCTGCATTGGAAGATGTTTTCAAGCTTCTGGACTGGAAAGGATACGGTATCAACATCAATGGCGAGTACATCACTCACCTTCGATTTGCCGACGATATAGTCCTTATGGCAGAATCGCTGGAGGACCTAAGCACTATGCTCAATGACCTCAATAGTGTTTCCCAACGGATAGGTCTTAAGATGAACATGGACAAAACAAAGATCATGTTTAATGTCCATGTCACACCTATGCCGGTAGTTGTTGGGAACACTAAGCTCGAAGTTGTTGACGAGTATGTTTACCTGGGACAAATAGTCCGACTAGGTAAGTCCAACTTCGACCGAGAGGTCAATCGACGGATTCAACTCGGTTGGGCAGCGTTCGGGAAATTATGGCACATCTTCTCGTCAGGTATACCTCAAAACTTGAAAACGAGACTGTACACCCAGTGCGTGTTGCCAGTGATGACATACGGAACTGAGACGTGGTCCTTCACTGCTGGCCGGATGAGGAAGCTCAAGGTCGCTCAGCGAGCTATGGAGAGGGCTATGTTCGGAGTTTCTCTGCGTGATAAACTCAGAAATGAGGATATCCGCAGTAGAACTAGAGTGACCGACATAGCCCAACGGATTAGTAAGCTGAAGTGGCAATGGGCCGGCCATATAGCTCGAAGAACCGACAACCGATGGGGAAGAAAGGTTCTCGAGTGGCAGCCTCGTACCGGCAGGCGAAGTGTAGGGCGTCCCCCCACTAGATGTAGTGACGACCTGGTAAGATATGCAGGAAGTCGATGGATGCAGGTGGCTCAGGACTGTGCTTTGTGGCATTCTTTGGGGGAGGCCTATGTTCAGCAGTGGACTTGTGAAGGGCTGTAATGATGATATATATATATATATATATATTATTTAGAGAATAGAACTGTGAGAAATATTATATAAGCAAGACCATTTATTAATTTATTTGTTTCAGCCTATCTTATAGATCTACTATGCTTTTAAATAGGCATCATCAAAGAATGTCATAAGGGGGATATTTGCCATACTTGCTACACTTGGCGGGCTGATCGCCATCTGTTAATTATTTTAAGTTAGTACCAGGAAAACGCTGATGATTATTTCCTGTTTTATTTCCCATTGTCGCCTCTTACGATACCCATGTGATGGTAATATGTGGTAGTGGATTTATTTACACCGCCACTACACGGTCTCTAGGCAAGATGATCAGGTATTGTTTCTTTATTTTACCCCTAATAAATAAAACCTATTAGCAACAAATTTAAAAATACTCCCAAATAATGTTTATAAAAATTTAATACAACATCTAAATAACATTTAAAAGTTTGTAAGAAAATTCTAATTATTTTAAGTAAGTATAATAAGTTTTTATCTCAATACCAAAGAGGTCTTTAGCTTCAATAAAATACGCCTGAGTAATATTATCATCACGGGCCTTTGAAACGTTTTAGTTACAAGTTACCTTTATTGTATTCGACAGATTTCGTTAACCCCACAATATGTATAATTATGAATCAGACCCTGGGATTACTCTTAGGGGGATTTAGATGGAGAATATCCGAATTTTCTATTCAAACGTCAGCCTCACCAGCTCAGGTGTAATTTTGAAATTAACAATTTCATTAGTGATGTCCGGGCATGGAACCTGGATTACCTGCGTACTTACGAAGGTGCTTATATGCGCGAATATAACAGCTACATAACCGTCATTGGCGGCTAATCCATCCAAAAATTTGGAACCTAATTTCTAGAGATTTGCGATGTGCAACAACATTACGAAAGTCTCCGCTATGAGCTCACCGATCCGCCTGTCCAATGCGATGCGGACAATCTTTCAAGAAATTAATGCCTGTTTACGCATTCTTGTTAAAAACACTTTTTAGTGATGGACTTAAACGCTGAAGTTCACCTTCAAACATTTTAATCTTCATCAAAATTT
This sequence comes from Parnassius mnemosyne, assembly GCA_963668995.1. NCBI lineage: Eukaryota > Metazoa > Arthropoda > Insecta > Lepidoptera > Papilionidae > Parnassius > Parnassius mnemosyne. The sequence goes on from CAVLGL010000159.1 coordinate 14,088,077, forward strand.
GACAAATTTATTCTAGTGAATTGTAAATTAATATTTGATTGAGATTAAATTTTTATTCAATATAAACTGCATATAATTCTCATTTACAATATTAAAAAACTATAATAAAGAAGAATTACAACTAAAAACACAGATACAGTCCTGCACCTCGCTGTATTTAGAGACTGAGCTTGCGTTCAAACTCCCGTGCCCCAAAATCGCTGCTCGGAGTCAGGAAGTTGGCGGTATCTCACCCCTCCGCCTTATCTCTCTCCGGTTGTGTCGGTTTACCGTCTCATCAAACTATGAGGGTGAGGGAATAGAGAGTGCACCATTTTTTTGTTTTGCATGGGGAAATGCCCACGCATACCCGTCTTGCGGGGGCAAGGACGGGTTATGTCGTACTCGCACCGACTAAAACCCTATGGTGTTCCGCCTTCGCCGCATATTTGCAGGGCCACGGGAACGCTTTCACACACATACGCGGCCGCCCCATGACAGCCCCTCCTAAGGCAGAACTTCTCCTCCCCCTTTTCCTCCTCAGGTAAGGCGCACCAGGAACACAAGGTGCGCCTACCTCCATAGACTCTAACTCCAACTGAGAAACGGATTTCCCCGAGTCTGATACGCGGTGGTCATGGGGCCAGTAAAAACCGAGCATTTGTAAGAACTAGCTTCCCGACCCCAGCGCCGGATCTAGTTTTTGGCTCCACCGCTAACCAAGATTCGGCTGTGGAGAATAGGGAAAGTGGCGCCTCACAATAATGACACTCTTCTCCCCCCCGCAGCCCCACCATCGCATCAACGGTGCGGCCCCATCAGAGGCGCGGAGGATAGGGCCAGTGGTCCATCGCCATACAAACAGTCCTCTTCCTCCACCACTCCACCTCGGATGCATCCCACCATCACATATCAGAAGTGGGCTTGCCAAGCCTTCTCGGAGTGGCCACCTCGGGACGGCCCCACATCAAGTGCCAGCTAAGTGGATCATTCGTTTTAGTCTTAGCCCAAGTGTCATTATTCAAAACTGCAGCCATAGTCGCTTTAGAATGCGCACTCGCACACTTGCATCGCAGGCGTGTGTATCCTTGCGTTCAAAACCGCGTTAGGGGCCTCAATGTGCATATCCTTCCTCGCTTGCGATTCGTTCGGGATCTCTGGTGAGCATAGTGTGTTTGAAACCGCGGTTTGGATCTCCACGTGCTGTGACTCCTTCGATGACGGTTCACTCAATGTAACAATACTATTCGAAGTGTTATACGTTTTCGTGATGGGTGAATCGTTTTCAACGTGAGGTAGTCACGTCGCGCCGCTGATTTCTTCCAAATCAAAGCTATCCACAACAAGAGCCCCGCACATTGTATTTATGTTTTGTGTATTCGCTGTAGTTACTATGATTTTAAAATACTGCAGCTGGTCCTTAGTAACATAGTTTTCTGTAACATAGTTTTCCTTCTGCATTATAAAAAGATCTTTCGATAATTTCGTAACATCAATGTCGTCGAAAGTTACAGGGGGTAGTTTCTATAAGACGCGCGCCACAAAAATAGGAATAGTGTCAGGATATGGATGAAAAATATTCTAAAATATTATTTATTTATTTATTTATATGAAGAATTTATATTCTTGTTATATCAAAAGTTCTACAAATCTAATATAAGATGATTTATCGCCGCTTGATTAAGTTACATTCAAACAAATTTTCCCAAAAGGACTTCTGTCTACCAATTTCGACAAAACCAATGCTGATTGTTGGAGCAAAAGTGACATATTTTCTTGCGATGTTATTGAATGAAGAAAACAAGTTGACCTCAAAATTCTTAGCTAACCGACCAAGTTTGTACATAAGCCTAAAACTAATCGTCTCGGTGTACAACTTTAACAATACATTTTCCCATCAGTTCGTACGGCCTTCGACAAACATAACATACCAACACTAGATAGTTCTTAAGTTAGTTAGTTAGCTTCTTAATCCTTATTAATGATGATTGTGGCACAGTGATGCCATATAATGACGATTACTAAAATACTTAATACTAGATGCGTAAGTTAAAAAAAAGTTTTTGTTTTTAAATAATACTAATTAATATATACATTTTATTGAAGTAAAATTTTATAAGTTAACTCGAATCTTTTTCGGACGAATTTTAATAAGAAAATTGAAATATAATATATAAATAATAACAATATACATAAATTCATAACGGAAAGATTTCTTAATATATTAAAATTTTAATCTATTTAAACAGTAACCTCGTTTATAACTTATTGATATTTATAAGTTTCACTTCAACTTTTTCGGGCGTTAAAGGTTGCACACTCACTCATTTATTATATAATATAAAGATTATTTTTTATAGAATGGGAGTGACAAACGAGCACACAGTCCACCTAATGGTAAGTGGATGCTGTGACCAAAAGACATCTACATTTATCTTCGATTAAGAATCAAAATGCTGTTGCGTTGTCACCCCTGAGGACTACGATGAAATGCCTCGTTTCCAGTAAAAAGGGTCTTCGGTTTTCTACACTCACCATACGAAACACAGCGGCATTGAACTGGTATTCTGTGAAGGTAAATGTGTTACTTTACTAAGGGTCATTTTTTTTTGTTGAATACGCGGTAGTGCGGTTTCTAAGCATTAGGCTCAATTTACATTGCGCGGAAGACGCGAGACTTCTTTTTTGGCTCCTATCTAGTTTGCACGTTACACATTTAACATAAAATTAATTTTACTATGTATATATTCGCTTCCATTCTATTCCACCGCAATGTAAATTGAGCCTTAAGCTGCATCGTCTCAATTTAGGAGCTAATAACAATTCGAATAATTCAATACTGTTTATATATCCTCTAAACAATTATCTTGGACTGAATGACATCATAGTGTAAAGAACAAAAATATATTTATTCTGCAAAAGTATATTTGTTTTTCAAAAATATATAAAGAATAAATGGTACGTGTTATTAATTACAGTCCAATTATGTTTTTATTTTTATGGATATGTAGGTAACCAAACATGCGGTTCACCTGATGTTCGCCAACCTGAGCATGAGTCATCATCATCATCATTACAGCCCTTCACAAGTCCACTGCTGAACATAGGCCTCCCCCAAAGAATGCCACAAAGCACGGTCCTGAGCCATCTGCATCCATCGACTTCCTGCAAATCTTACCAGGTCGTCACTCCATCTAGTGGGGGGACGCCCTACACTTCGCCTGCCGGTACGAGGCTGCCACTCGAGAACCTTTCTTCCCCATCGGTTGTCGGTTCTTCGAGCTATATGGCCGGCCCATTGCCACTTCAGCTTACTAATCCTTCACTGCTGGCCGGATGAGGAAGCTCAAGGTCGCTCAGCGAGCTATGGAGAGGGCTATGCTCGGAGTTTCTCTGCGTGATAAACTCAGAAATGAGGATATCCGCAGTAGAACCAGAGTGACCGAGCATGAGTAACACTAGAAAAATCGCAAGTGCGTTCCAAACTTCAAAGAAAAATATGGCTCTTTTCTTGGAATTCGCTAAGTCATATAAGTCCGATTTTTTTTTATAGAAGACGGGTAAACGAGCATGCGGTTCACCTGATGGTAAGTAACTACCGCCGCCCATGAACAACCTCAACACCAGGGGAATTGCAGATGCGTTGCCGACCTTTTAGAAAGGTGTAAGATCTTTTCTTGAAGGTCCCTAAGTCATATCGGTCCGAGAAAGTCGCAAGTGGTAAAGCATTTCACAGAAAATTTGTACCAGGAAGAAAACTCCTAGTAAAATTCACAGTCGTGGACCACCAAGCATTCAGATGGAGCGAAAGTTATTTTAAATTTTGTCACAACGTGCTGGAATTATTTCGATCCGTATGATCAGAACATTTTCTGCAGATGTCTTAGTTATTATCTTGCATGCCATAATTGCAACGTTTTCCAGGCGGTTTGGCAACCGCAGAATTTTTTATTATTTTGGGTTTTTATTAGCAATACGCTGATGCCCATCCCCTGTATTATATTCCTCTGTCAACTTTTAAGGCACTCCCGGAAGAATATGAGGCAATCAGTTGGGAAGGCCTTTGTTCAGCATTTTCTTGAAGGTCCCTAAGTCGTATCGGACCTGAAAAATCGCTGGTGGTAAACGATTTCACAGAGAGGTCGAGGGAGGAAAAAACCCCTAGTGAAACGTACAGTGGTAGACCGCCAAGCATCCAGATGGTGTTGATGGTATCGTGAATTTTGTCGCGAAGTTCGTGAAATTTGTCGGCTGGGATTAAGCTGAACAATTTCTTAAGAGCAGTCCCCGTGTTATATGCGACAAAAGATGCAAAAGGATTCAACATCTCTTCGCAGCGCCAGTGAATCGAGCTGATGAGAGAGGACTCGGTCGTCGACGATTCGAGACTCTCTGCGCCGGATGCGGTCAAGTGGAAAGAGCTAGCACTGGGAAGCCCCGGCCCAGATGTGGGAACAGTATTTCATGTGAGGCCGAACCTGCGTCTTGTAAAGTTGCAGGCAGTGATTATTACATGCCGTAATACTGTCCCGCTCTACTGACCACGCCAAGCTTTTTAGAGACCAATTTGGCCTTCTCCTCCAAGTGACCACGAAACTGCACATCGTTCGATATGTCAACGCCGACGATTCAGATACTGGCTGAGGCAACAAGGGGAATGCCTTGAAACTGAGTAGATACGACAAAGATACGAATACGAAAAATTATTTTTTAAAAAAAGTCCCGCTGGGTTTCTTGCTGGTTCTTCCCAGGACAGAGGGTTTTTTTCGAACCAGTGGTAAAGTAAAAAATGACTTTCAATAAGAATTACACATGTAATGTGTATTGAATAAAAAAAGGGATTTTTAGCCGTAAATGCACAAACTTGTGCTTTCTGGGGCTTGAACTGGACTAGATTTAGTCGCCCCCAATTTGAGACTTTGTTCAGCAAAGACTAGTCTTCAGACAGAAGTTTGTTGCTGTACTCGACGAAATTTTTAGAGATATTGGCACGGCCGGTGCCGTCATCCGCATAGCAGTGAATTTTACCGGTTTGCAAAATATCGGTGTGTAAGAATATTCACTACCATATAATGATCCTGTGGGTGTCGTAAGAGGCGACAGAGCGAAACAAACCTGGAGATGGGCAAAGCGTTAACCCAATAACAACTAAAAATAAAAAATAAAAACATATTATCTGTTATAGATAAAATAATCGAAAAAATTATTGTAGGACAGATTAGCGCGTTCTTAGAACAATATAACATACTGTGTGATTCACAGCACGGTTTTCGGAGAGGGCGCAACACGGTCTCTGCTTTGATAAGATTTTCAGATTATATTAATGACTGCCTAGATTCTGGTAAACAAGTTATAGTACTTTTTATTTATTTTAAAAAAGCGTTTGACACTTTAGACCACAAGATCTTATTACAGGCAATGGACGAATGCGGAATACGCGGTCCCACAAATAATTGGTTTAAAAACTACCTCACTAAAAATAAGTAGATTTATCTCCCAAGTGGTTGGAAAAGAGGCGGATGTCGATTCGGGTGTGCCTATTGGATCAGTGTATGGCCCTGTGAGGTATATAATGTATGTGAATACTGTGTCAAATGTCGTGCATAACTGTAAGGTGTTCATGTATGCTGATGATATGTGTCTTGTTTATGCATCCAAAGATATAACTGAGGTACAAAAGTGCATACAATGTGATTTTGAAAACAAAACATTAACAAATGGGCACACGACAATGGCATTATATTAAATCTTGAAAAAACTAAATGTATGCATATACACTCGCCATATAATCGAAATGCTAAATGTGTAAAAAATGAAGATCTAACAGTGATAGGACATACATACGAATATATGAATAGAAATAAATTTAACTGTAACTGTAAATGATTAGATTATGTAGATAAATTTAAATATTTAGGTCTAAGAATAGATAAGAACTTTAACTGGAGAATACATATAAATGACATTTTCAATAGGCTAAGATCTGTGTTAAGTAAGTTTTACCAATTAAAAAATGTATTGAACAAAAAAACGTTAAAAATAGTATATTTTGCACTTGCTGACTCGCTAATGAGTTATGGACTCCTTGTATACGGGCGAACCTTTATTACATATCTAAGAGATATCAAAGACATACAAATAAGACTGATGAAGTTTTTAGTTAGTAAAAATGTTAAAGATAATTGCAACAAAGACTATGATAAGTTGTTTTCCATTTCTAAAATAATACCCATAGATAAAAAAGTAGAATATTTGATAGGTCTGGAATATTATTATAATGAGAAATATAAAGTGAATGTTAAAAACAAGTACAACACACATAGGGTTAGAGAAAACAAACTGGTTCTACCAAAAATAACGAACTATTATGGTAAGAGAACATCTAAGTATTTGGTAGCTAAAGTGTTTAACAAAATAGATCTACTAAGAGAAAAAGTAAAAATTAGTAAAAGATCACTTAAGAAAAATTTGAAAAACATTATACAGGATTGTTAATAGAACTCTATATACGAGTACATTGTATTAGATTAAAACAGTACAATATAATATATAAGTACTAGATATTTAATTCATATAATTAAAGTTAGATGTATATAAAGATATATAGTTAACATAACATTAAGATGCCATAGGTTTATATATTACTATATTATATAATTGTGTATCATTGTGTCTAATATTAGTAGTACATAAGGTGGTTCATTGTTTTGTAAAAGAGCGCCTCTCGCCATCAAACGTAAAAGTTTGGCGAGTTTAGAATTAAGTAACACCACTGTTTCATAAATACACTAATAAATAAATTTAAAAAAAAAATTTGCAGTTCACACGCGGTAGAAGTGAAACCTTCAAGTGAAATAAAATATGTATTTCGCAGCAAATGATTTATTTCATGTGATAATTTTACAACCACGATTGTGTCATAAGATATATGATAAAAGTTTAATTTGTACAAATAAATGTAACAATCCTTATTTTTAGACCCATAGAGCTTAAATTGTAGTGTTTTGAATCAAAAGAATATTTTCTTTCGACTAAAATTGATTCATTCTATAGTAAAATCATTTTATCGAACAAAAATTGATTGATTCACAAGATGGTCCGTAAAATAGACACTAGATGATCTAAACACGACTAATTTAATAAAAATCGGTAAGATATGAAATCAGGGATTGTTACCAAACCAATCTTGGATATCATAATTTTATTCAATACTAGCTGTGCCCGCGGCGTAGCTTGCGTACATAGTTTTTACTTAAAGAATTTGACGTTTAGGGTAAGAGAATATTAAACGATTTATATAATTACTGTATGAATAAGTCATAACAAAATAAATCGATATGCTCAAAGTTCTAAGTCGTTTATGGTAGAGCTTTTGTGTAAACGACGTTAGAAGTAGATTTAGCCGGCGCGTACAGAAAAAGGTTACGGGAACTACTAACGCGGGAAAAAGCAACATAGAGTTGGTCATGTGAAAACAATCAGTGAGGTCCACTCCTGCAACGCGTAAAGTTTGACCTTGCGCTTTATTTACGATCATCGCATAACACACGCTGAGTGGGAAACACACTTAAAATGTAATGTTAAAAATTAAAGTTTCGATTTTTTAACATCGATGTTGACACATGTCAAACATCGAAACATCGACGTCAATGAACTCATAATCGATAATTGGGAACTTGCAAACAATGCGAACCCGCAAAATCAATGTCAACTAATCTTGCATCTGCTCTGAAGATTAAAAATTTTGAATATGTAATTTAAAATTCCTGAACGCATCGTTAACCTAAAAAAATGTCAGTATGGTGTGTCAAACTTAATTGTCAAGTGTCACCTGTAATGTCATAATGGTCACTGCTTTCGCTTTATTTTGTAGTGTCGTTGTCGGTTGTCGCATAATAACTATTATACGTAAATTGATATTCAAGTTATTTGTTACTTTTCCCTTGATGTGTATACCCACATAATTTTGAGAGAGTGTGTAAGTATCTACACATATACAAAAAACATCGATAATGGTCAACATCGATGTTTAGAGTAGGCTAAACATCGAACATCGATGTTGAACTATCGATGCCAACATCGATGTTTCTGCAGCATCGATCATCCCTATCTTAAAACTGAAAGGAAAGTTATTTGGTATTAGAGCGATTCTGGGCAATTTTGCTACTTTTAGTCGGGTTTTGTTGAATAACTTGGACGTACGAATCTTTTTTCTGGTTGTTGTTTTTGATGATGTTTGTGATGTTAGCCTACACGGTTCTTACAGGCTTACACCTTCATCGGACTCATGGACATAAGTTTCTTCAGTGAGTCTAAATACGATTCACCGGCGAAAAATCTTAATACCGCAATTCAGAAAAGGTTGTAATTTGTACAACGCCATCTATTACGTTCTTTGTGAGAAAACATGTTTTTTTTTAATTTAAGGAAAACATATAATAGGATAACACATAGAGTACTCGGCGGTAAAAAATAAATGAGATTGTCAACACGCAGTAGGGCAGCGTGTTATATAAAGATTGGAAGCAAATATGAAACTCATCTACAGGATAAACCTTGACCTGCCTTTTTGTATCACATTCCCTTATTTATACACCATCTATCGATGAAATTGGTTAACTATTGTACTTTAGATGTAGATAAGGTTAATATATTTTTGTATATATTTATTACGTTCTTTATACGTAATACTTTTGTTTACTGCGTTTTAGATATAATTATATCATTATAGAACATTATTTTACCTCATTTAATTATGATTTGTAATATGATATTAATTTAAAATGTACTTGAAGACTCATCCAACGCCACTATTGAACAAATTCGTACCTATACTTAGTAGGTACCCATACTTCAGAATATTTGTCATAACTTTTGATGGAATGAACTGATTTTAATGAAATAAAGAATAAATGTAACCCGAAGATACACTTAATAATCTCCATAACGATTCTTATGATATAATTAGTACTTTATACGTGATACGTTAACAAACAAACAGACAGACAGACAAACAGAAAATTCTAAAAATGGTAGAAATGTATTTAATTACTTATTTTTAGTACCTCTCAATCACTTTTTTAACAGTGGTAGAGCCACGCGGCAGCTTTTGCTGTCGCACGGATGGGCCGGCTCAAACCGGGGTGGTACCACGACCTCACAGAATACCAGCGTGAAGTAGAGGTTTACCTCTTGCATTTCGCTTGGTGAGTGCAGGTGGCCGGAGGCCCTTTTTACTGGAAATGAGGCATTCCATCTTAGTTCTCACGGGTGACAACGCATCTGCATTTTGATTCGCAAACGAGGATAGATGTAGATGTCTATGGGCCGCAGCAACCACTTACCATCAGGTGGACTGTGTGCTCGGTTGTCACCCATATCCTAAAAAAAAACTTTTATTACAAAAATGTAAAATGTACAGACATCTGCTATTTACATTTTTATTATATGTATATGTATAGATAATTAATATAATTTAAAAATAAATAAAATTGATAATAAATTTATAATTTTTTAATTCTTTATTATGATAGTTAAAAGTTATATTCGCCATTTTAAAGCACCGCACACGGAGGAGACCGAGATAATAGGAAACACTTTATACTGAACTAACTGTTCCCCGTATATCACGCGTCTGAGCCACAGATTCACACAGAGCCAGAGGCGTTCACTGCAGGCGTTCACTGCTGATTTCTTTCGGTTCTCATCAAGTAGCTAGGCATCGTCCGCGCACCCATTTTGAATTATTTTATATTTTCTTTATATCTTAAACTATGCATCCAAATAACATGCTATGAAGAGCAAAGTTTATCTTCATAAAATTATCTTGATGATGAAGTAACTTTCGTTTGTAAGGATTAATATGCCATGCCTAATAATAACGCTCATAAATTACTTTTTTAAGGACTTCAAAAAGGAGACGGTACTCAATTCGACTGTATGTTTTTTTTATGTGTGTTACTACCACATAACTTTTTACTGGGTAAACTGATTTCGATGATATTTTTTTTATTTGAAAGCTGGTGCTTAAATTAAATTTGATCTGGGTCTGACCAATAGTTTTTGAGTTATTCTTAATAATTTATATTGAAGTCAGTTGTACAAAATTTTTAATTTTAAATTATTAATCCTTAATATTTTTGTTATATCTGTAAGATATAGGTCTATATGGTATCGCGGACCTTTTTTTAGATGTAGCAAAGTTATATGTTTGTGTAGAACATAGTATTTACGTATCACTAACCATTACGCCAGCGCACGCAGATAAATCATTTCGGGAGTGCTTTTTATTCAGACTTGCTTAACATAAATCAATATTTAAGTCTAACTGAAAAGTTTAGCCTAATGCTAGATAGCCTATACTATTTCTCATGAATCTAGCTATCATATACAAAACTTATAAAATCGACAGGTAGTTCCAGAGATTTGCGTGTTTAAACAAACAAAGAAACCTCTTCCGCTTGTTGTTGAAAGTTGAATATGACAAATAACCCCCCTATGAAACAATTAATGGGGAAGACCTATATTCAGCTGTGAACTTTTAATAGACTGTAACGGTAACGATATGTATGTATGTAAGTATGTAGGTATGGATGTGTGTATGTATATATATATATGTGGGTGTATAAGATTACTTGTAAGTTTACTTGTAAGTTTACTTGTCTATAAGTTTTTCTTATTCTTTCGTCAAAGTCTGCACCTGCCAACACTTCTTATTGGTTGGCCCAGGGTTAACTAGTAGGGATTAGGGAATGCCGCAAAGCATTAAGACCACCCATGGTAACACACAAGGTGATATGGTGAATAAAGGTGGAAGGTATTGAAAAAAGAATAAATAAATATTACAGAAATTAATGAAACTTTACGAACAGTTTTTGTCTGTTTGTTAAATTCTCCATAAACATCGCCTTTCAGAGCTCTGTTAAAATCATATACCTACAAACAGTACGTGCGTAAGTTGTGTGTTGCGATGATTAATTGAACCACTTCAAAACCTTTACAAACTCTTATTTTCAAACATAGAAAAAAATAAAAGGACTAAACCAACAGCCAAGTAAGCAAAACTTTTACTTCATTCATTTTAATCCATTAAAAAAAATCTAAAAGATGCTTTTTAACTTACCACATTCTAAATTATTCGCGGAAAATCTGAATTTATTTATTCCGACTCCTCGTTTAACTACAATAAAATGGAACGGAATATACGACAGATGTCAATAAAATGCAGAAACCAAATTGCGAGATGATGTAAATTCCTTTCGAACAAAACAGCAAACAAAGCATCTTGATCTAGTGTGATAGAAGGTACTTGCACTCGTTAATAATATATTTTTGTATAGCATTGTATTGTAAAGCGAAAATAAATCCTGGTTGGTCGCAGTCTCTAATAATTATTTGTATCTTGCTAGATTTTAATATAAGCGACATTGTGTCCAAAACACTAAGTCAATTTATAAACATATTTTTTATTTAACTAATCGTCATGAACCATTATTAACAGCGGCCAGTCCCATCTGCGCAGGACAGGAGTATAGTGCCCGAATGTATGCGCAAGCACAAGTCCACTCTATTTTACCTTACTCTCATAGCCCGAGGGACGGCAAACTTACACGACCGGAGAGAGATCAGATGCAGCACCAATAGCTTTACGTGCTCTCCGAGGTACGTACGGGTGTGTAACACCGCCAACCCCCTGACTCCGAAGTGCTACAGAGCATTTGACAGGAAACTCAATAACTGATTTATTTTTTGGCTCGACCTGAGATTCGAACCCGTAACCTCAAGATCAGCTGTCGCGTTTACGACCAGTAGACCAACGAGGTCGTCGACGCTGCAACTATTATAGCTGCAGCACAAATAGGTTGGCTTGACTGAGATTTCTCACAGAATAACAGTGCGTGTAGTGTATATCAGTTTAATGCCGCTGTGTTACGTGTGTTGAGTCTAGAGAACCGGAGACCGGTGACCTTTCGCATTCTTGGCAATAGACTGAACGTTTCTAAAATGCTAACACTAAAACGAGAAAACTGCTATATATATATCAGTCGAGGATTCCTGATAATATAAATATATAATATAAAATAATAATAATATAAAATAATCTATCTTAGTTCTCAGGGATGTCAATGTATCTATGTACATTTTGACTCCAAACCGGGAATGGATGTAGGTGTCTAAAGGCCACAACATCCATTTTCTTGAATTTTAATTTTCTACGTTCAATTCTTCGAGTAAAGTATTGTGTATAGACAATAAGATAGTGTAAGTGGCCCTAGAATAAGAAGGAAGGAAGAAGCCTTACACTGTCAATGAATAATATAAAATTAAAAATTTTGTACAAATGACTTCAATATAAATTATTAAGAATTACTCAAAAACTATTGGTCAGACCTTGATTAAATTTGTATGGGACCACATGAGAAGAACCAGCTTTCAAAAAAAGAACCATCGAATTTGGTTCTACTAGAAAAAAGTTATGAGGCAACACACATAAAAAAAGAACATACAGTTTAAAGCAAATTGAGTTCCGTCTCCTTTTTGAAGTCGGTAGAAAATTGGTGGTGATGATTTAAAAAAGGAGGAAATAAAATACGCATATATTATTACTGTTTAAATCACAGTTATGGCCACAAAAGTTAAATTATGCTCTCTCCTTGTCCGAGACGTTCTTTACAACTTGTAGTACGCTGTATTCTATACTAGTACATCCCACTTATCCAAGCTCCTAAAAAAAATTTTGGAACGGCAGAACGTATGCACAACACTATAATATCTACCCGTCCGTCAAATGCAATGTCATTACGTTTTTTGTGCCAGCCCTCACGATATTTTTATAAATTTTGTTATAAAAATCAAATATCAGTCTCGCGTCTGACGTTAGGCGAGTAGCACGCGTTCACGCGCATTGTTAAGGCGAGGTGTATGTGTCTTTTATGAATTTGAGGGGGTGAAGCAGATGAAGTAAGGGACGAGTAGTCCCGCCCACTGCCGGGTGCACCGCGTGAATCTCGTCGACGCTCGACGTAAAATGTACAATTGGTACAGCGCGCCGTCGTCCGCCTTCGCACCGCGTTTCCGCGATGTCAGGTGGTTTGAATCCAATAAGATATATATTTTGTATTCGTATGTTTAAAATTTTTCTACGTTTATTTTCGTATCTAAAATATGTACATATTTTTGTTTAGTTATTCTAAAAATATTATGTACCTACATATTTTCGTGTTGTTATTTTTAAAATATGTACATATTCTATTTTCTTAATTTTAAAATAATCAATAATTGTTATTTTCTAGAAAAGGTTATCGAGAACCTTTGTAACAGATTCATTAAATGAATAATAAATTAATGCTTAAATAAAATGGCTTTGGACCAAAATGTTCAATCATAGAAATGGCCTATTCTCGAAACGGCAAATTGTCAAAATTGTGAATTTATAAAAACAATAATGTTTATTCCTATAGACATTTTTCTTCAGAAACAAGAGTAAAGTTAACTAATATGAACAAATTTTACTATAGCGCTAGCCCTAAAATCGAAAAAAATCAGCCATATCATAATTTTTTTCTCAAGTGAATAACCTTTTTGCATAAAATAGCAGTTTTTTTTTGCATTTTTGGGTTGTTTGAAGAATACATCAAAATTAAACAAGCTAATTTTATTATTTAATTTAATTTTATTTTACTATTTTGATGTATTTACGCATACGGAGGAAAATCTAATTATATAAATTGTGGAAAGAAAACTAATTCAGTCAGCTTTTTTCTGTGCACCAAGGCATATTTTGTGTCTTTGGTTACAGCTCTCAAATTATTGCAAATATTGCGCAAGACATGGTTTCGGCATTCAACTTTTTGAACGGTATGATTCAATGACAATGCCTTATAATTATTTCCGTAGGACCGCGATGACCAACAGCCGTCAGCATTTATGTCTATTAGAGGTATGCCATATTTGCTCAATGTTCCTTCAGCTATCGCTGCATCACGCTCACGCATAGCTGCTGCCGCCGTCACCGAAGTACACCTTCAGGTCTCTGCATCAAGTTCAGAGGTAAGGTCTTATCATAACTAACAAAACGAGCCCAAGCTCGGCACACTTAGTTCTACTCGTTCAGGAGTTCCAGTAGCAGTCACTGATGTACACCATCTGGTCTCTCCATCAAGTCCGGAGGTAAGGTCTTATCATAACTAGCTAATCGAGTCCAAACCCGGCACATCTAGTTTTACTCGTCGAGGAGTTACAGAGCCGCAGTCACTGAAGTACACCATCAGGTCTCTCTATCAATTCCGGAGGTAAGCTCTCATCATTACTAACAAAACAAGCCCAAACTCGGCACACCTAGTTCTACTCGTGAAGGAGTTGCAGTAGCAAGTCACTGAAGTACACCATCAGGTTTCTCCATCAATCCCGGATGTAACGTCTTATCATTACTAGCAAATCAAGTCCAAACCCGGCACATCTAGTTCTACTCGTCGAGGAGTTACAGAGTAGCAGTCACTGAAGTACATGATCAGGTCTCTCCATCAATCCCGGATGTAACGTCTTATCATAACTAACAAATCGAGCACAAACTCGGCACATCTAGTTCTACTCCTCGAGGAGTTCCAGTAGCAGTCACTGATGTACACCTTCAGGTTACTCCAACAATTCCGGAGGTAAGGTCTCATCGTAACTAACAAAACGAGCCTAAACTTGGTACACCTTATTCTACTCGTCCAGGAGTTTCAGCAGCAGTCACCGAAGTACAGGTAGATAGATATTCGAATTTCGTATCTAAGTATATTTTTGTAGTTATAAGAAATGAGAAAAAAAAATCTTTCAAATTATCAAAAAGTTTTTTTTTATAGGATAAGGGTGACAAACGAGCACACAGTCCACCTGATGGTAAGTGGTCGCTGTGGCCCATAGACATCTACATCTATCTTCGATTAAGAGTCAAAATGCAGATGCGTTGTCACCCGTGAGGACTAAGATGGAATGCCTCGTTTCCAGTAAAAAGGGTCTCCGGTTCTCTACACTCACCATACGAAACACAGCAGCGTTAAGCTGCTATTTTACGCTGGTATTCTGTGAGAGCGTGGTCCTTCCCCGGTCGAGCAGACCCATTCGTGCTACAACCATAATATAGATGCAGCATGGCTCTACCACGTATAATATGTTTTACTTGATTACGATTCCCGCAGCCAACCGTGCTGTACACTTGTGTGTGTGTGACCCGTGTCAATGTAATAATTCGATTCTATACCTATCAATTTTGCAAATACGTCCTTAAGAACAAACAGATACGTAAATGATTTTTGAACGGCGAGCGAAACAAATTGCTACAGGTCCGTCTAGCAGCGTGCCTCAACGATCACTATCGCCCCAAGTAGAAATGAAAGAGAAGCGAAAAGACGCCACGATGGCGCGATGCGAAACATCGATTCGTTCGAGTTATTTTTCATTAAATATATTAATACTTACAAATATTTTATTTCAATCGATAAATAAAAACAACAGTTCCCCTTATTATTATGTATTACATGACTTTTATTCATTTTATTAAGATTTGCTTGTAAGTAATACAGTTACAATTGCTAGAAATTAAATTCCAATGACTATTTTATGATTTTTTTTCTATCGAGAAAATTTACCGAAAACGTGTTTTGAAAACAATGGTCCACCCACAAATGTAATCAATATTAACATATATTTTTTTGGAGCTCTAAAATGTATATACTTTGTTAAAAAACTGTTTTGTGAAGCCTAGTTTGACTATGTACAGCGCCTTAAGTATTTACATATAGATTGTTGTTCATTGTTTACTCACGCGTTTAGGTAGGGCCGCGTGGCCTGCTTCTGCGCAGGCTTACCCGGTAGTACTTGCGAGTATAAGCGAAAATGACGGACAAAAATGAAGAATTTAACAATAATATAATATATAACGAAGACGATATTACAGAATTAGAAGTGGAAGAGCGGCATAGTATTAATATAAATACGCCTAGGATTATAAAAAGAATCAGAGAAACGAAGGAGAGTGATGAGGAGTGGAGTATTGTGAAGGGAAAGGGGAAGAAAAAACGACTGCTCGAGGATGAGAATTTACGTAGAGAAACGGACATCGAGGTATATATTACATGCATTGAAAAGCTGCCCAAGCAATTTGCTTTGGCACGGTTATTCAAAGAAAACGGAATAACTGATATAATTAGAGTTAAATATTTAAATCCTTTTAAAATAAGGTTGCAATTGCCGAACGAGGACAGCGTTAAGAAATTAAGTACCTGTGCGACATTTATTTCTATGGGATGGAGAATTCAAAAGGCAATGGAGGTTAACTACTCTTATGGAATTATAAGAGACGTGGAGTTAGAAATATCTAAAGAAGAAATTATGAAAAATATATCCTGCTCAGATTGTACAGAATTAATATCCGTAAAAAGGCTTAAGCGACGAAGTAACACGACACAGGAAGGTTGGTGTCCAAGTGAAACCATACGGCTTTGTTTCAAAGGGTCTTCCCTACCTTCATACGTATATATTCTCGATATGAAAATAATTGTTCAGCCTTATGTATATCCTGTTACACAATGCTCACAATATTGGAGGTTGTGTCACATTCGCAAGTTATGCCCATTCAAGAAAACAATCTGCCCCAAGTGTGGGGGAGAACACGAGAATTGTGATACTAAGACATTCAAATGTATCAATTGGTCTTGTGCTCACGTGGCTTTAGCTAGGACTTGCCCTGCTTATCTTAAAGAAAGGAAGTTGCAAGAACTTATGGCCGAGTACAATTGCACATACAGGAAGGCTTTAACAATCTATGTTGCGCCAACACCACATAATAATGGACGTAAAACTTACAGGAAAAAGTAACATCCAGCAGGAGATGTATAATTATAACACACCGAATAGGGAAGCGGTGACAACCCAGAATGTTCCTACTTTTGCAGAAGTGACAGCCAATGTTATTGTGCATAACGAAGATAATATTAGTCAATGTGAAAGTAATGTATCTTCGTCCCGCCGACACCAAACAAAAAAGGAGAAAAGAAATACAGAGCGTGACACGTTATTACAAAGTAATAGATTTGAGTGTATATATATATATATATATATATATATATATATATATATATATATTTATATCTTTTAAAATATCTTTTAGTGAGCTACTTGTGAGGTTAAAGGAAGTAATATTTTTTTAATAATTTTAGTTTGCAAGAGAAAGTTTACAAAGTGATAAAATTAGGTGTCAATTGGTTAATTTTGGTAACTGTAGACAATATCTCGGAATGGCCAATGTTGAAAACTTTTAAACTTATTTAATGGATAAAAACCTTAAATGTAATACAGTAAACTTTAATATCTTACAGTGGAATACTCAAAGTGTTAAGCCTAAAGTAATGTCTTTAGAGCTTTTGTTAACTCAGGAAAAAATACATATCGTAGCCTTAAGCGAAACATGGTTAAATTCTGAAACTTATGTTAAAATTAATGATTATAATATTTACCGTAATGATAGAAATAACTCTTATGGGGGTGTTGCGGTTTTAGCACACAAATTTATTAAAACGGTTAGAGGATATTTGCAATTAAGTAATGATGGCATAGAAGCTATTTACGTAAAAAATTTTAACTGTCAGGATTTAAAAAATATTGTTTCTATTTATTGTCCATCGTCGGTGCGTACATGCCAAAAAGATTGCGATGAATTATTTTCGACATTTAGTTGTAAAACCTTAATCATTGGGGATTTCAACGCTCATCACTTAAGCTGGTCGTACAAGACTGATAACAGAGGTTCACAAATATTCGATGCTCTTTTAGATGCTAACTTTGCTGTAATAAATAATGGAGAAAGCACTCGAATTAGAGTTGTGAATGGAGTCTTACAAGTGTCATCTCCTGATTTATCGCTCATTACGTCTGATATTGTCTGTAAATTTAATTGGAAGGTACTTCGAGAGACTTTAGGTAGTGATCATCTTATGATTAGAATATCAGCTTTATGTCAAAAGCGGTTAGCGTATGATCTTAAAAGAAATTTTAAAAAAGCAAATTGGGACGGATACATGAATACTCTTGAAAAACTTTTTCACCAATTCACAATATATACTACTGATCTTCAAAAATGTTACAATATATTTTTAGAATATTTGAATTTAGCAGAGGACATTCGTATCCCTTTTATTAAAATAAATCAAAACCAAGAGTCTAAATTTGTACCTAAGCCTTACTGGGATGTAGAAATATCGAAGTCGGTAGCCATTCGTAGAAAAGCACTCGCTATGTTTAAACGTAACTCAACACCTCAGAATTTAGCTATACTCCAAGACAAAGTTAGAGACACACAGAGGTTAATTCGTCAGTAATTGGGAGAGTTTTTGTGATTCGTTAAATGAAAAAACAACTATTAGGGATATGTGGCAAAAGATGAGATAGGTGAAAGGTTTTAGAACACATAATAGCCACCATATAGATAGAGAAAAAGCGGAAATACTTCTTTGCAGTCTAACGCCAGATTTTGCTTCACCAGAACCGGCTAGTTTCAGTTCTAGTAACATGTTGCTAGAGGAAGAGGTCTCAATTCAGGAGCTTGATACATGTATTAAATTAAAGGATACATCTCCTGGTTGCGATGGCATAGCATATTCAATGTTGAAACACCTTCCATTTAATGGCAAATGCATTTTAATCAAACTGCATAATGCTTTTCTCAAAAACAGTTTCGTACCATCACAATGGAGAGATATTGGTATTATAGCGATCCCAAAGTCAGGAAGAGACATTAATGATGTATCGTCCTTACGCTCGATATCATTTATGTCTTGCTTATGCAAAATCTTTCAGGAGACTAGAGTGGTTTCTGGAAAAAAGTCTTTTATCCTAATACATTCGGTTTTAGGAGAACCCGATCCTGCTTAGATAGTCTTAGTGGTTTGGTATCAAGAATACAAATAGGTTTTACAGAGAGTCAGTCCACGATATGATGCTTCTTAGATTTAGACAATGCGTATAATAATGTTGACATAAATGCATTACTGCACATCTTAGATAGACTTAATGTAGGAACGAAAATTTGTCAATATCTTAGTAGTTTCCTTAATGAACGACATCTTAAAATATATGTGGATAAAGTGTGTATCAGTAGATTTACAGGGCGAGGTCTAGCCCAAGGAGATCCGTTATCTCCTCTTTTGTTTAATGTAGCTACTCTTAATATATATAAAAGTGTGAAGAACGTTTATATCTCTCAATATGCGGATGATTTTGTTATATATAAAAATTGTGATAGTATCAGTAACGGAGTTATTGATATACAGTTAGCTCTGAATACTCTTAATAGTTTATTTTTCAAGTTAGGACTAGAAATATCTTCATCAAAGAGTAAAGTATGCATATTTAAGAATGGACGCGTAAGAGAACACAGAAATATAACAGTTAACAAAAGAAACCTTAAAATCGTTGAAAGCATTAAATATTTAGGATAATGGTTAGATCTATCTCTTCGATGGGCCAAGCACATAAACGAAATAAAAGAGAAAGCCCTTAAGTTTGTAAATATTTTAAAAGTTTTAACAGGACCAGGGTGGGGAATACATCCAGTTTAGTTGCGACGCTTATATATAGCTATTATACGTAGCAGATTGGATTATACTAGCTTTTTATTTGATAATAGCCACAAAACACATTTAACAAAACTAGATATAATACAAAATCAGTGTATGCGGATAATTGGTGGGTTTGTCAAAAGTACTCCTATCCATGTAATTGAATCGGAACTGCTTTTACAGCCATTGTTTATTCGAAGAAGATATTTAGCAGGTAAATTTTGGTTAAAGTGTAAGTCTATTGATGAAAATATTGTTACAAATTTATTATGTATCCTTGATGAACGTAAAAAAAGCTTCTATTGGCGACATAGGAAAACCCTACTGCTAGTTACAACCCACAGATTATTTAAAGAAACTCGTATATTTTCAAGTCCTTACTTAGAAATGTTTTCACTCAATTCCTGGATTAGCAAGTTGGATTTATCTGATTCTATAATCCTTCAAATAGAATTTGTTAACGCACCTAAACATAAGTACAATCCCCTTTACTTACAAACTTTATGTCGAAAACATTTAACTGAAAACTTTACAAATTACTACAAAATATATACCGATGGCTCTAAAGATAAAGAAGGTGGTGCTGCATTTTTAGGCATTCAAACCAAAGAATACATTAAGCTCTGCTTAGGTAAGGAAATTTCAGTTATGCATGCGGAACTTATTGCAATTGCGGAAGCCTTATCTTATGTCAAGTCACTTAATTATGATAAATTGTTGATATTAACTGATTCTCGCAGTGCCCTTCAACATTTAAAAAGATGTACTTTACTTTCTCGCGATTTTCCATTGGCTTACGACATATTAAGTAATATTTTAACATTAAAATCGAACCATAAAAGTATAGTCTTACAATGGGCCTTCCCATATTGGTTTAGAGGGAAATGAGGCGGTAGACGTTCTTGCTAAAGAGGCGATAAGTGATGGGGATAATTTCGATTGTGTTCCTTATTTCTCCGAACTCTTATCTAAAGTCCAAGAAAACTGTACAGAAAACTGGTCCGAATACTTTGATGAAAGGTCACTGTCAAAAGGTACAAGACGATACAACCGCATTTTTCCCATTTCCTTTGGTTTGAAGGATGCAATATGGTAAGGCAAGAAATTATTACAGCAATGAGGCTTCGTTCTGGATATATTCCATTAAACAAATTTGCGTTTATGATGAAAAAAGTGAATTCACCAAATTGCGTCGAATGTGGTGTTCTGGAAGATACTATTCATATTATGATGGAATGTGAACGGAACGACACATATAGAAAACTATTAGGTTTTGACAAAAATAGTGTTGGATTGTGTAATAGCATTTTAGCTTTTCCATTGTCGGATAAAGCTAGAAAACTTTATAAACTAGTATTGTTAGGTATTAAGAACAGATAATTTTTTATTATTGTTTACGTGAATTTATCATTGTCTGATTCATTTGATTGTGTACCTATGAAGGTGACATGATCTAATGGATCAAACCCTCTATAATCAAAGAAGATTTAAAAAAAATCAAATATGTTTAGAGTAATATTAAATTTTTTGTATCCAAATCCTACCACAACTGTATTTATCACATGCCTGCGTGGTAATATTGGCCTTAACTTTGAAAAAAGAAGATATTCAAAATGGAGCAAACCGAGTAAAGGCAAACAAGAATCATCTTGTTTCGGAGGTACGTGTAAAAATTTAAAAAATTATTATTAGTTATTAATTCAATCAGATTCACTGTGTATCGAAAGATTTAGTAAGAAGTATGTTTAATTATCAATGAAAACTTTAATAATACTCATAAAATAACCTCGTCACTCGTATAATATGAAATAATAAACAGGTATTGCCAACCAATAAATATAAAGTGAGATATATTTGTTATATATTTGAGTTGAGTAATTATAAATATTAAAATATATATATATATTTAATATCTTTTCCTCACTTTCGTGTTCAATTCGTCTTTTGAGCATTTAGTTGGGCAGTCGCCATTTATCATAGTGATTGGGCAAAATTGTTCCCACCTTAGACATGTGATTTTGGACAGTATTGGGAAAATAGGAAAAGGAAAATACTCAGGCTGATACAGTATCTCCATCTTGTTGGACAAGATATTATGCAATACTGGGATACAAAGACAATCACTGTTGGCTTAAAACTGCTGGGAAAAATATCTAACGTGAGTTATATGGATATGTTACAAACAGACCATTAGAACTATTAAGTACTTCGAATATATGTGGGTTCATGCATATAAAATAAAAAAGCATTAGTTGCAACAAAATTAATTTGCCTTAGTAAAAGGAAATTATGGAAAAATACTTAAGAACTATTATATTATTACACATAATTGTGGTCGTGAAAGAAAAGGTTCTCGAGTGGCAGCCTCGTACCGGCAGGCGAAGTGTTGGGCGTCCCCCCACTAGATGGAGTGACGACCTGGTAAGATATGCAGGAAGTCGATGGATTCAGGTGGCTCAGGACCGTGCTTTGTGGCATTCCTTGGGGGAGGCCTATGTTCAGCAGTGGACTTGTGAATGGCTGTAATGATGATGATGATGAATTGTGGTCGTGAGCTACTCTATATTTGTGCATAATTAGGTTGCTATCAGTAATAAATAATAGTAGTCAGTAATATTGCAAATAATAAAAGCATAAAGTTGTTTTAAAATAAAAATTGACACTTCTCAACTTGTTGCAAAGATGCCATTGAAACTGAGACATTTTTTTGGGTCTTAGTCCTTCATTGTGAGGAAATTACATCTATTATTATTGGATATGATCGGATATGCTTTATATTTAAGTATATGCTTATAATTTTGAAATTGTAGAACACAATACAAAAACGTTTAAACAAAACAATAATATAGATAGGTATTATGAATAATACTTACTACAAATAAATAATACTTATGGTGTACAATTTTACTAAAAGTTGATAAAACCACTGATTTATACATAACAAGATAGAGAGGGTTCTCTTTCATTAATTATTGAGGATTCAATTCTATCAATGAAATGAAAAACATTGGAAATTATATATCAATGTGATATTGGCCCAGTAAACAAAGAATACTCATAGGAAGTCTTTCACGTGTATTCAACAAGATTATAAAACGGTGTCAAAACTAAAAATTGATCAATTAGCACCGCGAAATAATAATATTATTATACAGAACACAATCGTTTTCTATAGGTATAACTCAGAAACCATGGCAGTTATATTAGATTGGGGGTAATTCTTCTATGCATTTCCACTAATTGCTATGCTGTTAATATGCTGCCAAAAAATTAAATTTATAGAACCATAGGTTTTTTGTTTGTCCACATGCGTGGTAAATGTGAATCAAGTGCAAATGCATGTTAAAGATTCGAATTATTCATTTTGAATAAAATAACAAATTATTAACACCACTTTACAGAGAATCATACACTACTATTTCACATGTTATTATCATCTCATAGGCATCTCACACATATCATAGGTAATATTAGTGAAGCATTTTGTAATAGTATGGCACCACAAAATTCATACTAAAATATTATAGTGAACTCTCCTTGTTCAAATACTATAAATTATAAAATTATTATTTCTCTATAGTACGAATTTTGCAGTAAGTGTAATATAATCCCTTACTGGGTTTTTGTAATTTTTACCGAGGTTTTTGTTATGAAAAGTGAGAGAAGCTTAAGCCTTTCCTGTGAATATTTAATAGAAAGTATAAGCCAAGATATTGATAAATTTAACATTAACTCACAAAAACCCATTTAGAAAAGCATTTCTCAAGTTATTAGATGTTAAATTAAAATTTACTTAAATTAAGCTGAAATAGATATTCCAAATTATTATGTTTTTTCGCGATCATAGTTCTTCTACGGGCAACTTCTGCTGCAATCAAGCTGGCCTTATGTGTATAAGGAAATGTTATAAAATAAAGATAATTTATTTTATATTATTAAATCAAATATTTAATATATATAATACTTATAGGAACTTCATATAATTATGGTTGAACTTCACATAATTATGGTTGAACTTCACTTAAGGTAAGTACGTTTAACAATGTAATTAAACGTATTTTCACCTAAAAGCTTTTTTGTTAACTTCTAATTATACCGCATTTTCTCAAAGAAACAGAGCTAATAAAGCTCAACTTTTATATTATTTTTTATAAAGAGTACTTCATTAAGCCTATACCCTATTTAAAGAAATCACAATGGTCTCTCTTCTATTTTTGTGGGACTTCAATTGCCAATTCAAGTTCCTTTGAAACTTTATATCAGAAAACTCTAGTGGTCTTTCATTTGAATCAAACAATTTTAATTCTCATTTAACAGACAAAATTTATGTTTATCTGAGATATAAATCCTATCAAACATTTGGTAGATTTAAGCAAGTTACTTCTTCTAGAATAATATTAATAGTAGCCGCAGTCTAAATAAAACGAGTATTTACTTTTATTGTGATCGTCTTTAACTCTGTCTCCAAATCAATATTTTGTCTCCTCCTATTGCGTCGATATAAATTTTTCAATCTGCGTCAAGTTTATAATCTACACTTAGGTGTTTGCGATTGTACGAGTAAAATGTCCTATTAAGTAAATGTTTTCCTATAGTATTGCTCATCAAGCCGGCCCGTGGCCGGTTAGTGTTCCTTTTTCATCTTATGTTTATTGAAACATATTATAATATATTAATAAAACTGAAACGACAAACGAACTTACAGTGACCTTTCGATAAATGCTTATTGCAATCGAAGGACACATGCAGTCAACTTCAAACAAAGGAAGAAAGCTATAGATGCTTTATCATCTCTGAGAACTAATACCTCACAGCCTGTAATTATTATTTTTTATATAATTATTATCCTATATACAGGTGGTGGCATAAAGAGTGGATATACCTTTAACTATTGGTGGGGGACATAAAAATTGTCTATAAAATAAAAAAAATACACAGTAAAAGTCTCACAGTTTTCGAGTTATGGGACATTTAGGAAATTTTCTAAATTGTTTACTCCTGTCCAATCTTTTCGGTGCCAAGATCACAAATGAAGGAATATTCTCTTTTCTCTATATCTCATTTCTTCCATTTCAGTGCCATGTCTACAGTTTTTTTTTTTTAATATTTAGAAGAAAACATGTTTTGCAAAATTTTCCCAGAAGTTTGCCTCTTGTAGTGTAAAAAAAATGTATGGTCACCTGACTGACCAACTAATTAATAATTTTGAAGACTGACTGAAGACTTGGTGGTACCAGATCCCGGTCCACAGGTTTAGTTATAATATCCCCCACCAGTAGTTAACAGTATATCCACTCTTTACGCCACATTCTGTATAGTAGAGCTACGCTACAGCTATAACATAGTTATAACACGAATGGGTTGGCTCGACAGCGGAAAGATTACGCTCGCACAGAATACCAGCGTAAAATGCCGCTGTGTTTCACGTGGTGAGTGTAGAGAACCGGAGACCCTCTTAACTGGAAACAAGGCACTTCTTATAGTCACATTTATTGATGTTCATGAACCACAAATGTTATGAAAACTAATAAAATGAAAAGTACTAGTGCGATGGACTCTCTTATGAATTAGATTTATACAAGTAGGCATACCCCAAAACCTGAAAACAAGACTGTACAACCAGTGCGTGTTGCCAGTGATAACTTATGGATCTGGGACGTGATCCTTCAGTGCTGGCCGGATGAGGACGCTCAAGGTCGCTAAGCGAGCTATGAAGAAGGCTATGCTTGGTGTTTCTTTGTGTAATAAACATAGAAATGAGTATATCTGCAGTAGAACCAGAGTGACCGATATAGCCCAACGGATTGGTAAGCTGAAGTGGCAATGGGCCGACCACATAGCTAGAAGAACCGACAACCGATAGGGAAAAAAGGTTCTTGAGTGGCAACCTCGTATCGCTGGGTGAAGTGTCGACCCCTCACAAGATGGAGTGACGACCTGGTAAAACATGCAGGAGGAAGTCGATGGATGCAGGTGGCTCGAGACCGTGTTTTGTGGCATTCCTTCGGGGAGGCCTATGTTCTACAGTAGACTTGTGATGGGCTGTAATAATAATGATGATGATGAATACTAGCTTTTATGCGGCTTCGCCCGCATAGAATTCGGTACACGACATCAGGACGAAAGTTCAAGGCCAATGTGTTATTCCAAGACCAATATAGCTATTATTACAAAATTAAGCCCCAGATCTATACTACGGGAACCGTGCGTTTTTCCGGGATAAATGTAGGTACTACGGCCCATAAACTATCTCTATGCAAAAAATCATTTCGATCGGTTGCCAAACCAACCAACTCACTTTCTAATTTAAAATATTTTTAGAGATTTCACATATAACATGACTTTTGTTTTGCTTATTGCATTAGCTTATTAAATTATAATTTATGTGCGTATTGATGAATAAGTTTGCGATTTAATACAAGATTATATTTTGTTATTCATATTTCATTGATTGACTTGAACTAAAATTCTTTTTTCAGTAGACATAGTGGCATTACAATTATAGTTTGAATCAAATTAATTTTTAACTTTTATATGGAGCTTACTATGGACAAAAGACGTGGTAACAGCTTAGAGATAAATTGTCGCCTTATATTTTTTTAGTACGAGCCGGCACTAATGTAATTCTTAATTACAATTTTATGTACAGATTTACTGCGTGCCCAGCGGTGAAGAAATTAATCGTGAGAATATATGTCTGAGATAGTAAAGCTATTTCTAGGACATGTGAAGTACGCCAACACGTGTTAGGTGGCGTGGCGGAAAATTTCCTGCCCTAAAAACCCACTAAAGCATGAGAAGCGGCCTGTGCCTAGCAGTGGAATGTATGATGCCTTTTACTTTACTTTTGTTAATTAAAATGTATAAACAAGATATGGCCGTCATAATTCTATACAATAATTTACTTTCCCAGCGAAAATATCCTGAAGTATCGCGTTTGGTGGTTACGACGCGTAGAAAAAATGAATCAGGATAGTGAGAAAGCAAATTAATGCTACAGAAGTGAGGGTTGGAGTTAGCAAGGGACGCCCTATACGGAAGTTTATTGACCAAATTGGTGATATATTAAAGATGGGTCCAATTAGGAGTCCCTCGACAGATGGGCACGTATGCGTAAGTATAGATACATACATAATACATAAACACTCACGCCCGTCACCCAGAGGGGTAGACAGAGACTATGGACTTCCACTTGAAACGATCCTAACACACTTGTTTTGCGCGATGAAGCTGCTCGTGTCCGTAGGAATTACTTGAATTCTGATTCTCTACACGTATCCCCTGAGTAGTGCTAAACGAGCAGCACTACATACTGGTGGTAGGTTGGTCCTCTACTAGTGAGAGGCCCGGCCGAGGGTTAGTTACCACCCACTAAGTCGTGTTCCGGTATGATGTTAGGTGAAACCCATGTCTTAGGGGGAATGGGTCTGGACAGTTGCGTTGCGCATAAGAACTGGCTGCGATCCGTCGAGCTTCACGGATGGCATAACTGTTACATAACACATATACGTTAAGCGACGGAATATTTCTTACCTTCTGCTGATGTGCCCATTGGTGGTAAAGCTCGTCCATGGTTCAACGCCGAGTGCGCTCGTGCTGAAAAGCATAATCATATGGCGTACTTATCCTGGGTCGATGCACGAGACCGCAAAACTCCAGATGTTAGCCTTAAGAAGAGCGCCTTTAACCAAGCCGCCAAGTCCTGCAAAAAGGCATTACAGCAAGCCATTTTCGACTGCATTAAACGCATCGGTACAAAGCTCTCCGTCTAAACATCTGGCAGTAGAGCTTTCTGATCTCTCGCCAAAGCGGTCGAGACAAACTTTTGTCGGTCTACACTACCTCAGCTGGTAAAACCAAATGACTCACTGGCGCATGCGCCTAAAGAGAAAGCGGAGTCATTTACTTGCTCTTATTTGCAGGTGGGATTGTGGTTAAACACTGGCTTATAATAAGTTAAAAAAAACCTCTCCCGCTTCCTCAACATCCAGGTACTGTTAATTTGTCCTATTTTCAATATATTGCCAATTTGGTCGATAAACTTTCACCTAGGGCGTCCCTTTCCGACTCTGCCGTTCACCTCTGCAACATTTGCTTTGTCACTCTCGTCATGCGTAAGTGCGTAAGTATATGACAAATGAAAGTCTGCCTACACCTCTATATTCTCCCCCCTCCCCCCCTAATTTCAACTGCTACAAGGCATTACAAACTAATTCCATACATTTGAAATTTTGGTCTATAGTAATAGCGAAAGTAGTTGACGTAGTAAAGATTTTTTGGTAAATTTATAACTTTTGTAATTAGATTTACTTTAATTTTTCTGTACCATACTGTTTAGCCTTAATTTAGCCTAAATTAGGGCAATAAATCAAGAAAACTAAAGCAATCTCATGAAAAAAGATGGTTGAAAAAAGGTTATTTTAATGTTATTTTGAATTGATTATTTAAAAGATGAGAATGCTTGGACATATTAAGTTTTTTTTTATAGTATAAGTGTGACAAACAAACGCACAGTACACCTCATGGTAAGTGGTTGCTGTGGCCCATAGACATCGACATCTATCCTCGATTACGAATCAAAATGCAGATGCGTTGTCACCCGTGAGGATTAAGATGGAATGCCTCGTTTCTAGTAAAAAAGAGTCTCCGGTTCTCTACACTCACCATACGAACCACAGCAGCGTTATGCTGCTATTTTACGCTGGTATTCTGTGAGAGCGTGGTCCTTCCCCGGTCGAGCCGACCCATTCGTGTTACAACTATACTATTAATATAGCTGCAGCAAGGCACGTAAAGAGCTTTTTTATATATAGGTATTTCTTAGATGGATAATCTATGTATATACTAACTGGCCAGGCAGACGTTGTTCTGCCCTCTCCAACGACCCTATGTCCTATAAAAATTCTTAAATTCGTAATAAAATATTTAGAGGGTCATTTATAGGGATAACAACTATCCTATCTCTCTCAAGTTGGAGCAAACTGCACACAGTGTGCAAAATTTCATTGCAATCAGTTTAGTAGCTTAGGAGTTCATCACGAACAAACAATGTAACACGTAATTTTTATATATAAGGATATAAAAAAAAATATAAGGATATATATATATATATTTATATATATGCGAAATACGACTGACTGACTCATCACGAGATCTCTAAAACTATACACCCGATTGACTTGAAATTTACTATAGTTACTCATTTCGTAGTTAATGAATTTTATAACTTTAAATTTTAACTGTGAGAAAAAACTAGTCTACTACCGCTGTGACTTCTCACAAGCGGCAACAAACTCACATAGTTTGTTGCCGCTTGTGAGAAGTCACAAGGTCTCTCGCAGTAAGGACTTGTTGAAGCGATCGCGTAGTTTATTTCACTTTCAAAAAGTACTTTTTAAAAGCGAAATGAAATAAAATTATTTTTCTACCGTACTTCTACAAAAGTGTTTCTACTTGAAAACAAGAAATACGCGCACTCAATACTAAGAGTCATAACTGTTTAAAAGCATCTGAATCATTCGATCTATTCTCGTATATACGCACTTCACACGCCGGTAGCCAAGCGTTTCTGTATTTGGCGCTGGTTTGACTTATTCACCAGTTGCGTGACCAAAACGATTAAGTCAATGCAATGCATTTAATTATATCTGTCGTAAGATAAGAGGCTCATTCTGTTGAGTTTTTGTGTGATGTCGTTAGTGAAGTATTACGAGAACCTTAGAATATTATTTAAAAGATAAGAACACTCTCATAAAGAATTATAACTGTAGGGAGAAAAATATAACAAGTTTCTAGTTGCTTCTTCTAATTCTAACATGATCATCCGCAAGAGGGGCATGTTATTCGCTTAGATTTCCAATCTTCCAAATAGTGCTATGAATAAAATTATTTCGACTTGACTTGCCCTTCGGAAGGACACATTATTTTTATTTATGCAAATAGAGACAAGATTTAAGTTATAAACGCGTCAGTCCCCTGGATGGCATGTGGCTACTGCGTCCATGACACCTACTACCAATCACCTATATACAAAGAAACCTAAGCACTATGCTCAATGACCTCAATACTGTCTCTCAACGGATAGGTCTTAAGATGAACATGAACAAAACAAAAGTCATGTGTAACGTCTATGTCACACGTATGCCGGTAGTTCTTGGGTACACTAAGCTCTAAATTGTTGACGAGTATGTTTACCTGGGACAAATAGTCCGACTAGGTAAGTCCAACTTCGACCGAAAGGTCAATCGACGGATTCAACTCGGCTGGGCAGCGTTCGGGAAATTACGGCATATGTTCTCGTCAGGTATACCTCAAAACTTAAAAACTAGACTGTACGACCAGTGCGTGTTGCTAGTGATGACCTACGGAACTGAAACGTGATCCTTCACTGCTGGCCGTATGAGGAAGCTCAAGGTCGGTCAACGAGCTATGGAGATGATTATGCTCGGGGTTCATCTGCGTGATAAATTTAGAAATGAGGATTTTACGAAAATGGGCCTCGTCTGCCGTGTAGTGGCGACATAAGAAAATTCAATACCCTATAACATAGGGCCTATATCAATCATAAAAGGCGACAGAGGGAATCTGAAATAGAAGATGGGTAGGAGCATTTTTTTAAAGGGTAAGGATGACAAACGAGCACACAGTCCACCTGATGGTAAGTAGTTGCTGTGGCCCATAGACATCTACATCTATCCTCGATATAGAATCAAAATGCAGATTCTTTGCCACCCTGCGGCCTAAGATATAACGCTTCACTTCCACTAAAAAGGGTCTCCGGTTCTCTACACTCACCGCACAAAACATAGCAGCATTAACCTACGCTGGGTTTCTATGAGAGCTTGGTCCTTCCTCGGTCGAGCTAACCCATCCATGCTACAACCATAATACAGATGCAGCGTGGCTCTACCATGGAAAAAATATTATTGCTTTTTGTCAGGAAGATTTTTTCAGATTTACGTGGTAGAGCCATGCAGAAGCTATATTACTGGTATAGTTGTAGCACGAATGGTTCGGCTCGACTGGAAAAGGACCACGCTTTCATAGAATACCAGTATAAAATAGCAGCGTAACACTGCTGTGTTTCGTATGGTGAGTGTAGAGATCCGGAGACCTTTTTACTGGAAACATGGCATTTCATCTTAGTCCTTACGGATGACAACGCATCTGCATTTTGAATTGTAATCGAGGATAGATGGACTGTGTGCTCGTTTGTCACCCTTATTCTATAAAAAAAGCTCATACCCATCTCCTATTTCAGATCCCCACTGTCGCCTTTTATGATTGATATAGGCCCTATATTATGGGGTATTGAATTTTCTTATGTCGCCACTACACGGCAAACGAGGCCGATTTTCGTATACCTTCTTTGTACTTAATCAGTCAAAGAAATTCTACTATTGGACAGACTTCTCGCGTTACAGAGGTAATTTGTCAAAACCACCACGCTTGGCGTCTGCCAAGTGAATCTCAGTGAAATTAAACGGAATTTTGAACGGTTGCTCAAGGCAGTCTATTAAGCCATTTTTTATAGGATAGGGTGACAAACGGGCACACAGTTCACCTGATGGTAAGTGGTTGCTGTGACCCATAGACATCTACATTTATTCTCAATAAAGAATCAAAATGCATATACGTCGTCACCCGTGGTGAGGACTAAGATGGAATGCCTCTTTTCCAGTAAAATGGGTCACCGGTTCTCTACACTCACCATACGAAACACAGCAATGTCAAGCTGCCATTTTATGCTGGTATTCTGTGAGAGCGTGGTCCTTCCCCGGTCGAGTCGACCCATTCGTGCTACAACTATACTACTAATATAACTGCAGCATGGCACTACCACGTATAAAATGTAATGTTTCAATGCTATTCTTCGCATGCAATAAGTCTTTCAGCTTAGTGTAAATTCTAAGATCTGAACGTCTATAGAGAAACCACTATCTTTATATGTAACCCAAGTTCATTATAAATTGACAATTGAGATTTACAAAATACGTTAGAAACTTTGCCGCTACTCCCCGTCGCCGGTCACGACTGGCGTAAATGATCACATTTACGGTATAATTATGAAATTATGACACCATCTACCAGATCAATGGCCAAATACTCAAACGCTCAATTTCAAAATGTCGTAAGTCTCGTGGTGGCACAGTCACTTTGACTTAAGGGGCTACTCCATGCGAACGACCTTGAGCATTTGACCGGCGCGCCGTTCCCTACAATATTAATATATTGTAGCGAGCGGCTCGCCGGAAGAAATATGTAAGACGCCACCTATTGTACGAAAGTAGTATTATTTATATGTATGTATTTTCATATATTATCTAATTATGAAATTTTATAATTAATTATATATTAAAACGGAAGCATTGAAAATTGTGAGTTTAAAAGATACCTATTCACTATAGGTAAATAAATAGATAACTCGGCTTTTGTACAAATATTTGGTGCAATAAAAAATATATAAATACAAAAATCAACAAGAAGTATAAGGGTTCAATCTTTCAATTTCAGTTGTAAAAAAACGTTACACCCACACTAGGATTTTCTCCTGTGTCGTGGAGGCAGTTTACAAACATAAATTGCACAAAGACAAACATTCAGACCCGGAACAATTATTTGTAGGCCATACAAATCTTGTTCCATGCGGGATTCGAACCCGCGGCCCCCAGCGCAACAACTGATTGCTAAGCCACTGCGCCACCATGAAGCTAATACAAAGACTAACTTTGTATTTGCTTCATGGTCGCCGGGTTATAGCTAAAGTGACCATACGTCCCGTTTTGAACGGGACTGTCCCTTTTCTCGGTCTCCTGTCCCATTGTCCCCAAACAAAGCTCCGGGACACAAAATTGTCCCGTAACTCGTTGGATGGAAGTATTCAAAGTCAACAATCTTCAACATAATTTTTTTTAATCGAATAT
This sequence comes from Parnassius mnemosyne, assembly GCA_963668995.1. Taxonomy (NCBI): domain Eukaryota; kingdom Metazoa; phylum Arthropoda; class Insecta; order Lepidoptera; family Papilionidae; genus Parnassius; species Parnassius mnemosyne. The sequence goes on from CAVLGL010000159.1 coordinate 14,120,577, forward strand.
ATTTTATGTCTACCTGGTACGAAAGCTCCGGTAGAAAGAGTATTTTTTTATTTTGCATAAATTGTGGACGTCTGAAAGAAACACTTACGGTTCCAGAGTTCTAAAGGCGATGTTGTTAACAAAGATAACAATAAAAAACTTGAGTAGAATTTTATTCTTATTTAAAATCATCACCAACTTTGTTAAAGCAAATTTAATCCACTAACAAATGTAATTAATAATTAAAAAAAAATATGTTGCATTTAATAATTACCGTCTATACCGAATATAATTTTATAGTGAACACTAATTGTATAAAGTTATAGTTTTTAGAGTATAACTAAACCCATGTCCTGTTATGAGTTAAAAAATAAATGGTCAGTTTAGTCTTTTTAGTTAAATTTAGTTTTAAAAATTTTTAGTTTATAGTATAAAGTAGGTATATTAGTACTTTTTACCGAGTTATAAGTATAGAACACCTTATGTACTCAATTATTTTTTGAAAAAGAAGAAAAAACAAGCAATAAATAATATACTATATTTTAGCAAAAAACTATAACTTAGTAATACTAATTATAACTTAGAACATAAATGAAAAACTCATAACTGACTTTTTGGCCCGACACAGGATTCGAACCCGGGACCTCATGATCAGCAGTCGCACTACTACAACCACTAGACCAACGAGGCAGTACTATACCTGATAAGATATTGTAGTTGGGTGATAATATTGAATTAGCCTTTTATAGTGTAAATTATAATATTTGTCGAAATTTTAATTATGGATTTGAACCTTACATGCTAATGGTGCTTCATTTTTTTATTTGCATTTACTTCAAAGAAAATACACGCAAAAATCTTCATCGCGCAGTAAAAAACACAACAAATATATGTATAACTAATACGAAAAATTATACCCAAAACAAACAAATAATACTACCTATAAATAACCTAATAAGTAATAATATTATCGACTCATATGACGTGGCGTATGCGTTGGTCGACGCTCTAACGACACGGGCTTCACGTCGAAGAGCTCAGCGCTCACTGACTTCAGCAAGCCCGTGAGCAGTAAATATGCCCAGATTTTAAAATCATTTCTTAATAAAATCAAATTTTGGTCTTTTGAAAAAAAATTTACTATAGAAATGTTTATTAATAAATTGCCTATCCATTGGTGTAAATCGCAAAATAAAATAATACTTACTTTACGAGGAGATGCATGTTATCAATAATAATTTCACATTTATGTGGTTTCGTTGTAAGGAGATTATATTAATATTTATTCCTTTTAAAAAAAATTGGATATAGCTTTTATGGAATCAAGATTATGTAGAAATATAATGTGTTTTTTATTTGTTGATATATCTTTTAAATAAAAAGTAGATAGCTCCTCAAAACCGCCCAAATAACGACTAGCGCGACATTTTGCTCAACCTGCGCCTTAAAGTGATAAAGACAGCACGAGACTCAACGGCAGCTCAAAATTGAGTAGCTTTTGAGTATTCGGCCATACATCTTTCTGATATTTACCGTCCTTGTATAGCATTCTCAGAACGAAATGGGATGTCTCATTTTCTTTTGCCACCACAGTAACATGACAAATTATATACTTCTTTACCATGTACATACACTTAATGTTATTTTGATGAATTAAAGACTGTTATTCTCTCGATCTTTATCTCAATTTTGCTGATACAAAATAACATTCTAACCAACTTTAAAATAGGTGGAGAGTTATTACGATTGTGTGTGTTAGTTAAAAATTAATTTAAATAATACAGTATTACCGGAGTTGATTACTGATTGATTTTCGAACCGATTAAATTGATTGTTTACCGATAGACTATACTACTATAGTCCTGTATAAATTTCATCCAGATATGGTTAAAGATGTTTGCTATTAAATTAACCTATTTATCATTCTAATCGTGGTGATACAAAAATTATTTTATCTAATTACCATATCGTCTAGCTAATTTAGTTGACGAAACCAATTAGTTATATGTTTGCAATGCAGCCTTTCCACTTCCCATACCGCATTCCTTCTCAGACTAAAACGATACATAGCATCATCTAATTGATCAGTTAGTACCAGAATATTGCAACTGCGTAGATAATATAACGGTCCAATTAATATTCATTCATGTAAACAGACAGAACCACAATTTCCTTATTATCATTATTACAAGTAATAGGTTCCTACAATATCTTATGGACTGTCAAAAATTTTGGGCTTTATCTTCATCCCAGAAAAGTTCACTGCTGGGCATGGATTTTCTCCGATGGAGGAAGTATTTCCCATAATCATCAAGCTTAGCAGACGGATTTGCGATTACAAAACCAAATGTCTCTCACATTTGACACTGCCATAAAATACTTAAAGTTGACGCTGCTTTCCGTCAGTGTATTTAGTTTTTACGAAATAAAATAAAAACTGGCCAAGTGCGTGTCGGGCCACGCACAATGCAGAGGTAGAGTTCCGTAGTTGGCCTTCACAATACGTGGGCTTTGTTGATAATGAGCATAATGAGTGAGTTCGCTGTTTAACTGCTATAACGACTAAAAATGGGCCCAAATATAAAGATCTTAACTGAAGGACTTACTTTCAATTGCAGATTTGTAGCACCTAGGGTCTCTGAACAAAACCGCGGACGGACGGATGGACGGACGCTCGGATGGACGAACGGACTGACGGACGGGTAGACGGACTTTTTTTATAGAGGAGGGCAAACGAGCATGCGGCTCACCTGATGGTAAGTGACTACGAACAACCGAATTACCAGGGGAATTGCAGATGCGTTGCCGGCCTTTTAGAAAGGTGTAAGCTCTTTTCTTGAAGGTCCCTAAGTTCTATCGGTCCGGAAAAATCGCCGATGGTAAACATGTCCACAAACGATGGTCCACAGAAAAAATGTAAGAGGTAAAAAACTCCTAGTAAAACGTACAGTCGTGGACCGCCAAGCATCCAGGTGGTGAGGATGGTATCGTGAATTTTGACGCGATGTGCGTTCGAGAAATTTGGCGGCTGGAATTAATCCGAACAATTCCTCAGAGCACTCCCCGTGGTAAATTCGATAGAAAATGCAAAGGGATGCCACATCCCTACGCAGTGCCAGTGTATCGAGCTGATCAGAAAGAACTCGGTCGTCAACGATTCGAACCGCTCTGTGCTGGATGCGTTCAAGTGGAAGAAGCTGGCACTGGGGTGCCCCGGCCCAGAGATGAGAACAGTATTCCATGTGAGGCCAAACTTACGCTTTGTAAAGTTGCAAGCGATGTGCCGGCATGAAATAATGTCTCGCTCTACTAAGCACGCCAAGCTTTTTATAGGCCAATTGGGCCTTCCCTTCCAAGTGACCACGAAACTGCACACTATTCGATATGTCGACGCCGAGGATTCTGATGTTAGCTGAGGCTGCAAGGGGAGTACCTTGAAACTAAGGAGATACGACAAAGGGGTTCTTTTTAGCGGTAAAGGCGCAAACTTGTGTCTTCTGGGGATTGAACTGGACTAGATTTAGTCGCCCCCAATCCGAGACTTTGTTCAGCAAAGACTCGACTTCAGACACAAGTTTGTCCCGGTACTCGGCGACGTTTTCCCGAGAAATATTGGCACGGCCGGTATATAAGGCATCACCAGTGCTGTCGTCTGCATAGCAATGAATGTTACCAGTTTGCAACATATCATTGATATGCAGGATAAACAGCGTTGGTGATAGCACGCAGCCTTGTGGAACACCAGCGTCAATAGGCTTGAAATCAGAGCATGCACCGTCTACTACAAACTTGATGCACCAATCAGTAAGGAAACTGGTGATCCATTTGCACAATTCCTCGGGAAGCCCATAGCAAGGAAGCTTCGAAAGAAGTGCTTTGTGCCAGACCCGATCTAAGGCCTTCGCTATGTCCAAACTAATGGCCAATGCCTCCTCCTTGGACTCTACTGCCTCCGCCAATCTATGAGTCAGGTAGACCAGAAGATCAACAGCTGATCGCCACCTACGAAAACCGTACTGGCGTTCACTAATCAGCTGGTGATCCTCAAGGTACCTCATGAGCTGGCAGTTTATAATGGAATCCATTATTTTGGAGAACAAGGATGTGATGGCAATAGGCCTGTAGTTGGACGGGTCTGAGCGGTCACCTTTTTTAGGGATCGGGTGGACCAAAGCTGTCTTCCATGAATTCGGTACTACGCCTTGAGTAGGAGCACTTGAAAGGACGCGTTAAAACCGCCGCCAACTCCAGAGCACACGTCTTCAGCACGATGAGAGGGACTCCATCAGGCTCACTCGACTTGCTGACGTCCAGGGAGAAGAGTGCTTTGCGAAACAAGCACTCACACCGCGGGATGGTCGGCGGTGTGTTCCCCCCGTCATCTAGAGTCGAGTTGGATGCAAAAAGAGAGCTCAACAGATCGGCTTTCTCCTTTGCGGCATGGACAGTGAGTCGTCCTCTCTGTGCAGAGATGGAAGAGATGGCTGACAGAAGTTCCCTTGGACAGCCTTGGCGAGAGACCAGAATGCACGGGTTCCCGAAGGAAAGCGAACTAGCTTCTCGCTAATTCTGCTGATGTACTCAGACCTTGCCTTGGCAATGACGCTTTTGAAGGACCTGGAGGCAGAATTATACTTCTTTTTAAGTGCGCTGGTGTTTACATCCCGGGACGTTGACGCGTCAGCCCAGGCTTGGTAGCACTCCTGCTTTTAGCGTGATGCTATTTTACAGGAGTGACCAAACCATGGCTGGTATCTGCCTCCGATGGGCATTGGGCACCACAGAGGATGAAATAAAAAGTTCCATACCCTGAAGTACCACATAAGCAACAGAATCAGCAACAATTTTTGGATCTTCCGGCGAGAAGCAAGCCCGCCCCCAAGGGTAGGATGCAAAAAAAGAGCGCATCCCGTTCCAATCGGCCGACCTGTAGTGCTAAACACGGCGGCAAGCTGCAGATCGCAACTGCGATGGGAGCGTGAGTGGCACCGTACTCCGGATCAGACCATGGTCCGAAGAGCCCAGAGGAAACCTGATATCCATCCGGATGAGAGGTCAGCAGAAGGTCCAACGGGGAAGGTATATGATCCTCAACGTCTGGGATCCGCGTAGGCGAAGTAACCACTTGTATTAGACCATATGCTAAGACAAAGTCATAGACAGATCTACCCGCATGATCAGTTAAACGAGAACCAAGGCATTTAGCGTGGTAGGCGTTAAAATCACCGAGTATCACGATCTCTGCGGATGGGACCTATTGTAGCACGGAGTACTGGTGACGAGACATGGATCTATCAATATGATCCGGAAAATAAAAGGCAATCATCGGTATGGGTCTACTTAGAAGGACAGTTACCGAATAAACTGCAAAAACCTCGCACCGTCAGCAAAAAAAATGGTGGCTAGTTTTTTTCGCGGAGCGGACATTTGCCAACGTCAATGTTGGAAAATTGTAGGTCAGTCTACTCTGAATGGTATACTACAGTTGCATTACCCAAAGCTTTTCTAGCTGTGCGGGAGAGAAGACCAAAGACCAGGCTTCGGGAATCATGATGCAACACGATAACGCCTTTTCACATACCTCCCTTAGAACAAAAGCATTTATTGAGTTAATCTGGTGTTAAAACTCTAAGTCATCCACCCTACAGCCCTGACTTAACTCCTTGTTATTTCTTTTTGTTCCCAAGAGTCAAAGAAAAAATAAAAGGCAAGTTTTTTCAAGCGCGGCAGAAGCCGTGGCTGCCTGCCGCGAAGAAGCGATTTCCGACCTGTCAGATCAAGACTGGCAAAAGTCTTTTAAGAGTCAGTTTAGGCGTATGGAATTTTGTATACAGTATGATAGAGAATATTTTGAAAAGATGTTAAATTAATATTAATGATGTCTAGAATATTTTTGTATACCTCAAAATTTATTGAGTGACCTACGTATTAATTATAAGTAATAATTTAAAAGAAAAACTATTGGTAAATCCAATAGTGCATGCTTAAAAAAATTACGTATAACATGATTATACGTAAATTTTTAAAGTAGTTTAATTACACTCAAATTTTCACTAAAAACCTTATAATTATTATTATACTTCCAATTTTGTGATAATTTTATGTCAAATTTCAATTTAAAAAAAGCTTAGAAAATTCAAAATTGCACGACTCATAAGATCGTGAAAATTTAAAAAAAATTGTAAATTGTTATTCTATTCATCAAAGAGTTCCAGTAGCAGTCACCGAAGTAAACCTTCAAGTCACTCCATCAAGTCCGGAGGTAAGGTTCATTCATAACCAACAAAACGAGGCCAAACTCTACACACCTAGTACTACTCTTTAAGGAGTTCAAGTAGCATTCACCGAAATACACCTTCAGGCCACTCTATCAAGTCCGGGGGTAAGATCTCATCATAACTAACAAACCGAGGCCAAACTCAGCACACCTAGTTCTACTCGTCGAGGAGTTCCAGTAACAGATACCGAAGTACATCTTCAGATTACTCCATAAAGTCCAAGACGTATAAGTATATTTATATATAAATCCTACGTACTTTTAGCGAAACAAAATATTGTAATAAAATCTGTGATTATAAAAATAATAACCTTGTTTAAGTGTGTATCAAATTTGGTTTTTAGAATACTTTGTATTTCTACAGCGAACGATATTTTTGGTGCCAATTACCGCTGCTGTAAGTAAACGATACATCAAACCACTCAAGACGGCGACCGAGTGCGTAGTAAGCTAGTAAGGCAGAGCAGTGTATTTACTAAAATAAATTAATACAAGGCTGCTAAAACACCGAAAATTTTGACATTTCACCAAACACCAAAAAAAACATAATTAAACTGCCATTTACATTCCATAGCTTCCCACATGATAGATGATGAGATTAAAAAATATATCGAGTTAAACAATTGATATTTTCAAAAGTCATCGTGGTTACCTCTCCATGCGGCCTTGATAAATCCACACCTTAAGCCACTAAAAACTCTTTTTTAATGTGAAAATAACAATTAATCGATTTAAAAATTAAAATAAAAAATAAGTTCAACAAACATTTACCTTCCCGACAATGTGCTTTTTATATCATTTATAACTACAATTTGATTGTTAGATACGATTTCATGCGGTAAAACGTTGGAGACTTAATTTTTAGGCCCTAGCAGAACATACCTTCGCGCTTAAGCCATGCAAAAATGGCCCATAGCCACTTCACTTTACCAATCCAAATTACAGTTACTGTTATTCTTATGCGGATATCCTCGCTAAGGGCTTTATCCCGCAGATAAATTCAGATCATTGTCCTTTCCATCGCACGCTGAGTGACTTTGAGCTTCCTCATACGGACAGCAGTGAAGGACCAAGTATAAATTCCGTAAGCCATCATCACCCAGTACTTTTAGTGATTAGTTCCTACGTTATTCTACGACTCTACGCGTAGAGCTATTCTTGCTTCAGTACAACTGTACGTACGACTCTCGCCTTACTGCTAAAATGAAAACGAATCGCTCTTTGTTTTTGTTTCGGGCACTCTAATTGATAGAAAAAAATTAACAAATAGCCTTAAAGAAAATATATTTGGTTATAGTCTTTTATATTCTGTATAATTCTTTGTGATTGAACTCTTTCTTTGTACAAAGTTATCCATTATTCGTCATTAAAAAGTTCCGCTGAGTTTCTTGCTAGTTCTTCCAACGACAGAATTGTTTTCTCGAAACCAGTGGTCAAAGTGAGAAAAAATTATAATAAAAATTATTTATAATCTATATTGAATAAAAATTATTTATAACCTATATTAAATAAAAAATATTTTATTCTATTCAAAATGACGTCTCCCCTGTGATCATTTTTACGTCGTTCTTTTTTGTATACATTAAATAAATCTATTACACATCCGCTCTAAAATCGCTTCACCTTTTAGCCAATTTATCTATGAAATGAAAGCTGCGACATGTACTTTTTTAAGATCTGTCAATAAACATGTCTCAAGGTTCAGATTTGCCGATTTGGCTCAAATTAGAAAAATTGTAAGGCTGCGAACATCAAAGCAAGCTATGAATGACTTACGACGAATCGGCTTCCACTGTAACTTGTGATTCCATCTTTTCTAATTGATTAGCTGGCCTTCTGCGAGCCTTTATTCGCAAAATGATTTCTTATATTTACGCGAATACTACACATGGAATAAAAATAATTTTACGGATTTTCTCGCGTTTAATTTTAACTTTTTTCGCAAGTACAAAATTTCCTTTGTAAAAGCTAACAAAATAAAACTAAAACTTGCATTCATTGGCCACTTTTTCTCCAAAGTTAGCATTGGTGCTTCGGCTAAGATCTGCCTAAGCAACTCGTTGCAGCATTGCTGTAGGTTCTTATAAAAGGCCAATTTTGCATAAAATATTCTGTGACTGCGTTCCTTCAGAATAGCAACGTAGAATAGCAATGTAACGGAGTTTTGTTTTAAGAAACAAACTCTGTGGTGGACCTATTAGTAGCAAGATGTCCTGTCCTAATCTTCCAGACTGTGTTTTGCGGCATTCCTTGAAGGAGATTATGATAATGGGCTATAGTGGTAGTGATAGTGCGACTCTTCGAGAGTGGCAATAAAACTTACCATCTGGTTGATTACCGTTACTGCTTACAGCCTATTATAGTTCTATGCTGAACTCCCCTATAGATTGTGATTTCTTATATTTACGCGAACACTACACATTTAAATGAAACTAATTTTACGGATTTTATCGCGTATATTAACTTATTTTACATTCCCAACGTTTCAAGCACTTTACAGCACCCATGGTACGTAACATCATTCAGTGATTTAAAGGCGGTTTTAACGACATTTGATTCTAATGTTTGCATCGAAACGTTAAATAAACGAGAAATTAATAAATATAATGAATGCAAAAACAAACATATAATAAAATATCAAAAATTAACGACCAAATTAAATGTCAAACATCTGCGTCGACGTGAGAACGAAACGCAACCGTCGACTACGAACGCGGATCATAGATTAAACGCGGTCTATAATCTGTCTAAACAAACTCTAGATGATGCAACAATTAGAGTATTATCGAAAGGTCTTAATTTTGCTATAACACCGAAAAAATTACCGTACGAACAAATTATCTGTAGTGTCGAGGACTGTTTATTTAAAAACAATATGCAAAAGGAGGATTTGGAAGCGATACGTCAAGACATTTCGTCTATGTTACGTCGAAGTTCAGCGCCAAAACCGAATCTACCTAAAGACGAATTCAAAGCGTTGACTAACCTACGCAATAAACCAGAACTCACGATTCTCCGCGCAGATAAGGGAAATGCCACGGTAGTTATGGATACGTCAGATTATAATTCTAAAATACAAGAACTTTTGTCGGATGCAAGTACGTATAAAAAGGTTAAAAATGACCCAACAAATAACACACTTAAAACAACTAGTGATCTCATAAAGAAACACTCCGAAAAATTAAATCTAGACGTAAAATCGATAATACCTACGTGTGCTAAACCACCGAAGTTGTATGGGTTACCAAAAATACACAAGCCCAATGCTCCACTACGTCCTATAGTGAGCCAAATCGATTCACCAACTTACAGATTGGCTCAATACTTAGCGAATATACTCTCACCGCTCAAAGGACATACAAGAGCACACACAAAGGATTCCTACCATTTTGTCAGCGAGATTAAAAACCTACATCTGGCAGACAATGAAACTATGGTGAGTTTTGATGTGCAGTCTCTATTCACATGCCTACCTGTAGAAGACTGCATCTCGATTGTTACTAGAAGGCTAGAGGAAAACAACATACCCGTAGAATATGCAGTATTACTCAGACACTGCCTTACATCTGGCTACCTATTGTGGAAGGAGGAGTTCTACAAGCAAGTAGATGGAGTGGCGATGGGCTCACCTGTATCTCCCATTGTCGCCGATATATTCATGGAGGACTTTGAGGAGAAAGCCCTGCTTACTTCTCCCATAAACCCAAGATTCTACAAGCGGTACGTAGACGACACTTTCACAATTCTACCTTTAGATAAAGTAACTGCATTTTTAGACCATCTTAACTCCTTAAATTCTAAAATTCAGTTCACAATGGAGTTAGAGGCAAACAATTCTTTAGCTTTTCTAGATGTATTAGTAATTAGGAATCCTGATAACACCTTGAGCCACACTGTGTATAGAAAAAAGACCCATACAGATAGATATTTAAACGGTGATTCTCACCACCATCCTTCACAGTTAGCTACCGTGGGTAAATCTTTGTTTCAGAGAGCACGAGGGATCTGTGACAGTAAACACCTGGCCGCCGAGCTCCAACACGTCAAGCAAGTTTTGCACGACAATAAGCTTCGGGTCCCGCGCCTACGTCACAGTGAACGAGTGAAGCCGGCCACAGTCGAGCGAGTGCCTGCTGTACTGCCATATGTCAGAGGTGTCACTGACAAGATTGGCTACATCTTGAAGCGTGCTTCCATTAAAACATATTTCAAGCCGCCGAAGAAGATTAGTCAGTTTTTACCATCAGTCAAGTGTAATATTCCTCTGCAAGATGCAGGAGTGTACAAGCTGGATTGTGAATGTGGTCTCTCTTATATAGGACAAACTAAAAGATCCATAAAAACCCGTGTTAAAGAACAAATAGCTGATGTGAAGAATAGACGCTATAACATGTACAGGATCGCCCCCGTCACTACATTAGATTTGATAGACCACAAATCCTCGCTAAAGAACACCGATTCCTTCCAAGGATAATTCGCGAGGCTATTGAAATCAAAAAACATCCTAATTTCAATAGAGAAGATGGCTGGGTGCTACCATCTGCTTGGGATCCCATAATTAATAAAATTAAATCCCAACCCAAGCATACAACTGCAAGACTTCATGATACTGTAAGTTCATACTGCGTAGATCGGAACAAAAATTAATAATTTTTAATCTGGAGGTAGCCGTGGTTAACTATGACATTGGGACGTCATACACCTCAGTCCCCCCCGTGACCATGGGTGCTGTAAAGTGCTTGAAACGTCGGGAATGTAAAATAAGTTAATATACGCGATAAAATCCGTAAAATTAGTTTCATTTAAATCCCCTATAGATTGCCCTATAGGGGTTTATTTGATGGCAAATATACCCCTATAAAGTTTGCAAAGCGTGGCCACTATGGAGTGGCCACGCTTTGCAAGCGTGTTGGCAACCGCAGTTTTTTATTTTTAGTCGTTATCAGAAAGATGCTGCTGCCTCTCCTCTGGTTTATTTCCCTCTGTCACCTTTTACGACACCCACGGGATGATATCGGGTCGTGGATATTCTTACACTACCACTATACGGTAACCATCTGGTTAATTAATTGTGTGGAATTATATTCAGTTTTTAAATTTTTTTATGGTGTTTTTAAAATTATATTATGTGTTTTCGTGAATTTATCACAAAAACAAAAATAGTTTTAATTAAAAAAAAAGTAATATACACTATAAACACTAGGCACAAACACAAGCTAGCCATTTACTCAACCCCACAGAGTCAGTAATTCATTCATGGGGCAATAGAAATTAAAAAGTAGTCCAATAGAATATGAAAGGTATCTCTATTACAACATTTATATTTTTTATTAAAAAAAGACTTTCTAAAACAGAGTCATTATAATATAAATGATAACATGGTTGATAATAACCCCTGCGAATGAAGTGAAGAATTCCAATGTGTTGCTCAAATGAGTGTTGTATAATTTTACTGTGGATAAAAGTTACGCTGATTCTTCTATGACTGTATGACTGAACTATATTTTTTACATAAAAGTAAAAAATATAATTCAGTCATATTTACAATTTATATTAAACAAAAATATTCTATTTCACGAGTAGCCCGTTTGTCATTTTTATGTTATAAAAATATCTTTCACGTCCCTCTAAGAGTTTGGCAAAGTCTAAAAGGGTCTTATTTCTTTTGTTCTTTTATTACCCTTCCGCACAAAAAAGCTCTTCAAATTCGCATTTTTAATTTTAGCAATCGCTCTCTTCGAATTGCGCCATTATATTTTGCTCTATTTATAGTCACAAAATTTTTTAAGACTTTTACAATAATCTTAATTAAAAAAGTACGGTTTTATTGACTTATGTTTTTTTCACTGAAATACACAATATCATTTTTTTATTTCTATCTATTTTAGAATATAAGGTTGTAATTAATAAAAGTTTGTAATTATTTTTTTATCTTTAACACTTTGTGTGTCATTTAGTAATAATAATAATAATAATCTTTATTTGCAAGAATATGGTTGTACAATGGTGTTTGAGTATAGTTCGTTCTACATATTCTACCTTAGTGGTGTGCAAATATTAATGGTCAAGTAACCTAAACAACAACACTTATCGAATTTAACAACATATATTAATTTAACAAAATATAAAATTATTTAATATTATTTAGTTGATTTGATAATTAATTTATTATGCCACAGTGTCAGAAAATGCCATCAAAATATATAAGTAAGTATTATTATGTCAAGTAAGATTATTATTATAGGTCAATGTCATATATTAATTATTATTCTTATGTCAATAATTATATAATGTTACATATCCAATTGTCATTAATTTCTTTCTATTTTTACATCAAATTTATTAATTAATTAAATACATAAGTCAAATTTTATATAAAATAATATCAAAAACATTATTTTTTTAAACATTGGAATCTTGTAATTATGTAATTAATCATATTCTAAAATTATCATTCATTATTACTCGTATGTAGGTCGTTGTCGTTTAAGAACTCTTGTACAGAATAATAACACTTAGTGAGCAACAATACAGATAAGGTTTATTTACTAAATCACACACAAACGCGAGATCAGGCCGAAAGTTATTGAAAACGGAGGCACCAAATTTTAAGGGCTCAAATGTTTAATGCATTTAAATAAGATCTAGAATTCATTCTACAATTGTTTAAAGCCTGCTACTAAATTTTTAACAGTGGTAGAGCCACGAGGCAGCTTTTGCTGTCGGACGGATGGGCCGGCTCGAACCGGGGTAGTACCACGACCTCACAGAAAACCAGCGTGAAGTAGAGGTTTACCTCTGCGTTTCGCTTGGTGAGTGCAGGTGGCCGGAGGCCTTTTTTACTGGATATGAGGCATTCCATCTTAGTCCTCACGGGTGACAACACATCTACATTTTGATTTGTAACAGAGGATAGATGTAGATGTCTATGGGCCGCAGCAACCACTTACCATCAGGTGGACTGTGTGCTCGTTTGTCACCCATATCCTATAAAAAAAAAGAATTTTCACGAATTCCCAACGAACGTGAACCCTTTATGTTTCTTCGTCGGATATCGACAGGAACATGAAAACACTTTCGAACGTTAGGTACTCTGGTGGCCCCTCCTCGGAAATATTTAACTTGTTATTTCAAGTTATTATCTTAACTGTTCTCAAGTAGACACTGCACTTCAGCAATAAAACACTTAAGAGTACATTCGGAGGGTGCGGCTGCTAAACAAAAACCTTTATTTCTTCTTAGACAAAGGCAGACAAATCGATTGGCACTTTCTTCTCGTCTTGTCTCAACGAATAATGTAAAAAGTTTTATAGCGTTGAATTGAATCACCTTATAACAACTTAACCAGATTTCCCTCCGGACTTCAATGTAAGTAAATTTGACGCTAAGTATAAGCTTCCTCGACAATACTGATTGTATCCAAGTGTATTTAGATAGTACTAGCTGGTAGGTACACGGCGTACTCGTATTGCTGCCGCAGAAGAAATAGTTGTGGAAATATCGTTTCAAATGTGGAGGAGTTATTTAATTAAGTATGACAATAATCATTGACATTGAATGGTGTATAAGTTTTTTTTATAATAAAAAGCGTTACCCCCACACTAGGGTTTTTCCTGTTACGTGGAGGCAGTTGACAAACATAAATTGCACGAGGACAAACATCCAGACCCGGAACAATACTTTGTAGGCCATATAAATACTTGTTCCATGCGGTACTCGAACCCGCGGCCCCCAGCGCAACAACTCATTGCTAAGCCACTGCGTCACAAAGATGTTTAAAATAAATTTGTCGCTACGATACGCGCGCCACCTACAGTAAGTTAATTGTACTATGCCTATAACCTTCGCGCAAGTGCAAGCAATAAGTTTTTTTTTATAAGATAAGGGTGACAAACGAGCACACAGTCCACCGGATGGTAAATGGTTGCTGCGGCCCATAGACATCTACATCTATCGTCGATTACAAATCAAAATGCAGATGCGTCGTCACCCGTGAGGACTAAGATGGAATGCCTCATTTCCAGTAAAAAGGGTCTCCGGTTCTCTACACTCACCATACGAAACACAGCAGCGTTAAGCTGCTATTTTACGCTGGTATTCTGTGAGAGCGTGGTCCTAACCCGGTCGAGCCGACCCATTCGTGCTACAACTATAGCTACAGCATGGCTCTACCACGTAAAAAGTTGACAAAGTTTAATCACAATCTAACTAACGGTATGGCAGCGCATAAAATATGAACAAGCAAACATTATTTTCATATATTAGATGTGTCATCTTCGAGAAAATCATATTTTATATAACGCTGAGCAAAATTTGATCAACGTGGTTACTGTTACAGCCTATTAAAGTCTATTGCTGAAAATAGACCTCCCCCATAAATTGCCTCACATAGGAGATATTTGCCGTAGTTTCCACGCTTGGCAAGCGTTAAATCATTAGGAAGACGCTGCTGCCCATCTCCTGATTTGTTTCTCTCACGACACCCACGCATAATATGGTGTAGTGGATATTCTTTCACCATCACTACACGGTAACGGTACCATCGCTCTGGTACTGTACTTAAAATAACAATCATCATCACAATCATTACGGACCTTCAAAAGTCCACTGCTGAACCTAAGCTAAGTTCATCCATTTTTGTGATATTCGTTGGGGGAGCCCAATGAATGTCACTAAAATGGACGAACTTAAAGCCGCGTATCCACCAAAAATGTTGACAACAGTTATGTTTCTAACTGTTTACAACTGTTTCCAACAAGCGTCTCCACCGAGGGAACAAATGTTTGCAACAAGCGTATTCCTTTGATGTTGCCGCCGAAAATGGAAACACGGTTCCCGACATTGTTTCAAGGTTTGTTACCAACTGTTGTGTTGGCAACAAAACTTTGGTGGAGACGCGGCTTAATGCTTCTCGGCATTGTTAACCAGTCAACTGGTTCAACATAATTATGTTTATATATTTTACTATAAACAAGCATTACTGTAAAATTATGAACACCACTCAAATTGGATTTGTATATCATTACGAATTTATAAATTATTTTAAGGCCCGCGTCAGAAACACAGACTGCCTACAAAATATCCTCCAGTAATTTCTAAACTATTTATTAACTGTCCCTTGACGACGTTTATGTTTGGACTGAAAATGAAAGTTTACATTAATAAATTTTTGGTAATTTTAATTCCTAACGGACTTGGTAAATTTTGTTTAATTATTGTGTTTATGAATTCAATTAAAAATCTAACAATGTTTTCACCTTATTCTATGTAGATTGTAGCACGAATGGGTCGGCCACGCTCTCAAAGAATACCCGCATAAAATAGCAGCAGCTTAAGCTTGTGTTTCATATGGTGAGACGTGAGTGTAGAGAACCGAAGACCCATTTAATTGGAAACGAGGCATCCCATCTCAGACTTCGGGGGTGACAACGTATCTGCATTTTATTATTAATTGAGGATAAATGAAGATGTCTATGGGCCACAGCATCCACTTACCAACAGGTAGACTGTGTGCTCGTTTGTCACCCTTATTCTATAAAAAATGTGTTATGCTGCATATATTGATCACCTTTGAGGAATAAGATGAGATACCTTACAGCCTGTGATTATACTGGTTCTGCATAACCTTTAAACCAAAAACATCAGTTAATACATTGCTGCTTGATAGCAAAACGATGTAAGAGATCATTTTTGTCTAGCTAATAGGCTCTTTTTTAAGTAACGGTGAAACGACTCCGTTTGCTTGTACATTTATCTACCTAGTTAGCCTCTTTACGATTCTATAAGTTGAATAAAGAAAGCCTACCAGACACACCTCTCTATTTCATGTTGCATTAAATAGCTCTAAATATGCCCAAAATGCTGTCATTAACCCGACACTTAACTGCTAACTAAAATAACTTTTCATCTATTGATAGTTTTCATGACAATAAAACTTCCATAAAAAAAGAAATCGTCTCAATTTTAAGAAATAAGAAGTAATATATAATAATTAAAATAAAATATATCACATACAGACATACCACACCTCTTTATATTCTTCCACGCACACAAACACACACTTCATCACATATTTACAAAAACAAAACACTACTAGATGTATATGCACAATGTTTTCTAAAATGTGTATCTTAAAATACCCTTAAATATCTTCAAATGTGTTAATTGTTTAATGTTATTTCCACACAGTTGTAGCGATATGCTACGAGTGTAAGATATTTTTATACCATAAAGTAAGAACCTGTAATTAGCAGTTGAAAGTGTAAATATTTACTAACTTTATAATGTCATAAAATGCTGTTAGTCTGAAGACAATAAATAATAATTTAAAATAAAAAATGTTGTACAACCGACTTCAATATAAATTATTAAGAATAACTTAAAAACTATTGCTCAGAACTTGAAAACATTTATATGAGAAGCACCAGCTATCAAATAAAAAAAGAATAATTGAAATCGTTTCACAGAGTAAAAAGTTATGAGGTAACACACAAAAAAACATAGTCGATTTGAGTACCTCCTCCTTTTTGAAGTTGGTAGAAAAGAAAAGGTTTGTACTGGTACTTTTTTCTATAGCCTGATACAAATGATCAATAAGGTTAACAAAAAACTTACAAGAACAAGTATATACTAATTACCAAAGCAATATAGATTGCCTAGATGATGAACGATTGTTTATGTGTGCGCAGATTTCCCCACCAACAGTGCCACCAACTTTACTGTTCATTTGAGAGAGTCACTAGTGGAGAGATTACTAGGTGACTACATATTCACAACATATTTGTATACAACAATGAATATACAACTTATCTACCTTCATAACTGTCCATCTTACATAATTATTATGCAGAATTTAACAGTTCATCATCATATCAACCCATTGCCGGCTCACTACTGACCACAAGAGGGTTTAGACCATCGTCCACCACGCTGAACAAGTGCAGTCTTGAGATCATTTTGTAGAACTCTCAAACATACAAATTTGCTCACCATGTTTTCCGTCCTCATTTGACAATGAAAGTGTTATAACTAAGAATTAAAACAAGTTTCATGTTATTATTATATATTTATATTTTATAAGAGCAATTGTAGTCGTGATCTCGAAGTTCAAGCAGCCTAACTTTAGGAATTCCTGTTGTAAAAGATGTACCCGCGATGTCACAAGTACAATATTTGGTGATTTTATTTTTCCATACTGGCAAGACTAACCTGTCGCAGCAACAACGCATTTATACAGCTTTTCCTATAGTATAATTGGAGCTTGTAAACGTTTCTCTTTTTTCATAAAATAAAACTTTAAAGATAATATTCTGCGCATCACTTTTAAAAGCTTTAGGCATTTTATTTGCACTTTTTACAACGAAATATCATTTATAAAATGGCGGCCTTAGTTCTAATTTTTTCCATCTGAACAGATAAGTTGGTGGCACTGTACGTTCTGTATCGTGGCAAACCTGTTGCTCTATGTCCAAATGAATTCACGATCTATACGAGCAGCCGATTTACGTCGATGTTATTGTGTGCATTTTATCAAAAAACTCATTTTTAACTACTGCCAGTGCTTCTCAATATAGTTTTTTTTTAAACGTTACCCCCACACTAGGATTTTCTCCTGTGTCATGGAGGCAGTTTACAAACATAAATTGCACAAGGACAAACATCCAGACCCGGAACAATTATTTGTAAGCCATACAAATACTTGTTCCGTGCGGGATTCGAACCCGCGGCCCCCAGCGCAACAACTGATTGCTAAGCCACTGTGCCACGGAGCCGTCAATAGTTAAATAGTTAAAAACTTTGTTATCACTTAACAGAATTACTCCTCCGGGCAAGCTAGGTGTCTAGGCCTTGGCATTAGATCGTGTAATAATATGAAGAGGATCATGAAAATTAGATTTTTTTGGACGAGCAACTAATAAACAAGTTCGCTTTACCTTGATTCAGACGAGATAAAGTTGCCATATACACAAACTATAATTTATATTAAATAAAGTTACCAGTATGTATAAAATCTATTGTTGCATTTATTTCCATCAACGATATGTTTTTAACATTTATTTCTACAGTGTTTAATGCTCTGAGCTATTTTATATATACCGAAGTACTATGGAAATTTCGATAGTTCGTTTCGCTTGTGGCGCGACAACAGAGAATCCATATCAGCCTCTGCTCAAACCGAACGTCGATGGTGCAGTCCAGTTCTCGACGAAACTACTAGTGGCAGGAGTTGCCTTGTAGTCTGCGATGACACGCGAGTCTAGAAGAAGGTAAGAAATCCGTCAGAATATCATAAAATAGAGTTGAGAAATAAGTGCTCAGAGCCGTGTCAGGTACTATAACGCAGATAGTACCTTGAAAGAACGGGAAGCTTTATTCCAATGCTGCGATAAACTTTGTTAAAAATAGGCTTGAATGCAGAAGCTGAAGAATACAGACGAAGTTTGCTCGGAACGAACGGAAGCAGTTCTTGAGCTCGAGAAGCTAGATGTTGAAATTTCCGAAGGTTGCGTGTTCATTACAAGTTGGTTTGCCACAGTTGAAATGAACTTTGGTAGTTAATTATACTCATTAAAAAAAACCACAAAGTAAACATTCGTAGATTTTTTATGCCTTGGCAGCTTGGGCTATTCTGCTTATCCACTTTAAAAAGTCCACCCTAGGGTGGATACACGGTAACGCGTGCTTATTTATCCACCCCAGGCGGGTTGGATAGTCGGAATTCACTTTTATTTGTTCTTCCGACTTTTTACCTAAAGTACAGTCAGTCTTACACTTGAATTATTAATTAATACTTCTTTAATAACTACAAGCTTAATGTGTGTGCGTGTGTGTGTGTGTGTGTGTGTGTGTGTGTGTGTGTGTGTGTGTGTGTGTGTGTGTGTGTGTGTGTGTGTGTGTGTGTGAGTGTGTGTGTGTGCGTGTGTGTGTGTGTTTTATTATTATTAATCAATAAACATATTACGTATTGCCGTTACCGTTACCGTTACAGCCTACATTACGTATTGCATTTAAATCAAATTAAACGTCCTCGTTATTGCATAATTTATTAATTCTGCAATATCGAGTCAAAAAACAACACTAATTTCATTTTAGAGTAGACATAATTTGATGTACTCGATAAATTCATCACTTTTAGTTTACATTTGCAATCGTTTTCTAAATTTCTTTTCTACAACAGATGTGTTAGCGAAGTACTAGGCGTCTTTTGCAAGCATACAAAAATGTTACTATTGGATGTTTGTCTTTAACTTCATTTAAAATGATTTTATGCCAAGATTCCATCTGTATCTTTAATCCTGTGAAGTACTCCTTATATTTCAGCGTTGACCTTTCAAATCATACGTATGTATATATTTTTATTCATTCATTCATTACAGCCCTTAGTCCACTGCTGAACATAGGCCTCCCCCAAAGAATGCCACAAAGCACGGTCCTGAGCCACCTGCATCCATCGACTTCCTGCATGTCTTACCAGGTCGTCACTCCATCTCGTGGGGGGACGCCCAACACTTCGCCTGCCGGTACGAGGCTGCCACTCAAGAACCTTTCTTCCCCATCGGTTGTCGGTTCTTCGAGCTATATGGCCGGCCCATTGCCACTTCAGCTTACTAATCCGTTGGGCTATGTCGGTCACTCTGGTTCTACTGCGGATATCCTCATTTCTGAGTTTATCACGCAGAGAAACTCCGAGCATAGCCCTCTCCATAACTCGCTGAGCGACCTTGAGCTTCCTCATACGGCCAGCAGTGAAGGACCACGTCTCAGTTCCGTAGGTCATCACTGGCAACACGCACTGGTTGTACAATTTCGTTTTAAGGTTTTGAGGTATGTCTGATATATTTTTATAGGTAATTTTTATTATGTTTCTATAAATACATAGCCGAAGGAAAAAATTGGAACAAAATTAATAGATACTAATTTAGATTATCCACCTCCTCTGGGGTGGATAGATTAACTCGCGTTTCCGAGTATCCAACCTAGTGTGGATTCTTTTAGGGTGGATAAACGGAATAAACCGGCAGCTTACCATAATGAGAGCAATTACGGTTAAACTAAACAAATAAACACCCATATTACCGATGCTATAAAAAAGACCGTAACAAATTCACAAAATCTTATTTAAAATTAAAGATTTAAAAAATGTTTGCTTATTTTCCGTAACGCCTGAATTTATATAAGATTTATTCATCGTTCTCAATTATTATTATTTTATTATGCTAGGCGCTAATATACATTCCATTATAGCCGGAGTCAATATTTGTCAAAAATAAAATTAGTTGGTTATTTGGTTTGGTTCTGGTCCCCATGATTCTGACACTGTATCTAGACCTGCTACATTTTTTTTTATAAGCAAACATTTTATGGTAATTACGTCTTTTATATTAATTAATTCCTTCTTCTTTACCAGCCCTTTAAATTCCATTGCTGAACGTGGGTATCTTTTATTTAAAGAAAGATTTGCTTCTATCGTCTCGCCTTGTAGGCATTAACAATCGCAGTAGGTACCAAACGTCTCGCACCTTTAATGCTACATCGCGTCGTCGGTCTGGATATTTCAAGCCTAGCGTATATTGTTAGTTAATATGAATAAGTCCTTCGTTAATATTCACCATTTCCTCTTGTTCCCCATCAAGCCGTACCACCGTTTTTTTACGTGGTAGAGCCATGCTGCAGCTATATTAGTAGTATAGTTGTAGCACGAATGGGTCGGCTCGACCGGGGAAGGACCACGCTCTCACAGAATACCAGCGTCAAATAGCAGCTTCATGCTGCTGTGTTTCGTATGGTGAGTGTAGAGAACCGGAGACCCTTTTGACTGGAAAAGAGGCATTCTATCTTAGTCCTCACGGGTGACAACGCATCTACATTTTGATTCGCAAACGAGGATAAATGTAGATGTCTTTGGGCCACAGCAACCACTTACCATCAGGTGGACTGTGTGCTCTTTTGTTACCCTATCACAGTCCACATCAGGACATGAATTTCTTCCATAAGAGAAATTTGCTACAATATTCATCAAGCCTAGCAGGTGGACCGGCAAGCC